>JAZDUH010000342.1:2670000-4077500 GCA_036419115.1 Scarus forsteni
GACGGTCTAATCAAACCGAGGGTTAAACCAAAGATGAGCAGTTTCATCAGTGATGGTGGATTTTTAATGTAAGTCGGCTGATTGTGATTCATAATCACCTCTGATTAATCCGTCTTCTCCTGTCAGTCTGATTTCACTGCTGGCCTTCAGATGGACTTGACTTGGATTCAGGATCCGTAGGTCGGAGCGTTCTGGTCCAAAGTGTCCTCACAGTCGAACGCCTTCATCCGTCATCGAGCTCTGGAAGAGAAACACAGCACATGGCCTCGCTCCTCGGCGTCATGCCTGCTTTTCAAATAAATACAAACTGAATAAATACGAAGCAGAACCTGCTGCAGACTCGAGGCCTCCTGTGCCAACATCCGGCCTGAAATCATCCGTTTACTCCAAGATGGATTGCTCTGTAATAAAATAAAACCTCACGGTGCTCAAAAACATCTCTGCGCGGCTTTAAATCAAACTATAGGGGAACTTTCTTAGCTTTAGAGTTTTCATGTGAGGGTTTGTCATAATATCAGACTCACATGTGATCTAAAAAAGACGGAGATTGATCCTGATTCTCTGGTGTCATTTAACCTTATGTAAGAGCAGCCATTACTCCTCTGCTGCACATGTCAGGCACAAAATGGCCTCTCTCACACTCAAACACACACACTCTCATAATAAATGATGCTCCGTCCTGAAAAAACAAACGCTCCCCGTGCACGATCTCAGAGCTCTGATTGGAGAAACACAAAACCGACCCAACAGAAAAACACGAAGGCGCAATTAGCAGCAGAAAAACCATTTATCGAGCAGAGAAGGTAAACATGTGGAGACAGGCCGAGGAGAGGAGGAGAGGAGGAGAGGAGGGGAGAGCAGAGTTTGGGCTTCAGACTTTAAATCAAAAACCTGACAAAGTTGAAGTTTGCTGTGGAGACGGATCTGAAATTTTGATTTGATTCTTTTAAAATCAAATAATGTGATTTTCAGATTGATGCAGTGACACTCAAACTGTGCCAGACTTTATCTCATCGCTCTGAAAAGTTTGTGACAACATGCATTTTAGATTTGGGACATTCAGCAAAGTGATTTATAATTGACTGTCTTCAAGATCTTTATTTACCTGTTTAAGCTCTCTTTCAACCTCTGCTTTCAGAAACATAATTTAGGGAAAGTTACTGTGTTTATTTTTTTATTCCATCATATTTATAAGAGAGTTATTAACCCTGCAGACCCTGTTTTCCTGGTGTTGATGCAGTTTCTCATTTTAACCAGCAGAGGGAACAAAAAGCCAGTTCACAGCCAAAAACAACACTCGATTCAGTTAAAAAATGGAGAGGAAGCACATTAATTGATACATGTCTTACAAACAAACTAATGCATCACAGTGTGCAGGCTCTGATCTATAATTCATACAATATTTGGTATATATAATATATTAGAGGTGGGAACTGTTGGCCTGGGGCCTCATGGATTAGGGTTAAATATAATTAATATGAAGATACTGTGAGAAAATTTGACTTGAGAAACCATAGATGGCAAAATTGTGAAGAAAACTGAGCTCCACCTGGCTTAATGTTTTTAAGTAAAACAGTTTTAAGTATATATAATTTTGTACAATGTTAAATTTAAAAAGCAATACATTGGTAAAAATACTTTATTAACATCTTTGCATTGAAAAAGTTGCTGAAAGTGGTTTGATTTTAATATTTAGTTTGACATTTCATGCAGTTTATCCATTCCAGTTTCTTCACGTTTCACATTTCAAAAAACGGTTAAGTTTATTAGTTGATGCGCCATAGCAACAAAACAGAAATAAAACTTTACAAATAAATGAAAGTGATAATTAAAATCTGCTTTAAAATCATATGAACACATAAAACAGACCACATGACAATCGTGCTAAATTAAATTCACATGTAAAAGTAAGTTATAATGAAAGACATTATGATTTCAGGAGATTACTGAAGCCATAATTGTTTGAATAATGATCTTTTTCTCAGCCTTAAAAACTCAGATTATCAGACAGCTCACACTAATTTGAGGCTCTGGCATGGAGGATAAGAAGGAACCAACCATTACAGAATATATAAATAAAAGATATACGATATTATCAGGCAGAAGGTCAACATTTCTTCCTCAAAGTGGATGTTAGAAGCAGAAATAATGGTCAAGCATGAGGATTTGAGTTTAGAGGCTGCAGTTAAATGGTCCTGTTTGCTTAGGAAGGTTTCTGAGTGAAGTGATCCAGTTGTTCGTGATAAGAGCTGTTTGATTAGTCTAAATGCTTAGGAAAGGAGGCTCAATGCTCCCTTTAGCATCTCCTTTAGCATAGGATGCACTGGACCATCCTTTAGGAGAGGAGAGGAGATTATTCTGTCCCACAATTCTCTGCAGCAACAACATTTATAAACAGTGTGTTATCAGACTGCTTCAGAGTTAAACTGAATAATAACAAAATCCCTCAGACCATGTGAGTTCCCTCTGCTGTTCATCCTTTCTAAAGTTTACCAAAACCTGCCTTAACTTTCCAGCAGTCTGATTCTCTGAAGAGAGCAGGATATGAGACATTTGATGTTGATTCTGTTTTAAACTTGGTTCAATATGAATCATTTGTACTCTATTAGATTGTGGTCTTAACAGTTTCTGCCTTTCTTTCATTCAGTTCATTTATTTTCATGCACTGATCGGTGTTCATGTTGATAATGAGAGGACAGATTTACAGTCCTGCTCAGTATTATTGGCACCCCTTCATTATTTTCATTACTTTAACAATATCCTCAGAAATAAATTGAAATGTACCAAATTTATGTCATCAGGATCTTTTAATGGAAGGTCCAAAATACTTTAACAAAATAAATCATTTTTACAAGTTACATATTGTAATTTCAAAGAGGGAACTGAAAAAAAGCATGTGCAGCAGTAATGACACCCCTCTTCAGTATTTTGTTGCACACCCTTTGGCACTGATGACAGCCTCCAAATGTTTCTTGTAGCCATCTATAAGCTTCTTGCACTTCTCAGCTGGTATTTTCTCCCACTCTTCCTATGGAAAGCTCTTGAACATTTGCAGGTTTCTTTTCCCCAATGACAGATTTCAGCCATACCAAAGATTTTCAATCGGATTGAGATCAGGACTCATTGCTGGCCATTTTAAAACAGGCCATTTTTTTCCTTTTCAACCATTCCTGTGTGCTTTTGGATGTGTGCTTTGGGTCTTTGTCTTGCTGGAGGGCCCACGATCTTCGACTCAAACCAGGTTTTCTTACACTGGGTAGGACATTTGGCTCTAAAATTTCTTGATAATTCTCTGATTTCATGATTCCTGTGATACGGTCAAGGCCTCCAGTACCTGATGCAGCAAAGCAGCCCCAAACCATTATGGAACCTCCACCATGCTTAATTGTTGGCAGGGTGTTCTTTTCCTTGTAGGCTTCAAGTGGTTGCAATTAAAACTGCCTATTCTATATATGACTGCATGATCATAGTGGCTAATGAAGTATAATTTACAAACCTTAATATGTGAACATTACTTCTGCCAAGTTTGAGTCTGATAAAGTGATGCAGAGCAAAGTTAGAGAGGTTTGTAAAGAAACTGTACTGTCACATTATGTACTTCAGCTTCGTGGGTGCCGATAATGATGAGTAGGACTGTATTTAAATCCTCACTTCAACATCGGTTATGCAGACGTCATTTTTACCGGGTTGTTAATGTTCAAATTGTCTAAAGGAACAACATTGTCATGATACACGAGCTCTTCTAAGATGAGCCTTTTGTAGTCCATCTTTGGAAAATTGTAGTTTCACCACAGCAGTAACATCCGATGATGTAGCATAGTAAAAGTGTAGATTCTTTCCTAAGTCCTTCTGAATTCTCCTTTCCTTAACCTCATGACGTTTTTATCAGGGTTAAGGAAAGGTGGTTAGGAAAGGTCTTAGGAGGCGACTATTCGACGTAGTCAGTCTGCCGGGGTCAGGATCTAAATCAGGGACGAGGCTGTTTGATGCATGTGTGGTCTGATCCGAGGCCTTCTGCTCGGCCTCATCCTCCATGTTTTCTCACTTCTGCGTCTCCATGGCAACACTGTAACGAGGATCTGGGAGTTTGAGGTGAGTCGGAGCTTCAGCAGGTGAAACACCTTAAATGTTGGCCAAGCGAAAGCTCCAGCCTGACTCATGTTTTTTTGGAGAATCAGTCAAGTGCTTGTCTTTAGTGTCTCCATGATGTTTCTCTGTCATCATGGCAACACTGAGATCAAACGGCCTCACACACACACACACACACAAACACATACACACACACACAGTCTGAATGGGCATCAGTTCTGCTTGTCTACAATGACCAAAGCTTTGGGGACAAAGGGGGAGTGACGGCTCGATGTGATTGGTCATGGCAGACTTTGATTGACAGCTGATGGCAGCCGGGGGGGTGTGTGGGAGCCCGTCTGCTGTGTGTGCATAAACAGGCCGAAGCGCTCTTTTCTGATAGAGTTTAGAAACATGGAAGAGAGGAGCTGGTTTGGCAGCTGAGCACGACCCGTGTGCACGCTTCTGCAGGCCCAGGCTCAGGCCTGTAGGCAGTTAAGGGAGTTTTCCTCCCCCTTCTCTTCCTCACCCTCTTCACTGTCTCTCTCCTTTTAATAAAAGCACAAAAATGGGCAAAAATTAATCTTTAAAAAATGTTTGAAAGACCCACAGCATGAGGCCAGTCTGAGCAGATGAACTTGCTGGCAACAAGATGCCAGTAAGTTACTGTAAATGTCTTTACAGTAGCATTACTCAATTTTATTTTACAGTATAATAACTGGATTTTCAAAAACACGGCATCTTTACTGTATTTTCAGTTACAGTATCATTGCTTATTCGTTTATTATTTTACAATGTCTTTAATGCATTTAAAATTATAGTAAACTTGCTGTATTATAATTTGTGGTAGCACTTTAGAATAACGATCATTTGTAAGCCATTAATAAGCTTTTAGTAGAAATTAGATAGTTAAAGGTTCTATGAGGAGAATCTATTACCGTCGACATTAAGACTCTGCTACCCATGAGCACGCGCGGCGACTGTCATAATGCTGCGTTCAAGTAACCTCTGAACTGGGAGTGACATCATCTCTGACTTATCAGCATTCCAGTTGAAGTCTGAAAAAAACATGTCGATCTACCAGGCTATTGTTAGCTGTTGTTAGCACGCCCTGTGTTGTTGTTCACAAATATCACATGAAGAATGTGATTATCACTATGGCAGCATTTTTGTAAATATAAGTCTAACAATACTATGTATACAGCTGATCTAGAGCAACACACCCCAGTCAGAAGCACAAATAAATGGATTATTACAGGAGCTAAATAACTGTTCACACTGGGGGCATCCATCTTCCATTGTCAACTCGGGGGTGGTGAGGTTTCACCGAGTTCCCAGTAGGAAATTCCGACTTCAGGGGACGTTCCAGTTGCAGTTTCCTGCTCAGAACTCGGAAATTCCTACTTCTGACTACAACTGGAACGCACCAAAAGACGCGACCCTAGCCAAAGTGTGTGTTTGTTGTGATGCTAATGAATGTAGCTCAGACCTTCCTCAGAACTCTGCATTGCTTTACAACTTCTTTTTTCAACAACTTACAGGATGCAAAGCCACGAGGTAATGTATCTCTTTCTAGTTACGTAGCGGTAGTTTTTGATGTGTGACAACAAGCAATTTTTGGAAAACTTAGTATCGTAGTTTTGTAGCCGGATGTCCAACCCGACCACTTAGCTAAGGAATAGCATTTATAGATAACCTATTTTGATGCTATAAAACTCATCTTAAAGTGTGTACTTCCATCAGGCATATATCTAAAAGGAAGACTTTTTTGTCATTACTTAGAAACTCCTTGTAGCCTTTTTAATCAGTCATGAACAAACTAAATATGTACATTTGTAAGTGATTATTAAATCATTTACATTTTCAATTTCAAGACATCTATAAGCTAATATCCGTGTATATATATATATGTATATATATATATATATATATATATATATATATATATATATATATATATATATATATATATATATATCTATATATATATATATATATATATATATATGTAGTCCTTTAGTATTTGTTAAACTTTACACCAGAGAGGAAATTAGAGGAAGATTATAGTCAAGACAGAAGTTGTAAACAGGAAAGCAACAAAAACACATAAGGTAACATTCTTTTCATAGGCATCTTTTATTTTCCTTCTCTGCAGTTTTAAGTACAATATAAAAGAGTGTGTTAAGCTGAGGCAAACTCCTGCAAAATAAAACAAATTACTTTTTTTAAGAATGTAAATATATAGATTGTTTTTTAACTCTCTCTCCTTTCAGTCCTCATTAGTTTATCAGAAGCAGGTTTTAGTTCAGGTAGAACCTCTTTTTTATTGTAAACATGAGTTAATGTGCGTGAGGAAATCAAAATATTTGGTGGGACACTGCACACATTTCACAAACTTATTTAAAGAGGCTGATTAAAGTTCCCAGCTATGATGAAGTCTCCCCTGGATGAGTCTGCTGATGATGACGTAGGTCTCAGAGGAGCTATGCTAACGCTAGCATTGTTAGCTCGCTAGCTAGTTAGCTTAGCTGCCGTGTCGGGAACAAGCGGATAAAGTCAGATTTCTGTCATAAACACAATAGAACAGTCATGGCTTAACTGATCCCCTGACATCAGAAGGTCCAATTCGTCAGTACTGACAACGACAGGGGAGGCGTCGGTCAGAAAACTGTTCGGCGGTGCCCAATCGGTCTGTGAGGCTGATCCAAGCCGAGCAGTATCAGTCAGGCCCTGATTTTTATGTTCGCCGATTTCTGAAGTCCTGTTTTACTCTTGGATAAAATCAATCATCTAATAACCCTTTATTGAATGTTAGTAAAGTCTGAATGTCTAAATGAACAGAAACAAATGTTCCTTTGTGTGAAATGCAGTCACCTTTATTTAGGCTACCTGGCAGAGCATCTCAGTTACAATACCAGAACTGACAACAAACAGTAAACCTGCTCTACATGAATATATCAATTCATAAAGAGAGTAGCTCTGATTGGATCGCTCCACAACTTATCCCACCACCACCAAGCTAAGGCAGCTGTGATTGGATAGATTCATCACTTGTCTCTACCTCCTACATGACCAAATTAGGTCTGATTGGATTAAGTCTGTCAGACATTTTAGTCTAGTTTTTATTTGTGGATGAAAATGTCAGTTTAGTTTGAGTTTTTGTCCATGTGCTCGTATTTGTTAGTTACTGTCTAGTTTTCATCAGGGGGCAAAAGGCTATTGAGAAACAGAGAGCAGATGGTGCTCATGTTGTGGTCTGACCACTGATTATCAGATCAAAACAAATATTTGATGTGATGTTTGATCATATTGGTTATTGTTAACTTTTACTTTTATTCTGGGGATTACTGCCATGTTTACAGTTTACTGCCAACTCATACATAAACGCTCATGTGTTCTCTAAAGCATTTCTCCAGTCTCAGGATGAAGAACACTCGTTTGGGTTTTTGATTCCAGATCCTTGAGGCTCAAACTTCATCGAGAAGTAAAAAAACTGAACTGAATCGACACACTGGAGATTTTGTGGAAAATCATGGCCTCTGACCGGCCCTGAACTTTTACCAGCCTGAGCTTTCACCTTCTAATCCACCCGTTAATCGTCTTTAGTATTTTTTTTTATTCTTTCTGTCATTATTCTCCTTAAAATCTCATTTCTTCACGACCATGTAACCTGAAATTTGTCCGCGCACACATTTGTCAGTTTCTGCTATAAACAATAATGTAATCTCATGCCTCTGCCTCCACTCATCATCTACTCCGCTCCGGGTCACGGGGGTCTGGAGCCCATCCCAGCTGACATTAGGCGTGGAGCCTCAGCCAATCACAGGGCTATCTCCACATGTGATCTCTATTAAATGAAAGAATGATAATGATGATAATTAAAACTTTATTTACACTGAGCGTTCCCCTCGGTTATTATAAACATCTCTGATAGGACAGATTATTATGAACAGGAACAGAAACACGAGCAGCTCCACATGATGATGATGATGATGATGATGATGATGATGGACAGCTTGACTGACAGCTGGACTCAGACGTGTGTGTGTGACATAGTGATTGACTCCTGCCATGTGAGTGTGTGAATGTGTGTGTAATTTATGAGCAGAGTAAAGATAATTGTTTCCACTTGTTGGAGGCCGGGGTCTGCGTTTCTTCGTGTTGGAGCTAATCACGAGCCAGTGTTCATTTATAATCAATCCTGACCGCCGACGCAGGCTGTAAATAAACACGCCGGGCCGTTCTCTGTATGGAAGTGGAGCGGTAAAGTAGTCTCGGCATGTATCAATCACTCAAACGCTGCGATTTTCCCCTGAACCGTGTGTTTCTGTGTATTAGCAGCTCTGATTGGCTGTAATGTTTAACACATGGCTGCATTGTGAAGCTCGGACGGCCAGCACACACCCCGCGCTCATGTTGGGTCCAAATGATTGTGAAAAGTTTGTTGCTTATTTCGAAAACTTAAAGGGATAGTTCGTGTTTTACGAAGAAAGGTTCCTTAGAACCCATGGCATCTCGTAAATGTGATCGCCAACAGAGCCGCCATGGTTTCGTCAGCAACTTTTTCTGCCCTGACAAAAACTCGACAGTAACTAATAAAGACGAGTGTGCATGGACAAAAACTAAAACCCAAAATTTCCCAAAAAAGTAGTTGAATTACTAACAGAATTACTCCTTCATAAATGTAATTAGTTACCAGGTAAAGTAACTGATGTGTTACTTTTCTGAAAAATCTTTTCCTCTTGAACTGTGTGTCTCCGTCTCTGTGTCCTTCCTTGTTGTTACCTGCTGCAGCAGCTCTGACATCATCAGCGGAGTTCTCGCTGTTTTTGGTCTCTAGATTTTAGATTTACTAACAACAGACAAACACTTTGCTTTAGGACATAATGGACACTTCACATGTGTGTTCTTGACTTTTACTTCTTTTACTTCCATCCTGAAAACTCCAGTTTTAACTCCACGGACGCTCCAGACTCGCCGTTGCTGCAGCTAGCTGTGTTGCCAGATTTTGCGATTAATAAGCATTTCTAAAGAGAGAAACCTACATGATTTTTTTAATTTTTATCCACGTTACATTTCAATTTCAAAGTCATATTTCTTCTTTTTTGTCTCTTAATTTGCTTGTTCAACATCCTGTTCTTTTAATACAGAAGTGAAGGGAGGGGCTGCTGTTATTTGTAACTCTGTTATTGCCAAACAATCTGTTTAACCTTGATTTTTGAAACCAAAAAGGCATGCCAGGTTTTTATCTAAGTTTTATCTTAATCAACTACACTTTTTATGGTGTAAACAGTCCTAGTTACATTAAAAATCAATTTAAATCTGACTGTAAGGATTTATTTTAGGTGGAAACACTTTTTACCATAGTTTTAAATTTGTGTTAGGGTGGGATAAAATAATTTTAATAACTTCTGAATTGTGCTTATATTGATGTTAGATCATGCACCAGATTCCTCCTGGGTTTGTGGGCACAAAAAGTCCAAATGAACAACTGCGCTATTGGAACAAGCTCAAAATACTGCAACCTACAACTCCAATATACTCATGCAAGTTAGAAAAAGTAGAAGCTGAAATTCCCTTATAATAAGTGAACCTGGCAACTCTGGCATCGAGTTTTTTCGCCTGTCTGTTAGCAGTGCAGCTCCTGTCTGTGTCTGGCTGAGTGAGGCAGGTTGGATCACAGTAACGCGCCACATTTCACCAACGGTAACGGTAACGGAGTGCCGTCTGGAGTTTGCCGTCCTTGGTTCAGAAGGGGGAAGTCAGAACAAAAACAGCCTGATAATCTATATGAGTGTACTCTGCTTTACACATTGACCTGTGGATTTGCCATAGTGGGCCAGTTACTTTGCACATAATCGACACACAAAGGATTCCAAAGTGCTTCCACACAGTCGGAGTGGCTTTCCCTGTCCTCCATTTCCTGCAGTTCACAGCTTCAGGTGCCCTAATGTGCTGCTCAGCTGTTTTTTAATATATAAAATTAAACTATATTTTATTAAGTTTTTACATATATGAAAAAAATACAAAGAAACAATGACCACAGCAGTAGAAATAATGTAGAAATGTACAATACAATGAAAGATCGAAAGTAGAGAAGACTACATACATAAAAATAAAATCTAATAATGCAAAATAATAATACAAGTAACATTCATAACAAAAGTAAAATAAAACAACTAAAAAGGCAGCAGCAGTGGTAACTTGTAGACCTCAAGTTATAACAACACTCTCATCCTCTAAAAATTCTAGGAAAGGTTTCCATTCTTTATAAAACTTTTTTCTTCTCCCTCTAACAATGTATGTAAGTCTTTCCAATGCAAGATATGTTGTAATCTCCTTCAACCATAGCTTTACAGAGGGCAATTGTATATTTTTCCAAAAAAGAGTGATCAATCTTCCAGCTTGTAGACGCCCAAAATCAATTGATACTGACTGTTTAGAACTAACAACCAAATTTTCAGGGTATATACCCAAGATACAGAGTTTGGCCTCCAGGGGGACACTCACACCCACCATCTGGGAGGTGGTCCGCATTACATTACGCCAAAATAACTGCACTTTTGGGCATTCCCAAACACAATGGAACAGTGTTCCTTTTCCTTCTAAACACTTACAAAAAGTGTCTGAAATATAAGGACAGATTTCATTGAGTTTAACTGGGATGACATAAGTTTGCATTAGCCATTTATATTGGAGCAATTTCAATCTTGTATTAATTGTATTTTGCTGTGCCTTTAAGCAGGCCACTTCCCAGTCTTCTTCAGGTATATCCTCTCCAGTATCAGCTTTCCATGCTTCTAATCTGTCCTTGGATGATTCCTTTTCATAAGATATCAAATTCCCATAAAACAAAGATACAGACCCCTTTTAGCCAGATTTGTGATGATTAGGTTTTCAAGATTTGTCAAAGGTTGCTCAAACATTAGGTCTTTATTTTTTGATGATATAAAATGTTTAGGCTGTAAGTACTTGAAAAAATGTTTTTTGGGTATATCATGTTAGCTACATATTTGCTCAAAGGTAAGTAGTTTGTCATTTCTATACAGATTCCCTACACATTGCACACCTTTGGTTGCCCAAAGATTGAAACCACCATCACCTCTAGCTGTTTTTTTAATATTTGTATATTTAATTACACTTTGAGTTCAGATTTTCCCCCAAAGTTCAAACAGATATTTGACGATCAAGTATGAGGTGACAGCCCTACTGTTTCAATACTAGACTAGAAAGCACTCAGAGAGCGCAGACCTCCGCCAGCGCCACAGTCCTCAGCCATGTTGTCATTTTGACCATAAATATTACTCCTACCTTTATTTCATCTAAATATTTAGATTCCATGACCATGAAAACATACCATTAGCAACTGGATTCATAATGATATCTATTTTAGTTCAGTAGTTATTCACAGAAATCACATTTTTCGCCATGGCAGCCAGACCCTGATCCGGATCAACACCAAAATCGAATCAGTTCTTCCTTTTACCATGCTGAACATTTCCTGAAAATTTCATCCAAATCCATCCATTACTTTTTGAGTTATTTTGTTGACGGACGGACGGACGGACAAACTCTCCCGAAAACATAACCTCCTTGGCGGAGGTAATTAGCTCTGAGTTAAGAAGTAATCTGCAGACAACACAGACTCCCACTCACTGAATAGTTTCTCTTTTTTGACCATTTTCTTTAAACCTTTTAGACGGATGAATGTGGACAACAATGCCACATACAAAGTCACTTAAACATCTTTCTTCTTCATTCTGAAGTGAACTTATGCAGGTCAGCTTGACCATGTCTACATGTCTAACGCATTTAACTGCTGCCATGTGATTGCCTGGTTAGCTATTTGTACAAACCAGTAGTTAAATTGGCTGCAGAGCACAAGTACTCCATGCAGATCCTGCAGACCTCGTGTTACTGATGTCAAACATTTGGTTTTTGTGTCTCCAGGTCAGAGAGGCCTCTCTCTTGTTCATGTAGAATCATAAAAACAGGAAACAGTTTTCATAATAAATAAAACGTGAAAAATATGAAGCAACATTCTCTCAGCCTGCAGCATGTATGTATGTGGTGCATGTATGTATGTATGTGGTGCAGGTATGAAGCTGTTTGAGTTGAACTTTACTTAAGAAGACATTAATGGACCTGGAACATCATGACAAAGACGAGCACCGATTGGTTTATAAAACACTCTGATGCAGGACGAGCTCTTTATTCTTCTGTCTCCATTTTCTACTCCATCCATTCATGCCCGTGTGGACAGATTGTCTCGGTCTTGCCCTGCGGACACATTTGACCTGGAAGTGCTGTGATTGGTCCAAAGGTCACGCTGCAGGCCTCTGATTGGTCGACAGGTCATTCCATTGGCCCCTGTAGGTCCCACCCCAATCCATCACTGTCACCGCGTCTTCTGTTGACGCCATTATTAAGAGTCAGTGTGCTTTAATTTATGTTTATGCACCAATTACTGACTGCACACATGCTCCTCAGAAAGATGGCAGAGTCTGAGGGTTTGTGATGAATTCGTCAGAGTGTTTTGTGAAAAGTGCATCAACAACTCTGATTAGTTTGAGGCTGGTTTGGGAAACAAAGCATTTTTTACATGCACTGAAATAAATCCACAAATATATGGAAGTGTTTCCACATGAGCCTGACGACACAAGAAGAAGACTGATTAAAGTTTGAGCTGTGGAGCTGTTTATGTGGGTTATGTTTGTTTATGAGGGAAATAAGTGCTGCAGCCATTGAGGAATCAAGTTAAAGACCTTTAAAATCATGTTAAGATCCAAACAGAGCAACAGTTAATCTGTTTTTGTAATCCACTTCCTGTAAATCAGTGTCCCAACTTTTAAAGTTTTGTTGCATATCTTTGAAGGTACATCCAAATCACAGTTCCCGTAGTCAGTCATCTTAAAGCTGCTGGTCTTTCTCTCCATTTTTATGACATTAGCTGCTCTTTAGCTGCTGCAAACGTAGGGGTGTGCGATATGACGATATTAAATCGTTAAGGATTATAATGTGGGGATGATCTCATAAAACAGAAAGATCGTCAGATCATCTGTGTGGGCTCAGAGACTTTGACGCACACCCGACTAACCAATCGTAGCACATTACGCGCAGTGCATGGTGGGATCTCCTGTTTGGTTATGTAGCATGAAGCCGTGGTGGAAAGAGAAAAGGAGATAAAAGCCTGAAGAGGTCTGAACAAAAATCTGTTCTAAAGCAGCTGTATTATTCACTCAGATTATAGACATTACAGTTAGATAACATTTGTTTTAAATTGTTGCACTTTAAGAGATAACCAGTTACTTAAGTTTCATTTATATTCGACCCTTTTCAATAAGATATTTGATGTGTTTAGTTTTTATGTTACAAAAGTGCACTTTATTGTTGTTCAGTACCTTTTATATTTACATTTATTGCACATTTTTATAAAAACTGCACTATTTAAATTAAAACCTGTTCATAAAGTTTCTTTGGCTTAAATTGTAATTTTTTTTTCTTTTAGGGTTTTACAGGTTTTATATGTTAAACAAAGGGAAAAAAATGGTCAAACATGCAAATTAGTCTAGAAAAATCAACGTAAAAAGAATTGTGATAAAATCGTGATCGTGATTTTATTTTAAAAAAATCGTGATATGATATTTTTGCCTTATCGCCCACCCCTATGCAAACATCATAAATCAACTCTGCAGAAATAAAGTTAAAGACAGGAGCGCCACAGATTGTTGTTGGTGAAAATCAGATGCATTTTTGTATTGCTCTGAGCTAATATCTCATCAAGCCTGTCAGAAACAAGCAGTGTTGGGAGTAACAGCGGTAGATATAATGGCGTTACTAACGCTGTTATCTTTTCCCCAGTAAACCAGGGGTGGGCAACTTTAATGACCAAGAGGGCCACATAAAACCATTTTTCCCAGCCTGAGGGCCACATTGTTACAAATTTTCAGAAACTCTCAATGATGAAAAAGAATGTTGGATAAACAACAATTGAGAATATAAATTTGTCATAAAATTAGCATACCAATATTCGTATATTACAACATAAATACAAAGTTATTATGCATACTCAAATTAACTTGATACAGAATTCAAGCAAATTTGGCTGATATACATGGAATTAAAGCCAATGAAGCTTTTTTCAAATCAATAAAATGATGTTTTTCAGATTTTTAAAGCTCAAATATTTTGCTGCTGCCATTTTTTAAGTAGTATTGAGTAATACTTGATGTAATATTAAAGGCTTCGTAAAAGAGATTTAGACACTATAACAGCAAAGTAAGGTTGTAAATGACTTACATAAGATATAGAATTGTTTCGGGGTGCTGGTTTGGCGTAGTGGTTAGCACCCCATATATGTGCTTCTGCCGGTCCAGGTTCAAATCCCGCCTGTGACCAGTTTGCAGAGTGTCTTCCCCTACTCTCTCTCCCCCTTCACAAGCCTATCCACTGTCTCTCTCCTATCAATAAAGGCACAAAATGCCCAAAAAATACATTTAAAAAAAAAAAAGATATAGAATTATTTCTATTGGATATTAGGAGTGGGAGAAAAAATCGATACACCTAAGTATCGCGATTTTTTGTCTGCCGATTTTAAAATCGATATTTTTATTCAAAAATCGATATCGATAATCTGGTCAAACGAGGGAGAAGCCGGGGGTAAACAGTGCAGGCAACAGAGGCGTTCATGCTCGGCCCGTAAATTACAGCGATGACGATGGCTGGGAAAACTAACCACTTTGAAACTATAGCCTTTTTAAATCTTGATAGCAAAATTGAATATTTCTTGAAAAAACTCTGTTGCCTGAAGGGATAATAAGCCACTTTTTATATGCAATCCAGGCTTTTGAAGAGAGAGCATGAACAGCTGGTTAAAATATATTGCTGAATAAATCCTAAAAACAGACTCACATGTGATGTGTATTTTTCCTGATATAGTCTGTAGGCATCATCATTGTTCATCTTTTTCACTGGTTTTAAAAAAGCTAACTAAAGATTGCAAAAATCGGCAATATCGTAGAATCGCAATTTAAATCGTATCGGCACCTAAAAAATCGTAAAAAATCGAATCGGGAGAAAAGTGAATCGTCCCAGCCCTATTGGATATCTGAGTTTTCTTCATATTTACAGCTGCTGGTTTTTGGGAGTGAATGGCGGACCACATTTAGTGACGTGGAGGGCCGCATTTGGCCCTTGGGCCACTTGCCCACCCCTGCAGTAACAACTATTCTAATTAAATACTTTTTCAAACGTTATAACGCCGTTTACATTAATGACAGTGTGCCAAACGTGGCGCATTACTTTGTGCTGCAGTCAAGCAGCTGTTATCCGACCTGCCTCGCTCAGCCAGTTACAAAAAGAAGAAGACGAAAGTAGTGGCTTCTTCTTCTCGTAACTTGCATGTGTATATTATTATATTATTTTATATATTGGGGGTTGTAGTTTTCTGTCTTGTTCCAATAGTGCAGGTGCTCATTTGGACTTTTTTCCCCCAAACCTTCAATATAAACCCAATTCAGAAGTTAAAAAAATGATATAATCCCACTCTAAACACAAATTTAAATTTTACTGTAATACTGGTGTTTCCACCTAAAATAAATTCTTATCGCCAGATTTAAATTGATTTCTAATGTAGCTACTACTGTTTACACCATAATAAAGCTGTAGAGGATTAAGATAAATCTTGGATAAAAACCTGACATGTCTGGTTACAAAAATCAAGGTTAGACTGTTTAGCAATAACAGTTATAAATAACAGCAGCCCCTCCCTTCACTTCTGTATAAACTAAAGGATGTTTTTATAAGTAAATTAAGAGACAAAAAAGAAGAAATATGATTTTGAAATTGAAATTTAACATGGATAAAAATTAAAAAATCATGTAGGTTTCTCTCTTTAGAAATGCTTATTAATCGCAAAGTCTGGCAACACAGCTAGCTGCAGCAACGGCGAGTCTGGAGCGTCTGTGGAGTTCAAACTGGAGTTTTCAGGATGGAAGTAAAAGAAGTAAAAGACAAGAACACACATGTGAAGTGTCCATTATGTCCTCAAGCAAAGTGTTTGTCTGTTGTTAGTAAATCTAAAATCTAGAGACCAAAAACAGCGAGAACTCCGCTGATGATGTCAGAGCTGCTGCAGCAGGTAACAACAAGGAAGGACACAGAGACGGAGACACACAGTTCAAGAGGAAAAGAGTTTTCAGCAAGTAACTCATCAGTTACTTTACCTGGTAACTAATTACATTTATGAAGGAGGTATTCTGTTAGTAATTGCTTTTTTGGGAAATTAACTAGTAACCATAGTTAATTACTTTTTTAAAGTAACATGCCCCACACTGGAAACAAGCAGCATTACTTTTCATTGGTAGGACAAACAACACATCAGTATGTTCTCTTGTGTTTCTCATTAAATAGCTAGCCTTGATTGTTCATTTAAAGCTGTGGTCTACGATTTGAAACTGCAGCCTGCCCCCCCTTCCCTCACCTCTCCCCTCCGTGTTCGAAGATCCCGCCCCCAGCTCGTGTCGCCTCATATAACAACAAGCCCCCTCCGGCAGAGCTACGAGCGACTAGCATAATATATCAGCAGCAAACTCAATCAAAAACAGCTCAGCTCAACTGAAAGTATCAAACACGACAGACATCCCCCTTGTAACACACAGCAGTAGCCATTTCATTTGGACCGGCGGCAATGCGGGTCTGGCGCCGCCAGAGCGGAGCCGAGTTTGGGGGAGGATTTATCTTTCTCAGCCTGTCCTCCCCAACTCAGCTTACAGTGCTAATGTGTAGCGGCTAACAGGCTAACCCGCTCCGCTACAAGTCATTAACCAGAACAGGCACAGACTAACCAGAGTTATTCAGCAGACATCTCCCACTGTAGTAAACAAAGCCATTACCTGATCAACCAGGGGCGAAACGGCCGATGCTGAAGGTCTGACGGCCGACTGAGGCTATTCGTTGGCCGTCAGCCCGCTAACAGGCCTCAACCCGCGGGCAGAGCTCCGTTGGACCCCGCGGGAGAGGGAAGTGGCTTCCCGGTTTTGGCGCTAGGCTTTTCCGGCTCCATGATAGTTCAGTAGCTAACGCTGCTAGCTGCTCACCGGAGGTAGAGGGGAGTAGGCGGGACCATGGGCTGCGTAGTGAGGGAGACAGGGGATTGGATGGACTCACGGACCAATTGAACCTTACAGGCTTCAAGGTTTGATTGGTCAGCTAGTATGTAGCTTTGCAGCGGATATACTGAATGGATTTTTTTCGTTCTTTTTGGTCTTTATACTGTGTAGATAGGACCATAGGAGCATAACAGCCTTATAAACGGTGTTATTAAGATGTACAAAGCTTCCAAATCGTAGACCATAGCTTTAATGTCATTGCAATGAAAATTTCGGAATTCACAAACCATAGTGGTATGTAGACTAACATTTTAATTTCTGTAGTAACTGCAGGTTTAAAAAGTTTACATTTCACAGGAAAAAGTTCAACCATGAAATATTTTAAAGCCGAAAGTTTACAGCTTTTTGTTTAAGAAGAAAAGCTCCAAATGGATGTTGGGATGGAGATGTTGAGAGAGAAAAAAAAGTCTTTAAAAAATTTTCATTTTAAGCAAAAATATTTCACTTTTCCAGCTTAAAGGGACGCCAATAGCTGGGCCAGTGCCCCCACAGTGTGGAGCTAAATTAAGGCAGAGTGTCTTCCCCACTTTCTCCGCCCGAGACAAAAATAATCTTTAATCTCAACATCCTGTTCTTAAAAGTGTTACACAAATAAAGTTATTATCATGATGATGATCCTGTCCACTCTTTGGGGGCACTAATTCAGTCTAGACTGAGATGTAAAATGAAGCAGGTAGTATCCAAACGGAGCAGAGCTGAGCCATCTTGAGAAGCGAGAATCAGGACACACCCTGTACTACTCACCAGCCAATCACAGTGCTGACAAAGAGAGGCCCCAGTTTACCTGACAACCATGTTTTTGGTCAGTTGGGGGAAGCCAGAGTACCTGGAGAAAAGCTGCACATGCACATTGAGAAAAATTCTATGAGACCTTCTCGCTGTGTGGAAGCAGCACAGCCTACTGCACCTCCATGCAGCCTACAGGCCTCATGTGCCGGTCAAATGCTCAGTCTGAAGTGTAATACAGCCCCCTGAAGCTTTGCTTAATGAAATATCCTGTGACAAAAACAGAAGAATAATTGCAAAAGCATTCAGAACATTTTTAAGAATTTAGACAGCCAACCAACCTCTGTCACATTCTACACATAAAGTTATTTTATTTGTCCCTGCAGGGAAATTGAGGTGTGGCAGGAATCACATATATTTGACAACAAAATACAAAATAAACACTGGTACAAGTTTGCAGAAACTTGAACACACAGAGGAGAAAAGCAAAGGAAGCTCTTAGTGATGAACCTACTGAACATGACTGTTTCTCATTGTTTATTAAAAAATTAAATTAATTATAACCACTGATGTGACGTGTAACAAGTCACCACATTAAGCACGAAAGATTAGATTAGATTAGATTAGATTAAATAGGACTTTATTAATTCCTTTTGAAACCCCCTTAGGGAAATTAGGATTCCAGTAGCAGTTTAGTATAACATATAAAAAATCTAGATGTAAACAAAACTATAAATATAAATAAATTAAAAATAATAATACATATTTGGCTACAGGCTGGCTACTGCTCCTTCCTGCTCTTTGTCTATCTGTGGATGTTGGTATGAATATTTACCTGGAAGGATGACTGACAGCGGAGTCAATCATCCTTTGTAATAAGAACTTTATTATTAATCGTTTATTTGCCAAATTAATTCAACTGACATTTCACTTTAGTCTGATTTGAAATGATCAGCTTGGGAACATCCCTATTTTCCACACTATCACACACTAACAGGATGTCGTGGGGGTTTTAAAGTGCTAACGAATCAATATTTCCTTTAAATCTGCTTATCACACACACACACACACACAAACACACACACACACGCTGTCCAATCAGTGTCAGAGGAACACGAGGCCGATCCATTAACATGTCACATCAGCCTGATAAGAGAGAGTCTGTGTTTGAGACCTCCAGATCTGCTGGTCTGATGTTTCTGTTTATTTATTTTCAGCTCTTTATTGTTTTCTGTTTATTTGAAAATTCAGAGCAGATGAACATAAATGTAGACGCTGCATTTCTGTGCAGACACAAAAGCCGCAGTCTAAACAAAATTAGGATAACTAATATTTCGTTTTTTCCTCCTGCATTATGAAGTTTTTTAAAGGAAACTTTCCATTTGAATGATGAGTCTTTTTATGTGTATTTCTGCCAGAGTTTAGTTAGGGATCCAAGATATTATTGGACCAATATGGGCATCAGCAGGTGTTTGCCTAAAAGCTGATTATCAGCAGATTTTTGCTCATTTTTACAGTTGATATTTTGGCCAAATTGGCCACGAAAATCCGGTATATTGGCTGTAATACTGGCAAAATGTAAAATGATTGTTGAGCTCATCATCACACAATGTTTACTTTTATGCTGCGTTCACACCGCAAGCGACCCAGCTACCAAAAGCGTCCATAAATACCTCATTTTGGTCACCGTTGCCGTCGGCCATCGCTCAGTGACGTCACGTCCGCTCGAGATTCACCGTGGTCATATCATGTATCATATAATAGGATGTTTAAGTGGATATTATTCCAGCTGTATCCTTTTCATTCACTTATCAAACACAAAACACTGCAGCTGATGATGCAGCAGCATTATCTGTGAGTTTACCGCGGTCCATCTAGGCGGAACTAATGTCCTCACTGACTAATGTTTCCCACACGGACATGGATTGTTACTCTGTAGTCCGGATGAATAACTGTCTGTGGAGGATACCGTCACACGTGCACACACCTGCTGATTGATCAACTTTTTTTTACTTTCACATCACGCGACAAGCTATGTGGTAGTGTGAATAGCGGCTGTCGCATCGCGGGAGGGTTAGCGCCGCCCCATCGCGGCTGTACATTGACTTTGCATGGAGAGTGATCACCGAGGTAGTACAAGTAGCGTCCGGTGTGTGCGGACCTTTATGAATCCAAAATATTAGGGGTGGGAGAAAAATCGATTCACAGATTCACAAACTTTAAAAAAAATACTGAAAAAAGCAAGATATGGCCCAGAGTAAAAATAAAAGTATAGATTTTGATTTTGAAATCCCATTTATGCTCAGAATGTTTAAAATAAGAAAAATAATTTGTTAATTAAAGTGACCTGGCTTTTCTGTTTTGTGTGTTACTAGTAATAATAATGTGTAGTGATTCAATGTAAACAAAATAGCAGTGAGCACAATGTAACTGTTATCCGATTACTCGATTAATCGTCAAAAATTTTCAAAATTCAAAAAAAGAGTAATCGATTACAAAAAGAATCGATAGCTGCAGCTTTAATCTAAACCAGATCTTGAACGAAACAAATAGAAAATAAATGGTTAAATGGTTTAAAAAAAGGTAAAATTCAAAAGAAAATGGATACCTAACTGTGAGTTGTTCAAAAATGAAGCATGCTTAGATGTGATCTGATAGACATGTCATCCTTTAAGTGTTTATTAGTCTCATTTGCTTCCACTCTGAAGGATGCAGGAATTACATTTTTAATGGATGTGGTGTGGACAGGTGGAGTGATGGAGCGTAATGTGATGTGACATCTCCTGCCTGTGTTCAGTCAGGACTTACACATGCTTAAACTCTTCTAACATTTGATCCAGCTCAAACATCACCTCGTGTCCTCGTCAAATAGATTTTTCATGTGTGATTTTTAGGTCAAAGGTCGACTGTTTCTGCCCCTCCTTTGTCCAAAAATCAGCAAACATTTAAATCCATGTACCAGATTGTTTTATTCCATTTATTTATTTTTCCTCCCTCCCCCACGTCAACATCCCACATTGCTGAGCGTGGTAACACAACACCCACGGTGCTCCGCTTTCACGGCTCCACGCGTCACTTTAGTGTCACATTTATCTACTCCTGTGTGTGTTTGTGTGTCAGATGGTTCCTCGCCAGACCAGACCTCAATAGGTGCATGTCCCCCGACACACACACAGCAGGCCAGCAGGGCTCTCCGCCAGCTGCCTCCTCCTCCTCCTCCTCCTCCTCCTCTTCGTCTTCTTTGGGGAATTGAATCGACTCCAACCACCAGCTGAGCTCCAAGAGAGAGAGAGCATCAGTGGAGGAGTTTCCATTCCTGTTTTAAAGCCTGTTTTCGTGCAAACCTGATGTGAAATCTGCAAATTAAACACTTACAAATGAATTAGGATTAATGCTTTTTTAAACAAAGTAGAAACAAAAGATTAAACAGAACACAATGTCCGTTATACAACTTATATAATTCCTCAATCTGCCAACTATTTAGAATTTTGAAGGCGCTATGAGGAGAATCTATTTCTGGCGACATTAAGACTGCTACCCATGAGCACGTGCGGCGACTGTCGTAACGCTGCGTTCCAGTAACCTCGGAACTGGGAGTGACATCATCTCCGACTTATCAGCGTTCCAGTTGAAGTCGGAAAAAAACATGCCAATCTACCAGGCTATTGTTAGCTGTTGTTAGCACGCCCTGCGTTGTTGTTCACAAATATCACACGAAGAATGTGATTATCACTATGGCAGCATTTTTGTAAATATAAGTCTTAACAATACTATGTATACAGCTGATCTAGAGCAACACACCCCAGTCAGAAGTGCAAATAACTCGGGAGGTGGCAGGTTTCACCGAGTTCCCAGTCGGAAATTGAGACTTTGGGGGACGTTTTAGTTGCAGTTTCCTACTCGGAATTTGGAAATTCCTTCTTCTGACTACAACTGGAACGCACCAAAAGACGTGACTCAAACTAAACGCTGTGTGTTGTGATGCTAATGAATGTAGCTCGGACCTTCCTCAGAACTCTGCATTGCTTTACAACTTCTTTTTTCAACAACTTACAGGATGCAAAGCCACGAGCTAATGTATCTCTTTCTAGTCATGTAGCGGTAGTTTTTGATGTGTGACAACAAGCAATTGTTGGAAAACTTATTAGTGTAGTTTTGTAGCCGGCTATATATGGCTACTTACAGCCCGGTGCTCTAAGACGTGTCCGAATAATATAAATTTGCTCTAGTTTTAATTGTCTTGTTCCTGAGTATCCAGGCCAGTCCAGCCCTGTCCGACCAGACCGTGAAGCTAAGGAATAGCATTTATAGATAACCTATTTTGATGCTATAAAACTCATCTGAAAGTGTTTATTTCCATCAGGCATATATCTAAAAGTGAGACTTTTTTCGTAATTACATAGAAACTCCTCGTAGCATCTTTGAGGAGCAGAGGATTGAAATGTCTCAAACTTTTTATTCCCCCTCGCCAACGTTTCAAAAACCCAGTGAGTGTGAAACGATACCCAAACTCACCGTCAGACCTGTACGTGTGTGTGTGTTTGTGCATGAATGCAGCGTTATGTTTGGAAACATACTTGTGCCTCCCCATGAGCCGAAGCTCGAGTGTGTTTGTGTGTGCGTTTGCAGCGGGGCGTTCCAGGGGGTTAGTTTGATTAATGCCCACCTCGCCATCACTCCACCTTCTCACTGAGCAGAGAAAGAGCAAACACAAAGAGAGAGAGAGAGAGAGAGGGGTTAACAGCTGCTGATGCTCACTCTCTCTCTCCTTTCACAAGGGCCCCACATCCTGTCAGAGCTGATTGATCGCCGAGACAATGATTGGACAGAAATGCAGAAAGAGAGAGATAGAGAGAGAGGGGGGAGCTAAAAGTGAGAGAGGGAGAAACAGACTGAGATCCAGTCGGCCAATCATGTCGCTGTAAATGGGTCATTTAGCCAATTGGATGTACAGGGAATGGGCGAGCGAGAGGTTGGGTGGAGTTTGATCGCCCCCTTTGCAGAGAGAGAGAGGTGAGGAGAGAGAGAGAGAGTCTTTTGTTTGGATCCTGTCACAGATGTCCATCCAGCATCAGTAAATCTCTTTTCTGTCTCCACTGTGCTCACCCACCGCAGACTTTTGTCATGGTCACAGATCTGTCCTGACACGCAAACGTCACACATTTCATCGCAAAAAAGACGGCGTACACAGCATGAAAATAAAGTTACCGACAAATCTTTAGGAACTATTAGAGCTTAAAGATGCTATGATGGAAATACACACTTTAAGATGAGTTTTATAGCATCAGAATAGGTTATCTATAATGCTATTCCATTAGCTTTGTGGTCGGGCCGGACAGGACTGGACACTTCAGGAACAAGACAATTAAAACTAGAGCAAATTTATATTATTCAGACACGTCTTAGAGCACCGGGCTGTAAGTAGCCATATATAGCCGGCTACAAAACTACGATACGAAGTTTTCCAAAAATTGCTTGTTGTCACACATCAAAAACTACCGCTACGTAACTAGAAAGAGATACATTACCTTGTTGCTTTGCATCCTGTAAGTTGTTGAAAAAAGAAGTTGTAAAGCAATGCAGAGTTCTGAGGAAGGTCCGAGCTGCATTCATTAGCATCACAACAAACACACGCTTTGGCTTGGGTCACGTCTTTACGACAGTTGTTGCACGTGCTCATGAGTAGCAGAGTCTTTATGTCACCTGAAATAGATTCTCCTCATTGCATCTTTAAAGAAATCAAAATACTGTTTAACAAAATATAAAATAGCCGAAGAGAAAATCTGAACATATATGCATTGATTATTTTCTGCACGAATTAAATCAGATTTCAACATTAGCTTATAATATTTGACTTGAGAGTGTTATTTGTAAGTATGTGTTTTTACATCCTACATTAGAATGTCTAATAGCAACCTTGCAGTGCAGCTGGATAGCACAGATGCTTTCTGCTCCAGTTGCAGGTTTATCAGACCTTGACGACTTTTTAATCATGACAGTGTTTGTTCAGGTTTTTGAGGTAATGTTGCGAGAGGCCAATGGCACTCGTTAAGTATCTTACTGTATCGTATTGTCAATGTCGTCTTTATTTATATAGCACATTTAAAAAGCCAGCGACCAACTAAAGTGCTTTACAGTAGTAGAGGCAGACACAGTAAACATAACAGTAAGGTAACAAAAACAATACAGCATAAATATGTTTACTAACCAGTAAAACCAATAAAATCCCAATAAAAGTGACCATACTCCATCCGTCCATAAGTCTGTCTTTAGCCATGTTTTAAAAGTAGAGAGGCTACCAGCAGTCCGCACATTTAACCCTTTAACTCCCAGCTCAACTGTTTGGCAGAGGTAAACAAAATTCAGGAATATTTAATATGTTAAAAAACATATCACGTCATGGTTTGTTTTTGTCATATTTTTTTTAGGATACAGAAATATGCAAACAAACCAAAAGAACTGATATTTTCTTTGTGGGGGATTTAGAAGTTTGAAAAACTAAAATCTGTTATTATTACCAACACATACTGTTTCGACACTTAACCAATTACTGATATGATGATTTTTATGTATAAAAAATGTATGTATATAATTATATATACACATATATAATCTGTTGTTCATCAAAAACATTTTTGTGTTTTTCTGAACTCAATATCATCTATTAAGTTATTTTATATTGCTATTTAATTTACTAACATTTCTGCCTTTTCCATTGATTTTGCCTCAGATGTTTGTTCAGTTTGTGTCATCACATAACCAACTGTTAGTTTAAATACCTTTAAATCCCATTACAAGAGAATATCTGATTTTTGGTTTGTTTGTAGCTTTCTCTGCTCACCTGAAATGTTGATGGAATCAAAAAATGATTTGATGTGTTCTGTTTGTTTTAAACATTAAATTTCCCTGATTTTATTGATGACCTCTGCCAAACAGTTGAGCTGGTAGTTAAAGGGTTAAAGGTAACGTGTTCCACAGAGTGTGAGCAGCGATTGAGAAGGCTCGATCTCCTCTAGTTTTTAAACAGGATCGAGGAGCGTCTAGTAGTCAGACTCTTTGGTGGTGCTGCACTTCAAACTTCAGTAGAGAGTAGGGCTCTGTCACGGCTGACTCAAAGCCAGAGACGAAGACGAAGAGGAGACACAGAGCAATTGTAATAATTCAACATTTATTTACAAAAATAATATTATGTTGTATGGAAATCTGTCAGTCAGTGGTGTAATGCGTGCATGCATGAGTAAGGATATGCTGACTGGATGTTGGCTGTGAAACAAAATGGTAAAACCGGAGTGTTTGGGAAACAGCCTGCCAAAGAGGACTCCCCAAAGTTGAATGCCTTCAGTCTGCTTTATATTGATCAGGAACACCGGGCCCAGGTGTTCCAAATCCTCAGCAACCCATCTGGCCACACCCACCTGCACCTGAAACAGAGAGACACAGCCAGCAAATCAGCAAGTAGATGGAGTCATCACAGCCGCGTTTAAAAGATAAAGGCCGAAAACAGAGTTTTCATTGTGTTTTCATCTTCCATTTACACAAGAACGGTAATCAGTGTCTAAATGTGCAAACTTTTGAAACCAGGGTCCAGAGTGAAAAGTTTTGAAAACATTTTTGAATCCGTATGCGTGTAAAAACAGAACACTCACCGCATGCACAGTACTCTCTCAGATGAAGGTTGTGCACACCTAAAAACTACAACAACAACAGTAATAACAACAACAACAACAGCTTCTGCCCTCTACCGAGCGACGTGTGCTGCTTACCGTGCTCGGTTTGAGATTCAGACAAAAATATCCAGACACATACGTTGTCCCGACAAGAAAACTGTGTGTGTGAACACAGAGTGCTTTTGAAAATTCAAAGGAAAACCTTTCTATTTCTGGTTGGTGTGTAAATAGAGCCTAAACTTTGTCTTAAGTCAGGACTTTTGTTCAAACTGCTTCACCTTTAGACTCAAGCACAACTGAGCAGGAAAGTGAGCTTGTTCTCCTCGGAGCGTTTGTGTTTCTCAACCTCAATAATCAGTTCATGTGGACTTTAGATGTCAGAGGGATAAAATATTACAATAGTTTGTGCGTCTGTTCAGGCTGTTTTGACTGAAGGCTGCAATAATTAGAATAGAATAGAATAGAAGAGCCTTTATTGTCATTGCATGCCATACATACAGAAACAGAAACTGACTCTCGTGAGAGTTTTGATTGATTAAATTCAAACAGCACAGATGAGATTTAAGTTTTTTCTCTGTTTTTTCTGCATTGTAGGATCTGCACTGACACATGAACATGTGCACACACTCATGCACGCTCATCATGCTCCTAATTTGTGGTCCTGATTGAGTTAGAGAGCAGAGCTCATGCTGAGGCCTCACTGATGGTGGAGCGGTGGCGCCATGTGGCCCGTCACACAAACACAGACATGCAGACACACTGATGCTTCAGATTTTATTTAGAGGACCAGACTCTGTGGGTGAGCGGGACTGTTGGAGTCCTGGTCCACAGACATTTCTAAAACCTGCAGCAAAAACCAGTTAAACTAATTAGATGTCTAAGAGGAAAAATTTAACTTGAACAGAAATAAGAACATGTTGACCACAGTGCTGTGCAGTAACTTCTGTTCATTGTAAACACAATTAGCACTACGCTGTATGGACAGGGTTTGTGTGTGGCTGTTCTCAAGACTACATTAGCAGTATGTAGGCTACTGATTTAGCTTAAAGCAAGACTCCAACATTTTCATTGTTTCCATGTCTTGCTTTTGAGACGGACAAAGCTTGCCCACCACTAGCTAGCTTAGCTCAAACACTAGGAGTCAATGGGTAAAGCTAGCCTGCCTCTGCCTACAGTCATCAGATAAACTCTTCAACAAGTCAACAACATTATTGTTGTCTTCTACTCCTAATTGAGGCTTTATTTTATTGACCTACTTCTGTGGTGGTTTGTGCTGGAGGCAAGACTAAGGATCTGTCTCAGTTCTACTCTTTTGCCCTTGCCATACCCCTTGGTTTTTCACATTCACCATAGGGCTAAGGCAAAGGGCTACACAGCCTTTAATATGAAGACAGATCAGAACCTCTCATGAAACAAAGAGGTAAGAGAATTTCCCATAATACACTGCAACCGCTTACAAGAAGGCAAAGCGGAAACCAAAGGAAGCACTTAATTATAATTATAATTAATTATTAAATCATAAAGTGAATATTAATCATGTTTTGAATTGTTGGTCATATTTTAAAATTTCCCATTTTAACGAGCTAGCTTTAGCAGCTGTAGCTATGGTTATTGTCCCATCTGCCAACATAGCGGGAATTGAGTGGCGTTTCGTTTCTCAGCTGTGTGTTTTCACCCCTTCACCTTAGCCCTCAAAACAGAGGCTAAGGGAAAGGGTTAGAATTGGGATTTACCATAACACTACCCATAGACTCCCAGTGTTTGAGCTAAGCTAACTAGCGGTAGGCAAGCTTTGTTTCTTTCCTTGTTACTTACACACAGTCAAAAGAATGGAGTCTATCTGCTTGTCATGGACTCTGGAGTGAGATGAGAGATGAAAACAACAAAAATGTTGGAGTGTTGCTTTAAATATGGTCTAAAACAGCGAATGTCAGATTACTCCGGGGAAAGCCAATCACTTCTCGGTGCAACCAGAGCAAAAGTGAGGGCTGTGAACCAGAGAAGCTAAAGATCGACCAGAGGGAAGGCGACTCTTCTACCAAGGAGCTTCAACTCTGCACTAACTGGAACTGTTGGAAAAAGAGTAAATGTAAATGTTGTTGTGCAGTGAGTGAGTCATTATTGAGAGCTAACTGAAGCCTTTACATGCCCCCCCCAAATCCTGATGAAATAGTGTGTAGTTCTGTCCTCCAGTGTGTGGCAGAGCCTCTTTAGCGGGAAACACCCGGCTGTAAATATGTGAGCCTGTTTGAAGGTTTCCAAACAGCATCCATCCTCTCAATGAAGCGTGCTGACTGTTTTTAAACTGGGAGAGCTGCTTTTTCTCTCCTCAGGGGTCCAGGCCGAGCGCTCAAACCCTCCTTTCTCACATTCTTCATCGCATCGCCCTGTTTTCCTTTCCCCAACACGCCGCGGGGCGTCAGGATGGAAAGTAACGCTTAAGCTCCTCAAAAAGTCTGAAAGATCCACAGAGACGGAGACATGAGGCAGTCATGACGACGAGAGGGCGGCCACAGGGCCAGGATTGTTTTACTTTTTCTTTTTCGGGTTTCTGCGGTGAAATTCATAAAACAAGGGCAGATCTGCGACACATACACAAATAATAAAAGGTTAGAGCCGATGATCAATGGCTCCCAGATTAATGAATATCCCACTACACACCCACCCTGCAGCACAGACTCACAGTCTCTTTGACTTGTTTTATTATGACTTATTTGTTTGACTTATTTTGTGGCTTTAATGAAAAATATCACATTACACACACAAAACTGCACAAGCTAACGTACGAACAGATGCCGTAGAAGTAGGCAGGTAACAAAGAAACTGTCAGATGGTATAAATATGGAGGTCAATGTGACAAACTGAAGTGACACATCTCATATTTGACTCAGATCTTTAATTTTTGTTTGTATAGCAATCATGTGAGGGGGGCACTTAAATTGATAGAGTTATATATATATTTTTCCTTCTTTTTCTTCTTTAATTTTTTTCTTTTCCTTTTCACTTTCTTTTTTACATAGGTACTTGTTTGTTGAGCTGCTTTTGTATTTTTTCCCTCTTCAAATGTAATTATAATCAACCTGAACTTTTTTGTTATCAGCCCCCTCTATAAATGTCATTATGCTACTTATACATACTTGTTTAAGTTTCTATGTACCACTGGAATTTTGTGTTAAATGGACTCGAGGTTTTCTTTTACCTTTTTTTTTAGTTGCAGTAAAATTATGTTTAAACGTATGTGGATTTGTGGCTCTCTGATGCCCGTTGCAGTCTGGTGCCTTGTCCCATATGTATAGTAACTGCTGAAAATCTAGAGAATAGAAGGCTCACTTGATTTTAGCATAAGCTTCATGTGTTTGTAGTTCAAAATACACCCCAAAAAGATGAACAAAGAGCCATATTTACCTTTTTTTCAGCAGATGTTCATGCCCATGTCAATAGAGTATGTCACAGACAAGATAAACACAGTATGGTTACAGAAGACAAAAGAAGGGCTACCTGGACTCGACAGAGTTTAAGGTGCTCTTTGGTAAGGGATTCAAAAAGTCCTTGAAACAAAAAGAAGAGACTCCAAGGCACTGTCTTTATACTATTAAAATGCCTTTATTTTAATGGCATGGTCATGTAGACCATAAAAACAAACTTCGATGCGTTTCGGCATCAAGCCGTCATCAGGAAGTCATGCAATCAGATGTTAGGCTGCAATAGGCCCTTTTAAAGGGGTGCTCAACCAATAGGAAACTGCCACATGGACTTAGAGGCCTGGTCTGCAGGTAGACCATATAAAATATATAAAATTCTGGATTGACAAACTACAAGCCACAAAATATCCTGGACTAAATGAAGAAGAAGATTATACTGTGTTCTTGTAGAGGAAACATGTTGTCTAAACACTGAGTTACAGTCTCTAAATGTGCAGGCCACTTTGTAAAAATGTTTTTAACCAGAATTCTGGTGTGTTTTCAACTAATTTTATCTGCTTTGTGTTATACCATGCATGTTTTCTGGGGTTGAAAACTTTGTTGAAGCCTATTGGCCTGAATAACACCATCTGCTGGTGGGTCTGCTGGTTGTCACTACCTGCAGACCATGCCTCAAGGTCCATGTGGCAGTTTCCTAGTGGTTGAGCACCCCTTTTAAAGGGCCTATTGCAGCCTAACATCTGTTTGCATGACTTCCTGATGAAGGCTTGATGCGGAAATGCGTCGAAGTTTGTTTTTAAAGGATAAGTTTGGTTTCTACAGCTTTCACATTGTTTACAGAATGAAGTAGAACAATATACTCACCCAGAAGTCTTTCCTGATCCAAACAGTGCTTCAGGAGATATTTAGATCCAAAATCAAGCAGCGGACATCCGTATCATGTTAGCGGACAGGGCATGTGTAGCGTCGCTCCTAAAACTGCATTAATTGTCCAAAAACTCAATAGTTTCACCAATATTTCACCATGCTCGGGCTACTCCTCCAAGACAGTCTGTGTCGCTCCACCCATGTTTTTCTGACTGTGCTGACCTCTGAACTGAAGACTGCTCTCTGGCTAGCTGTTCGACTCTTTGCCTCTGCGTCCTCCTTTCGATGAGCTCCTCATCTGTAAACACTGGCTCGAAACTGTAAGGACACCCATCATATTCTTGTCAACAACATCTTCATCTGATAAATAGTCGTCCATTTTGCACAAAACTGGAAGAAGAAAGTTGTTGAGTAGCCGGCGGTCTCCCCTGAAACAATGAGCCGTACTGCACATGCGCGCGCAACGGGAAACAAACTTTTCAGTTCAGAGGTCGACACAGCCACAAAAAACATGTCTGGAGCGACGCCGGACTGTCGTGGAGGAGTAGCGTAAGCGGACCATGATGAAATCTTGGTGAAACTAATGAGTTTTTGGACGATTAATGCAGTTTTAGGAGCGGCGCTACACATGCCCCTGCGGTGCTACCATTATACGGATGTCCGTCGCTTGATTTTGGATCTAAATATCTCCCGAAGCACTGTTTGGATCAGGAAAGCCTTCTGGGTGAGTATATTGTTCTACTTCATTCTATAAACAATGTGAAAGCTGTAGAAACCAAACTTATCCTTTAAGGTTTACATGACCATGCAGTTAAAATAAAGGCATTTTAATAGTATAAAGAGAGTGCCTTGGAGTCTCTTCTTTTTGTTTCAAGAACAGTGTTGTTACACTTCCAGTTGATGCTTTTCAAAATAAAAGTCTGGTTTAGCATCTTGGGTAATCTTTTATAATTATCTACCTCTAACTTTTAAGGCCTACATGAGCCTAAATCTTATTTAACCAGCCTGATGCTGCTCAGCAAACATTCATAAAAGACTAAAGCAGGTTTTTCCTTTGGGATAAACAACAGCCCCCCATAACACACACTCACACACAGACACACACACACGCACACACACACTCACACACACCCCTGGAGCTGCTGCAGGCCCCCTCTGGTTCTGTTAAGTGAGTCCTGAGTGAGACTGATGGGGGTCAAGACCCAAAACACTCACACACACACACACTCAGAATACTGTATTAAACAATTCAGCACACACACACTCACACAGCAGCATGTTCACCCCGCGGCGGTACAGTGTCACTCCCCCACATCAGGCTGCAGCTGCGTGTTTGTAAATGTTCAGATGTTAATTTATGTGAAAGCAGGACAGAAAAACAAACCTCGCAGATGCAGCTCTGTGCTCACTGCTCTCATGTTTCTGAGGTTTTTATTTATCACTTATGCTGTTCCATGTTGCATCTGAAAAACAAAGACAAAGGTAAAAATGAACAGAAATGCAGAACAAAGCTGTTTTTGTCTTTTTTGTGCTGAACTATTCCACTCGGCTGTTGAAAGGAGGAGAGAATTAAAGCTACAAGAGGAAGTATCATTCATGATGTAGAGCAAAACTTTACATAAAGTGCATCTATCTTTATGAAACTTTAATATGATTTTAAAGACGAGATGGATGCTTATGGTTACGCCTGTTTCACTTTGTTTGCGTGCATGTCAGCTCCACAGCTTTCACACCAGGCACCGGGCAAAAAGGTCACACTTTAATATTTCGTTGCTCCTCCTTTAGCTTTGATTACAGTCTCATTCTCTGTGTCATTGTTTCTTTAAGCTTCTCCAATGTCACAGATTTGTCCCAGATCACAGCACTGCCCCCACAGGCTTGGACAGTAGGCACTAGGCATGATGGGTGCATCACTTCACCTGCCTCTCTTCTTACCCTGATGCTCCCATCACTCTGGAACAGGGTCAATCTGGACTCATCAGACCACATGACCTTCTTCCAGTCCTCCACAGTCCAATCTTTATGCTCCCTAGCAAACTGAAGCCTTTTTTCTGCTTAGCCTTACTGATTAGTGGTTTTCTTAAGGCTACACAGCTGTTCAGTCCCAATCCCTTGAGTACCCTTCACATTGTGTGTGTGGAAATGCTCTTACTTTCACTATTAAACACACCCCTGAGTTCTACTGTTGTTTTTCTTTGATTTGATTTGGCCAAACGTTTAAGTGATTCACCGATCACCATCATTCAGGATTTTATTCTGACCACATTTCTTCCTTGAAGACGATGGTTCCCCACTATCCTTCCAGTTTTTAATAATGTGTTGGACAGTTCTTAACCCAGTTTTAGTAGTTTCTTCAATCTCCTTAGATGTTTTCTCTGCTTGATGCCAATGATTTGACCCTTCTTAAACAGACTAACATCTTTTCCTCGACCACAGGATGTGTCTTTGACATGGTTGTTGAAGAAATGAGAAGCTGCTTATGTCATCAGCTGGAGTTAAATAACTTGTTTCCATGCAGTGATTTTCCAATAGGAGGCTCGTACCTGATTGCTTAGTTAAATCCAGGTGATGACTTGTGTATTTTGTGCTGTCACAGCTCCATCTCCTCACCAATCACCCCAATGATGAGCTTCTGTTGAAAGTTTAGGAAGAATCAGAGTAAATCTGAAAGCTGCAGAATGAAGCACAAACAAGGAGAGTTTCTCCACAGAGGAGGAAAACTGAGACAGAGTGACTGGATGTTTTCTTTCTTTTCTGGGACATCTTCTACCAGCTGATTTAGGGTTATTATGGCTCTCTGTTTGTCATTTTCTGTTAAGAAACGTGCATGGTCAATGGGTTAGTAAGTAAGCCTTCTGTTCTGAGGATTCATCTGGAACATGCGGCTCATGCTGACAGTCTGAAAGCTCTGACTTTATTTCATGGCTTTCAAAATACAAACAGGCACAAACCTCTGCACATTTTCAAGCATTAGTGTGAACATTTGCTCAATCACTTTCTTACTTTTTGAAATGGTATTTTTGGTTATTTATGTCTTTATTTGACTGAGCAAAAATTGGTAATGGAGCCACACAGAGGGTGAGAGTGAGGCAGACACAACAGGTTGGCTTTGCAGCTCCCCAAACTTTTGTCCTCCCTTCCCTGAGATGCTAAGCTTTGATTCACCTTTATTTTTGTCAGTGAGATTCTTCATCTCAGAGAGGTTAGAAAATCACATCTATGTTTTTGTTAGTTCTAACACATTGGACCAGCTTCTAATTTGTGGCCACAACTACATGCAAACCAGATGGGATAGCATGTCACTGCAGGCTGCTGTGGTAGCCATGCTGGCTCAGTATGCCTTCAGTTTTGAATAAATCCGCAACAGTATCACCATCAAAGCAGCCCCACACCATCACACCATAGACTCCATGCTTCACAATGGGAACCAGGCATGCAAAATCCATCTGCTCATCTTTTCTGCATGGCACAAATACAAGGTTGTTGGAACCAAAGATCTCAAATTTGGACTCATCAGACCAAAGCACAGATTTCCACTGGTCTAATGTCCATCCCTTGTGTTTCTTGACCCAAACACATCTCTCATGCTCGTTGCCTCTCCTCAGCAGTGGTTTCCTAGCAACTATTTGACCATGAAGGCCTGATTCACGCAGTCTCCTCTTAACAGTTGTAGTAGAGATGTGTCTGCTGCTGGGGCTCTGTGTGGTATCCATCTGGTCTCTAATCTGAGCTGCTGTTAACTTGTGATTTCTGAGGCTGGTGACTCAGATGAACTCTTTCTCAGCAGCAGAGGTGACTCTTGGTCTTACTTTCCTCGAGCGGTCCTCATGTGAGCCAGTTTCGGTGTAGCCCTTGATGGTTTTTGCGACTGCCCTTGGGGACACATTCAAAGTTTCTGCAATTTTTCGGATTGACTGACCTTCATTTCTTAAAGTAATGATGGCCACTCGCTTCTCTTAACTTAGCTGATTGGTTCTTGCCATAATATTAATTCTAGCAGTTGTCTAATAGGGCTGTGGGCTGTGCATCAGCCTGACTTCTGAACAACACAAATGATGGTCCAACCCCATTAATAAGGCAAGAAATTCCATTAAATAACCCTGGAAAGGCACACCTGAGAAGAGAAAACCATTTCAGGTGACTACCTGTTGAAGCTCATAAAGAGAATGAAGAGTGTGCAAAGTAGTAATCAGAGCAAAGGGTGGATACTTTGAAGAAACTAGAATAAAAGACATGTTTTCATTTATTTCACACTTTTTTGTTAAGTACATAATTCCACATGTGTTCATTCATAGTTTTGATACCTTCAGTGAGAACCTACAATGTAAATAGAGATGAAAATAAAGAGAACACATTGAATGAGAAGGTGAATCCAAACTTTTGGCCTGTACTGTATGTGTTAAATTTGAGGTTTTACACTTTATTTAGAAGGGGGATTATGGCATTTTATTGTATCTTTGTCAGTAAAAGCAGCTCTGAATTAAAATGATGTTACTAAAGTCTTCATATAATCAGGAGAACAAAACCACAAGGCCTGTGAGTCAATACCTGCACATGCAGCATCGATACAGAGCTATTAACTATGACATAAGACCAACATGCTAATACTGTTACCAATACTGAGACGTCATTTATCTGAAAAACATCAATACTCCATCAAGCTGTCCATTTGCTCTTTCTCTGAGCCTTTTTACTTTCCTTCAGTATGATTTTCTGCTCCCATGAGTGAGTTTTTATGTCATTTATGATGTTTAAGTAGAGATGGACTCAGAGTTTAAAGTACAGCAGAGATAAAACAATAAAACTCTGTATTCACTGCACATGATAGTGGATATTTAGATTTCAGGAAATACCAGCTATAAACTTTTGAAGCCTATAATCCCCCGATACAGATAATATGTTGGTGATTTTGAGCATCTTGATGAGCTATGACAGCCTAAATATCACTGGGATGCAGTGATATACTCCTAACAGGGGGAAGGAGGAGTAACAGGAGGACTGAAGGGGAAGGAGCAGGAGTAGCCAGTAGGGGTGTAACGTAATGGTCAACTCACGAAACGATATGAAATACAATACAAAATAAAGATTATAGAAAATCTCCAACAGTAGGAAATTGTGCAAAAATCTCATTTTCTTTATTTTCTTCCTAATGCAGACATGCTGCATCAGTACAAAATAAATGCTCTTTGAAAAAAACAAAATTGTAGTTTTTTCCCCTTGTTTAGACTACAGTGCAAATACAAACATAAAATCTCAATAAAAAGTGCTTTGTTGTTGTAACCATCAGGATAAGTACATTCTTGAATGAAAAGGAAAACAAATATCAGTCCTCAGAGCTGCAGTTTAGACCTATAAATGTCTGAGCTGTGAACTATAATATTTAGCCTATAACAGTGCATATACTTCTGATCTTCAAGTATGATCAAATTCTGTTAACTCAACAGTAGATGCAAAAATCAAAAATTGTTATTTATGCAGACTTACACAAACATACAGTTGCTGCCTGTCTCCAGTTCAGAGTAGTTGGTAGTTGGTAGTTGTTCTCCCCGCAGTATACGGTGAACTGTAGTGGCATATTTTGCACACGGTTGTTGTTTTGTCCACAATCTTCTCACCGTTCTCTCGTCTTTTATATGGGAAGACAAAATAGGTCCACACAACCGATTTATTTGACGAAGAAGCGTCAGCTAATTCCTCGACCTCGTCTTCCTCCATATTGAAGCGAGTGTTTTGCTGCGGTAGGCGAGGAGGGTAAAAAATCACCAGTCATGCGCGCACCCCTTCACATTTTTTATTTCATTCGTCTTTAAATTTTAATTTCATCATTTTTTTTATTTTACGAAATTTCGTTTCACCCCTAGTAGCCAGCCTGTAGACCCTATAAAATATATTATTTATTATTTATAAATTATATTTATTTATGTTTTTGTTTCTTACTTTTTTTTTGTTTATGTTTTTATCTGCTTGACAAACTGCAACATGAATCTCAATTTCCCTAAGGGAGTCTCCCTAAGAGGTTAATAAAGTTCTTTCTAATCTGATATTCGTGCCCTTGGCTGAATCAAAGTAAGTTTTTAGATCGCTGGGCTGATGTGCCAAAGAGCAACCAGAGCAAACCAGCTGACTGTTGAAAAGTATGTTGTTGTAAATGTTTCTGTACATATTAATTGTTCTTGTTTTTGGCCTCATCTTCAAAAATGTATATTAGCTTCTGTGCCAACTATTTCTGCCCTGATGCAGAGCTGATCTCTGTCACTGTGGCTAACTTTCAAGCTAATGCCATGAACCTCAGATGGGCCCACTTCACAAATCTTGCAATATCCCTTCAACCTCTTCAGCCCCAAAGTACCTGATTTTATGAATGCTTCCATGCTCTCCAACAAAAATGTAAGAAAAATTGAACTGTTTTTCAAAATCCTCTCCTGACCATATTGTTATTAAACTTCTCTAATGTTGCTCTGCATCACTTTATAACAATGGTCATTTACAAAGATGATTTAAAAATATGTTATTATTCATTTTTAGAGTTTTACAGCCACTCCAGCATCATTTCCAAGAGATATTCACAATAAAAAATGTTTTTTTTTAGGCGAGGATGAAATGTTCAAATGATTCTGACTTCTATCTTCATTTACTCTGTCCCAGTAACACATATACTGATAATTCACATCCGGGAAAATCTCTCAAGTGTTACTTTATTATGACACCAGAATAATTTAAATTGACCTTGTGGTTGCAGAGATACACTCTTTTCTTTATGAGTATGTCATTTTCTAGCCAAAGGCCTTTAAAAGGGGCAGTAGAGATTAAGCAATCTTCTATAAACTTTGGGCAGATGTCCACTTTGTTCAAACTCGTGGAGCCTCATGCTCATGCTTTACTACATAAAGTTTGATGATGCTTAAGTGGATTTTCTCCAAACTTTGCATGCATGTTTTCCGACTGAAGGAAGAACTGATTTTGGAGCTTTAAGATTTTGATAATCAGACCTGATGTTCATTTCTTTACTTAAAGTTTTGTTATGATGTTACCACAGTTACCCCTCTTGACCCGTATTGACCCATTTACAGATACAGAGAAATGCTTTTAGTTAAAAAACACTTTAAAGGACCACAAAGGACACGATGTAATGGAACCAGAAGTCATCCCCCTTTTTTAATCTGCTGTAATTTTCCTGATACATCATATGATCAAAGTCCCTCCGGTAAATGACTCGAGCTGCTGTTTTTTGTGATTTCCCGTCTCCTCTATCTCATAATAAAGTTCCAGATGATTCTCTTTTTTGCCTTTTAAGTGCTCCACTTTCCTGCATGTTTTCAACTCGACATAATAACGTTACATTTACATTTATGCCATTTATTTCGGAGAGGAGTCAATGATCTCCGCGGGGATGTCGATTTCTCCCCCCGTTCCTCGATGCCTTTACTCTCTCGCGCTGATTTACAATATCATTACTAATACATTTATGTCATTAGATCTCCACCTGCGTGTCAATATCTCCTCTCTGTGTGGAGGATTTTAAAAGAGGACGTATTGATCAGGAGCCGACATCGATACAGCACTCACTGATCAATACTTCACTTATGGGCAGCTTCAGGTCTGACGCACATGTTCTCAACATCTGCTCTCTCTCTGCTCCGGCTCACTGATTTTATAAAAGCTAAAAGCCAAAGGCCTGATTTCTGCATGTTTGGAGACTTAACGACAAATAAAAAGTGAAAGTTTTAGAGATTTAGAGACATGTTGGGCTTTTGCAACAAAATCCTGAGGCAAACGAGTAAAGTAAAGGTAAACCCCAAAAAAATCTTTCCTCTCAAATGCAGTGCTGTAACATCTCCCTCAAGAACGACAAGATTTTAGCCAAAAAAAAATCATTTTTACCATCAATAACAGGAGCATTCATGAAATGCCCATAATCCATCAATTGGTTTGTGTTTTTTTTGTCTTAGTATTAAATCATTTGTTTCAGGAAAAACAAAACTGAATAAAATAAATAAAAAAAATGCTTAAGAGTAATGCAAAACCAAACTGCAGTTTCCTATTTACATATAACCTTTATTTTCTTGCTGTTTTATGGATTTTTTTCAATATAAGTGATCATAAACATACTCTACTCATACATAGTCATGAAAAGGGGAAATATAAACCTTTGTCAAGGCAAAATGGAAACAAACAAACAAACAAACAAACTGCCTGATTTACCAGATTCCACATCAGTCATCTGGAAAATCCTCTGTGAAAGTTTTAACTAGAAAGCACTCAGATATAGCACAACCTTTGCCAAGGTAGCTCACATATTGCTGTTGAATCTATGAGCAGTAGTACCAAGTTACCATCATAATGTTATGGCCCTTTTCCACTAGCACGCTTTGTCCCTCCTCTACTCGGCCCTACTCGATTTAAAACAAGCTAGTTTTAGTACCTACTCCGCTCTGGTTCCAAGCGAGCTCAGTCGATATTAAAAGATGATGTCACCAACTGCCGGCTCCTGATTGGTTAGACAATGTAGCCATCGATGAGTCATGAGCACGATGACCTAGCATGCTAGCGGTAGCTACCGTTAGCTTACCCTCATACGTCTTTTCTTTGCAGCTGGATTGCTCTCGTCCTCGGCTTCATTCTGTTGTATAGCTTCCAAAACTCTCCTGTGCTTCTCAAGGGGTATTTCTTCTTACCACCTGCAGCCTTCTTCTGCTTTCCTTTTTTACTCGGTTTGTGAATAAAAGTCACAGATTGTTGAGTCGCCCTCAAAATGACGTCACCGCAGTGCCGCTCAGCTGTTTACAGCGACACTGCACCCCGTTGGGTAGGGGACTGGGGCTAATGGAAAAGCAGCACAAGGCGAGTAGAGTAGAGTAGGGCTAATGGAAAAGGGCCATTAGTTAGAAAGTTACTGAGCAAAAATGATTGGTCACTTATGACAGTTGTCTGAATCACCACCAAAATTGAATAATTTCTAAGTTTGGCTTTTACCAACAACTCCTGAAAATTTCAACAAAATCCATCCGGTGGTTTTTGTGAAGTCTTGATAATAAACAGACAAACAAACAAACAAACAAACCATCAAACATGGGGTCAAAAACATAGCCCCTTTGGTGGAGTAAAGAACTTTGGGTTAGTTGTGCTAAAGTAAAAAGCAACAGCAAAATTCTGACTGTGATGGACAGAAACATCCATTCAGTCATCTTCTATTGGATGTTGTCCTGTTAGACAGGAGAAATACACTTATCAATAAAAAAATGGAAACTTTAATACGTTTTTTTTTCTTTCCTTTAATGACAAAGATAAGCATTGTGCTCATATCATTGGAAAGCCTGATTAGTCACATTTACAACAAGGTTCAGTTTGTAAGGATCGAGCATTCAAGTAATTAGCAACACAGCTAAACCTGGGTAGGGTCAATATTAGAAAAATGCCAAAGTCATGTTTTCTCCTGAAGAAAGCCTACACTTCTTCAGTGGCTACATTTACATAAAGTCATCAAGGCTTTCATAACCAGAATATTAGCAATGACCGGTTGCGCACAGCCATGTAAACACCAATAACCCTTTTGAAAAACTAGAATATGCTCATATTTCAGTTTTTAAAAACCCAAAAATCACTCCTGGGTTGCTCCTTTTCTAACCTGAATATTTAGTCATGTATACACCTATCAGGAGATCCCCATTGAAAAGAGCATTAATTTGCATTCACAAGGCATCTTGGCCTTTTTGTACACCGAGAACTTGTTCTAAAATGGCACAGCTCCAACTCCATTTCTTATTTCTTCACGTTCTCGACTTCCATTAATAAAGAAATTGACAAAGAAAAGTGTCAAAAACTGGTGGTGCGTCAGTCCCAACATCAAAGCACGAACATAAATATAAAACATTGTAAATATAAAACTTGATCAATATTTACAACTAAAAATCTTCATGTGTAGGGAAAGACGACAATGAAATCTGGACTCTGTGAACGTAGCCAATGAAGAAGGGAGCTGACTGAGAATCAAGGAAGCAGACGTGAATTAAAACAAACATGGCCGACCTGAAACACAAAGTTTGATGGAGCTCAGAAATGGAGGACCAGCTCACATGTTCACGTGTAACTGCCTCCAGGATTTTTCCACAGCCTTTTCTTAAGTTCAAAAATAGTCCAAGACCACCATCTCCTCGTATGTCCTCTTCCTTGTTGTTGCTGTTTCTTTTCTTAGTTCAGGTTTGATCAGGTTTCTGTCTCAGAGGACTAGATTCTAGATTGGTGATGAAACAGAATTATTATATGTACGATCCAAACTGTTCAATGCCAGGGCCTGTACTCAGAAAACATCTTTAGGCTAAAAGTTTCTCCTAACTCGCCGCTTTAGGAGAAACTCTCAAAAATTATGGGCGTGTCAGTCCTAAATGTAGGACTCCTAAATTTCTCTCCTAAAGTATTTCCCAAATCATTTTAGAGCTAAACCAAGCTCCTAAACCTGTGAGGAGTTAGAAGTAGATATGAGGACTCCTAAGTCCCTCAGACCAGTTCAGAAAGAATCTCAGCATGGCTGCTGCTGCCAATCCACCTCATGATCAGAGAACATTTAGGAAAGATACAAGAACAACGAGCTTCTGAAAAGGTACGGCCTCAATCAGGAGGGTAGAATGATGGGAATAGAATTAGTCAAAGATAGAATCACTTCAACAAATAGAGACAACACAGTGTCTTGGTGCAGAGCCTCCTCCTAATAAATGAAACACAAATATAAAAGTTCATGTTAATAAAATCTGTGATGACACATTTATCAAGGTTAATTTATGTGTAACATTTCTGTTAATGACTGAACACACTAAATAGGTTGTTAGGTTTAGTTTGACTATAGTTGGTCTGACCTGTTGACGTGGTTTGTCTTTTGATTCTGAAATCTCTGAGACTGTAAAGAGAACCAACGTTTCTCACAGTCAGCAGTGGTTCTGCTCTAAAGTGGGAACGCTGTATTTATTTGGAAGATAATTTGTTCCTGTGCTTCTTTTTTCACCTGTGAGGTTATCCAGATCTAAATGTTCCTCTGATAATGTTCTTTCTTTCATGGACAAGTTGGTTAAGGAGGAAAATCTGGTGTTGTGTCCAGTTTGGTTTGGTCTTTGTTTAGCCTGATGTTTTCTCTGCCATGGTACAGCTGCTGAACATTAGCACAACACACACTGGACTAGTCAGTATGTTACTCTGGTTTAATGTTTAATCAGTAATCTACATTTTTTTATTTGAAGGTCTTTATTTAAATCTGCCAACATGACTCTTTTCTCTAAACTGAGTGATTTCTATGTAGAAAAGTCTCACAAAGACTCATTCACTGTCAGCCAATCACTGTAGGCGCTGTGAGTCAGGTGGTTCCTGAAACATGACATCATCCATAGCAACAGGGTCAGAAACATGACATCATCCATAGCAACAGGGTCAGAAACATGACATCATCCATAGCAACAGGGTCTGAAACATGACATCATCCATAGCAACAGGGTCTGAAACATGACATCATCCATAGCAACAGGGTCAGAAAGATGACATCATCCATAGAAACAGAGTCAGCCCGCCCCTTTCTTTAGCTTAAGAGCTCTCTGAGTTCCTTAGTCAGAGTTAGTCTCAGCTGCTTTGTGAACAGGTTTGAAGAGAAAACTTTTAGTTAGGAACTTTTAGTGTCATTTAGGATCCTCCTAGTGGGAAGATAAAATGCTTTGTGAATAGGGTCCCTGATTTTTTATCTTCCTGGTGTGTTCTCTAACAGATTAAACTTCTTTTAAGATTTAGGAAATCGTGATGTGTGGATCCTGCTTTACAGAACTTGGTTCTAAGTTTGGACATTATGCCAAGGCTGACAATGAGTAATCCTGACACTCTGTGGATCAGAACATCAACTTAACTTTACCACGAACACACGACCCTTACAAGTTGAACCTCGATGTAAATCGAAGCACAGTTAAGCTTTACAACAACACTGAGTACAGTGCCAATTTGTATCATTGAAGGATGTTATGATCAGTCAAACTTCTGTTTCCAAACTAATGGAAGTTATAAACAGCCCATTGTTTTGTCAGGTCGTCTGAAGTGAGCACAGAAAAGGCCGCTGCTTGTCACAGAGGCGTAAACATTCGGCCTAAACTACAACTGAAGACGGGACTGTTAACGAGCCGTGATTAGAACAGGCTGCAGGTTTGCTCATTAACCCTTTAATCAGACACCATCATTTCAGATATCTGAAACATTTCTCTCTCCATGTCCTCGGCTGCACGTGGACCCTCTCTGCGTAAACGTCCATTCATCCTCTTTCTGCGAGTCCCCACAGGAAGCAGAGAGAGTGTTAGGAAGCTAATGGCTGGAGGCTTTTATTCCTCGCAGCCTCTAATGTGCTGCACACACACACACACAGATGGACACCTACACACCCAAATCCCACTGTGACACCATGATGGAGTGTCAGGTGCTGCTGGCTAATTTCTGCCTCGACGTGTGCGTGTGCACAGAGGTACAGAGGATGGCGCTGAATACTAAACAGGAAGCTAATGATGGCTGTTCCCTGACTGTGTGTGTGTGCAGCTACCTAATGATATCTATTTTCTTAGTGAACAAGCCCACCGAGTATCTCTGCCGAGCCAACTGCTGTTCCCGCCCCCCCTGCTGACTGCACACACACCAGCACAACATCCATCCTGCTCCCACAATGCATTGAGGCAGCCTGACAGAAAGGATGTGTGCGTATGAATGACTGATGGGGAGGGGGTTCAGAATAAATGTGTGTTTTTCTTTCTCTTCGTCGTGTTTCCTCGATTCGTTTCAGGAAGAGGAACAACGGCAGCATCGTGTTCCTGCAGAAACGTCAGAATATTCAGGAGATGGGAAGTTCTCACATAAATAACTCTTTAATAAATTTAGAGGTACAGTTTGGATGAGAGAAGTGGTACTGTTAAACTGTAGAGTATATTTACATATATTGTATCTATTTGCAGGTGCTTGTATAATTTAACCGTGCACCTGGTTCCTCCTGATTCAGTGTCTGTAATTGGCCCAATCAGAGCCCTTTAAAGCAGGAAGAGGTGGAGCTACCTCTCTTTTGAAGGCCTCCTTCTCTTATGCCCCTTTCAGACTGGCCAAAAAAACGATTCATCCCAGTAACAGTCGGCTCCTGTTGGCAGTGGGAAAGGCTCGAATCGGCATTTCAACCCTGCAAGCGACCCAGATTTTTATCAGCTCACCTCCGATCGGCTTCAGCGGGAACATCACACCAGGGTCGACCTGCTAATTTACATTGTGCCGTTGGTGTAACATGCCCTCGGTAGGGATGCACGATATTGGAGTTTTGCTGATATCTCATATGCTGATATTTATGTTTTATTTAATATTACCTATACAGATATTTCAGGTCAAGAGCACAAGCTCTGCACTCCATAAAAATTGACTTGTTTCTTCCAGTGTTACGGCATATTATCACGTGAAAAGATGTAAAACAAGAAAAACAGCTTTAGCTATTGCAAAATAAAACCCTTGATATTTAAATGTACCCACGCAGGGATGAGAAGGTGCATCAATTTTGAACATTTGTGTAATTTAACGATATTCCAGCTGATATATGGCCGATATGTGTGGTCCATATATCAGCTGTAAATATCTGCAAAAATTTCAATATCAGCCGATACCAATACTTAACTTTTTAAGCTTATATCAGCGGATACTGATATCATACCGATAATACCATGCATCCCTAGCCCACGGTATAAGATCACGCTGGTCCCCTCCATCTGTAACTTACGTGACTCTTTTGGCCCTTTTCCATTAGCCCTACTCTACTCTACTCGACTCTACTCTACTCGCCTTGTGCTGCTTTTCCATTAGCCCTAGTCGCCTGCCCAACAGGGTGCAGTGTCGCTGCGGCAATCTGTGGCTTTTTGTCACAAACCGAGTAAAAAAGGAAAGCAGAAGAAGGCTGCAGGTGGTAAGAAGAAATACCCCTTGAGAAGCACAGGAGAGTTTTGGAAGCTATACAACAGAATGAAGCCGAAGACGAGAGCAATCCAGCTGCAAAGAAAAGACATATGAGGGTAAGCTAACGGTAGCTACCGCTAGCATGCTAGGTCGTCACGCTCATGATCGATGACGACATTGTCTGACCAATCAGTAGCCAGCCGTCGGTGATGTCATCTTTTAGTATCGACTCTGCTCGCTTGGAACCAGAGCGGAGTAGGTACTAAAACTAGCTTGTTTTGGGAGGTACCAGGCTAGTGGAAACACGCTGCAAATCGAGTAGGGCCGAGCAGAGTAGGGCCAAGGCGTGCTAGTGGAAAAGGGCCATTTGTCATCTCGCGACAAATTCCATCCGCCTTCGTATCATCCGCGCTCATATGTCGTTCAGTCAGCGCCGAGTTTGTACATTTTAAAGAGTAACAAAAGTACAGAAAAAAGCTGACCAACTTGTCCACAGCTTCCATGCTCCTTTCCATTGTTTACATGGTCGTGTGTTGTCGCACTGATGATGTCATCAACGTGCTGACATCAGCTTGATGCTCTAGAGGAAAAAAAAAACAGCCATGCAGCTCGTCTGAGCCAGTTGCTGATTGTTACATTGATCCACTAATTTTAGTGTTAAAACAGTATGAGATAAACATCTGCTTTAAAAGGACAGTTTGCTCATTTTCAGTTCAGCTTTTGTGACGTTGGATGAACACTGGGTTAGATCTAACCTACATCTTTTGTAGGCCCAGCCTACGTCTTTGAACGAAGGGAACAAGATAGCAGCCCAGTGCGTGGTTCAGTCAGTTCTTTCAGTTTATTTTAGGAAAACTCAAGTTTTTATTCAGTGTGAAAAACAAAGAAAACAAAGTGTTAAAGATCTTTACCCTTTAGCCTGTCCCCACATGCGGAAGATAAAGGCTCCGCCGCTTAACAATGAAGGGTTAACATTGATTTTTTAATTTTCCTCACACCAGCAGTTAGTGTCTGGTTGCCTCTACAGCTTTTTGCTAGTGGAAGGATACACAAGCCTTAGTCACCTCACAAAATAGATCCATACATGGGCTTTCTAGAAGAAAGTAAGGAGTCTATCAGCAGCGTCTAGTTGAGCCGGTGAAGCTTTTTGTAGAGTTAAGCCCTTAAAGTGGGTTAATTTACTGGCTGCCTGTTTATTTTAGAGTACAGATAAAAGTTTTATTACCTTATTAAAAATGTTTAAATGATCTGGTGTCATCTGATTTATCTGAAAGTGAAAAGCAAAGCTGTGGAGCAGCCTACCTGTCACAGTTAAAGCTGCACAGTCCACTGATGACTTTAAAACACTAAAACCATCTTATATTTCATAGAAGTGTGAAAAAATATTGATACAGCACTATATGGCAATATTTTGACCTGTGATATAAAATCGTATATAAAATTTGAACGCGTTTCCATCGAAGGTTGTTGTAACTCTCGTGAAATATCATCCTGTGAGATTTCACTGCAGGAAGATGGACGCCAAGGCTTGTCGAACCCTTTCTCCCTCATTTCCATTTCTATCTCCTTATAACACTCTGCATTCCTCCTCCTTTGCTGTCGAGTATGGCAGTTGTGTTTTTCTCCAGAATAATGGCAAGAAAAGTCTCCGTCTCCTCCTCTGTCCAAACATATCACGCCATGTTTACTCCGAGAGACGTGATCATGTGAGTCACGTCCCGTGACGTATAATTGCTGAAAAAGTGTTTCCATTGCACTTTTGCGATATATTTGAGTATCAAAACATCAGAAAAACCACCTCATGAAGGCGTAAAAACTTTTTAGTGATATTTTAGTGCTTTTTCCAAATTCAGGTGTTTCCATTACCAGTTTTTTATTGCGCTATTTACATTTTGCGCATATCCAAGGGTAATGGAAACGCACTTAGTTACTCAAAGTTTGGTCTACCGAGTGGTTGAGCTGGGAGTTAAAGGATTAAGGCGGAAAAAGAGCAAACCAACCAGATTTGAATCCAGAGCATCTTCAGTGGTCTGTTTCAGAGCCTCTGTAGGTGTTTGAAAAATCATGTTTATAAATTCATGTTAGCTCATTCAGAGGAGGCTGACAGGAGAAATGACTCCCCTACAGTGACGTTTCCTCCCACTGAGGATCTCCTGTCCTCCCTCTGCATGCCCCCGGGGTCATGACCTTTGACCTTCCACAGTGATGTCATTCCTCTGGCCTGAGGCAGATTGACCCCAGAGGGACGAGCATAGAGAAGCCCTGTGTGAGTCTGTGATGGTACAGGCTGTCCTGTAGGAGCCGTCAGTGTGTTCATATGTGTGTGTGTGTGTGTGTGTGTGTGTGTGTGGCCATCAGGAGCTGCTGCTGCTGTCCTGTAATCAGATTATAATAATCTAATCAGATTATCAGGAGTCTATTCAGCATCATGACTGATGGAGAGCAAAGACACACATGTTCATTCTTACCTTAGGACTGTCATGAGGTTTTAAACTTTGATTTAAATCTGTTAAAATCTCAGTATATTGACGGAAAGAGAAGTGAAGATAGGGGTGTCCCATACAACTTTTTAGCCTTTATACGATATCAACAGCAATCATACAGACTTTTATTTCTTATTTTGTTGTTTGGACTGTAAGAAAAGGCTTGATCAGGTGAGATTACTCAAACAGAGAGCAGTAGGCAGCAATAGTAGGCATGAGAAAAACTGACCTATTTGTTATTAACCAATGGGTTCAATAAATTTAACCTTAAAGATGCTATGAGGAGTTTCTAAGTAATTACAAAAAAGTCTCACTTTTAGATATATGCCTGATGGAAATACACACTTTAAGATGAGTTTTATAGCATCAAAATAGGTTAGCTATAAATGCTATTCCTTAGCTTCACGGTCAGGTCAGACAGGACTGGACTGGCCTGGATACTCAACTTAAGGAACAAGACAACTAAAACTAGAGCAAATTTATATTATTCAGACACGTCTTAGAGCACCGGGCTGTAAGTAGAGATATATAGCCGGCTACAAAACTACGATACTAAGTTTTCCAGAAGTTGCTTTTTGTCACACATCGAAAACTACCACTACATAACTAGAAAGAGATACATTACCTCGTGGCTTTGCATTCTGTAAGTTGTTGAAAAAAGAAGTTGTAAAGCAATGCAGAGTTTTGGGAAGGTCTGAGCTGCATTCATTAGCATCACAACAAACACACGCTTTGGCTTGGGTCACGTCTTTACGACAGTCGCCGCGCGTGCTCATGGGCAGTAGAGTCTTTATGTTGCCAGAAGTAGATTCTCTTCATAGCACCTTTAAACATAAGAATTTACAACAATTAAATAAATAAAAAGTAGTAAAAGTAAAAGTAACCTCAAGACATCCAGTCAAAACAAAAACATATATTTTTAAATTGCAAAATTACCAGTGTTAAACCTTCAGTCTTTGGGGAAACTAAGCTACAAAATGTGCATAACATCCTCTAGTGTGAGGCCAGACTCAGACCGTTCACTCTGTTTTTGGATCAATAATTAGACAGAATATCTGAGTTTTTAATTTACTTTGCACCATCATGAAACATCATAATCTAAAACATGAAAGATGATGAAGTATTAAAAAGTTCAGCAGCCTTAAACACACTGACGTGCCGAGGGGCTCCATCAGATGCATACTTTCTCTCCCACACAAACACATACTCGCTTTGCAGGATGCCGTTCATCACCGTGGCAACAGCAGCTGGCTGTGAGGATGACCTCTGACCCTGGGGAGGTCGGGTCCCAGGGGTCGGCATGGCAATGATCCCTAATGTTTTAAAAAAAAAAGGGGCATGTGGGCATCTGGCCTGAAACAAGGAGGGTCTGTGTGTCTGGTGTTTTCTCAGGATGGAGGCGTGTAAAGATCCGATAAATATAAATAATCAAACAGGTTATAAATCTGCGTCCCGGTTATTATTGAAGCAGAGAGGGGTGGGGACGTAGACGAGGATGTTTTACCAACTGTGTTTTAGATATTATGCCCCTCAGTTATGACTGTAAACTGTTAACATGATGTTAGGATTATCTGCTTTGGTCTTATGCAATAAAAAAACACAACTGTAACAATCATGATGATCAACATCAGAAAAACCTGAAAGTTTGAGAACCAGCAAAACAAAACACAAGACTTAAAATATCTACATTAATTTATTTTTCATATGCAGATGCTTTATTTTCAATCAATCAATCTTTATTTGTATAGCACCAATTCATAATAAGTGTTATCTCAAGACAGTTTACAAAAGAGCAAAAACTCTTCATTTTGTGGACACACATATGTGCATAGATACACAAAATACACATATACATATATACAAATATATCCATCCAACACCAACATGAATCCATACAGCCAATCATGAATCCCTCCATCATGGCTCAAGAAAAAACCTTCTGTCAAGCAGCAGGAAATCTTGAATGTGGATCCCAGTCTCATGATGAACAGCAAATCCACACCATGCTGTGTCGGTGTGAGGGTGAAGGAAGGGAGGTAAGAGGAGACAAGTGGACTAAAGTAAGAACTAAAGTTAGAGACAGATCCATGAACCATAGACCTGTCGTCTGATTTATTAGAGGTTAGCCTCTTGAGATGCTACATCTGGTTTTCAGGAGGGTCCTCATGTCTGAATGGTTGTGGTGATCATTTTATAGAAGTATAATCATAGATATATTATGGTAGTGGTGAACTCATGGTGCCCAGACCACAAGGTCATGCCTACCATTTTTGTCTCCATTAAGTATAAATGTGTTTAAGGTAGAAATTTTGAGATGTGGCATCCCATTTCCAGAGGGACCTCATGCCTATGTGGTGCTGTAATAGTTACTATAGATGCAATGTTAAAATAGCTCTTTAGAGCTTATTGTACTCCCCTGTTTACTCCTCGTCTGTGGCTTAAGTACAGCAAAGCCAGAATAAAAAAAAGTTGCAGGTGGCTAACAATGATGCCTTCAGAATAGTTTTCAAATTGGCAAGATGGACGAGTGCAAGCTAGTTGTTTGTTACTTGTCATGTCCCCACTTTTAAAGCTGTTCTCAGAAATGTAATGTCCTGATTTACTGTCCGTGCCGATTACCTGCTTCAGAAAATGACATTTTGATAACACTGACTCAATCCTCATTAAAGCTAGGGTTGGCGATCTGATTTAGATACACTTTTTGTAATACTGGTTAAAATGGTCCTTATGACCTGATGGTAATCAACTCATAATGTGTTCTTAAAACAGAGTGAAAAATATCCGCTATCTACAGCAGGAGTAAAACAGGGAAAACACCAACCAATAATCTTGCAGGGATACCTTTTTTTACACCAATCAAATCCCGTCGCCATTCTGCGTGCCTGCTGCGCGTGCATTTTCCCGGCGTGCACAGACAGTGCGTGTAGCATGTAGCATGTAGCATGTAGCATGTAGCGTGTAGGGAACAGACTCCGCTGGAGAATGCTTACCTTTCAAGTTTTGTCTTTGAAAATAAGGGAAGTCCGCTGTGAGCTGTCCCAGTATCCCTCACATTTAAGACAGATGTACAAGAAATCTAAAATAAACTCTTTTTTTCTAAGTTTGCTCCATGCTACTGCAGGTGGCAGTTCTCATGTAAACACTGGAGCAAATGTCTCTTTGCATTTTAATTATTTTATTTAATAACTAATGTTTATACTGTTTATTGATTATTGATTAATTGATTGATTGATAAATTCATATTGATATGAATTTTAATTCTGAAATAACTGTTCCTGTAGTAGGGAAAATGTTGATTAAATTGATTAATTTGAATTAGTTTTTTCATTCACTTACTTAAATTGTAAGTAGTTGCAAAGTTTGAAAAAATATAAACACTGAAACTTTACAGTTTTCATGATGGCGGCCCTGTCGGGTTTTGCACAAGCACTTTTATAGGCTTGTATTTACTTTTTTAAATTAGATTAAATCTTGATAAGAGAGAAACATGTTAACAGGCTGTGAAAATCCCTCAGCTTTCAGTGTTTATGTAGGCAAACCTGCCTGTGTTAGAACTACATAATTAACATTTTATGACACACACAGATGGTAAAACGAGTTTTGTGGGGAAAAAATCTGGGATTTTATTTTTAGACCATGTGCATCACTGTTGTCATGTTACAGTAAACATAAAAACATGCAGTTCATCACCAAGCCTCTTGTAATTTTCTCTGGGAATCTAAAGTGACACAAGCAAAGCTTAACTCCTCCTCCACATCTTGGTCTTGTTTTTTCCACATGATTCCCAGAAACCTCCTGAAATTTTTTGTTTGTAAATGTAAACAGCAAAACCCAACCATCATTTCTGTATTATTCATTTTACACCATCTCTTTATCCTCCAGTGTGAGTAAAAACAGCTTCCTTTGACTCTAAATGTTGCCATAATTTAAAAAAAAACTGTGTTAAAGTAGAGTTTAAACTGGAGGCTGAGACCATAAACTCATTTTCAGTGTTTCCTGAGAAGAGAAGTCTGCTGATCAGGAGGAATATTTTATTATAGAGGTCTGTTCATTCAGGAGAGTCGCCCCCTGCTGGGCTGTCAGGAAAATGCATGTTTGAGGTTCATCAGGACCTCCTTCTTCAGGTCTCCTGCTGAAAACTGATGTCTGTTAAATATAATAATTTGACATTAAGGCCCGCCCTCCCTCACAGTGTAAGACCCGCCTCTTCTTGTCTTGTCTTTTGATTGACAGCTCTGTTTTTACCTCCTGCTTCTGCAGAGCCCGTCGGGTCCTGCCAGCTGTCCGTCACATCAGCTCCAAACCATGACCCTTTCCCATAACCCCTTCCTCCCACACACACACACACACACACACACACACACACACACACACACAGAGGGAGAGTGAGGGCTATCAATCAGCACAACAGAGGGACAGGAACACACACATGAACACACACATGAACACACACTAGGGCTGTGAAGATGTTATAGTTAAAGGCTAATACATGATCCACACGTTCATGCTTTTAAGTTGATTTAAAAGAATTGATAGTGAATTAATATTTATACAGTTATTTCCTTTATTTATTTATTTATTTGCTCTTTGATTGAATCTGTAGTTTTTGTCAGTCTGTAAAAACAAGTAGTAAATAATTTATTACATCGTATGATATAGATGTTTGTCCTGCAGGATGCTGTTGAGCACTGATCATCAACAACCTTTTTACATGGGCCAGTTTTTTTGTGGCATATGCTTTGGGGGCCAGATTCAAGAAACCAGTAATAATAAACACAATTAAACACAAACAATCATGATGAAACATTTGGTCCAGTTAAAATATCATTCACGATCAGGCACCATTCCTCAGTCCTGAGACAGCCACTTGGGGTTTTACTCTGCACTAGGGCTGGGCAATAAATCGATTAAATCGAATTCATTTCTGCAGAAGATTTAAAAAATAAAAAAATTGAGATTTTTTTTCTTGCCTTAGTCCAATTGTAAGTAGTTGCAATTTTTGAAAAAAAGTACAATTTTCATGATGGTCGGCCTTGTAGAGTTTGCACAAGCACTTTTATAGGCTTGTATTTGTTATTTAAGTAGATTAAATATTGATCAGAGTTTCATACTAATAATGGAAAAATACCTCAGCCTTTATAGTGTTTATGTAGACAAACCTGCCTACGTTTATACTACATAATCAACCTTTATGACCCAGACTTTGACAGCATAAAGGCAAAACTTGATTTGTTTCATTTTTATGTCACTGGGAGTTTTGTTTCTTTTAGGGAGGAAAAATCGATTAAAATCAGAAATCGAGTGTTGTGGAAAAAAATCGCCCAGCCCTACTTTGAACCTTATTTCATTTTGCAAACATGGAAGACCACAAAGGCCAAAAAAAGAACAACAGAAAAGAATAGAAAGTCTCTGAAAAAAGCCAAAAATTTAGGAAAAAAAATTAGAACTCTAAATAGAAGTACAAATCATGTGGGAAAAAAGCTAGAAGTCAGAGAATTAAATCGTTCTTTATTTGAGAATCTTACTTTAATTTTAGAGTATGATTTTTCTTAAAAGCTTGATTTTTTTAGTCATAGAAAGTTTTGTCTAAATATAAATTATATATATTTGCCCTGATCTTCTTCTGTATAATGGTTATCAGCGGGCCAGATGGAAAGCTTTGAGGGGCCTGATTTGGCCCCCGGTGATCACTGCTGTATCGCATCACTCCTTTATATATTAGTTGAGCAAACACTCGACCAGCTGTTGAAACAAAACATGATCAGTGTTAAGAAATGTCTGATCAAGGCATCTCAACTATTGACCATCTTCTATAAACTCTAGGGTTGGAAAATTGCATCAGATCTGCAGTTATAGAAATATTCAGATCGACAGCCACAGCCAGGCTCTCAAATCCCCTTTCTTCTTCGTTCTGATGCTCGTAATTATTCATTTGGACTAATTATTTCCGTCATAGTTTTCATCAACAACTTTTTTCCCCTGAAGAGAAATTATACGGTAACTAATAAAAACGAATTGAACGGTGTTCATTATGCCTTTATGTTACATAGATATAGTTACTTTCTTTTATCTCAGACATGCAACACCAGCTGATTTAGCACGTCACACCTATCATCTGGTGACACTTCTGAGGAAGGCAGAAGTTTCCGCCGAAACATAAAAGTATTTAAATAACTAAATTATGACCTAAAGATGCTATGAGGGGTTTCTAAGTAATTAAAAAAAGTCTCCCCCTTTAAGATATATGCCTGATGGAAATACACACTTTAAGATGAGTTTTATAGCATCAAAATAGGTTATCTATAAATGCTATTCCTTAGCCTTCCGGTCGGGTCGGACAGGGCTGGACTGGCCTGGATACTCAACTTCAGGAACAAGACAATTAAAACTAGAGCAAATTTATATTATTCAGACACATCTTAGAGCACCAGGCTGTAAGTAGCCATATATAGCCGGCTACAAAACTACGATACTAAGTTTTCCAAAAGTTGCTTGTTGTCACACATCAAAAACTACCGCTACATAACTAGAAAGAGATACATTACCTCGTGGCTTTGCATCCTGTAAGTTGTTGAAAAAAGAAGTTGTAAAGCAATGCAGAGTTCTGAGGAAGGTCCGAGCTGCATTCATTAGCATCACAACAAACACAAGCTTTGGCTTGGGTCACGTCTTTACCACAGTCGCCACGCGTGCTCATGGGTAGCAGAGTCTTTATGACGCCGGAAATAGATTCTCCTCATAGCACCTTTAAACTTAAACATATTTTAGACAAAAGACTAGTGTTGTGTTACTCGAGACCAGTCTTAAGGTGCGTTCACACCGCAAGCGACCCAGCTACCAAAGTCGCGTCGCCCACTGATGTAGCGTCGCGCGTCTATAAATACCTGTTTGGTCGCCGTTTGCGTCAGCCGTCGGTCGGTGACGTCACGTCCGCTCGAGTTTTACCGCGATCATATCATATATCACATAATAGGGTGTATAAGCGGACATTATTCCAGCTGTGTCCTTTTCACTCACTTATCAGACACAAAACTCTGCAGCTGATGATGCAGCAGCATTATCTGTGAGTTTACCGCGGTCCGTCTGCAAATGTCCTCACTGACATTAGTTCCGCCTAGAAGGAGTCATCCGCCCTGTAGTCCGGATGAATAACTGCACCGTCACACATACACACACCGCTGATTGGCTGTTGCTGCACAGCCACACACGACATCGCCTGAATAGATAAACTTTTTTTTAACTTTGTCATCGCGCGACGAGTGAAGTGATCGTCTTGTGCGTGGTTGTCGCATCGCGGGAGGGTTAGCCCCGCCCCATCGCGGCTGTACATTGACTTTGAATGGTGAGTGATCGCCGAGGTAGTCCAAGTAGCGTCCGGTGTGAACGCACCTTAAGTCTTGAGACCACATTTTGAAGGTCTTGGTCTTGCCTCGGTTTCAGACTCGAGATTTTCCGTCAAAACTGAACAAGACCAGCACTGATCTGCTGTTCTTCAGCTTCATTAATGTGAATAAGGAGGAACACTTGGTAAAACAACACAAAGCTTCAGTTCATGTGTTATTTCCACCTGTGATGACTGAAACCTTCCTGGTGTTGTGACTGAGGGACTCTCCTCTTCACACCAGTGTGAGTAAAATCAACAGTAATTAAGTGGCCGTTTACACGAGGCTTAAAATGGTTAAATCTGTAATGTTTTCATTGCATTTTAGACTCCTGTTTAGATGGAAACTGTACCTGGAGTGCTAAAATCCACAACTTTTGAAACCAGGCTCCAGGCCATGCAGCTCCGTGTAAACCAGAGTCAGAGCGTTCCAGGGTGAAACAGACGTCACTGCATGGTCAGTACTCTTTCACATGAAGGCATACGAGGAACAACAACATCTTCATCGTCTACAGAGTAACATGTGAGCTGTTTACCGTGCTCGGTTTGTTATCCAGATAAAACTATCCACACAGATTTGTTGTCCAGAAAAGAAACTCCTGCGTCTTTGTGCGTCCGCTCGACGTTGTTTGTGAAAAGTTTTTCTTCTTCATACATGCGTTGTAGCAGCACTGTTTCTCTGCAAACCTACATTATAACAACACTACAACAGTTTCGTTTGTCTTCAGCGTGTCCGTCTGAACGAGGATTGACTTTGAATACACAAAGCAAAATTGATAGTGTGGTCTTGAGCACAACACTACAAAAGACTTTAACTAAACCTAAAAAAGGTGCTGTCAAAATTAACACTGATGCTCAAGATCTCCAGGAGGATGTCTTGACTGTGTTTGCATGACCAAATGGACTGAGTTGCTGCCATGTGATTGGCTGATTAGGTGTTTGGAGCAGTTGAACAGGCTTGATAAGTGAAGTAGCCGGGTAGTGATTGTGCATGGATATATGATCGGGATCTCCATTCAGCTAAAGCTTTGAGGATGATAGCTGTGGGACGTCCCGCCTCGCCCTCCTCTGCAGGTGTTGGTGGTTTTTTGGTGGAAGTGGCCCATCCCTAGCTCTCACACCTCCTCACTCTGTCTCTGTCTCGCTCTGTCATGCACCCGTGCAGACATATAATCACTCCCACCTCCTAAACACACTGTGGCTCGCACACACTCGGGGAGCGGCCTGCGTGAGTATGAGTGATGGTCCCGCTCGTGTCGATCCATTACGGCGGTCTGGCTGCAGACAGGTGAGCAGGCTGATACATGAGCAGGGCTTTATCTGCACTCACCGACTCCCCACGCCGTTTCATTCAGCAGCTCGCAGCCTTAACAGCCTCACCCCCCCACACACGCCAACACCACCTTCATCTCCACAAAGAAGGAGACTTTAAAAAATGCAGCTCGGATTTAAATATAATTTTACTATTAACGGCAGCAGGAGGAGAAACATGAGGAGCGAGTTATCAGGGCCGCGCAGCTCCATCACTCACTGTTTTCTTTAATTAGTAATCAATAAAGTCAGCAGGAGAACAGCTCAGCGTGCATTTATGTCAGCAGTTTACTGCCAAAACAAATGAGCTATAGAAGAAATTAATGACCTTAAGTTTATAATTTAAGTTAAAGTATAAAGTTAGTTCTTCAGGAGGGACGTGGAGCAGCTGCGTATGTTTGGTGTCACTTTGTTCAGTGATCTGTGTTCAGACTGAAACTTGATTTTACTTCATCATCTTTATAAACTAACTTTAGCGCAGAGCAGCAGGAATGAGTCCTATTGGTGCTCGTATCCGGATCCCAAACTTAACCGTGGACTTGCATGGACCCACATGAGGCATCAAAGCATTTCTAACTTTATCTTTTATTGATTTACGGACATTTCTAACCTTGTGCAGCAGCTGGATCTGATCCAGAGTCTGTAATCAGATGTAAAGCTTCAATCTACAAAGTGCTTTAAAGCAGGAAGAGGTGGAGCTATGAGTGCAGGAAGTGACCGCTCCTGCAGAGATTAGCATAGATGCTAACAGCTTCAGTGGTAGTATGATCCAAGACAGTCCAGCTGCAGACCTCCACTCTCAGCCAACTGTCTTGGAGACTCTACATCTCCAGCGTCAGAAGGAAGTGACATCATGAACACCCCAGTGTCAGAAGGAAATGGTGTCATGATATCAAAGTAAAATACTACAAAATAAAATAGAGATCATTGTCTCCAAAGCTACATTTCTTCAGTTTTTCTGCATTTTGATTACCTAGGTTAACTTGATTCCTCAGTTGTATTACATTGAGAAACACAAAGTTTAAAATGCAGGTCATCAGTAGAGCAGCATTAGTGTGTGTGCATCTCTGTTTGGTGTAATGATCTGGAGCGTTTTCATTTCCTAGAGAGAGACACAATTGTTTTATTTGCTTGACAGTCCTATCACAGCCACAGTGTTTACAGTCACTGCTTTTTTAACTGTAAAACGGAGATAAAGTCAGCGTCAATTCAAGGTCTTATTAGTTAAGACCTCTTCACACCGCCACACGCCAAACCGCCCCAAAACAGCCTCCCTGCTGGATGCAAAGAGTTTTTGAAAGCGTCTACTGCCGCCGTGGTACGAGCACAGAGTCCGAGGCGGCAGGGACGAAGAGGTGATTCGGTGGACGTCACAGCAGAGCCCAAAAGTCCTTCATAACACTCCCTCCCCAAACACTCTGAGGTGAAATGCTGTCTCATGCCAAGTTTTTCTCCTGATTATCTTTATACGAAGGTAGAGCCATTTGGTAAAGCTCATTTAATGTTAGTTTTGACCCGTGAAGCCTGTTATTTCCAGGTTCTCTCCCTACGTCGATGTGATTGGCTGCTGCCAGGCCGCTGCCGCTAGAAAGTTTCGGTGCGGCAGGGCAAAATCCATAGACATTATATACTTGTATCATATGTATATAATACGTATTTTTTATACGTATACGTCATATACATATATAATTTCTATGACAAAATCTGTGCACGCTCACGTGGGCGGCAACCGCTTCTCTGCCCTACCGCCGTGGTTAAAACTGCTTCCTGTCTGCCGCCCTTCCCTCATTAAAATGACTGGAGGTGGCGCGTTGCCTCGCAGCGGTTGAATGGGGGCTATATAGTTGTTTATATTTACGTTACGTCCATCTCACGTTGGAGGTGGTTTCCGATTCACATTGGAGGAGCCGTTGGCTGGCTGAGAGTGGAGGTCTGCAGCTGGACCCCTCTCGTATGATCAGATCTGGACCACATTTATTTTTTTTCACAGTTTTGTTTATTGGATTTTGTACCAAAAGAGGTCAGAGGTTCACAGTATTTGTAACTGACGGCGTTGAGAGCTTTTCATCAACATACAAAAGCAAAAACATTGGAACAGGGTGGTCAGTCTGGTCATACAGTGGATCAAGACCATGCTAGTCTGTATAATAATAATCTCAGTCTTTGACAGAGAAGAGATGGGAGGACAAAGGATGCAATAAAGAAATAATTACATTGCTACAATTTTACAATAATGAGAGGCAGAGACTTACAGCAGGATAAAGCAGAATCCTATTCAGGAACATCTGGGAAAATAATCTTTTCTGTATAAACAAGAAAAGGGCCCCACACTTCTTTAAATTTATGCGAGGATCCTTTCAATGTATACCAAATTTTTTCACATTTTGAATTATTAAAAACCTATTTAAAGGGACTGCGAGGAGTTTCTAAGTAATTCCAAAAAAGTCCCACTTTTAGATATATGCCTGATGGAAATACACACTTTAAGATGAGTTTTATAGCATCAAAATAGGTTATCTATAAGTGCTTTTCCTTAGCTTCACAGTCGGGTCGGACAGGGCTGGACTGGCCTGGATACTCAACTTCAGGAAAAAGACAATTAAAACTAGAGCAAATTTATATTATTCAGACACGTCTTGGAGCACCGGGCTGTAAGTAGCCATATATAGCCGGCTACAAAACTACGATACTAAGTTTTCCAAAAATTGCTTGTTGTCACACAGCAAAAACTACCGCTACGTAACTAGAAAGAGATCCATTACCTTGTTGCTTTGCATCCTGTAAGTTGTTGAAAAAAAGAAGTTGTAAAGCAATGCAGAGTTCTGAGGAAGGTCCGAGCTGCATTCATTAGCATCACAACAAACACACACTTTGGCTTGGGTCTTTTGGTGCGTTCCAGTTGTAGTCAGAAGTAGGAATTTCCGAATTCCAAGTAGGAAACTACAACTGGAACATCCCCCGAAGTCTGAATTTCCTACTGGGAACTCTGTGAAACCTCACCACCCCCGAGCTAACAACAGCTAACAATAGCCTGGTACATCGGCATGTTTTTTTCAGACTTCAACTGGAACGCCGATAAGTCGGAGATGATGTCACTCCCAGTTCCGAGGTTACTGGAACGCAGCATTAGTTGCAATTTAGGTAAGGGCACCAGAGATATTCCAAACAGGGCAGTCATTGCATTAGGTTGTAGAAGCATCCCAGTTACTTCTGATGGAGTTTTTGAAAATTGCCATCCAATGATTATGAAGAGGAACAGGACCAAAACATGTGGACATGATTTGCAGGCACCTGGTGACATTTTTCACAAGACGGGTCAATTGTATCATAAATTTTAAAAGTCTAACTTTAGTTTAATGAGTGTGGTGAACCACTTTACATTGGACCACATTTCTTGAATAAACGATGTGATGGATGGTGTCCTGCTTAATTATCTGATTAGTCTATCTTGAAATGACTGTAGGCTTCTGAAAACTTCTGCTCATTCCCAAACACTTTCTGTGGGCTGTTTCCCAGGTGGACTGGTGAAAATGTGTTTGTGTTTGTACTGAACGTCTGTTTAGGAGGCTTCACATCATTATGGGTCAACTAGTGGACTATGCACAAAATCATTAATAATTTTGGAACTATAACAAACTAAACTTAAAGCAAACTGTAAGAGTGTGAATGAAAGGGGGGAGCAGAGGTTTGGGAGCCTGTATTTGAGGAACAGAAACTGCCTTCATCAGATTGTATCAAAGTCCAGTTGGTTGTTTGGACAATCCAACCTCCAGATTTGGATCACCATCTTACTGTTTCTGTCATATGGCATGATCAACACTTCCTGACATTTTCATCAGAATTTGTTGACAACTTTTTGAGTTTTTTTGCTCACAGTCAAACAAAGGCAAAAACATAACCTTCTTAGGTGGTGTTTACACCGCAGATTTCTCTACGTTTTCGCCTCCCATTTACATGAAAACGGTGCCTGGAGTGCCTAAATCCACAAACTTTTGAAACCAGGGTCCAGAGTGGAAAGTTTTGAAAATAGATTTGTTTCAGCTCCATGTAGACAGAGCGTGTCAGGGTGAAACAGACATCACCGCATGTGCAGTACTCTTTCACATACCAGGAACAACAACAGCTTCATCTTATGGCAAGCCCTTTTAACATTTAATCAATCTGGCTGACATGTTGTAATTTAGTTTTCACGAGTCAAAATTACATTTCAACACGTCAAAATTAAATGTTGACGTGTTGGGGCGGACATTAGCTCAGTTGGTAGAGCATCAGCCCCATGTACGGGGGCTGCCAATCCCCAGCAGCAGCTGTAGGTTCGAATCCCAGCCTCAGCCCTGTGCTGCATGTCATTCCCCCTCTCTTCACCCGCTTTCCTGTCACAACTTCAGCTGTCCTATTTAATAAAGGCCATAAAAAGCCAAAAAAAAAAAACTTAAAAAAAAAAAAAAAATGTTGACGTGTTGAAAAGTTAATTCAAGATATCTGTAAAAACATTTTTACATGTTACAAATATATTTCTACATGTCAAAATGTCATTTAGACATGTAGAAACGTATTTACAGATATCTTTAATTCAATTACAGATATCACTAATATCAGATTATTACTAATTACTAGTTGTCGAGAATTAATATTTTAATTAATATATTAATTATTAATATATTCATAAGAATTGAGTTGTAGATATCATGAATTAGAATTGTGACATGTCAAAATGTCGTTATTGAAATGTGGACTTTGAATTACAACATGTACAAATTGAATTACAGATATCTGTAAACGGGGCCTAAGGATCATCCTGTAGACGTTACAGTAGCAGCTAAATGCTAACAGTAGAGAAAAACCGGCTGTAGACACAGGCAGAGTCGTTCCTGCTGCCCCTGGTGGACTCTGAAGGAACTGCAGGTCTTGGCGCTCGCCTGTTGGGTTGAGTTTTCAGCTCAGACATTTGCAGCTCAGGTTTGTCCTATTTCAGCCCTGCTGAGAGAGAGCGGTAGAAGCTGAATGAGTCCGATTACACACAGTGATGCAGCGTCTGTGCAGCCTCACGGTCTGGAACATTCTCCTGCTGCAGAGATGGATGGAGGCGTCACACACACCCAGAGCTGCTTAACCTCAAACACTGCAGCTCTGTGTGTGAGTGCCTGTGTCACATCCATCCATCACGCCTGACTGACGCTGATTACTGACAGGAAGTGCCTGTGGCCCTGCTGCTCCGATTGGCCCGTCCCTGTGGGCTCCCATCATGCACTGGGGTTAAACTGTGAGACTTTAAAATAACACGTTGACCAAATTAAAGTCAGCACGTGAAAGCATGATTAAAATCAAACGTTCGGTCTGCTTTTCTGGATCAGATATTTACAACCTGCTGCCACCTGAGCGCCGGAGGATCAGGAGCTGCCTCGGGTTTTATTTAAAGTTTAACTTTAGATAACGAGCAAGAGTAAGGTCTCTCAACAGCTGAGTTTGAACCTTTAATTTAATGTGATCAGGAATGTACACAATACTGCTGCAGACTTTAACCTCCAAACCAACATAAAGGCTGAACAGCCTGGTTTAATAAACTTTAATGCAGCCGCTGCCCCACCTTCATGGTGATGGTGGGGTCACACACATCCACACATGCACAGTCCAGAGTATAAGGGCGTTTTCACATTAAGCCCACTTGTTTCGAACTGTGCTGCGGCGCGGTACGCCATGGGTTCGCCCCCCTCCCCCTCCCCCTCCCCCGCTGGCTTGTATTCATACTTGCAACATCAAACCGTGCCCGGACCCACTTGTGTATTTACTCAGTTTGAAACAGCAGGGGACGATATGCACGTAACTGGTTACCAAACCTGCTACAGAGGAGAACGAAGAAGAGGCTACCATGGTAACCATTTCCTACACCAGACAACCAATGTTTACGTTTCGCTCTCTTCTACATTTTCCTTCAAATGTGTTTTTTTTTATCGTGTTTGAGACGGCATCAGCGACCTTCTGGACCCTCATAAACCATCGTAATCCTCAACCAGAATAAACAAATCAACAAATTGAGTAAGCGAAAGATTCAACCACGGGATTAACAGGAAGTAATGCATCAAAAGTAGATCGGCTTGGACCACTTTGTTTCACGCCAGTGAAACCGCACCAAATGTCGGGAGATGGATGACCACCCCTTCATGGAGGTCTCGGACCGGCTGATTTGGTCCACACCAAAGTGCGGTGGTTGCATTCACATTGATACTAACGTACCAAACACTGGGCCAAAACTTCTTTGGTGCGCACTAAATATGGTTGGTGTGAAAACGTCCTTACTCACCATAACAAAGGGTCAGAAGGAGCATGGGCGTGTTTCTAAACCGCACTAAAGAGGACTCACTCTGTTTCTATCAGTGCAAACCATCAACCTTCTCTGTCACAGGAGCTAAACTCTGGAGTAGTCGACCTACTGAGCTGAAAATGCAAACTAACTTTAAAGCTTCAACAAAGGTATTAAATCATGGCTGAAGGAGCAACAATACTGTTCCCACAAGGAACCTTCTCATTCAGCTTTTATTGAACTTTTATTTTTTGGGGGGATATTTTAATTCTGATGTATTTACTAATGAACTGTGTCTCTGTTCTGTTTTAAATTTCTCTTTGTACAATATAAACCTCAAAAGCCTTCCATGCAGTGCATTTATGACCTGTGGATATTTAAATATCATAGTATCAATGTTACTGTGTGTCCATGTCAAGTTAACAATAAATAAAAAAAATTTAAATTAGCCCCATTAGCTGCTGCTTCAAGCCCCCTACACTCCTGTGATCCTTCCCTTCCTCCCCAAGTTTTGCAAAGCGGAATTTAAGAAGATGATCCCCCTTTTGTTCCGTCTCCAGAGGCAGTATTAGAGGCGTGATACTCAGACCCGGCGACATGGGCGGGCATTGGGCATGTGGACATTTCTTGGAACAATGCTGAAAAACACAGGTTTCTTCTCCGTTTGGATGAAGTCTAAGAGTGAGTTTATCTCAGGTTTTACTTTTTCATTCGCAGGGAAAAAGAGCCTCGGTGGGAGACGTCCGATTTGAGTCACTTAAAATTTCTGCTCATTTTTAAGCAGTCTGATGGCTTTAAAAAAAGTCATTCAGAGGATTTTTTTCTCCAACAAAACACAGAATCATTAAATTAACACCATATTTATCAGTAATGATAATAATAAAATTAAACATGTGCACCACGTAAGAGAATAAGAAGCATTTATGTCGTGCTCATGCAGCAGAAAATTAAAAATATAAAATGCATGAAGCGTCGGGCACAGAGGGGTTATGTTTATATGATAATGCACAACTCACATCAGAAGAGAAAGCATGAAAAATCACACTCATTAGGAGCACACACACACACACACACACACTCTGACCTGGACCATATTGTTCCTGGATAAACTACATGAGCGTATTCCTGTGTGAGATCGCCTGCAGCATCTCCATTATCATGATAATTCACCACCGTAATTTCATTTTTCCTTCAGTGTCTCCTCGTTTGCATTTGCCCTAATGTTCTGTCCTCTCTTTTTATTAGGAGTATTTATCAGGACCTTTTACCTGAGCGAGGCGAGAGATTATTTACTCAGAGGTTTGATTCTGCAGTTTTCCCTCATAGGATTAAAAAACTATTTCTGAATTGGGCTCTGGGTGTTTCTAAACTGTCTGACATAAATGTTAAAAATGTAACCACTTTAAAAGTTCAAAATGAGTCTCCTAGCATCTTCTTGCTTCTCACTTTTTAAAATCAAATAAAAGACTATTTATGACATTTTAAGACCAAAAAAAGACTAAAAATGGAGCAAATTAAAGACGTTTATTAGCATCATGTTCAACTAGTCATCTCTGACTTTTATCATCAAAAGATTGAAAAAAAATTTTCACATTTTCTTGTTGCCTTCGTAGATTTTTTTGAACTTTTATTTCCTGATCTTCTTCGCCTTCCTCTAATGTTTGTGGTTTTTGAATGAGTTTTTAATAAGCTGTCTTAAACACTGCTGCAAATGCCATAAACAGTCACATGAAGAAACAAACCAACAAGGAAACTTTGCAGGATTATTAAAACCATACGTAAACCCGTGAAGATCTGAGAGAAGATCCAGATAATCCTGCATCAAGGTGAAGTCCAGTATGTAAGACCTCTTAAGGGTTGAGCATTTTTATTAATTATGAGACTAACCTTAAGTGTAAACAAACTCTGTGTATGAAGACGAGGGGCTTTTACACTCTCTGGAGTCTACAGTGGATCATGGAGGACACCATATGGCATGGTAACATATTACACTACAACACCTAAAGGATAAATCCTCCCACCTGACTGAACTCTGAACCAAACCTGTGAAACTGGACTCTGATTATCTGCTGTTGATATTTTCATGTGTGTTGTAGGGATGGGCCTTGCAAACCAGTTCCAGTCGATCATCAATAGCAGGAATCAGTGTCATTAGTCAATATGTTCGTCAATTATCATATCAATTCTCTCTGATTTGTAAGTCATCTGAGGCAGAGAGCAGAAATGCAGATTAGGGTCAGAAGTGTTCCACATTGTGGCTTAATTTTGGACAGAAAAGACTAGGGGTGTCCTGATACAACTTTTTCACCTCCAATATGATACCGATATTGCAGCCATATTGATCCGATACAATATCAGCAGGAATCAAACAGACTTTTATTACTTATTTTGTAGTATGGACTGTAAGAAAAGGCTTGATCAGGTGAGATTACTCAAACAGAGAACCAGTGTTGTGTGTAAGGCGTTACAGTAGCGTAACTACTTTACTACTAGTAAAGTAACACACTACTACTGAAAATAACCAAACGTAGTTCCTTTTTAATGCACCGGAATGTTTCTTTTCCCACGGACAGATCTGACACTGAAGCTGCCTTCTCAGCTGCTCGTATTAGACAAGAGCAGCGCTGCCAAGTCTGCTCGTTATAGGCTTCTAAAGGCCGCAAACCTTGTGAGTCATGCTCGCGTTTTTTTAAGGCTTGTTTCTAAACGTGAAGTTTCTTCTTGGGGCTCTTCTGTCTGTGTGAATCCACCTGATTATCTTCCAGCTCCTAACAATAAAACAAAACACGACTGCAGTAGGCAGTTTGTCCACTTCCTCGTTTCCTGGTTATCGTGCACGCCCCCAAACACACTCACGCACATGGAGCACGCTTCAGAGCCAAAGTTGCCAGGTCTGCTAATTATAAGCGACGTTCTTTTCTTGAATAGATGCTTGGCACGGTGATATTGAAATCTATTGTAGACGAAAATAAACACACTTTATGTAGATTTCTCTTTTTAAAAAGTATTTTGTCACATTAGGAAAGGAAATAGCTGGAGTTTGCTTATTTTGGGCTTGTTTTTATCGACCTGGTTACTTATTTCAGAAGTAAAATGTGGAAACACTGGACAGAAACTCTGATTCCACAGAGTATGTGACATGATTTTGTAAAATGAAGAGCACAAGAGAATAACTGTTATGTTCTCTGTAACAGATATGGGGTTCTGTCCAAGATTGAGCAATGTAAAAGTAACGAGTAACGTGAAAAGTTACTTTTCATAGAGGGTAACTAAGTAAAGTAACGTGTTACTTTTTAAGAAGTAACGAGCAAACACTACTTTTCAAAAGTAACTTCCCCCACACTGCAGGGAACAGTAGCAATGGTAGGTATGAGAAAAACTGACCCATTTGTTATGGACCAACGGGTTCAATAAATTTAACCTTAAACATAAAAATATAGAACAATTAATAAAATAAATTTTAAAAAATAGAAGATCCTGAAAAGTAACCTCAATAAATCCTATAAAAATATAACAATATATTTTTTAAATTGTAAAATAACCACTGTGTTTAATTTAACATAACTATAATCTACAACTGAAATAAATAAATAAAAATCAATTAGAATGGACTGCTTGTATAGAAGTTTTTATATCAGAGATTTTAGATGCAGGCCGATATAATCAGATTTTTTTTTCTGATATCGGATCAGGACATTCTTAAAAAGGACTGCACATTGTTCAGTAAGTGGAAGCACCAGCAGCGTGCAGCAGCATTTGTCTGCAGAAGGACACTGATCATCAGGAGTGTCACATGTTTGACATTATTCAAGCTGAAAAGTTAAGCTGAGAAAATCAGCAGGGAATCATAAAGATTGAATAATAGACAGGATTGTTATTGGCACTTAATCATTAAAATCTCATTTATTCCCATCCCTAGCATGTTGATTATTAACTTTGTTATCAGCCTGGTTGCTGCTATGCAGGTATTATCACTGCTGCTTATGCTGCTACAATGGTGTGATGTCAGCCTGGTTAGATTGTGTCCTCCTTGCAAATGAAAACAAGGTGAGACCACCTCCTTCAGGAGATCATGGTGTGGCTGTTTGTACTGAAATATGGATTAACAGCTGTGTTCATATATAAATAAACAAACTGAGTCGCTCGAATCAGAACAAGTCTTAATTTTTGTTTAGTTTATTTCGATCACTTTAAACATGAAAAATCTCACTTATAAACATTAAAGTGGGAAATTGCAAAGCAAACAAGTGTTAAGTAAGTGCCTGTATTAACCCCAAACAATCAACAAATTAACAACAACAAAACAAGACAGGAAAAAGGTGTAGGCCAGCCCTATTCAATTAGCGGCCCGCGGGCCACAAGCGGCCCAAAAGCAACCCAAGAGTGGCCCAAAATCAAAGTGATTGGGACTTTGGTCCGGCGAGAATAACAGAAAAAAGTTTGACAAACTCTGACAAGGTCTTACAAAAAATCCAACAGTATCAACTTTTATAGTTATTGTTAAGCAAGTTACTTTTAATGCACTTTTAAATGTGACCAAAAGATGGTGTTTTTAATCTGCACCTTTTTTATGTTCATTCACACCTTAATATGTGCTTTTATTTACCAGTCAAAACGAGTTGAATTTATCTGTTTGAAGTGATACATTTAAAGAAAAAACATTTCACCAGAAGTTTAGTTTAGGTGCTGCTCTTTTTTGAGCTTTGCCCTTTTGAATGTGGCAATAAATTAATAAACATCCAATGTGTTTGTTATGTATTTGTGTCTTTTAAGTGGTGAACTGCCAAAATGTCCGGTCCAGCTCATGTCCTAAATCTAAAAAATCTGGCCCAACTGAATTTCTAATTGAATAGCCCTGGTGTAGGCTGAAGCCTTTGCTTATTTCACCTTCCCTTTTCAGATTCATAATTCACTCAGCTTCCTTTCGGTTGATTTGAAACAATAATAAACGCACATGTTTCTAAAATCTGGGACACATTTTGTGCTCACACCACAGTTCTGCACTTAACAATCATCTTTTGTTTAAGCAGCTTTTTGAACCCACCATGTGTTTAACAATCTTTATTTCTCTGTCTAATCCATCCACAGACTAACTCCACACACGGAAACACATCTTAGTTTATTTAACATTTGTTCTGCTCTTTGTTTTTGTGAACATACAAATCCCCCTCATGTCTTCCAAATGATCAGGTGTGAGATTATTTCGCTCCACTGCTGCTTCATACTCAAAATCCTGAAAACAAACATTCTATGAGACTGAAACATAAGTGTAAAACATGAATTAATGATTCACCCTCAAAAACACCTTTACATGTTTTTTTTTAATATATATGAGCACGCCCCTTCTATAGACAGCATTACATCATATTAAGTTATATATCATCATGCTGTATAAAGCTGCTCTGTATGATCCATTAAATGAGCTGTAACACAGAGCCAGAGCACGAGCATTGTTATGCAAAACACGTCAGGTGAACACCAGAGTGTGTGTGTGTGTGTGTGTGTGTGTGTGTGTGTGTGTGTGTGTGTGTGTGTGTGTGTGTGTGTGTGTGTGTGTGTGTGTGTGTGTGTGCGTGTCAGATAGCATGTAATGAATTCATTAGGCCGCGTTTATTAAGCGCTCATTTGCATAAAGCTACAAAGACAAAGCAGGGTGGCCAGCGAGGTTTGATTTACATGGAGACGTGGACCTCGGTGTGTGTGTGGAGGTGATTTTATGGATGCATGCCAGCGTTTGTATTTGCATGCATGAGAAAAAGAGAGAGAGAGAGATCTAAATCTCAATCTGCTGCACATCCTTAAGATGTATTGTTGTTTTTGGTCCTTGTGGTCATGTCTGTGTTTTTAATGCAGATGGTTTCCCCTGTATGGAGATGAATCTGTCCACTGTGTGCATATGTATGTGCTCCACTGCTGATGGATGTGTGTGCACAGATGAAGAGAAAGTGGGCGATCGAGACCACATGAGAACCACAGAGCACCAAAAACTGCCAAAGCTGTTTTTTTAAGGTAAAATCAGCATCTGAGCTGAGAGTGAAAGGTTGAGTCAGGTCTTTGTTTAACCAGTGTTCACTATGTTTAATTATTTTCTTCATAGTTTTTATCAACAAAAACTAGACTAAAATGTCTGACAGACGTAATCCAGTCAGACCTGGTGGTGGGATAAGTTGTGGAGCGATCCAATCAGAGCTGCTCTCTTTATGAATTGATATATTCATGTAGAGCAGGTTCACTGTTTGTTGTCAGTTCTGGTATTGTAACTGAGATGCTCTGCCAGGTAGCCTAAATAAAGGTGACTGCATTTCACACAAAGGAACATTTGTTTCTGTTCATTTAGACATTCAGACTTTACTAACATTCAATAAAGGCTTAGTAGATGTTTCATTTTATCCAAGAGTGAAACATGACTTCAGAAATTCAAGAGAACATTAAAACACCTTACACTTTACACTTCTGATTTTAGTCGACTACATTTACAGCAGATTTCATCGACTAAAAAGTGTCATCAACTAAAAATAGACTAAAATTAAAGCAATATAGATGACTAAATTATGACATTCTCGGCAAAAGACTCTAAATAAAAAGCTGCGTAGAAGCAGTTAGTCAATCAGCCAAGTATATGGCAGCAGCTCAATGCAGTAAATCCATTGTCAAGACAACCTGCTGAAGTTCAAACCGAGCATCAAGGTGGAGAATAATGTGATTTAAGTGACTGTCAATGTGGCATGTTATTGGTCTAATCTACAAGGATTTTCATACACAACTACCTCTTGGGTTTACAGAAGAATGGTCGAAGAAAAGAGAGAATATTCAAGCAGCAGTTCTCTGAGGTTAGTGGCGAATGGTCAGAGTGGTTGGAAATGATAGAAAGGCAGCCAAGGCCTGCAGAAGAGCATTTATGAACACATAATGTGTCCAATCTGGAAGCAGGTGGGCTGCAGCAGCAGAAGACCAAACCAGGTGCCACTCCTGTCAGCTAAGAACAGGAAACTGAGGCTGCCGTTAACACAGACTGAGCAAAACTGGACAGTTGGGGAAGACTTATTGAATGAGTGTGGATGTCAGAGTTTGGTGTGAACATCATTAACATGGATCACTCCTGCCTTGGATCAGCGGTTCAGGCTGCTGCTGCTGGTCCCTCAGTCCCACCTGAGCATGGTTCAAACCCCACAGCCTACCTGAGGATTGTTGCTGACCATGTCCATCCCTTTATGACCACAGTGGACCATCTTCTGATGGAGACTTCAGCAGCTCCATGTCTCAGAGCTCAGATCAGCTCACACTGGTTTATTCACTCCACTGACCTCCACAGTCACCAAATCTTAATCCAATAGAGCACTTTTGTCCAACCATCTCAGAGGGAAGTTTCAGCACCCTGAAGAGTGATGGAGCTCTGAGGGCATCACGAGTTCTCCTCCAGGTCTCCTTCACCCTCCACATTTCCTCAGCTCCTCTCTCAGCCCTACATCGTCACAAACACCTGGAAACACTAAATCCACCTCCACGGCCTTCTGCTGCAGCTCCTGATCTACAGCCATGCTGCTTGGTTTGTCATCACCAGATCGTCAAAGTCCCTCAAGATCTTGGCCTGGTCCCTCTCCATCACCTCCAGAAACACCAACAACAGATCAGAGCAACACTGTCTGCAGGATTTAACTTAAAATCTTTAACCTGTTCAGCCCCAAAGTGCCCGATTTCAGGAATACTCTCCAACATAACGTAAGAAAAAGTGAACTGTTTATGTAGAAATATAGTCATGCTGCACATCAAATTAAACAGAACATTTTCAGCTACACAACCATAAAAGACATTTTTACACACACCAAACACAATGTCAACACCAAGCAAATGAATTATCAAATATCCAAATCTGTTCCACTTTGATTCAAACTTTAGTTGCTCTGTATGGATTTCTTTGAATGGGGAAATGTAGAGAGTTATGCTTGATTTTTTTCAAAAAGAAACAAAAGCATAGGATTTTTTTTCAAAAATAGTCAAAAACTGCCAGCAGGGAAGATAAAAACTGTTGTAATTGGGTGTAATGAACACCAAAAGTGACATAAAAGTGAAATCTAAAGTTTGGTATATCAGAAATGTCAAATGGGACTAATGGAGCCAAACTGTGCCAAGATTGGGTCTGACCACTCTGTAGTAAAACCTCTCTAACTTTGCTCTGCATCACTTTATCAGACTCAAACTTGGCAGAAGTAATGTTCACATATTTTCACATTCATTCATAGAGTTCTAAAGCTGCAGCTGCATCATTTCAAAGAGATATTCACAATAAAAACTTGTTTTTTTAGGCGAGGATGAAATGTTCAAATTATTCTGACATCTATCCTCATTTACTCTGTCCCAGTAACTCATATACTGATAATTCACCTCTGGACATTTATAAAACTACACCAAAACAATTCAAATAGACCTTGTGGTTGCAGAGGTGCACTGTTTTCTTTATGAGTATGTCATTTTCGAACAGAAAGTTTAAAAAAGGGGCTGAACAGGTTATTTTTTTCTAACATTCAGTGTTTATTACCCTCATCTGTGTTGCTCCTGTATATAACAGTCTTTTCAGTTTTACAATTATCAATTTAAAGTGTAGATTCTGGTATCATGAGACCTCTAAATGCACTTTAAAGTCTACAAACCAGAGCATTGATCCAACATGAAGCTCTGAGTTTGTCCTCTGTTATAAACATCATTTCAAACATTATTACCAAACACTCAGGATAAAATGAAGGAGGCTGAATCCGAGGATGATCTGATGAGAATAAATGGGACGTCCTCGCTCTGGTAACAAGAACAATATATCATGGGACCAGTCTTCACGTGAACCAGATGGAAAAATGGGCTCCTGAATATCTTTTATAACTATATGTTTCTCTGAGAGTTTGTTTTTATTCTCCACAAGGACGATGCATTCAAGGACTCACTGTCTGATGGTTTTCACAGCACTTTGGGGGGAAACACTGTGAGTGTCAGGCGGGACGTCCCAGTGTAGAGGAGATAAATAACCTCAACAGCGCTCTCTAGTGGAGCAGCTGCAGTCTGCACAAGGATTCATTTTTATCACTTTGTCAACATTTTTAATTTCTCAGCTTCAAAATAACAAAAAGCTCAAACAAGAAGAACAACAACAATTCAGAATATGCTCCATGTTTTTGTTGAATGAAGAATGTTTTTATTTCAAACTTAAATGGAAAAACATACATATGTAGACATCTATAAACTAGCTATTACAGCAGTTTTCTACTATCATTAATCTTTGAAAAAAAAAGGTTGTAGGAAGAAGTAACAAACTTATCTAGTCCCAGCCCTCATCCCCTTTCAAAATGTCTTACTTTTTCACCCTGAAGCCTCTTTAAGTCTTAGCTAATAATATTTTCAGCAACAAAAAGCAACAACAAGCCCAGACAAATAAGAACAAAAACAGCAAAATTCAAACAAAGACAATAATGACACGTCAGTGGACACACAATAACCCCGATGTTACTGATTTTCTCTTTGCTTTTCCATCTGTATCTCTTTGATATTTCAGTTTTAAATATGAATTACTCTGCAGCTGCTCCATAATAAAACTCCTTTAACTGAGACACAGTAAAGTTAGAGATATGTTTTCACTGGTTGTTTTTTAAACATAAAAATTCCTCCGAGATGATGTTTGTCTTCTCTCATTCGAAAAAAAACTTTGGATTCTATTTGGTAACTTCTGATTTTTTACTTTATGCATAATATGAATTATTTTATAATCAACCAGATCCTTAAATTTTAACGTGTTAAGTTCAATGAAGAGTTGGTTTGTTGGTTCTCTGTCTGTGGTTTGTTTATGATTCTTATTGCTCTTTTCAGGATGAAGATTGACACTTCTTCTCTTTCTGTACTCATAATTCTTTACACATGAAGACCACAGACTGTAAAACTTTAATCAAACTGTATTTAAACCTGTTTTAGAACAGAATAGAAGAGCTCCTAATGTATTTGTAACTGCATGTTGTATGTGGGACAAAATTTGTTTGAGTAGTCTAATAAAAGAGACAGTAGAAACACACAAACTCAACCAACTCTTTAAAATTATTAATATAAAGCCCTGTGCAGCTCCTTCCTGCTGCTGCTGTTAAACTGTATAGCCAGCACTTCTCCCAGTCACCATGAAATGTACAATCACAATGAGAAATTACATCCAAGTGCAATCACCTATGTCCATGTGAAGTTACTTTGTGAATGTGTAAATAATCCTGATAAGATTTGCTTTTTAGTTTTGTATCCAAGCCCTTTTAAAATTGGTAGAATAATGTACATAGTGCTATTTATATACTTAAGTCTATTTTTCTATTTATCAACGCTGTCCTCCTTTTATTATTTATTTATCTTTTTATTGCACATATATAATGAAATACAGTATGAAAAACTTGTCCCCTTTGCTGCTGTAACACTGCAAATTTCCCCTTGTGGGACGAATAAAGGTTTATTCTATTCTATTCTATTCTAAATCTGAATATACGATAGCCAGTAAGTTTATCTATTTGCATAAGCATAAAGTCCTAAACACAATCACTAACAGAAAACTTAAGCACACTGCATATGCTGCACTAATTTGGTCATGAAATGTCACAAAGCTGCATATATAAAGTCAAAGTTAGGAGTAATTAACTTTCATTAACCCTCACACTGGCCACTACATTAAGTCCATCTCACCAGGGCTGCCTGTAAAAAAGGGAAAGGCTTCTGAGCACAGCCTCAAAGGGGGGCACATAAAGATTCAAGCTGATTTAAACAAACTTTGCTTTTAACTTTACACACATTTCTTCTCAAAGAAACAGAAATACACATTGTTTTAAAGGGATTTAATTATAGCCTTTCCCCAACATGTAACTGGTCTTTTTCTCTAATATCTTTTGAGGGTGGATTTAACGTTGGACTTGGACCGTGTTCAACAATTTAAGAAATAGAACAAAAATTGGGATGGCAACTAATAAAAACAGATTTAAAGGTGTCGTGTGTAGAAGTTGGCAGCATTTTGCTGAACGGAAACAGTGAATAAAGGATATATTTGGATGTAAAGTTTGTCAAAATAGGTGAACAATCATCACCATAAAACTTTGATTTTTCTTTTATTAAGTTAGAAAAACCCTTTTAATATCTATGTACCATGGGTCTCGCCTCTGTGGAGGCTGACATAACAATCTGCCATGTTGTCTACGGGTGAGTTTTGGGGGCAGGATTTTTAAATATGAGTCTACAAAGTTTACCAAACCTATAATCATCATCTTAACTGGCCTATAATCTATCAAAATAATAGTTACAATAATAGTAACTGTTTTAAATGATGCCCTGTTCACGATCCTTTTTGGTCTTCCCCGGCTCTTGTCTCTTACGCTACGGCCACACCGGACGCGAATTGGCTAATTTAAACGCGCATAAAGCCTGTGACGCGCCGCGCGTAACGCCTGAGGCTGGACGCTGGACCATTTTGACAAGCTGTGGGGCGACGCGCGTCAATGCGCATGCGCAGTAGAGAGCCGGAGCTTGTTGAACTCAGTGATGACCCGTGCAGGCAACAGCTGAAAACGAATATTTACAGAACTTACCTTCAAAACCTGTCTCCTCAGAGACTTTCAGCTAAGCCTGTTCCTTGTTGTTCCGGTCTCTGTAGAGTACACACGTCGAATCGTATAGCTCCAGATGATAGCAAACAGCGCAGATCAACCTCCCCTCCATCTTGCAGAGGGGTTTGAGCAGGAGCAGGTGGCCGGAGCGTCACACGTCATCAAACCAATGACGTCGGGGGGGAATGTCATCGTTGATTGGCTGCCGCGCCACAGCGTCACGCGAATTTGCGGCGAAAGTTCAATATTTTCAACTCGAGCGTCGAGGCGTTTGACACCCCAAACGCACCGAAAGCACCAGACGCGCCGCGCCAAACATGTCCAACGCTCCAGACGCGCCGCTCCAAACGCGTCCAACGCGCCGCCTGAGGCGTTTGACGCCCCAAACGCGTCTTTGCATTGACTTTGTATGTAATCTCGATGCACGTCTTGGCGAATTCGCGTCCAGTGTGAACACACCATTAGTGATGTGCTGTTTTAGAAACAGACGGCCCATTCCAAAATCTGATCACTAGATGTCGCTAAAATGCCAATTTCTGCACACTGCACCTTTAAAGAGGAAAGGGGCAGAGGGGAGGGAGGTGCTTTTGTTTCTAATCCAGCACATGGGTTTTATCACACCTGGAAATGGGACCAAAACAATATCTGGTTTATTGCTAGCTCCTTGTTTGACCCCCTTTTGCCTGGAAACATCCCTCAGTGTGTTGGTCCATATCTCCATGACAGTATCACACAGCTGCTGAACATCCATGAGGAAAATCTCTTGACTCCCCACATCCCAAAGGAGCTCTGTTAGATTGAGATCAGGTGACAGTGGAGCCTCTGGAGTGAATAAACCAGTGTGAGCTGATCTGAGCTCTGAGACATGGAGCTGCAGGAAGATGGTCCACTGTGGTCATGAAGGGATGGACATGGTCAGCAACAATCCTCAGGTAGGCTGTGGGGTTTGAACCATGCTCAGGTGGGACTGAGGGACCACCAGCAGCAGCCTGAACCACTGATCCAAGGCAGGCTGGATCCATGTTTATGATGTTCACACCAAACTCTGACATCCACACTCATTCAATAATTTTTCCCCAATTGTCCAGTTTTGCTGAGGTTGAAAGCTGTAGCCTCCGTTTCCTTTTCAGCTGACAGGAGTGGCACCCGGTGTGGTCTTCTGCTAATGTAGCCCACCTGCTTCCAGGTTGGACATGTTGTGTGTTCAGAAATGGTCTTCTGCAGACGTTGGATTAACATGTTTTATTTGAGCTTTTGCAGCCTCTCTTTCATCTATAACCACTCTGATCGTTCTCCTCTAACCTCTGGCTTAGAGAACTTCCGATCACTGGGTATTTTCTCTTCTTTTGTTTTGGGACCATTCTCTGTAAACCCTGTTGATGGTTGTGAGTGAATCTTGTAGATCTTAAGTCCCAAGAACACCATGTTTGATGTCTCTTAAATTATTTTTCCTCTCTGTCTGAGTGCTCGGTTTGAACTTCAGCAGGTCGCCTTAATCATGTCTTCATGCTAAAATGCACTGAGTTAAAGCCATGTGATTGGTCAGGAGCAGCTGAATGGATCATTTTGAAGGTGATATTAAAAAGTGTTGACATTTGGAAGCTTCAGATATTCCTGTTTTTATTTTTTAATGTTCTTTATTGTTACCGATGTTCCTGTTTTTATCATTTTTTATGTTCTTTAGTGTTTTTATTATATTTTGTTCTTTATTGTTTCAGATGTTCCTTTTTTTATTATTTTTTATGTTCTTTAGTGTTTCAGATGTTCCTTTTTTTATTTTTTATGTTCTTTAGTGTTTCAGATGTTCCTTTTTTTATTTTTTATGTTCTTTAGTGTTTCAGATGTTCCTGTTTTTATTATTTTTTATGTTCTTTAGTGTTTCAGATGTTCCTGTTTTTATTATTTTTTATGTTCTTTAGTGTTTCAGATGTTCCTTTTTTTATTTTTTATGTTCTTTAGTGTTTCAGATGTTCCTGTTTTTATTATTTTTTATGTTCTTTAGTGTTTCAGATGTTCCTGTTTTTATTATTTTTTATGTTCTTTATTGTTTCAGATGTTCCTGTGTTTGCATGGAGCCGTCCTCCGGTGTCTGAAGGGTTAATCCAAGCAGGCAGTCTTCACTTTAATCTTCATAATGGACGTTAAAGAGGACTAATGATCACGTCTCTCTCCTCCTCCCATGATTCCCTCCATCCTCTTTCTCCTTCTTCGTTTCCACACCTCCATCCTTAACCCCACGACCCTCCCACTCTCTCTCTCCTCTCCCTCGCTCGCCCCCTCCTCCGTGGACACACTCAGGCGTTACCACGGTGACAAATGGGTGCTGGGATGCTGCAGTGGGGCTGTGTGTGTGTGATCCAGGGTGGGTTTGGGTGTGCATGACAGTGACTGATGGCTGCTCGTGGTAAACGATGCAGAACTTTCTTTAATAGCAGATACAAGAGGTGGTTAAAATCCCGCTAATGGAGAAATATGACGGGGAGTGGGGGGGTTAACCGGTGTGGAGAGATTCACACGAGAACATGGAGGACATGTGTCGGAGGTAAACTGTTAACTTTTCATACCTGCAGTTAAAAAAGTTAAAGAAAAAACTTCCTCAAAGTTAAAAAAAGAAAAGGTGAACTTAAATGATGAATTTATGGTCAAAGTTTGGACATTTGGTTTCTTTATTCTCTTAATAAACAACAACCTGTAATAAATGAGAAGTCTGCAGATTTGCATTCATTAGAAACATCCTATAAATTTATAGAATAGAATAGAACTTTGATTGTCATTGCAACAAATACAACGGTGCAAACATAAGTGAAGTAAAATAAGATAAGAAATAAAAATAAAATAAAACAATAAGATAAACATAAGTAATAAAAATAAGGTGCAAGAGGAGTGGAATGATGCCGTACAAAATAAATTTCTGTTTGGATGTCCAACAAATTAATACAGATTGTTATATTTCAGTAGTTTGAAGTTTTTATTAAAGAGTAAATAAGAAGAAGAAAGAGAAAAGGTAAAGTTTGAATAAGTTTTTCCATATAGGTATCAGTCATTTATCTTCTGTAACCCTTTAACTCCCAGCTCAACCTTTTAGCAGAGGTCAATTAATCCAGGAATATTTAATGTGTTTAAAAGAATTGTTTGTTTCTGTAAATGTTTTAAGATACAGAAAAAACTTAGAAAAAGCTTACCTATGCATACATATAGGTAGATATATTTAATCTTTTATTTTTTATACATGTCAAATTCAATATCATTTATTTTAAGCTATTTTTTTGCTATTTTATTTACAAACATCTCTGCCTTTTATAATTTTTTTCCAAATGTTTTTGCATATTTGTGTCAGCATGTAATCAGCTGTTAGCTTTTAAAACCTTGGAGTCCCACACCATAAAAACATCTGTTTTTTTGGTTTGTTTGTACTTTTCTTTGTTCCTTAACAGTATTAACAGTGTCAAACAATGACTTGATTTGTTCTGTTTCAAAACATTAAAAATCCCTGGATTTATTGATGACTTCTGCCAAACAGTTGAGCTGGTAGTTAAAGGCTTAACACACTTCAAATGTCACAGAAGCAAAGATGTAATTCATGATTTTTACCACAGGGCGGTGACATTTCACAACGACATGCAGAGGGTTTACACAGAATGAACAAGGTGTGAGCTCATGAACACAGACGAGCCGATATGTCGTATTTGTTTGAAAGTAGTGGCGACGAAGAAGGGGAGGAGCCTTCGTCCTGACAGTCAGCGCTTACTGAGGCGTTTGGTCGGCAAAGTAAATATAAATAAAACAGCGCAAAATGGTGCTCTCACAGACAGTGTCGTTAGCTAGATTGCAAAAGAAATGCAGCCCAGAAACGTTACAAACGTTTGACAGCCGGAACGAATTTACTTGGAGTCACTTATATTGTTTTTTTAATTTTTTTTAAAAGCTCTTAACCTTCCAATTACAGTTAAATACTCTTAAGAAATTTAAGTTCATTGCTTTTGATATGGTGTACTCACTTTATTACGACATATAATTACATTAATGAAAACAAATGATGTTTCAAAATAACATTGACAATAATATCGTTCATCGGCAATAAATTTTGGGACTATTATCGTCCAGCAAAATTTGTTATTGTGACAGGCCTATTTGACTCCATAAACACTGAACACTGAGGCTTTTTTACAGGAGCACAAAACTCTTTCATCAGTTTTTAATCTCAGTTGAAGGTGCTATGAGGAGAATCTATTGCTGGCGACATAAAGACTCTGCTACCCATGAGCACGCGCGGTGACCCAAGCCAAAGCGTGTGTTTGTTGTGATGCTAATGAATGCAGCTCAGACCTTCCTCAGAACTCTGCATTGCTTTACAACTTCTTTTTTCAACAACTTACAGGATGCAAAGCCACGAGGTAATGTCTCTCTTTCTAGTTACGTAGCGGTAGTTTTTGATGTGTGACAACAAACAATTTTTGGAAAACTTAGTATCGTAGTTTTGTAGCCGGCTATATATGGCTACTTACAGCCCGGTGCTCTAAGACGTGTCTGAATAATATAAATTTGCTCTAGTTTTAATTGTCTTGTTCCTGAAGTTGAGTATCCAGGCCAGTCCAGCCCTGTCCGACCCAGCCGCGAAGCTAAGGAATAGCATTTATAGCTAACCTATTTTGATGCTACACAACTCATCTTAAAGTGTGTATTTCCATCAGGCATATATCTAAAAGTGAGACTTCTTAGAAACTCATAGTATCTTTATAAAAACAAATACAAGCCTTTAAATGCGAATGTGCAAAACCAGACTGGGCCTACTATCATGAAAAAAAATCTTAATTCACATTTTTAAATCTCCTTCAGAAAATAATTAAAATTAATCGATTTAATCGATATATTTCCCAGCCCTAGTATGATATGTAATTTTCCTTTAGTTTAACCTTTATGATTAAACAATGGAGTGTTATTATCACTGCTCTGTTAAGGGGCAGTATGTATTTATTTGAGTATATTTACAGTTTCCTCACACAGCTGTCTCTCCATCTCGGCCTCTCTGTTAAATTTTTGTTTTTAATCCATATTTTACTACGAGGAAACCCAAAGAACAATGAGCCAAGCGCAGCTGCTCACTGACATTAAAAAGGATGAGGAGAGATTTGGTTAAAGAGATGAAGATAAATCGATGAGGATCTCTGATTTGCATGGAGGTCATTTTCTCTATCAGCTTGCTCATCTAATCTGTGAAGAGTCAAAACAGGCGGATGTGAAATGATCGAAACAGGAGCTCCTGAAACCAGTTAGATGTTAGTTAAATAAAAAACTGTAGCTCTGTGGAGGTTTTAACCACAAACTGGAGGATGAGCTTCATTCTTTGTTCCTCACATGTTTGATATGAGGCCATTTTTATGATATAAACATGTCTGTGTGTTTTGTTTTCGTAGTCATGCAGCGGGTTATCACTCAGTTACTCATTAACTCCTGAGCTGCTTCACAGGAATATGAAAATAAAAAGTACAGAGGGCAGCTCACCAAACAGAGAAGTCATTCATTCACAGGGAGGCAAAAAGAATATGATTATCTTTGTGCTTGAGGAGCTGGAATCTATATTTTATTTTGGATTAAGACATCTACAATTACATGCATGATGCACTTTGAGTTACATATGTTGTAGGAAATGTGCTATATAAATAAACTTGCCTTGCCTTGCTTTGCCATGTAGTTAACTAACTAAACTTTATTTATAAGAACGAGTGCCTAAAGTAATACTTCTTACAATACAAAAGGAAATTAAAAATAATATTACCCTTTCATGCATGGTGTCAACTACAGTGAAGAGATATTTGGAAAACTTTTTATATTGTTTAGTTTGCACCACCATGTTACAACACTCAAACCATTGTTTCAAATTTCATAATAATATATTTGTTTATTTTTGTCATATTGAGCTGTTGCATCATAAATCCAAAATGACCAACGAAGGGGGAAATGTGCCCTTGAGTGTTCAATCTTTATATTCTCAAAAGAATCAGACAGGTTAAAAATGCATATTTTAGTTAATGTGATGTTTCAAACAGTTTTTTATGCAGATTTTAAACATACTGTTCTTGTATGTGAGAGTCAGGATTGAATATAAAAGGAGCATCCCTGAAGGCTTAGCCAATCACAAGCAAGGACGAGGTAGGGTTCAACAATAGCAAATAGTCAAAACAGTGTAAGAAAAATGTTTCTCTATAGCATGGGATTTATGAATTTCATCATCTACAGTCCAACAGCTTAAATCAACACAACAGTGCTCACGTGAACAGTTTTAACTCCTGTTGCCTTCGCTTTGTTGCTTAAGTATGAATTTAATCTGAAAAACTGCTTCTCTTTTACTGATATAATGTTATTGTGTGCTGCATTTTACTTTTTCTTCTCTTATTATTTTATTATTTTAAAACTTCAAAAGGCTCCTGTGGACAAGTGTTTCGAAGTAGCACATAATAATAACAACAATAATAATAATAATAATAATAATAATAATAATAATAATAATAATAATAATAATAATAATAATGATAATGATAATAACAATAATAATAATAATAATAATAATAATAATAATAACAATAACAACAACAATAACATCAATAATAATAATAATAAGCAGCAACCATTTGTGCCAGCGTCCACTCTCCCGGGTGTTGCAGAAAAGGAGACAGGAGGAGAGGAGACGGGGAAAACAATTCCAAACTAGGCACCTGTCAGGCGAGCACAGTGTGGGATTGGAAAAAAAAACACCTCAGCATATGAGCAACATATTACAACAAACGCAGAGATGAGAACATGGGGTCAAAGAAAGGGTTGAGTTGGAGGGAAATGTCTGATTGTGAGCCGTAGTGGATGTGTATGCAGAAGCCCGTGACCTTGACTCTGCTACAGTCCTGCTCATTGTCTCTGCCGTCTGATAGGTGATGACATGCTAATACACTCAAACAATGCTTCTGGTTTGTCCAATGAAATTGTGATGTCCACATCATATAAACAATAAATATATAAATAAAATAATATCATCAAAAGATTCAGAGAGTCAGCAGCAAGGCTGAAAACCACCGCTGAATGCCTGTGACCTGCATTATAAAGCAGCATCATTGTGTAAAGGATTCAGAGAACCATCGTCAGTTAAAACAGTTTATCTCTACATCTACAAGGTCAAGGTCAAATTCTACCGTGCAAAGACAAAGACAAATATCAACAACACCCAGAAACACCGCTTCTGGCTTCTCTGGGCTGAGCTCATCTAAGATGGACTGAGGCAAAGTGGAAAAGTCTGCTGTGGTCTGAGTCCACATTTCAGACTGTTTTTGGACATCATGGACGTGGTGTCCTCCAGGCTAAAGAGGAAAAGGACCATCCAGACTGTTATCAGAGCAAAGGTCAGCATCTGTGATGGTATGGGAGGGTGTTAGTGCCCATGGCATGGGTAACCTGCACATCTGTGAAGGTCCCATTAATGCTGAAAGGTACAGACAGGTTTAGGAGCAACATGCTGCCATCAGGGATGTCCTGATTATTTCAGAGACATGAAGACATTCTGCTCGAGTTACAACAGCAGTGACTAGACTGACCTGCTGCAGTCCATGCCTGCCTCCACTGAACAGGTACTAGACTGACCTGCTGCAGTCCACGCCTGTCTCCACTGAACAGGTACTAGACTGACCTGCTGCAGTCCACGCCTGCCTCCACTGAACAGGGACTAGACTGACATTGATCATGTTTGGAGCATCATGAAGAACAAAACAACAGAGAACCCAAACTGTTGAAACACTGAAGTCAAACGTCATCAAGAATGAGACAGAATTCAAAGCTTTACATTTTGTGTCTTTATGTCTTTTTGTGGATGTCGAACAGGAAGATGATGTAATGCAGGTAAACGTGTTCCTGTCCCATTTTTTTGGAACATGTTGCAGGTATCAAATTTAAAATGGCTGTATATTTGAGACTAACAAAGTTAATACCCTCTTTACTGCCCTTTGGCCTCCTGAATTTTTAGCTCTGATCATCAGTGTGAGTTCAGCCTCATTAATGTTGTGTGCTGGTTTTGTGGTGGGAGGAGCTTAACCAGAGCACCTGTAGCTCTGCACACCTGAGCACTCAGATGAAACAGAGCATGAGGATGGGACAGGAGAGTATGGAGGCACCAGATGGACGTGAAGGAGCTGCAGATTAACAGTTCACCTGTTCTTCTTTAATAATCTTCTTTACATCAAAACTCTGAGGGGAGGCTCTGAACTCTAATATTTTTTACGTTTTCTGGATGTCACGAAAATATTTTCCAAAACAAACAATCATCGTGTGATATCACATCAGTCTGACTCAGCTCCTCCTCCTTCTTCATGGCATGTAACCATCATGGATTCTGGACTCTGCTCCTCATAGAAATGGATTATAAATTACTCACTGAGGCATAAGTTTCAGTTTTGATGAAACTGTTTATCATTAACTGACTTCTACTACTTCTCAGAGTCTTATCCAGACTCAGCTGTTGCAGAGAGTTTCACAGGATGCGTAAAGCTGGTTGGATGTTTTTGGAGCAGATTTGACAGAAATATTGGAATAAAGCAGCCAAACAAAGATCCTGAAATCTGAAGTCAAACACAGCTGAAGAGAGAGAGCGTCTGTCTCAAAGGTGAGTTTATGACATCATGAATGCATTTGAAGTTAATAATATTCATATTTTAAACAACCAACCACCCATTCGACTCTGAAATGTATTTGCATCTTGTTTTGTGGTGTAAAATTATGGAATAAACTATAGGCCTAAAATAAGCATAAACTTAAAAAAAAAAATTAAAAGTACACTGTTAAATCTAAAATCCAAGGAAGTTTATTCATCCAGATTCAAACCTTAAAATCTCACGAGACTTACCATGAGCCAAAATTGCCTGACATTTCCAGCTACAGATCATATTTCAGTATTTAAAAACAAAAAAAAACTGGATTACTCAAAACGAGTTAAAAAAAACTGCCAATGTGGTAAAACAAATTTTATTTGTGCGATGTCTTGAAATAAGATACTGTATGATGTCTCAAGAAGTTTATATACTTGATTTTAAGCCGCAAGGAGTCAGATTTTGCTTGTTTCATTGGCAGATATTTTCTCATAATTACAAGTAATTCAGTCCTGTTTTTGTTTTAATTCATTGTAATAAGATATCCTCAAATGGATATGGAATTTTAGGAAGTACTGTGGATTTTTTTTTAACTCAAAATAAGACAAATGGAGTTGCTAAGATCTGAGTTTATGCAGTGTAACTACAAAAAACACTCTTGTTCAGCTATAAAGAACTGGACAGCTTAAGTTATACTCCTTTTTTGAATAATATATTTAGTTGACCTGTTTTTAATCAGGGTTTTATTTTATTAAAATTAAATGTTTAAACTTCTCAGTTCACTTACACTTCGTCACAATGTGCCATTTTCCCATTGTACATACTTTTAGTTTCTATGCATGTGCTTGTTTGAGACAAAAATAATCAGATCAAATATACAACCACTGCCACTTTGCTCAGGTGACTGCTTGGTATTACAGCTGCTCATCAGCCAATCACATGACAGCAGCTCAGTGCATTTGTAGTCATGGCCAATCAGCTGTCTGAAGCTCAAGCAGAGCATCAGAAAAGGGAGAGAGGTGATTTGACTTTGAGAGTAGCATGGTTGTTCATCTGATTCTGTCAGGAACTACTGATCTACTGGGATTTTCCTATACAAACATCATGGAGAATGGTCCAAAAAAGAGAAATATCCAGTGAGCAGCAGTGTTTATGGGCCAAAAAGTCAAAAGAGAAGAGCAAAAACCATTCCTGAGCACACACACACGTCACGACGAGAAGAGTCTGGATTTATCACTATCAGAGTTTGGTGTGAACATCATAAACATGGATCCATCCTGCCTTGGATCAGCGGTTCAGGCTGCTGCTGGTGGTCCCTCAGTCCCACCTGAGCATGGTTCAAACCCCACAGCCTACCTGAGGACCATGTCCATCCCTTTATGACCACAGTGGACCATCTTCCAGCAGCTCATTGTCTCAGAGCTCAGATCAGCTCACACTGGTTTCTTCACTGTGGCCTCCAGTCACCAGATCTCAATCCAGAGCTCCTTTGAGAAGAATCAGAATCAGAATGACCTTTATTGTCATTATACAGAATGTACAAGATTGGAGAGCCTCTCCTTTCAGTGCAATAGGTAGCTAAGTTAAAAATAGTATAAGTAGAAAAGAAAAATTATCAAGTTGCAAGGAGGCTTTAAATATACCAGATATATACAAGAAGAAACGCAGACTTGTGCACAGCACAGTCGAGGCTTTGTGTACAATATGAGGTAGATGACAAACATTTGGGTCATTCTGCCAAAAGAGTGCAATTTGCTTGTTGTAACGCTACAAAAATAAACTTTATTTTTCATTCAATTTCAAGATAAAATTTAGTAATATACACATTTACTCATTCAAAATGAGTACTGGTCAATCTCAGGCTACTTTATTTAATTTATTGCAACTTTCGACAGTTTATTATCATTGCAATTTTTTCTCTGCTGTTACCAAAACTCAAATTTTTAAAACCATGTTTAAAAGAATATCAACCACATACAATGTTTTCCCTTAGAAAAAGAGTTAATTTAGAAGAAATGGTTGGTTACATGATGAAAATACTAATATTTATGACAAAAAATGCTTTTTTTTTTGCTGTTCTTCTTTATTTGAGTAACAGCAATGAGGGTAACAGCAATGAGTTTTTCGCATAAAATTTGCAATTCTGTGAAATCTAGCCACTTAGCATCTATGCTAGTAGCTTGAGCACATGGAGCACATTCTTAAGATTTAACTGAATATTTTACTTTTGATATCAACAACTGTTGTCTTAGAGATAACTTAGGTAACAGGACTGAGTTTTTAGATTGACCATCTCTAAAACAGCTAATATATCATTAAATTTAAGGAAAAATAAAAGAGATAAATAACTTTTGGTCTTCCCATAACTTGCAGAAGACCTAAATGATGTCACTTCCTGCAGAACATGTCACTGGTGGCATGTTCCAGAATTTTAAAGGGGGAATGTGTTTGGGTAACAGCAATGAGTGAAAACCTGGGGACAGCACTAAAATGTGAATTTTAACCAAAATATAAAGACTTTTTTTGTAAAACTTTAGTTTTAAAAGTGTAGATAGAATATGGAGTCAGGTAAATTTGCTTTGGAAGGATTTTGTTCATGATGCATTGTAGTAGCGTTTGGCTGTGGGGACAGACAAGAAATGATGTATAAGTGTTTGGATGCCATTTTAAAATATTTAAAACAATATGTATCTGTAATTTCTACAAATATTAATGTGTATGGTGTTTAGTATAATAAAACATATAATTTGTTATATATATATATATATATATATATATATATATATATATATATATATATATATATATATATACTTGTTTTTATACATTTAATACAGAATAATATGCTAGGGACAGAAATGTCACTCTTTTGGCGGAATCGCCCTTTAATAAATGTAAAATAGTCCAGTTCCTAGTTCTCAGTATTTCTATGTTGTTTACAGAGTATTGCACAGGAAGTAGATATGTTCCAGCACTTTCCATAACGTCCTCTACCGTCCCCAAAACATATTCTCCGTCATAATTATGTTGTTCTCTAACTTTGACGAGTTCTTCTGTCAAGTTTTCTGCGGTAGTTTCTTCTCGATGTGGATTCCTCCTGTGCATGTGACGCAACCACATTCCTACTGCGCAGATTTACTTCGCTTTTAAAGTGACATTATAATGTGATTTAAATACTTTTATTTATTTGTCTTTATATTTATACTTTTATTAGCCTTTTCTTTTAAGGGTTAATTTTTTGATTAATATCACTTTATATAGCTACTTTATTTATTTATTTATTTATTTATTTATTTATTTATTTATTTATTTATTAAGCACTTTTCTACTTATTTCTTTATTTGTCTTTATATTTATACTTTTTTAGCCTTTTCTTTTATAAATTCTTATATAATTTATTTATTTATTCATTTATTTATTTATTCTTTTATAGATTTATTTTTGTAATTTGGCACTCTCACTACTCCATAGGTATATACAGATGAGTAAATGTCACTTATAAGTGTATTGCACATGAAGTTGTTAAATAAATATAAGAGTTGAGGTAGTGCTAAAAAGTAGCAGCAACCGCAGTGGCAATGATATAAATATTGCACATTTTGCATTACGCTAATGACCAGAGGTCGTCGTATATTTGAGTTCAGGGTGGTGAAGAAGCTGTTTTTCAGTCTGTCTTTGATGAGATGTGGTGGAGCAGGAGATTCTCATTTCAGCAGTGACTGTGATGCTGTCATGAAGACATGGACCAACATTTCTGAAGGATGTTTCTGAAGGACAAAAACATTTCTCTCGTTTATATTTTCTCACATTATTTTAAGTTTTTGTGGTTTTATGGTGAACTGTTCTCAAACAGCATGATCCCGTCCTCGATACTCGCTTCACTTCAAAGTTATATGAAAGCAAAAGGCACAAAAAGAGCAGAACAATGAGGAGCAAACGGAGCTCCTCCTGACTTCAGGAGAAACAATAAAACATGAGGGTTGGTTCAGCCTCTGTTTGCTCAGCTGTTTCCAGGTGAGTCAGTCTGGAAAGGAACTTTTATAAAGAGTCTGGTTCCTCCATGGCCATGTTCAGAGGATGGTTTAAAACTTAGAATTGATTATGTTGGTTTTTACTGGCATGTATCTCTCCAGCCCAGGCTCGGACTTTGCTGTTAGGTTGTCAAAAATTTGATGGTTCAGCACTTTTTAAAACCACATGTTATAAAATCAAACAGTCACTGTGTTTTTAAATGATTAATTGCACCAAAAAGTATGTGCAACTTTTTCAAAATCATCTAAATCTTTCTTGTGTGCACTTTTCTTTATAATATATAAACTTAATTTAATGAGGATAACGTAACTGAGAGTCGTGGTCAAGACGAGAAACCACAGCAAACTCAGAACAGGAAGAGTTACAGAGCAAAAATGAACAATAATCCAAATATATGCAGCCCAGTCCTTCTTCTTCTGATGGATTTGAGCTGTTTTTACAAAGATTGTAAGAGACCAGCTCCATTAGAAAGATTTTTCCTGCAGCAGATTCCAGTCTGCAGGAGCATTATCTCTGACACTTTTGCTCAGTTACAGAAAAACTTTGGCAAAGTGAAGAAAGTTCTTATGACTGAGTCACAGAGGGAAGGCCGAGGCATGTGGATCAAGCCTTTTGAGTACGTGGGAGCACATCAACTTTCTTGTCTGTTAAACTTTACTGTGAACTTTTAAAACTTTTTATTGAGCGAAGAAACTTTTGTTAACACGTAAAATTTCTTTCTAGCTCATAAGTTCTCCTTTTAGGTTATCACTTTTGGGTTATCACTTTGTTTTGAGAACAAGAAACTTTTCCTGAGCGAGTATTACTTTGGAGCTAACTTTACCTTTCTCATCAGGATGAAAAACAATACTTGGTTGGAATGTAAAACTTTCTCATCAGCACATAAAACTTGATCACGAGAGTTCAACACTTCCATTTGAACAAGTTTAACTTTTTTAAGATCATGTAATACATTTTTCTGAGGATGTTAAACTTACATTATAGTTCATTAAACTTTATTAGAAGTATATGAAATTTTCTTGTGTGCTCAAAAAGCTTGTTAACTAAAACTTTGCATTTGTAACTTTCTGTCGAGCATGTCCAACTTTCTTCTTAACGTGATAAACTTAATCTGAGTGTGAACTTCTGCACTTATGTCGAGGCAGTAAAACAGTTTGTGAGCATAAAACTTCCATGTGAGCACACTCAGGAGTTCATTATCTTATCAGCTTTTTTCTAAGCTTGTGTCATGTTTTCTCAAGAGCTTTATATATAATTTAATATTTTTGACATGTGAAACTTTCTAATAAAACTTTCTTGTGCTCTTATTAAACTTTAAGTCTGGAACTTGTTCAACACATGAACTTTAGAAAGTTAAGCTTATTAACACTTAAATTACTTCACAAGGCTTCCTTGTGATAACTTAAAACTTGATTACTTTAAGCATGTACAACATGTTAATAAGGATAGGAAACTTTACAGTGAGCACATGAAACTTCACTGTTAATGTGACTTTATTTTGGCAAAGTATAACTTTATAAGAACAAGTCAAACTGTGCTGTAAGCAAGTACAATATCACCATCAACAATATAAAACATTAAACTTTTATGGATGCATGTTGAACTTTCTTTTGAGCAGATACATTTCCTTCTGAACATAGCAGTCTTCTCTGATGTGAAGCTTTTAATGAGCTTGGAAAACTTTTTTGTGAACATATTTAACCCTTGAGGCACCATGGGAGCCAAATTAGAACATTTTGTTTTTTTTCTTTTTTAAAATAATATCTTGAATAGTTTAAATGCAAATTATATGATACTTGGCAAGGGTTTTTCTTATTTTTTTATTTTTAAATTTCCATGGTTCCACTATTGTGAGTTTTACAGAATAGGAGATATGCACTGAGCGTGCACTCTTTGACTTCGTGTCCGACTTAGTTCCATTGACTCCCATATAAACACATATTTTTGATATATACTGTAGTCCTGACATTTTAAAATATTTTCCCAATGAAAACCTAATGAATCTAAATCTCTACCTTCAAAATAAAGGGAAAAATGTTTTAGGTCTAATGAACCCCCCAAACCCACCAGGGGGACATAACTGCATTATATAGGGTTTCAATGTAGGCCTGGATCCCTTACCTGGAAAAATGCATGGCATCAAAAAAGGTGAACACCACAAAAATGAACTTTGAATGTTTGGATGATGTGTGTGAGTGTGTGTGTGTGTGTGTTGTTGTGAGTGTGTGTCTCTTTCTGAGTGAGTGTGTGAGTGTTTCAAGTTCAAATCATCAGAGGTCAAATTGACCCTGTCTTTGTGTTTTCTTGATCATCTGAGAGCTTCCTCCGTCCTTAGGACAAGAAAAGCATTAACATATAAAATATAGAAAAAATATATCTATGTATTATATCTCAGGATAGGTCAGATGTTGTTGAAAAGATCTGATGCAGTAATAGTAAAATAAAATATGTATATTAAACATTTTTATCACAACGAATTGGTACAAGGGATTTTAATGTTAATTTCATGAATAAACTCTAATTGCTCCTTAAACAAATAATGCAATTAAAATCAATTTAGTGATGAATTACTGACCTCATTAAGGCTGTAATAACCTCACCCCAAAAACTCCACTTTGCAATTATTTTGTCCAAAAATTGCAAGTTTTAAGTTTTTCCCTGTTGAAAAAAAACAGGGGTTTTATAACAAAAAGTGCATAAAACAAATAAAACTTTTTTAAAAATTCAAATATTTTATATCTATGGTTCGGTCAGGAGTTGTTGGAAAGATTTAATGCAGTGAAAGTAAAAAAAATATTGATATTCAACATTTTTATCACACTTTTATGAGAGGAACCGTTTTGGTACACGAGGGACTTTAGTATGTAATAATTTTTGGGTGCCTCAAGGTCTAAACCATCTTCAGGACCAGAATTATTCTTAAGGGCATAAAAACCATCCTACGAGCTCAGAGATCTGTTTTGTGACTTCGTATAACTTTACTGTGCTCCATCTGTTTGTTTTTATTTTATGATCTTTCTGTCTGTGTCTCCAGACCTTCATGGCCGACCCATCCTTCAGCTGGTGGAAGCTGACCTTCCTGAGGAGGAAGAAGTCTCAGTCCAAAGTCCTGTGTGAGGGGCCAGCAGAGTCCGTCTCCTCCGGGGCCTCCGCCGGTTCAGAGGATCCAGGACTGGACCCCCAGCTGGATGCCCGCCTGGAGCAGATTGTGGACAAAACAGCAGCCAGTAAAGGGCGTCACGTGAAGGTGTCCCACTCCGGGAGGTTCAAGGAGAAGAAGAGGGTGAGGGCGACCCTGTCAGACCACCCCCACATGAGTCCAGGAGAACCAGCCAAGGGCGAGAACCTGAAAACTGGACCGTGAGAGGACGTCTGCAGGATTTTACTGAATGAGATGTTTTTATCAGGAGAGATTTTAAATCAGTGAGACCAATCTGACTCCTGAAAAACACTGTGGTTAATAAAGCAGGTGATGCTGTGGTATCAGTGTGAGCCAGCAGGGGGCAGCACGGCGTCCTCGAACCCTCCTTCAGTCAAATCAGAGGGGCCAAACTTTAAGATTTAGACGAAGAGGAGGGCCAAACAGGATCAACACTTATTAAACAGTCTGAAACTGACTGTGACTTAGTCAGAAAGAGGGATTTAAACTGCATTTTTATTTTCAGGTGAGCTCAATAGTATGTCAGAGTGATATTAAAGCAATGTGAGGAGGGGCAGGTGCACAGGTCCTGCACGGCAGCTGCTGCAGTGCATTATGGGCAGGGGTGTAGAATTGGGTATGTACGCTATAGGGACACGTCCCTATCAATATTAAATCACTACCGCATGGTCCCTAACATAAAACACAAGCATAGTATATAACATTATAACTAAAAAATGCTTATGTTAAATGCCAAAGACATAAAGAGGTTATTTTATTTATTATCTATGTATTATTTGTGTATTGAATGGCAGCAGCTGTTGAAGACCAACAATAAAAGTATGTGGAAAGAAACACAATAAAACCTCAGTTTAAAAACATGACTGTATACATTCATATTGTTGGGGTATACACTTATCGATAGTCCTTTCTGGTTTTGGTTCTATATTTATCAGACTCCGACCATACCATCAAAATTTCTAATTGATCCCAAACTGTCCCACTGTTCATGTGTCATGCATCATTATATTTCTGTCAAGGAACAGACCGTAGAGATTTAGAGTATTTTTTTTTTCTGAATATGATAGTTTGCTTGTTTGTTTGATTAGCTCTAAATGACATTGAAAAACAGTCATAAATGCAAAACACATCAACTTTCAGGGGTGCCATCTTGGTGTACTTTTATGTCCCCACCAATGTCAAAATTAAACCTACACCTTTGATTATGGGACTCTTAGTCTGATCAGCGGGAGTGCTTTTTAACAGAGGACCATTAATAATTAACATAAAAACTTTCTTGTGGGCTGTTGGACTGTGTTTGATTACATCCTGGGCCAGATTAAATCCATGGACCTTACGTTTGACAAGCCAGACCTCTTCAGTGTGAAATCACATTTTGGGTTATAATAATTTTTTTTTTTTTTTCTGTATGTGGAATAAAAGTTATTTCCACAGCTTGAGTTGTACATGCCTAAGAGTTGGAAAAACATGAACTATGTTGTAAATAAGATGTTTTGTGTAAATAATGTTGAATAATAATTTTTGTAACAACATTTTTTCAGCCCATGTGAGACCTAAACAACATTAAAACAAAAGTACTGTCAGATTATTTTAGTTTTTCAAGTCTGGAATTGTTTTGAAACCTTTAAAAAAAAAATAATAATAAAAAAAAAATCAAACAATCAAGTAAAGGAATGACAACATTAATTTGTTTTGTTTTGTTTTGTTTGATAAATCAGATCAGATTTCATTTCTAAAAAAAAACTTGATGAAGACAAACTGCAATTGGAAACTCCGACCAGCAGAGGGCAGTGCCGAAGAACTACCTCACAGTGGCTTAGTTTCCGGCAAGAGTTCCTTCAAAATAAAAGACGTAGCTCTTTTTTTTTTTTTTTTTTTAAAGAATGGGGTAGTAGATTAAGAAGATCAATACACGAATAAAGCTCTTAAGAGACAGAATTGACGTTTAACCCTTTAACTCCCAGCTCAACTGTTTGGCAGAGGTCATTAAATTCAGAAATATTTGATGTGTTGAAAATCGTCATTGTTTGTTTCTGTCAATGTTTTATGATACAGAAAAAAATGCAAAGAAATCAAAAGAACTGATGTTTTGTTTGTGGGATTTACCTCCAATATTATTTCGAATATTTAACTGATATGCTAATATTCACACATATAAAGTCTGTTATTCATTAAAAACATTTTTTGTATTTTTCAAACTCAGTATAATCTATTTTAGTTATTTTTGCAAACTTTTACAGACATTTCTGCCTTTACTAATTGATTTTTTCCTTAATATTTGTGCACTTTTGTGTCATCACACAATCAAACTGTTACCTTTTAAAATCTTTAGATCCCAAACCAAAAAAATATCTGTTTTTTGGTTTGTTTGTGTTTTTCTCTGTTCCCTGAAGTGTTACTGGAACCAAATTATGATTTGATTTGTTCTGTTTTTTAAAACATTATATAGTCTTGAATTTAATGATGACCTCTGCCAAAACAGCTGTTAGTTAAAGGGTTAAGATAATATGTAAAGTATATTTTTCTCTTTCTTAAAATACCTGCCAAACAAAACTTTCATTCTCTTTTCAAACAGAGGAGGGGAGCATCAATGTTATTTTGCAAATTAAATGACATGCTAACATATAATCACTATCTGCTGCACAAATATGATAATGATTATGACAACAAGACAACAAGAACACTGACAGTAGAATTATTAAAACTAGTAGGAGAGTAATCATTCCTAAAATTCTAAGTGTCAGAATTGATATGGGTTTTTTTTTCACATTTCAGCTTTGGAAATGTTTAAATATTAAAATACTGTTTGTTGTTTTGTGTTAGTTTATTAAATGGTCTTTGTTTTTTAATATGTGGCTTCATTCACATTTGAAATAAAAAAAACAATATATTTAATAACTCAATGACCGGCTTTTTTTACATTTTTAATACAATTGTATGTAGTTTTAGCTTATTTTTGTGAGACTTTTTCATTTTTTCATTCCTACTGCCGTTTTTCAAAAGACGAAAAACACACAGTGTTATTTTGAAAGCTGACCGGAAATAGAATGACGTTGCCGGTGTAACCCGGAACCTTCCCTTCGTGTGTGTTTTGGTCGTGGGTTTGACTGATTTTAGAGCAGCACTGTAGTTTATTAATTATCCGTCATGGCGGCCCACAGTAATAATTTGATCCGCGTGCGCCTGCTGTTCGATTTCCCGCCTCCCGCTGCGGTGGACTGCCGGAAGTGCTGGCTGCTCGTGGACCTGAACAGGTGTCGCGTGGTGTCGGACCTGGAGAGTCTGATCCGGGACAAGTTCGAGTTCAGCAGGAGGGCCGTCCTGAACCTCTTCATCGACGACTGCTACCTGCCGCACACCGAGAGCGTGCACGTGGTCCGGGACAACGACGGCGTCAGGTGCGTCACCAGAGAGCAGCACGCGCTGTTTACACCTTCATCATAGGGGTGGGTGAAGCTGCCCAAACCTGAACACCTTAAATCTGACTGACACAGCAGTGAGGCGGACAGGTGAGGTGGTGAAGAGGCCTGACAAGTCCACGGAGGTTTAAGGTCTCTGATTGGTCAGAGCTGCTTGGCGCTGTTGTCAACAACTCTGCACTCATTCAATCAATCAAAGGCTCAAAGCTGGAGCTTGTAGCTGCTCTACCTTTTCCATATTTTCACCGTCAGAAACAATTCCAACATCAAATCATCAGTGATTTCAGCTTATTTTAAATATTTAAAAAGATTATAAACACAATTTAAACTTTTTAAACTTTTGAACTTTTTCTGAAAAGTTTTCATCCATTTACATGAATGGATTTAGTACAAAAAAATGTTTTAAACATTATTCTAACTCTGGCTAATCTTAAACTACAGAAAATAATCAACTATTACAATGTTCAGCATTTTGAGCTCATTCAACCCGTCTTTGTCATTTTCGACAACTATTGACTCTCTTTTTACCTTTTTAGAAAAATAATTGAAAGTAAATTTTAATGAACTTTAGTTAGAAATCTGCTTGATTTCCAGAGAGGCAAAAGTAAATGAAAAAATAACATCAAGAAGACTTATAAAATATAAAAGATAGGAAACAAGAGTAAATGCAAAGCATTAACCAAAATCTATCAGACAGAAATGAATAAAATGCTAAAAAAAATACATTTAAAATAAATGAAAACATGTTAAAGTATCAAAATTAAATCTAAAATGACTAAGAATAAACAGATAAAAAAACTATATCAACATGATAGGATAGGATGATAGGATAATAATAATGTATACATACACACTCACACACACATATATATGTGTATATATATCTATATATATCTATCTCTCTCTCTATATATATATATATGTATATATATGTGTATATATATGTGTATATATATGTGTATATATGTATATATATATATATATATATATATATATATATATATATATATATATATAATATAAAGTCCTACATAAACTTTTTACAGGCCTTTATACACTCTCGCCTGGGTGGAGGCCTCAGCTCTAAGGAAAACTCTCCCTGCTGACAGTTTTAACTACTCAGATTATTTTCAACAAGTTGAACAGAACTTTTATTAACTGTCCAGCTCTTCCTTTAGTAGGTTTGAAATAAACTCAATCTGCTGTTAAATAGTTGTCTCCTAACCCCCAAATTCCACTGCACGCGAAAGTGTTTGTAAAGTTTTTTTTATTTTTCTTGCCGGACCTAAGTCCCAATCACGTTAATTTCGGGCCACTTGAGGGTTGCTTTCAGGCCGCATGTGGCCCACGGACTGCTAATTGAATTGGCAGGGCCGCTGTGGCTGCAGGTTTTCATTCAAACCAAGCAAGAACACACCTGATCCAACAAATCAACCGTGGAAAAACAGTCCAGTTGATTGAATAATTTGCCTCAGGTGTGTTCTTGCTTGGTTTGAGTGAAAACCTGCAGCCACAGCGGTCCTTCACTGGATCGGTTTGACACCCCTGATGTAGAGGATGGGATTGAATGCTGCTGGTTCTTCTGTGATTTTATGCCTAAAATGTTTATCACGAACTCTCACTCCTGATTTTGTCGTATCTCTGTCTTCAGGGTGGAGGTCGACCATCTGCCTGTCATTAACGGTCACAGCAGCTCCACGCTGACGGAGAGTGAGACCTGCAGGAAGAGACGGAGACCTGCAGAGGAGGACAGAGAACACCTGAAGAAGAAAAAGAAGAAGAAGAAAAGACAAGAGGAGAGCCAGGAGAGGATTGACCAGCGAGCCGAGGGCAGCGCGAAGACTCCAGAGAAGAAAGAGAAGAAGAAACAAACAGACGTGAATAAAAACCGGGCAGCTTTGGTGAAGACGTCAGCGAAAACCAGCTCCAAACCTGCAGCCAAGCCTCAGAGAGCCTCCTCTTCAGACTCCAGCAGCAGTGAGGAGGACCCGCCTCCTAAAAAAACAGCTCCTAAAAAAGCTGCTCCTCAAACCCCCAAACCCGCCACGTTGGCCCCGCCCACCCAGCCCGCCCCCAAGGTGCCTCAGAGAGCCTCCTCTTCAGACTCTGGCAGCAGTGAGGAGGACCCACCTCCTAAAAAAACAGCTCCCAAAAAACAGGCTCCCAAGCCCGCCACGTTGGTCCCGCCCACTCAGCCCGCCCCCAAGGTGCCTCAGAGCTTGAAAAAAAAGCCCCCGTCGTCCTCCTCATCAGAAACCTCCTCTGATGAAGAGCAGAGTCTGAAACCCCCTCCCAAAAAAACGTCACACCCTCGCAACCCTAAAATCAGCTCAAGCCTCAAACCCCAGCCGCCCTCGAACCCCTCGACCAGCGCGGCGCCCCCCGCTAACCGCCCCGCGCAGGCCTCCAGCTCAGAGAGCGAGGAGGAGATCCAGCTGGTCATCAAACGGCCGCTCCATCCTGCCCAGCAGCTGGGCCGCGGCGTGGGGGGGCAGCCGCCGTGGAGGGGCCGTGGGCGGGGCAAAACAAGGGGCGGGGCTCCTGCTGAGGGGGGCGGAGCAAGGGGAGGGAGAGGGCGGGGCAACAACTTCCATTTCAACTACAACGGAGCGGAAGAGCCGACCTACCAGAGCGACTCGCTGACCAACACGTCCGTCGTCATTCAGGTTGGTCTGAAATGAGAATTTAATCCAGTTCAACTTAAACAGTGTTCATTTTGTTTACTAACTACCTCTGCAAAGCAGGTTAAGTGAGGTTTGTTTCTCTGTTAGTAACATAACTCAAAAAGTTAAGGACGGATTTCAATTAAATTTTTCCTAAATGTCCTGTTTGGGACAAGGAACAAATGATTCGATTTTGGGAGTGATCCGGATCACCGTCTGGATCCTGTAATTTTTTGAAGGATTCTTTAAAATTACGAGATAGGACCATTTTCAGCATTTGTGCATATTACTCCACCAAAAATAGTCAGGGCATTTGGAAAAAAATACAAGACAAGTTTCCAACAGGTTCTACAAGATATCAAAGACTGATCTGGGTCCAGGAAAATTCTGGATTCTCTGATCCAGAATAAGAACAATTTAGATATCCTTGGAATTTTAACCATAGCATGGGAACAAACAAAGGCTTAGACCTGCAACAAACCCCAAAATATAGCCAAGATACTGTGGAATCTGGAGTGTTCAATCTGATCTGTGTATCTTCAAAAACGTTGGAGGTAGATCCAGAAGAAAACTGCCATGACGACAAATGTGATTTTCGTGAATAACTACTGAACTAAAACAGATATCATTATGAATCCAGTTGCTAATGATAAGTTTTCATGGTCCAGGAATCTAAATATTTAGATGGAATGAAGGTAGGACTAATATTTATGCTGAAAATCACAATATGGGTGAGGACTGTGGCTCTGGCGGAGGTCTGCGCTCTCCGAGTGCTTTTCTAGTTTCTTTTATCATAGTTTTCGTCAACAACCTTTTTTCCCCTGATGAAAACTAGACGGTAAGTAATAAAAACAAGAGCACATGGACAAAAACTCAAACTAAAATGTCTGACAGACTTAATCCAATCAGACCTAATATGGTCATGTAGGAAGTAGAGACAAGTTAGGAATCTATCCAATCACAGCTGCCTTAGCTTGGTGGTGGTGGGATCAGTTGTGGAGCGATCCAATCAGAGCTGCTCTCTTTATGAATTGATATATTCATGTAGAGCAGGTTCACTGTTTGTTGTCAGTTCTGGTATTGTAACTGAGATGCTCTGCAAGGTAGCCTAAATAAAGGTGACTGCATTTCACACAAAGGAACATTTGTTTCTGTTCATTTAGACATTCAGACTTTACTAACATTCAATAAAGGCTTAGTAGATGTTTGATTTTATCCAAGAGGAAAACAGGACTTCACAAATTCAAGGAAATATAAAAATGCCTTACCCTTTATACTTCAGATTTACACGACTAAAATTTTGTGAAATTTCATCAACTAAAATGAAAACAATTTAGAGACTAAAAGAGGACTGAAACTAAATTAAAAGTGCTGTCAAAATGAACTCCAGTGGGTTATTTAAAAGGCACAGGAGTAGCACCCATCCAAGGACGAAAGTGAACAACATAAGGACAAAAACAAAAAACCAAACAAACAAAAGGACGAAGTGAATGTTGCTGAATCATTAAGAGCACAGACCTTTTTAAGTTCTTGTCAGCTAAAGGGACCATGAAAATGGTTGCTGGTAAAGTTTATGGTGCGTTAAAACTGAAAAAGAAAGAAGAAAAACCCTCTAACAGAGTCAGAAGTGTCTCGGCTGAGGTTTGTGCTCTTGTAGCACCTATTAGTAATCAGGTTTGGGAACATTTTCTGCTCCACCTATTGCTGTGAAGAATCAATAGTTCCCTCAAAGTAATCAATACCATTGTTCTTTTTGCTGATCTGTTCTCTTCTACGTTCCTTCTACTTTGTTCCTCATGCCTCCCAAATCAATCAAATTTTCTGCTCTCTACACGTTCAGAGGGTGGAAAAATCAGCAGCTGGCATGAAACTTGAATAAGCAGAAGTTTACCAGCAAAGAAAATCATAAAAAATTGATGAATCTGATCAATGAGCAGAATCAGTTTTGGCATTGGCTTCATTAAAATTCTTGTGAAATCCCATCCTGTGATGAGAACATTTTAGTTATAAATGAATATGTGGAAAAATCTTGTGCTCAATAAGCTAACATGCTAAATCAAATAAATGAATGACTCTTCTGAAGGCAGTTTGACACATTTGGCGTTTTGAAGTTAATTTTTGTCTTTGTTTTCAGAATGGAGCAGAAAACGTTCCCAAAGCGGACTACAGCTCCATGCCTCTGTTAGCTGCTCCTCCACAGGTGGGACAGAAGATCGCCTTCAAGGTGAGTCTGTGACGATCACCCAGAATATTCCACCACGTTAGCTTTGTGATGCTAATCCAGTATCTTTTTTAGCTCTGCTGACTCTAAAGTATGGAACAAAATAATAACCAGAGGTCCAAACTTGCTCCACGGGCCTTAGAGACTTTATTTTCATTTCAGGAGAAACTTTCAGAAGACTTTCTGTCATGAGGTCATGAGCCGTCACAGATTAGTTTTTTTATTGTTTATTATGACACATTACAGGAGATAAAATAAATGATTTTAGGTAATGACATGTCCTAAAACTCTGTCAACAACTGGCAGTTTGGGCAAAAATCCTGCTTAAATCATGAGGTCTGACCCCACATTAAAGAAATGGACCTTAGAGTCGCCAAATCAGCCGGTAATCAGCCTCCCATTGATTTATATTTAATTTTAATTTTAATGTCTATTTTTATTTTTATTTTTTATTCTTTTTACTTCCCTTGTACTAGAGAAAACAACTGCCAGAGTCATATTGCTTATACGTCCCACATACCTGGCAATGAAGAAAATATTCTGATTCTGAAAGGAACATTCTGCATCCCTCTGATCTCCAACCAACGCACACATGAAGTTGTTTTTGACTCATTTTATCCACACATACTACAATAGTTCATGTCTTTGAACCACTGTCACTGAGCCTGGGACAGCGCACACATTCAGCTCTGATGATATCATATGATGTAGCTCCCAGAGCCATCTCTTACTCGCTCGTGTCAGTGCTCCTGACTTTTTAAACCAGTGCGATCGTCACTGAAGGTGATGAAGATGATGGCTGACATTCAGAGTTGTGGTGATGAAAATGTAACGCACCTCGCCTCAGATGGTACACTAATGATTTGTCAAATCCTCCTAACACTTGGTTAAATATTAAATATTTTAAAGGCAGCCCTGCTGAGACAGGCTGGTGTAGACGGAGCATTATCTTCAGCAGAAATAGGAAAATAATCCACATTTCCTAAAAGTATTTGTTCTTGTTTTTACAGCTGCTGGAGCTCACGGAGAACTACACCCCTGAGGTCTCAGAGTATAAGGTGAGAGGAGTGGTTTTTAAAGAGGAAGCCCAAAATGAAGTTTAAATGTTAATTATAATAAAATCTCTCTCTAACCAACATGTTGTTTTTTTAATTGAAGGAGGCAAAGATCGTGAGCTTCGACTCAAACTCCAAACAGGTGGAGCTGGAGTTACTTCATGCTTTTCAAGGTACAGATCAGCTAACAAAAGACTAAAACAATAATCATATTATTAAAAATTTAGGTTTGAATTTATACATAAAGTCGTGTTTGTCCCTCAGCTCCTGTGGAGCCTGGAAAGTTCGACCTGGTCTATCAGAATCCTGACGGTTCAGAGAGGGTGGAGTACGCTGTTACCAGAGACTTAAGGGTAAAGATGTAAAATAATAATAATCAGGCTGTTTCCATCATTTATACTGATCCCTAAATTCAGTGAAAATGGACTAATTTGATTGCTTTCAAGTTCAAGATGCTTTTCATTTATGTGAAATAATTCAAGAAAGTGTGGGGAGAAATTTGGAGCTTCCAGTGGTCCTCAACCAGTTCACTGATCTGGAGGGAGCACTGCTGGAAACATGCTATAAGATATTTTAAGACTCCATTCCAAGAGAAATATAAAAACAATAATGTATCCTGCTGGAGACGATGTGGCTCAAGGGAGGCAGATCATTTTCATGTATTCTGGGAATGTCCTAAGTTAACTTCATACTGGAGGGAGATACACAAAACATTGATTAATGTGTTTAAAACCGTCTACCTATAAGCTTTGAGACTTTATATCTTGGTCGAACTCAACTAATGATTCAAGGGAAAGATGTTAAACTAGAACAGGCTCTTTTTGCAGCTAGTAAAAAATCAATCACAAGAAGGTGGTTGAATCCATCACCTCCCACATTGAAGGAGTGGTTTGAAATATTTTTTTAAATATACAAAATGGGAAAATTGACTTACTGCCTGAAAATTCAAAAAGTTACGTTCGACCAAATTTGGGCAAAATGGATTAAATTTGTTTCCCTGACACAAAAATGAATTTAGTAACGGTAACCTATCATATTATTATTATTCTAATTTTATTTTATTATAATGTTTTTATTTCTTCCTGTTAATATCTGTGTAAGCCGCCTTGGTCCATGTGTTTTCATATGTTTATTCATAAAAAAAGGGGAAGCGAGGAAGCTGATGTTGTAAAATAATGTTAAATAATACTGAAAAGGTTGTGTATATACATACATATATATATTTGTATACTTCTTTTCTCTAATAAAAAGATAATTATAAAAAAAGAAATAAAGAAAATTCAGATATTATTCTAAACCTGATTTATGAATGTGCTGAACAGTGATGGCAAAGAGTTTTTCTGAAGTCTGAACATCAAACTTTATAATCCAGATCAACGTCAGTAACTAAACTAATAAATCTGTTTTACTATCAGACTGAATGAATATTTGCTATGCAGTAACAAAATCATGAAATCTCACCTCCATGTCTCAAAGTTTGCAGATTTTTAACTCTAAAAAAAGGAATATCAGCCCTTATGCTTGGCTTCCATTTCAAATAACTTAATTGTCATCATTTGCTGTATTTTCATATAAATGTTTGAAAAAATCTTTAACTTAACCTTCGCTTATCGTCTTCTGTCTCCTGCAGGTGACGGAGCGATGGGAGTCTCTGCTGGAGCCTCGACTGATTATTTAAATCACAAACAAAAACTTTGTAGAGACTCGACCTCAGTATTTTAAATAAGATGAAGTGGACTTTATTTCTTTGGATCGTAATGGATTTGTGTTTTTATACATCATGTGACTGTGAATATCGTTGTATAAACCTTTTTTCTAATAAAATACACCTGTCGTGTTATTCCTATTTGGATTTTTCATTTTTTTTAATGGTCTGAATTACTTGCGTGATAAAAAGATGAACCAGAAATATCATTAATGTCTGATTTAAAGGTTAAATGTGATGGACAACAGTTTTCCTCCATTTCTCAGCAAAGTTTAAGACATAAACTAGAATATTTGACACAAAATTTAGATTGCATTGATTAAATATACAATATTTTGGCTCCCTGTTTTAACCTGAATCAGAGTCAGTTTTTAATGTTAATTTGAAATCATTTTAATACAAAACTTTTGATTTGAAGTTTTTGTTTTTAACAAATAATCAGAACAGAAATTATATTATACTTCAGTATTTAACAACAGGACTTTAATATATATAAAAACATCCTTAATTCACATTTTAATTTATTTGTTCAGTTGTTAGCTGCTGGTGTCTTCCTTTAAAAAATACAGTGAGAAAATGTGTAATACCATTGGAATCTGTAAAGATATTTTTTTTTTCTGCTGTATTTGCCAATGAGTTTTACTATCTGTCTTTGACCTGTTAAAAATGTTTCAATGTATTCAGTATATGCAGTAAATGTAAGTTGACCCATGCATAATCCAACAACCAAAGAAAACTTGTTTTCCAGAAATGTGTATCAGAAATTCTACATTTGAACAATTTATTTTTGAATAGGTTAACCTCTAAATACATTGTAAAAACAACATGCTTGTAGAAAAAAATATATTAAGAAAAAAAGGAAGAAAATAATTGAATATTTCTGCACAAATAACCCTACCAAATGATTAGTTACCCCCCCTAAACGAGGTGATTTTAATATAAATAAAACTGTGAAAATATATTTATGAGACTTGGCACACATCCTATAAACCATCTCTAAGAAGTCCAGTGTTTGTATGGTGGTCCTGAAGGATAGCTGCAAATAATGAATTAAATGCAAACAAATAAAATGCAATGTATCAGTAAACAAAAAATATGGATTTTGACATGTTAACTCTTACATGATTGCCTTTTGCCCTGATTTTAAAATATCCTTCCTTATTTCATGTTTTTGCTTAGTTATTTTTATTATATTTAATTCATTCAACTTATTTATAGCACAAAGTATTTTTGTTTATCTAAATTATTAAATGTTCAATGTAATAATCTCTGACTATATATATTTTCAAATATCTAAGCATGGTACAGTATGTTGGTTTTCCAAAGCTGTTTTTGTGTTTTGTTAAGTGGATTTATTTATTTTCATTGTTGCATACAATATAGGTAATCATTTTAGGCTGTGTGGAATGTTTTGCTCCTTTTTGTATTAATGCTTATTTATTTAAGTTTTGTTGCATTGCATGAAAAAAATGCACTGAATTGAATATTTTTGCATAAAGATTTCATAGATTCCATTTTTTTTTATATGGACATGTGTCTGCAATACATAATTGATTATTATTATTTTTTATTATTTGATGTTTTATCACTTTTTACTGTATTAGAATGTAGGTATCAGTGAATGAAGTTTAGGGCCACTGTGGCTCAACCGGCCCCGCTCTCCCCTGTTTTGTGAACCTCACCTGGAATATTAATGAGCGTCTGGCCTGTGACGTAATGCCTCGTGCCTCTCCGGAGACGCTCGTCCTTTTCCGTGAGCGCTCGCGCCTCCCGAGGAGCCGCTGATGTCACAGCGTCAGTCTGTCCGGAGGAGCCGTGAGGAGCGGACGGTGATGGCGGCGGGAGAGCCGGTCCTCCTGCCGTGAACAGAGCCCGAGCCCCGGAGGATGGAGGGCCAGGAGCAGCTCATCGGCTTCCTGAAGAGGCTCAAGGAGGTTTTCGACGTTTGTGACGAGGATGCGGACGGTTTCATCCGGGTGGAGCACCTGGTGGACCTCGGGCTGCAGTTCGGTCAGCGAGACGAGGTGAGAAAACACGGCGTGGGAACTCGATTAGTCGACGATTAATCTGATGAAGTCGGTCCAGAAACATAAATATAACGGTTCATCAGTCAGAAGTGAGGGCTGGTGGGTAAATGAAATAACCTGTGTCACGTTTTAACGTCACAGGTGTGACACAGAGGTGCTAGCATCACTCATTAATTAACTCAGCACGCGCTAACATCTTCATGCTAATCAGGCACAGCAGGTCCAGCATGTTAGCTGCCTCTTAGCTAGGGGTGCACTGCAATGTTTTATGTCAATATCAGATATGTCGATTTAAAATTTGAATTTAAAAATGTGAAATTGATTTTAGGAAAATTTTAACCAGGGATGCCCAATATTGGTTTTTTTTTCCCAATCCCTGATTTGCTGATCATTTTTAATTAATTATCACATATACCTATATTTCTGGTCAAGAGCTCAGGCTCTGTACTTGAGAAAAATTAACTTGTTTGTTTCAGTGTTGCAGATTATTTTTGTGAAAAACAGTTGTAAAACAAAAACACAGCATTTAACTCATAAAAATTAAACCCTTGATTTTTAAATATACCCATGCAGTGGTGAGAAGGTGCATCAATATTGTGCATTTGTGTAATTTGTTAATATCCCTGCCAATATATGGCTGATATATCGGCTGTAAATATCTGCAAAAATTTCAATATGAGCTAATACTTAATTTTTAAGGCTGATGTTGGATGATTACTTATTTGTTTGGAACATACATTCTTGAAATAAATTCACATAGGCTTATTGTTTGCCGTATTGTGATTTTTTTTTAGACATTAACATTTTGCAGATAATTACAAATTGTCCATGAATAATGTACAATAATGGTTTACCTTATCTTTGAATGGCCATCTTTATAAACTGAACATGTAATTTATCACATAATAATAGGATGTTTTTCTTCCCTCACGTTTGTTTCTAGCAAAATTAGACTGTCACCACAAGGGGGACAGGATAGTTTTGGTTAAGGGGAGAATTTGTGCTGTTAACAAAAATGAATTTGGAAATGTCGGCTTTTCAGATATTGGTAAAAATCGAATATTGTGCATCCATAATAATGATGCATCTCAAAGATCTTAGCTGCATGGGAATGGCTTAAAGACGGTATAGAAAACACAACAATCCATTGTTAACTCCTGGAGGGGACATTAAATTCAATATTCTGTTATTGTGCAGCCACACAGATAATATAAAGGCATCGTTATTGAACAAGTGCTATGCCATTTGTCGGCATTTTTAATAAAGGCATATATTGTGCATCCCTAATGTGCACCTTACCAAGCAGCCAGACGCCTGTATTTAATTACATTTTTGAGTCCATCATAGGTAAAGTTATCGGAAAGAATAGATGCACTGCTGTTTTTCAGTTGTGTTAATGATGTAAAATAGTTTTTCTGACCATCTGAAGTCCTTAAATGCCTCCTCATGACCCGCCTCCCTTTGTTTTCTCCTGATGTGACCCCATCAGCGGTCGAGCCTGTGCAATCACAGCAGGAGGAGACCAGCGATCAGAGCATTGGGCTCGGGCATCATTAATGTGCAGACACTTTAAAGTGATAATAATGTGATCTGAAACTCTCCTTTGTGAAAGCAGACGTTAAAACAGCTGAATGCACAGAGAGGAGGCTGTGGAGGTGAGAGCAGGCTGCTGTGAAGGTGACTCCAGTTTATTCATGTAAATTATTATCTGAGGATCCTTCATCTGCACACAGAGCTGCACATCCGGTGTACGGACTCTTCTCTTTAGTGATGAACCTCTGCACGGGAACATTTTTATCTCCATTGATTACATTTCTAAGATTTAAGACACAAAGCTAAATCCTTGTTAAGGTGGTAGTTTGCTTCTTTGGGTTCTTGTCAGTCGTAGGTCTTCTCGTCAGCTTGTCACGTCGTCCTGCAGGCCGTGCAGAGCAGTGATGACGAGCTTTCATAAAAGGAGCAGTGAGGAGACGTGTTTGACGCTGTGGACACAGAAAAGCAATGAAGTCTGACTTTATGTGCACAGAAAAACAGCAGGAATCTGTTAAGAATGGGTCGATAAGAAGAATAAATGGCAGTGTTGGTATCAATAGATCACATAATTTCTGTCCTTAACATGATGGAAGATGGATTGTAGGCAGCACTATTTTAAAATGTGGATTTTGAAAAGAAATATATGAAAAAATCTTAAATATTCCAGCTTTATTCTGGTGTTTATTCACCACCTGTTTGTTTTAATCAGCTCTGACTGATGAGGCTGTTTCTGCAGAAGCTGATTTTTTTCTGCATGCACATATCTTAGTGCTCTGGCATAATTTATCCAGTGAACACCTCCCAAAATAGTGTTTATTATCTCTGTTAGCAGCTGCAGCAACTTGGAAAATGTAAGGTGCATTCCAGGGATGGACAATATCATTGTGATGACACTGGAATTCACGGATAATATTCTAAAAAGCTAAATATTGTACTAACAGATATCAACATTTCTGCTGTTTTGACCACATTTGTATTGGCAGAAAAATTGGTAGTACAAATTAGGGCTGGAAGATATGGCCTAAAATAAATCCCTTTTTTTCCCACAACACTTGATTTATGGAAAAAACACCTAAAAAAATTCTTATAGTGACACAGAAAGTTTTGCCCCATGGTTATCGAAATATATTCCAGAACTAAACTGAATTTATCTTTTATAATTAAAGTAATTTAGCCATCAAATGTTGATTTTGTAGTTTTGATGTAGGCAGGCTTGTCTACATCAACACTGAAAGCTGCACCATTTATAAATGCAAATCTAAAACTGTGTTTGAGAAAAACCTGACAGGGCTGGCTGTCATTTAATCAGAGTAAATATTCAATATTTATATTTTCAAACACTGCCACAACTTACAAATGGAGTAAGGGTAAGTCAAGGAGGAATAAAATAGGTATTAATTTCTAAATCTTCTGCAAAAAACTATTTGATTTTTTGTTTTACCTCTTCATCACCGTTTGTCCACTCATTAAACATAAAATGTTGTTTTTCACACTTCCCGTCTGTTTCTAAGACAAATTTATCACCATGAGAAATTTAGTAAAGTGGATGTTTAAAGGAAAAGTTCGGTTCCTGCAGCTTTTACATTGTTTATAGAATGAAGAACAACAATCTACTCACCCAGAAGGCTTTCCTGATGCAAACGGTGCTTCGGGAGATATTTAGATCCAAAATCGAGCAGCGGACACCGATATAATGGTAGCCTGTAGGGCATGTTAGCGCCGCTCCTAAAACTGCATTAATCGTCCAAAAACTCCTGTTTTTCACCAATATTCCATCATGATTTCCTCCGAATGGACCGCCATTGCAGCCTGTGTCTCTCCACACAGCGCTGTGTGGCTGAACTAACCTCTGAACTGACGAAGAAGACCGGGTACCTCTGCGCATGCGCAGTACTCTCCGGAGCGTTGCGATCGCTTCTTCATTTCTAAGAGCTCCTTATCTGTATACTGTGGCTCCAAACTGTAAGGACACCCATCATATTCAAAGTCCTCCTCCACAACATCTTCATCCCATAGATATTCGTCCATTTTGCACAAAACTGGAAGAAGAAAGTTGATTTGTAGCTGCCAGTCTTCCCCTGAAACAATGAGCCGCACTGCGCATGCGCAAAGGGCATGTAAACAACTCGTCAGTTCAGAGGTTAGTTCAGCCACACAGCGCTGTGTGGAGAGACACAGGCTGCGATGGCGGTCCATTCGGAGGAAATCATGATGGAATATTGGTGAAAAACATGAGTTTTTGGACGATTAATGCAGTTTTAGGAGCGGCGATCTATGCCCTACAGGCTACCATTATATCGGTGTCCGCTGCTCGATTTTGGATCTAAATATCTCCGGCACCGCTTGCATCAGGAAAGCCTTCTCGAGTAGATTGTTGTTCTTCATTCTATAAACAATGATAGTGAGTGTTTGAATACTGGCATGTTGGTAGAGATGGGAATCAAAAACCAATTCCAGTTGAGTCGTTAGGAGCACTGGTATCAATATCTTATCAATTGCCATCCCTGCATGTTGGATATCTGCAGAAATCAAATATTGTACATCCCTAGTTTGTTTTATTTTGCTCAAAGCTCACAAACTGAGGGTTACTGAAGATCTCCAGATCTTTGGAGCTTGATTTTTGACTTTAGGAGAACGTCCTTGTTGCATATCCAGCTTTATTTACACACATATTTCCTGACTTATGGTTGAACACAGTTGATTTAGCTTTTTGATCGTCCAGCCCTACTTAACAGGTGATAAATGTCAGAGGTTTTGGTCGTCTTTATCCTAGTCTTATAACAGTCTCGCTCCTGGCTATTTATCTGATTTGCTTTTACCATATGAGCCCAGTGGAGCCCTCAGGTCTTCAGGTCTTTAAACTGTTCCTAAAATAAGAACTAAAACATACGATGAAGCCTCTTTTTGTTATTACAGCCCTCATCTGTGGATCAGTCTGTTTGGCAGAGGTCAATAAATTCAGGAATATTTAATGTGTTAAAAAAAATAACATGTCATTGTTTGTTTCTAGCAATGTTTTAGGATACAAAAAAACTACAAACAAACCAAGAGAACTGATGTTTTCTTTTTGTAAGATTTAAAAGTTTATAAAGCTAAAAGCTAATATAATTGTTTTAAATGGTTGACCTTTTACTAATTTAAGCGTTTTTATATACAAATGATTATTCATCAAACACATTTTTCTGTGCTTGTCAAACTTATCTATTTTAAGTTAATTTTTATTGCTATTTTACGAAACATTTTCTTATTGATTTTGTTCCAAATATTTGCACATTTTTATGTCATCATGTAATCACCTGTTTGCCTTTAAATCTTTTCAATCCCACACCAGGAAAATATCTTTTTTTTTTTGGTTTGTTGTTGTTTTCTCTGTTCCCTGTTCCTCGATTTGTTCTCATTTTTTTACACATTAGATATCCCTGAATTTATTTATGACCTCTGCCAAACAGTTGAGCTGGAAGTTAAAGAGTTAATCTGGCTTTTACCTGATTATATTAATATTTGTCAATATATTTGAATTGTTTTATTTCTAAATTTCAGTTCAGATTTTTTCTTGGAATTGCTTTTCTTTTTATTGTATTTTAGCTAATTTTATTATGCACCTGGTGTGAGGCTTTCTCATTGTAACATATTTATTTAAATTTTATTTTATATTTTTTTATTCTATTTATTTACTTTTTTTTTACCTAATAGTATTTCTGTCTGATGTCTCATCATTATTTTTAACTGTCCTTTTAGTCTTAGCTCCTGTATTTGTTAGGGTGTGTATTGAATATGGAGGGGGGTGGGGGTGTCTTATGTTTTCATTTTATGCAATTAAGCAATTTTCTATTTTTTGGAGATCAGGTTTTGGTCCAAACTGTGGCTCCATCACCACTGATCATTCCCTGAATCTGTCCTGTTGATCTAATAAATCACAGTCCTCAGACAATCAGATGAAGAATAAAAATAATTTAAAAAATCATACACAACAGAAAACAAGTGAAATATTTAAAGGCTGTAATATCAAACATTCACACAGTGGTGATTGTAGAAAGGGCGTAAACGAGCCTCTTCTACATTCACATTCTGCTAGAGCAGGTTATTTGAGTAAAAACTGAGTGTAGAAATAAATATGAGCCTCAGGATTTTCGGCTGGATGTAATATCGTGTGTCGGATTATCGTTTCACGCAGATCCTCCTCTGAGCCGTCATGGCCGCTGAGCCCCCAACACTAAAAATAACCCACAGGAAGCTTCTTCTTCTTCTTCATCTTCATCTTTATCCTCCTCCCTCTGCTCACGCGGCTCCTCTCATCTCTGTTAACTGTCACCATGGAAACCAGAGCTCCACGAGGAGGCTGGCAGCTGATTGGTCGATTATTCAGGCTTGAAAGGAAAGCAGCCAATCAGATGGCAGCACGGCAGCAGACATGTTTACATCCCTGGATGATGAGCGTTTTCTTTAATTCAGCCCTACAGAAGGCATTAAAGCGTCTTTATTCCTCATGTGTGTGATCCCAGCACAGCTCCGGCTTATTCCAGGCCTTTTTTCTGTTTCTTAAATATGATGAATCTTTAATAAGAGCTTAGTGCAGACGTGCTTCTGCCTGTTTGATGTTAAAGAGTCTGTCTGTGTCGGATGTTGAGGTGAAGGCTCATGCTGACATGAGGATTAAAGTCTGTGACAGAGCTGCAGATGTGACGGGCGCTGTGTGTTAAAGAGAGATAACATTCTTCAACAATACACCCTTCTCCTCCAAAAGGGTCATTTTGATTTATTATCCTGATCAAACCTCCTCCAACACTTGCTGAAATCACCGTAAAGGCCGCGATTGATGGTCTGCGTGACCAGCATGTGACTGTCAGCGTCACTTCACATGTCCATGAAGAGGAGGTGATGAAGGTGCAGACATAATCCGCCCTGAAGGGGAGAAATGCTCAGCAGATTTTAGTGCATGGACGACATAAAACCTCACACATCAAACTCATGATAGTGAGGTTTAAAGGGTGATTCTGGTGTTTTTATGGCTGCTCCTGATGCCTGTTTCAGGATCTAAGGACTAATGGTGCAAAAATGTGATCAGTTTGTTTATCCCAAGTCGCAACAAATTTCATTTTTATGATTGCCCTTAGAGCACCGCTTAGTTTTCAATGAACCTGTAGTCATATTGTAATGTATCAATCTCGAGATATCTGCCATGAATATTGAGATATGAGATGTTGTCCATATTGTTCAGCCCTAATATATACATACACACACACACATATAAATATATACACATACATATGCAAATACACATATGCCTGTGCATATACATGCGTGAATATTGTACATAAATGCATTCACCCATAGATATATATTTTATTTGTAACGATAACAATGAAAGTAAATAACAAAAATAAGATGGAAAATGTCTCTGTCACTTTAACAGGATTGTCTTTTGTGTCCTTCAGGTGAAGAAACTGACTCAATACCTGGATCCAAACGCTCACGGGAAGATTAACTTCAAAGATTTCTGCCATGGCGTGTTTGCCATAAAAGGTAAAAAACGTGCTGTACATTAAGATATTAATATTTCAGCATGAGGGGAAACGGGAGGCGAGTCTCAGGGATTCAAGCCTGAGCAGCAACAACAGAGCGTTGAAGTAAACATATGAAGCTGATGATCTGCTCAAAGCTGCGTTTTTAATTATTATTTTGGTCTGTCTGTCCATCTGTCCATCCGTCTGTCTGTCTCTCAGGCTGTGAGGAGATCCTGAAGATGGCCGTGGGTCCTCGAGGTGTTCAGCCATCCAATCAGCCGTCGGTTACAGATAACGGGTACATCTACCAGGTACGACCTTTACTCTTCGACATTTAAGGCTTATTTAAACAGAACAGTCAGCGTGTAATTAAGAGGAGAAAGAATTTTATGAATTAAACACTTTACCAACGAGCAGAAAACCTTTCCCAAAAACATTAAGGCTGTATTTTATGGATATTTATTGTATCTTTTTTGAACATGTTTATTTTTATATTAATTTGCCACAGAATAAAACAATGTCATTTACTGATAAAACATAAAAAACACAAACATATAAACACAAATTCAAGACTAAGCAGTAAAGGGAGAAAAAAAAAAAAAAAAACATAAATAACACCGAAAGTTCAGTGTTGTGGCCGACCGGTAGATCTGCTCGATATCAAACCAAATTCATACAATTTTTCCTTCCTTGTCCTGGTTTTTAAAAATCCAAGGGAAAGAATAACAGCAATATAATAAGAGTAAAAGGAATAATAACATAAGTTCATTTGGCCTGGTGGTGAGGTAAAGGGGGGGGAGTTATATACATATGTATAAGAAAATTAAAGTAAGACAAAATAGAATTTAAAAAAAGTTTTATAAAAAGGGGAAAATGGTGATAAATGAAAACACGAGGACAGCCCTGTCTACACACATATTAAACATATCCAATCAGTTTAGAGTTTGTCTTCTGCCCCTTGAAAAATAGTTAAGTGAATAAAAAAATCATCTTTGCTATATAAGCTGCCTTTTAATAAATACATCATACGTCATGTAAAGTTGGTTTATTACATATATTCTTATGTTTTCATCGTGGATTTCAGCACTGAATTAATATTTTAAACCTGCAGGCAGCACTACAGTCATGGTGTATGTTTTTAACAGCTGATCTCAGCAGATGCAGAGTATTATTTGTAAATTATTCTTGTTTAAAAACTCAGGTAAAAAGAAAATGGGAGGAAAACGACCTTGCACAGCAGGATAAGAAATAGAAGAAAATTTATCTCCTTCCTGTTTTTCATGCCAGGCCATGAACGTCGACAGTTTGTTCCCTGTTATTGTTTTTTCTTGATATATATATTATTCATAAATATTACAGTGCATGGCTGCCATATCTGCACAACAGAGCAGCAGAGAGACGAGTGAGTGTGAGGAAAGACTTATTCTGTAAATCAATGATGTGCGGTATAACTGATTTATCCAGAAGAATAATCTATTCCCCACCCTCCTCATAATCTTTAACCTTGCAGTGCAGCTGGATCTCCCTGGTCAGTGTTTGTAATCACACAGATCCAGCTTGAAAAGCTTCAAACTAGAATGATTGAGTTCAGTCTGCAGAGGCTCTGACCAATCAGAGTCCTTCGAAGAAAAAGAGGCGGAGCTATGAGCTCGAACACGGCAAGAAGCAGCTACTAGCCTGTAGACAGCGGCTGCCCGTGCAGAGGTTAGCATAGATGCTTTAGTAGAAGTTTTATCAGAACTGAGAACATCTCACCAGTGGAAATATTCTTCCGCTCCTCTCCTGAGGTCTTGGCGAGAGATTCCTGTGATTGGTTGAAAATATTCTACCGCTCCTCTCTCGAGAGATTCCTGTCACTTCTAAATTTGAGTTTTTGTCTTTTTTTTAGATAATTGCCTTAAATTGTCAAGAATGAAATTATTTTTTTGTTTATTTGATAAAAATGTGCAACAAGCACCATAAACTTCAGCCTGCAATTCTTTTTAAATGTTTAGATTTACAGCAACAATCAGAGGAGAGCTCCAGGGTTTGGTCGGATTGGTGGTTATGGTGTAATAAAATTATTTAAAATAGAGTTACAAACATTTCCTGCAAGGATAATTGTGTTGAGTTGTTTTATTTTTGTAATAAGTGCAGACTTTTGAGATGAGGCTCATTTTGCAGTGATGATAATGTTGCAGTTTGTTGTGCCGCTCCATTTTCTGACATGAAGCTTTTCTGCTGGATTATAATAAATATTTGGTGATGTTTTAATGTTCTCAGTGGGATCTCTCGCTCTGCTCTGCCTCCCAGACAAAAACATGTGCATAATTGATGAGTGAAGAGCGACACTCGGAGACTAACTCTGCTCGATCGTGTTTCAAAACACAGCACCAAAAATCTTTGTTATAATAAAATCATCTGTTTATTTATTTGTACTCGTGCTCTTTAGTGATATGGTGTGTGTGTGTGTGTGTGTAGCTGTGTTTGTGTGTGTGTCCTTTACTCCTCATTTTTAAATCCAGACAGTCACGTGCATTATTGATAACACTGATCTGCTGCTCCCTGTGAGTCTGTTAAAGTCACCCAGAGGTGATCTGCAGGTCGAGGGCGATTTATTAGACCAACATTAAAGTTAGAAATGCAGCTTGTTTCATTTTGAAGTCGATTAAATATTGTATAAATGTCTTTTACCCTTTAACTTCCAGCTCAACTGTTTGGCAAAGGTCATCAATTAATTCAGGGATATTTAATGTTTTTAAAAAACTGAACAAGTCAAATTATTGTTTGAATCCATCGACATTTCAGGAAAAGAGAAAACTACAAACATGATGTGATCACAGGTGGTTGCTCCTGCAGGACATTTCTGCCTGTTGCTACTCTGACGGTGCCAGTGAGCCTGCTGCAAGGTCGTCAGCCGGGAGCCGCCCCTCACCGATGTTTCGCCCCTTTAATCCCGGCCAACCATTAACCAGCCAACTAACCAACCAATCAACTCGGACCAACAAACTAGCAACCAATTAACTTGCTCAATGACCAACCGATTAGCTACTGATCTACAAATCACTAAACAGTCATCCATGCATGCAACCAATCACCTTACTGAAAAACCAATCAACCTACCCTATAACCATCTACATATGGACTGACCAACCTATCAACCAAGCATTAGCCAGCAAACAATTCAGTCTGCCAACTAACCAACCAATCAACAGGGCTGAACGATTTGAGAAAAGAATCTAATTGCGTTTTTTTTCCCCAATATTGCGATTTACCCTGCAATTGTTTAATGTTCCTCCTCTTATGTATTCTTAAACAAAAAAAAGCAGTAGATCTTCTATAGTAAAACCAATATGACATTAAATTAATCTGAGGATAAAAGATTTGAGAAAAAGTGAATAAGTGAAGCACAGAAGCAAAATAGGTATGAAATTGTAAAAACTGGGTAAAAATGGTATGAAAGCGGAAAAAGGTTTATAAATAGGTGCAAAATGGGTATGAAACTGCAAAAAAATGGGGAAACATTGGCAAAAAAATCCAAAAGTGTATTAGGAAAATTGATTATGGCAGCAAAATTGAGAATTAAATTTGAAATTAAATTTCAAAAACCATGTAAAAATTCCCAAAATGGTTTTGACAGTAGCCAAAAAAAAATGAATGGGGGCAAGATGGGCATAAATGTGTTAAAACTGGGTTAACTAAAAATTGTCCAAAAGTGGGAAAAAATTGTATGAATAGAGGTAAAAAATAGGCATGAAATTGCAAAAAACTACATCACAATGCCAAAATGTTCAACACATTTTGGGCTAAAAATATTGAACCTTCTGCGATTTGAAAATTGCAACAAGCCATATTGGGATTTAATCTAATATACAATTAATTGTTCAGCCCTACCAATCAACTATCCGGCCAACAAACTAGCAACAAATTAACTTGCCCCAAACAAACCAACCAACCAATTTACCAATTTACCAGCAACATTTCAATACACCAATAAGCGAACCAATCAACTATCGGACCAACCAACTAGGAACCATTTAACTTGGTTAATAGCCAACCTATAAGCTTCCAATCTCCAAATAACTTACCAATTTCTTGCAGCCATCCATCTATGCAACCAATCACCTTACTGAAAAACCAATCAACCTACCCTATAACCATCAACATATGGGCTGACCAAACTATCAACCAAGCATTAACCAGCAAACAATTCAACCTGCCAACTAACCAACCAATCAACTATCCTACCAACCAAACTAGCAACCAATTAACCTGCTTATTAACCAAAAAGTAAACTACCAAACCCCAAACAAACCAACTAGAACATAAACCAGATACAGAATAAAAAAGACAACAATGAAACAATACGCTTAAAAGTTTTCTATTTAAAGATTGAGTATAACTTAAGATGTGCAAAAATAAAACAATCTGGATTAAAAGTAAATAAATACACAAATCTCTTAACATAGCAAAGAAGATGTAAATAAAAACGAAGGGGCTGAAATGATAAGAACAATACTAAAAAATAAAAGGCTGAAAACAGACTAAAACAGAGAAAGAAATAAGATGAAAAATTATTAAAGACATTAATACTGCTTGACTGGACATTTTTACACGTTTTAAGTCTAAGAATGTCAGAAATGCTCTGGTGAAGAAACCAGATGTTTTCTTTGTTTGGGATTTAAAGGTTTAAAAAGCTAACAGTTGATTACGCAGTGACATACTAATGCACAAATATTTGCTACAAAATCGATTAGAAAAGGCAGGAATGTTTGTAAATAAAATAGGAATCAAAAATATCTCAAAATAGATGATTTTGATGAACCAATTTTTTGATGAATAATATATATGTACACTTGTATTTAAATCGTATCAGTGAATTATTAAATTAAGTATTTAAAATGATAACGATGGTGATAATTGTTTTAGCTTCTTAAACCTTTAGGTCTCTCACAAAGAAAATATCAGTTCTTTTAATTTGTTTGCAGTATTTTCTGTATCTTAAAACATTGAAGAACAATGACATGTTTGGTTTTTTTTCACACATTAAATATTCCTGAATTTATTGAGTTAAAGGGTTAAAGTTAATTTTAATTCTGGATGTTAACAAGTAAGATGGAGGACAAAGATTTGAAGTTTAATTTTTATTTTGTTTTCTTATTTCTGCTTTGGATTTTTCTTTTTTATTGCAGAATGGCGAGGCCAAGCTGGCTCCTCCCATCATCCTGTGTACGAGGTCTTATCCCGACAGCAGCGCTGACGGCGAGGTCGACATGGACAGCAGCGCCGAGAACGCCAACAGCACCAACTCCCTGAACCCGACACGGCAGCACAGGTACAGATTTATGACTCCGAGTGTCGGGATGTGTTGATGGAAAGAGGAGGTGGATTTGAATATACGGCCACAATAAGGCATGAAAATAGACTGAATAGATTTGGTACTAATGTACTTTCCTATATTCTGAATTACTAAACAGTCCTATATGAAGAAAGAAATGCTTTTTTAATATTTTTATACCAAATCGAGCCCATGGCCTGTCCCCTCGTCTTCTCCTTTTCCTCCATCTGAACATGAATAAATAATGTTTGTGTGCAGGCCGGCTGCTCATGTCATAAACTCATACTAAAAAATCTCAGATAGGGATGTAACGGTATGAAAATTTCATATCACGGCTATTATTATCACAGTATTGTTGCAGTGTGCTCAAAATGTTCAAAAAGTACTTTGACACAGTCTTGAAATCATTTAACCTCTTTAATATTATAATTTTAACAGTTCTTTGTCTTTTTTTGTCAATAACTGTGTCAGGAAATGTCCTTTTAAGTAAATTTGTTTAAACTTTTTTCATTAGAAATATGAGTAAACAATTCTGGCAAGTATTGTTGTCATTATGTTATAAATGCTTAAACAGTGTAGTTACAATAAAAGAAAAAAACAGATTTAAACTTTAAACAGGATTCTCTTTATAAACAATTGTAAATGAACCTGAAAAACTAATTTAACCTATTTTACAAACACTCACACATTTTAGTTTGCCTGCAGCATTAGTGTCCATGTTACAGCTCATTATATTAGACCATGTCCAGGCTTTATTATTTATTTATTTATTTATTGTTTTACTAACGATAGTCCCTGAAGCAGTTAGCCCCCTTCATGACTCTCCTCTGGTCTCCCCTTTCCATGGCAGATCTCCGACATCTCCTTCTTTAATATTTCCAAATTACGATTTGTTTAAATCCATAAAGCACAAACTAAGACGGAAAAAGCAATCTATTACAAAATACGGCAAATCACGGTGAATAAACTGCGAAAGAACGGAAAGAACAAAATCCAGAATACTAATGCTTAAATGCTATTCACAACCTTTATACATTATTTACACAGAAAAGTGATTCAAATAAAATACTTAGATTTTCTTCATCAGTGAATTAAACACTGACATGCATGTACTACCAAATGCAGCTTTATCTGTTTGAGATTTTTTTTGCACACAAACAAAAATTTCTTACCTGAGAACTGAACATTTCTGTTTAATAAAGATTTTAGCCTCACAGCGTTTTTAGCTTCAAAACTAAATGATTTCTGATTAACTAAATTAAGCTTACTAAAGCTATTTAGTTGAGATCTTTTGTCTTTTGGCATCTGTTTTTTAATAATATCTGAAACTGTTGGTTGTTTAACCTGTTCAGGCCCTTTTTTTAAGCATTCTGCTCGAAAATGACATCCTCATAAAGAAAAGAGTGAATCTCTGCAACCACAAGATCTATTTGAATTATTTTGGTATCATAATAAAATTAACACTTGATAGATTTGTCCAGATGTGAATTATCAGTATATGTGTTACTGGGACAGAGTAAATGAAGATAGAAGGCAGAATCATTTGAAATGTCATTCCTTGCATAAAAAAAACAACATTTTTTTAATTGTGAATATCTCTTTGAAGTGATGCTGGAGTGGCTGTAAAACTCTAAAAAATGAGTAGTTAAATGTTTTTACATCATCTCTGTAAAGGACTATTGTTATAAAATGTTGCAGAGCAAATTAAAGAGGTTTTATAACAATATGGTGAGGTGAGGATTTTGAAAAACAGTTAAATTTTTCTTACGTTTTTGTTGGAGAGCGTTCAAGCATTCCCAAAATCTGATACTTTGGGGCTGAAGAGGTTTAAAAAAAAATTCTGTTGGTGACATATGGCCCTTTTCCATTAGCCCTGCTCTACTCTACTCGACTCTACCTGGCTCTACTCTACTCGCCTTGTGCTGCTTTTCCATTAGCCCCAGTCGCCTGCCCAACGGCGTGCAGTGCTGCTGTAAACAGCTGAGTGGCTCTGCCGTGACGTCATTTTGAGCGCGACACAACAGTCTGTGGCTTTTTTTCACAAACCGAGTAAAAAAGGAAAGCAGAAGAAGGCTGCAGGTGGTAAGAAGAAATACCCCTTGAGAAGCACAGGAGAGTTTTGGAAGCTATACAACAGAATGAAGCCGAGGACGAGAGCAATCCAGCTGCAAAGAAAAGACGTATGAGGGTAAGCTAATGGTAGCTACTGCTAGCATGCTAGGTCGTCGCGCTCATAACTCATCAATGACGACATTGTCTGACCAATCAGTAGCTGGCAGTCGGTGACGTCATCTTTTAGTATCGACTCAGCTCGCTTGGAACCAGAGCGGAGTAGGTACTAAAACTAGCTTGTTTTAGGAGGTACCAGGCTAGTGGAAACACGCTGCAAATCGAGTAGGGCCGAGTAGAGTAGGGCCAAGGCGTGCTAGTGGAAAAGGGCCATTAGTTTGGCTGGAAGGTACAGAGATAAAGATTGAGGCATAACAACATGTCACAAACCTACAAACTGACAGAATCATTGAAAAGAACATCATGAAGTTTTCCAACAGCTAATCAAACTGATCCCAAAAGTCTTAAAAATCAAACTGACACCCCAAAAACACCAGAATGACCCTTTTAAGTGTGAATGAGCTGTTGTTCTCACGTCTCCTGCTCTGATTCCAGTCGACTGAGCGGCTCTGCGTCTGCGTCGGTGATCTCCGGTGAGGAGCAGTTTGAGGATTATGGAGAAGGAGAGGACGTGGACTTCACCCCCAGCAGCCCCTGCCCTGAAGAAGAGTCCAGAACAAACGGCTTCTCCGACCTCGGCTCCTCGCTCCCCTCCAGGTCAGAGCCCGGCGCAGAGCGTCACTTCTCTGTAGGATGTGTAATTTTGTTTTTAGAGTGAGATGTTCATCAGTTTGTGTTCACAGTGCTGGTCAGACTCCGCAGAAGATGCGTCAGCTGTACAACAGCGAGCTCTTGGACATCTACTGCTCTCAGTGCTGCAAGAAGGTGAACCTGCTGAACGACCTCGAGGCTCGACTACGAAACCTCAGGGCCAACAGGTACGTACATATATAGGTCATGCAGTTTTATCCTAAAGACACATTCAGTCCACAGCAGCAGGACTAAGAGCAGTACTGTAGTATCCATCATTCCCAACATGGTTCTATCTGTAGAAACTTCAGTTGGCTGGTAATAATTAGGGATGTCCTGATCTGATTTTGATATCGGATATCGGCCCTATATTAGCAAAAAAAACCAACCAAATATCGGATTACATCACTGTCCGGCAACGGAGCTCAAAAGTTTAGGAGCATTTCACCAAAACAAAAGAGAAAAATGTGGAAAATCTGCAAGGCTGAACTTTCCTTTCATGGCAGAATGACGGCGATGCAGAAGCATCTGAAAAGGAAGCCCGTCGTGGCTGATTCAACATATGATGCAGAGGAACAGTCGTCTGGATAAACTAATAGGCTCATTCGCTGCTAACAGCGTCAACAGTCTGGTGATCAGACATCTCCAATTTCTGGGGACAGTCCCTGTTTTTGATGACCTGTCCCCGGTTAAAGTTGTCCCTGAAAATGTGCCTGATTCGTGTTTGACTATTGTGTGTCTACTAGAACAAAGGTTATTACTACAGCCCTGTAGGAAGCAGAGAGCGTGAGGGAGCAGGCTGAGCACAGACTAAAGGTGCGTTCGCACCGGACCCTACTTGTACTACCTTGGCGATTACTTTCCATGCAAAGTCAATGTACAGGCGCGATGGGGTGGGGCTAACCCTCCTGCGATGCGGCAGCCACTTTTCACACTCCCACATAGCTTGTCGCGCGATGTGAAAGTAAAAAAAAGTTGATCAATCAACAGGTGTGTGCACGTGTGATGGTGCCCTAGACAGACAGTTATTCATCTGGACTACAGGAACAATCCATGTCCGTGTGGGAAACATAAGTCAGTGAGGACATTAGTTCCGCCTAGACGGACCGCGGTGAACTCGGATGATGCTGCTGCTGCTGCATCATCAGCTGCAGTGTTTGTGTTTGATAAGTGAATGAAAAGGATACAGCTGGAATAATGTCCGCTTATACATCCTATTATATGATATATCATATGATCACGGTGAAACTCGAGCGGACGTGACGTCACCGAGCGACAGCAGACGGCAACGGTGACCAAAATGAGGTATTTATGGACACGCGACGCTACATCAGTGGGCAGTGCAATTTTGGTAGCTGGGTTGCTTGCGGTGTGAACGCAGCATAAGACAACAGTTATTGTGTTGCCAAGTCGGCTCATTAAAGTGACTTTTGGGCTTGCTCTTCTGTTTGTGTGAATCCCACATGATTATCACCCAGCTGCCTCTACAAGGCAGACATGAGTGTGGTTGGTAGTTTGTCCTTTCCTCATCACGTTTTCTGGTTATCACACCGCAGGAATCAACCCAGCACACCCCCAGACATACTCACACATGTGGCTCAGGCACAACTATGCAGGAGCCATAGTTGCCAGGTCTGCTCATTATAAGCGATTTGGGTCACCAGCTGCATGCTGGTGCGGGACGCTGCAGTTCATGATGATGTGACGAGTCGACTAATCACAAAATAAGTTGTTTGTGGCAGCCCTAGTAGTCATATCGTATCATATTGATATCGAGATATCTGGCATGAATATCGAGATATGAAATTTATAACACATCTTTCAGCCCTCATGTGTATATCAAAAACATGAGAGAGATTTTGCACCTCAGCAGGAGGGGTAACCTAGGAGCTCTGAGAAGTTTATAAACTGCTGTTGTATTATAGTAAAGTCAGATGACAGTTATCTGTTTCAACCCTGAACAGGACATTTCGTTTTAGTGGTTGAATGTTCTGCTTTATTCATTTCTGACTCAGCAGTGAAGCCGATTGAGTGTTTTCAAAAACATCTAAAATATGCAAGTTTTTCTCAGTTTCATTACAAGTGATCTCATCAATTTAAATGTTTCATATTTGATTTTAAGTCTCTATCAATCAGGCCTACTTCACAATAAACTTTGTGGAAATGTGTTAAATATGTACATCAATCAAAAATGCAGGGTGATTATTTAAAATGTGTTGTGATAAAACGTAGAGACAGACTTTCTTTTACTTTTAAGATTTTGCACAGAGCAAAAAGGAAATAAAGGTAATTGATTAGGTATTAAAATTAAAAATCATTGTTTCCTTTATGTAAATTAATAATGACGGATATTTTCTCTGATCATGTTTTCAGCCCAAACAAAAAGATCTCCAGTACAGCATTTGGACGGTGAGTGATCCGACCTTCATACTGACTAAATTATTGTCTGGATTGTTTTTCTATTAATAATTTTGCTCTTGGAGCTGCTGTGACGCCTCTCTGTCCCTTCTGCAGTCAGCTGTTCCAGGCCAACCACAGTCTGTTCGGCTCGAGTCAGGGCAGCAGCACCGAGGATCTGTTCGCTGACAGCATCGACTCCTGCGACCTCGACATCACAGAAAAAGTACAAACACACACACGGCCTGTTTTTATTCTCACTGTGGCACAAATGAGCCGTAGAATTTTTCTGTTTGTCATCTTTCTGAGGGAAACGCTGACGTGAAGTGAACACATGGACTGTCGAGTCTGAGCTTCTGTTGTTTTATTTGATTTAATGGACTGACTGGATTTACTGATCGTGAAACATAATTATTGAATTATTGAAATGAGGATGTTTGGATTTTAGTGACCGATGAGAACAAATCTGGATGATTAAAGGTAACTAAAGCGTCTTTGTGTCCTTCAGGTGAGTTTCCTGGAGAAGAAAGTGACAGAGCTGGAAGGCGACAGTTTAGCAAACAACGATCTCAAATCTAAACTCAAGCAGGAAAACACACACCTGGTTCACAGGTAGGAAAACACACGGACATCCCCTTAATTATTCTAACAGATCAGGAGATGCTGCTTTTGATTATAATTCATTGTGTGCTTTAAATACTGAAAAATGCAATAACTACTCTTATGCAAAAGGCAGGGTTTGTAATGACAGAAAACTAGCATGAATTTAAATGTAGCATCTCCTAATTCAACTCAAAACCTGGTCCTCAGAGGGTTTTTGTTTTACACTACACCAAGTCATGTCTCAGTCAGCAGTAAGAAAACACCAAAACATTATCATAGTAAAGTTAAACAAACAAACATTTAAAGTTAGTTAGTGCTCACAGCCTGATGTTGATCGGGGTATAGGTAGTTCCTCTGCCATTCTCCACATAGCTGTCAAGTCTCCTGTTTTGACCGTTAAACTACCTTTTTTTTACGTATTTTATCCTCTTTTCCGTCGTCCTCCTGTATTAGTATTCTCCTGTAAATCTCCCGTGTGATGATATAATAATAAAAACATTCCTCTGCCTCTCCAAACTGAACTCTGTCTCTAGCCTGAAGGGGGCGGTAATGCTCCAAAATGATGGATGCCAACCGCCGTAAAACCAAAGAAGAAGAAAAAGCCTGATGAGAACATCCAGCTGCAGTAGCCTGGGTGGCAGCTGTCGTGAGATTAGAGCAGCAGAACAAACTTAGAAAAACAAAGAGTTTATTTTAGATTTCTTGTTCATCTGTCTTAAAATGTGAGGGATACTGGAGCTTGGTTGGGGTTGTGGGATGGCTCACAGCGGGCTTCCCTTATTTTCTAATCTAAGACTAAACTTGACAGGTAAGTATTCTCCAGTGCAGCTGGATCCCTCTCAGCTTGGCTACACTGAATCAGAGTCTGTGCACGCCGGCAAAATGTACGAGCAGGAGGCGTAGGATTTGATTGGTTTAATAAATATAGAATGAGCCCACTCCGCATCCATATGCACAAGACACGGCCTGTTGCAATGCAAGATCCTTTTTAAAGCACACTATACTAATGCCACAATAGCCAAAATATTCCTTGACAAAAATAGTGAATGTAACAGATGTCATCAAGCCCCGGCTAACCATCTACACATGTTTTGGACATGCCCTCAGCTCAGCGCCTTTTGGTCCGACATTTTTAAATCCCTCAGTGAGATATTTCATACGCCTATCAATTTAGATCCATTGACAGCTCTACTTGGTTTGCCCCAAAACCCCAATATTCCTTTAAATATTAAATGTGCCATTGCCTTTACAACACTTCAAGCCAGACGTTCCATTCTTCTTAAGTGGAAACATGCCTCTCCTCCAACACATAATAAATGGGTACAGGAGATTATAAGTTGCCTTAAACTTGAGAAGATGCAATATTCATTGAAGGGGTCCCTTAAGACTTTTTATGAAATCTGGAAACCTTTTATGGAATATGTGGATAATCTCGATCTACTTCCTGAAGATGATAATAACAGTACCTGAGGAACTTTTGTTTTTCTTATTATTTAGCTATTTGTCCTTATCACTGACTTTATAGTTGTTTCTAATTATGCATGGGTTTTTTTGTTTTTGTTTTTGTTTTGTTTTTTTGGTTGTTATTTTTTGGTGTGATTGTGTTGTTGTGGGAGTGGGGTGGGAAAGGGGGGGGGATAGTTAAATGCACTTTACAAACATTGATTTATTTAATGACGATTTGCCATTTTATTTCTGCATCTTTCACTCTGTTACAACACTGAAACTCCTTTGTAACAACAAGAAATAGTGACTTTTGTTTGTATTGCTGCTTAAGAAAATTTTTTTTTTTTTTTAAATATATATTTATATAGAATGAGCTGCTGTGATTGGTTGGTTTTTCCCTGTTTTACTCCTGCTGTAGACAGCGGCTGTCACTCTTTTTTTAAGAACACATCATGCATTGATTACCATCAGGACATAACGATCATTTTAACCAGAATAACAGAAGTGTATCTAAATCTGATTACCAACTCTGCCTTTAACACACTGTGAAACCTTTTATTTATTTATCTAATATTAAAAATAAAAATTTACAGCAGCTTTGCTAAATTATAGAAGTTTCCATCTGATACCTGCAGAGATGAAACAAACACAAACTATGAAAGTGCCACAAGAATTTAATCTTTTCTGTCATATCCATTTTCTTTACAGAGGTTAAAAGACATGATTTTTATTGGATAATTTTTAGCTACTTCTTTGAGTGAAAAGCAGCCAGCAGACATACTGGACTGTGAGATGTGTTACAGTCCTTGTTGCAGTGTGCAGTGGTTCATTCTAAGAAAACTGAGTGAAAAAAACGGAATTTTCATGTTATACTTTGGGAAAAGCGCAAACTGTTTTGTTGCCGTTGTCACACTGATGTGGTCTCATGTCCTCTGGAGCTCCATCTAACACTCTGCTGTGTGTCTGTACGTCAGGGTCCACGAGCTGGAGGAGCAGGTGAAGGATGCAGAGACGAGGGCCAATCAGACTTTAGAGGAAGAGGCGAAGAGGCACCGCGAGGCGTTCAGCAAGATGGAGAGAGACAGGAACATGGAGATCGACCTCCTTTGTAACAGGTAACATCCTGAAAGCTGCAACGTGTAGGGTCCAGGTCTGGACTTGCTCCACATGTTTTGGGCCTGTCCAATACTACACACACTTTGGGAATCCATTTTGATACTCTTTCCATTAGGCCTGTCACAATAATCAATAGATCAATTAACCGAACGATAAATAAAAACTTCCTCAGTAAGTTTGCCGGCCTCGATAAGTTGACATGTGCATACGTGTTTGTTTCCCTCCTCTCTTTCTACCAAAGAGGCTAAATGAGAAGATGGCTCACTCTGTCCCTCTTTCTTTACACTGGGGTGCATCAGTTCTATAGCGGATGTAGCAGATTTAGCAGATTTATAGCGGAGTGAGCATCTGTCACTTATGCAATCTTTGTGGGGGAGGCGGGGCCACTCGTGCGTACACTCGGAGGGTTGAAGTGAGTGTTGTGAGGAGTAACAAGGAAACAAACACTGATATGAATGATGGCACGAAAGATATGGTTCCTAAGCCGGCTGCCACAGCCCAAGTGTGGGAATATTTTGGTTTTAAGCACAATAAAGAAGGTGTGAGCTCACGAACACCGACGAGCCGATGTGTCGTTATGTTTGAAAGTAGTGGCGACAAAGAAGGGAAGGTGCAGCAGAACCTTCGTCCTGACAGTCAACGCTTACTGAAGCGTTTGGTCGGCAGTTATCGGAGTTTTGTTTTTTCTTTTCAGAGACAGGGTGTATTTTTTTATTGTTTTTGATTTGTATAATTTTTATTTACATGCGATCTTTCTTTAAACAGTCCATTTCATTTTCATTGGGTTTTTTTTCTCCTTTTTTGTTTGATAAATTTATTATGTTTGTTTAATTTATATTATTTAAAAGATTTTGACCTTCTTATGACAGTTAAACACTCTTAAGAAATTAAAGTTTATTGCTCTTGATATGGTGTAGTCTACTCACTTTATTATGACATACTGTATATTATAACGACATGAATGAAAAATGAAAAATTCCAAATAATATTGACAATAATAACGTTTATCGGCAATAATTTTTGGACAGTTATCGTCCAGCAAAATTTGTTATCGTGACAGGCCTACTTTCCAAAATATTAGAAGTACCAGTAGGTCCATCCCCTCTCACTGCCTTATTTGGTATCATGCAGCAGGGTGTAAATCTAAATAACTTTAAGAGTAACATGCTAGCCTCTGTACTTTGCTGGCCAGGCGCCTTTTATTGTCCAGGTGGAAAGACCCTCTTCCTCCTAAATATTCTCACTGTATTAAAGAGATTATGCAATATGTCAAACTTGAGAAGATAAGATACTCTCTTAGAGGGTCTGTCTTAAGATTTTATGAAACCTGGAACCCCTTCTTGATGTTTGTTGAGAAGTTAGTGGAAAGTATAATCCCATAATTTACACTTCTTTCTGTGCTGGCGAGTGGTAATGTGGGATAACTGAGTAAATATATACTAGGTGTATATTATCTGTCCAATGGGTGGGATTTTAAGTTTGTGTATATGTTTCTTCTATACTCTCTTAATTATGTATATTGCAAAACTTTAAGTAAAGAGACCTTGATTAAAAAAATGTTTGCCCAATAGCTTTTTCAGTTTTACACCAGTGTATGAAAGATTAAAAAATGAACTGTTGTGTTCTTATCTGAGTCTTTTTTCTGTTCAAACGCAGGGTTCAGCTGTTAGAAGACGAGAATGGAGAGATGAAGCTAAACGTGTGCAGACTGAAGTCTCAAACTGAGAAACTCGACCAGGTGAGCGTCAGTCTGAGTCTGTTAGTGGCGTGTTTGCTCTTATTCTTTAATATTATGTGCAGAGGAGTTTCCTGCAAGGACAGGACTGAAACTGGAGGAATCACATGATGAAATGAGAGCGGACTGATGGTGTTTGTGTGCAGGAGAAGCAGAAGATGACGGATAAACTGGAGGACACGAGTCTGAGGCTGAAGGACGAGATGGATCTCTACAGGAAGATCATGGACAAGCTGTGGCAGAACCGCCACGAGTTCCAGAAGGAGAAGGAGAACATGCAGGAGGTAAGAACACCTGATATTGAGCCCAGCAGAGTAAATGTTGAGCAGTTTATTACATTGAACATTTCCCCTGCAGCTGATCGATGATCTGAAGAGGGAGCTGGACTACCTGCAGTGTTTCAAACTGGAGATGGAGCATCCGGGGAAAGGGAAGGGTCTGTCCGAGCTCAACGCCAAGACCAGAGAGATGGAGATGGAGCACGAAGTCAAGAGACTCAAACAGGTGCAGACACACATAACTAATATCTAATATTACACAAGTAACACGCAGCACTTTCTGAATAAGAGAATCTGTTTGTTTTCACCTGAAGACAACACGAAGGAGCTGCATGTCCCCACATCTGCAGTAAAACTTTAGAACACTGGTTTCTCTTTTGTCGTGTTATTTCTCACCTTTGGGCGATAAAGCAAAACACAAAGTGAAGGTTTCAAGCCCAAATACAACAGGGGACGTGGTTATTAAAGGTGTAGTCAGCGATGTGGGAGAAAACGAGTGGAGAGGTTGTTGATTAACAGATTTAGACCTGCCTCCCGAAAGCTGATGGACGGGCATCGTCATGGAAACGGCCGTAGAAACTGCGACGCTGACGAATGTAGCTAAGGTAACCCCGACTCGTCAGACAACTCGACTTCCATTATTGATAACATCACAACAACAGAACATTCTGTCAGATTAGACAATAAGATGAATGCCTGACGGCTATTACTGTTATGTGAAGCACCACAAAGCTAATGTTGCTAACCTATCCAGCAGACAGACGGCGACATCCACGTCTGTTTTCAGGTATTTCTATTGGTGGAGTTCCCTCCACCGTCGGAAAGCAACACCAATGTTGACCCGGGTCTTCGCTCTTTCATGGTCATAGGCCTTCTTTTTCACTTTTCACTCCTCTGACCTTTTTCTTTTGGGCTGTTTTTCAGCCATTGCTACTGCACCTATTGTATCTCTCACAATCAAGATGCTACGCAACCTACGACTCCCCTCTCCCCTCTGTCTGATTTGTGCATGAGTATGATCGCCCCCTGGATGTGTGTGTGTGTGTGTGTGTGTGTGTGTGTGTGTGTGTGTGTGTGGGGGGGGGGTACGGGGTACTCTGTTTTGGTGACTCGGCCCGAGCCGCAGTATTTACCTGCTGAAATTCAGAGCCAAGGCTGTGTATTGAAACTGGACTTTTTTTTTCAACATTTTGTCAGTGGTGACATCTTGTGGATGGAGAGGAGAAATGCGGTGATTTTGACAAATAGTTCATAAGATTAGAAGGTCGCTGACTACACCTTTTAAGGTCTTTCAGAAAAGAGGTTTGTTTGGTCATATTTCTTTGCTTGTATGGAGGGTTTTACCTCTGAGGTTCAATTACTAAATCTAAATCAACTACCAACTGTTTCTTTATGAGCTTAAAGGGACTGTGAGGAGTTTCTAAGTAATTACAAAAAAGTCTCACTTTTAGATATATGCCTGATGGAAATACACACTTTAAGATGAGTTTTATAGCATCAAAATAGGTTATCTATAAATGCTATTCCTTAGCTTCTTGATCGGGTCGGACAGGGCTGGACTGGCCTGGATACTCAACTTCAGGAACAAGACAATTAAAACTAGAGCAAATTTATATTATTCAGACGCGTCTTAGAGCACCGGGCTGTAAGTAGCCATATATAGCCGGCAACTAAACTATGATACTAAGTTTTCCAAAAATTGCTTGTTGTCACACATCAAAAACTGCCGCTACGTAACTAGAAAGAGATACATTACCTCATGGCTTTGCATCCTGTAAGTTGTTGAAAAAAGAAGTTGTAAATCAATGGAGAGTTCTGAGGAAGGACCGGGCTACAACACAACAAACACACGCCTTGGCTTCAGTTGTGTTGTGGTGCGTTCCAGTTGTAGTCAGAAGTAGGCATTTTCAAGTTCCGAGTAGGAAACTGGAACGTCCCCCGAAGTCGGAATTTCCTACTGGGAACTCGGTGAAACCTCACCACCCCCGAGTTGACAATCGAAGATGGATGCCCCCAGTGTGAACAGTTATTTAGCTCCTGTAATAATCAATTTATTTGCACTTCTGACTGGGGTGTGTCGCTCTAGATCAGCTGTATACATAGTATTGTTAGACTTATATTTACAAAAATGCTGCCATAGTGATAATCACATTCTTCATGTGATATTTGTGAACAACAGCACAGGGCGTGCTAACAACAGCTAACAATAGCCTGGTAGATCGGCATGTTTTTTTCCGACTTCAACTGGAACGCCGATAAGTTGGAGATGATGTCACTCCCAGTTCTGAGGTTACTGGAACGCAGCATTACGACAGTAATGCCGCCCGTGCTCATGGGTAGCAGAGTCTTACTGTTGACGGAAATGGATTCTCCTCACAGTCCCTTTAAAGGCAGGGTTGGTAATCATGGAAAACTAGCATGAATTTGAATGTAACATCTCCTAATTCAACTCAAAATCATACCATTGTTTTGTCTGTAGTTTAAGTCCATTGCAAAACACAGAGGCTAGAAATGAATACAGAGTTGTTGACAATGTTGAAGGGAGCCTTAAAGGGCTGGATCTCTAACAGAGAGAGAATACAGGACTATCAGGGATAACAAAACAAGGTTTTTTCTGACTTAATTGACTGTGTGACCTCAAACTGTTTTTGTGGCCTTGAGTTGAACAGAAGAAGCTGAAATCTCTTCGTTTACCCACAAACTCAAAGGTGTCTTCTTGGTTGTTTTTTTAGGAGAACCACAAACTCCGAGATCAGAACGACGACCTGAACGCTCAGATCCTCAGCTTGAGTTTGTACGAAGCCAAAAACCTTTTCTCCTGTCAGACGAAGGCTCAGTGCCTCGCGGCAGAGATCGACAACGCGTCACGGGACGAGGTAAGAGACGCTGCTTGTATTTTAATCGTATTTAATCGTTCTTGCTGTGAACAATCCTCTGATTGGATCCTTTTCTCTCAGCTGGTGGACGCTCTGAAGGAGCAGGAGGAGATCAACCTCCGCCTGAGGCAGTACATGGACAAGATCATCCTCGCCATCCTTGACCACAACCCGTCCATCCTGGAGATCAAGAGCTAAACATCAAACGCACCCACGCAGACACCGACTCACCCTCACACCTGTGTAACACTGTACTTCATCACCTGATCGTTAACTCCAACCTTAAGGTGTAGTTCAGAAGATTTATCGCAGCCTTCAGATCAAACTCGTGACGTCGTGATGAGCGGACACAACGTTGGCCAAGACGCTCACGAATAAAACAAACTAATAAACAAGAGAAACTCTTCAGGCATAAATAATTCTAAATTTCCGTCATGTGTTGATGTGAGACTCACAGATTCATCAGATCTGAATCCTGAAGAATAAACAGAATATTTAGATAAAGTAAAATAAAAGAGCTTAAAAAACAAAGCTGTTCTTAAGGGGGATTCTTGTGGATTATTGCTTTAAGGTGGAGTCTAAATCATGAATGTTTTTAATGTTTTCACTGCTCACACGTGTACTTACACAACAACACTCGTAATAAACTCACCTCCACAGGTAAACACCGACAGGACAGTCCTTCAACCGCTGAAGAAAATGATGCCACATTTAAGTTCCTTCACCACAGCCTTTAGTTTAAAACTGTTTAAAATCCATTTTTCTTTTTATTATGCTCTCACATTCTCAGTTTCAGCCCTTTAATTTGACTGAATGTGACATAATAAGAATAAACTGAGGTTAAAGTCAGTAATTATGATTGTAAGTCTTTAAACGACAATCCAGTGCTGAAAAATGAACCTTTAACCAGAAGAGGTGTCTGTAAAAATGCCAAAAGTCTGTGCCAAGTGCCAAATTAGACCTTTATACCATTTATATACAGAAAAAAACAGTGACAACAAAACTGGGCTCTTAACTGTAAATCAAACTTTATTTAATGATCAGTTTCTACAGGTTCAACTGCAGCTCAGAGTGCTTTATATGGAGGCAGGTTGACAAAAATAAGTTTAAAAATATAATTATCATGGCTTTTTTTTTTTTAAAGTACTCGGCAAATATTTGCACAGCATGGGTCCATTTATGAAATGATATTCCACTGTAACAGTTAAAATAAAAGGAGGGGTGTTGAAGGATTTGGAGACCAATGCACAATAAAATAACTCAGATAAATAAAACTATTAGAATCAGTATTATAATAAACATACAAAAGAGAAAAGGCAAAGTAATAAAAACAAGAATCAACACATTAGAATAAACGTGAAGCTAAATATACTGAAAAAAAATAAAGTTCATACCAAAAGATTCTTAAAACATATTTGATAGTTAAAAAATAAAAACAAATGCTAAAAAGCTGATTAAACAAGCTTAAGATTTAAAACTTCAATTTTTAATTACGGTGAAAAAAAGTGATACTTAAATTAAATTTCAATAAAATGGTAAAGCCAGGCTGAATAAATGAGTTTTTAGGTTCTATGTGTGTGAGGATTCCTGTTGAACATGAACATAAAATAAACTTAATTAAACTTAAACTGTAAATGAATCAAACTTTATCTGACTTAAGCTTTCGTAACTCAAACGAACTCCTATTATGTGACGTAAATAAGCTAAAAACATGAAATGTGTCACAGTGCACTATAGATATAGTTTTGCTTCATTGCACAAATGTCACTCTGTGATTTATGATTGATGTTTTGGTCATTGTTTACATCACCATTAGAGCTAAAGAAATATGATTGTTTATTGTTTACATTATTTTTACACTGACTGGATGTTTGTGATTTCATACATGCTGTAAATGTTGTACAGGTTTATTTATGTGCCATCATGTCTGATCATTTTACACAAAATAAAAATGTGTTGTAGGTTATAATCAGTATTATATCACACTGAAAGTGTCTTAGCCAAAGTATTTACACTGAAATATTAATCATTTGAACAAATTTAAATTAGTCTCCACTCACGTGTTCACTGTTTATTTATCTGACCTGTGTGCTGCACATTAAACGATTGGTGACCAAAATAAATGTAAATAAAATCCACTTGCTTTGGCATGAAATCACGACTCTGGTGTTTTTTTTCCTGCACAGGTTCATTGATTTCCTTTGTTTCCAAGCATTATATAGTATCCTGTTTTATGAGAACCAGAATATTAAATTACATATTACACCACAAAAATATCTTTTAGAAGAAATTTAAAGAATTCAAGAATCACATAAAAGCCTGTTTTTTGAGAAAATGCCTAGAACTCCAAAAGGACAGCCCCCCACAATGTGAACAAATCCTTTAATAAAATCCTTGTTTCTACATCTAGATTCAGATCAATTCTTTAATTTTAATGGATGAAACAGATAATGGACTTTAATAAAGATTTATTTAATTATTGAATGAACTGTGGAGCCACAACACTAACAATACAATTTGTGCTGTTGTGGCTCCATGATGCACCAGTTTTTTTTTAATGTTTATCTGTAAAAATAAAATAATTATTTCACATTAGGATAATTCAGAGTCTGGTCTTGGTCTGTGGTTTAAAATTATAAGTATTTAATTATGGGATAAAACAGACTATGACCTTTACCACTGGTATCCTATAATTAATTATAATTGTCATTTTATTATATGATAAATCAGAGCATGGTCTTTTTTTGTTTGTGATAATATTACAATTATTTAGTAATTGGATTAAATAGAGTGTGGTATTGTTGTTCTGTGATTTTAGAATTATAAACGTCATTGAATAAAGCAGATTATGGACTTTGCTGTTGGTCTCTAATAATAAAAATATGATTGTATTATTTGATAAAACAGAGTATGGTCTTGATTGTGATAATAAAAAAAATACAATTATTCAGTTATTGAATAAAACAGACTATGGCCTTACTGCTGGTCTCTAATTATTTATTATTTTATTTGATATATCAGAGCATGGTCTTTATTGTTTATCTGATAATAAAAATGTTTTTTTAATAAAAGAATGAAACTGGTCTTCACTGTTGGCGGGTGCAGTCCCACTCCGGTCCTGCAGGGGGCGGCACGCGCCTGTTCGCTCCATGATGTCCGCCGCCAAAACGCTCGTTTCACAGAAGGACTGTTTTTCTTTTCGGAAGAAGCTCCTGTACAAAGCGGCCCGAATTCTGTTTTTAACCTGAAAATAAGAGAGCGAGACCCTGAGAAGCGACGATGTACGCCAGGACAAACACCGGCAGCACACACGGAGACTTCCCCGACAGGAACGGAGTGAACTATGTGACATCGACGGAGTCTTTCGGACACTGCTCCCAATTGTTCTGGAAGAAGGACCCGAGCGACTCCGGAGTAAGAGAGCGTCCGATCCTCCTCCAGAAAACTGATCTAACACCTCATACATACACACTTTAACGGGGCTACGAGGGCAGGAGCTTTTTACCTGACACATGGCCCTTAAATGGTCAATCAACATTAATTCTAACAACGTTCATAGATGAAAAGAGCCGCTAACGCTCACAGGAGCTCCGTTAGCTTCATGCTAACTCCGATGCTAACGTACTGATCGTCATGCTGAGAGGCTTGCGGCCTACTCACTACGAGGCTAACGAGCTAATAAGCCACTGTCTTCAGCGCCTTAAAATAATATACTTTACAGCTAGTATCATCCAGGTAGCAGAAGTAAACATGCTATTACACTGTTATATCATAAATATGAGGTACGCAGAGGTAATTGAAGCAGGGGATATGCAAATTTAGCTTAGCATCTTGAAGCTAAAGCTAATTGTATCAACATTGCCGAGCTGTGTTTTCAAAATAACACTGTTTTCCTGTATGTATGACATTTTCTTAGTAATTAACTTATAAAATAAGAATTCTCACGAAGTGTTTGTCATATTTACCATTCAGTCACATGCCAGTTGCAGCAAATTATTTCATAGTGTCCAGGTTGTTCTCATATTAAGGCAGTATTAAAGAGGTTAATCTAAGGCAGTGATATTTTAACAGAGACAAAGAGCTGGAGTCAGTGTTTCGTGATATTTAATAAACGTAACTCAATATGTGGGGCTACATAAACAAGTCTCTGTTAATTTTTCAGCACACAGACATAAACACTGCTTTCTTTGTCATACCATTCACACTATTTCAGGTGTTAAAATAAACAGTAGTATAAAAATCAAACCTACGTGACAGTAGTTTCAAACCCACCTGACCTGACAGAGGAGGAACAGACTCAGTGTTTTGCAGTGTTAGTTTTCAGTCATTATAAAACATCAGCAAGCCTCTTTCAGTGTGCTATAGCAGACAGTAATAACTAAAATAAATTAAAAAAAATGTATATGACCTACATTAAACATGCAGAAATATATTTGGTTTTATATCAATACACTGTCAGATTGGTTGCATAATTGTAATGATTAATACATGTTTCAAAAGTTATGTGCATGCATACAGTAGCATTAAGTTGAGGAACTAATAGGGGTGCATGATATTAGATTTTATTTTGTATTTCTGAATTCATTAACATTGTAACTGATATTTTTTGCTGACCTTACTTTATTTAAATTGACCTTTTGATTGGTTCAGTGTGATGTATATAAGTGTGTGGAACAGATGCATAACAAGAGACAACATTTAACTCTTTAATAAGTGAAAATCTGGATGTTTTTAGTGTACCTATGCAGTAATGATACAGTGATGTATTATGGTAGATTTGTGTCCTTATGTAATAATGTAATAACTTAGAGAAACAAAAATGCTTGACGTCAGCTTTAATAGCATTTACATTAAAAGACATGATTCACCTATTATGCCAGTGTTAGTTATGCAATCCTAAGAAGATGCTCTAAATTGTGCAAATATGCTTACAACTGTGCATTTTAAAAATGTTTTTCTGCCTTTGAATTTGTTAGTATCGCAAAGATGCAAATTAAACTCTGCACATTGTCAAAGTTGCACCAATATTCAGGTTACTTTAAAAAAAAAAGTGAAAAGGCTTAGATATGATCAGAAAATTTTAACATCTGCAGGGCAGGCACAGGTAGATCGAGCTACTGAAGCAGTTATTTACCAACATCTAGTCAGTAAGCATTGCCAATAGTTTTGATATTCACATAATGGTTGTCACAATGCAAGATAATAGAAGGTTGATTAAAGTTCAGTAACGATAAGATGAATGTTGAGACATGCTACATACCACAGCAACAAGCATAATTGAATAATTGATTGTTTTAATGAACAAAAACTAAAGTATTTCCTGCCTGCCATCTTAATTACACTAAACTAAAGCTGTTTTTTCAGTATCAGCTGCTTTAGCAAAAGTGACCTGTGTTTTTAAGGAGCCAAAATAGTTTTGTTTTCGTTGGCTGCGGGTTTTTTATTTTAGATTTTTGAAGCTTCAGTTCTTTTTGAAATCTGTTCATCATTCAAAAAGTGTGTGTAACTGTTGAAAATGCTTTATTTAGAAAGTGTCAAAGCATTGAGTCTTATTTACACGATCAAAAAATGTGTTTGTAACTGTGTGCAAGTTCTGAAGTTTCAGAGGTTTTTCATTCTATAAATAAAACCCCAAAGATTGCATCAGCCCACATAATATAAATATGACATTTTTAAAGGTATTGATGTATAAAAATGTAAAACAGCCTCAGGACTGAGCTGTTAGCTTCAGATAAATTATCTATAAATGAGACGCATCAAATGAATCTGTCTTTAAAGTTTGGAAGACTTAAATGTTCGACTTATATTTAAAGTCTGGTCAGTATTTTCACCTTTCAGTGGTTTATTTGTGCTGTTGAAGCTGAAATTAAACACATGAGGCCTGCAATATTGTTAGCAACCAGCTGAAAGTAAACACGAGCCGGCTGTCCCACAGGAAACGGGAGCGGAAGACGCCCCGCGGAGGACGCTGAAAGAGCTCTTTGTGACGGCAGACTGTGAGCTTCATTCATGCTCCCTCTGCTCACAGATTATCTGCACCGTGCACATATACACAAACTTAGATTATTTGATTCTGCATTCAGAGACCTTTTATATTTCCAAAAAAAATCCTTATTTTTTTTCTGAGGGGTTAGAATCACTTTCTGTTTCTCACAAATTATATTTTTTTTTCATTGAATAATCCAAAATTAAGACATTTGATACTGTGAAATATCGTTTTACTCCCAGAGTATCACTTCAGTACAAACAGGAAGAGTTAATACAGTGCAGAGAAAATATTAGTGAAAAGGAAATCATTACAACATCTATACTCAAACCTGTTTCCTGCTTAATTTGCAGAATTAAAAAAAAATCTGAAGTCCCATTAAAATGTTGAATAATATTATTTTAAAATAAAGGCAGGTTAAAATCACATGAGTTTATAACTTTTTAGAGAAGTGCTTGCACACTAGTTTTTTTTTTTTATAAAACTGCATGAATATGTGCAGTAAATAATGTTTGTATACTCACAAAGTCTCAAACTTATCTTGTGTAATATACAAATATTTCTCTTTTTCTATAGTTGTCATATGTTGCTTTTCTGGGCTTAACCAGCAGTCTGACCTAAAGATAACGGACTAAAATATTAGTTTAAAGTCAAATATTTAGTTTAAACTGTGCTTACACACTAGTTTTTTTTTTTTATAAACTGTATGAATATGTGCAGTAAATAATGTTTGTATACTCACAAAGTCTCAAACTATCTTGTGTAATATACAAATATTTCTCTTTTTCTATAGTTTTCATATGTTGCTTTTCTGGGCTTAACCAGCAGTCTGACTGTCTCCAAACTTATCTTGTATAATATACAAATATTTCTCTTTTCTATAGTTTTCACTTCTATTTGTTGCTTTTCTGGCTCTGGGCAACAACCCAGCAGTTCGATTCCCTAAAGATAACGGACTAAAATATTAGTTTAAAGTCAAATATTTAGTTTAAACTGTTTACCTTTTAGTTTATTTTTGCCTTTTATGTGGGCAAATGTTGCTCTGATTTTCAGTGGCAAAAATGTCAAACATGTCACAGCATAGACAGACAATTGCTTCTGCAGATTGCTGGTGTTTCTACTCACTTAAGGTTGTGAAGTAGGTGCAATTAAAATAAAGTCACGATGCTGACGCTTCTGAACCCTGTCTGTGGATGGAATTGATAAGGGAATTGATTAGCAAAAAAATTAATGATACCGATTCTTTAATGCAGCTGTTAACGATTCTCAAAAGGAATTGATTTTCGATTCCCATCCCTAAGGAAGACTAAATCAAACATGCATTAAAATCATATAAAAAGTTTAAAATGATCAGTCCGTGAAATTGTTTGTTCATATTTGCATAAAATCGTCATCTGAGTCACTAGCTAAGCATTAACCAGAAATACTCTGAATTAGGTGTGACATCATGTGTCAGAAATGGTTGTTAACATAGTTTGAATTGATAGTTTGTAGATTTTACATACAGGTATTTTGATCATTATTTTCATACATCTATTATTATTGTTACCATATTTATATTTCTTCCGTTTCACCCTTTATCATTGTTATGTATCTTGCTGCTTAAAATATGTAATTTTAAAAATGTCTTTTTTTAGATCTGTAACATTGTGTGGGTGTTAATTTAGAGTTGGGAAGTTGTATTAATTTTTTATGTGTCTTTAAAAAATCGGAAAAAAAAACCTTGTTAAAAAAACTTCACATACCACTGTTTCCACATCTTTCTGCAGCTTCTTCCTGTCAGTATTTTTCGTGACATGCGCTTTGAGGGTCAGATGTAAAAGTAAAGTGATATAATAGTATTCATAATCATATCAGACCCTATTACCTTTTCAGCTGCAAACCTCAGAAGGCCATTGAAACTCCTGGGACTTCCTTCTGGAGCTGCTGAGTTTTTCATCACTTAACTTGAGTTCTATAAAACATTTCATACAGGAAGTCCTTCTGACACCTGCCTCAGTTGTTGTTGATGTTTGTAGAAACAGGAAGAATTAGTCACCTTCAAACAACAAGAAAAAGTCCCTCACAATTTCAGAATGTTTTTTAAAATGGCTCTCAGAGCCAGATAGGCAACTTTTGGGACCCGATATGACCTGAAGGAATGAAAACAGCCCAGAGTCCTACGACAGAACTAAATGATTTATCAGATCCCCAAGAACCTGGAATTTTAGTGCCATAAGGCGTAGAATCCGTTAAATCTGTCCTTGCTTTTTTTGTCCAAATGAGAGATGTCCACACTTCAAACATGTCAGCAGACCCATCATGGCCTCCTCACTGAGATGTCTCATCGTAAGGATGCTGAAAAATCTCAGCACGAGGCTCAGCTTTTAGTTTGACAAGAGCTGATTCTCTTATGAACTAAAACCAGGATAACACAGCAGTGAATGCTTTTTTGAAGGTACCCTGCCCGGCCAAAAAAAAAGGTCGCCACCAAAAGAAAAGGTCACACTCACTAATATTTTGTTGTCCCTCCTTTAGCTTTGATTACAGTCTCATTCTCTGTGTCATTGTTTCTTTAAGCTTCTCCAATGTCACAGATTTGTCCCAGATCACAGCACTGCCCCCACAGGCTTGGACAGTAGGCACTAAGCATGATGGGTGCATCACTTCACCTGCCTCTCTTCTTACCCTGATGCTCCCATCACTCTGGAACAGGGTCAATCTGGACTCATCAGACCACATGACCTTCTTCCAGTCCTTCACAGTCCAATCTTTATGCTCCCTAGTAAACTGAAGCCTTTTTTCTGCTTAGCCTTACTGATTAGTGGTTTTCTTAAGGCTACACAGCTGTTCAGTCCCAATCCCTTGAGTTCCCTTCACATTGTGTGTGTGGAAATGCTCTTACTTTCACTATTAAACACACCCCTGAGTTCTACTGTTGTTTTTCTTTGATTTGATTTGGCCAAACGTTTAAGTGATTCACCGATCACCATCATTCAGGATTTTATTCTGACCACATTTCTTCCTTGAAGACGATGGTTCCCCACTATCCTTCCAGTTTTTAATAATGTGTTGGACAGTTCTTAACCCAGTTTTAGTAGTTTCTTCAATCTCCTTAGATGTTTTCTCTGCTTGATGCCAATGATTTGACCCTTCTTAAACAGACTAACATCTTTTCCACGACCACAGGATGTGTCTTTGACATGGTTGTTGAAGAAATGAGAAGCTGATCATTGCATCAGCTGCAGTTAAATAACTTAAAACAGGCTCGTACCTGTTTGCTTAGTTAAATCCAGGTGGAGCCTTTTTTATTTTTTTGGCCAGGCAGTGTGTCTGCGGTTTCAGGGCCTCCGCCTCATCGTGTTTCTCTCTCGTCTCTCCAACAGCCGAGTTCGACCATCAGCTGGTGCGATCAGCTCCCCACGTCCTCCGCCGGCCTCTCCAGCTCCAGCCTCTCCTCAGCGTCTCTCTCCAACTCCAGTCTCTCCATGGAGTCCCGACCGCCGGCACCGGCACCGACCACGACGGCGTCAGATGACACCGAGTCCGACGAGAGGCCGTACGTGTGCGACCTGTGCAGCTGCGCCTACAAGCACGCCAGCTCGCTGCTCAACCACAAACTCACCCACAAGACGGGAGACTTCAGGTGCAGACTCAAGACTTCTGTTGAAATGAAAACTTTTCTGGTTCAGTTATTCACATCAAAGATCAATCAGGAGTTTCCAAACATGCTAAAAAAACAGCAGCTCAGTCAGTCTTTATTTGTGTCTCACATTCATGCAAAATCTTGTAGCACTCACTGCTTTAGTTAATAAATAAATAAATAGATGATTGAATACAATGAAAACACAAGACCATACCCACCCTCACGACCCACATCCAGCAAACACACAAAACATGAAGAAGAAATTCTAACAGAAAACAGAATAAGAGGACTGAGGAAAGGCTTAACCTGAAATTTAGAAATCTTAAATTAAAAATGAGGAAACACGTGGACGTAAACACCAAAACCACATGAAGCAAATTCGAAAGAAATCAAACTGCTACATGGAAAAATAAAATGAAATTTAAATAATCCTAATGTAAAATAAGATAGACAAACACTAAATGACTAATAAAATCTGCTACAGTGGGTTAATGAACCAGAAATTAATTACAAAACAAAACAGATTTAAGATAATAAAAATTAATAGGATGAATAATAACCTGCTACACGAGTGGATTAAAATTGTAAATGATTTTTATTCTTTGGAAAGAATTTGTTTTTGTTTCCGTTTGCAAAAAGATATTTTATTGGGTTAAATATGTCAAACCAATTCAGACAGACTTTGTGGAGGTGAAGATCAAGGGAATTAGCAGTCATTGCCAATAAATTATAAAATTGTAAAATAAAAATTGTATATTTGCAACGATATAATTTTTTTCTAACCTTCTTCCTCTCAAGACTATTTGTGTTGTATTTTTGGTTGATTTTATGTGCACATTTCTGCTCTCCCATGTGCCCTAATGTCTGCATTTCAAAATTGAAAAATAAAGAGTTACAAAAAAAAATAATAATAATTTCAAATGTGGTCACTTAAAGCCAAAGTAAAAAGGTAGTCATTGAGTTTGCTTTTGAAAATAGAAAAAAAAAAGGTTCAATCAAAATATTTTAAACCCATATTTTTTTGTCATTTTAAGTAAGGTTGTTTGAGGTCCATGTTGGTGGTTTGTATGCTTTTTAAATTATTATTATTATTATTATTATTATTATTGTTATTATTGCAAAAACCAACAATACAGACAGAGACTAAGACATTTAGCAAAACAGGCTACATAACAAACAAACAGGGTGATTTAATCATTTGGGGGGAAAACACAATAGACCAAATAAACTGAGAAACAAACAAACAAAACAAAAACAAAAGGAAATAGAGCAATTTTCTATGTGTATGAAGTGTACCGCTGTGTTTATTGTTTATCAGAAAAGCGTTGTCTAAGTCAACATTTTTTTCTTTTTCCGTGCTGATGGTTTGAATGCTGATCCATGAATTATTATTTTTTTTTCCCAGGTGCGACTTTTGTAGCAAGCCCTACACCAACTACATGTCCCTGCGAAACCACATGAGAATCCATGGTCAGAAGCGTTACATGTGCGACCTCTGCGGGAAGGCCTTCCGCCTCGCCCGATACCTCCGTAACCACCAGAGGATCCACGACGATGGACCCAACCGCTTCGACTGTCCGTCCTGCTGCAAGAGCTACAGGACCATGCTGGAGCTCGCCCAGCACCGCTGCACCGCCGCCGCGTCGAACCAGGTGAGTGTGAGAGGAAAGGTGTGCCGGGCTGCAGCAGCCACATCTGATCAGAGATAATCAGGTTTTTTAAATACAGTTGGTTTACATGTGGGACACTTTTTCATATTAGTGCTTCAGGAGGGAACAAAACCTCAATAATGGCCCTTTTCCACTAGCCCTACTCTACTCTACTCGCCTTGTGCTGCTTTTCCATTAGCCCCAGTCGCCTGCCCAACGAGGTGCAGTGTCGCTGTAAACAGAGAGCGGCTCTGCCGTGACGTCATTTAGAGCGCGACACAACAATCTGTGGCTTTTTGTCACAAACCGAGTAAAAAAGGAAAGCAGAAGAGGGCTGCAGGTGGTAAGAAGAAATACCCCTTGAGAAGCACAGGAGAGTTTTGGAAGCTATACAACAGAATGAAGCCGAGGACGAGAGCAATCCAGCTGCAAAGAAAAGACATATGAGGGTAAGCTAACGGTAGCTACTGCTAGCATGCTACGCCACTCATCGATGACGACATTGTCTGACCAATCAGTAGCCGCAGTGATGTCATCTTTTAGTATGGACTCAGCTCGCTTGGAACCAGAGCGGAGTAGGTACTAAAACTAGCTTGTTTTAGGAGGTACCAGGCTAGTGGAAACACGCTGCAAATCGAGTAGGGCCGAGTAGAGTAGGGCCAAGGCGTGCTAGTGGAAAAGGGCCATAAGATGCATGAAACACATTTTCCTACTAAAACCTGCCTCAGATTTACTGTCACAGATGAATGTCTGTTTGGACATCAGGCTAAGACGGTGCTCAGCATGTCAGACTGTTGAACTCTCCGGTGTAACAGAGCGTTTATTTAAAGGGAGAAAGTAAAATCAAACTTGGTAGACTTTCTGTCAGGAGGTTATGAAGTAGAAGCCCAGATCTGATCTTGATAATCGTTCACCGTAAATCAGGATTGTCTTCTGACTGTCTACAGCAGTAAGTGGAAGAAAAAACTGAATCTTCAAGTCAAGAACATTTACAAGACAAACCACATCGAAAAAAAGACAGTAATGGCAAATCAGTTAAAGATGCTATGAGGAGTTTCTCAGTAATTACAAAAAAGTCTCACTTTTAGATATATGCCTGATGGAAATACACACTTTAAGATGAGTTTTATAGCATCAAAATAGGTTATCTATAAATGCTATTCCTTAGCTTCACAGTCGGGTCGGACAGGGCAGGACTGGCCTGGATACTCAACTTCAGGAACAAGACAATTCAAACTAGAGCAAATTTATATTATTCAGACACGTCTTAGAGCACCGGGCTGCAAGTAGCCATGTATAGCCGGCTACAAAACTACAATACTAAGTTTTCCAAACATTGCTTGTTGTCACACATCAAAAACTACCGCTACGTAGCTAAACTACAGGTCACGTCTTTTTGTTGCCTTCTAGATGTAGTCAAAATTAGGAATTTCCGAGTTCCGAGTGGGAAACTATAACTGGAACGTCCCCTGAAGTCGGAATTTCCTACTGGGAACTCAGTGAAACCTCGCCACCCCCAAGTTGACAATGGAAGATGGATGCCCCCAGTGTGAACAGTTATTTAGCTCCTGTAATAATCAATTTATTTGCACTTCTGACTGGGGTGTGTCGCTCTAGATCAGCTGTATACATAGTATTGTTAGACTTATATTTACAAAAATGCTGCCATAGTGATAATCACATTCTTCATGTGATATTTGTGAACAACAACGCAGGGCGTGCTAACAACAGCTAACAATAGCCTGGTAGATCAGCATGTTTTTTTCCAATTCACTTGTGCCAACATGTGCGCTGGATTATCAGTGTTTTCCTTTTAAGAAACATTTTTCCATCAGATCAAAACAACAGAGGATAAAAGGAAACAAACCTTTAAGAACCTTCGGGAGTGACCAACACATTGACTCAATATGTTCTAACTTAAAATTAAATCAGGCTTCTTATTTTTAATAAATACGACCAATTTTTCCCAATATGCTAGAAACTGGTCTTGTTTTTGATTTATAAGTGCCGTCATCTGTTCCATTTTATAAATCTCAAGAGTTGTATTGCACCACTCTGATATGGTGGGTGAGTCCTGTGATAACCATCTTTTAGTTATAGATTTTTTACTTGCAACTATCAAAATACTTAGCAGAACATTATCCTTTCTTTTCCATTCTAGTGGTAAACTTCCAAAATAAACGGTTTTCATACCAAAAGGAATGACACATTTAAAAATATCTTGCAGTGATACATGAATGTCTCTCCAATACTGTCTAATAATACCTTCGTCAGCCTTAATATCTGTTGATATAAAATCTGTTTATTGTGTTGATGAGCTGCAGTCTGACCTCTGCTGTAGCCTCAGACCTGTCGTGTGTATTCAAACATGCCTCATGTTTATCCACATGTATGTGATGTTGAATATCTGTGTCCTCTCTCCAGCAGCCTCCCTCAGTGCCCGCGGTCAGTCAGGGTTAGAGCAGCGTTAGGATCAGCTCAGGGACAGGCTCAGGGCATCAAAACACTCCAGTGGATTTCCTCACATAGTAATCCAAATCTATGTGTGTCTGTGTGTGTGTGTGTCTGTGTGTGCGTGGGTTGGTTGGTTAATAAGAACCGGTTCAACTGCCCTTCCTGCTTTAAGAGCTACAGAACCATGCTGGACCTGGCCCAGCACCGCTGCAGCGCCGCCGCCAAAAACCAGGTTGGTGTGAGCGCCAGTGAGCAGGTGTGTGTGTGTGGGTGTGTGTGTGACGAGGAGGCAGCAGAGTGAGAAAAAGCAGGAGTAAAGACGGGACATCAGGGCGAAATCACATCGTGTAATACAAACGCCATTATTTTAGGAAAATAATGACAGGAAGTGTCAAAGCATCACTGTCAGATTAGTGAGCTGTGCAGCCGTGAGCAGTGCAGTTAGGCAGGTGAACCAGGCTGCAGCACACCTCCTCTCTTCACCGGGGTCTAAAGTACTTTACCCTGCTGTAGGGCTGCCACGATAAGTTGATGGCGACAATCAAAATCGTTGACGACTTATTCAATCGTCCACGCGTCATTTTGTTTTTTCAAGCGCTGTTTTCTCTCAAACCTGCCGCTGTACCTTCACTGTCTTGTCCGCCTTTCTGTCCACATGTGCAGTCGTGGTAATCTGGGTCAGTCATGATGTTAAAGATGCTATGAGGAGTTTCTAAGTAATTACAAAAAAGTCTCACTTTTAGATAGTGATGCACCGAAATGAAAATTTGTGGCCGAAGCTGAATAAAATATAAACACTTGGCCGAATACCGACTATCCAATGCGGAGGCAAAGTAGTTCACTATATTTTATAATAGTGCATTAATAGCTTAGAGTACATTTTTAGACATGTTTTTAAAAGAAAGTAATTGTTTACTCGATATTATGACATTTTTTTATATTCCAGTAGCCTTTGCTTTTCAAAAAAAGCCCAACATTTTTTTCATTCATATTAAGCCTTCAAACAAAACAAAACATGCGTTAAAAAAAACTAAAGTGCATTGATGGATATATACCAATAAACCAGTAATACAAACAAATAATTGTCCTATTGACACAAGACTGCTTCAAGGCTGTCACTTTATATTCGATATTTTAATAACCGATTGAATATGGGGATAAATATCCATAACTGAATAGTAAATAAATATTCTAATGTAAAATATTGAGTGTAGCGGCACATCAGGCCTGGAGCAGTGGACTGTTCCGTCCAACAGAGGGCGCTGTGAGTGCAGCTTGACTGTCAGTCACATCCGGTCGTCTCTTGACCTCAGTAAACAAAGAGTTTCCGCTCTGAGTGGACATTAAGAGCCCTGAATGTGGAGGAGATCTGTGTGGAAGTAGTTTTGGTTCTACACCTTTGATGGCAAACTTAAAATCAAAGATCAGGCTGTGTTTTCTGTGAAATACTGTTTACTTGTCCTACATGGCCGAGTGCAGTGGCGCTTTGTCAAGAGTTTAACCCCGTGGGACTGTTCTTTTCGGCAGGGTGGATAAGAGAGTCTCTGGTGGGGGTAATCGAATATCTTTGATTATTTGGGTGCATGATTGAGTTTGATTTTTAGCTAAAGTGTCAGCCTTAGTCTGCTTAGCCACAGTCACATGCAATGACGTAGTTGATTTCTTCATTGCCTCACACGGTACTATTCAGCCTTGCTATTACCTCACTCCACTGAAGGCCAAATATGGCTTTTTTTGCATTATTCGGCTGAATATATTCGGCTACCGAATATATTTGGGCGTGCTGACAACAGCTAACAATAGCCTGGTAGACTGGCATGTTTTTTTTTTTTCAGACTTCAACTGGAACGCTAATAAATCGGAGATGATGTAACTCCCAGTTCCGAGGCTACTGGAACGCAGCATTACGACAGTCGCCGTGCGTGCTCATGGGTAGCAGAGTCTTTATGTTGCCGGGAATAGATTCTCCTCAAAGCATCTTTAAAGAGATTCCTTTCTTCACCCCGTTTCCTGGTTATCATGCTTGCAGGAATCAACCCAGCACACCCCCAAACACACTCACGCATGTGGCGCAGGCACAACTACGCAGGTGCCATAGTTGCCAGGTCTGCTCATTATAAGCGATTTTGGCCTCCAGCTGCATGCTGGTGCGGTACGCTGCAATTCATGATGATGTGACGAGTCGACTAATCGCAAAAATAGTCGTTTGTGGCAGCCTTACTATGCTGGGTGAACTTTCCAGCTGTTTCCAGTCTCTTTTAGCCTTAATTAGGATACTTCTGAGAAGTACCTTCTGTCTTCTGTTTCTGCTTTGGGGTGCCTGTCGATCAGTTATAAAAAGTCCACTTTAAACAGATCATTATGTTACAAACTTAAAGTATTTGCTTGGAATGTGAGCTTCTAAATCATCCCTTTATACGCGTCTTGTAAAATCGAGTCTTAAACCTTGTCTGGTGTAAAAGTTTAGTGCTCATTCAGCATCAGGCAAGTTCCTTTATAGTCTTGTTAGCCAGCGTTGTTGGTCTGTGTGAGTGTGTGTGCATGTGTGTGTGCACAAAGTGACCACTCCATCCACTCATACTGACAGGTGTAAGGAGAGGGAGGTTAGCGAGAGAGCAAGATACGAGCTGTAGATCTCTGAAGAGTCTGATTCAGTGTGAAAAGGCTTCATCACACTCATCTGTCACCTCTTCTTCTCTGATCCTGATCTCTTCACTGCATGAAGCTCAAACTCTGAGATCTTGGAGGTCAGAAGGATCACAAACTCTCTCTTTTCCCTCCGTTTAGTCCGGCGGAGGCGGTGGCGGTCGTCGTGCAAACTTCTCCTCGACTCCTCGCCGTCAGCAGCAGCAACAACAACAGCAGCAGAATAACGCCAACTCCATGATGCAGCATGGAGGACACGGGCAGCAGGAGCCTCTGCCCTCGCACTGCGTCTCCCCGATGTCGCAGCCCGGAGGCGTGGGCAGCCAGTCAGTGCCCGACCCCCACCAGGTAGGAAACAAGTCCGACTCCTGTTGTAGATGTTCGGTTAAGTCCCACGTGTGTCGGCTTTACTTGGTCTTTCTGAGTCCGAACAGTCAGCTAAAACTCTGCCCACTGGTCTGCAGGGTCCCAACATCAGGATTTTTTAATTCTGAGACACGTTTATCTGTTATAAACTTCACACATGAAGATAAAAAACAGACATTGAACTGTTTGGATCGTATCATGTGTGGTGTGATTGATAATCTAAACACAGCACTTGAGATGACATGAGAAAATTTCATATCACAGTTATTGTGACCAAAATTATCACAGTTAACATTATTATCCCGATATTGTTGTAATGTGCTTAAAATGTTGAAAAAATACTTTTACACACACTTGCAGTCACTAACCCCTTTAATTATATCAAGTCTTTTTGTTCTTTCTGTCAATACATATGTCAGAAAATGTCCTTTCAGTACATTTTTACACCCTTTTTTTCCATTAGAAATAAAAGTAAACAATTCGGTAAGTTAAAGTAAACAGTATTTGTCATTACTATGTAGTAAATGCTTATACAGTGTGTAATAACAAGAAAAGGAAAAATAGATTTGAACTTAAAACAGGTTTCTCTTCATTAACAATTGTAAATGAACATGTTCAAAGTTTTTGAGATGACCAAAAATATTCTTAACCTATTTTGCAAACACTCACACATTAGTGTCCATGTTACAGCCCCTTATGAGACCATGTCCAGGCTTTTTTCTTTTCTTTACTGACGATAGTCCCTGAAGCAGTTCCTGACCAGTTAGCCTCCTTCATGACTCTCCTCTGGTCTCTCCTCTACCTGGTAGATCTCCCCTACGACTCCTCCAATATTTCCAAATTACGATTTGATTAAATCCATGAAATACTAACTATGGCGGAAAAAGACGACCAGTTATGAAATACAACATAACGCTGTAAACACACTTCAAGAACTCACTCCAGAATGATACTAATGCTGTGATTTACAGCCTTTATACATTATTTACACAGGAAATACTGATAAACCTCCTATATTTCACTCAGGTATGGCTCACTGAATCTTCTCTCTCTCTCCGGCTCAGTCAGCTCACTCACTTGAGGAGTTTTAATCAAGCACGTCTTTTTCTTTCACAGCAGCTTTGTGTTTTAATCAGGATGACATATACATATAAAATAAAAAGATAAATTATAATGGACTGCTTGTATGAAGTGCTTATATCGGAGATGTAAGATCCAGACGGATATATCCAGTATTTGTTTTTTGCTGTTATCAGACCGATATCAAAATCGGATCAGGACACCCCTTGAATAAATCTTCATTGTCCACCAAAGTGGAAAATTTTCTTTGGCTCACCAGCACGTGAGACGAACAGCGCTAAAGTACAAACATTGTCATGCATAAAAATATATATATATATATTAGACAGAAAAAAAAACAGATGTGAGAAAATAAAAGGAATAAAATTAGGGGCAGAACACGATCAAATAAAACACATGAAACATAGAAGTGGAGCCTTTCTGTGGGTTTGTCATTTTGTTTAATTCAGGATGGCGTTTGGTATAAAGATTTTATTGGAGTGGTAAGGACCACCTGGTTTTGGATTAGGGCTGAACGACATGGATAAAATTTCATATGTCAATATTCATGCAGATATCTGTATATCAGAGGTGCCCAAACTTTTTGCATTGAGGGCCACATGAAGAGGAACACATGGACGACTGAGCCACTCGCTTCACCTCACTTTTAATGTATTTAAGTTAAAGTTTTAAGGTTTAGAGGTAGGTTATCACTAGGGCTGGGTATTGATTCAGATTTTCTGGATCGATTCGATTCAATATTACAAGGTCTCAAATCGATTCAATTCAATACAATATTTATTCAGTCTGGGATATCTTAGTTAAAAAAGTGCTGTAAATTTAAAAAGTGACTTTTTGACCTGGTACATCATTAAAGTTGTTTTAACATGAAGAACTAAACCCAAAGCAGTTACATTAATCATATTTTAATGATATGCATTAATGCATGTTCTGCATATTACTTGTTTTTTGTCCAACTTGTATTTTCCTTTGTACTTGTTAAATCTAAAATACTGTCCATCCAAACATCAGCTGTTAAACTCTCCAGTGGTGCCCATATAGTGCTTCCACCATGTTTGTTTGCAGTAACATCTCATGAGATCTTGTTCAGTAGAAAGCAACGCTGAACGATGATCACACCAGACTAGCAGGGTTGATACCACAGGCTGCTTCTCCACATCCAAAGAGGAAAAAACTACCCAAGTTAAAAGATCCATCTTTGGATTTTATGGATCGATTATGAACCAGTTAAAGGAAAATTGATTTAAATTGATTTAACCGATTTTTTTAACCCAGCCCTAGTTATCACCTGTCAAGAGGCCCTTGTAACCCTGGGCTATCACTGGGTTCACACCTAGTCAGGGCGAGAAAGACCTTCTGAGCAGCAGAGATGGGAGACACTGATCTTCACTGTCAGACACAAAACAAGAGTAAACTGCAAGAATGTTGGTGCTTAAAGATAAATATCGCAAAATAATTTGTAAATGAGACCTTGTGACACGTAAATGTGGCAGAAAAATTCACATGATTGATGGTATTTACTGCTGTGATCAAAATGTTTTTATTTATTTGACTGTTTCAGGAGCCCATTAAAAATGGGCTGCGCGACGCATTTTGCCCCCGGGCCATAGTTTGGACACCCCTGCTCTATATCGATACGATATGACTAAGGGTTCGGTGAAAACCAAGTTCATTGGTTTCAATATTAATGTCTTGAATGTTCATATCTCGATAATACATACGATAACGATACATTTCTCTGCCCTACTTTGGATCCTTAACTTGAAGCCCGTGCATTTGTTTTTTGTGCAGGTGCGTCCCAGCTCGGTGTCGTCTCAGAGCAGCCAGCAAAGCATGAGGAGCTCGTCCTCCAACAAACACGTCTCTTCCTCCAGCGCCGCCCCGTCCTCCTCCTACCCGCTGCTGCAGCCCCTGGTGCCTGAGGTAAAGGAGATGAGCTCGGGATACACTAGACTGAGCGCCAACCCCATGGTAGGAGAGAGAGCCCACACACACACTCGCCTCCTGCAGGCTGCCTGTCTGCTACTAACACGAGGAGAGGGACATAAAACCTCCAGACTCTGCGTGTCCACCAGGAAACTGCCCACAGCTCTGAGGATAAAATCACCAAACTGAGCGAGGCGTCTCCTGGTGGACACGATTTGAGCTCCTGTCTTCACTCCTTCTTCTTCAGTCTGCTGCTTTCTTTTGCAAAACGAGCACAAATCAAACCACAATATTATTTATTCAGTCTGAAGTAACCTGTTCAGCCCCTTTTCAAGCCTTCTGCTCAAAAATGACATAAAGAAAAGAGTGAATCTCTGCAACCACAAGATCTACGTGAGTTATTCTGGTGTCATAAATGAGTAAGACTTTAGAGATTTGTCCAGATGTGAATTATCAGTATATGTGTTACTGGGACAGAGTAAATGAAGATAGAAGTCAGAATCATTGGAAAATTTCATCTTCCCCTAAAAAAAAACAAGTTTTTATTGTGAATTTCTCTTTGGAATGATGCAGATGCAGCTTTAGAACTCTATGAATGAATGTGAAAATATGTGAACATTACTTCTGCCAAGTTTGAGTCTGATAAAGTGATGCAGAGCAAAGTTAGAGAGGTTTTACTACAGAGTGGTCAGGCCCAATCTTGGCACAGTTTGGCTCCATTAGTCCCATTTGACATTTCTGATATACCAAACTTTAGATTTCACTTTTATGACACTTTTGGTGTTCATTACACCCAATTACAACAGTTTTTATCTTCTTCTGCTTATCCGTGGCCTTTTATGTAAATAAAAATATATATGTTTTATGTTTCTTTTTTTAAAAAATCAAGCAGAACTCTCTACATTTTCCCATCCAAATAAATTAATGCAAAGCCACCCATGTTTGAATCAAAGTGAAACAGATTTGGAAATTTAATAATTCATTTGCTTGGTGTTGACAGTGTGTTTGGTGTGTGTAAAAATGGCTTATATGGTTGTGTAGCTGAAAATTTCCAGTTTAATTTGATGTGCAGCATGACTATATTTCTACATGAATAGTTCACTTTTTCTTATGTTTTTGTCGGAGAGCATGAAGCATTCCTTAAACCAGGTACTTTTGGGCTGAACAGGTTAAATGATTGTTTTTGACAGCTTGTCTTCAGGTCACCAAACCACAGAAATGCTGAAATGAGACTTACAGTTGATCGAATAGGACGGCTTTTCTGTCAGCTTTGTCATTAATAAGCTGCAGAACCCCACAGCCAGATACAGAAATCAGAAGTGTTTCTCACAAACTTGTGTAAAAACTCTCATTTTGGATTCTTTTTCAGAATTACTTGTAAAGTCTAAAGCCTCTGTGGTTCTTAGCACAGCTGATATTCAAATTCAATCAGCAAAGCTTTTTGTTAAACCCTAGTTTTTGCTATTTATGTCTTAGTAAGTAAAAAAGAGGACATTTATAATTGCACAGCATGATCAGGGATGCATGATATTAGATTTTTGCTGATATCTGATATGCTGTTTTTTTTTTTTTTTTTACTCATTTCTATTTCTGGTCAAAAGCACAAGCTCTGTCTTTAAAAAAGGACTTGTTTCTTCAGTGTTACAGTATATTTTTGCAAGGAACAGATGTAAAACTAGAAAAACGGCATTTAACTCTTGCAAAAACGAAACCCTTGATTTTTAAATGTACCTATGCAGTGATGAGAAGGTGCATCAATGTTGCACATTTTGTATTTTGCAATAAATGGGATCTATAAATGTCTGCAAAAAGTAAGAGTGTCCTGATCGGGTATTGAAATCGGATATCAGTCCGGTATCAGCAAGAAAACAAATAGTGGATTATATCAGCCTGCATCTAAAACATCCGATGCATGCAGTCCATTTTAATTTTTTTATTTATTTATTTAATTCAGTTGTAGAATATTATTATGTTTAAATTAAACACAGTGGTTATTTTGCAATTTAAAAATATATTTTTTGGTTTTTATCAGATTTATTGAGGTCAGGGTCTTCTAATTTATTTATTTATTTTATTTTGTTTTACTATATTCTTATGTTTAAGTTCAAAAATTATCGAACCATTGGTTAATAACAAATGGGTCAGTTTTTCTCATCCCTGCTATTGCTGACTACTGTTCTCTGTTTGAGTAATCTCACCTGATCAAGCCTTTTCTTAGTCCGTACTACAAAATAAGTAATAAAAGTCTGTTTGATTCCTGCTGATATCGAATCAGATCAATATCGGTATCAACCACTCCTCGAGGGTGCAATATCGGTATCATATCGGAGGTGAAAAAGTTGTTGGTTGATGCGATATTTTTACTTTTAGGCTGATATCTGCCGATGACTAAAGCAAACTGATAATATTGTGCATCCCTATCTGTGATATACATCATTGATTTTTATTGACCAGTCTGTAGTTTGGTGCTCAGATTGCAGTTTTAAGTTCTCCCTGTGCTCTGTAAAATAATCCAGCAGACTAAAACCCGTCCGGTAGTCCTTTCCCAACCTCTGCTCTTACCTCCTGTCACTCCGACAAACTAACTTGGGGCTGAGCCGCTAACTTTTCCACCTTTTAACTCTTCACTCTGATCTTTCTTCTAACTCTTTGTTTCCACTTTTGTGATTTAGTTCTACCTGCACATCGCTTTTCATTCAGTCACATGTTTATTCTTTAAATGTTTTTTCATGATCATCTAATTTAAATTAATTCTGAAAACGTGATGTATTTCTGTTCAAGCTGTATCTCAAAGTGATAAAATTCAGATTTATGCATGTTTGACAAAATATTCAAGTTTCTAAATGATAAAATCTCTGAAATATTCAGCCCCAGTCACACTTTCCCGTTTCTCGTGGCGATTGTGCACAATTGTCATAATCCTGATGAAACTTCCTTTTGTCGTGGTGCGCCCGTTACTTGATCTGGATCAGCATTGCGTAGTCTAGGCCTGTGCTCAAAATCTCAATACAGCAAAATATCGTCAGCCAGTTCTTGGGGATACGTGTATCGATACAGATTCTACAGAATCAATCAGACCTCAATGTTTTGTCAGCTTACACTTTGGGTAATGTTAACAATGGCAGGGTTCAAAGCAGAAGCCAAACTACATGATGAAGCACATGTTCCAAATATGAACCTAAGTGTACTATCTTTTAGGACCTAAATTTTAGTTTCTTGGGTTGTAGAATCATTTAAAACTCTTCCTTGTTCTTTTTTTTTTCTTATAATGAAAATCAAAACTTATCTGGAATTCTGTTTTAAGTGTAGTCAACGTTCACAATTTACGTGTATCTAGATACGTATCGTATCATGGTCTCAGTATTGGGTGACATGTTGTATCATGAGGTTGCTAAAAATACGGATAAACACCAGGGGAGGGTCCCAGTTGTTTTCAGCTGTTCAAAACTGTCTTGGAGAATCGCCTAATGCAGTCTGAACTGTATTAGCGCGGCATATACGGGGCTCAATTCAATCCAATCCACTTTATTTGTATAGCGCAAAAACAATAAAACAAACAGCAATACAACAAACAACATAACAATAAGCAATATTAATCAAATAAGTGCATGAGTCTAAAACAATGCTGTAAATAAAATAATTAAATCAAGCAGATAAATAGTAAAATAAATAAAAAATACATAGTTAAACGTAGTAAAACTACCAGGCTGATGGTGGCTCAATACCTGGAAGCTTTCTGAGGACGACTGACAAGGATGTTTCTGTTTGTGCTTCGACTGTGTCCCGTTAAGCCTGCACAAGCGACGGGCCTGACATCGTGTCAGCGGGATGGAAATTTGTGAAATCCTCATTTTATCCTTGATAACCTTATTGAAATGGGATGAACACCCCTGAAGCGCTGTAGAAGCGTTACTGACGTGTATTTATGAGTTGTGTCGAGGGAGGGATTGTCATTTCTTCCCGTGTCACGCGGATCAAACCAGCCTTGCCAATCATGTAGATTTGTAGATTTGTTTATTTTTAAGAGATGGGACAATACATGTCAATGAACATATAAATGTAAACGTGAGATTATAGCCGTGTGGCTATTTTTCCATCTCTAGTCCCATTGGCCGGTTGGTGTTGTAAGAAACATTTATACACAATAAAAACAAAACAAAACAAAACAAAGACAAAGCGAAACAAACAATATAATGTACAGTCGTTCACAATTGCAGTGAGAAATGGTAATGTGTGACTGCGGCATTAATAGAAGTAAAAAGTAAGGCCGACCTAAACAGTCTGTATCTTCCCTAGCTGTGGTTTACTGTTCATTTGCTAAACTTTAAAATTAATTTAGTAAATTTAGGGAAACAATCACAAATAACATTGTGCAGTATTATGATTAAGATGATATGTGGAGGACGTGTGCTTCGTTCCTGCTCCGACCAGCTTTACTTTGCTCTTGTCTTTGCTTCATGGGTGCAGAAGTCTCCATGTTTGTGTCTTTTTTTTTTTCCTGTCTTCTCCATCTGCGCCTCAGACTGTTGAAGGAGTCACACTGACGCTGCTCTCTCTCTCCTCCCACCCTTTATTTCCCGTCCTCTTTACACCAAATCCCTCCCCGTCCACCCCCCCCTCCCCCGTTACAGCCTAAGCACCAGGACACTTTCTCTCTGGCCCCGCAGCGGCCCCTCAGCGCCATCAACCCCATCGGCCACTCCCTCCATCCGAACGGAGCGCCAACGCTGAAGCCTTCGCCCGTGCCGCGCACCATCCAGCCAATGCCGTGGGAGCAGCGCTCGCTCTACAATCAATGAGACATCCCGGACCCACCTCCACCCCCCTTCACCTCACATCCGACCCATCTCCCCCTTTTTTACACCCCCCGATAAGGAGGACTGTGGACCCTCCCCCCTCCTCTGGAACGTTTGATGGGACGGGGGAGGCAGGACTAGTTGAGATTGATTACTGAGTAGTTAGGTTTAAAAATGTGTTGCCTTGACCCTCATGTATGATCTATGCCATGTACTGATATAAGTTAAACTGTCCCCCCCCTCACTAAGAATTTATCCCGCCCGCTCTAGTTATCAAATATCTATCCCCCCTCCCCCGTTATGATAGTGTCTCCCCCTCCTCCCTTTTCGTCTTTACATTAAATAAATGAAAACTTATTTTTATTAATGAACCCAAAATTGGACGGGTTCCAGGGCACCGAAAGTAAATGTGAGAAACTCCCCTCAGAACATGACCCAGGTTTTTGTGGATCCACGGAGAAGACGACGACCTTCTTCTTCTTCTTCTGTTTTTTACGCCCCCCTCCCCTCCTTCACGTGCTCCAGATGAAGCTTGTGTATATCGTGTGTGTTCGGAGGTGTCTCGTTCTCTCGGCTCGAGCACGGACCGCGGCGCCGCCCGTCGCTCTGCAGGACTCCCTCAGCTTCCGTGTTGTGGAGACTGAAGCTCTGCTGTTTAAGATAAAGAATAAAAAACATAAAAAAGGACCTCGATGGCGGGAGCTCGGCGCCGTTACCGTCTTTAACACACAACTGAAAGCTCACTTTTTTCTAAAACCTGCATCTGACTGGTGGCTTGTTGTTATTGTAGTTTGAATAATCTGTTGGCTGGGATTCGAACCGTTCTAAGCTCCGCCCCCTTTTTACTCCACACTGACTGTCGGTTCCTCACTTTGAAGCACTTTAAGACGAGTGCTGTATGATTACCCCCGTTTGCCCCGCCCACTCTTCTCTGTGTGGAGCTGTAAAGATGTAACGTCGCCTTACATCGACCCTTCATCATCATCATCATCATCATCATCTCAGCGACGTAGCAGCGGGACTCTGACGCTGCTGCAGCCCGGAGCCACAGAGGAGGAATCAAAACCTCCCCAACCTCACTGATAAGGGCTGGGCGATATGGACCAAAATCCATTTTTCTTTATCTTTAAGCTGAGTGGCGATTCACCGGATATACCTCTACGTTTGTCTGTGAAGAAATAACAGATGCTGACACAACACCAGAGCTCCAAACTCAAATTTAGCTCTTGTAAAAAATCAAACCTTATTGATTCCTGTTTGAATCCACAGCAGCAAAAACAAAAGTCCTGACGAAACAAACTCGAGGAATGCACAGTTAAAAAGTAGGGCTGGGTTAAAAAAATCATTTTAATCGATTTCCCTTTAAATGGTTCAAAATCAATCTATAAAATCCAAAGATCTATTTTTTAATGTGGGTAGTTTTTTTCTTCATTGGACTGTCCGAGAAGCAGCCTGTGGTATCAACTCTGCTAGTCTCGCGTTTAGCGCTGCTTTCCACTGAACAAGATCTCTTGAGATGTTACTGCAAGCAGTCAAAAAAACATGGAGGAAGCGAGTAGCACTAAAGGGGCACCACCGGAGAGTTTAAAAGTTGACGTTTGGACATATTTCAGATTTAACAAGCATGAAAGAAAAGACAAGTTGGACAAAAAACAAATAACTTGCAGAATATGCAGTAATGCATATCACTAAGGCCCCATCCACACGAAGACAAAACGCTAAACAGTTTCCAAAACAATCGTCATAAAGACGAAGGCGTCTCCAAAAATGTGTGCGTCTACATGAATGCACTTGATATGCATGAAAACGCTGTAAAACACATGCCAGACCTCTAGGGGCGCTGTAACGATATGACGGAAACAAGCGGAAACAGACGAAAAAACAGAGGGCATGTGCACTTGCGGTAAAAGTTGTAAACAGATTGTGATAAAGTGATCATAAAGTGGCGTAATGTGTCCTCGATAATTGTTTGTTCAACTCTGTGGTGATTGAGAAGAAGGAGATTTTGCTACAACAGGGATAGTAGGGTCACGAGCTTCATCAGCACATATGCTACACCGTACATCGCCATTGTTATTGTCGTTGCCACATGTGGCGCATGCGTGTCAATGAAGATATGAAACTATGACATAAGCGTATCTGAAAAGTTTAGAGAGCCAGTAATCACGGAGCTGCGTATACGGCATTTCAAAATCTTTCCACTCTGGAACCTGGTTTCAAAAATGATCGTTTACAGACCCCCAAAACGCCGTCTTCGTATGGATGATACGCAGATTCAGCAAAAAACTTATGCTTTTAGACCTCGGTTTGTCTTTGTGTGGATGGGTCCGAATATGTGATTAATGTAACTGCTTTGGCTTCAGTTCTTAACGTAAAAACAGTTTTAATAATGTACCAGGTCAAAAAGTCATTTACAGCATTATTTTTACAGCGATAACCCAGACTGAACAAATTTCGACTCGTTAATTGAATCGATTTGAGACCTCTTAATATCGAATTGAATCGATCCAGAAAATCTGAATCCATACCCAGCCCTATTAAAAAGCTCAGAAAGCCTCAGTGTTGACAGATGTGATCATTTATTTAAATTACTGCAGTTATAAAGGGTCAGAAACTTAACTCTTACACTTACCTGCCAAGGTGGTGGGTAAATAACAAAGCTACCTGTTAAGTATATTCTTCAAAAGTTTAAAAAAATGTGTTTTTGTTTTTTTATGATTTTTTTAGGTGCTGATTCGATTTAAATTGCGATTGTACGATATTGCCAATTTCTGCAATCTTTAGTTAGCTTTTTAAACACCAGTGAAAAAGATGAACAATGATGATGCCTACAGACTATATCAGGAAAAATACACATCACATGTGAGTCTGTTTTTAGGATTTATTCAGTAATATATTTTTTTGATCAGTGTATATTTATTAGGTTTTCTTTCCTTTATCGAATATCCAAATCCAAAAAGGAACAAAAGAAAAAAAATCATAACATACAAAAGAACAAAATATCCCCCCCCTATAACCAGACATTAAGATACATGTGCATATGTATACACATGCACACACACACATATACATGTACACACAGGAACAGGACGACTGTTTAGTAAAAGGAACATAAATGATGCCCTGTTCACGATATTTTTTGGTCTTCACAGTCTCTTAGTGATGTGATGTTTTAGAAACCGACGTGCTCATTCCAAAATCTGAACACTAGAGCTGTGTTCGAAATCGTTCCCGATCACGGATATAGTGCACTATATAGTGTGTTTGCTATTAGTGTTGTTCGAATTCTCAGCAGTTAATTTCATCCAATATATAGTACACTGCAAAATACCCACAATGCACAGCAAAAGTGAGTGTACATACGATGTACCCTGTATTGTACTCCTGTATACCGCAATGCAATGCAGTTGTGTTTTTCCATAGAAGAAGAAAAGGAAGGCTGTTAGGAGCTGCTTTCATTCATAAATGTAAAAAACGTTAAGTATCTTTAACACGTTCGCAGCTTGGCTCTTTTATGTTTTTTAGCGGCTTTAAACAGCTTCAGAATTTGCTACTTATCCTCCTCGGTGTCTGGTTTGTTTACGTGATTTTCGGCACGTACACTTCCGTCACAGGAATATCTGGCTCATCTACTGATGCTGTGACTTTTAGAAAATTTCAGTGTAGTGTCCGAAATCTCGTTTGGTCATTCCCTATGTAGTCCACTATTTCATTTACACTACAGAGGGAATAGTGAGTAATTATAGTGGACGATTTCAAACACAGCTAAGATGTCGCTAAAATGCCGATTTCTACACACTGCACCTTTAAGGTGGATGAGGCAGAATTGAGTCTCATGTAGGTGTTCAGGTTTACATGAGAACTTTTATTCCCCTTTGATTCAGAATAAAACTTAAATCCTCTTTAAAAAGATTGAAAATGACCATGTAAACGGCTAAATCACGTGTTTTAGAAATAATGTAAGAGTGGATGGACGTAAGCATTAAAATGTGGACCTTTTTTAAAGCTGTAGCATCCAAATTGTACAAGGTTTCTAAATAATTAATCCAGATTAAAAAAACATCATGTAATCGCGACCAATATGGATATTTTAATAACCAGTGGTAAATGTGTGGTTTACTATAAACAGCAATTCAGTGAAAAGTGACAATACTAGTCAATGTTTATTTTTAGAGATTGTTTAAAAAGCAACCTTGGTTGACCAAAGTGCTGCACAGGAACACAAAATAATCATGAATACACTTAATAATAATATGAACAGCAATCTAGCGTGACCTCCTCTAAATGCTTCCCAGTTGGTAGGAACTTCTTCCTCCGCCTGTCATACTAACGTATGTAATACGGCTCAAAGTCACGGACTCGCAACGCTGCTCAGTTCTTACTCACTCAGTTCAACTTTTTGAACATCGACGCAGTCTGTGACGTAAAACATCTGAGAATGAACCATAAAACAGAATCTGCTGAGACGAGGGGAAGAGAGAGACGTCAGTTTGAGTCCTTTAGTGCTGCAGGCAGGAGTATCCAGGTACAGATGGAGAAAATTATGGATAAATTAAAGGGAAAATTAGGGGGCTGTTGGCCATGTGCAGCGCTGCCTCTTAATCTTGTAAAAGTGAGGGACATCTGTTATTGTTCAAACAGCAAAAGTTTCTTTAGACTATGGAATTACAATTTTTCATTATCATACAATACCGAGTAGTTTGATGCCTTGCATTCATTATCAAGCTATAACTTTAGCACATTACTTCATAGTTTAATTTTCTTATTTATTTAACAAAGTATTAAATCAGTGAATTTTACTTGGTATCAAATCAGAAGGATCACACATCACTAACATGCAGCTCCCTTTCTGTCAAAAAAACTGCTTTTAAAAGTATCATTTCTTTTTTTAAAACATTTTTATTGAGCTTATAATATTTCTACATCTCAAATGTTTAAAAACACAGTTATAACTTTGTAAAAAGTATTTACAATCCAGCAAATGTAGTATAAAAAAATATCAAAATTCATGGCAACATCTTCACCCATATAAAGACGGAACTTGAAAATATATATTTAACCCTGTAAGGCCCAAGACCATAGATTATAGCAAGAAAATTCTAATTTCTTTGGAGCTGAAATGTTTGTTTCACTTTCTGCTAAAATCCATAAAAATCAAAATGTCCATAAAATTCAACATATAGGTTTTTCGTATCTCATTTGATACATTAGGTGTTTTTGGCAACTGATAATCCATTTGAGGACATTTTTATCATTTATCTGATTGTAATCAGATTTTTTTTTTGTAATTTGTTGATCATATTGAGTAGATAGAGGTATTATAAAAGTATTTATCAAATATGATACAATTGGCTTTATAGGGTTAAAAAAAGGGGGGGGGTGAAGTGTTTCTTTAAAGTGGACTAAAAGTATAATTTCTAACATTAAATAACTGATAATGCATAGAAATGTACTTGAAAACTGAAATAAACCAATGTTATGATGATATAATAACGAGAAAAAAGTTCATTGTATCACGTGGCTCAGACATTTTGATTACTCACTTTCATATTTGCTTAAGGCAGTAATTGTAATCTTAATTTAAATTGAATTAATTGCCCAGCTCAAACACATACTGTAGGCTCAACTGTTTTCATTTTTTTTTTTTTTGGTTATAAAACAGTCAGCGGGTCACAATTAGAGGAACAGCTCGGCTTTGTTTTTAGGGTTTTTTTTTTTTTTTTTAGATGTTGGAGAGTGTCAACAATCATGTACATGCCTGCTAAATTTTGGCAAAATCTAAAAAATATATTAGAGACAAGAGAAACATTTCCATAAATACCTTCAACAGTGTTTCAAAATGATAAACCCTCAATAACTTTAGAAACTTGTTGATCTTTTGTCCAGTTTTCAGCCATAAGGAGAAAAAATGGTCTAAATTTAAAAATACTTTGGCAGCATTTGGAAAAGTTGACAAAACCTCTTAGAAGAAATGCAAGTCCACCTTCTTTTCCAGATGCTTAAAACATATTAGTATGATTGAAACGATTAGCAGGAGTTTCCTCTCATATTTTATTTATTTAAAGGACAAAATACCCAAATTAAAGCAGTTTAGGCCTTTCAGTTTTTTTGCTGTGGTTTTAAACAGGTGTTAACATGATTTTTGCTCTGAGTATAAACCCTGTGTAAAAATAATTAATTGATAATTCTTTGATTAGACCAGACTTAATAAATGAGCGTTAGTGGCTCTTACTGTAAACAAGCTTTCACTGGTATCCTTAAACCAACAAACTACATCATTACAAACAAAAGAATACAATAAAAGTAGTATATTGCCCAGCCCTACCTCCAGTATTAAATTATATTAAGAAACATGATGCCTGCATTTCATCCTCACAGAAATAAGAGTTGTATCTGTAATCGGCCAATTCCGTCTAACATGGATCAGTTTGTAGTTCTGTTACGCTAACACGGTGTTCATGGAAATACCCACAATTCTACTGACATTGTATTATCTCTTTTTAAAGTCGTTTCTATTTTTATTCATGACATGTTTTCATCGTTGCTTTCTCTCTCCTTGTAAAGTGTCTTTGAGTATTTAGAAAAGTGCTATACAAATAAAATGTTTTATTATTATCACCATTACTGATCACTGTCTTACACAGGAACAGACCGTCGACATTTTATTCTAATATTTTATTCTAATTTACTGCTGATGCTGCCTTTGCTGGCCACTTTATTAGGTACACTTTGTTAGTACTTAACCCTTTTACTACCAGCTCAACTGTTTGGCAGAGGTCATCAATAAAAACAGGGATATTATTGTTATTATTTTTAAACAGAACAAATCAAATTGTCTGATTTAATTAACATTTCAGGAGCAAAGTTAAGTACAAACAAACCAAAAATATATATTTTATGCTGTGGGATTTAAAGCAAAAAAATGTGTTCTGTTTTGTTTATGTTTTACAAATGTCTCAGCTTAATCAGAATTAGGGATTGAACACTTTTTTCATAATGGACTTTAACAAAAACAAGTCAAATTCTTTAAAAAGTAATATTGGTACATAATCTTAATTCTAAAGTCACAATGTATAAATTAAAGTTGATGTACATTTTTTTGAGTTTTTGATAGAAAAGCAGTTAAACAATTTTTAAAAGGAAATCAAATCGTTGAGGAAATGTCACAAATAAAATGAAAGAAAACAGCAAATTATGTTACAACTGAAGTGTTGCACAAAGGCAAACACATTAAGAATCATCGTGGTTAAATGTTTTCAGAGGTTAAAAAAGCTAACAGTTGATTATGTAATGACATAAAGATGAAGAAATATTTGGGGCAAAATTGATTAGAAAAGGCAGAAATGTTTGTAAATAATATTAAAATCAAAAATAACTTGGAATAGATGATATTGAGTTTGAAAACCCCCCAAAGATATTTTGAATGAATAACAGATTTTTTATATAAAAACACATCAGTAAATTGATAAAGCATTTAAAATAATAATGTTGATAATAATAATAATAATAGCATTTAAATCTTGAAATCCCACACTAAGACGATATGTTTTTTTGTTTGTAGTTTATTCTATGTCCTGAAACACTGACAGAAACAATGACATGTTTTTTAACAGTAGATATTCCTGAATTTTTTGACAAAGCCGTCGGACAAACAGCAGAGCTGGGAGTTAAAGGGTTAAGTGAACCTCCTTCATTGAAACATCCCTCAGAGATGATGGTCCATGTCTGCATTACAGCATCACACAGCAGCTCCACATCCATGGTGAGGATCTCCTGCTCCACCACATCCCAAAATGCTCTGTTGGATTGAGATCTGGTGACTGTGGAGTGCAGTGAAGACACCAGTGTGAGCTGATCTGAGCTGCTGAAGTCTCCATCAGAAGATGGTCCGCTGTGGTCATAAAGGGATGGACATGGTCAGCAACAATCCTCAGGTAGGCTGAGGGGTTTGAACCATGCTCAGGTGGGACTGAGGGGCCACCAGCAGCAGCCTGAACCACTGATCCAAGGCAGGATGGATCCATGTTTATGATGTTCACACCAAACTCCAGACTCATCAAACAAGTCTAACTCAAATGTCCAGTTTTGGTGAGTCTGTGTGAACTGCCCATCACTGGATGGTTTCTCTTCTTTGGACCATTCCCTGTTAACCCTCGAGATGGTTGTGTGTGCCCAGTAGATCAACAGTTAGTGACAAACCAGCTCTTCTGGCACTCACAGCCGTGCCACGTTCAAAGTCACTAAATCACCTTTTTCATGTTGATGCTCAGTTTGAACTTAATCAGGTCATCTTGATTACATGTATCTGCCTAAAGGAACGAGTTTCTGCCATGTGATTGGCTAATTTGCCTTTTGCTTTGACCAGCATCAGAATAGATAGATAGATATATAGATAGAAATCTAGGTAGATAGATAGATAAATAGATAGGAAATTGAACACAATTATAATATACAACAAAAAAACAAATATAACAAATGAATAAATAAATACATTAATGAGGCAATAGGAGTCCACTGTAGATTAACTGATTCACACAGGGCAGAGTCAGTAGCAGGAATGAAAGTGCAGCTTTTGTGTATCCATATGAATATTTGATTGTTGATCATCCAAAAGACAGATTTAAGCATTTTTGGTGCAGAAGTTTGTTGTAGAAAAAAAATGAAATTTTAATTTAAATGGCTTTTTGAGCATTTAGATTAAATGTTGAGAATTGCTGCACGTTTTCAGTGTTTTAATTTAAAACTTCATTAACTTGATAAATAGACAAATCTCAAGGAAGTGAAAACTAGGATAATATATTTGATTATTTCACTATAGTAGTAGTAGTTAAGTTTATTCTGGATAAAATAATGAGAGTAATAAAATTAAAGTAATACTCTACAGAAGCCAAACGCATGAAAAATAAAACAAAACATATCAGGTAATTGAATAAATCACGTATCCGAAAAGGAGTGAGTGGAAGTTAATCTGATTATTAACCACCCCTTCTACTTAATAATTAGCAATCAATTCATTAATTTTCTGCTCATTCTCTCTCTCTATATATATATATATATATATATATATATATCTATATATATATATATATATATATATATATATATATATGGATATATATATATGGATATTCAATAATGAAGGTTGGACTATTAGCTTAAATTACGATATTTCAACTGATTTTTTTTTTTATTTAATTTGATTTAACAAAATATTCATTTAGTTTTCCTGTCATTGAAAACTTAACGTCTATTTTTTTTTCTTTTTATTTGAAAGGGACATACATTTCTTACACTTTCATTTCACCATACCATACAACACATAACCACAATAACAGACAGAACAGAACAGAACGGGGAGCTTACAATAACGTCATATTTCCTAGAGTTACTAAAGAAAAAGAGGGGTCATCACAGATTTTCAGTAAATTTAAATAAAAACATCTTACAGGTTTAACGTACTCGGTCCATTTGGACCACATTTTATAGAATTTTTCTCTCTGTAATTTAAGGGAAAACAATATTTTTTCCATCGTGTAAATCTCATGTATAACATCCATCCAGTCTTCAGTGGTCAGCTTTCAACCATTTTCTTGTGATAGATTTTTTACTAGCTGCCAGTAAAATACTAAACAGTTTCCTGTCATTGATGTTCCAACTCTCATACTGTATATCACCCCAATATAAGGATTTAAATTTAAATGTAACACTTTTTTCAAACAGGTTACTCATATGTTCATAAATCCCTTCCCAGTATTTTCTCATTACCTGGCAGTCCCAAAAGATATGAAAATGATTGGCTCCATTCATTCCACATAGCCTCCAACAAGCGTCCCCACTGCCCCGATATCTTTTCTGAATTGGTGTTAAAAAGAAACGTACAATGTTCTTCCAACAGAACTCACGCCAGGTGTTAGACCTGGTTAAGCTCCACTGAAGCTGAGATGGATACATTTCCTTCCCTTTCCCTTTTTACCTTTAGATAATCTGAGTTCATTTGCTTAGATTGTTGAATGGCTTTGTACAATTTAGATATTAACGTCTATTCTTGGTGTTCTGATCCACTCCCTTATTTTAGGTGTCAAGTTTTTTCATATGTATTTTCTGATTGACAAGTTTAAAGGTATAAATCCAGCAGGTTTAATCTCTGGTGTGACTAATGAGTGTCTGCCTTCTTAGTTTAGGGTGAAAAGTGAGGCCTGTCGTCTTTGAGAAGAGAAAAGGAGAGTTTTCAACGTCTGCAGCTTCATGAGAAATCTGCTGATGAGGACGGAGAATCAGAAAAAGGTGAGAACAGAAACCAAGAGGACTGTTTCTTTGTCCTTCGTTATGAGAGCGAACACCAGGGGGCGCCACCTCCCTGCGCTTCACTATGGCAGCACTGAGCAGCCGGGTCGACCCACGCTGCAGCCTGGATCCAGATTTGGCTCATGGCTCCTTTCCATCATCTCCTTCCCATCTCATCATCTATTACGCTCTTATATCCCTGTTTACTGTCGTATTGAAATACCCAAAGTTAAACTGAAGCGAGTCATTCCTCAACATTTGTGCCATTAACAAGTAAAATATGCTGTTTCTTTCTTCACGTCAATGATTTTAGAGATTTTAAATTAATTCATACAATAATAATGACATTTCTCTGTTAGTGTAAACTAGGGCTGGGCGATATGGCCTAGAAATAAAATCCCAGATTTTTCTTGATTTTTCCCTCCCTAAAAGAAACAAAACTCCCAGTGACATAAAAATGAAACAAATCAAGTTTTGCCTTTATGTTGTCTAAATGGTCCCTCTTAAAGTTGCAGTGTGTAGAATGTGTCATTTTATACATCCACCGCATTTCGCCAAACAGAAACGGTAAATATAGGAGATATATGTTTCTATTTGTATTTATTTTATTTTATTTAACCTTTATTTAACCAGGAAAACCTCATTGAGATTAAAAATCTCTTTCACAAGAGTGTCCTGGACAAGACAGCAGCACATTCAACAGTTATACACAAACACATGTAGTCATTAAACACATAAAACAAGAATTCACTACATTAAGAAAGAGAAGTCACATTTTCAGACAGCTTATTTTGCTTGGATTGTCCACAGGAGAAAGATAAAGTGCATCAGTCAAAACATCTGCAGCCAGATGTATTTGCCTCCAAGTTGCTCAACATTGACTTAAAAGTGTCTAGTGACACCAGATCTTTTAGTTTCAGGTCTTTTTGTAGTTCATTCCAAGCATGTGGATCTGCAAACCTGAATGCCTTTTTTCCCAGCTCAGTTCTTACTTTTGGAACAGGCAATAAGAAAAGATCCTGGGACCGAAGATTATAAGATGCTGTGCTCTTATGACTGATGTAAGTCAGCAGATAGGATGGAAGCAGACCAAGGATACATTTATAAATAAGAATACGCCAGTGATTAAGTCTGCGTGCAGACAAAGAAGACCATCCAACACGAGCATACAGCAAACAATGATGAGTAAGAGATTTAAAACCAGTGATGAACCTCAGAGCTCCATGATACACAGTATCCAGAGAATGTAAGCTATTAGAGGAGGCATGCATGTACAAAACATCACCATAGTCCAGCACAGACATAAATGTAGCAGAAACCAGTCTTTTTCTGGATTCAAAGGAGAGACAAGACTTAATTCTAAGGAAAAAACCTAACTTCAGTTTTAACTTTTTAACAAGCTGCTGAATATGGGCAGAGAAAGAGAATCATCGATTACAACACCAAGATACTTATAGGAAGAGACAAGTTCAATCTGAGAACCCTGAGCAGTGATCACCGAAGGCAGGCTTGAAAGCTTGGATTTAGAATTTGAGAACAGCATAACTTTAGTTTTGTCTGCATTTAAAACCAGTTTTAAATCAAAAATTTCATTGCATGGTGTTAAAAGCAAGTTGTAATTGTGCAAGTGCTTGGACTGGGGATGAAGCAGAAGTGTACATGACTGTGTCATCAGCATAGAAATGAAATTTTGCATTTGATATGTTCCAGTTTATATTATTGATGTAAAGAATGAACAGAAGTGGACCGAGGACTGAACCTTGTGGCACACCTTTAGTAATGTTGAGTGAACTGGAAGAGAGGCCCTCCACCTGTACAGACTGAGTTCTATCTGTCAGGTAGTTTTCAAACCAGCCAATAGCATTTTTTGATAGTCCTGCACGAATTAACTGGTGAACCAGAACTGAGTGATCCACAGTATCAAATGCTTTGGACAGGTCAATAAAAAGGGCTGCACAAAGCTGTTTATTATCGATAAAATCAATAAAATTGTTAAAAACACTGAGTGCAGCTGTAACTGTGCTGTCTTTTTCTAAAACCAGATTGAAAAAATTGTATGATTGATTGTATGTAAAGTCCGTCAAAATAGGAGTACAATCATCCCCATAAAACGTTTATTTTTATTTAGTTAGAAAAATCTTTGTAAAAACATTACATAACCGTGGGCCGCTGTTTCATGTAGGGCGACATATTGATCCGCCGTGTTGTCTACGGGTGGTTTTTAGGGACAAAAAGAACGAAACGCGAATCCTTCCTCCGGTTCTGAAATCTACCTGGAATGCAGGCGAAGAAGAGGAGAGGATGGCAGGGGATGCTTAGACAGTTGTTACTCTGTCCTAGGGATTCAAACTGTGTATATAAATACACACAACATAAATTGTGTTCTGTGTTCAGGATCCTTTTTGGTCTTCACAGGATTCCGTTGCTCGGCGACGTGACATTTTGGCTACGGTTAGGTTCATTCTAGAATCTGAACGCTCTATGTCACTAAAATGCCAAGTTCTACACACTGCACCTTTAAAGTCAAAGTCTGGGTCATAAAAGGTTGATTATGTAGTATAAACGTAGGCAGGTTTGTCTACATAAACACTAAAAGGCTGAGGTATTTTTACAGTATTAGCATGAAACTCTCTAATCAATATTTAATCTACTTAAATAACAAATACAAGCCTTTAAAAGTGCTTGTGCAAACCCTACAAAGCCGAACATCATGAAAACTGTATTTTTTTTTTTTCAAAAATTGCAACTTCTTACATTTGGACTAAGGCAAGAAAAAATCTTGATTTTTAATTTTTAAATCTTCTGCAGAAAATGATTTGAATTAATTGTTTTTTTTTTGTTTGTTTGTTTGTTTTAAATGTATTTTTTGGGCATTTTGTGCCTTTATTGATAGGAGAGAGACAGTGGATAGGCTTGTGAAAGGAGGCGAGAGAGTAGGGGAAGACACTCTGCACACTGGTCACAGGCGGGATTTGAACCTGGACCGGCAGAAGCAAGTACATGGGGTGCCTGGTTGCTAACCACTCCGCCAAACCAGCACCCCTTGAATTAGTTGTTTTAATAGATTTTTTGGCCAGCTCTAGTGTAAACATGGTGGAGTGTGAGGGTCAAGCATGAGATAGATGAGGGTGAAGATTATTATTCATTATCGACCTCTGAACTAAAAGACAAATTGTGAAATAAAATGCTGAGAAAAATAATGTATTGAATTTTTAGAAGCACAGTTTGCCTCTTTCCTGACATTTGATGGTTTAAAAAAATCCTCCTTTTACTATTTTAATTGTCTCGCCTGTCCCTGCCCTTTTCTGCCCGTTTCTCTGAAGCTGAACAAACAGTTAAGGACGTCATGGTTGCAATAAGGGGACATTATTGATCAGTTTAAAGAAAAACATCTACCTGCATTTTCTGATGTCATACTTAAGGCTTCAGTCTTAAACTAAACCCTGTGATTTTTATAACTTCAAGTAAAACTCTGAGTTTTGTCCTGGCAGCAGGAAAGTCACCAAAAGCCAGAAGTGACCTGAAAATTAAAAATAGACCTCCAAGAGGCAATTTACAGTTAAAAATAATTTATATTTACAGTATAAGGTTTCATTTTTACTGACAATAAAATCCAAATAAATGACATAATGAAGACACCATAAAGAAAGAGACAGTAGTTCAAGTTATAAGATTTATTACAGCACAATAAAAATGTAGAGTAACTAAAATAAACTGGATAAACTGAGATCATGTTTGTGTGAGCTTTCATTTCATGTCATAATGGTTTAAAGTTTATAAAGGTAAATGTATTAAATCATTGTTACTTTAGTTAAAGTTGATTTTTTTTACTCCAATTGCTAAAGGGGATTTATTATTTTGACGTTACAAGGGAAAAAAACGTCTTGTTTCAGGACGTGAGCTGTTAAACCAACACAGACATGTTTTTGTTTATTTTTAATGTCAAATCAATTAAAGAATGAACTGTTTTCACACTGTACTTTAAACCAAACTGTTTAGACATAATTATCTTTCTTTTCAGTTAAATTCACTGTGTACCAGGGTGTTGGTTAGGGCTGGACAATTAATCGGATTTTGATCGTGATTTCAATTTTGCCATCTGACAATCATAACATTATAATAGAAGAAAAACGATTAATATGCCACACAGTGTGGAAAGCTGTGTATGCAAGTTCAGGCGCTTCATATCGATGTTTCTTTAAAGTTGTGTTTAAATCAATACTGAAGTTTTGAAATAAATGAATAATTATGTATATTAATTGTGATTTCAATATCACTTCAAATAATCTAGATTGTTATTTTTACCATAATGGTCCAGCCCTAGTGTTGGTCACAAAGCTTTTCTCCTTTGTTTTTTTTCCTTTATTGAGGGAAAACTGTTTTATTTTAAAGATTCTGCACACTGTTATTGTTTATTTTTTATTACTGACAAACATGGATGAGCCGCTGCTGTGGATCGGCTCATGGTCCGGACAGATTCATGGGTTTGTTGCACTTGTTATTTTTAGTCCCTTTGTCAATCACATCTGGATGTATAAATATATATTTATATAAACATATAAATAAGCATTTTATAAATGTTCATATGCATATTTGTGTACCTATAAAATGAAGAGTGGCTCCACTCTGCCTTCAGATAACACTTGTTTTAATATGGTGATTGATTTGATTTCTGTTCTACTCTAATCTTGTTTTAACGTTCATTTCTGGTGTTTGAGGGTTTGATGCTTGTTTTAGTTTGACGTGTAAAATTCTGTTAACTCTGTTTATCAGCCCATTTTTATTTCAGACGTAATCTTCATCTACTCTGTTTATCATGAGTTAAATCTCTCATGTTCATACACAAATGTTTAGATAATCTGTTAAAATTAAAACTGTGGGATGCAAGAGTGATCACATTTACATCTAACACCTTTGGCCCAAATTTACTGAGAGCGATGTGTAAATGATTTACTTTATTTGAAAGAAAATCCTCCCATGTTATAAGGTGAGTCGGTGTTATAGAAGTTAATTTACCTGATAAAGACGTTGTTTTGGTAGTAAGCTTATAAAATTCAGAACTGTGAATCATATGATGAAATGAATCATTTTGATAAACTGTTGGCAAATGTTTTTAACATGTTTCTGTCTAATTGTAGGAAATTAAAGTTAAGAGAGCAGGAAACTAAACTAGTACCAAACTAAGTTCTTACAAAAACTCATCTAATTAAGTGAAGTCATATCAAATAGTAATTTAAATGGAGTCATTCTGCTGGCAGCAGGGATTATATAAATAATATTTTCACAATAATTTTATAATTTATCTTTAAAATGTTAAAAATCATTGAGTGTGAACGGTGATCAGGTTACTAGGAAGAGCTCATCGATCACATCTGTTATTGATGTGCGACACAAGTTTACGTTGGATGACGTCACGCGCTGTTACATCACGTCTACCTGCCCCAAAGTGATCAGGTGTCACTCCAAACCTGAAGACGGTTAACGCCTTCACCAGATAACGCTCACGTGTCGTGAACGCGCACCATCATTAAGCCCTATTGCGAGTAAAAGTGCCGGGCACGCGCCTGTTTCTCGGTCCGATTGCAGGCTGTGACGTCAGCCGCGGCTCGTGACAGTGCTGCGGGTTGTGATGAATTAATATCTGCTCGCGCGTGGGCGGATCGATTGATCAGTATCGATGGTGGTTATTGATTAAAAATCGTTCACGTGTCCTCAGGATGGGCTCCGTTTGGGCCTCTGCGGGTCTGAGGTTGGTGGGAACCGGGAGCACTCCCGGGAGGACGACCGCGAGCACGGGACGCACGCGCGTGATGTGAAGATTAATTAACGGCTCTTGATGAGCGTGTCAGTCACGCTAATTGGCGGTGACGCGGGTCAATTACGTGACAAACCGGAAGCAAGACTCTGCCTCAAATAAAGGACAATATACAGATCTGCTGGTCCCATAATAAAAAACACAAATTAAGTTCACTGAAAAAAATTAAATTAAATAATCTTTTGCCTTATTTAACTTTAATTAATCATCAAGTAAAGCAAACAATGTTAATTTTAGAAAAAACGGGGAAATATAATTGCTGCTGTCCTGTACAGTTTTTTTTCTCTAAAATCGATTTGCGAAAATGTGATAATGCAGAAATTTTGTATTATTTATTTGTTATTAATTGAATTGTTTGTGATTGATTGTTTTTTTTCCCGTCAGGCCTCCGAGCAGAGGGCCCAGGCTTCCGCCTCAGAAGGCCCGGATGTAGTGTCCCCTCTCGGCCGCTTGGTGGTGATATTGACCCGGACTGGAGAGTGGAGGTAAGATTAACTTTAATTTCTTTAATTTCTTATCAAATTTAACATTCAGAGATTATTAAAACTGTTTTATTTAGATTATATGTAGACTGTGGTCGAGTTACAGTTTGATTTTTTACGTTTGAAAAGTTGTATTTCATAAGAATTGGCCTGTTTTTAAGGGACTAAAATTGAGAAGTTTGATTTTAATGTTGTCTAAATATATAAATGAAGACTCCAGCTTCACTTAAATGGCGTCTTAACAAAGCAGTTTATCATGTCAGATCGTATATGGGAGTAGTAGGGCTACTAATGGACTGTTCGGTTCATTTGCTTCATGTTTTCACTCGGGAGCCTCCTTTTACATGAAATTAGTCTTTTTTCGGACTCTAACCCTCGACCTAAATCATTCTTCACCGACTGATATTCTCAAAACAATCCTTAAAAGAGCTAAACTCCACGTAAAGGCCGTTAAAAACGGTTTAAATGTCCGTTTTAACTGTTTTCCCGCATTTTAACCGTCGTTTAATCTTCGTCCATCTTCGTAAAAGTTCGTTAATTTTCGCGCCTCCTCGGCCTAACATGGTGATTTTTAAGCATTAATGGAGGCTTCGCTTCAGTTTAGTTTTTCTAAATGTATCCTCAGACCATCAGGGTCTCTCTCAGCCCCCTCCTCATCCACCTACGCCCCTTTTCTCTCCATTTTGAGCAGCAGCAGCCTCTCCCTCCGCCACATGAGGGATAAACGGACTATTTTTTTAATCGAATCGGCGAACCGTCGGTTAATCCACCGTCAAACACGTTGTTTTTTTCATCGTTTTTTTTCTCCGTTTGAATGAAGAGAACACGAACTTTAACCGGAACCGACCTGCATGTGGGCGCCGCACAATCGGTAAACTCACCGAATACATGATATGGAAACAAAACAATGCTAACTGTGGAAAAATTAAAGTTTTATGAGTTAATTAGCAAAGTAAATGTGACTTAATGTGTAATATAGCTAACCATTCACAAATACATCATTCATCCTTCAGTTTAAACTTTGGATCATAGTTTGATTTATCAAAAAACACAATACTTTGCTTTATACAGATGTTTTAGTTATGAAAATACCCACATTTCTGTCTTTACATGTGTAAAAGTTAAAGTTAATGTAATACAAGTTCTTTTAAAGGTTCTGTAAACATTTTAAGTTGTGATGTTTTCACTTTAATAAAGAAATACTTGACTTAAACTTTCATTTTTATCATGGATTTACTTTAGTTATGTAGTCAGATTGTTAATGTTATTGATCATTTTGTACACAAATTTAGCCTGTACTTCCAGGTGGCTATTTTTATATTACAAATATAAACATATATCATTACAAGCTAAGCTTTTCAACTTCTTTTGAACTTAATTTATGTATTTATGTTCAACATTCTGTAAATATAATCTCTTTGGACTGTTATTTATAGTATAGTAAAGTTTTAGACATGTATTCCTACTTATTCTTGAGTAACTTTGGCTTTTTTTAAGCTTTTTTCACATTTTGAATCCAACATAAAGTATTTTTATAATACAGAGAGTGCTCTTTTTATATTTCTTGTGTTTTAAAGCTCCATTGTCAGATCACATTAATCTAATTTAGTCAAAATATAGCACACAAAGGCCTGTAACTCCAATAAAACCACATAATAGGAAACACATGTTGAAGTTTGCTGCAATTAGGAGAACATTTCATTTTTTCTTAACCTCATGTGTCCATGCAAAACTGTCTGGCTATAGAAATCAGATTTTTTGGACACTCATTGGTCGTTTTTTTTTTAATGTTAAAGGTGTTTTATGTATTAAAACTGCAGATTTTTCATTACATGATAAACTTTTAATCATAAATATTTGACTTAAATTTCATCCAAACCGAGACAGACTTTTACTTTAAGATGAGTTTGTTGCCCTGACGTGACACTAACATCTTCTAAAAGGAGAATATTTCCTTTTTCATTAAATGAGCTTTATTTCTAGAATACTGTGAATTCATTTATCCCTTTATTGTACACAGAGGCCTTCAGCTCCACATGAAACTAAACAAAATTTTCACTGCTGCAGCCATCTGGCCTCTTAAAGGAAACTGATTCACTTCTGCTTTAGTTCAGCTTTTGCTTCATGCATATCAGAATAATCATGGTGCTTTTTTCAGTTCAATGAAGTTAATTTTATAAAACATTATTTGCTGAAACCTGTTTCCTTCCTGTGATGAAAAACATAAAAAAGACTTGACAGAAAGTTGTTTATTTTTAAATTTTATCAAGTCCTTCACATTGGCTAATTTAAGTGTAAAAAGCTTTTTAATTGAATTAATGTTCTGGTTTTAGCTCTCTTTCAGGTCAAACATTTTTCATGTCAAATGCTCCCCAGAAGGCCTTTAACCCCAGATAAAACAAAACAAACAAACATTTGGACTTTTTGCTGTGATTACACGTCTGCAAAGCAAATATTACACCATAAATTATCTCATCCTGTTAATTTTTGCAAACAGTCTGTTTATGCAACATTTTTTGCAGACTATTATCCTTGTAAAATCTATAAAAAGTTATTTTAAGACACCTAAACTTTGCTGTTTTCTTTAAAACCTTATGAGAAATATGTTCGTAAAACATTTGACAGATAATTAATCTTTATCTGTGTATTTATTTCTCTTTTTAGGCAGATTCTTACCTTAATAGTACTCTAACATCATTCATTAACAGACACAAACATTTTTTCTTGAGTAAAACTTCACCTCGATCAGAGTGATTTTACGGTTTATATCAGACTAAGGCCTTTAAAACCACATAAAATCATAAAAACTTAAAAAATATTTGACATTTGTTGCTGTTCGGCCTCTGAAACAATCACATTTTTCTTCATCTTAACATGTTTTTTTATTTATGAAAGCTTTGATATTTTTAAGGCCATTTTGGGCCATTGTTTAGTCAAATATTTCTACTTTTTTAGGTGATTTAGAGCAGTACACAACAAATAAAACAAAAGGTGACAGGATGAAATTGGAGGAAGACGAGGAAATAACACATTAATGACATGAACACAAGACAGGCGGAGTATATTTAACATACCAGGATAAGTATTTAAATATTTTTAGTAGTAAATATTTCTACTTTAAGATCTTGATAGTTCAAACTTTGTTGTATTGATTATAGAAAAAATCTTGATAAAATTGTTATTAAGGTCTTTGATATTCCATTTACAATCACAAAAATCAGTCCAGAAATGGTAAATCATGACACCTTTTAAAAGAACATCAGGTTTTCCTTTTTTATATATTTTTCAATAATCTGTTTCCACACAATTTAGAGGATTAGTCTTTATAATCTCTGTATTAGAAATATCTGATGGTTGTCTTTACTGCAGACTTATTAAAGTAATTCAAGCCAAAATGATCATTATGATGTGGGTATTGGCAAATAATTTCTTCAACAGTTAGTCACTGGGTTTTCTGCCAACATTTAATGTCAGTGTAAAAGTTTGTTATATCAGAATTAAGTTTTTAAAGAATAAGCAACATGGTGTGCAGCACATTAATCATTGTTTTGGATTTTCTTGTGCTCATGATTATGTGAAACCAAAATCACAGATTAAATATGTCCCACTGAAACATTTTAAATCTGTCATTAAAGTCCTTTATATGAACTTTAATTTACCACGGTGTCCTACAGTCTGTATAGATTTAAGGCTGATAATAAACACAGTCGTTTAATTAAACTCATTTTTGCAAACATTTTAACCACAAACATCTTTAGTAGTCCATTCATGACTATTTCCAAACAACCTATAAATGTGATTTAAAGCTTACTAATGAAGCTGAAGGAGCACAAACTGAGCTTTTCTGTCTCTGCATGACCTCACCTGTCACCTTTTGTCTCCCTCCACCTCCACTTCCTGTTTCTGTGATGTCACAACAGGAAGTGAGGCCTGCACCTGAGGCTTTTACTCCAAATAGTCTTAATATGAGGCTTTGATTCTGTTTATTTCTACATGCTTATCAAAGAAATATCTTAATAATAATTTAATTTACGTTCTCCCTTATTTCAGCTGGGATTATTCCTAACCAGACATATTTAAACTTAAACATTAGTTTGTTTTTCTGTGTTTAAGGCCCAGCTGATGTAGAATAAAATAGGCAAAGAATTGAAATAATAGTCCAGGCTGATACACGGCCTGTTTATCATCCTGTAAGCACAACATGTAAAGGCAGCAACCTCTTTGTTTATCTACATTATATGTTTATATTTTCAATTAATTTAGTTTGAACAGAAATGCATTTGGATTATTTTTCACTTTTTGTTGGAGCAGGAACATACAGAGAAGTGTTGGTTCAGACAGGAAATAAATATAAACAAACAAAAAGTTTATTTTCATAAAGTTTGAAATAAGGAATAGCTGTTTTTGCACTCTGAGAGAAAAAGTTAAAATACCAGATTTATATTAAAACCCTTAGAATAAGGTTGAAATACAAAAGTTGACATCATTCTCAGATTTTATTTGAAGATGATCTTTTCAGTTTCAACAGTTTTCTTCACACTATACCCTTCTGAAAACTTAAATTTAGACTTTTTTAATCAACATTTGGACTTTTTTTTTAACCATGAAAACATCTACTTTGTTTTAGTTTCTGATTTAAATTTATTCTAAGTTTTATTTTGATAATAACCAGGATTTCTTTTGAAGTTGAAGAATATAAATACGATGTAATAACCAGGGTCCATGTAAAAGGCTCTTTTTAGGACATCGTACACGATGCTTTTGTTGATGTTTCTTAGGGCTGAAAGATTTATCGTTTTTAGATCGAAATCACGATTTTAGACAACGCAATTTTGTGATCGCCAAAGCAGCAATTTTTTGCAGCGCTCCTGACTGACTCAGGATCTGTTGTGTCAAGTATTATACACATACTGTTTTACAAATTTGTAGACAATCTATATGTTAAAAGTGCTGGTAAGCAGGTCAACAACACAAAGCCTCTGTTTAGGAGTAGAAGTTAATGAAAACAGATTATTTATCATCACTATTGAAGGTGAATAATGTGTTAAGTGTTCATCATTTATTTCCTTACTGTTGTCTGTACTGTAAACAAAGTGAATTTTGCACTGAAGTTTGATTTGAAAAAAAAATTGTGAATTGCAATATCTGACAGAAAAATCGAAATTCAATCTTTTCCTAAAATCGTTCAGCCCTAATGTTTCTGTTGGCTCTATAAATCTGTGATATCAGGGTGGCTGTCCCAGCTGATACTGTTACACCCTGGACTGATGGCAAATCAATCACAGGGCTGACGTATAGAGACAAATTACCATTAATTAACAGTCATATCTAACCTGTTTAGTCCCAAAGTCCCTGATTTCAGGATGCTTCATGCTCTCCAACAAAAACATAAGAAAAAGTGAACTAATCATGTAGAAATATAGTCATGCTGCACATCAAATTAAACAGGAAATTTTCAGCTACACAACCATATAAGCCATTTTTACACACACCAAACACAACGTCAACACCAAGCAAATGAATTCTGTTTCACTTTGATTCAAACTTGGGTTGGTTTGTATGGATTTGTTTGAATGGGAAAATGTAGAGAGTTCTGGTTGATTTTTAACAAAAAGAAACAAAAATATTGGATTTTTTTTCGAGAATAGTCAAAAACTGCCAGCAGAAGAAGATTCAAACTGTTGTAATTGGGCGTAATGAACACCAAAACCGACATAAAAGTGAAATTTAAAGTTTGGTATATCAGAAATGTCAAATGGGACTAATGAAGCCAAACTGTGCCAAGATTGGGCCTGACCACTCTGTAGTAAAACCTCTCTAACTTTGCTCTGCATCACTTTATCAGACTCAAACTTGGCAGAAGTAATGTTCACATATTTTCACATTCATTTATAGAGTTCTAAAGCTGCAGCTGCATCATTCCAAAGAGATATTCACAATAAAAACTTGTTATTTATAGGCGAGGATGAACTTTTCTAATTATTCATTTACTCTGTCCCAGTAACACATGTACTGATAATTCACATCTGGACTAATCTCTCAAGTGTTACTTTATTATGACACCAAAATAATCCAAATAGACCTTGTGGTTGCAGAGATACACTCTTTTCTTTATGAGGATGTCATTTTAGAGCAGAAATCTTACCATTAAGTATGTTTTTGCTTTCCTTCAATGATTAAGTCTCTTTACTCTTGACTGTTTAAGTCTATGATGGAAAAAGTAATTTGGTACAAACAGAAACTCAAAAATGTTTACAGAGAGAAACGTAACTCAGCACTGGATCAATGAGATATTTTTGTAAAGCTTTGTTCCCAACAACAACATAAACATTTACACCATAAGGATGAGGACACTCGGATGAGTACAATCACACATAAATCAAGCTCTAACTTTCCTAAGCAGTGGATCCTGTTTGTTGATTTAAGTTTCCTTGTCAGCCTCCACAGTCTGTTAGCTGAACGAGTCAAACTGCTTCATTTTCTGCTCAGTAAACACAGAACAAACAGTCTGAACCAGCGATGCAGGAAAAAAAAAAATTACGGGTTCAAAACATTTAAACACTCACAGCGTGTTCTTGCAGCCTAAAGGAGGATCTAATTAGTCAGTCTGCAGACCTCATATTGCTGCAAACGAGCATCGGACAGCATTTAAATACAGGAATAAACATTTGACAGGGAGCGGTCAGACCTGACAGGTGAGTTTTTCCTCTTTTAAGAATTAAAAGAAGTTTTGTAGGTAAACTAAACGTGTATAAGGTCAGTTTTACGGACATTTCTGCAAAGATAGACTGAGGCTATTCTATTAAAATGTAAAGTACTGGAGGTCACTCTGAAGTAGACAAGAACATGTCTCTTTAAATCACAAATCAAAGAATCTGTAATGATAAACATAGATGTAATGGTTTGTTTACGTCGTAGATAATGCTCATTCAGATGAAAACTCCAGCCTGGATCTCATTATTTGTCCTAAATGAGGGATTTTCTGCTTTTGTCTCAGCAGCGTCGTTACCGTTCAGTCTAATGAGGACTCTTTCTTTCTCTGTTTGTTTCTGCAGGACGACATCGATGCTACACGAGATGTTTTCTACCTGCAAGCTGTGGAGGAGAAACATGTCGCTCGCAGGAACAACGAAATGGAAAATGTCAAATGAAGATTCTAATTCACTGCCGTCAGCCTAAACAGACTGACAGATCGAAATGTCTGCGTGTCGGCGGTGGCTCTTGGATATTTTTAAAGTCCTTCTTTTATGAAGCTTCACTTTACCCACAAAACAAGACTTTCCTTGAATGAACCCTCAAGTTTGAGGTAGCAAAAAATCGATTGATTCGAATTATTTTCTGCAGATGATTTAAAAAATTAAAAATCAGGGTTTTTTTCTAGCCTGAGTCCAATTGTAAGTAGTAGCATTTTTGAAAAATATTACAATTTTCATGATGGCCGGCCTTGTAGGGTTTGCACAAGCACTTTTATAGGCTTGTATTTTTTATTTAAGTAGATTAAATATTGATCAAACAGTTTCATGCTAATACTGTAAAAACACCTCAGCCTTTTAGTGTTTATGTAGACAAACCTGCCTACGTTTATACTACATAATCAACCTTTTATGACCCAGACTTTGACTTTAAGAAGGAAACATTTAGACAACATAAAGGCAAAACTTGATTTGATTCATTTTTATGTCACTGGGAGTTTTGTTTCTTTTAGGGAGGGAAAAATCGATTACAATTGTAAATCGAGTGTTGTGTAAAAAAATCGGGAATCTATTTCTAGGCTATATCGCGCAGCCCTAGTTTGAGGTGTTACTTTGGTTAGGCATCACTTCATCCTCTAAAAAGATATCACGTCTTTATGTCGTATACATCCAGTCCTGTTCTAGTTCGTTGTATGTTTGCATTGTTCACTTTGAATCACATAAAACTGCAAATCACATCATAATCAGGTTCATGGAAGACCTTTAAAAGCCCTGAAACACTTTAAATGTATACGTTAAAGTGAAAAAGGTCTTAAGCAGTTTACTTATATCTCTTTTATACTGGCCAAAAATACTGTTTTAACACGGTAACAATCAGCTCCTGTCGGCAGTTTGAAAGGGTTTAATCTGCATTTCAATCTGGGTCGACTAACCCATGTTTTAATCAGCTTCAGTAAGAACATCACATTAGATTGTTGATTGTCCAGGGGGTCTTTGGTGCAGAAGGTGTGACCAGGTGAGGGTGGTGGACTCCCATGAGCTGGAGAGGACTAGCATGTTATAGGACGGGATTGAACCTCACCTGTCAGCAGTGATCGCCTCTTTAACTTCATATTTTTGTTAAAGTGCAGCTTCTGCCAACAAAATTAAATTGGTTGTTCATAATGTGACTGTGGCCGCGTGTCATTACCAAAAAATAACTAAGCATGAAGAAAATATTAGACTTCAACATATTTGCCTCACCTGAAGTATCAAAACAACACATTTATATTCAGATATCCAAAAGAAATTTATCAATATAATCTAGATTGATATTTGTATTGGTTTTTGTAAGTTATTGAAGAACTTACTTTGCTAAAATAGTTTCTCTAAATCTCTTTAACGACGCATTAGAGCAGTGATCACCAATCTGGCCCTCTGATTATTATGATTATCTATATAAATATCAAAGTTTTTCATGACTAAAAGAAATCAGAATTTTAAGAAAAAGTTCTTAAATTTAATTTTGAATTCTCAAATAGGTATGACTTCATACTTAAGACTTCTACCCTTTCTCTCCTTTTTTCTTATAATTCTAAATATAATCTCAGAATTTGGACTTTTGTCTAAGACTTTAAAACAAGTTCATCGTTTAATTTTCTTTTCTTCTCTGTATTTCTTTCTTTTTGGCCCTTACGGTTTTCCGTATTACTAAAGTGAGAACATGTGCAGGCTAAACGTTTTGTTTTAATGATAGATTTTGTCTCGAAACTATTTGAGACCCCATGTTTGTGCTTCAGGACTGGTGAATGGGACTGAAAACTAATAATATTGTAAGTGGACCAAAGTATTTCATTTTAATGTTTTGTAAGTATTATTACTTTTTTTGGTCCCCATAGCATATGCCAAGTAAAAAGCTGGCCCTTGTACTAATGTGGTTGATGATGCCTGCATTAGAGCATCAAGTATTACTCAATATTGTATTTAGATGATAGTTGGGGTGAATTTTAAGTGCTTTAAAAATAGGAAAACTCTTGTTTCAATTATTTAATTCTGGGTCCATTGGCTAAATTAGTTTGAATTATACGTTAAGTTCATTTAACAATTCATAATTTATCTAACTACTTTATATATGCACATTTTGTTCATCAAACATTATTTTTCTCCATCAAGACTGTTCAAAAATTTGTAACAATGCCCGACTTACAAACATCAATATTGCCCACAAACATGCTTCACAGCGAGAGGATCATTGGATCAGTGTTTTAGGTGTGAGTGTGTACGGTTGTTTCTCTCTGTAGTTCGGCCCTGTGGTTGTCTGTTAATCAGTCCTATTGTGTAACCCTGCCTTTTGCTCAATGACAGATGGGATGGGCTCGGGCCTCTTGCAACCCAAAAGGATGAAGCTGCAGTATTGTTCAGTGTTTTTAATGTTTGCAGCACCATATCTGGATTAGGGCAGAACGGTTTTAGGAAAAGATAAATTGTAATTTTTCTGGCAATTATTGTGATTTCAGTTCAGGATTTTCTTCAAATTGAGCTTTAGTGCAACATTCACTGTGTTTACAGTAAAGACAACAGGAGGAAATCAATGATTAAAAGCACATAACACATTATTCATCATCTAATATTGATGCTAAACAATCAGTTTTCATAATTTAAGGGATACTCCAACTTGTACTCCTGGCCAGAGGCTTTGTGCTGTTGACCTGCTGACAGAACTTCCATGAATGCAAATGCAAATTTTTAAAATATATTGTGTAAAATAGTTGACACAACAGTTTCTGGGTCAGTCAGGAGCGCTGTAAATACTCGCAGCTTTTGTGATCACATGGTTGTGTAGCTGAAATTGTGATTTCGATCTGAAAATGATAATTCTGTCATATCTTATGGCTGATACTTAGGCACCGACGTCTTGTGGAGGCCGATGCAGCTCTGGTTGAACCGTGAGCTGCTGCGTACTCGAACATTGTGATCTTCCATCTTGACTTCGACCCACTTGGGAGTTCGTTTCCATCTCTTTTTTCCAGCTTGATTTTCTTGCCACCTTCACTGTCACTTTTGCTTTCGCTTGTCTGCGAGCCCCCTGGTGGTGAAACTTAGAAATGGTGTCTTTTAGTGCTTTTGGTTCTCAGTACAGTATATACAATGATAGTACATGTTAAACATTGATGGGGGTGTTATAGCATGGCTGTAAAAACAGCAACACTGAAGCTGATGGTGTCGCTGTTTCTCATCTTGTTGCTTTTTGTCTCAGATAGACGAGTTTCTGACCAGCATCAGGACAAATGTTGAAAAGCAACCAAGCGTTTAGGAAGCCACACAGCCATTTGAAGCAGATGACTACAAGGGTTTGATGCTGCATCCGTTAACCTCTGAACTGGGAAGAGGGAAGTGGGAGTGACGTCCTCTCCCAGTTGTCAGCGTTCCAGTTACAAAGTCGGAAAAAGCCTGCCGATCTACCAGGCTTCTGTTAGCCGCTGTTAGCACGCCCTGCATTGTTGTTCACAAATACCACATTAGGAATGTAAATAACACAATGGCAACATTTTTTAAAATATAAGTCAAACAGTACTATGTATGCGGGTGATTTAGTGTGACACACACCAGTCAGAAGTGCTAATAAATGGATTATTACAGGAGCTTAGTATCTGTTTACACTGGGGGCATCCATCTTCGATGGTCAACTCGGGCGTGGCCAGGTTTCTCTGAGTTCGCAGTAGCAATTCCGACCTCGGGGTGCGTTCCAGTTGAAATTTCACACTATGAACTTGGAAATTCGGGCTTCCGACTACAACTGGAACGCACCATGATACTTGGGCTGTTTGTGTCTTTGTGTCACATTTTTGCACTAGCTTAGCCAGCATTAATTCTTTAGACAGCATGCCAAATAAGAGTAACAGGTATGACCTCTATTGAAAAAAACTAAAGGCAGATAGTGACTCTCAATTTGGCCAGGACAGCTAGGTTACAAAACACCAATAACTGCTTTGCTTTGAATCAAATGTGCAAATGTGTTATAGATTAGCAAAACATAAACAGCATGTTCTTATCTTGATGAGACAGATGCACAGCCTCCTACAGTTATTTTTCTGGTGGATTTAAAACTTGTATGTAAAGACAGCTCAGCCTCTCGGCACAGCTTTTAACAATGTTTAATTTTGATTTTTTTTTAATCTCTTATGTTGTACTTTGTTTTTGTCTTTCTCTCTTCCTGTTTTGTTTCTCTGACTACTGTACTATCCCAATATTTACAATGTTGGGTATGTCATGTCCTTTAACCTTGGTTATTTACCATCTGCTTTGGTGGTGTTGTTTGATATCGAAAAATGATAAAAAGTTTGGTCACAGAAAAAAAAGACTAAAGGCGAGTTGAGCTGCTACCAAAGTGACCAGGTAAATTCTACCAGATGTTCTTTACTGTGCATCATGTTGGCTAATCTGGATTTAAAATGTCACCTAATGGGATACATCCCTCGTTGTCACCAGAACAACACATATCTACTGTTATAGCAGCAAGGCTGTAACACAATTAGCCAGTGTTTAATTTGCAATTAAGGCCATCACTTCTTACCTTTTTGAGTTCTTAAAGAGACAGTACAAAGTGCTTTACAATAGTTAGTAAGTAAAAAGCAATAAATAAAACAATTAAAAATAAATCAAAGCAAAAACAGCTTTAAAAAAGAGTGATAGTGACAGAGAAACTAACCATCCTTAATCCCACTTTATGTTTAAAATTAGAATTAAAACAAATTTGTGAGGAGGCCCGCAAAGTTTTTCTATTTGTGTAGTATTTTCTAGTTTAATTTTTCTTTTTTACCTACCTTAAGTGTCCTGCAGCTACTTTATTTGAGGGTTTGTGTTTTGTTATTTGGATTATTTAGTGTCTTGTAATAAAGGTGCAGATTATGAGTTTATAATCTTCTCTGCTCCTTTTATTACCATTGTTTCTTTGTATTGAAGTTATTTTGCCAGTAAACTAAACAAAGAATAGGTTGAATAAATAAAGGGAATTGTTGAACAAGAGTAACAGGCTAAGACACAAAAAAAGTTTTTCACTTGACAGCAGTTTATAGTTTATACATAAGTACAGCAAAGTGGTGCAATATATATATATTTGTTGTGTTTATTTGCCCGGGTTATAATGACATCTTAGGCAGGTGATAGTTTTGCTTGGATCATTTACATCTTTTTGATGTGTAAATGTAAATTGTGTTTCTGTTTGTTCTAGTTGTTTGATTACTTATGTCCTGATGAGGTTCTCGTGCCTTTAATATCTTTATATTTTGCTGTCTGCATGTATAAGCTCTTCATAAACCTCTGTTTATAAAAGTGCAATACAAATTAAGTTATATAATGATTTGCTTTGGCTCGAAAACTCTTAAATATAATGTTGAAAGTATGCAGCTACATAGTTAATGACAAAAACATTTTTATAAACTACATGAAGCCACGATTAATGCTGCCTTTTAGTCATCACTGCTCAGTAGGACAATCATTTTCACTTTTAGATTCAGAAATAGACACTCTCTGATGCACCTGTTTAGATGTAAACTATGTTTAGAAAACTGGGGCTCCAAAGTTTTGCCAGTATTTTACAAAAGTCATTTTGCAGAGACGCTGCAGCTGACTGGTGATATTAATCAGGACTGACAGAGAGAGTCTAGCTTTAAGGATAAATAGGTGTATTTGTGAGTTTTTTTTATAATAAATATTCGGTCATGTTGCAAAACTATTGGTCATAAATGGCACACGTGAACATTAATGATAAGCTGCTTTTAAATGACTGAATTAGAGCCACATATGAGCTCAAAGGTGGTATTTTAGAGTTTTTATTTAAGGTTAAAGATCTGTTTTAAGGTCTTCTACTTGTGCAACCTTAAATATTTGTGTACAGCCTTTACTTCTCATTATTGATCATTTAGGAGAGAAAAGAGACTTGTTTTAAACCTACGTGTAACTCTTGGAGAGAAGCAGGGCGAGCTCACAGTTAGGAAAGATGAACATTAACCTATTTACATTTCCACAGGCACTTTTGTCTCCTCCTCCTGCATTCCCGCCCGATTCACCCTGTTTCTCCACAGCCTTTGACCTCCCCTCCCCTCCCCCAACACACACACATGAACACGCTCACTACCATGCAAACAAGGGCCGGGTCTCATGATGGCATTGTTGAGGAAGAGCATGCGTAGAAAAGAAAGTCACATTTGGAGTCTTTCTCTCCAGCCTATAGGGACTTTAGGCACTTGTCTCAAACAGGCCTGCATAGATGTTTTAAAACCATCATTACTTTAATCAGACTAATTAAGAGATCTTCAGAGTTAGTGCATTTGTTTGATAACTTTATAAGAATAAAAATGCATCAGATAAAGAAAAAGCTAGTTGATTAGTCCTCAATAGTTAAGTAATTGACAAATATTACACCAATAGATTGTTAAATATCTGTCCAAATAGTCGAACATAATTTCAAAAAAGGAAGTGTAGATGTCACCTACTTCAAAATAAGTTTTATACTTTCCTTTAGTTTGTGATTGGAGACCCATAGTTTGCCTGATGGCAGTAAAGACCCAAAATTTATAAGTAGGAAGACACCCATACATGCTATGTTTCTCACTTTTTGCATTGTAAGTAAATTTCACTTCTGCTCTTAATATTTAAAGTTGTTGACATCCTTTTCTCCGCAGCAAACGCATACATGTCACTTTGAAAAAACAGTATTAACATATAAACGCTAAAATACACCATTCAGGTTTTGTTTTATAGAGCAATCAATCAACATTTTTTATTTCTAAAATGTAGTGGTTGAGATTTTGCCAAATTTAGTTTGTCTTTTTTCATTAAGGTGGTGGTATTGGGTCCATAAGGCTTCACCTGCAAACACACAATACATGAACTATTGCTACAACATCCTGAGCTGTTCTGTTTCTGCATGATATGCTGCTAAAATGGAATTTAAACATTAATATACTGATAAGAATAGCCCCATACAAGGAGCAACACCAGCACAGGACCACTGTTTTGCATTACAACTTATTTTTAGTTTCTAAATGCACATTTTATTTGATTTAAGGTGTATTAATGCAATTTTAATGCAGTCAAGTTGGTCTAATTATATGTTTGTTATGCAGATTTGCATCTTAAAGAAATCTCCATAACATATAATTAGACCAATAGAAGCATTTTAATGGATCATCTGTGGAAGCTTTACCATCTACTGAAGAGATTTGTTTGAGACCCCAGAGTGACATTATGACTCGATCCACGCCCCAAATCTGGCACCCATCAAATAAAATAAAATAAAACAAAAATTCCATTGACTTTATCTAGAACATATTTCTAAAATATGTTATGTTTATCACTATTTCATATATAAAATAGTGTGAATACATTATATTTACATTATAATTTCCATTTCAGAGTTACTGAAGATGGTGCAGTGAATTGTTTGTAACACTTGAAGCATGTTTACAAGCTGCAAAATCCAATTATATTATTAAAAACAGGTTTGGCACAAGTATGCTGCAAAACTTTACAGTGTACTAAACTAAGCTGCTCGCTAGTGCTATACAATATTATTGGCATGATATTAATATCTGCAGGTAATTGACTCAAACATGATTGTTGCATCAGCAGATATTAACACTTCTGTGGCTATTTACAGCCAGCTAGGGTCGTTAGCCATATTTATTCAATATATTAGCTGTAACATTGGCAGAATTGTCCTATCACCCATAGTGGTTCACTTTGTCTATATAGAAAAAAAAATCCACAGTATCATTAATTTGAAAATTAAATGTTGAATCAACAATTCAGTTAGTAGAGACATAGTGCTCTTGACACATACATACTGGTAGAATTAACAGTGAGTTTGTAAATATTGACATATCAGATATTAGCAAAAATCAAGTATTAAATATCCCTAAATCAAGTGACAGTAGAATACTGATATCTCTAGCTCTGTTTGTTACTTCAATAAAGGCAAATATCAGCAATTGTGTGCCACATTTAAATAAGGTAAACCAACGAAGATGCTCTATTTTGTCTGTATTGATTTTATACCTAAGAGTTGATAGCTAGTTTATTATTATGACATTTATGTTATTTACAACGTTATGTGTCTTTGTGGAGTAGGTGTACTGAAGAAATAAATACTGCTGTAGTTTTTCTGTTTGTTTTCTACAAGTCAGATCAATTCATTTAATTGTTCCTTGTGGATAAATACTGAGTTTTCAATTAAATCATGTAGTTGTAAAAATTATTTTTATATAGCAAAAATGTATGAATAAGAAACTGTGTGTAAACTTGTAAGTGTATAAACTTAATGTATGTATCACTGGAGTGATGATGTTATCATGTAAAGGTATTTTATAAAAGTGCAGAAGTTTAAGGTATAATAAACATTGCAAATTTTTCATTGTTATGTTTGCATGGTTGTTTTTGAGTATATGTGCAAAAATGTAGGAGCACTAATATTTCCACTTTATTCCAGGTTATGTGATTAAATAATAGAGGTGTAATTGTCCTCAGTTTATGTAGTCATGCGAGTTATATTTCTCACTCCAGAGTTTATAATTTAAATGTACTACATTTAAAGTAGTTTATACTTCAATAAACTAGAATTTTCCTTTTGCTTTAACATTTGAGAGGAAAAATGCTCAGCCCGTAAACTATGCAGAGTCCTTTGTGGTTATCTGACCCTAACAAACATGGTGACCTCTCGGCTCCCTGGTGACCTGAGTGTTTGTGCAGTGGGGGTGGAGGAGAGAGAGAAACTTCACCAAGAGCAGAAAAGGCTGCAGACTTAATGATTAAAATGTTATTATCCACAGATAGGATTTCTGAATCATTGCAGTTTATGAGTGTACTCTGCTTTATTTAAGCCTGCAGGCTGTGTAAGCTGACAAAGATAATACTGTGACTTAAATAGGCTGAATATTAATCAGATTAATTATGAATAAATCATAAATTAAAACTCCACCAGTAGATTTTACACATTGACTGTGATGAGGCGCTGTAGTGATTCTGATGTGATCTGAAGCCTTTTACTCTAAATTATTAAGATTGTTTACACTAAAGTTGTTATTCCGAGTGATGCGAGCTCAAAAATCCGCTTTTAGGGTAAATTAGGGCTCGACCATCAGCTGCTCCTTCATGAGGCGGAGAGAATCAACTTTCTCGGTTGTGTGAACCGTGCGTGGGCTGCTGCCAAACCCGTTGGCCGTTTGGATCCATTTTGTTTGGAGGAGCCATTTTCTAACCAGGCGAGCGGCCCACGGTGCCACGTCGGCTGTGGGCGTGTAGACCCGGTGAGGAAGCAAACTGATCGGCCCCCGGCCCACGGAGCACCGGGGGAAGAGAACTTAGAGCCAGAGTTCAGGAATTCTCACCAAAACCTCACATTTAGGCACACGCCTCATGTCTGTGTTGGAGGCGGGAAGGCAGGCCTCCGCGTCAGCCTCCATTTTGAGGAGCCTCCATCCTCGCAGAGGGGCGCGCGGGCACTTTCTGCGCCATCCTGTCACTTCCTCTGCGCCCCCCACTCACAAATATGATGAAGCAGGAGCTAACAGGCTGCGGGGTGGGGCGTCATGGCTCCAGTGTGGCCTGCTAAAAGCCGTGACCTTTCTGAAGGAGCTCCAGCCCCACTGTTTCTGTGTAGAGCCTGAAGAAGAAGGGGGCGGCGCGGGTTAACGCCAACTCTGCGCCGCACTGAGCCCGCCTGGCTGCTGTTACGCTACCGCCGCCATGTTTGATTCATTGTTTTAGCTGATGGGGCTCTGGGTGGAGGCAGCGCCGGGTGGAGGGTTTCCGCAGGTTCCAGTAGCTGTAGCTTTGCGGCCCCTGAGGCAAAGTGGGGCCCCGGACCTTTTGTTCCCAGCTCAGAAAACCCTGAGGTTCACCATAGGTCATTTATGTAACATCATGACACGACGAAGTTCTCCACCATACACCATATTCATCCAGAGGGAGGGGGCGGCGGAGGAGGGGGTGGTGCCGGGCTATAGAATAAGGAGGCGGGGTCTCCGTATTTAAATGAACCTTTACTACACCCACAGGCCTTCAGCAGGTCACCGCTGGAGCCGTAATTGATGTATTAAAATCAATAAAACACCGACAAAGTTTCCCGCTCACAGCCTTCAAGCTAACGTTCCTCGGGTGTCACGTAGGGTTTCGTCATACGGACTGATCTGTGCCTGCCTGCACGAGCGCAGGACCGTTAAGCGCATGTGTGGCCTCGTCGTGTTGCATAAAGTGTCGGTACAGTACAGAGGGGCTCGAGCTCAGGCTGAAGCAGGGGTCTCTGCTGGTGTGCACATGCGCGTACACGCGTGCGCACGCGCTCATCTGGTGAATACCCTCTGATGAGAGGGGGGCTCCCTCCCCCTCCTCCTTAACCTAGGGCCGGGAAATATGGCGTTAAAATAAATGTAGCTGAATTATATGAAGGCGAATCAGGATTTGTAGTGAATTAAACTGACTCCAGACCGACTGCTCAGTAAAACGTGAACATTTATATTTGACAGCATTAAAATAATTTTAAGTTTTATTCATGACCTGCTGTTGGGCTTTGGATCTCATGTGGCTTTAAGCTAGCTTTGGTTGCATAGATTGAAAACTTGTTTAGTTTGTTACATGGTCCATTTGTTATCATATTAAATAAATAACATTCACAGTAATATGTGGATACCCTAGATAACTTATTTAAAATATTAATATTAGTTCACAAGCACTTTATTACCTATGTCACAGAAGTTATGTCTACTTATTTGTTTGCTATCTGTTAGCAAAATAATTAAAAAAGCTCCAAACCGATTTAGATTGAATTTTCAAGGAATGTTGGCACGAGGGAGAAGCAAATGAATTTTTGTGGTGATCCAGATCTGGATGTGGATTGAGGAATTTATAAAATAGGGCAGTTTTTCACATTTCCCTGAATAATTAAGCTAGTAATGCTGAACTGGTTATAGAAGAGGTTTTTGCCCTCAAAGTATTTCTACTTTTGTTAAAAAAAAAATAATTGCATTTTAGATTAACACCTAGTTGGTGCCTCAAAAACAAAAGGAGAAGCCTGAAACATGCAATATTGCACAATTTAACAATTTTGATTATTAGAAATTACAGTTAAACTCCTGCTTAACTTTGTCACTTTGCCTCATTACGCTTCAAATAATATTATTATTTATTAATAAAAATAAAAATAAGTGTGAATTATGTGTGTCTGTTCGCAGAGCAGTATGGCTTTTTGGGGAGTGCAACAGTATGGCGCAGTGCAAGTTTCAAATAGTCGTAGTTCCCTGCTGGCTTTCCATTTTTCCAGCACTTTTTAACAAGCATCTAATTTGCCAAAACGCAGTTCTGTCATCACTACAACATGACGCATATTGCATACTAATATTTGTGTCAGTTCAAAGTCTGATCCAGGTTTAGGAGAGAGCAAAAGAGCATGGCACAGCATGTGTTTCACATATACAGAGGGCTGCTCTCCCCTGCTGGATCTGCATGCTCCAGGCTCACCAATATAAAACCTAAAAGTTCCTGCAGAGGCAGAACAATCAGGTGTCAACTTGAGCCCCAATTCACCTTTAAAAAATTCAAAGTAAAGGCAAAACACCACAGGGACGTAACCATGACCGCTTGAAATGACACCGTGAACTAGGCTAATGCTCTGTCTCTCTCTTGCATGGACACGTTACTGGAGATCATTGGTTGTACTTTCTGATACCACAGGCATTATTATTATGATTTATGTCTTATTAAAATTGGAGCATGTGGTTGCCCATGAAGAGTTAAGACAGTACTGAGAACCTCAATGTTTGATGATTTGATGCAGTAACAAGTCCTGTAACACAAGAGCTAGTTAGCATTCTCTATCACCACTTCCATCATCTCAAAGTCTGTGGTGTTTTTTCTACAACATATAATGCAACTGGAAGTGCCCCGCTTATGAACAGATGTAACTAAAAGGCTGGACTTTAACAAATTGCTGCAAGGACTTTTAACCTTTAATAAACACATAATTTCTGCAGTTAAAGCACAAACTTGATTGAGACACACTAAGAGGAAATTCTCTTAAACATATTACAACATTATATTTCGTGAAAATGTAGTTGAAGCTTTTTAAGTCAAACTGTGATGATGTGGTTCTGTAGTTCTTTAAATGAGTTCTCTTTAGTTGTCTACTACAGCTGTGTATGTTTGCATTTAAATGAAAAATAGTATTTGTTGTAAAGTTAATCATAATAAACAAAAGATTGAAGTTTCATAACATTTATTTAGCTTTTTTTGCAGAAGTATGAAATAAAGTAATAATACAAAATCCCTTAGGTGTTTTTGTTTACAGAACTTATACATGCTAACTTGCTGGTTGACCCAAGACCCATTTCCCATTTGTCTCCCACTGGCTCTGCGTGCTCCCCTCTCATCAATATTACACATTAATACTAACTCCAGTGAGTGGACAAATGAGAGTAATCAACGGGGCCAAGAGGTGCAATAAAAGTAAAAGGTTAAAAGCAGAATCAAAATGTGACCAAGATACACAGCATATGTTTTAATAATGTTTGTATCAGCTAGAAATGTGCTGCAGACAAGACTTACAAGGAAAAAAAGAAACATATATACAGAGTTTTTTTGTACAATTAAAGTTAAAAAGACAAAACTCTCATTGTTCATCCAAACAGAAAAGACAGTTTACTGTGCACACCTGCTGAGGATAACTGGCTTGTAGAAAAATCCGTTCTTGAATGTTTTTAATTGATACTGAATATTTTATGAAAACAGTTCAGTTGAAATGCAAAACACTGGCTGCCTCTTCTGATAGTATTTCTCACTCTTGCTGAATATCCCTGACGAAAGGTGGATAAACTGTATGATCACTTTACTCGACAATCCTACTTTAACATTTGTCCACATAAACATTTATGTTTTTGAAATGTTAGCATATTTATACCTCTGGCCTGGCATGTATACTACACAATTTGGGTAAATTAAGGGACTCTGGGTTTGTTGATGCACTGATTATTGTTTTAGTTAGTGTTGAGTATTTCCATAAAATATCAATATCAAATGAACATTTATTGCCATGTGATGCATCAAATTAAGGCACACCTGATCTACATCTATACCAAATAGCCTCAATCTACAGATGCCTAATATATATGGCAAACAGCTGCCTTCATAAACTAACCCAACATTTATATTTAGAGTAAATTTAAACTCTCATTTGTTGCTGTTTAGTTTTATTAATACATAAGGTTGTAGAAATTTCCAAGCACACCTAAACTTGTCTTAAAAGGTATCAGTGTGTCCTGCTGCACCAATTGACAACCACCGGTCTGGACTTTGTGGCTCCTTAGAATCAGTCTCAGAACTGTCTGGCTATGAGTACTGAAATAATTTGGAAAAGTTTGCTCTTCTAATGCAGGGCATCAATCAAAGCATTGTTGCCTAAATGCAAGTCTGTTTTAAAAACCTGTTTTCATGGGATCATTGTGTCTTATATGCGTCAAAAACCTGATGTGATGATTAACAAAAATATTGTTTAACTAAATTAGAGACAGTCAACTTTGGTTGCCAAAAAAGCCGCATTACAATTATTGTCTTTACCAGAGGGACAAATTTTCATAATTTAATGTCAACTAAAAGAAACAAGAATATATATGCTACAGATGCATGATATCATGGTTTTGATTAGGGCTGGGTATCGATTCAGATTTTCTGGATCGATTCGATTCGATATTACAAGGTCTCAAATCGATTCGATTCACGATTCAATTCGATATTCATTCAGTCTGGGATATCTTAGTTAAAATAGTGCTGTAAATTTAAAAAGTGACCTTTTGACCTGGTACATCATTAAAAATGGTTTTAACATGAAGAACTAAACCCAAAGCAGTTACATTAATCACATATTAATGATATGCATTAATGCATATTCTGCATATTACTTGTTTTTTGTCCAACTCGTATTTTACTTTGTACTTGTTAAATCTAAAATACTGTACATCCAAACATCAGCTTTTAAACTCTCCAGTGGTGCCCATATAGTGCTTCCACCATGTTTGTTTGCAGTAACATCTCATGAGATCTTGTTCAGTAGAAAGCAACGCTGAACGATGATCACACCAGACGAGCAGGGTTGATACCACAGGCTGCTTCTCTGCACATCCAAAGAAGAAAAAACTACCCAAGTTAAAAGATCCATCTTTGAATTTTACGGATCGATTATGAACCAGTTTAAGGAAAAACGATTTAAAACGATTAAATCGATTTTTTTAATCCAGCCCTAGTTTTGATATCGTTATCAGCCTAAAAAGTTACGTATTGATATCAGCCAGTTTTGATATTTTCTGCAGATATTTACAACCAATAAAACAGACACACATATTGGCCATATATCGGCAAATTACATAAATGTACAATGATGCAACTTCTCATCACTACATGGGTATATTTAAAAATTAAGGGTTTCATTTTTGCATGTTTATATGTGCTGTTTTTCTTGTTTACATCTGTTCCTCAAAAATATACTGTAACACTGAAAGAGTTGTTTTTTTGTTGAGAACAGAGCTTGTGCTGTTGACCACAAATATCAGTATTGGTGATAATGAATTAAAAAATATCAACATATCAGATAACGGCTAAAATCCAATATTGTGCATCCCTAATTTATGCATTAGAAGTTATTTCATCAACTTTTTATGTTACAGAAAAGCAGTTAACAGTATGTAGTCTTATAAGCTTAACATAATAGTCAAGCCAGTTTTACACAATTAATAGAGAATTTACAAGTTATTAATGCAAAATATTCTATTACTTGTTTTTATTTGGAGAGATCCTTAAAGGGACTTTTCTGGGATCAATTACAGCTTCATTTTTTTTTGGAGGCTTTGTCATGTTTTAACCGTTTAACTTCCTCAAAAAATAGCCAGGAAAAATGCAACCTTTTTTTCTATGCTCTAAATATTTACAAATCATTAACCTCCACCAAATGGTTGAACTCTGAGTTTATAGTCGAAGAAGTATCTCTGTTGTAAAAGTGAAGAGATCACAAATCAGATAATTTGTTAATTTTTGAGAAATACTTTTAACTTTATGTCATATTCAATTCACATGACCCATTTTTGTTTTATGTGGTTGCTTTGTTATCTGAGGAATTCCCCACTTTACTAAGACATAGTGTTTTTTTCTAGCATTATGTTCAACCCCCACGAAATACAGACGGCCTGATCAGGTTTAAGAAGTATGAAACATTGATGAGTAAGACACAGTTACTCAAAGTTTGGTCTACCAAGCGGTTGAGCTGCCATGGCAGACTTTGGCTGTGTCCAAAATGGCATACTAATGTACTACACTCTACATACTCATGTGTATACTACATACTATAAGTATGATTAGAATGCCAACCATTCACATTGTAGTATACTACTAAGTTTCCCATGATGCATTTCAAACCTCTGACAAAAATCGGAAGCACACCCGGCTATCAAATATCTCTGTTGATTCGCCACATTTGAAAGTTCAGAGAGCATTTTAGGCGAGAAATACACCACTTAGAATACCAAAATGTGGTCATTTGAGCCATAAAACGCACAGATTCAAATTTCATTTTGGCATTTCGGACATTCCGCTATGCACGCCATTATGCCATCAAAGAAACTTCCGGTCGGCTCCAATACAAGAGCCCAATTTACAACAGCTGCATGGGAAATTTGCTAGTGGCTGATTTTTAGCTGAATGCCGGTCTCAAGAGGATTTAACATTGATGATATTAATAATATTATAATCAGTAACTTCCCAAATACAATAAAATGTTGACTGCCTGCAGACACCAAATATGATCCGTCCATAGCCTCCGACACTTGAGTAATCGTACCTTCGTATCGCAATGCATTATGGGGCTTGAAATGCATTATGGGGCGTTTGAGTGTGGCTAATATGCTCACCTCGCATACTTAAATTTTTTTCCGATATTATATCCATCCAGGTATTTCTCGCACACTCAATCTTTTCATACTATCTGATGTGAACGCACTACGTACTCATTTTGACGTCACACTTAGTATGAGTGGTATGTTAGTATGCCATTTCGGACACAGCCTTTGTCTTATCTCCATGCTCATAATTTTGTTAATATTTCAAAGTGAATGGCCGGTTGTACCCCTGATATGTGTTCCCGTGTTTCCTCTGACAAAAACAAATTTAAAGGCTTATTGTTTCCGCCTGTATTTCCTGTCTGAGAAATTCCCCTCTTTAATAAGACTATGTTTTTTTCTAGCATTATGTTCAACCCCTACAAAATATAGACGGCCTAATCAGGGTTAAGAAGTATGAAACATTTATGAATAAGACACAGCTACCCCGTCTCCAATTTTTACTGAGCAATGTGCAATGCAACTAGCACTTTATATTCCTAGGTACTCAAGGTATCACATCGCTGGCATTAGATTATTGTAATATGCAATTGAGCATTAGGCAATCAAAATAGCACTTTATATTTTTAGGGCAACTTGCAATACAATAATGCACTTTACACTTTAGCACTCTGCACTTTAACCAGCCCCTTGGCCTAAATATATATATATTTTTTGATGATCAACTATGTTTGCTTTGTTCCGTATTGTTTGTTTTGCTTTGTCTTTGTTTTGTTTTGTCTTGTTTTGTTTTTATTGTATATAAATGTTTTATACAACACCAACCTACCAATGGGACTAGAGATGGAAATTAGCCACACGGCTATAATCTTGCATGTTTACATTTACATGTTCATGAACATGTACTGTCCCATTTCCTTCTTTTAAAAATAAACAAATCTACAAATCGTTTTGGCGTGGCGGTTCATCATGGCTTCATTTTCGGCATTAGTCGGTGTTTATACATTAAATTCCCAGTTTTTACACTATCAAAGTAGTCACATAGCTTTTTTGATCGTTAATTCACGTGTCGTGATTTATAGACTTTAATGTTTTAGTGTTAAATGAAATTCAGACTCACAACGGACTATATAAAAGTCATCACAACACAAGGAAGACAGTATGATCCTAGAAAAACCCAAAAAAAGTTATGGGTGAAAACTGTTTACAAATGTTTATTTTAAACTTAAAGACATTTTTGTTATTTTGAATTTGATTTATGAAACACACTTAAAGTGTAATTTGAGTTGCCTGATTGAGTTTAGAATTTTCCGGACAAGTTGCCCTGACTTTGGTTTTATTTAGTCACCAATAAAAATGTGGATTTACAAATCTTCACTTCTTAGTGTATTCATTTGATTGGTCCTGCACTACAATTTTATAATATCCTAGAATTCAAATTCTTTACGTGGGTACTTTAAGTAGATTTGAGATTAAAATGTGATTAATTAGATTAATTAATTATAAATCCAGTAATTAATTAGATTAATTTTTTAATCATCTGACAGCACTACTATCTATCTATCTATCTATCTATCTATCTATCTATCTATCTATCTATCTATCTATCTATCTATCTATCTATCTATCTATCCATCTATCTATCTATCTATCTACTCAACGTTTGGTCTACCAAGCGGTTGAGCTGCCATGGCAGATTTGTCTTTTCATAATTTTGTTGATATTTCAAAGTGACTGGCCGGTTGCATCCCTGATACAAACAAAACTAAAGGCTTATTATTTCCGCCTGTATTTCCCAGCCCTACTTTAACCTACTCCAAACAGACCACGTGTTTTCCTCTTGTAAAAAAAAAAAAAAAAAAAAAAAAGAAATAACGGTGAATGTGAGTGTGAGGGGCGGCGTCTCCCCTCTGCCAGCAGCAGGCGGATCACTGAGAGAGGAAAACTAGAGAGAGAGGCGGAGAGAGAGGAGAACATTTCCCCAGACCTGATCCCGCCATAGTTTTTCCCACTCTTCCACCACAGACCATCACCAAATCCACCAGCACACCTCCTCCTCCTCCTCCGCACTGAGACCAGGCTACAGGCTGCTCTTTACTCTGCTGGAGCCGCTGCAACTCCACGGACTCTCCCGCTGCTCCCAGACTGCTGGATTAAACTACCACACATTTAAACCTCCCCGTTTCTCCAGGCTGAGGCCACATTTTTACTTTTTTAGGTTTCGCATTCTTCTGATTTGTTTATTTTGGCTCTCTGGTGTGATTTCCACCCTCGGTCAGTGTGACAAGTGTGTTGATATCTTGTTGCGCTATCAGCGAATTCACCGCAGAAACTTTTTTTTATTTTTTGGCTTCCTTTTGAGAATTTCTGGGCTTTTTTTTAATTATTATTTTGGGACTTGGACACAACAGTTTCAACATGCACAAGCTGTACATTGGGAATCTAGGCGACAGCGTGACCGCCGAGGACTTGGGCAAAACCTTTGACGACCACAAGATCCCGTACTCCGGACAGTTTCTCATGAAAACCGGCTATGCATTTGTGGACTGTCCGGACGATCAGTGGGCCATGAAGGCTATCGAGACCTTCTCCGGTGAGTTGTGGTGGTCTTCAGCCCCTGAAGCTCCAGTTTCATTCATTCGCAGAGGAGCGGGGCTCGCCGGTGTGCAGCCGCGGCTCCACGCACACCTCCGTCGGGCTGCCCTAGATTCAGCCCCCCTCTCTGGTGGAGGCTCTGCAGGGTTAAAAATACATTCACGGTATTTTTTATTGATAGTAGGTTGGTGGTGAGAAGGAGGCTGAACACCCTGGGGAGCCATTCAACTTTTGCAGGGGGGAGGGACACATTTAGAGTAAAGCCAAGCCGTGATAGTAAAGCTAGCAGATTGTTCCTACTGCACTGAGGTGCATTTTCTTTAATTATAGGAGCTTTAATTCCGCCCAGGAGCCTGTGGTAATTCCAGCACATGTGTTGCAGGCTTGTATATTAATATGAGTGACAACTCGATGCCTACGCTGAGCTGCTGTGATATATAACGGAGCCTCGCTGCTGGCTCCCCTCCCCCTTTAAGCCGGCACTATGACAAAGATAGAAAATATCTAACCCTGCTTCTTCACCAAACACATGCCCCACACCAACACGAACTCACTATCACGTACAATTAAATTGTAAAAACCGTAAAAAGGCTCCTTCAGGCTTCTTTACCGACGTATTTCTGTCGGTTTGGTCCATTTGTAACGTGAGGAGGCAAGGTCGCCATGCCTGTCAGCTTCTCCTACATGAAACCTCACCAAACAGCACCAAAACGGCCAAAACATTAAACCAGGCGTGTCAGGGCGGAATTAAATGCACCACATTGTTCTTTTTAAAGCGTAGAAGTGACTGATTATTTAACAAACGAGCCCCCACAGTGCACTTGCTCCCTGGTTCTGTTTGGGCCCTCTGGACCCCCTCCTCCCCCTCCTATCAGCCCACTTTAGCTTCTTTTAATTGTACCAACAAAAGTACAAAATGTCCCCCAGTTTAGCTTTCCCCCACCAAACCAGCCTACCATGTATCCACAGGCCTACAGCAGCTAGTAAACAGCTAGCATGTAGCATGAGTGACTGGACGTGTTTTTATATTTTATTTCTATTCTTTCAGGTAAAGTGGAGCTTCAAGGGAAACGTATTGAGGTTGAGCACTCCGTCCCCAAGAAGCAAAGGTACCAAACAATCCTTAACACCATACACCCCTCCTCCCCTGCTCCCAAACCCTTCTGCATATGTTGCACCACACAACAGGCCTTTCTTTCATTTCTCCTGTCTGAAACATGGTTCTGCTGGTATGTGGAGCTGGTTTTGGACCCCCACGTGTGTCCTGAGTGGGGGTGTCCATGTGGATGTGGTGTTGTGGGTGTTTGGTTGCTGCTGTGTGACTGTGCGGAGCCCCAACTTTGTCCGCCATTGCTGTGAAACTAAACTGTGACAGCTTTAGCCTTGTGCTGCCGTGCTGTGCACACTGTTACTGTTCATCTGAAATCTGCTGCTGCTGCTGGGATGAAGCCTGTTAGCATGGGGACATGATTTCTGCAAGATTCCTGCTACAGGCAGAAACCACGTAGCTCCATGGTTTTGCACTTAATATCAGCTTATAGGGATATTTTGGAATACGCAGGGATGGCCTCATTTGGTGGATACGTACGATACTAGTGATCAATAGGCATTGGTGCACGTTGCTTCTGTTTGCTTAAAATTATTTTACATGATTAAACTTGCTCTGCATGACTGTAAAGTTTCAACCCCCCTTTAAGGTCAGAAATTAAATAATACATACTGTACGTCATGGTGGATTATCTGCAATATAAGTGAGAGCATTTGTTTAATTATGCTTTAAATGGCTACAGCTTTAGCAATAGTTACCATGCAATCCAGTGAGGTTATTCTTGTTTAATTAAGTTGCTTTGAAAGCAGAAATATTTATTTAAAACTCCTCCTAAACTATTTTGTGTTTCAGCCTATTTAGGGTCACGTTAATGTAAAAGCTCGTCAATCACATGGAAATAATATGATAGTGCTTTTTAAAATTTCAGCCCAATTTATCATAAGGTCATGTGTGCATTTTAATTAATTTACATGGCTTTAAATGTAATAATAACCTGTAGCTCAGACATCAGAGTGTGGATTACCCTGTGGTATGTCGTAGATCAGCTGCTGTGTGCCCAGACTCGGATTTGACCCGGTTTAAGCAGGATAATAATCCGTGATATACCATTATTCATGCTGTAACCTTTGGCACAGATACGAGGTGAGCAGTCCTCCGTGTTCCGCCATTACAGGCCACACGTGTGCGTATTTCACGATAGTAGAGGAAATAAGCAGATATGAGACCCTGTTGTGTTCATTATTGACAAAAATAAATTGTAATATATTGTAATTAATGGATTTTTTGCAGTTTCTTGCAATTTCGGCTAAATTTTTAGAGAAAAGCGAGTTTTTGGCTCGCTCGCTTTTCGCCAAGCGGGTAAATACGGAGATTTGTTTAATTTAAAATAGTTGTATCGCTCATGCTTGTGGAAAGATGCATAATTGGGGGAATTTAGTGAATTTAAATGACGGTTAGTGCCAAACTGAAGAAACGGGTCACCCCTATTTGCCAAAATAGATCCAACATGGCGGAAGAGGGCTGTGGTGTCCTCAGATCTGGCAGTGGGTCGGTGAATTATCCCCGTTTGGGGTTATTTCGTGGCCCACACCTCCTGTGAGCTCACATTTGAGGTTAAAGGAGCAGAGGGGGCCACCGTGGGCGAAGCTGAGGCCCTCCGTGGCTCCTGAACACGTGGAGCTCCCACGCTCACAGAGCCACTCACGTCAGGCTGAGAGGCCAAAATGGCGACGGTGGTGGTGGAGAGGCGGAGGGCTTTTTCCACCTCAGCGGGTAGTTCCGGGTCTGCACCACGGCCTGGAGCTGCCTCTCATGGCTCTAGTCACTCCTTTTTAACGTTAAGACCTGTTAAATCAATCTTAAATCAACCAGAGATGAAATAAAAGCAGTTAAGACGACTTTTTTAATCACTTTCTCAAAATGGCGCTCAAATAACTGAAGTAGCGCGAGCGTAATAACTGAACCTGGGGCCCTATGATTCAACGTTTGGCGTGGCGGTTGATTATGGGTTTGTTTTCAGCATTTTTCGGTGTTTATACGTTAAATTCACTTTTTCTACACTATCAAAGCAGTCACGTAACTGTTTTTGATCGTCTATTCACGTGTAGTGATTTGTAGACTTTTTTATATTTTAGTATTAAATATAATTCACACTCATTACGGACCAGATTATTCATTACAACACACAGAAGACAGCATAATACTAGAAAAACCCCAAAGAAGTTATGGGGGAAAACTGTTTACAAACGTTTATTTTAAACTTAAAGACAAACCATGAATATAAATATACACCATGATGATGGTACTGCAGAATGATGTGTTTGAATGTTTAAAGTTTAATCAGTTAATACACTTTAACATCTGTTTTTGAAGGTGCTATAGGGTTGAGTAGAGTAGTTCTTTTCACTGTATAAACACTTGGTAAGAAACAGAATTTGTACATAGAAACATAGTTTGGCAGTTGTGGCATTATACAAGAAAAAAGTAAGCATATTAAAAAGACAAGATGTATAAATACAGTTATTTTTTATAACAAATATTAGTGGTGTGTCTATGTCTAGCCATAATTCATGTCTTATATAATCAGACTTAAGGATGTGTACCTTTTGGAAAAACGTCAATATTAACAATTTTTTGTGGAACTTAATATGATTATTTTCATAAATTCAGATAAGAGTAAAAAGGTAACTTTCCCCACCTTGTTGCCCTGTTAACAGTGAATTAGTTTATTTTAAGGCTTTCAAACAGCTGTCTAAAGTAACAGAATTTGGATCCTATAAGAAAAATACATCTTTAATGATTAATTATAATGACATATGGTTGTTCAAATCCCAGTGTGCTCTGCCACACCATTTGAGAAGACTTAAACTGCTTTTTTAAGAGATATTTTTCTTTGTAGTCACCCTAAAATCTGCTGTTAGTTTACTCACTTTAATGAGGCCCTGCCTTTGTTTTAAACTCCCAATATTTGATGTTTTTATGAAGGTAAAGTTGCGTTTTGCATTTGCTGTGTGGTGGAGTCTCAATGAAGATTGTGTGTGGGTGGGTGTATTCATAATCTTGAATGGGAGGGGTCACTGCAGTAACGGAAAGTCTTATGCTCCTGTCCCCTCTTATTTATTTCTTATATATTTATAATTAAACACACTGGAATCTGCAGGGGGCGTCGCCCATGTCGTCCTCGTCCCTTGACCACGTCCACCGTCGTCTTGTGCATGTTCGTTAGCGTTAGCAGTGAACACGGTGAAGCATTTAAAATGACACAGACAGTCGTAATATTCATCATGAGGTTGACTGAAATGTGTGTCAGGCTGAGGTCAGCAGGAGTGGTTGAGGAGGGGGAGAGCGAGGGGGAGGAGTGTGAGTGAGGAGGAGGAGGAGGACGAGGAGGGGGTCACTGAGAGGGAACAAGCCTTCCTCTCTGGAGAGAAAAATGTATAGAATTCCTGCAGAGAGCGAGAGGGAAGAAAATGTCCAGCAGCACCAAAAATCCCCCAAACCGTCTGGGTGTAAAGAGGGGGGGATGAAAAGCTGCACGAAAATGTGCACGTGAGGGGTGGCTGCACTTGTATTTTTAATTCTTAAGTTAAAAAGATTATCTAATGGACATAACATTGTGTGCCCTGACGACGTGGATGCTTTCTGCTGCACACAGTTGAATTAAATAGACAAAAAAAAAAGCTAAAAAAGGGTTAAGTGGTTCTCGTTACCCCTAAAATAGGTCACATGGATATACTACTTATTTAAATCACTTTAAGACTAAAATGTTGACCTATTTCTTATTTGTAGAAATATTCTGATGAGCATCATCACATAATTGGAGTGTATGTGTCTAAGTCTTTATAACAGCTTCACAGAATGAAAATGATGAAGACAGCAACAAAATGATTTTAATATTAACACTTTGTTTTTGTTGCAGTGTAGCACAGCAGACTTTTAGAGCTTCTCAGGTTTGTAGAAGTAAATAAATGAACATTAAAAAAAATCAACATCCAAGTTAAAAGTGTAAGAAGTGTTCTAAAACAAAATGTATCAAAATGAAATAATGTATACTCTGTATTTGTTGTTTTTAGAACATTTTTGTTAGTTGACTATTTGTGCAGTGTTAGATCTGCACATACTCTGTGCACATATGTGTGTTCTTGAAGAAATGTTTGTTAAACAGGAGTTTTATACTAGTGTTAAAGGGTTAATGTTGGCACCAACCATTAATCTGAGAAAGGCGCGTTTAAAAAAGCACATTTCAGCACCGAGGCAGTTTATCAGAGCAAAATGACAAATAAATGAAAAAAACACATGTACCAATTACTATGTCTCAATTGTCACAACTTTACAGAATGAAAACAATGAAGAAAGTAAACTAATTTCAAAACAAAGATAAAATACTTTGTGGGTATTATTGAACTATAGTACAACAAACTGTTGGAGCTCCTCATGCTTTTAGACGTAAATAAAGGAGTGTAAAAAAAACAACAGAATGAAATATGTTCTTACACAATATTTAAGTCATTCAAAATTATAAAAACACTATGGTCAATATTATTTGTTTATGTCATATTTGTCATTGCTCGTAATCATTTGTACAACGTTGGCAAATGCACTCACTTGGTGCAAAAGTTGTATGTGTTCTGTTTGGAGGAGCTGCCTGGTAAATATGAATTTATATCAGCGTTAAAGGGTTAATGTTGTCATCAGCCATTAGTGTAGTGAAAGCAAAGCAAGCTAGTTTGTATAGCACCATACAGTAACATGGTATTTCAAAGAGCTTCACACACCAGAACAGCATGACAAAAAAATACACTTTAAAAACAAACTAAAGAGTAAATGAAACTACAGAGATAAAAACAAAGAAATTAGATCAGGGATAATCAGGGAGCTAAAAGAAAAGCTAAAATAAAGAAGATAATTTTGTAAACATCAGAAAGTCTGAAAAACAGAAATTGCAGAAACTTTGTAACACTGCTTCAAAACAGAATTTTTTAACCTCATGAATCTCTTACAGCTCAAATTATTTTGTTACCAAGGCAGCAACAAGTCCAAGGAACCATATATTTAATGAGATATTATTTTAAGTTTATAAAAAGAATCTAAAACACATAAAAGAAGCTGGTGGCTTAGTTTACTGCCAGTCTTATCCTGCACCACCCACTCTCCCAGATGTTACCAACAAGGGTCCTGATTATTTTTTATTTAATTAATATTATTTTTCATTTTTGGTTTTTGTATTTATTATATTATTACATTTTATTTCGTAAAGCATTGGTTCCTTAAGTTGTGGTTTGGACCTCAAAAGGATCACAAGACACTTGCAAGGCAGTCACCAGATTCCTTTTAGGAAATAAATATAAATTTGGAATTATTTTAAATGGCGTCTTTTTACCATTTCTCTCAATGAAGGCACACAATTAAATCAATTTGAAACACACCACACACCATCTGGTAGCTTTGTTACTGGAGTGAAGACAATAAAATGCTTAAACTATTGACTGTGTTTACCTCTTGGTTTCACCAGGTTAAGATAATATTTATAAGAATATTTACGTCTAAAATGCAGCAGAGACTGGGTCCAGGATGCTAAACTAATAAATGAAGGCACAACTATTACTGCAGCATAGAAGCATGACTGGTGCTTTTTTGATGACCCATCTCAAAATCTATTTTACAAAACATGTTGCCAAATTAATCTTGGTGCACGAACAGTCCTTTAGCTTCATACAGCTTTTTCTTGTTTTGTGTTTGAATATATAAACATTAGCAGATTTTTTTTTACCTCAATCACAGTACAGATCTGGTGGTAGCCTCTAATGCTACTCAAATCTGATTGGCTACCCCAGATTTTTTAATTAATGTCTACAGCTCTTTACAAACCACTAAATTAAAGTTGTGACAATGGCTGTTTTTACGCTACAATGATTTTACTCGATTCAAAGCTGTGACTGACTGTTTTTCTCATTAGTCGTCAGTGAAAATAGTTTGAACTTCGATTAATAGTCAATGAGACGGTGGGTAGTGGTGGAAATGTGGTGAGAAAGCGAGAAGGCTGGATTCAAACTGAGGCATCAGCCTCTCTGTGCGTGGCTGATACTGTCATAATGATAAGAAGGCTGTAGTTTTATTCAAACTTTTTTTCCCAGCCTAAAATGATAAATGGGGTTTTGTTTCACATTCACTATTTTCAGTTCCCCAGGTTTGATCATTTAGTGAAACCAGGAAATTAAAGAAACATGACTTATTGTGTACATTCTTGTTGAAGCCATTTTATGACACCATTTGGTGCTTACTTAACTAAAAATCTACCTGTTTATCACCTGAAAGTTGTTATTTTGGACCCTGTTTTAAACCCGAATGTGCAAATTTTACTGCACTCTGTTTAGTTATAAATATGACAGAAGATCATTAAGTTTCTCTGATTTTTTTAACGCCTCATGTCATCACATAGCAAAGATTTAATTTTTTTTAATTACACTCTATGTATAAGGATAGAACATTTCAATACAATAAAATATTGCCAATACTTTTGCACAATAATGACACTAAATCCTCTTTACACAACTGCCTGTAAAACTTCTGATTTGGTAGAGCCTGGGTACTTTTGATAATACTTAAAAATTCAAGATTTTATTGTTTTAAAATCATATTCTATTAAAGAAAACAGAGACTTCTAAGATTTAGACTTCCTCACAATTCAACGTTAGATTTCCAAAGTGTTCAGTTTTTAGTCCAGGATTGATTTGAAGATTAGTGCCTGTTTGCATAATTTACCACCTGGGAAATGGCTGTTAAAACCTTCCCATTCCATCAATTAAGACTTTGAAGCTGGTTTTAAAAGCTTTAACTTCATAAATAATTATTTTAGATACTAAGGAAAAGTGTTCTGCTTTGTTAGTTTTTATAAATATGTACCTTTGTGCTAAAAATCAGTGCAGGATGTGAATAAAGCTGCAGCATTGTCAGTAAAGCTCCTTATCCAGCACTGTTTACATGTTTATTATAGATGTAAAAGAATTTATTTCCCACTTAAAACTGTTTAGTCTTATCTGCATGTGATTCTTTGACCTTTGTCAGTATTTTCACTTGATAGAGGATATAATGACCCTGCTTTGACTCCACAGATTTTTGCTTAACATCTCAGTATTCGGTGTTTACATGAACGCAGCTTCACGTCTTTAGCTTCTTTAGCTGGACTTAAGTCTATGCTTAAATCATCTCTTCATGTCTTTGTGTTCTTGTGCCAAAGTTTCAGCGTCGTGGAGGTTTAACAGGGTCACTGTGTAGGTTTGAACATTTCTGCCAAATAAAAGGAATATTTTCAGTTCATATACATTATGTAACTTTAGAAGTGTGAAAAGCCTTATTTTGTGAAATCAGTGAGTCACTTTCACCTGCAGAAGGGCCACATTTTAGGGACTGGAGTTGGAAAATATTGATGGTTGTTTTTTTTACGATTGTTGAGGTGCTGGGAACAACAACCAAGAAAATACTCTCCTGATAGCAGAATGTTAAACTCCCTACAAGGCTGTGCAAAAGTTATCATGGTGGTCTTAATAAAACTAGAAAGTATAAGGCTTTAAAATACAGAGCAGTCTTTTGTTATAGGCTACCAAAAATAGCAGAAAAACTCCTGTTTTTATATCGAGCTCTAAGCAGTGATATTTAAGGCACTGTGGTGTTTAGCCTTAGCATGAACTTTATCATCTGTTGCAGCTCAGGGTTGGATCACACCCCCAAAACTGCAGAGATTATGGCCAAATATGTGCAACTAAATAAAGTGAAAATGAAGGGAAAATGGATTTTGACTATGGCAAAAAATCAAAAGTGACTAAGGAAAATTGATTATAGCAGCAAAATTGGGATTAAATTTCAAAAACCATGTAAAATTTCCAAACATGGTCTGACAGTGGCCAAAAAAAAGATGAATGGGAGCAAGAAAGGCATAAAGTTGTAAAAGCTGGGTTAAAAAAGGTTAAAATAGGCCTGAAATTGCAAAAAACTACATCACAATGCCACAAATATTGCACTGTCTGCGATTTGAAAATTGCAACAAACCATATTGTGATTTAATTTTATTTGCAATTAATTGTTCGGCCCTAGTCATATCTCCTTGTTTTCAGCTACAATTGGATACATTTTCCTTTTAGAATGCAGAAAAAATCTACAAAAGACACTAAAACAAAAGTATGGACAACTTGTTTGTGTGACTTGGCTGTTCAAAAGCAGTAAATCACGATTTTATAGCAGAGATTTGGGTGCCAGCGAGGGAGAGCAGCTGTGTGTGTACATGTGAAAGTGAAGCTTCTGCTGTGCCGTGCTCACTTTTGCTTCTGCAACTGCGTAAAACAGCGTCAGGTGGGCTGATATCACTCTGTTGATGAGTCTTAATGAATGTGTTGAGGTGTAATGATGGCGTTGCTTTGTTGGTTTGATGCTGAATTAAAAAAAAACCTTTTTGGCCATAAACAGTCCTTTTGTGACCTGCAATGGCGTTAAATGTTCGACAGAAATCGTCTCTGTTTGATTTATTTTGATATTTTTGGGCTTGCTTCAGAACAATGCTGGAGATAAACTGTAACAGCAGCTTGTTGCTCATCCTGAGAGCTTTAAAAGAGTTTGTCCTCGACATTTGTGAGCTGGTGTCTCTTCACCTGTCTTTGGAAACCTGTGAAACTTGATTTTCTGTTTGAACATTACTGCGCAGCACTTCAGGTTCAGCTGAATAATCCTCTCTTTTAAAAAAATCTGCATGTAAGCACTTCACAGCCCGAAAAGTGTGACATATCCCACATGTTGGTAATTGTTTGTTCTGTTTGTGACCTGGGTCAGGGTCTAAAAAGGTGTTTTGAACTCTGTGTTCCCGTCAATGCACCTGTCTGAACAGCTAGATTTATTCCTTCAGGTTATTGTCAGGGTTCCCACGCGTCCTGGAAAACCTGGAAAATTATTGCCCAATTTTCCAGTCATGAAAAGCATATGGAAAATGAGGAAAAATGTGAAATGTCCTGGAAAAGCTTAAATCGTCCTGGAAAATTATGTGTCTTACATCTGCTTTGTTAGTGAACAAAAATTAAACATAGGAGATGAAGTATAAATGTTCTTAGTAACTACTGTACACATAGCCATAAAATGTGAGTAGATAACATAATGCAAGTTAAAGCATAAAATATAAAAACTCAACACAATGGGGACAAAAAGAAATAATAAAAATGACAAAATAAAATATAGGTTAACAAAATCTGTTTAAAAAAAGGAGAGTAAATAAAGATTAAAAGTAAGTATAAACATACATTTATAATAGTGAGGCGCTACATAAAAGTCGGACCAAAAAGCTAGCGAGCAGACAATGTTCATGCTGGAGAGTTAGAAATGAACAAATCTTAAGTTTAATATGATAAGGTGGAGCTAGCTAGAGATATTGGTCATCAACCTCTAATCTTGTTTTTTTTAAAAGGCTGCCCACAGCAACACTGATTTCAGTTGGTTATGTGACACTGGAAAAAGTCCTGGAAAATGATTTCTAGAAAAGAGTGGGAACCCTGATTGTGCTTCTTGAGCCCATTGATCAATAAAATAATTTAAGTTTTAGCGTCTTAAAAGAGACTCTCCCACCTGAACAGGCACCTGGTTTGGTTTCCAGCCAATTAGAGCTGCAGCTATCGATTCTTTTTGTAATCGTTTACTCTATCAAATATTTTGGCGATTCATTGAGTAATCGTATAACTGTTACACTGCGCTCATTGCTATTTTTTTTACATTGAATCACTACATATTATTATTATTAGTAACACACAAAACAGAAAAGGCAGGTCACTTTAACAACTTGTTTTTCTTATTTTGAACATTCTGAGCATAAATGGGATCTCAAAATCATGCTAAGCTACGTGCTAAGCTAACTCTGTTTGACATGAGACACACTACACTGTGTTTTCTTTTCGTCTTGTAGTGACCACACACTTGGGACACTCTCTGCCATTTCTTCTGTGGACTCTCTCCTTTCTGTCCCTCTCTTTTCTCTTCCTTCATGATTTTACAAGCTGCACAGCAGCAGAGGTAGCAGGCGCGGTGTGCCATAGAAATGACCGTCCGTGTCAAACACCGTGCACTGTATAGTAGTCCAGATATATATTTTATATGTATAATTATATATTAAACGAGGCTTCGAGGCACACAATTTGCCTCGAGGATATTTTGTAATCGAATAATCGGGATTATTCGAGGAATCATTTCAGCTTATAGCCAATCACAGTGCTGACATACACTCACACCTGAAAGTAATGTAGTGTCACCAATTAACAAGCATTTGCTGGTGTGTGGAGGAAAACTGGAGTACCTGGATTGAACACCAGCATGCACAGGGAGAACTTGTTATGCTAAAAAGACCTGACCCGTATTTGAACCGACAACCGTCTTGTCCTGAGGCTGCGGTGCTGCTCGCTGCTCCACCGTGCAGGCCTGAAAATGTAGGTCAAAAGTCAGCATGTGCCGTGTTTTATTTTACTGCAGAAGAAGCTCAGAGCAGCTTCTGAGCCTGAAGTTTTTGAATCATAAAATGTAGAATTAAAAATGTCCTTGGTTCCTCTTTGTGGCTCTGCAGCAGAGTCTTCCTCATGTCTCCCAAAGACTCGATGTTATTGGTCAACTCTTGATGTTAGTTTGATTTATCAGACTAAGTTATTCATCCTGATCGTCTCATCCAGCCTCAGTTTGGTTTGTTGTGGTTGGTCCAGGGGCCTGTACTACGAAGCTGGATTAGCTCTTAGAGAGATAACTTCCTGGATAAGTTTCAGGTTTTCCGCACTACGAATGTGGATCTCTTTTTATCCAGACACGTTGCCCTGGTAACTGATGCTGAATGCCAAACCTGGTCCGGAGCAGGTTAAGTTTCAGGATAAGAGCTCACGGGGTGTGACAGACCGCCCACTGACCAATCGGTTCTCTCGGGCGGGCATAAAAGATCGCACAGTCACCAATTTGCTGTCTTGGAAAATGGCTTGCCCATTTCTGCCAGAACCGGTTAATGTCGGTGCACAAATTGTAAGAGGAGCGCTTCGTCGGGAGCGTTTTTTTCGTGACCGAAGTAACCCGCTTGATTTACCAGAAGAAATCTTGTATGAGAGGTACAGATTTTCATGGGAGGGACTTCTATACATCTGTGACCTGCTGGAGCCTTACGTGGCAAATAATGCACTAAGGTCATTTTGAAAATATGAATGTGATTTTCCTGGTCAAACAAGTTAAAAAATTAATTGGGTTTAGACAAATGTAGAGTATTTATTAGTATGTTGACCATGATGTTTTAGTAACAATAATGGACACATAGAAAAATCGTTCTTGTAAGTATTTTTATGTTATTTCTGTCATTGGTGTTAACATATTTTAGGTTACAATCACAAGATTCATGAATGCAACAGAATTAATCTAAAGGCACATATCACAACATCTGAAGACTGCTGACAAAACTCCATGAAATAAAACAGTAACTTGTTTAATTCAAACTATTTGACATTATTTCCCAATGTCAGTGATAACGTTTGATCCGAGGATGTTTACTTCTGAGAAAAGACAACACATGCTGATAATTGTACTGAACTTTATTATGGATAAAGTCAAGTAACAATAATTTTGGTTTAAAGTTCAATTACAATTACATAAGTAATCACCATATCTTAAATGTTTTCTAATGTAATATGATCTCCAAATTTTGGTAGTAACACCATGACACCGAGGGACAGAAGTTTGTTGGAACAAATATTTTTAAATACCTAATTTACGTTTAATTTCATTCATAGATTTATCCCAGTGTTCTCAACACTGTCCATTTATTATTTTAATTAACAAAAAAGAGGAAATGTTTTACACTGTCCAATAGCGGTGAATCATGACAATGGGACAAATGTTGTTTTAGATGCAAAGTACAATAAAAGTGAAATTAAATATTATATTTAGGCTAATTATATTACATTTAAAATAAAAAAGATAATTATTCATCACCATTTAAAAGACTATTTAATGACATAATTTTGGTTTAATGTGGACGAGTTCTTTATTACATTTTAAGCGATTTGTGTTTCTGGAAAATGTGGAAAATGTGCCGGCAATCCCTCCGGCTTCTCGTGGCTACAGTCGTGTTGCTCCTGGCCTGGATAATACTGCGGTACTCCTCATACTTTTGCAGGATTATTTTCTGCTCCTCCGCCGTGAAGTAGGCTGCTCTCTTCTCCATTGTGGAAAATGCTTCGGGGCCGCTAACCACGCCCATTTTATGTGTGCGCACATAGATCCCAGCCGGATTCACTTATCGAGTTGATAACGAGCCTCGTAGTACAGCAGATCCGGATGACGGAGATCCGGTGAAGTTCAGCGAGTTGTCGCAGAGTTATCCTGGATGACTTAATCCAGCTTCGTAGTACAGGCCCCAGATCTGCCAAACAGGAGCTCGTGATTATTCGTTTGATTTTATAGAAAATGAAGGAAAAATCTGATCAGAACATTTAATCATGGACATAGACATTTTTGTTTGTTAATCCCGGTGTGTTCCAGTTAAGTCCAGGCTCGCTCTCTATTCTGATAAAGCACAGATGTCTTTACACCAGCCTGTGATTCTGTCACTTTTATAACCGCTCGCTCTCACAGAATCAGATCCATCACTTCGCTCTGGAATCATGATCAGGGAGAATCTGCTGTTTGTTGTCATTGTGGAGATTTTTAAGACATTCAGATCCAAGATAATTTAGACATGTGTGTGAGCAGCCATCGTCAATCTTCATTTCCAGACCTGAATAACCATCAGGTTTGACTCGGCTTTAAAACAGGGAGCAGAGATGCTGCAGTTTGTGTTGACGTTTTCCTTTGTACATTTGCACCTTTATTTTGCAGATATTTGGTGTTTTTGTCGTCTCGTCACGGCAGACTGACAGATATTTTCTGTCCACAGATGACAAGGGAGTGCACACGAGCATTCGGCTGTTTGCAGCATTTTTATTGTTGTTAAGTTTATTTTTCACGACTTGTGTGACTTAAAAAAGCCTCACAAGCATCACAACAATCAGAAGCTCGTAAATCTTATTGTGATGCTACAATAGTGATTCTGCTTTAAAATGATGAACTAAAGTTTTTAGAAGCTTTCTGGCTTTGTAAACAAGACATGTCAGCCAATGAAAGGGAGGGAGACCTGAAAAATCTACAGTTTCCATTCACACTTGCAGCTCACTAAAAAAATTCAGGACATTTTTCTGCAGGTGTGTTTTTCTCCTTCTCCCTTCTGTGAGGATCAAGTTTGAGCAACAGGATCAAGAATGAACTGAGCAGGTCGTCCTGATATTTTCCAGGTTTTTCCAGGTTTCATGTGTGAAGTTGTTGCTCATAGTTAGCTGTCAGTCTTGGAGTGACGTGGACAATACCAGGTGATCAGCAGGTAAAGTTTGGGTGGAAAACTCGCCTGTTGGAGCTCACATGAGCAGCTCACCAGAAGATTTTAGGTTTGTGTTTTTGATATTTAAATGGGGATGGGTTATGAGACTTCTTGTTACATCCCTGCATCTATGAGCACAACCCCAAAAAGAGTTTTATCAGGAATGACTTCATGTTTGATCCCACACCTGACTGCCGCTGTTAGACTGAATTTAACGAGCAAATTTGGAGTCAAAACAAATGACTGGAAACATGACAGCCATAGATAGAAGAAGGCAAAAACATTCTCAAAGCCTCATGTTTCTGTCAAAAATACAACGAAAATTAGTTAATTAATTTATTTGATTCGGACAGTGCACATCAATCAACAATTTTGTGATACACGTCATTGTAAATATGATGGAATTAGCACAATAGCTAAATTTTATCCGTCGTCCTAAGGCAGGTGATCAAACAGAAAAAACTAATTAAAATAGCAACACTGTTCTCAAACAGTAAAAAGAAAACTCACAGTTTTAACAAACAAGATCGACACACAATGTGTAAACAGATAACTACCAAAAAATAAAAACAGGAAACATCAGAGCTCTCAGTAACAGCAGCAGTAATGGAGGAGGAGGTGAACACTGTGTATGATTACATGACCGGTTTGTTTTCAGCCAAAATAGGGACTGATCTCACCTCTACAGGCTAAGAAAAAACACATTTGGAAATATGAAACTAGTTATGTGTCAGTTTGACTAATAAAATGCAATTATTTCACTACTATCTTCATCCTGCATTAGACCAAAGGCACCACAACCAGTCTCGGTCATCATCACACCTCGAGACGTTAGCATTGTTTTAACGTGGATGTGATAATTGTGGGAATGTGATACGACTTTGGAGAAGCCCAAGAGATCGAGACGCGGTGACTGCTTCACGTTTACACACCCACAGCGCGACTATAGTCCACATCAGCTCTGCTCTCTCTGATGTTACACCTCTAAATAATGACTTATTCCTCTACAAGCACAGTGGAGGAGAAACGTCGCAGGGGTGTAAATACAACAAACAGCTTGAAACAGCAGCGTGATTGGGACCCATTACCTTAAGAATTAGTACACTAAACTAATTACAAGGACTCAGGGTGACACCATGACACCAGGTGTGCACGAAGCCTGAAGTGGGGACAGGTGAGGAGAGGTTGCCTTGTTTACAAAGCCAGAAAGCTTTTAAAAAACTTTAGTTCATCATTTTAAAGCAGAATCACTATTTTAGCATCACAATAAGATTTACGAGCTTCTGATTGTTGTGCTGCTTGTGAGGCTTTTTTATGTCACACAAGTGGTTCATGGTCTCACTTTTACTATTTTTATTTTTTTCTTAGTTATTAAATTTGCTATGTCTTAATATAATTACTACTCTTTTAAAATCTACAAGACTTTTTTCTAATTATCTTTGTCTGATACCTGCTGCTTATCGTTAATAAAAGGAACCAAAATGACTGCATTTCAGTTTTAGGCTTTAATAAAGTATTTCTGATTCTGATTTTGATCTGAAAAGGGTTTAAAAAGATAAAGTGAGACTTTGTGAGGGTTTGCCCCGTCATTTCTGCTTTGGTGTGTGAAATTTGTTTGTTGTGCATGAAAGCAGACTGTGCAGAAAATAAGGGACACGTTGTTCTGTGTGTTCTGTTTTATAAACTCTGTTTTATGCTTTTTACGAGCTTGAAGTCAAAGTCTGTTTCTACTGTCCTGATATGTCTCAGAGCGTCTTACTCTCACCTGTTCTTGTATTTTAACGTCACTTTGCTTTTCCTCATGCTGTGTGCAGCATTTTGTGACTTTTTATTGTTGTTTCTATTGATTTTCTCATTTTTGCTTCGTGTAAGTCTTAATATACAACCAGAGCTCCAGAGATCAGCATCATGCTCCGTGTTGTAAAGCCTCTTAGATGACCTGAAGATTCTTTCTTTGTTTGAAATGTCTGAAATTCATTTTTCAGGTGGAGAAGCTCTGATTTTAGGGACAGTGTCCTTCTTCAGAGCTCTAATTGGAGCATTTGATTGGCTTTGTAAACAGGTTGAGGTGAGCTGAGAATTAATTTCATCCTGTTAGTGATGGCCAGATCTTCACCTGGAGGCAGCAGAGAAGTCCTGCTCGTCACACACACCTCCTAATAGAGTCGTTTTCATTTGCAGAGGAGCATTTGTTTTTGTACTTTGCAGAAAATGCTTTAAAGATTTAAAATAAGTTTGATATTTGGTAAAAAGTTAAATTCTACAGGTGCTGCTTCTGACAGACACCATCCTACTTTAAAATGAAAATTTTTTTTGGCCTGAAATGTAAATAAATAATATTCTGCCCTTTTTCTCATTTTGTTGTTTTTGATGCAATAATTAGAGCACATTTTTGCAGGCCAAATTGTCGCCGTCATGCTCGGACATTGTGATCATCAGAAGTTTGTTTCAGGTTGTGAATTCTAGGTTTTAAAACTTGTCAAAAGATTTTTTTCACCCTTAATGTGGAAATTGAATAAATCTGTTGGCTGGCTGGTGTGACAGTCTAAATACTTTATTCTCATTTGCAGAAGTGTAAGCCAATATCTTTAAAGAAGCTGTCTGTGCTGCATTTAGACACCGTGTTTTAGAGTTGTCTTCCTCTCATGTCTGAATGCAGAAATGTTTCTGTCCATCTTTCATGTTCCTCTGGATTCTCCACAGCCTTTTCTAAACATATTACTTCTCTAATTTGGTCTTTTCTGTTGTAAATATTTAATTAAACCTTCTTTGGACTCTGTTGCATGGAGAAATACTCTCCTATTCACATTTGCAGTGCAGTCAGTTTTAAGTGTGAGGATGTCCTTCACTACTTTAATGTTTTCAGTAAAATTGAGTTTCTGTATGAAAGACTGTTAAAGGTCATTGGTGTAAAAACCAAAAACATGTTTGCATTCTATTAACAGATGTTTAAAAGCTATATCTGAATTTCATAAACACAGTTTATAGATGAGCTGAATATTTTAGGAGCAAACTTCTGCCTGCAGAGGAGGCAGGTGTGAACACATGAAAACACAATCAGAGATTTGTACAAACTTAATTCTCGTCCACTCGCTCCTGCAGCCCGAAGAGTAAAGATTAAAGAGGGAATAATGTGAAAATAATGTGGCATTAAGGCGTTAGGAGCCTTGGTTGTGATTGTAGGATCAGTTTGAGCTGTAATAAAGACAAGATTCATGCTTAACTGTGGCAACGTTAAGGTAAAAATAGTTTTGTAGAAATGGGATCATGCAGAAAATTTCAGGTGTGTTGATTCTTTACTAAGCCATAATCGTACCATCAGTTACTTTAAGAGGATTGGTGTGTTTTAGTTATTCAAAGGTATATTTTGTTATTTTTATCAGGCATGCTCAATATTATCAGCATGCCCAAAAAATTAAATAACTGTTTCAGTTGATATTGGCGTCTTTGTTGATATTTACAGTTTGTATATCAGCCGTACTTTTCACCTGTTATGTCGGCAAAATGCACAAATGCACCATGATGCTTCACCTCATCATCACTGCATGGGTTCTTTTTTTTTTTAGTTTGTTTATCTATTTTGTCCAACTTGACGTCCACTTTGCTCTGTCCCATTTCTGTTTTAGCCACTTAAGCTTGTAGCTCTTTCACCTAGTTGGGCTGCTCGTCTTTGCTAGCTAGATCCTCGTTAGCTTCTCCGTTTGAGCTCTCCTCTCTCTTTGTGTTTTATCCATGTCGATTGTTTTCCCGTGTTCGAGTAGTGTTTACAAGGGTATGCTTTGTTTTTTAAAATAAATTCGTCCGGGAGCTCTTCGCTTCGGCAGCCTATTGTCTCATGACCCGGAAGTACCCCTCCTACATGGGTGCTTTTCAAAGTCAACAGTTTCATTTTTCAGGAGTTAAATGTTTTTTTGTTTTGCATCTTTTCCACACCCAAAATATTCACTTTGATAGGAACAAGTCACCTCTTATAAAGTAAAGAACAATAGAAGCATCATGATCATTTTTATGGTTCTGTTAGACAGGAAAGCGGATGTGCATTTAGGGAGAGAGTGTGGTGAATGTTATGAGGGTAAGGAGCTCAGATTAGCCCTGGTTTGAGTTTTTGTTTGTTTACATCTTCAAATAGCTTTCAGTTTGAAAGCTTCAGGCTGCACGAGTCCTGATCAGATGTTTAATTAATGCTATTTAGCTCTGACAAGCTTCATTTCTATTTGCGATAAAACGAAGATTGTGTTAAAGACTGAGAATAAATCAGAACCGAAGAATTGTTTTTACATTCTTGTAGTTGAAGAAGAATTTTTCAGCTCCTCTGGTGGTGCAGAAACCTCAACATGATGTGGACAGTAGGTGTAAAAGTTTCTTTACAAATGAAACACAAAGAGGAGGAAGGAATTTGCTGACGGACCTTTACTGCTAACTAATCATCCATACTTTAGTTTTTTTATCTTATCAAAAAGGCTTTATTATCATCACTGAAGGCAATTTTGGTCCAAGATCGTACAAAAATGAGAACTTTAAAAATCATGAGCTACAGATTGTATGGTGTGGTTTAATTTTTAAATTAATTATTTTGATTGAAAGAATGAATGCTTTATTTCGGTTTAAAAACAGAAAATAAAATCATGTTTGTACAATAAAAGAAAACACACAGCAACCGAAAAAGGAATAGGCTGAGGCTTACTTTAGCCTTCCCTGCACCACCAAAGGAATTCAATCAAATTTCATTGTAACCTTCGATAATTTTAGATTTTAAAGTTTTAGTAAAAACTAACATAGAATTACACATCTTTATTTTATAACTTTACACCCAAAACTGACTCACATCTGTTCTTTAGATTAGTCCTGATTTTGAGTTTCAAACATTAGCAACCCTATTTTAGCAGAATGAAGAATTATGGAAAATAATTCTGATGTAGTTTTGCTAAAACAGATTTACAGAATGTGTTTACTGCTGTATGTTTGTGTTTTGGCACATGTGCATGAACACTGAGTTGTGTGTGTGGATTTGGAAACACATTTTGCATCGTCCTCTCTTCTGTTTGGTTTTACCTCTGTCAGTTCTGTACTTTGCCATTATTTTAATCCATCCTATTTCCCCCTCTGCTTCATTCTTAGCTACCCAGTTTTATTTGGTTATGCTTATGTATGCATGTTTGTTTAAATGCACTTTTATTTTGTTGAATTTCTTTTTTTACTTTTTATATTTTTTATCTTCCGGTGTTATCAGACCTCCTGGTCTCATTATATGTCACCGTGGTCTTGCGTTGCCTACTGTTTCTTCTCCTGGTCGTGTTTGGGTTCTCCCTGTTGCTCTGGTTTCATTGTTTGGGTTCTTCAGGTTGAGTTTTTAGTGTCTTGGTTTGGCTTCCTTGTGTTTGAATTCTTGTGCTTTTTTCCTATCTGCCCTTATTTGTTGTCAATGAATAAACTCAACCATATTATCATTATTATTACTGTGATTCTGATTATTATTTAAAGCCAACTTTGTCCAAGATTGGGCATGAATAATGTAATATGTAGACTACTGTGGTTACAGTGTAGATTTATAGGTGTAATATAATGATTAAACAGATAGAATGATTACCTTTTTTCCACAAACAGTGGTGGGTTCTACTCTTGCGAATATGCTCAACAGCTTAATTTGCAACTTCTGTAGACATGAATTAGATAATTAACATTTAAATGCTCTGTTTTGTTTTGTTTTCTCTGCCTTTATTTCCTTGTAAATTATCAAAATGCTAATATGTGCTTTACAAATGTGAAATAAGAAGAGTAAAGCACTGACCGACTCTTTGTGAAGCGTAATGTGAAAGCTGAATGAGTGCTCTGTAGAGAAGAGTTGATTAATGTTAGTGTTTTTAAGTGTGCAGTATTTTGATGCTGGTGTTGCTGTGTCAAAGTCAGAAATGGACATTTTTGCTGGTAAACTTAAATCACCAACTTCTTCATTACTCATAGACATGGCTGTCATTTCCTTGACGTGATGTGATCGACGGTAACGGCCAAATCTTGCAGTTTATAGTTTGGTTGAAAAACAGTGAGTTCAGCCTACAGAAGGGCTGTTCACATTAATTTTAGCAACAATGATGGAAATTTATTTTGCTGTCACTCTTAACAGCCTGACATTTAGTCAGTTTTATTTATTGCTGAAGTGTTTTGTTCCAAATTTCACAAAAATCAACCTGTAAAATTTATCACACACCTTCACCTGTTAAGGGAAGCAGTTAGTTAGTTACTAACTAACTCTTATTCCCAGAGATTCAGTACACAGCTTATCAAACCCATTTTTAAATATAAACACTTCATTAAATTCAAGTTATACTTTACTAAATTATTGTTTAACATCTTTGGAGTCTCCAAACTTTCTTCTGAGCTGTCTGTCAGTGTCAAACCCTCAGGCTGTCGGGAATGTTGACGTAAAGTGTCAAATCTTTACATGTATTTCGATTGTTCTGCCTCTTTCATTGTTAATAAATGAAACGTTATTTGTGGCTGTGTTGATGTGGTGGTTGAAGCTGTTAATCTTTGCTGTGGCAGTGTCTTGACTGGCTGTTTGGGAGCTTGTTGAGCTTCTGTCTCTCTTACTTCTCGCAGAAAACGAGCTTTTGTTGCTCGACCCCTCACTGCTGACCTCTCCTCTCCTTTGACAGTTTGCTTCTGTGACTCTTCTGAGAGCCTCACAAATAAAAATCTACAGATATATTCACTTAGAGTCGACGTCTATTCCTGCAACAATCGAGGAATCTGATTTTCCAGAGAGGCGTGTTTAGCAGCTCTCTGAATGTGCAGAAGCATCACAAAAATGTTTTTAACGATCATTAAGCTGCTTCAGAAGCTCTGACGAACGCTCAAATGTTTGTTAGTAGCCAGGTTTACATGGAGCCTAATACTCTGATTAGAATCCCAAACCGAATAAAAATGCTGCATATAAACACCTCAATCAGAATAAACAGGCCTAGTCTGAATGAAATATCATTCAGTTGCACAGGGGTAGTATATTCCTTTTCCCAAACCGATTAAAAATAAAATCCTGTCATGTAAACGGTGGTTCTGTCTGCACATGCTCAGTCTGGACGTAAACGAGCAGTGACGTTTACTCACTTGGAAACATGGCGGCTTCCAAACAGAGCACACAGTACTGGTCTGAGAGTTTGTTTTTATTACAAACTCTCAAATAACAAAACATTATCGAAGGTGGGAAAACAAGAAATACTGAACTATTAAAAAAGTCCACGAAAGCCAAAATGTCCAACAAATAAGGAACTGCTGGAAAACTCTGAAGGCTGGCTCCAAGAAGGCTAAACAGCAAAACCCTCAAATAATTCATTAGAACACCTACTTACACCATCTTTGATAAATTAGGTGATGTTTAAATAGATCTGAGCGTATCACGTGTCTGTAAAACAGCTGTTCTGATTTAATGTTGTGGCACATGTAAACACCAGATCAGAAAAGAACTTTGTCATTGTAACAAGTACAACGAAATTGCAAAAGACCTTCAGTCAGTGCAGAACGGTGGGAGAGAAATACATTAAGGTATGGTGCAAAAATAAGGCAAGTAAAATAAAATAAGATAAAAAATATAATAATATAATAATACAGGTATGGTGCTAAATAGATTAGCAAAGTATGATACAGTAAGTAATGGGAATATGGTGCAAGAGGAGTGGAATGATACCGTGCAAAATAAGGTGAAAAATAGTTGCCATTAATCAGAATTTAAAAAAAGTCTGCATGTAAACCTGGCCACTGATGCACTGTTTCTCTGCTGCCATCTTTTCACAATAACTAAAGAGTCGTCTTTGCAGTTTGGAGCATCTTATGTTGTTGCAAGCTTCCTAACACCCAAACATCTCTTTCAGGAGGCTTTGTAAATGCTTGTAAATTAAATTGTGTTATTTGCACTGCTCCAAACTAGGGCTGAATGATTTAAGAAAATAATGTAATTGCGATATTTTTCCCCAATATTGTGATTTACTCTGCAATTGTTTTAATGTTCCTCATCTTCTGTATTCTTAAACAAACATAAGCAGGGGATCTTTTTATAGTAAAACCAAAATGACATTAAATCAATCTAAGGATAAAAGATTTGAGAAAAAGTGGAGAAGTGAAGAACAGAAGCAAAATAGGTATGAAATTGTAAAAATGGTATGAAAGTGGAAAAAAGGTTAATAAAAAGGTGCAAAATAAGTATAAAATTGCAAAAGAATTGGCAAAAAAAATCCAAAAGTGGTTTAGGAAAATTGATCATGGCAGCAAAATTGGGAATTCAATTTGAAATTAAATTTCAAAAACCATGTAAAAATTCCAAAAATGGTTCTGGCAGTGGCCAGAAAAAGATGAATGGGGGCAAAATAGGCATAAAGTTGTAAAATCAGGGTTAAAAAAGGTAAAAATGGTCCAAAAGTGGGTAAAAAGTTAATGAATAGAGGTATAAATAGGCATGAAATTGCAAAAAATTACATCACAATGCCAAAATGTTCAACACATTTTGGGCTAAAAATATTGAACCTTCTGCGATTTGAAAATTACAAGAAGCCATATTGCGATTTAATCTAATCTGAATTAATTGTTCAGCCCTAATCTGAAGCTTCACTTCCTTCAGTTTTCAGTGTGCTGCAGGCTTCCTAACACCCAAACATCTCCTTTAGGAGGCTCTGTAAATGTTTGTAAATTAAATTGTGTTATTTGCACTGCTCCAAACCAGCTGTTCACCCTCAGAATGATCTGATTCTCTGATTTAAAGATGCAAACACGTTAAACTGGAGCCTGTTTTTCGACCATCTTCTCCTCTCCTGTGATGTGCTCGCCCATTTCCTCATGACTCTGTCAGATCAGACCATCATTTCTGTTTCGTCATTGGCTCTCTTTGTGTTCCAGCTCATCGTCTTTGTCTGTTTTCTGCTGCGGTTTGGCTTCATTTTCATGTTTGTTTGTGTTTTGTGAGACTAAAGGAGCTCTGAGAGTGAAACCGTGAGAGCACTGAGTCTGTGTGCAGCAGCAGAGAGTCTGAGGAGAAGCACGCCATGGCTCGCCTTCCTCGCCTCTCATGGCCGGGGAGGACGGCGAGGAGGAGGGGCCGGTGGGCGGAGGCATCCAGGGGGGTGCGACCAATCGTGTGGCAGCGGCGGGCGAGGGAGGGAGGCGGCGGCGGCTGCTGGGTGCAGACGGGCGAGGAGGCGCTGGGTCCTCCTCCTCCTCCTCCCTCCCGGCCGGGCTCTGTTCATACTTTGATTCTCTCGTTGTTTTCTTCTCTCGCTCTCTCCGGTACAGTATGTTCATTTCTCTCTCCCTCCCTCGCTCTCCCCCCTCCTCTCCTGGCCTGTTGCCATGTTCTCTGCACCATTTCAGCGTTTTGGAGAGAGAGACGTGCATGAGTTTGAGGTTTGAGCAGGAGTTTGTGTCGCAGGTTTCAGGGTTTCCCTTCGTGCTCTGGCGGCTCCAGTTTGTGTCTGGAGTGAGTTTGAGCTCTCAGATAAAGAGAGAAGGATGCTGGGGATCGTTTAGATAAACTGGTCTTGTTTCCAGTTCAGCCAGATCTTTGTTTTTGAGGACTTGATGTCTCCCTGTGGACCTGCAGGTGGCCGTGTCCATTCATCACAGACTGAACAAATGTGGGACAGGCCGTCCTCAAAGATAGTTTAGTCCAGGTTAGGGCTGGACAACAGCGGCCGAAAATTAGATCTTCAAGTTTTTAGTGGTGATACTTTAAAAATATATGTACCTGTTAAGAAACAGAGGATGCTGTCTTACTACCAGAAGCATAAACTTTAATAAAAAAATAAGTAAAAACTAAATAAACCGACACCTGTTTGATACAAAACTACACAAATATAAGTCCTGCCTCCAACTCTTAAACGATTAATTTTATTAAATTATCAACATTACTGCCGATTATCTGTGTGTTGACACCAGAGGCTGTTCCTGCAAATGTCTCCTTTTCATTTCTGCACTTAAGACAGAAGTTAAACAAATATGAGAAAAGTTTAAACTCATTTTAACCCTTTAACTCCCAGCTCAACTGTTTGGCAGAGGTAATGACATTCAGGAATATTTAATGTGTTAAATAAACACAACACTTCATTGTTTGTTTTATGATACAGAAAAAACTGCAACAAACCCAGAAGATCTGATATTATGTTTGTGGGATTTACAGGTTTAAAAAGCTAAAAGCTACCATTCTTATTACCATCATTATTATTTTAAATACTTAACCATTTACTCATATAAAGTCTGTTATTGATCTAAAACATTTTTCATGTTTATCAAACTCAATATGATCTATTTTTAGTTATTTTTGCAATTTTCTACAGACATTTCTGCCTTTTCTAATTAATTTTGTCCCAACCGATTGATCATTTTGGCCCATCACAGAATCAACTGTTTGCTTTTAAAACCTTTCAATCCAACACCAAGAAAATATCTTTTCTTGGTTTGTTTGTGGTTATTTTCTGGTCCCTGTAGTGTTAATGGACCCAAACAATGATTTGATTTGTTATGTTTTTAGAACATTAAACTTCCCTGAAGTTGATGATGACCTCTGCTGAACAGTTAAGCCGGTAGTTAAAGGGTTTATTCAAACAATCAAAGTAGGATTGCATGATATTAAAGACACAGTATCAGCAGTTAATAGTTAAATTAGGTGATTATTAATATATGCAGATATCAATTTATTAACAGTCTTTGCAGCTGGCGGCAAACTATCAATTCAACTTAAATTAATGAATGTCTACATTAAAGCTAAATCTGGCATTATTTAGTATTGCAGCGAACATTAAGTTTTGTGGTTTAATGTCTGATTATAGCACTAAAACATCTGTTAAAGGTGAGAGGAAGGGGTTAATTCTGAACATATTGAACATATTTGATTATCAGCATATCAGATATTTTCAAAAATCCACTATCATCATTGTTGTTGTCTTTAAAGCTTATTTATGAGATGTAATTCAATGTTCTTTTCTTATTTCTATTTCTGCTAAATAAGTTTTAAGGTGATTTTTTTTATTACTTTTAAAGCATTTGCAATAGTTTGACTGTTTTCCTATTTAAGACAGGCAGGACATTTAGTTTTTGTGCTTTTACACACCACTGATTGCAAAATAAAGATATTTTAATTGAAACAGTATTTGAGAGCAAATATAAGAGTAACATGACAAGTAAGGTAAACAGTATTTTCATAGAGTTAGTATGTAATGCTTTGTCATGGAGTTTTTCTGCTTTTTAAACGGACTGGCTCCACTTCTACATCATAAAAATGATTTTTTTTTTTTAGGCTTCTGTTCTTTTCACCACTTTTCATCATTTGAGAGTCAGAGATCAGCCATCATGTCTGCATGTCCTGTCCTCATGCAGCCAGTTTGGTTTTACACTCAACCCCAAAAATCAACATTTTTATTCAGAACAGGATCAGAGATTTAGACACTTAAAACAGACAGTTTGACAACATGTAAAAACCTGTTTAAATGCCACAAATATAATTTTATCTTTTATTAGAAAATTATTTTCTTTTGCTGTGTTAACACTATATGTATATATGCATTTATAAACTCATGCTCAGTGTTGAAAAAAGTACAGAAACGTTATGCTCATTAGTCTTTTCTTAATTAAGGCGGAGCACATTTTGAATAACATAACTGCAGAGATGCTCCACTCACTGTTCTAATGTTATTAACATGTTTTTGAAATTCACATTATTAAAAACATTTATTTTACTTTAATTAATAATCAATCAACTTAGTTTGGTGTTAAGGATTTATCATTCTTTTACCCAAAGTTGCTTCTGAACTTTACACATCCTAAAGTGCGTCTTTATTAAATCTGATAAATTAATTTAAACATCCACAGTTATCGTTTAACCAACAAAGTTTTGTCCAACACAGAGCTTCATCTTAGTGTCCTAAATCAACAGTTTTATGAATTATAACCTGTTCACATCTCCTTTATTTTAACGATCAGTGCAAACATGCACTCACTGATCTGCAGGGATGAATTATATGTTGAAATGTTGATTGAATTTTATTACTGATAGAAATGAGAGGAATAAATATACTATTTTTAAAACTATCTTAATGTTAAATAACTAGTTTGCATTTTGGGCAAGAATTAAATCAATGAGTTTTTTTTTCTGTAAATGCTTGTAACTGAAATTGTCTTTAGTATTAAGGCTCTTTACAAAACTGCATTTAGTTCATTTTCACTGGTAGTTTTTCAATTAGAAATTCTTAAGTTTGTAACTTTTTATTTATTGATTCATTTTGAATCCATGTCTGTAACATTATGATGGATTAGTCAGTAAAACAGAGCAGAGTTGGTTTCAGCTGTTAAATTCTATTTTCCATATTTAAATGTGTTTTTATCATAATTGAAACTGTAATTTTTGTGCCTTTCGGTTCTGCAAACTGTTATCGTGACATCAGCAATGAGAGTTTGGAAGATTTGCATCATGGGAAATGTAGTTTAAACCCGTATAGAGCTCCATGTGAATGTTTAAGTCCCACAGTCTTGAACTTCGGCTCCTGATCACAGTAAAGAGACGAGTTTTATTCAAAAGAGGGGAGTGAACGAGAGGTTTGAGTCCAGTGAACGCTGATGCTCTCGCGGTCCGTCCTGTTTACCTCATTTGTGGGAAATGGAGTTTACATTGAAGCGTGTTCCAGGTACGAGCTGGTAAAGTCGTCCACCTGAAGATCATTAAGTCACATAATTAAGCTAACATGCAATCATACCGTATGATGAAAACACTTTAGCATCAGCTCAGTCACTCCCTAAAAACACCAAGCATCGTTTTACCTTTTTTACCTTCATTAGTAAACAGAGTTGAGTCCAGGTGAGCAGGAGCCAAAGGTGAAGTTATCTTCAGGAGCTGTTCATCGTAAAGATATTTCTGATTTAATTTACCGCTCCAGATTTAAGTTCAACACCCCCATAGCAAAAACAGAGGATTTAGAGTTAGAAAAATTAAATTTTCAGGCTTAATCTTTGAATGTTTTTTCTTTTTACACTAATAATTCGACACATCGAGTCGATGCAGGTTTAAAAATTAAAGAAAATCGTCTTAACTGAAGCGATAAAGTGACAAAAGTCCCTGTTTGAAGAAAAGTGAAGACGAGCAGAGGAGCGACGGGCGAGGGAAAGTGGACGAGGAGACACAGACGGGCTTTATGTAGGTGAAGGGGTAACGGCGTACTGTCCCTTTAAGAAGCACCGACCCCCCCCCCCCCACATCCCCCCCATCCCTCCCTTCCTCACCCCTCCTCCTCGATCGCCCCATCTCTCTGATTGTTTCTTCTCTCGATCAAACCATCTGTCCTCTCTCTCTCTCTGTCGTTCACTAAAAATAAATTTCACACACACATCTGGGCACGCTCACACACACACTCTGCACACACACACACACACACTGCACACACACACACACTCTACACAAACACACACTCTACACACACACCCATTTGGAGCGATGAGCACGGAGGGGGAAGACGGAGAGAGTTTGAAATGAAGAAAGAAAAAGAGATGGAGGATGGCGGGGGTTTGTTGGGGCCCGAGGGGGCGGGGCTTGTGCGGCGGGGCCCCTCATGCAGAAACGTATACATACATATATCCCACCGAATGTGTGTGTCTGTGTGTGTGTGTGTGTGTGTATGTGTGTGAGCGTGCACGAGGAGACGCTGCTCGCTCGAGGAGGGCGAAGCTTTCCTTATGTGCTTTTTTCTGCATCTCGTTCCATAAATCAGCAGTTTGCTCTTGTTTTATTGATGAAAAATACAAATAAATCAAAACTTGAATCCAGCCTGATCGTTTCATAAATGTCAAACTGTGTGCTCTCGTTTCAGAAAATCACATTTTGCAGAGGAAATCCAAACTCTCAGTTGTTCCCTGTTGATTTTGTTGTATTTTTAAAACCGCTGCCCGTAAGAAAAGTTACGGTGGCGTAGTGCATTCACTTGAAAATAAATAAAATCTGCCTTTTTTTAAGAGATACTATCTCGTAAAAACAGGAATTTATTTATTTTTGAGTTTCCTGTTTTTATGATATACGAAGGAATCTTAAAAGTAACGAACATGTCGCGCATGTTAGACCTTATTCAGTTTTATTTCTCTCTCGGTTTGAAACATTGGGAGATACTTGTGTCCTTGAGCAGTGTAGATGGTATTGTTATTAGTTTGTCCACATTGCACAGACACCTGAGGAATTTTCGGTTGTTCCGACACAAAGCCCACTCGGATCTGCTCGACATTGCGGTTTTTGTACATGATCAGTTGCACCAGTACGGCGGGCCGACCTTACCTGTGTGACCATGTACCTGTTTGATAAATGCAGCAGCCAGTCTCAAAGTGTCAGGGGGAATCCTGTTTTTATGAGATAGTATCTCATAAAAACAGGCAGATTTTTTTTTTTATTTTCAAGTGAATGCAATACCCCACCGTTAAAAGTCCCCGCACACTCTTAAATAATCTAAAATTAACTTTCTCTGGTCGTGTTTTGTCTTTAACCCTTTATATAGATATTTAAAATACATTTTTTACCCTTTAGGTTGCAGTATTATGTCCAACTACCAGATGGTGAACCCCCAAACACTTATTAAGTTTTATACAAATATTATATTTGCACTTTTTTTAATCGTATTGAGATGTTGCATCATAAATCCAAGACCGCCAATGAAGTGAAATTTCATTGGCATCATACCTTTTATTAAGATTTTACGTAATTTTATATTTTTTATCTTAAATTTGGTGTAACCACATTAAACAGCAATAATACATATACTTCAGACTAGAGCTGGGCAAAAAAATGATTAAATCGAATAATTTGAATTATTTTGTGCAGAAGATTTGAAAAATTAAAGATGGAAATGTTTTTTCTTGCCTTAGTCCAAATGTAAGTAGTTGCAATTTTTGAAAAAAAGTTACAGTTTTCATGATGGTCGGCCTTGTAGGGTTTGCACAAGCACTTTTATAGGCTTGTATTTGTTATTTAAGTAGATTAAATATTGATCAGAGTTTCATGTTAAAATATTCCTCAGCCTGTTAGTGTTTATGTAGACAAACCTGCCTACGTTTATACTACATAATCAACCTTTTATGACCCAGACTTTGACTTTAAGAGGGAAACATTTAGACAACATAAAGGCAAAACTTGATTTGTTTCATTTTTATGTCACTGGGAGTTTTGTTTCTTTTAGGGAGGGAAAAATCGATTAAAATGGTAAATCAGTGTTGTGGGAAAAAATCTGGGATTTTATTTCTAGGCCATATCGCCCAGCCCTACCTCAGATTTTTCTTTTACTTTTATTTACTCTTAATAAATGTTTGCCAAAGATGTGTTTGTGGAATTAAATATACAGTTAATGCAAAACTCCCTCAAACTATAACACTGAAAATATTGAGCATGATTTTTAACTTGTTTGAAAGTAAAAACAAACATTGAAAAAGTATTTCTTTGGGATTTCATAATTCATGCATGAAAGGGTTAATGGGTTGTTCCTCGTGTATGAAAAAGCAGCTAACCCCGTCTCATGTGTGTAAAGACTTTAGTGTAAAATCATGACGGTTGTTTGCCTTAAGTCAAAAATTATTCCCTCATAAAATCAACATTGGATCAATTGTTCATCTTTTTCACTGGTGTTAAAAAAATCTAACTGAAGAGTGCAAAAATCTGCAATATTATAGAATCGCAATTTAAATCAAGTCGGTACCTACAGTAAAACATCATAAAAAAAAAAATATTTATTTATTTATTTATCTCAAGGATACAAACACAACCTGGAGCTAAATTAACCTTCAAAATGCAGTTGTTCACTATGTATGTTTGCAGAAAAAAAAAATCCAAACCTGTTCTTTCTTCAGGGTTTTATTATAAATTTAAATCATATGTCCATCAAGAAAAGTCCTTGCACTCTGTTTAACCGTAAAACTTTTCTGAGGGTGTTTTGGTCGAGTTAGTTTGTTTGTCTTTTAGGAAAAGAGGAAAAGCTGTTTTCTGATGTGCTGAATTTTTTTTTTTTATTTGCAGAATTACGACTAATTTTTGCATTAAATCTAAAAAAAATTCTCAGAAATCATCAGTTTGTTCTTGTTTCACGGATGAAAACAAATCATGGGTTACAAACATGAATTCAGACACTAAAATAATTGATTCTAAATCAGCCTCCAAACTACTCTTGTTTCATGACTTTCCCATTTTACCAAAAATAATTAAAATGTTTTTGATTCTCTTGGACGTCTGCAATAAGATTCCTGCACTGAAATGCTGTCGGTAAAATTATTTTTAAAATTGCTAGGGCTGGACAAATGACAGAATTCAAGTTTTATTGCAGTAACTGCTCTCCTCAATTATAAAGATGAAATGATTGAGATTAAAATGTCTGTACAATATACCAGTTGAATCTAGTTATTTTGTGGAATAAACTGAAACTAAATCAATATTTTAAAGCACAGTTTATTTTTGTTAACATACAGAAATGTTGTTTTTTGATTATAAACATAATAAACTGCTTTGGATGTCTTATAATTTCAGTGTAGAGGAAATAATCATACAGAGGCATGTAGATCCACTTAGATAATAATTAAATATTATTAAACTGTAGTCTGGTAATGAAGGAACAGTTAATGTGTCTTTTTCAACTTTTTTTTTTTTTTAGTCTATTTCAAACTGAGGAAACACAATCCTGATTTTTAATTGACCAGCCTAATCAGAATAAAATGAAATGTTTGTTAGAAGAAGACGTTCTTTTCTCAGAAGGTCACAAACTCACCAAATTCTCTGAAAATGGATTCAGACCCACGTGCTGCGCTCTCCTGCCTCAGGCTGAATAAATCTGTCGGGCTGAAGTGAAGATCTTTTATTTTTCAGAGACCAGACTTGTTGAATTTTAAACTTCATTTTAAGAGCCACTCCTGAAGACTCGAGACTTTCTGGTTAAAAACAAGGAGTGAAACACTCTGAATGTTTGACGATATCCGAGATGATGATATTTTTAATTCATTATTGCTGATTTTGATATTTCTGGTCAGGAGCTCATTCATAAAATGGACTTGTTTGTTTCAGTGTTACAGTATATTTTTGTGAGGAACAGATGGAAAACAAGAAAAACAACTTTTTACCTTTGCAGAAATGAAACCAAGATTTTTAAAAGTGCCCATGCAGAGATGAGAAGATGCATCAGTGTCGTACACTTGTGTAATTGGCTAATATATCGGCTGTAAATGTCTGCAAAAAATCCAATACCAGCCGATACTGATATCAAACTGATAACATCGTGCATCCCTTTTTAAAACCTGATGAACTTTCTTTAACAGAGAGACATCATGATGTGCAGGGAGAGTTTTCTCAGCCCCTTATAATGCCTAAAACGTGTTTGAGTCTGACTTCACTTGTTGAAACTAAACCAAACTCAACAGCTTCAGACTCTGAAACGATCAGTTTATCGTGTAGGAGTAAAAACTAGTGGTGGGAGAGAAAATGGATTCACATAAGAATCTGATTTTTTTGTTCAAATATCGATTTTTTTCCTAAATTGATTGCTTCATTTTAGTTAGTGTGTGTTTTCTCCAGCAGAGAGTCAAATGTTTTTCTTCGTCCATCTTTAACATCATTTTATCTCATTTTTTCAGAACAGTTTCAGATGTTTTCTATGCCGATTGTCGCTTCTTTTAAATGCAGTCCAGGCTTTTGAAGAGAGAGTATAAACAGCTGGTTAAAATATATTGCTGAATAAATCCTAAAAACAGACTCACATGTGATGTGTATTTTTCCTTATATAGTCTGTAGGCATCATCATTGTTCATCTTTTTGACTGTGAAAAAAGCTAACTAAAGATTGAAAAAATTGGCAATATCCTAGAATCGCAATTTAAATCGAGTCGGTGCCTAAATCATTGTTGAAAAAAAAAATATATATATATATATATATATTTATTTTATTTATTAGTCTCAAACTTGAAAAAAGAAAACAAAAGTAAATAAAGAAGTAACAAACAACAACAACCAAATCTAACAGGTAATATGTAAACCAAACTGTCCTGTTACTGTACATCAACAAATGAAGCATGTGGGTACAAACACAAGCACAGCAAACAGTTTGAGAAGGAACATAAAAAAGTAAAAAGCTTATCTAGTCCTGCCCCTTCATTACAAAACAGATAAAATACAGAATTATAACTCAATACCTGCTGTCATTATTCATGGAAACAATGTAATTTCAGTAACTCCCTTCTTCATATTAATCACCATGACAACAAACAAAACATCCTAATTAAGAGTAAGCACTTCAGAGAAATCAGTATATAAATTATATGTCTGTATAATACAAATCCACATCCAAATCGAATCGGGAGAAAAGGAAATCCAAACTCTCTTGTTCCTCGACGATTTTGTTGTATTTTCTAAACCACTGCCTGTAAGAAAAGTCCCTGCACACTCCTAAATAATCTAAAATTAACTTTCTCTGGACGTGTTTTGTTTTTAACGGGTTGTTCCTCATGTTGGAAAAAGCAGCTAACTCCGTCTCGTGTGTAAAGGTTTTTGTTTAAAATCATGAGGGTTGTTTGCCTTAAAATCTAAAATTTGTAGTTGTTGTGGTTTGAAGAAGCAAAAAGGATCATAGTATACAAGAGAATTGTGATTAGGGATGGGAATTGAAAAACAATTCCAGTTGAGAATCGTTAACAGCTCCATCAAATAATCGATATCATTAATCTTTTTGCTTATCAATTCCCTTATCAATTCCATTCAATTGACAGGGTTCAGAAGCATCAGAATTGTGGCTTAATTTTAATTTCACCTACTGCACAACCTTAAGTTATTGGAAACAACAGCAACTTGCAGAAGCAGCTATCTATACTGTGATGTATGCTTGGCATTGTTGACACTGAAAATCAGACCATTTGCCCACATGCAAAATTTGCTGGAATCGATAAGGGAATCGTTAAAGAATTGGATCGATTAGCAGGATCGTTAACAGCATTGGTATTGATAAAATCTTATCAATTCCCATCCCTAATTGTGATTCCTACACTTAGAAAAAATCAAATATTGTATCGGGGGTGCTCTGACAATTTTTATGAAACTTGGAATCCCTTTCTTAACTTAATTAACTCCACTTCCTCCTTAGATGATTAGGAAAGATGGATCCAGTTAAGATAAATTGATGTCATTTTTATATCACTTTTTTTTTTACTATCCAGTCTGGATGCTGAAGTAGACCAATTATTTAAAGAGGTGAGACACAACATATGCAATTTACTACTGTCAATCTTTGTTTTTGTGTTTTTAACCACTTTGAATTACTCCTCTAAAAGTCCCTTTTATTTATTTTTAAGTTTTTGCTGTTTATCGTTCACCCCTACTGTTCTTTTTCATTAAGGAGGAGAGAGTTATATTTGCTTATAATCAATACTTTTTATTTGGTTTCTGCATTTAATTGTGAATGTGACTCTCTAGTTGGGGGAGGAGGGGGGTTGTAAGCGTTTTAAAACAGGGGGAAAAAAGGGTGAAATGTATCCTTACTAATTGTACATGTACGTTATCTTGATAACTCAATAAAGATATATATGAAAAAAAAGGATATAAGAGAATTTAAATCGAATCAGCACCTAAAAAATCGGAAAAAAATCTAATTGGAGAAAAGTGAATTGTCCCAGCCCGATAATAACATGACAGTTTTAGGACAGTTTCTGGGAGAATTCTGAGCCAAATATGTTCACATTAAACCTTTTTTATAGCACATTTGAACCAGAAAGATATTTGGCAGTGTAACACTTTGAGTCGCCTCCTGTCATGTGCTTTTTCAGAAATGATGAATCGATATATTGTGCAGCTCTTGTTCATCGAGATGCTGCTTTTACTCTCTTAAAGTTATAAAATGGTTGATGTTTGAGGAGCTTCACTGTCTTACTGTCACATCTGTTTTACCTCAGTAATGAGAAGATTGATCGATCGCTGATCAGGATCAGCTGATGTTCGTTAAAGATGCAGGTAGATTTAAGTTCATGCCTGTAGACGCATCACCTGAGGATTCACCGTGCTTACTTTACCAAAAATATTAATCCAGAGTTAGACTCTGTTCACGCTGAGACCAGCAGGACGGAGATAATCAGCTGAGATAAACCAGCTCCATGTTGGGATGGTGTTGCGTTCAAGGTCCCGTCTGTAACACTGTGATGTGTTCAGGGCTGCTCTGTAAAAACAAGCTTAAGATAATACACCACCAAAACCAAATCCTATCTTTCTTCTGCCATGTTCTGATCACGTCATAAAAGTCTTTTAGAGCGTCATTGGCCGAGGTGATGGCGTCGAGTGCAGGTGAATTTTGTTTTCCTGAGGTCATAATTATATTTTTATTCCCTTTGATTTATTTGGACCTTTTCCCCAATTAAATAAAATCAACTGTCTGAGTCAGTCTGTCAAAAATGTTGTGGATTTACAACAGTAAAAAGAAGTAAGAAATGGTTATGAAATTCTGTAATTCAACTTTTTAATTCAGTTTTATATATAGTCTTTTACCTTTTACTTTTAGTCATTATTTAGTAGGTGTGGGAGAAAAAAACGATTATCATAAGTATCAGGATGTTTTGTTTGACGATTTTTAAATAGATTTTTTTGCTCAAAAATAGATTTTTTTCCCAAATTTAAATGCTTCATTTTAGTCTGTACCAATAAGCCACTTTTAAATACAATCCAGGATTTTGAAGAGAGAGTATAATGATCATTGTTCATCGTTTGCACTCGTGTTAAAAAAGCTTACCAAAGATTGCAAAAATCGGCAATATTGTAGAATCGCAATTTAAATCGAATTGACACCTAAAAAATTGTGAAAAATCAAATCGGGAGGAAAGCGAATCGTCCCAGCCCTATTATTTAGTAAACAAAATCAGACATCTAATAACCCTTTATTGAATGTTAGTAAAGTCTGAATGTTTAAACTTAACTTTTGTGTGAAATGCAGTCTCCTTTATTTAGGCTACCTGGCAGAGCATCTCAGTTACAATACCAGAAGTGACAACAAACAGTGAACCTGCTCTACATGAATATATCCATTCATAAAGAGAGCAGCTCTGATTGGATCGCTCCACAACTTATCCCACCACCACCAAGCTAAGGCAGCTGTGATTGGATGTCCCTCTGAACTCATCCAACCTTTAACACAACCAAAGTAGCTGTGATTGGATAGATTCATCACTTGTCTCTACTTCCTACATGACCATATTAGGTCTGATTGGATTAAGTCTGTCAGACATTTTAGTCTAGTTTTTATTTGTTGATGAAAATGTCTGTTAGTTTAGTTTGAGTTTTTGTCCATGTGCTCTTGTTTTTATTAGTTACTGACTAGTTTTCATCAGGAGAAAAAGGTCGTTGATCAATGCTGGAAATAATTAGTCAACTAAACTAACACTATGATTCCTTCAAATCTTTTTTTTTCTACTTTATTGAAACTTAAAACTCAATCATATTGGTGTCATTATGAGCCAAAAACACCTCATCAGGATGTCCCAGGTTAAAACAGTGGTAGAGACTTCATGATAATAAAGCGTATTTATTAGAAGTGATGTTGGTTTGGCAGTGACTTTGGATTGAAGGTCTTAAATGGAACTTTATTCTGAGAAGTATTGAGTTAATACGAGCATGTTAAAATAATGTTAGCCCTCTCGGCTTCTTACTATTTATAACAAAGCAGTTTTTCCAATTCCAGATTTCCAAATTAATCTTTTAAATGCAAAAATTGGTTGGTTAAAGTGTTGATTAGAGCACTGCTTGTATGGACTGACTTTCTGTCTAACTTAATTTACCATTTTAAAATCTTCATAAGAAAAGTTTTTACACTTAACTTCATTCTATTGTTTTTGATGCTTTATTTATTTTGTGTTTTTGCATTAATCAGCAATAATTTAGTCCAGTAAACACTGATTCTGTCTTATTTTGGTGATCTAGAGCAGGCTGTGTTGGGTTAAAGTCAGACTAAAGGAAGAGCCAATAGGAAGTGAGTGTTGACAGAGCTGCGTTGTGATTGGCTAAGAGCTCACGGGCGGGACTGTTTCCTTGTTTTGATGCTCTTTCATTGGCTGAAGCTCCCTTGTTTATGCTCAGTATCTGTGGGTTCTTTAGTGAATGTTGTTTAAATTATTTTAAGCAGTCAGATTTTGTTCTTAATCACTCTAAATAAATAAAGTTAAATAAAGTTTGATCTGATCTAATCTAAATAAATGTTCTGGCATCACAACATTAATCTTTAACATCATACAGGATGATCCTAAAACAATTTCTCGCATCTTTTCTAACCTTATTGTTCTGATTTCAACACTCTATCCTGTTCAAACATTTACAGAAGAATAATCCACATCATCACATTATGTACTGAGCAAACTAAACGATTATTTATTCAACATGTGAGGATGTTACAGAGCAAACAGGCGTGTTAGGGAGACGTGTTTTACCGCAGAGAAAATAAACGCATTTAATTCCAGGACAGCAAGCACAGACAGAGCAGGATAAACAAATGTTCAGCATCATCTGTTAAGATCTGAGAAAACTTTCTAGTTTAAAACAAAATGTCCAATTCTGAGCAAACTGAGACCAACCTGCTTCAGAAATGTGTCATTTTTACACAAAGTAAATCTTCAGCTGTGGTTTAAGGTCTTTTCTCATGGATATAAAAACACTTAGGAGATTTTTTTTCTTGCTAATTTAAGATGTTTCCTGTGAATTTATACTCAACACTTTTGCTCTGCCTTTCTGATTTTATTTTTCAAAATGTACTTGTAAATTTTGATTGTAGATTTAATTTTGTTTGGTGGAGGGAAAATTACAAACTTTCTAAACTGGAAATTTACTTTTTAAGGCAGAAGGACGTTAAAATTCTCACAGAAATTTTGAAAACTGTGAAAAATAAATGATTCCAGCCCACAATTACTTGTATCCTTCATGTATTTTTCAATTTTTCAATGTATTTATAACCTTTAACAACAGAAAAATAACTGTTTTTTTCTGTAAGATGGAGGTTTAAATTTAATTTCTGCAAACAGTTATATGAATGTTAAGAAGGTCCTATTTTGCAATCGTAAGAAAATTCTCTTATATTTTTGCAGTTTGCAAACCTATTAAACAAAAACAAATTCCACTCTTTCCAAACAAATTATGAAATTGACACATCTTTCTTTTTGATTGCATGCAAAAAATATAAATCTACAAAGATGCATTAACATGGATGGATTTCTCTAAACTTGAATAGTGTTAAACTTTTGGTTGCAGAGCACTTTTGCATCTTTTGCCTTTTCTATATTTCTTACCTTAATCCGTATTTTTACATGTTTGTTTCTGTATTTCAAGCTGTTTTGATTCTGTTTTAATGATCAACAAATCAAGCAGGACAAAATCTGTCAAGTTTTGTAATTTTAAGATGATGTTTACACTGTTAAAAAATCTTTTTAAAGTAGTAAAAAAGAACAGAAAAGCATTTTCTGAAAATACTTATATTGTGTAGATATGTTTAAGTTTGCTATAATAAGGATCATTTACAATAAAAACAACGTAAATGTGCTTTTTAGCTTTTATCTCTTTCTTTTTGGAGACCTTTACCCTCTTGCGCTCTCCCTCCCCCGCACCAACAAAACACCCTTCACTCATGTTTCTGTGTCCGAGTGTGTGTGTGTGTCCGGGTGTGTGTGTTTGTCCGAGGGTGTGTGTGTGTGTGTGTGTGTCGGCGGGGGCGGGGCAATCTGGTTGCACCTTGGACCTAAATTCTTGACATTTTTTCAGCTGTAATGAGAAAGAAAGTGGAGATTAAGGAGCCTATAGAGGATCCTGGATCCTGATTGGTTGGCCGTGGTTCCATGCTGCGCTCTGATTGGCCGTAGGAGGAGTTTCTATAGTTGCTGTTTCACATATAGAACTTCCTGCTCTGTCCTTTTTCCTGGAAAACGCTCTGTTCACGGTGTCCTCGTGGATATTTAGATCTGCTGATGTCATGAGGAGGATTTCATTGTTCTGTTTCACTGCAGTTTACAGACTCAGAAATTTAACTTTTATTATTTTACATGTGCTTTTGGCTGACATGATGTGAAAAGAGTTTAACAAAACTTTAGTTTAAACTCATAAACTCAGTCTTTCACACTTACTGCCTACATGAGGAAACATTAGAGAAGAGTTTTAACACCATGAGGGAGAGATTGAGAGGAGGATTTTTTTTTTCATGATGCACATTAAGAAAATTTAAAACTTTGTGAAAATGTGAAGAGGTCCAAACATAAGTCGTAAACACTTAAATAAAATGTATGAAACTTTTTAAACTCCAAGAACTTTTCAGTTTGCTGAGATGCATGTTTTTAAGCAGTTCATTGGTCTGAAATAAATCTAAAGACATTTGTTTTGTTATCCAGCACATATTTTTTAAAACCAGATGCAAAAAACTTTTGTGCTCGTGTGTGAATTAAATAAAGTAAATAAAGAGAAAAGTGATTGTCCCAACACAAACATGTTTTACAGTAAAGTCAGCAGCTGAATGTTTAAAGTAAAAGTGTAAGAGACTGTCTTCCTGCTGCAGGATGAGCCTGAGCAAATAAATTTAGTTTAAAAATAAAAACAGTCCAGTTTAAAGAGTTTTCCTGCCACTGTAGACGCTGCGGCCAACAGGAGAAAGAATATCACATCAATCTGCAGGACAAGGTGATTAAAACGACAGTAGATAATGTTTAGTATAATATCATAACATCATAATAATATTACAAATATCTGAACAGTTTTTAATAAGAGCTAGGGCTGTGCAGTTTAACATGATTTTATGGTTAATATTGAGTAAACCTTTGCAATCAACACAGCGTGACAGTCTGAATTTAATGCCGTAAATCAAAACAAATAAAAGAAATTAGGCAAAAAAGTTTCTGCAGAATTGGTACAGCCCTGCAAGTACACCAGCTGATGCAGTTAAATGGAACGTAAACATACGTTTCAGTTTATTAGTAAGAGTTATATCTCATAATATACCTGTTGGGTGTCTCATTTTAAGGCACTGTGCATTAATATTTGTTTGAATTGGAGGTATTTAATCGGATTGCTAGCTCATTATTTTGTTAAATTTACTAAAACATTTGACCAGAATATCAGAATTACTGTGAGATCTCAGACAACTTTAAAAAAACTGTATTTACAGCTTCATTCATTAAACTGCGACTCTTTTTATCCAACATGTTTTTAAACCAGCAGGACAAAATCTAGTTGGCTAACCAAACATGGAGTGACGTCATGGTGTGTTCATGGTCTCTGTTACAAAGACCATCAGGTGATATATTCATGGTCCTGTTGGTAAAGTGACTATTGTTATTAAATATGGATCAATCTGTGATTCAAACCTTTTCATCGTAGCTAAAGCTGTAGGGCCCAACATGCACCTCCCCAAAAATGTAACTGCACACTGACGCTGCAGCGCTGGGCTCGACACAAACTGATGGATCTATTCCAGGACAGAGGCGCTCATGTCGTCTTTGTTTATACAAGTTAATTTAAAACTGAGGAGTTTTTATCATGACGTGTCGGTCGTGTAAGCCCAAAAAGAGCCTTATTCAGCCTCCAGCTGAAATCATCCACTACAGTCAGTCCGCCACAGAGCTAAAACCAGCACTGTGGTTCATTCTCAATGGGAATTTCATCTGATTTAAGCGATCGGGTCTTTGAGCTCAAATCAGACCAACTGGATTCAAATATCTACATTTTAGTTTAGTTAAGGTTATTAAAAATTGAAAAGGACAAAAAACTTAATTGTCTCTCAGACAAAACTTTAAAAACAACACAACATCGTCACCCGTTGGAGCAGAGGCTAACGCTAACCTGTTTCACCTGAGGTTAATTTTACTACATCATTTGTGTAACGCATGTTTCTGTTTTGGAGTGTTTTTGACTAAATGAAGGAGAAAAACTGCGAAAGCGTGCTGCTAGCCTCTAACTCCTGAACTATACTGCAGATAGCTTCAGTTAGTGAGATGAATGAGCGCCACCTGCAGGTCATCTCTGTTACCTGTGACTGGATTTAGTCGACAGTGTGATGTGTAAAGACGCAGCCCTGTTTAATTTACCTGAGCTTTCGGTGCCGTTGGTTTTACTCATGTTTAATCCAGTGTTGGTGATTATAATAATATTAATTTAGTGGCAGACATGCTCTGATACCGAGGAGTGTTAGGGCCATAATTTTAAGGAAGTCGACATTAAAGTGGAAATTTTGACATTAAAATTGAAATTTTAAGAATAAAGTTGACTAACAATTTTGTGATAAAAGATGAAATGTCGAGAATAGTCGACAAAATCTGTGTCGAGTTTATTCTTAGAATTTTCACTTTTCATCTCAACACTTTAAATTTCAACTTTATTTTCATTTCAACTTTAATCCCAAAATTTCTGCTTTAATGTCGACTTCCCCAAAATTATTTTCTCCATCTAACATGTCCCTAACACTCCTCTGTACTGTGATGATGTTTATAAAACTACATGTTCTTTAAAATACTGTGAGGGTGTAAATTGTGGACTTTGCTTTTCTCCTTGTTGTTTTTTAATTAACCCTTTCATGCATGAGTTATTCAACCCATATGAATATTTGTTTTGAAATATGTGGTATTAATAATTTAGTACAACCACAAACATTTGACAAACATTTATGAAGAGTAATTAAAGAAAAAGCAGAATTAAAGTTTGTGTATTATTGCTGTTTAATCAAACTACTCACATGTGAATAACACCAAAATTTAAAATAAAAAAATGCAAATTATGTAAAAACTAAATCTGAATCCTTAATTTCTCCATTGTCAGTTATTTTGGATTTATGATAGAATATGTCGATGTGGTTAAAATGTGCAGAGATAGTATGTTTATGAAACTCATAAACTCAAAGACATGGATTTGGGAGTTTACCACCTGATAGTTGGACACGGTCCTGCAGCCTAAAGGGTCTAAATAAATATATTTATAAATATTTTTCCGAAATATCTCCTGTAGTGGACACCGTGCATGGAAGGGTTACAGAAACATGATTATAACTGAGCTCATATGATAATAAACATTAATTTATCTCGTGCAGGCCTTCTGATAATCACGTCATCGATCATGGACCAGGCCTCTCCTCATTGCTCTCCCCGTTAACTCTGCTCCCATGATCCTTTGCGCCCTCCTTCTGCCTGCTCGAAGATTCTAAAGAGTTAAAATGGAGGCGCTGCCTGCACGTCACATGTCTGACACACGCATGTGCTGCGGCTGCGCACACGCGCACACGCATGCAGACATGTATGAGCTGCAGAGAGAGGGCGCGCGCCCCCTCCCCCCTCGCGCTGAGGTGGGTGTGTGCTCGCGCCGGGGGTGTGCCATATCACATCCACTGCACCGCTCACGTGGTCGGCCTCACCGTGTCGCTGCAGCCGCTCGTGGTGGTGTGGGGTGGGAGCTTCCAGAAGATCCTGTCTCTGTTTGAGATGAAAAAGAAACGAGTCGACTTTAAGAGCAGAAAAGATCTGCAGGAAAAAACTGAGACACGATAAAGAAATGACATTTAAGTCTGTGAAAACATAACCAGTTTGATTTAAAATTCATTTGACTATAAACCAGAAAACAATTAAACCTGTTTGACACTTTAGTGGCAGAAACATTAGTCTAAAACACCTGTTAATGGATTATTTTTTATTTTTAATCAATAAAAACTGCAGCCAAATCCGTAAACACTGTAAATAAATTTGAAAAAGCCCTTGAAGGAAAGACTTTTCTGTACTTTTTGATGCCATATGTTAGGGCTGGGCAATATATCCATAAAACTGATTAGTTTGTATTTTCCGCAAAAGATTTACAAATTAAAAATCATGTTTTTTTTTTTCATTTATTTACTTAAAAACCTTTTTTTTTCTTCTATGATTTTGATCTTCTGGAGTAAACACAACCCGCTTCTGTAGGTTTTCTGGTAAAACTCTGTTTCTGGCTTTGAACATATTTAGTAATGTCTGGAGTCCTATTGTCTCTGAAAGCTACAATTACCCTGATAAATAAATAAACTATTGGTGTGTTCTTTAAATTTGGCTTCGTGGATGATACTGATTGCCCCTTTCTGCAAAAAAAACCTCCAAAACAAAACATAAGCTTTATGTCACTCATATACTGTATTACCCCACACTTCTGCAGAATAACTTAGATAAGGCAGTGCAAGTGATCGATCGATCTATCTAGCTATCTATCTAGCTATCTAGCTATCGTACAGTTTTAAAATTTTTACATCAATGCCCAAATAGATCCTTACCCAAGCTAAAAACTCTTATTCAACATCTACAGTCTGAAAAGTCTGGATTATTTCCTGCGAGTTCTTCAGTTTTAGACGGACACTCTGTTAAATGTTTATTTACTATCCTCCAGGTTTGAAATTATGAAGTCATTATTTTATTTAATGTGTTTAGTGACATTTTTAGTGAATGTTGGTCATGGTGCTTGAGTGGTGGACTTGATTTTGTGGATGCAGACTCAGGATTATTTAACCTGTTAACTGTGCGAGAGAGGCCAGTTTTCTACTTTCTGACCGTGTTGATTGAACCTTGTTCTGCGTGAGCTCTAATATTTAGGATTTATTTTTCATGTTGTAACAGGTTCATTGCAAAGGCTGATAATTTGGTAAAAATAAAATTGCTTTTAAATTGCCAGAAGAAGAAGCTCTTGCTTTGTTCGCTGATTTACTTTCTCTGCAGCCATCATAACAAAAAAATTTACAGATTTGGATTAGATTTCAAAATAAACTGCATTAATATCTGTTTGATTTCATTTCCCAAACTGAGAATGATGAAAGCTGACATCTACGCTCCCGCTCACAACCTGGATTGTATAAATTAGTGGGAAGCCAGCTGACCTTCAAAGCTGTATGGATTTTATTTTATAATCTATGACCAATCGATTGGAGATGCTCCATGTTACCAGCATCTACAGCAGCTTCTCTTTAGTATCTTTGAATAACTACAATAAAAATCAACAGCTTCATTTTGACAGAATGTTTTTTTCTTGTTTAATTTCTGTTTCTAACACAAACTGTCTCAGATTAAGGAACAGGGCGGTTTAATATGTGATTACACTTTAAGTTCAGAAATATTGGCATGTTGGATATCAGCAAGAATCCAAACTTTTTTTTAAACTTAAATTTAAGAAGAACTTAGATAAAAATAGTGGTGTGCGATATGACGATATTAAATCGTTAATGATTATAACGTGGGCATGATCTCATAAAACAGAAAGATCGTCAGATCATCTGTGTGGGCGCAGAGACTTTGATACACACCCGACTAACAAATCACAGCACATTACGCGCAGTGCATGATGGGATCTCCTGTTTGGTTATGTAGCATGAAGCCATGGTGGAAAGAGAAAAGCAGATAAAAGCTTGAAGATGTCTGAACAAAAATCTGTTCTAAAGCAGCTGTATTATTCACTCAGATTATAGACATTACAGTTAGATAACATTTGTTCTAAATTGTTGCACTTTAAGAGATAAACAGTTACTTAAGTTTGCATTAATCTTTAACCCTTTTCAATAAGCTGTTTGGTGTGTTTAGTTTTTATGTTAAAGTGCACTTTATTGTTGTTCATTACCTTTTATATTTACATTTATTGCACATTTTTTATAAAAACTGCACTATTGGAATGAAAAACCTATTCAGAAAGTTTCTTTGGATTAAATTGTCATTTTTTTCTTTTTGGGTTTTACATGTTTATATGCTAAACAAGGAAAAATGGTCAAACATGCAAATTAGTCTAGAAAAATCAACGTTGAAAATGATATTTTTGCCACATCACCCACCCCTGGATAAAAATATTCAATCCATGAAATAAGAAGCCATTTTCCAAACTGTAGACAGTGATAATGTAGAGTAAGAATGTGTGGCAAACACATCTTTTGTCCCAATCCGCTGAATAATATTTAAATAAAATGATGAATTTTGGTCTGATCATAGTCGCCATGGTAACCTGTTTCATTTCTTCCTCTGATGGATGGTTTCAGTATGATCTTGTTTAATTCTTCACCTCCTTCATCTTCAGCCTGTCCCCGCCCTGTTTTTATTTTACCACGTCCCTGCTTGATGACATCACTGTCCCCCGGTGATGAGGTACGCGGGTGTATCTTGGTCATGTGTTTGTTTAAAAAGGGGAAAACCCTTTTGGCGTCGCTCTCAGCTGAAAAAAGTACTTCCTGTCACATGAGTCAAAATGTGACACATGATGGAAACGCGGTCAGGTCGGATTTTTCTGTGTCACAGTTCAAAACAAGACAAGAAAAAAAAGAGTCAAGACTTCAGTTTCAGAGTATTGAAAATGAAAGATTTGGACAAGAATGTTGAATTATGATTATTTTGACCTTTTTAAATTGATTTGTTATTGAAGTTAAAATGTCCATTGTGACACTGAATTGGCTTTGACCTTAAATAAATATTACACCCCCTGTTGTTTGAAATTATAAAGAGTAAGATTTGCTGTGTGGGTGCTGCACTTTATAATTATTATCATTATTATTTAAACATTACTGCTTCAGATCGTCCTGTGTGCAGCCCACATTCAGCTCTGAGGCTTGTTACACAGATGCATGTTCCTCATTAATGTTGCTTCGTTTAATGAGGAATAAACAGACTTTATAACAGGTTAAGATTTATATAAAATAGAAACAACAAAGAAATAATCGACCAAACACTCATTTACTTTACTTTAATACTCTATGTTTAGTTTTTGGTGCAGGCGAGGGCTGCTCCATGATGACAAAAATCCTTTTCAAGATTACTTTCATTAATTTTGGCATCATGGTTATAAAACATGTTAACTTGTAGATTTCATAGTATCTTAATATATGATAGAATTTAAATAAATAAATTAAATCAGTCTTTTTTTTCCTTGAGATGCATTGACGTAAGTTCTTTCTGTTGGTTTTGACATTTTTGCCTCTTTACCTTCAGCTCTCTAAAAGTGCATGTGGTTATAAGGTGTAATGAATTATTATATGGTTGTTTTGATTATAAATTGGGTTTAAATTAAAATGTTAACACAAACCAGCATACGACCTGACAGATAATTTGCTAACAGGGTGTGTAAACTTCTTGGTAGGTGATTTCTGGACCAGATTTTAGTGCTTTGAACCGTCAGTGAAGACTTTATAGTGAGACTTTAGTGTTTTAATACAAACAGAAATATAAAGATATAAAGTGTGATCACAGCTTAAAGCTCTGCTGCGACAAACACAGACTTTCACTGCTCATTTATGAGGCTGTGTTCTGTGCACCTCTCTTATCAGTGAATTACCTGACGGCCTGCACATTTTCTTTGTGTGTGAAAAAGTTTGTTAGAAGTTAAAGCTGTAGGAGTCTGAATCTGCAGCTCCAGCTCTGTCCACGTGGAGATAAAGATGTTCTCATTTTAAACTGCTCTCTGTAAGACAGAATAGTTTTATAGCGGGCCTGTCCACATTAAAACAAAATAAAAATACATTGTGTATATATATATATATATATATATATATATATGTATATGTATATATATAGTAGGTGGTAGTAGTAGGTGGCGCTGTAACCCCGCTGCAGACATAACATTAAAACCAGAGAAGAAGACATGAACATTGACGTAAACAAACTCAGACTTGTTGTTTCTGTTGTTGTCAGGTTCAAGCCTGAGGTTCAATAAAGGGGCGGGGCTATGATGTCACTCAAGAAGGTGTTTTTGGGCACCAATGACACGAGATCCACCTGCAGGATTAAAAACGTTTTGCAGGAACCCTTATAGTTTGTCAAAAGTCTGAACTGCATTGATCCAAAGTCCGGGCTGCAAGACTCTGAAGTCTGGGCTGCAGGACTCTGAAGTCCAGGCTGCAGGACTCTGCAAGACTCTGAAGTCTTGGCTACAAGACTCTGAAGTCCGGGCTGCAGGACCATGAAGTGTTGGCTGCAAGACTCCGAAGTCTGGGCTGCAGGACTCTGAAGTTTGGGCTGCAGGACTCTGAAGTCTGGGCTGCAGAACTCTGAAGTCTGGGCTGCAGGACTCTGAAGTCTGGGCTGCAGGACTGTGAAGTCTTGGCTGCAGGACTCTGCAGGACTGTGAAGGCCCTCTGCTGTTCACATTGCAGACCTGAGCATGTGTGTATCTCTTTAAGAGTGTGTGTATCTCTTTAAGAGTGTGTGTGTGTGTGTGTCTTTAAGGGTGTGTGTCTTTCAGAGTGTGTGTCGGTGTGTGTGTTACCTGGTGTGTGTGTGTGCAGAGACGGGCCCCTTTCCTTGCCGCTCTCTGATTGGCTGCCTTTGGTCCCGCCCTGTTCCTCAGCGATTCAAAACAAAGCAGAGGCTGACGTCACGCACACGCACACACACATATGCACTAACGCACGCACACAGACACACACACACGCACACACACAGACACACACACCCCCACCGGCTCTTATTGAGACAAAGCAGGATCTCCCCCTCCTTCCTTCTTCTCCCCCATTTTGTTTTTGGAGGCCGAGCCCCTCTGAGCCCGGAGCTCCGCTTTCGAGGAAACTCGGGACGCAAAGACACGAAGAGAAGCTGAGACATAGATTCATAGACATAGAAGCTGAGACATAGAAGCTGAGAGGTAGAAGCTGAGACGGTCTCATGTCTCCTGTTTCCCAGACCAACAGAAGAAAGAGGAGACCTGCCTCTGCTGGACGAGTTTATCTGATTATGAAGTTCAGAGATGTGGAGACTCAGAAAGTCTTCATCACATGTAATGTTTACTTCATTCATTCATCAATGAAGCATTTAAACACAAAAATAAAAACTGAAATATTTGATCAAAACAATCAGAAAAAACATGTGAAATGATCTTCTCCTCTGAATGAGACACCAACAGGTAGAGCTCAGACCTTCAGAGCGTTTCGAACATGAAAACTCCACAAAATCAGCTCTAAACTTCCAGATTTATTTTTTAAAAACATGTTATAATAATTATCAAACACCTGCAGGCAAAGACGCCCTCACGTCACATAGAAACAGGTTTAAGATCAAAAGACTGAAAACTAAACTCTGTCTTCATATTTCATCATTTTTTCTTAATATGATTGTTTATAATCTAATTTTTTAGATAAAGTTTAATGTAGATTATTATTTTAATATAAAAACTTTATTAACGTTTGTTCTAATATTTTCTATTGAGCTTTGAACATGATATGAGGAATATGAAAATCCACAAATTCATAAATTTTATTATTGATGTCCCACAAATGTGCATGGATAAAAAATTAAAAAAAATCAGTGGACTCCTTAAAGAAGTCAGTCTTCTTCACAGACTTTGTGCTTTTTAAAAAAAAAAAAAAAAAAAATGTTTTCTGGGTTTTTTAAGAGAATAATTAATCAGTATTTAGTTCGGTAGAACAATGTTGAAACTTTGCAGAATTAAAATAATATTCTTAACTTAATGTGGGTAAAAGATTTAAAAAGAAAGCATGAAATTCTTGCCGAGTGACTGAACCAAAGTTTTGAAGCCTGTGTTTTTTAATTTTAAAAAAGTTTCCCATTTGGTGCCAAAGATAAACAGTTTTGTTGTCTTGTTACTGCAGCACATCAGATCACTTTACATGTTTTTAGATATGCAAATCAAAAAGCTTAAATCACCGTTGTTCTCATTACCTGTGAGTTTGCACAGTAAATTTTCCCTTATGCATTTTACATTTTCATGTGCATCAATGTTTTTTTTTTTTAATATACCGTAAGTTCATTTATTGATGATCCACAAAAGTCCAAAGTTTCTGCTTTCTCACTTTCTCTGATTCAAAGTCGTCAAAATGTGGGAATGCTTGGATATGTTTGGCTCTTAATGATTTCTATCATTCTGATGGTAAATAGATAATAAAAACACAGAATATTAAGACACTGGTGGATCAGAGAGGAGGAAAAAGACCCAAAATTGATGCCAAACTCCTGCACGCCGACGTCATAGTCTTAATATTTCTGCAACTTCTTCAGAAACTGAGGCTGACGTGCAGCTCAGAGCGTGAACAGGAGTTTGCTGCAGATTTGAGAAATTAGGAATGAATCAACATTTGGTGCCAATGACTTCATTTTGCTGCAGTGTTATCAGAAACAATTTTCTTTTATTCATTTATCGTTAGTAAGAAAATGAAGTGAATGTAGTTAATTAACCTTAATTGATTCTTTCTGCTGTTGAAGCTTCTTTAAAAACATAATCTTAAATTTTTGACTTGCCCTCATTTCATGATCAGGTTAGTAACAGTATTTACAGTCCTGCAGCAAACATTTATAACTGTCTTATTTTAAGAATTTATTTAACATAACAGACAAAAACCACATCAATCTCTGTTTATTGTTTCATCTTACCTGAGGTTTGGGTTTTAATACTGCAGAAAATTTCATTAAACCACAAACATTAAATGATTAAAGTCTTCCCATGTTCCTGTTTTCCTTTTTCCAAACTTCAAAACATTTTCCGTCACATTTTCTGATTTTTGAAGCGGGGGCTGATGTCGACCTCGACGCAGGAGGTAAAGTCAGACGACACGTTAAAAATAAATTCTGCACATTAGTAAGATTCTTCTGCACCTTTCTCTCCTTAATTCTTTGTTTTCTGAAGCTTCTGAAACATCAAAAGTGAATTTATGAGACTTTCAGACTTCATGGAGGTTTAGGAGGTAGAATTAAAAATATAGTTCATCCTTAAAATTGTGGATTTTCTTTTTAATCCTTAAAAACCCTTTTGATTTTTGTCTGCTGTGGATTTTTGTTTTTATTTTAAGTAGAGGATTTTTATTTAAATGGCTTAAATTCATCCGTACCTGTTTGATAAATTACATTCATAGTATTTATACAGCTGTGTTAAATAACTCACACTCTCTATTGTAGGTCATTAAACTAACTATTCAAACATTAACAAAATGATAAAATTGTTTTTCTTGGTTTAAACCGTTCATTACTTATATAAATGTAAGAGAACTGTTTTTATATTCTGGATTTCCAGTTTATAAAGCTTCACAGCTTCTGTTCTCTGTGGGTCTTACCTGCATTTATGTCTCTGATATTTTATTTCAAAAGTATAATTTAATATTTGATATGTCTGAGGTTAAATAGTGGCTATAAAACTTAAATTTTCATTCAGTTCAGCTAAAACAATCCTGTCAGAAATGTGCACGACAGTAGGCCTCATGCAGATAAATCATCAGATTTTTATGTTTGTTTGCCTTAAATGTTTATATATATACTTGAATTATGGAAAAATAATATCCAAAGATGTCCAAGAAAGTGCTCCTGGCCTTTAATATCTTAAATTGATGCAGTTATGTTTCTAATTTCCCATCTATCAGAAAGCTAATTGATTCAGTCCAGGGTATATTTGGTGTACAGATTGAATTGCTTGAATGGAGAATAAAATTACATTATATTTTCAACATTTTACTTAAATTTAAAACCATGGAAATGTTGATTTTTCAGTTTGATTGTGGGAGTTTTTTGGTGCAGGAGTAATAAATTATGATTTCAAATGGAAAAAGCCTTCAAGAAAATCACAAGATTGTAAATATTTGGCCTTTTCAGGTTTAAATGAGGACAAATGTATCAATTTATAAATTCATCAAGTGGCAGAAATGTCAAATGTGACTTAATTAAATGGTTAAAGTTCCATTTAGGAAACGAATTGACGGATTTATTGTTCTGTTGTTTGACTTGTGTGAATGTTCACGTCGTTGCTTTAAAATCAGGCTGCAGTTGATTTATGTGAATTAAACACTCACTCAGATTTTCCTGAAGCTTCTGACTGTGTTTTGTTTCGATCAGGTCCTTTAATTACCTAAATATCAAGTTTTAATTAACCTTTATGAGGTAAAAACCTGTGAAAATCAGGACTTTATCTGTTAAAAGAAGCGTATTTCTGCGGTAGTTTCCCGCCCTCTGGCTCTGTTTTCTCACTGTTTTATTTTATATTTATTGGGATCTCTGAATTTGCATGAGTCAGAATCTAAATCTTTAATTAATCGTCTAATTTTGGTTTTATAAACTAAAGAATGTGAAGTGATATTTCGGCTTATTTCTGGTTAAACGGCCGGTTTGTGGGGCTCGGGGGTTCGGGGTTTTCCGCCTCTGTTCGGCTTTCGTTCCTCTTTTCTTCCTTTAATGTGTGGAAACGAAATCTTCTCCCAGAAACTCGATTTAACGGATTATCGATCCGTTTTACCTGCCGTAGGTGAGACAGCAGCGCGAGGACGGAGCCGGTGAGCGCGAGACGAAACCCCGACACTCGGGACTCGGCCCGGGGACCGACCGGGGCCGAGGGTCCTCCGGTAAAGCACCGGGACTGTGGTGTGTGTGTGTGTGTGTGTCAGCCATGATGCTTCATGGCACACATTCTATAGAATAACCCCCACGCGCACCCTCCCCCTCCCTCCATCTGCGAGCCGGAGCCCCGCCCACCTCCGCCGCTGTAGTAATGCTGCGTTCAGGGACTGCTCGGACGGTACAGACTCTGTGGTGTGTTCAGGAGCCAAAATCAGTAATTAGAGGACAAAGGCCTCATTGATTCGGAGTTTATTGTCTATTTACAAAGAGGCTACCTAAATGAGGGCTCCAGTCCGTAGTTTAGAGCCAAAGTTGTGTAAACTCAAAGAAAATGAGAAAGTTTATGATGTAAAGTAGCTGAAAGTAAAGAACATTTTTGCTGACCGGCACACTTTTCAGGAAATGCAGAAACGCTCTACCACTGATACGAATTTATGTTTCTAAACTTTAATTTAGTTATCTTTAATAAAACCAACTCACAAGCATTAAAGCTGACTAAAAGCATGATAAAACTTGAAAAATCATATAAAAATGAAGATAGCAGTTTTATTTCATTTAATATTTACTACAGGAAAAATGCTCTACTTTGTTTTTGATCACAACAAAATGAATTTGAAAGGAGTGAAAATAGTTATTAAAAATATTTTTGAAGTACTTTTAGAAGGTCTAAACTCCATTTCCCACTTCAGAATAATGAAGTAGTTTTAATTATTTATCCATTAACCTTCTGTAATGACAAAAACAATTTCAGTGAACTATCTTGAAGGATTTGCTCCCATAGCATCACAAACAAATGGGGAAAATTATTAAAAATTACTATCATGGCTCCTGCTGATGATTAAAAATATTAGAAGCATTACTTTATTTAAAATTGAAATAAAAGCAGAATTAACAACCCATACCTCAGCTGAAGTATAAACCTATTTCTAATCACTATTAACACTAGAAAAGCCAAGGGGGTAAATTTTACCCCCTGGCATTTTCAAATGCTCGTATTTCTTTTAAAATAAAACCCCTGCATCTTAAAGTCCATGACTTTTCCTAAAATGGATTTATTGATTATTTGGTGAATTTTGTTAAGTGTGTGATAAAAAAAAAAAAAAATTTGAGCATTTTTACCTCGAACTGCCAAGGAGTCATTTTTACCCCCTCATCTAAAACAGTGTATATTGCAGTCATATTGGAGCAGCATCTTGTACGCCTTGCTCAGCAGCTCGTATCTTTTCGTGCCACGCCCCTCCCGCCATTTTGGTTGCTAAGCAACGCTTGTTTTGTAGTCTGATTTTGACAGCTATTAGTAGCTATTGCAACCAGCTGTCATATTAGTAATACGGATCCAAACTAAAGGTTTACAATGTACTGGACATTGCCGCACTGAATGCATGGGTCCTGTACTGGGGCTGCACAGACACAAATATTGCCCGGCAAGATTTCATCCTGGAGCTATGCAAGCTGTAGCGCACTGAGCACATCTTGAGGCTAGCACCAAATCCTGTACTTCCGTCATCACAGGCCACCCCTATGAGAAGAGGAGAAACTGTACCAGAAGCGTCAATGCATAAAGACCAAAACCACAAAAACATGCCAACGTGCAGTTTGTGGACAGTGCACAGTCAGTGTACAGCATGTGTTCTGCCTGTGAGTAATGTGTACACATGTGTATGTGTCAATGTGTTTGTGTATGTCTATTCATGCGAGTGTGCCTGTGTGTGTGTGTGTGTGTGTATGTGTGTGTGTGTGTGGGGGGGGTATGTGCATGTGATATGTATGTTGAGTTGTTGTGAATGTTAGTGTGAATGTCACAATATGACCTGCATGTATGTGAGTGTGTGTTATTGGAAAAAGTTGATTTGATTGTTGTTATTTTCATATTTGTGTAAACCTATAGTTCCTATAATTTGTTAAAGAAGTGAAAATGTATTTATTTGTGTAGGCCTAAACGTATTTTTATTATTATTATTATTATTATTATTATTATTATTATTATTATTATCATCATCATTAGTATAAACATTATTATGAATAATTATAATAATTATATATATATGTGTGTGTGTGTGTGTGTGTGTGTGTATATATATGTGTATATACAGTATATAATATATATGTATATGTATATATATATATATGTATACACATATATATACATAAATGTATATATATATTTATATGATATATGTATAATATATATTATATAATATATACGATATATTTATTTTCTTATATCTATATATATATGTTATTACTATTTTTATTATTATTATTGAGAAATGTGTGATTTTGTACAGTTTGTTTAGTTTTAAATTGTATTTTACCTGTTTAATAAAGTACTTTTTTAAAATAAAAAGGCAGAAATAAATCTTTTAAAACACTTTTTTTGCCAAGTTTCCATAATTACTTCAAATAAACTTCAAATAGATGGAAATAAACCACTTCACATGTTTCAGAAATGACACCATAGATTTACTGAAGTTGTTTCAGCTTGGGGGTAAAAATGACCCCCCACGGCTGTTCTAGGGGGATTGGAATGTTGGCTGTTCTAGTGTTAAAACGTCTTAAGAATTATAGTATACAGTCTGATCTAATGGAATATGCTTCAGACTTAAGATATTCATTAGTTTTAGTATTAATTTAAATTTCCATGCCTATAGAAAATTGCATTTTGGGTTCTGGAAGATGCTGATAATAATAGCACTTAACAAATGCAAATGAGCCCTTTTATAGGAAAATAATCACAGTGTTATTTATATGCTTTGTTAAAATGAGATTAAGAATAGAATAAGTTCAGCTGTACTGTTTTACAGTACCCGCAATGTATCCATGGCTAATAAAAACAAATGAGTAACTTATACAGAGGAAAGAAGACAAAGGAACTGAAACAATTGTGTTTATTAAATGGGTTATAAAGCATAAATAAAAGGGCTCCTCTTTCTTATAATCTGTAATAAAATAAATATATTTTCACTGTAAACCTTTAACTTTGACTTTTAATGTTATCCTCGTTGTTAATCTGACTCCTGGATGCCTTCAGGTGAATCATCACGGTTAGAAACTCTTTTGTCCGATTTCTGAGGCGGTCCTTGAATGCAGGGTTACTCCCGGGCAGTGGTGACGTACTTTGTGAATGGAGGGGACGTGCGCGTGCCCGTGTCCTTCCCTCAAAGCTCTGAGAAAGAGGAGCAGGAGGTGATAAAACCGTATTTAGACGGACATGGAGCTTCACATGAAGAGTTTTATTAATAGTTTCTGATTGTAGGTCGGGATGGAGGCACGTGAGGGTCTGACGGCCGAGGAGCGTCGGAGAAAGGTGCATGCGCGCGCACCGAGCGAAGGGGGTGTGTCCCTGTTGTTGTAGCAGCGTGCACTCTTCAGCATGGGCACCGAGGAGACTGCAGCTGCAGCCCTGAGAGGATACGGAGTGTTTTCTGCTGGTTTTGGGGGATGTCCCCTCACCTGTCTGCAGGCCCCAGTCCTCCGGCTGCACGTGCAGCTCTGATCCTGCTGCTGAAGAAGAGCCCACAGTCCGATCATACAGTGCTCATGTAATGGCGTATGTAGCCTGCTCCCCCTCATCCGCCTCCTCATTACATGCTCCGTCATGTGAATGCTCACTCATTGTAGTAAATGGGCGTTGGTCAAGATGGCCGCTTCCAGGCTCTCACATGTTAGTGTGAGATGAGGAGGGGGAAGAAAGTGGAGAAGAAAAGGTCAGACTGGTGTGTTTAATGCTGCATAACATCTGAGCATGCACAAAATAATGTGGAAGGTGATAATACTTAGCCTGATCTAACTATAATTTAATTCTAAATGTTTTATCATAACAATACAGCTTAGGTAAACATATGAAAACATCATAATGTTATTAATCATAAAACCATGAACAGGTACCAAAGGTGGAGACCCTCTCAGAGGCAGAGGCACCTTCCTCTGGAATAAATGAGGCTGTAACAGTCATAAACAGAGAGGCTGCTCCATTATGGCAAAAAAAATAATTGCAGCTTTTGTGTTAGATATTGATTTAACAATTATAAAAGAAGATTATTCACTATATTTACAACTTGCAGCACATGCTATGATTGACCCGAGAAGGCAATAAATAAAAATAGAAGTGAAAAAAAATACGAATTCTTTAAAGTGAATTAATTTTCCTAATTGTGGAAGACAGTGAGTTTAGTTGAAATTTACACTTGATTAATTGTCCAGCTCTTGTAAACAGTCATAGACTGTTAGTAAACAGGCCTGTCACACAGTCAAATACTTTATATCTAAACAGTTATTAATGTCCCACAGACTTGATGTAGCTGAAAATCTGAATTATATAAGTAAGATTATGATTATAGCTGGTGTCAACATCATTGTAAGAACAATTATGGCAAATAGTAATAATTATTATAATTATAGCCCAGGATAAACAAGTCTAAAGTACACTGCCCACTTTGAAACCTGATTATTTTTTCATTATGTGGCCCACAAGAACCCTCTCACAATCATACATAAGACTAAATGTTACAGCTTTGTTTTTTTAATAAACAGTTGAGTATGAGTGCTTTGGTTAAGGTTGTTTATTTTTATGAATCTCTTGTTTAACATCACTCTGCAAGCTCTTTTTACATTTTTATGACCTCAAAATCACAATATGTTTGCTGTAATGAAGAAGGAATCATTTAAAGACAAAGATGTCAACAGTTAATTCAATACTCGCTCTGTTTATCTTGTTTATTAGACAGTGTAAGTAATACAAAATATGTTTGTCAGATCCTCTGGCTGGTTTTGTGTTCTGGGAATTCAAATGTTATTTTGCTTTTAAAGATCGTTTAAAATATGCTTTCAGTTACACTTTTGGTTTTTTATTGAAAAAACTTTTAGGACTCATCAGAGGACCCAGCCCACTGAACATGAACATGAAAAAGTTTTCTTTTCAAAATCAGGATCTTATTGTTTCTTGAACTTTAGGCTCTATTACGCAGAGGAGACTCAAGGTCTAGAGCCACAGGCTGTGAATTTTTACCTTTGGATATATCAAATAAAAACTTCTGGCTCTGGAACAGCATGCAGCTGCGAAGCACAATTTATTTAGTGTTTGTGTTTGCAGTTTTCTATCTGTTTGAAATAAAACTTAAAAGTTATGAAAGGAAATTGATGAAATGTTCAGGAAATGTTGGTCACAGCACAAAGAAGAAATAATTGGATGTTGTTGGTGATCTGAATCTGGACTTGGACTCAACAACTTTGAAATTTGTCATTATGAAATACAGAAGATAGTGTCAGCACACCTTAGGGAGGGACTGTGGTCTTGAAGTACTTTTAGTTTTTTGTTTCTTTTTATTTGTTCTTATTGATTTAGTCCCATAGAGAATTTCCCTACATTGTTCATCAGCATTCTAAACTTTTTAATTGTGGCTAATAGTCATATTTTGATATAGGGGCACATTTATTAACTGTTAACTGTTTTATCATTTTTATTAAAAATCATGGGCGTGCAGAAGTCAGTCCAGTGTGAGATTATATCCTTCAGTGTTGACTGAATTACACATATGAAAGTTTAAACTCCACACTTTCTCCAGTGAGGATTAATATGTGTCATTAAAATGAAACTTTGAGATCAAATACTTGTTCATATTCTGATCATTTAACTGTAGCTTCTGTTGACATTTCCAAACAGTACTTTTTTCCTGACTATATAGGTTGAATTTTCATATTTTCACTGAAATGTTTCATAATTTAATTATTTAATGCAAGAAATACCTGCAAGATTTTATCCTGAATTTAAATCCTTGTTGACTCTTGAACATTATTTATCTGTAAAATGGCTAAATTGCTGTATAATGTAATCTAAGGTGAACATATTTTGCCAAAATACAGTTTATCTCCTACTTTTTGTGTTGGCGTACACTTTCATTTTCGTGGGAATTTTCTATTGATTTTTTTGGGTGGTTTGAATAGAAGTTTGTTAGTAATTCCACATTGGTTCTCTACCTTATCTGCACATGTGACCTAATCTTATTTACAGTTTTCTTTGTTTTTTCTTTTAAATATGTGCAAATAATCTCAACTAAAACCAAAAACCACATACTTAGTTTATTTTTTTAATTACACATTGTATGATAGGCAACAATGTCAGAAGAGAGACAGTTCCTTTTTGCCCTTAAAAAATGTTTTTTTTTTTTAATTTAAAAATCATGATAATAAAAAGAGTGGTTGAATTACGCAGGTCTACCTGAGGCATTGAAGGGATGTTAGATACATACCTGTTTTGTTGTGCTTTCCATTCTTATTTTAAGAATACTGTATTATATTTATGATGAAATGCCTTTTCAACAATATCCCAGTATAATTTTTCTGATAAACTTGCTCACATTGAGGCCGGATGACTAAAGGGAGACTCGCTCGCCTTCTTCACGTCTGTGATTTGATTTTACGGGTGAATTTCCTCAGAGTGTCGTGTTTTTTACACGGACGTTTAAAATATGTCAGTTACACTTTTAATTGAAATAATTTAACCATGAGCTCCAGCCCACTCTGAACATGAAAAGAGCCTTCCTGTTTCCTATGAGCTCCACAAAATGGCGAGTGAAAGGAGGAGGGGGGGGAGGGGTCTGAGGGCTCCAACAGGTTACTGTTGTCCTCTGTGGTTCATTTAAAAACTTAAAGTTCACATTTTCAGGCGCAGACGATAAAATGTATCTTAAATTAGGCCGGGGTCTGAGTGTGCGGGGTCCGTCACTGGAACACTGAATACGCCATGTTGGAGCAGGTTTGTAACGTACGGCGGGCCCGGGGCCTCCCACACGATGAAAAACCGCACAAAATGAATCATGGGGTATATTACTTATGTTATTAACGTAATTAGTACATCAAGGTGCACAGAGATCACAGGAATCCTAAAAACACAGGCTTGGATGTTGTTGGTGATCTGAATCTGGACTTGGACTCAACAACTTTGAAATCGGTCATTAAGGCGGGTCAGGCAGGAGAGCAGCACACACCTTAGGGAGGGACTGTGGTCTTGAAGCAGGCTAAACTTTGGCCCCCGCTGTCGCCCTCCTCCTCTCTTCTCCTCTATTCCTTTCTGTCCTCTCCTCTCTTCCTTTCTCATTTCCTCTTCTCTTTCCCTCTTCCTTTCCTCAAAACAAACCGTTAAACACATCTACATCCCCAGTTTCCTCGTTTATGTCACAAAAACGATGATAATTTATCCAAAATCTACGTTACACAGGCTCTAAAGGGCGAAGCGTATTTTTTTTCGAAAACAAGAGTCCCAAAAGCTGCTCAAACTACGATGAAAACACGCACATGTAGTCATATATAATCCAACAAGTGTCAGTGTGTAATAACGTTAATAGGCAATGGTATTTCAACTTTGAGATCAAATACTTGTTCATATTCTGATCATTTAACTGTAGCTTCTGTGTCCCAAGAAGATAATATTTCCAAGTACTCAGTTTTTTTATAAAAGGATTTGATCTCTTAAACAACATATATTAAAAATATCAATAAAATCAAAATGTCTGCAGTTAAAATAACAGGTGGACACACATCCAGAAATATAAAATAAATTTATTATAACTGCAGTAAGTAACTGAAAAGATAAATAAATGAGATTAACCTGAAATGGGCCCTCAGCTCCTTTTACATTAAACAGTCAGTAAGTCTATTTACACAAAGAACAAATTTGTAACTTTTTAATTTTTATTAATTCAGCATTATATTCTTAAACCTGACAGGTTGAAAATTAAAAATTAAATGGACAAATAGCAAAATACTCAATACTCTCCACCCAGAGGTTTAGTTTAATAACAGAATTTTCAGTTTCATTTAAAGGTAAATGGAGGAAAGAAAATTATTGTGGTTACTTATCATTTAGTTGCAACTCATGTTTGTGAAAATTTGGCACATCTGGACTTGAATGATGTTATAACCACTAGTTGAGACATAAAAAGGCGACGCCATGGTTGTAATAAGTAAAAATGCAAAGCACTATCAATATAATCAAGGATGTACATTGTGGTATTTGTTAAAACATGCTCAAGGTAATATCACAATGTTTAACCAGTTTTTAAATGAAACAACAGAAAAGAAAACATTTGAACTTATTTAGAAACAGGAAGTTTTCTGTCACATAACTATGAATGCAGATGTAAATGTGATGATGTAACAAGTTAAAATATTTTCACAAAGAACAGAAACAGTAAGTTAAAAACACACAAACATAAAAAGGATATTCATGATTCATAAACATGAATATTGTATCTCTGAGTGCCCGCAGGCAGCAGCAGGGCTCTCAGCTTCATGGTGGCGTCATTATTAAAATTTGATTGGATGAGATTCAGCTTAAAGTAGGTTTTTGTGGACCAATGAGAGCATGGCAGGAAAACTAAATGACCTTTACCCTAGAAACATGGACCAATCACAGAGAGCAAGGACTGCAGTGATGGAGAAGTTTTCTTATTCTGTTTGACTTCTGCTGCAGTTCACTTTCTGCACAAAAGTCCTCCAGGGAGGAACAACAAGCAGAGGAGAGTGCTGTCACAACAGGAGAATGTTCAGCTGTGACTCGCTTTATCGTCAGAGTTATAAACCTGCTGAATATTAGAGAGTGCCAGCAAGAATCTCATGATACAATATAACAATACAAGGCTGACTATTTGACATGTGCAATAAGCATAAAACTAAAACTGTCAGTGCTATAAACATTTAACTTTTTTCCTGCATCATGGATAAACTTTTAGTCACAACAGAAACAAAAACAAAACCAGTGAATGTAACCAAGGGATGGAGTTAAATTACTGAATGTCTGCAGCTAGAAGCAAAACTACAGTACAAGACAAATCTCCACATTTTATTACAACTTCTCACTCATAAAACGACATTTTGATGACATATCGGCAACGTTCAGCTACAAAATCCTGTGATTTACGTCTTCATTACCTCCACCAAGGAGGTTGTGGTGTTGCCACAGTTTGTTCATTTAACTGTGAGCAAGATAGTAAAGCTCTCTGTGGATTTTGTTGTTTTATACACAGAGTTTTGGTCTAGACGGGAGGTCCAAGTGATTTGACTTTGGTGGTGTTCTGAAACCAGATGCAGATCCTGAATTTGTTAACACTGTGCAATAGAGAAGTTTTCCATATTTTCGATAATGACTTGGTTAACAATTTCAAAAATGCCTTTGGTGAAGTTCAGTTTTTTTTTCCAAGCACATCTAAATCATATTTTCCTTACACACTTTTGTCTTTAGAGTCATGGCATCAGAATATTGAAAATAAAAAGTGAAGATGTCAAGAAAAATCTAATTTAATTTCTCACAAAACAAGATCAAATGAAATGGTGAGAAAAATGTTGACATTCAAAATTAAAAAGAAGTTAGAAATAGAGATGCATAGATTTATCAGAAAGCAATATAGTACACGCAGACATCAGCCTAAAAAGCTGAATATTATAATCAACAACTTGTGACAAATATATCAACTGTACATATTTCCCAAACATATTGTCTTATTAGCAGAATGCACCTCATCATCTCTGTATGAGCACACCTAATTATTGTATATATATTATTAACTGATATTATTACATAAGAGACTTTGCAGCTTTAACTGTTGCAAGTGGGAGAAAAAATCAATTCACATAAGTATCAGAATTTTTATTTGACGATTTTTAAATTGTTTTTTTTTTTTCTCCAAATTTAAATGCTTCATTTTAGTCTGTGTTAATAAGCCACTTTTAAATGCAGTCCATGCTTTTGAAGAGAGAGTATAAACAGCTGGTTAAAATATATTGCTGAATAAATCCTAAAAACAGACTCACATGTGATGTGTGTTTTTCCTGATATAGTCTGTAGGCATCATCATTGTTCTTCTTTTTCACTGGTGTTAAAAAAGCTAACTAAGCTAAAAAAGCTAAGATTGAAAAATGGTAATATCGTAGAATTTAAATCGATTGGAACCTCAAAAATTGCAAAAAATCGTCCCAGCCCTGCTAACTATGTACACTTTTTGTTTATTTTAGACTAAACAAGTCTTAATTGTCATCAGATATCCAGTAATGTGAATCCCTTTCCAAAATGTCAAGAGAAAAGTTGAAAGGCTAACAGAAATGTAGAAAGACTTTGGGAATAAGGTTATAATCTATATAATTTAAAAATATTTGCTTTATGGTGCCTGATCTCTCGCCATCAGTTTAGGCAAAAGCTTAAAAACTGAAATAGAAATTTTTTGACTATCATTGTCCCACATCTCATAGTTTGACTGTTTCTTTCTTGGTGCACATGAAATGAAACCTTCATCATATTTTTCTCTTATTTAAGAACTCCGGTCCAAAGTGAGCAAACAGCTCAAATGTGACCTCGAATGTTTCCATCATGTTAAACTCGGCCGTCTTCTCCTCTGCTGTCCCTGTTTGTTGGAGATGTGAGCGAGTTTTGCTTCGTTGGGTCTAAACATCAGCGTTTGCTCTTTGCTTTCTCTTTCACATGAGCGGCTTCTCTCCTGCATGGCTGCCTCTTCCTCCTTCACACCTCCTCATCCTCCTCTCTGGCTCTCCTTCCCCCTCTTCTTCATGCCGTTTATTTAAAGCTTCCAGATTCTTCCACATCTCCTTACAACTTTGTCTCCTTGAGCTCAAAGGGAACTCCGGCAGATGGGGAGGAGGGATGTGTGAGGCTGCAGGATGAGAGGCTCGGCCTGGTTTGCATACTAAACCTGACGAGAGTTTATAAAAGCTATTGTAGCAGGACATGTGATGCACACGCTCCATAAAGACGTTAAATCACTACTGGGCTGCTGCTGATTGATAATGATGATGAGGCGTGACCACATGTTTGTACATCCTGCTGTTTAAAGATGGATATTTATTAGATAAAACTCATCTTCATTTGTCGTCTTGAATCTTTGAAGTTCCTGCACATCTCTTCACGCACACATTTGAACACACACACAATTGTTACAGGTTTCTTGCACAAGTTCTGGACGGTTGCTTTAAGGAAAAAAAGGTAGAAATCTAGAGCAAAAAAAGGCAAATGCAGGTGTAATAACACTGCTTAGAAAAAAATATATAATAGTCACTGTTGCAACCCAAACCAAGAAACAAAATCCAAGCTAAAGGTGCTTCTCAACTTCATCAGATTAGGCCTAAGTTAAAAAAAAGAAAGATTGTTACCTTGCCAATGCACAACTGGATATCACCCCCAAATGCTGTGACTAAAGTTTAACCCACTCTTGATTCTAAGATCTCTGAAGTCCTGCATTATAAAGTCTTCACTCATCCTCAGCTGCACAAAAATAAGATAAAAGTTGTCGGGTATTTAGTAAAAATTCTAATTAGTTATCGTGGTATGGAGCTTATCGTGGCTCCAGAGTTGGGCACTGATTGCATTGACTTTGCTGCACATACCTAGCCCTATAAGATGCATTTTGTTTTAGTATTTGCAGCAATTGTCATAACTGTGGTTCTCTATCCTATCACTCATCTCTGCTGATAATGATGACACCTTAGCCACAATTACCGACCTGTTGGTGCTGTTCTGCTAAATTTTGCCATGTCTATGTGACTTAGAGGTATACTTAGCATAAGGTGGATCTCAAAAGATGGCATCCTATATTCTTGCAAAAGTTAGTGCCACAGTGTGGACACAGCAGGCGTTTGTTAAACGTGCAAAATATAAAGTGCACTGAAAGTTTGAATTATGTCCTCACAGGCCCTACGTGCTATTCTTTTTGTTCATGGTATATTTTTTTTAAAGTTTTCTCCATTTTTTACATAGACAGAAAGATACAAAAATACAGCCTTGAGGGGAATTAACAAGAACAGAATACATAGATACACACACACACACACACACACTCACACATATAAAGTAAAAATTTAGATTTAAATAATAAGAGTTAGTTAAAAAAAAAAAAGAAAAAAAAGGTAAGGGGGTCTCATATATATAACAAATTTAATTCCAGAGCAGTCACATGAGGAATTTCACAGTCATAGGCCACAAAACTTTTGAACATGCACAGAGAGCTTAAGAAGCGTCTTGAGGTTGTAAGTCAAGGCCGTTGACATACTGGAGGAACAGCTGCCACACGTGGACATCGTGATTTCCAATGTCTCAAAATCGGACGTCTAGCAGCAAACAAAGAAAAGCAACAAAACCAGACTGGTGGTGTTATAATTTAATGTGATTTTATAAGACACCAAACAGGAGAATGAGTTTTAAATACACCAGAGAGAGTAGAAAATATAGAAGCCCAGTATGTATGCAGGGATGGACATGTCCAAAACATACCTGTTATTCTTAAACCGCATTCACACATGAAAAAAAAATGTAAATTCCCACAATATATGAGGATGAGCTGCACATGTACCAGCAGCCCTCAGACTTTTCCCTGAAATAAATGTTTACTCGCTGTTATGTTACATCAACCAAATGAAAAAACAAGCTGGTAAAATTTCAGGAACCAAAATTAAAACCAGCCAAGCTCCAAGGTTAAGTAAGTGTATGATTTGGCAGATGAATTTCAGATGATTTTACTCCATAAGGCAGGTAAATGTTCAAACTAAAACATCACGATCCACAACACTATTGTCCTAACTGTAAGAATCCCAGATTTTTACATTTAAGTTAATTTCAGTTTGCAGATTCCTGCATATGATTCAACAAAAGAAACACAGCTACAAAGGTGATTTAACATTGATTTGATTAAGCTCAATACAATACGTCATACTTGAATGAGCTTAACTGAATTAAATAATACTTTTTTTATTTGCAAATGCCTTTGGAGTGCATAAACCTCCACATTACAGAAGGAATTGAAGCCAATTTTCATCCTATTTTGTTCAGTATTTACAGACATTTTTTATTTTTAATTTTAATTAATTTCTATACAAAATGCCGCCTCTCCTTATTCCCAACCTCCACCCCAAACTTTAGCAGGCAGCACATCCTCCTCGTGCCTTTGCAAATGAAAGCAGTTCACAGAATGAGAGCATGATTCCCCAAAGAGGAAAATATTTTTTATCACCTAAATATCCACCAGAATTATTAATATTGTCCAAAAACAGACCCCATTTAGGCTGCTCTTGTTTTTTAAACATCTCTTTGTTGTCTTTTATGGTAAAACACAAAGGATGAATAACAAAACATTACACACAATGTGGAAAAAGGAAAAATAATAAGAAAAAGAAATAATACTAATATGGGAAAGAAAACAAGAAAAAAAGCCTAGCACTTCATTTTGTATGTTACTACCCTCCAAGAAATTATAAAAATAGTCCATACTTTCCAAAACTTTTCACTCCTTTTAACCACTGGGAGACTCCACACATTGTCCCTTTTTCCATGATCAGTCATACATCATTTTGCCTCCAGGAAACAAACATTGAGCAGATAATTGACTTAATTTGAAGGTATAAAAATCATCATAGGCTGCTCTTGAATGACTCACATGCAGCTTTTGTGCCATGTTCAGTCCTTCAGCCTGGAGACTGAGGCTCATGATGGCTCTGTGTTTGCAGGTTTGAAAACAGAGATGAGACTTTACAGACTCCTAAAATATATAACTTAGGACAATGACATCATTTAAAAACTTTTTTTTCATTATAAATAATAACTGTGGGACACATGCAGAGAGAGGACGGCCGCATGTGGGCCTCAGGCTGCAGGTTTCCCACCTGTGATCTAAATAAAAAAACTACACAGCAGGTCTCCTTTATTAAACAATCCAATAAGCAGAACGAAAAAGCAGACTAACTTAACCCTTTAACTCCCAGCTCAACTGTTTTTTTTTTTATTTAATGTTTATTTAACAGGGACGATACAACATTGCCACAGAAAATGGGAAAATGTGAATGTATGTAAGATGTGTAGCTTCAGCTAATGTGCAGTCTGGTCAGGATTTAGAGTACAATAAAATATACAGAATACAGTTATACAAATACAGTAATACGGTGAATATAGTCAATAAGTACCATGAATAAATACACACAGTTGTGGTAAATTAGAGGCTAAAACACAAGTTACATTTAACATTAAAGATGATTTAAATAGTATACTGTGATGAATAAATATTCACATTTCTGCTGCTGTTTAACTTTTTAAGTTCTGTTTGAGATTTAATTTCAGATGGTAAGGAGTTCCACAGGTGTATGCACTGAGAGGGAAGACTGCCCAAATGTTGTCCTGCACCTTTGGATTTGGCAGAGGTCAATAAAAGCAGGATAATTAAGTTGTAAAAAAAAAGAAAACAGAACATTGTTTGTTTCTGTCAATGTTTTAGGATACAGAAACGACTGCAAAGGAACAGATATTTGCTTTGTTTGGGATTTCAAGATTTAAAAAGCTATTATTATTATTATTATTACCATCATTTTAATTTAAATAATTAACCATTTACTGATATGATGATTCATATGTATATTTATTATCTGTGATTCATCCAAAACATTTATTTTGTGTGTTTGCCAAACTTAACCCTTAAAGCCCAAGACCATAGATTGGAGCTGAAATGTTTGTTTCACTTTCAGCTAAAATCAAAATGTCAATATAATTCAACATTTGGATTTTTCATATCTCATTTGATACATCAGGTGTTTTTGGCAACTGATAATCCATTTGAGGACATTTTGATCATTTATCTGACTGTATTCAGATGTTTTTTTTTTGTAATTTGTTGATCATATTGAGTAGATAGAGGTATTATAAAAGTATGTATCAAATATGATACAGTTGGCTTTATAGGGTTAACATTATCAACTTTTAGTTATTTTGGATTGATATTTTATTTACAAAACTTTCTGCCTTTTTTGATTGATTTTAAACCTTCAAATCCCACATCAAGAAAATATCTTTTTTTGGTTTGTTGGTAGTTTTCTCTGTTCCATGAAACATTAACAATATCAATTACTTAATTAGCTGTGCATTTTAAAACAATAAATATCCCTGAACAGTTGAGCTGGTAGTTGAAAGGTTAATTAAGGGGCTGATCTTAAACTGTGACACAAAGCTCAGCTGATTATTTTAGTTTATTTACTCTGCCTCGGCTGTGGAGTCAAAACATTGATCCTCCGTCCTGTTTTATGTGAGAAAGTTTTCCACTTTGTCCATTAATGCGAGTTCACGTGGAGGGAAAAGAGCCACAGGCCTGATCCTCCCACATGAGGACATCAACCTTTGGACATGACACCTTTGCACTTATTCACTAGGCTGTCAGCGCCACCTAGAGTCCGTTTGGAGTGTGTTACTGCAGACAGACACCAACACCTTTGTGAGATCTTGTTGCAGCTATCATCATGAGTCACACCTGCAGCTTTACACAATCTCTTCCAGAATATTTAGATATTTTTCTCATTTAGACTCAGATCTCAAGAACATGCAAACCAGAAATGTTCTTGTCTGCAAACCTCACTGATGCAATCCAAAGAAGAAAGATGTTGATTTAGTCTGGCTAATATGTTATTTAAAATACATTTACATGTCTTAAGTCCAAAGAAAACAGCAACTAAAATCCAAAGACATTCCTGATACTTTAAATCCAGTTTATTGATAATGTAGCTGATCACTTTGTCAGTGTTAACACATTTCATCCTGAATTAATCAACATAGACACTCATGCAATTCTTTAGTTTAAAAAAAATCAGCATTACAAGGTTTAGTCAAAACATTTATTTATTTTGTGAGGTCAAATCTGAAACTTGACTGTCTCAGCTAAAGGAGTTACTTTATGGAGCAGCTGCAGTGATGAACTGGAATTATGTAAAACAATATGAAGGTTTAAATTCATCTTTAAAACTGGAATATTAAACAGATGCAGAAGGAAAAACAAGAGAAAATCAGTAACATCATGTGTATCCAGTGACGTGTCATTATTGCCTTTGTTTGAAATTTGTTGTTTTTGTTCTTATTTGTCTGAGCTTGCTGTTACTTTTGTTGCTAAATATATTATTGTTTATGACCTGAAGAGGCTTCAGGGTGAATTTAAGTAAGACATTTTTAAAACGAAAAAGGGCTGGGACTGGATAAGATTGTTATTTCTTCCTACACCCTTTTCAAACTGAATTTATGTCTTAATTTAATCTCTAAATTCCATTGAGAGCATGCTCTCATTTCCAATGGCGTCGAGAGTACATAAAAACAGTAATTCAATCAGTCAATCTTTGTGCCAATTCATAACAAGTGTTATCTCAAGACACTTTACAATAGAGCATAAAGGTCTTCATTTTATGGATACACATATATGCATAGATACATATATACATATAAAGATACACATATACATATACATAAAAATATATACATCCAACAGCCAACATGAATCCATATATGTGAGACATTTTTAAAATGAAAAAGGTCTGGGACTAGATAAGTTTGTTACTTCTTCCTAAACCCTTTTTCAACTGAATCTGTCATATTTATGCAAGATTAATGATAGTAGAAAAAATGCTGTAATTGCTATTTGCCTTTGCTTACCTTTATATATTATATTTGTTGGATTTGTACAGAGATATGCACATGTACATTATCTATTTAAGTTTGAAATAAACATTCATTCATATTTTGCTGTCATGTGATAAAGAACTTCAATTAAAGCCAGTGCTTTAAGCCCTAACTGTTTTTTAAACATGTTTCTATTTAGTAATTTTATTTTTTTGTGTTCTTTGTTTTAGAAAATCTTCAGGTTTAAGGAGATTCTGTTCAAACATAGCTTTGTTTGGGGTGCTGGTTTGGTGTAGTGGTTAGCACCCCATGTACTTGCTTCTGCCGGTCCAGGTTTGAATCCCGCCTGTGACCAGTTTGCAGAGTTTAGTCTTCCCCTACTCTCTCACCCCCTCTCACAAGCCTATCCACTGTCTCTCTCCTATCAATAAAGGCACAAAATGCCCCCAAATATACATAAAAAAAAAAAAAACATAGCTTTGTTTTTTTGGACATCCCAGAGTCTGATTCAGTTCATCAGGATATTTTATTTAATTAAATTTCCTGCACTTTTCGTCATGGTGTAAAGCTGCTGGAGGGGTTCGTCCTTCACCTGGCCTGACCCTCGTCCTCACTGCACCAGCGCTCGCTCATGCAGCGTCTAAATTTATCTGCACAAAGCTCTCATCACACACCTTGGTCACCATGCAGGTGACACTTGGAGAGGTTTGTGGGAGGAGCCTCAGAGTTATTTGATATTTTTGGGAGGATTCAGTGGTTTAAAGAGTTTGTCCAGTGAGCTCCGTGGACGTGACGGGGTTTGCTGCTCGTCTTTCACCATCAGCTATGAAAAATTCATCTCAGATTTTCTGCTGGCTAGATGGCTCTTATAAAATATTAACCCTGTGCACTCTGGCTGCTGCAGGCGGCCGCCGACGCTCCACGCTGGAGGACATTTAGTGCAGACTGCTGTGGGCTGGACTTCCTGATCTCTGTGGTATAAACTCATGTGTCTCCTGTAGACGCCTTAAAGCAGCCACACAGATGAAGACCTAAAGAAGGAACTCAGTGCACATTTGACTTGATGATCTTTTTTTTACTGACTTCCAATTTTTATTTTGTCCATGACATCAGTCACACAGCAGATGATGTGTCACATTACATGCCAAACACATAGGACTTCCCCTTTCCCACCCTACATACATAAACAAGAGGGGTCAACTTTCATGTAAAATGGCTTTCACACTGCACTATTGTCCATAACACAGAGGGTCAAAGAAGAAAATAAATAGTTAAATGTTTATGAAATACAATATCCATCAGAAGGAAAAGAAAAAGGAAGAAAAGGGGGTGCATTTCCACCTCATCATTACATTATTCCTTCATAAAAGAAATATAACTGCCCACTTCAGGATGTATGTTTTTGACCTGTTCTATAGGGATGGGAAAAAAAAACAATTCATATAAGTAGCGGGATTTTTTGTTTGACGATTTTTTTCCAAATTTAAATGCTTCATTTTAGTCTGTGTTAATAAGACACTTTTAAATGAAGTCCAGTCTTTTGAAGAGAGAGTATAAAGAGCTGGTTAAAATATATTGCTGAATAAATCCTAAAAACAGACCCACATGCAGTGTTGTGTGTAACGCGTTAGAAAGTAACGCTTTACAGTAACGAAACTACTTTTTCGGGTAAAAAGTGAAGTAACACGCTACTGTTGAAAATTTGGTAACAAAACGTAGTTCGTTTTTTAATACAGCGCGACGTTACATTTCCCTCGGACAGATCTGACACTGAAGCTGCCTTCTCAGCTGCTCGCACAGACACGAGCAGTGTTGCCAAGTCCGCTCGTTATAAGCGTCTAAAGGCTGAAAATCTTGTGAGTCACTGCCGCAGGTCGTGGTTTTTTGGGCTTGTTTCTAGATGTGAAGTTTCTTCTTGGGGCTCTTAAGTCTGTGTGAATCCCCCTGATTATCTTCCAGCTCCTAACATAAAGGAAAACACGACTGCAGTAGGCAGTTTGTCCACTTCCTCGTTTCCTGGTTATATGCACGCCCCCAAACACACTCATGCACATGGAGCATGCTCCACAGCCAAAGTTGCCAGGTCTGCTTGTTATAAGCGACGGTCTTTTCTTGAATAGATACTTAGCACTGTGATATTGAAATGTAGTGTATTTTTATTGACCAGGTTGCTTATTTCAGAAGCAAAATGTGGAAACTCTGGGCAGGAGCTCTCATTCCACAGGGTTTGTGACATTTTGTAAAATAAAGAGCACAAAAAACTGTTATGTTCTCTGTAGTAGAACTTTTTGTAGGCCTTCACATTTAGGAACAGATATGGGGTTCTGTCCATGGTCAAGCAATGTAAAAGTAACGGAAAAGTAACTTGAGAAGTTACTCTTCATAGAGGGTAACTAAGTAAAGTAAAGAGTTACTTTTTTCAGATGTAACGAGTAACGAGCAAACACTACTTTTTAAAGTAACTTCCCCAACACTGCTCACATGTGATGTGTATTTTTCCTGATATAGTCTGTAGGCATCATCATTGTTCATCTTTTTCACTGGTGTTAAAAACGCTAACTAAAGACTGCAAAATTGGCAATATTGTAGAATCCCAATATAAATCCAATCAGCACCTAAAAAATCGAACCGGGAGAAAAGCAAATCGTCCCAGCCTTATACTATCCTGCATTCTGTATGTTATTTGATTTGATAATCTTTATTTCGTACATAGGAATGATAAAGTATTAAAGTTAAAAAAACAACAAAACAACAGCAACTAATAAAAATGTACAAAAATTCTTAAAGTGTTAATGCTGTTCGATGTTTGAAATGGAGTAGGAAGAAGCTCGGCTGATCTTATCCTCCTCCATTTTTTATCAGTGTAAACTAATCAATAAGCAACACATACGAAAAAAGTATTTTTTAATTTGAAAAAAGAAAAATAAAACAGTAGAGCAGAAGCAGCTCATCATAATCAGACTAACTGTGGCCCCGGGGCCCCTGAGTCTGGTCTGAGGGGCCCTCACCTTTAACCCTCTCCTCCTCCTTCAGGACCAAACTCTTTCTCTTTCCCTTTGCCTCTTCGTCTTTCTTTCTCTCTTCATTTTGGTCTTTTGTTGGGTTAAAGCCTTCACAGCTGAGAGACCCTCAACAGGTCTGATTCTACGATCAGAGAGGCGTCTAATCTCTGAGACTTTCTGTGTTTAAGGAGCAGATTTGATCATTTTTCCATATTTAATGTGCTGTTTTATATATATATTTATAGGGCTGCTTTGGCACTTTCTGGAGGTCATATTCGATCAAGAAGGTGAAGCCAGTCAGAGCAGCAGTACTAACTTTTCCACCTTGAAATAGTCGAGCGTTCAGTTTATTTAGCGGCTTTAATAAGGACGACGGCAGCCATTTTGTGTGGCCCGAAAGCAACCCTCAAGTGGCCCAAAATCAAAGTGATTGGTACTTAGACCCAGTGAGAAAAATAGAAAAAGCTTTTACAAACACTGACAACGTCTTATAAATATTCCAACATTGTTACAGACATTGAATGCAACACGTTCTGAAAGGCTGCTGTTATGCAAGTTACTTTTAATGCACTTTTAAATGTGACCAAAAGATGTTTTTTTTTCATCTGCACTTTTTATGTTCATATGTAACCATAATATATGCCTTTACTTGACCTGTCAAAAAGTTTTGATGTTTGAAGTCTTACATTTAAAAAAGCAGTATTTCAGTTTAGTACTGCTCTTTATGGACTTAATGCACTTTTGGATATGGCTATAAGTTAATAAACATCAAGTGTGTTTGTTATCTATTTGTGTTTCTTTTAAATTTGGTTAACTTTGCTCACTGTCCAAAAATGTCCGGCCCAGCTCATGTCCTAAGTCTGAAAATCTGGCCCGGCTAAGTTTCTAATTGAACAGCTAGAGTACTGCATCTTTTCTTTTCTTTTGTTTGGCTTCTTGCTCTGCTGTTACTTCTCTCTCTCCAAGTCTCTGGACCATGAACTGATCCTGAGTTACTCAAGTAAAGTCAAGACCTACGATTTTAGTCTGACTTTTACCTGATTTATGTCTTACTTTAATTTGCATTAGATGTGTTTTACTCCTTTTTAGGTTCAGAGTTACTATTTTATGTTTAACCACTTTTTACTTAACAAGAAACACACCTCCTTTGTATATACATAAAAACAATAGAAGAACAAATCATACCAATATACCAAGGGAAAATATGAATTATAGATAAATAAATGAATAAATAAATAAATAAATAAATAATGATACTACTACTACTACTACTACTACTACTACTACTACTACTTCTACTAAATAATAATAATAATAATAATAGGAAATATTAATAATTAATAAGAATAAAATAATAATAATAATAATAGCACACCCCATCCAGGAGTCTGCGGTCGTCTGACGCTGGTCTCCTCTCCATCCCGCGGACCAAACTGAAAATGTTCGGGGACAGGGCCTTTAGTGTGGCTGCCCCCACCCTCTGGAACTCTCTCCCCGCAGAAATCCGAAACTCTCCCACTCTGGACTGTTTCAAATCACTTCTCAAAACTCACTTGTTCTCCCAGGCTTTCCCTGTTTAAGTGTTTCTTATTTGTTTGTCCCCTCTACTGTGGAAAGCGACCTTGGGTTCCTTGAAAGGCGCTATATAAATTTAAGTTATTATTATTATTATTATTATTAATAATCATAATCATAATAATACAAATAAAAAAAAATAACTAAATAGTTACAAGGGGTCAAGAAAGATCTAAATTTTCAATCAAAATGTACTATTCATCTGCCAGGGGATAGTCCATCAGCTTTAAACACTTTTCAGCAAAAATAATTCATTTTTAATACAGTTCACAATAGGGACATTTGGTTAAACGGCATTTGTGTCTGAAATATTTTGTAAAAATTTCAGGACCTCGCCGGCGTCAGCGTGGTGGGAGTTCCAAGATGGCGGCCCGGCCTCATGATGAAGAACACAAACATGTTTGAAATGTAAAAAATGACACACGAGTGAAAAGGGCGAGAAAACAACGTGAAGCTCGTTGTTTTGTCGTTTGTCGGCCCGCCCGGCCCTGACCTGTTGCCATGGTGTCGCCCAATCAGAAAGGCTTTTGGGTGGAGGTCAGCCGAGTTCGCCGTTGGAGGGGGATGGGATGTGTGTGTTTGTGTGTGTGTTTGAATGGATGTGTGTTGGTGTGTGTGTTTGTGTGTTGGAGGTCATGGAGGTCTCAGTTGGTGGAAGTTTCCCCCGTGGTGGATCTGGTCTCCAGGTCTTGTTTTTGTGGCGGTTTTTGGGGGCGGGGCTTGTGATTACGGGCGAGTATTGATCGGGGATCAAAGAGCTTTTCATTTTCCTCCTCGTTGGGGGACGTCAGGTATTTCAGACGCACAAAGGACCATTCATGTGTGCTGTGGCGTCCTGGGGGGTTGTGGGCGGAGTCTGTACGGGAGGTGGAGGTGGGGGGTCGGTGGTTGTGGAGCTGCGAGCCTTTGATGGCGGCCTGGGTGGGGTGTGGGGTCGGATCAGGAGGGTTAATGGGTGCTAAAGATGGACGCCATGCTGTTGAACGTCTCTGCATTTAAATATGAGCTGAAAAGTTTAAATAACACGAGCTGATTATTGAGATCACGGCAGGAGTCCTCGGCACCAGAGATGTGATTATTTCTTATTTTTAACAACCAAAAACTGCATGAAATAATGACTGTGTGTCTTCTTCTTGGGTTTTCTTTGATAAGTGACTAAGACACGATTAAAGACTCAAAAATGTCTGTAATGGTTGACTCGTCTTGAATCTGGTAGCCCATAGTTGCCGTACATCTCTCATTTATGGCACCTTCCCTCTAAAATTAAAAATATTGCAACAATTTACAACCTTAGCTTAACCTGAAATATTAAAACGCATTCAAAGGACTGTGCCGATTCATTAACTTTCAATACGACAAAACGTTGGCCAAGAAATCCATAATTAAAGATCTGAAAACAAATTGACCTCTCCCTTAAAATATGCAAGACTAAATGATCTTCAACCAAGGAAACTGGCATTTACTGAAGAAATTCAACGGATTTTAGTGCCAAAGACTTGATTCCTGCAGGGCCTGTTTGGTTTTCCCAGTGTGATTATTGCTGCAACCTGGAAATTCTAGGTTATAGATTAAAAAATGGGTTTTGAAGTAATTAAAAAAGATTAAAAATTTACTCTGTTTTAAATGGAAAATTTGTGCAGTGGCTCCAGCAGTAACCCTTGTGGGACGCCTAAACAAGATATCTGATTTCTGATCACTTTTGACAGATACTTAAATTTAAAAAAAAGACTTAAAACTACGACCATAGGTTATATGATTATCTGACACTGAAAAGGACCAGTTAAAGACATTTTTGGGAAAATTAAAGGGATCGAAACCAAAATTTGCACCTCAAACATTTACTTTAAGAGATGAAACATACATCACATAAAGGTACATCTCAAGCACTATCCAGATCAATTTAGGGTTTATTGATTTGTTGTTGTCAAAGCTGTAAAAGTTGCTTTGCAAATTTACTAATTTACTTCACATTAGAGGCACTTATTGCACTAAAAGGGCATTTTTCCAGCATCCTTGTGCCACTATAGTCGGTGTGCAGTTTCTGATCATTAAAACCAGAAATTTTTAATTTATTTATTTTTATTTGTTAGTTTCGGACATATTAACAACAAAGATATATACAAAACAAAAAAATAAGAGGAAATAATAAGAAAGCAGATAACTATTTTATAATATTCATCAGAAGTTAAAATGCACATGCACAAAAAGGAGCAGGAAGAAGTCAAACTTTTCTGGTCCTCTTATTTCCTGTTACATATTTGATTTATGTTCCACATATGTACTCCAATAGACTTATCATGAAAGCAAATTAAATGGACTTATGAAATCTATTTAAAAATTCACCTACCTATTTTTATACACATATAAATGCCTCTCTACCTATCTGATTACCTACTCATATATACTTAAACACCACACCTTTATGTACACCTATATACATGCAGATATCTTTAAATTCATGGATAAATTTACATATCCATGCATTGTGGATGCACACATGTCTGTATATACTTTCCTTTGCGCACTCACAGACATCTTATTTGTTTGGTTTGTTTAAATTCTTCAACACTGTGAATAAATAAATAAATAAATAAATCAGGAGTCGGTCCAGTGTGGCCGTGTTTAAGTCTCTCCCGGCTCTCTGCCTCACCGTGCAGCCGATGCTCTGGCGTTTTATTTCGATTTGGTATCAGCTGAATGTTGATCAAACAGACTCTCCTCTAATGAACCTGTTTGACTCTCAGGACACGTCCAGGATTCATTCAGAGGCCTCGCACACGCTCGCTCTCGCTCTCATCCTCAAACACACTCGTGCACAGACACACTGAGTTAAAGGCCCAGTTTGTTTCACTTGCTCATGTTTGTTCCTTAAAGACTGAAGCTCTCATCATCATAACGTGTTTTTAAGTTTTTAAGTGTCTAACCTCCTCCTCTTCTTCTCTGTTTGTCTCCTCAGGACCAGGAAGCTTCAGATCAGAAACATTCCTCCTCATCTTCAGTGGGAGGTCAGTGGGTTTAACTCTTTAATTCTCTTTTCAAACACTCATCACACTCCTGAGCTCGTGTCTGTCTTTACACTTGATGATAATGTCAAAGAATCTTTTAATCTTAAAACCAAACAAAACTTAAAGAGACTGTGAGGAGTTTCTAAGTAATTCCAAAAAAGTCTCACTTTTAGATATCTGCCTGATGGAAATACACACTTTAAGATGAGTTCTATAGCATCAAAATAGGTTATCTATAAATGCTATTCTTTAGCTTCGTAGTCGGGTCGGACAGGGCTGGACTGGCCTGGATACTCAACTTCAGGAACAAGACAATTAAAACTAGAGCAAATTTATATTATTCACACGTCTTAGAGCACCTGGCTGTAAGTAGAGATATATAGCCGGCTACAAAACTACGACACTAAGTTTTCCAAAAATTGCTTGTTGTCACACATCAAAAACTACCGCTACGTAACTAGAAAGAGATACATTACCTCGTGGCTTTCCATCCTGTAAGTTGTTGAAAAAAGAAGTTGTAAAGCAATGCAGAGTTCTGAGGAAGGTCTGAGCTGCATTCATTAGCATCACAACAAACACACGCTTTGGCTTGGGTCACGTCTTTTGGTGCGTTCCAGTTGTAGTCAGAAGTAGGAATTTCCGAGTTCCGAGTAGGAAACTGCAACTGGAACGTCCCCCGAAGTCTGAATTTCCTACTGGGAACTCAGTGAAACCTCGCCACCCCTGAGTTGACAATGGAAGATGGATGCCCCCAGTGTGAACAGTTATTTAGCTCCTGTAATAATCCATTTATTTGCACTTCTGACTGGGGTGTGTCGCTCTAGATCAACTGTATACATAGTATTGTTAGACTTATATTTACAAAAATGCTGCCATAGTGATAATCACATTCTTCATGTGATATTTGTGAACAACAACACAGGGCGTGCTAACAACAGCTAACAATAGCCTGGTAGATCAGCATGTTTGTTTCCGACTTCAACTGGAACGCCGATAAGTCAGAGATGATGTCACTCCCAGTTCCGAGGTTACTGGAACGCAGCATTACGACAGTTGTCGCGCATGCTCATGGGTAGCAGAGTCTTAATGTCTCTGGTAATAGATTCTCCTCATAGCACCTTTAAATCAGCTGGTGGGTTTTTGTGCTCCTGTAAAGAATAAGAAGTTTTGTTTGGATTCATTAATGAAATAACATTTACTAACAGAGTCATAACTGCTCTTATAAAACACTCATTTCTTCACACATGAACATTTTAACCTTTTCACAGTTGTGTGAAGAAACAGCTGCATGATTATTAATTGAATAAATATATAAACACATATGGCATTTTTTTTCCATGATAGTAATAAAATAATAATCAACTGTGCAGCCCCAGTTTAGAGAAAATATTATTCTACAACCATAAACCTTAAAGAAAACATATAAACAACACGGAAATAAAAAATACTGAGTTGTTAAATCACCAAAAGCTTAATTTTGAGCTCATCACTGTCTCCTCTGTTTTGTGTTTTGTTCAATCATGTTTGTCAGATTAGATTTTTAGGTTTTTTTGACGTTAAGAAATATATATATATTTTTTTTATCAGGAAAAACCTGCTTCAGAGAGTCTGTGTAAAGGACTACAGCATCAGTCCAGCTTTTTTGATCCGTTATTTTGATGCTTCATGCCTGTTTCTGCAGAAAAAAATCACACTTTTACTTTAAAGAAGCAGCAAAGTAACGACACAGACAATAATCAGAAATGTCTCAAACATCATGAGTCTTTTCTATCTCATAAAAATGTATTAATAAAGTTTTCTTCTATTCAAAGCAGTTATTTATATTTTAGTCTAAATTCACACACGGTAGTATGAAGTAGAGATCAAACTGTCTGTGTCAAACTCTATGACACTTTGTATTAGGGCTGAACGATTTGAGAAAATCTAATTGCGATTTTTTCCCCCCAATATTGCGATTTACTCTGCAATTGTTTTAATGTTCCTCATCTTATGTATTCTTAAACAAACATAAGCAGTCGATCTTTTTATAGTAAAACCAAATATGACATTAAATCAATCTAAGGATAAAAGATTTGAGAAAAAGTGGAGGAGTGAAGAACAGAAGCAAAATAGGTATGAAATTGTAAAAACTGGGTAAAAATGGTATGAGAGCGGAAAAAGGCAAATAATTATGTGCAAAATAGGTATGAAATTGCAAAAAAATTGGGAAAAATTGGCAAAAAAAATCCAAAAGTGGTTTAGGAAAATTGAGTATGGCAGCACAGTTGGAAATTTAATTTGAAATTAAATTTCAAAAACCATGTAAAAATTCCAAAAACGGTTCTGACAGTGGCCAAAAAAACATGAATGGGGGCAAAGTAGGCATAAAGTTGTAAAAACAGAGTTTAAAAAAGGTACAAATGGTCCAAAAGTGAGAAAACAGTGCATGATTAGAGGTAAAAAAAAAAAAAATAGGCATGAAATTGCAAAATACTACATCACAATGCCAAAATGTTCAACACATTTTGGGCTAAAAATATTGAACCTTCTGCGATTTGAAAATTGCAACAAGCCATATTGCGATTTAATCTAATTTGCAATTAATTTTTCAGCCCTACTTAGTATAAAAAACATAATGACTCTGCACAGGAGAGTTTTGTGTGTGCACGATAAACTTCGTATTTATTTTTGCTGAAGTCAGGGGCTCCTGCTCTATCAGATAATTTTGTTTTATAAATTAGTAAACTTGCTGTTCCTCCATCTTCTTGTTTTTATTTCTTTCTGTTAATTCATCAAACTTTATTCAGAGCAGAAAAACATGAGTGTGTGAGCAGTGTGCATGCCATGAGTGTGTGTTACAGTGTGTGTTTGTGTGCACGTGTTTGTGGCTGTTGTGTTATGAGGGTGTGGCACGCCGCTCGGCTCCTGTGGCGAGCTCCAGTCTGTGGGAGTGGCTCTGTGTGTGTGTGTGTGTGTGTGTGTGTGTGTGTGTGTGTGTGTGTGTGTGTGTGTGTGTGTGTGTGTGTGTGTCCACACGAGGGCGACGTCTCTCCGCAGAGACGGTGATGAAGATCCTGAGGGTCGATCTGATCGTCCAGACTTTAACTGAACAAACATGTGAGACTGAAACCATGAGGGGCAGAGATGATCCTTTAACCCTTTCATGCGTGGTGTCCGCTGCAGTAGATATTTGGAATAAATTTATTTCTTTTAGGCTGCAGCACCAAGTCCAACAACCAGGTGGTAAAGTCCCAAATACTTGTCTTAAGTGTCATAAAAATATTATCTTTTCACATTTTTTCCTTATCGAGATATTCCATCATAAATCAAAAAAAGGCAGCGAAGGATCAATCGGACATTATGCCTGAATTCAGATCCCACATACTTTTTTATTGTACATTTTTTTGTGATTCACAAGTGAATAGTTTGATTAATCAGCAAAGAAACATAGTCTTCAGATGTATACTTTTTTAATTTACTCTTTAATGCTTGTCAAAGACATGTGTTAGTGGATCTTTTTTAAGTTCCATTAAATTGCTTTTTATACCGTTGATGCACGGTGTCCACTGTGGTGGGTAGATGCATAACTCCCTCAGAATATAACATTGAAAGAAATGAATTTGATTTTTAACTTATTTAAAAGGATGAAGAAACACAGGGTCCATGTGAAGGAAAACCGTCAAAGAAATAAATTAATTAAACTAAGATGTGTTTGTGTGTGTGGAGTTAGTCTGTGGATGGATCAGACAGAGAAATAAAGAAAGTCAAACACATGGTGGGTTCAAAAAGCTGCTTAAACAAAAGATGATTGTTAAGAACAGAACTGTGGTGTGAGCACAAAGTGTGTCCAGAGTTTGGAAACATGTGAGTTTATTATTGTTTCATATCAACCAAAAGGAAGCTGAGTGAATTATGAATCTGAAAAGAGAAGGTGAAATAAAGTTTCAGCCTACACATTTTTCTGTCTTGTTTTGTTATTTTGTTGTTAATTTGTTAATTGTTTGGGGTTAACGTGGCAAAAGCACTAACTTAACACTTGAAATAAACTCAACAAAAAAAAATACAAAAATGGAGATTCTGAACCAGTAAATTAAGAAAATTACAAAACATATTATTAACTCTTTAAATTACAGCTCAACTGTTCGACAGAGGTCAATAAATTCAGAAATATTTAACGTGTCAAAAAAATAACACATCATTGTTTGTTTTTGTCAGTGTGTTAGGATACAGAAGAAAATGAAAACAAAGGTTTAAAAAGCTAAAAGCTTTTATTATTTTCTCCCTCATTATTATTTTGAATACATAACTTTAAATAGATAATATAGTTGTTCATCAGAAACATTTTTTGATGTGTTTGTCAAACTCAGTATTATCTATTTTAAGTTATTTTCTTGTTTTTTTAATTTGCAAACACTTTTCCCTTTTCTAATTGATTTTGCCAAATATTTCTGCATTTTTTTGTCACCATGTTAATCAACTGTTAGCTTTTTAAACTTTAAAATCCCACAGCATAAAACATCTTTTTTTTGTTTGAATCAGACAGCAATTTGATTTTTGTAAGTTTTTGAAAAAATATATAAATATCCCTGTTTTTATTGATGATGTGATGAATTGGTGAACAGTTGAGCTGGTAGTTAAAGGGTTAATGTCTCAGTTTTTTTGCTTCTGATTTAACAGCACTTTCCTCTTCTTTCTCTTCTTTTTCTTTTTTCTCTTCTTTCTCTTCTTCCTCTTCCTCTCCTTCTTCCTCCTCTTCTTTCTCTTCCTCGTGCAGGTCCTGGATGGTCTCCTGGCTCAGTGTGGAACCGTGGAGAACTGTGAACAAGGTGAGAAGTCTGAGCTTAAACCTCCACAGTCTGATCTTTGTTCTGTTCGAGCTCCTGGAAATTAAATCTGTTACCAGCTCGTGTAGGGAAAGGGGAAGTAACATAAAATAAACCAAGATTTTAAAAGGTTTACATAAAGTTATTTATTAACAAAAAGGTTTCTTGTTTTGACAACAAAAGTGTGGCAATAAAACTAATTGAGTGCTGTAAAATAAAACAAAACGGGAACAAAAAGAGACTCTAACCTAGAGTTGTTGGTTTAAATAAGAACAAAAACCCTACTACCTAGAAAGTGAATCACAAAAATTAACAGCACCCACACCTAGTGTGTCTAACAAAATTCAGTCTAAGTGTGTGGTGGTGTGTTCAGATCCAAAAACTAGTTCCTCACAAAAATCACAGAGTTAAACAAGGTTTATCAACAACAAATCTATGGACGATGGGCAATCTTAGTCTAGTTTTCATCGATGAAGTCTGAAGTATAAAGGGTAAGGCATTTTTATGTTTCCTTGAATTTCTGAAGTCCTGTTTTCCTCTTGGACAAAATCAAACATCTACTAACTCTTTATTGAATGTTAGTAAAGTCCGAATGTATAAATGAACAGAAACAAATGTTCCTTTGTGTGAAATGCAGTCACCTTTATTTAGGCTACCTGGCAGAGCATCTCAGTTACAATACCAGAACTGACCACAAACAGTGAACCTGCTCTACATGAATATATCAATTCATAAAGAGAGCAGCTCTGATTGGATCGCTCCACAGCTTATCCCACCACCACCAAGCTAAGGCAGCTGTGATTGGATGTCCCTCTGAACTCATCCAACCTTTAACACAACCAAAGTAGCTGTGATTGGATAGATTCATCACTTGTCTCTACTTCCTACATGACCAAATTAGGTCTGATTGGATTAAGTCTGTCAGAGGTTTTAGTCTAGTTTTTAATTGTTGATGAAAATGTCAGTTCAGTTTGAGTTTTTGTCCATGTGCTCTTGTTTTTATTAGTTACTGTTTAGTAAACTATGATGAAAATATTTTGTCTTAATGTGCTGTCAGCTCGATGTCACATGTGAGAGATTTCTTATTCTAAATCCATCTCTCTGACAGATTAGAGAAAGTGTTAGTTTGTCACTGCTCTAAACCGTGGAGTCGACATTCAAGACTTTTCTTTGTTTTTCAGTGAACACAGACAGCGAGACCGCCGTGGTGAACGTCACATATGCATCCAGAGAACACGCCAGACAGTAAGTGTTCACGTCCGTCCTCCTTTAAAAACATAACGTTGATATTAAAACCACGTTTTCATTCAGGAGAGTTTCAGGATCAACAATAATCCACAGAGGCCGCAGTGGTCTGAGGATTTCGTCTGGTGGATTAAATATTTTATCATAAATCTTGTGCCTCAAACTCTCGTTCAGGAGGTCTTGACAACTCAAATGTTTAAATACAACAATCATAAAAACAGAGTCCTGGATCACTGCAACAGTCTCAGTATTTTTACATCCCACCTCACGCCCTTTCTGCTCTTTAAAAAGTTTATTTTACTCTATCAGTTTTAGGGGTGGGCGATATGGCAAAAGTATCATATCACGACTTTTTAAAAATAACAAAAAACATCAGGATTCTTTATTACGTTGATTTTTCTAGACTAATTTGCATGTTTGACCATTTTTCCCTCTAACATTTAAAACATGTAAAACCCAAAAAGAAAAAAAAATGACAATTTAAGCAGAAGAAACTTTCTGAACAGGTTTTAATTTATATAGTGCAGTTTTTATAAAATAAACATAAACGGTTATGCAGAACAATAAAGTGCACTTTAACATAAAAACTAAAAACACCAAATATCTTATTGAAAAGGGTCAAATATAAATGCAAACTTAAGTAACTGTTTATCTCTTAAAGTGCAACAATTTAAAACAAATGTTATCTAACTGTAATGTCTATAACCTGAGTGAATAATACAGCTGCTTTAGAACAGATTTTTGTTCAGACATCTTCAAGCTTTTATCTCCTTTTCTCTTTCCACCATGGCTTCACGCTACATAACCAAACAGGAGATCCCACCATGCACTGTGCGTGCTCCGATTGGTTAGTCGGGTGTGCGTCAAAGTCTCTGCGCCCACACAGACGATCTGACGATCTTTCTGCTTTATGAGATCATCCCCACGTTATAATCCTTGACGATTTAGTATCGACATATCACACACCACTAATCAGTTTGTACTAATGCACTTTTTTCGTGTTGAATTAGCTTCACGAGGTGAGTTTGGATTTTTTATTAAATAAGTTTTGAATTTAATTGAATTTATTTTCATTTCGAACATGCATGCAAAGAAAAACAAAAAAAAAAAGTGAAATGCCATTCACACACATGGAAAAAAAAAGAATTGTAGCAACCAGACACGCTCGAAAAGGAGTAGGAGGATGTAAAAGATCTTTTTTAGTTCCTACCTTTTATTACTGTTTCTCATGGGTCTTATAAAAAATAGATTCTTCTATTGATGCAAATTCATTATACAAATGTATATTACAAAACATGTAATCAATCCATATAATCAATTCAGATAGTTATGAAAAATAACTCCCTTAAAGTGCCGTAATCAAACATCAGAGTTAAGAAGACTGAAGAAACTTAAATAATATTTATTCCTATGTTTAGGGGAAGTCACATGAAGCAAAGACAAACTGAAAAAGATTAGATTTCGGGCGTGAAGTTTATTTCGGCGTTCCCCGTGGGACATCTAGTGGTCATTTGATGGAACTGCAACCAAAAACTTTTCTCTATTTTTAAGCTCTTATAACTGAATCACTGAAGAAAGCTCTGTTTAATATTTTTATAATATATAAATCCTCAGTAAACCTACTCCACATCAGATCCACCCTCTTATCCACATGTTACCAACAGGTTTGTGCGTCTTTCAGAGACGTTCTTACCATTACGTAAACACAGGCACTGAGGCCCCCAAACATCTCATAAAAATGTTTTAATAAAGTTTTCTTCTATTCAAAGCAGTTATTAAGATTTTAGTCTTAATTCACACACTGATCTAAACAAAGATGAATGTGAAGACACTTTCTGTCCTCATAAACTGTGTTTACCTGCACAGAGAAAAACACTTTAAGAAGTCAAAACCACAAGATTCCTCTTGAAAAACGTTCATAAACTCGAGATGCCAAAGCCATCGTTACCAATATTAATATTAATATTTTGAGTCCAGAGCACAAAGTCTCTACTGAAGTAAAACTGACCTGTTTTCTCCTTTTTCACAAATGTGAGGAAAGGGAAACATATTTTAATTCTTGAATTTATGATATTTTGTGGGGCTGGGATGATACACTTTTCTCCTGATTTGATTTTTTACGATTTTTTTAAGGTGCCGATTGCGATTCTACGATATTGCCGATTTTTGCAATCTTTAGTTAGTTTTTTTAACACCAGTAAAAAAGATGAACAATGATGATGCTACAGACTATATCAGGAAAAATACACATCACATGTGAGTCTGTTTTTAGGATTTATTCAGCAATATATTTTAACCAGCTGTTTATACTCTCTCTTTAAAAGACTGGACTGCATTTACAAGCAGCGATAATTAGAGTAGAAAACATCTGAAACCGTTCTGATAAAATGAGATGAAAATGATGTTAAAGATGGATGAAGAAAAACATTTGACTCTCTGCTGGAAAAAACACACACTGACTAAAATGAAGCAATTAAATAAGGAAAAAATGTGAACTTATCATTTCAGATTCAGTCTGGAGCTGTTGAGTTTGGTTTAGTTTCAACAAGTGAAGTCAGACTCTAACACGTTTTAGGCATTTTTAGGGACTGAGAAAACTTTGCCTGCACATCATGATGTCTCTCTGTTAAAGAAAGATCCTTAGGTTTTAATATAGGATGCACGATGTTATCAGTTTGATATCAGTACTGGCCAATATTGAAATTTTACAGCTGATATATCAGCACATTACACAAATGTATGACACTGATGTATCTTCTCATCCCTGCATGGGCACATTTAAAAATCATGGTTTAATTTCTGCAAAGATATAAAGTTGTTTTATTGTTTTCCATCTGTTCCTCAAAAAAATATACTGTAACACTGAAACAAGCTAGTCCATTTTGTGAACGAGCTCTTGACCAGAAATATCAGATATCAGCAATAATGAGTTAAAAAAATCAAGGCATCTGGGGTATCATTTAAAAGTGGCTTATTAACACAGACAAAAATGAAGTATTTAAATTTGAAGAATATTTATTTAAAAATCATCAAACAAAAATCCTGATACTTATGTGGATCAGTTTTTTTCTTCCACCCCTAATATTTACACTGTTATATTTACAATATTTATAATATTTTAGTAAGGATTAGGCAGGATAATTAAGCATGGCTGTTAATTTTCTTAAGTATGAAACTCACCCTGATCTCTCCCTCAGAGCGATCCAGAAGCTGAACGGGTATCAGTTTGAGAACAACGCCCTGCGGGTCTCCTACATCCCTGATGAGAACTCTGAGCTGGAGGGCGGGCAGCGGGGCCCCGATAACGGCCGGCGCCCTGGGTACGGACCCCGAGGAGGCCCCAGAGGAGGCTCCCCCAGCTCGGGCATGCCCCCCAAACCTCCGCACGCCGACATCCCCCTGAGGCTGCTGGTGCCCACGCAGTACGTCGGCGCCATCATCGGGAAGGAGGGCGCCACCATCAGGAACATCACAAAGCAGACGCAGAGCAAGTGAGTGCAGCCACACCCCCAGTCTGTGTCACCTGTGAGCTCAGTTGTGACCGTTTCATGTTCTGCACCCGCAGGATCGACGTGCATCGTAAGGAGAACGCCGGCGCCGCAGAGAAGCCGATCAGCATCCACTCCACGCCCGACGGCTGCTCGTCCGCCTGCCGCATGATCCTGGACATCATGCACCAGGAGGCCAAAGACACAAAGACGTAAATAATCCACAGAATTCTCAATAAATCCTAAAACTGTTACCTAAGAGTTTAGACACAAGACACAGATGAAACTTGACTGATTTTATCAACTTTAACTTTATTATTATCCCGTGGGAAAATAGTTTTTCAGCTGCACACAAGAACATAATAACACATAAAAACATACAGGCATTTTATAAAGAGGTTATAAAGAGAAGTTCCAACTGTCACATGTTCTCTTTCTGTTCACATTTACAGAATTTTTGGTCTGTTTATTTTCATATTGTATCAACTGTCACTGGTTTACAATTGCAGCCTTGCCCACTTACAGCTATCTTTGGGACTCCAGATAAAGCAACTCAATTAACGTCTTTACAAAGGGAAATTATTAGTTTTGCTTCACTACTAGCTAGGCTTTGTTTACTTTTACTATGGAAGTCCTCCAATCCTCCAACTGTTGCACAGTGGTTACAGGACACAGTCTTCTTTCTGAAACTTGAAAAAAAAAAATCAAATACACTGGATTAGTCTCTGCCATTTACTCCGACCTGGTTTCTAAAAAGATTGAACCTCTCAGGGTCATCAAATCCTGGACTCATGATCTTTAAGGACAAAATATTGCTTTACACTGGGATATTACTTGGAAAAACATATTTATATCATCAAAAAACCCAGCTCATCAACTCATTCATTATAAATTTGTACTTAAATATTATGCCACACCTTATAGGCACTTCAAAATGAAGCTCACAGATAGCCCCTATTGTACTAAATGTAACTTAAATACTGTTGTAATTATTTTCATATTTTTAGGGAATGCTCCTCTGTTGCTAATCTCTGGTCCAAAATCACTAAATGTTTAGAAAAAGCTCTTAAGCTCCCAAAAGATCCTCTTTACTCTTCTTCAGTGATGATTTCAACCTCAGAGACAATACTAGTTTAATTGCTAGAAAAAATGTTTTTGCAGGTTCAACAGCACCAAAAACCTTTTTTATTATTAGTTTTACTATTATTATATTATTTTGTTCTATAATTATCTTCACTGGGATTTCATATTTGTCTGCATTAGTTTACAACATTGAGCTGGGGGGGGGGTCCTGTTCATCTGTATTTATAAAAAAAACAACTTAAAAATGTACACATATGTGCCAATCGTAATCTCATTGTATTTTGTTTCAATAAAAATGACTTGAAAAAAAAAAACATACAGGCATTACTAAAATCAGGAAAAATCAGGAAAAATCCTGAACTCCTGTGAAAAAGGACGACACTAAAACCACAAAATGTCAAAGACCGAGAATCAGGCAAAACCCATAAAGTGCATTTAGTCATTAAAGTGCTGTGAAGTAGATAAATAAACAAGAATGAGGAACATACAAGATAAAGCAGATAAAAAGATTCAATAAAAGTCAATAAATAGTCACATAGTCATAGTTTATGTCACATCTAAAACAAACTGAAAGAAGAGAGTTCAACGTACATGATAAATAATATTAACATCAGGTAATAGGGCTGGGAAATATATTATTAAAACTAGAAAAGCACTCTGAGACCACAGTCCTCATCCATATTGTGATTTCCAAGATAAATATTAGTCCTACCTTTATTTCATCTAAATATTTAGATTCCTTGACCATGAAAACATACCATTAGCACTTGGATTCACAATGATATCTATTTTAGTTCAGTAGTTATTCATGAAAATCATGTTTTACGTACAACAAATCTGATTGAACACTCCAGATTCCACAGTATCTTGGCTATATTTTGGCTTTTGTTGCAAGTCTGTCTTTATTTGTTCCCTTGCTATGATGAAAATTCCACGGATATCTAAATTTTTTCTTGTTCTGGATCACAAGAAGTGGAGGGATACATGATGTTAGATGGCTTAGGTCCAGATAAACTTTATATTTCTGAAATATTAATTCACTCAAAAACACTCATATGTAGCATATTCTTAAACTGTGGTATTATTTTTTGATCTGAGTTCTTGTAGGTGGAGAAAATACCCTTTGTTCCTGGTTTGGTTCTTTCCTGTTAGTGTCTATTTCTTTTAACTTTCTACTGTATCTAATGTACTTAGTGGCCAAATGGAGCTCAAACAACCCCAATTAAAAAAATACTGAACTGTCCCTTTAATGTTGACAAACCTGCCCATGTTTGAACCACATAATCAACATTTAGTGACACACACTTAATCTTTAAGAGGTTAATTCTGTTTGGTCAAAACTTATTTTATGTGTTTTTGTGGCACAGTTTCTTTTTTTTAAGAGAGCGAGAGAGAAAAAAATGATTAAAATTGTAAATCAAGTGTTTTGGAAAATGTTAATTTAAGCCGTTATCGCCCACCCTAACAGCTAAGTGAAGTCAGAAAGGAAGCTCCAGATAATCTGTTTGTTTGTTTGTCTGTTTGTTGCAGAGCCGATGAAGTTCCTCTGAAGATTTTGGCTCACAACAACTTCGTGGGACGTCTGATCGGGAAGGAGGGACGCAACCTGAAAAAAGTGGAGCAGGACACGGACACAAAGATCACCATCTCACCGTGAGTATTACACGCACGCACGCAGCTCTCTGGAGCGTAAACCGATGGGCTGTGTCCGAAATGGCATACTACGTACTACATACTACATACTCATGTGTATATACTGTATACTACATACTATAAGTATGATTAGGATGCCAACCGTTCACACTGTAGTATACTACTAAGTTTCCCATGATGCATTTCAAACCTCCGACGACAAAAATCAGAAGCACACCAGCCTATCAAATATCTCTGTTGATTCACCACATTTGAAAGTTTAGAGAGCATTTTAAACAAGAAAGTCACCACGTAGAATACCAACATGTGGTCATTTGAGCCGTAAAACGCACAGATACAAATTTCATTTCAGCATTTTGGACATTCCGTTATGCGCGCCATTATGCTATCGAAGAAAATTCCTGTCGGCTCCAAAACAAGAGCCCAATTTACAAAAGCGTTAAAGAGCTGAAAGGAGATAATAAAAGATGCTTTTATTTTGAAACGGGAAGTTTGCTAGTGGCTGATTTTTAGCTGAATGCCAGTCTCAAGAGGATTAAACATTTATGATATTAATAATATTATAATCAGTAACTTCATAAATACAATAAAATGTTGACTGCCTGCAGATACAGAAGACGATCTGTCCGTCGCCTCCAGCATTTGATTAATACATACCAACGTACCGCAATGCATTATGGGGCGTTTGAGTATGTCCACCTCCCATACTTAAATTTTTTTTCCGATATAGTATACATCTGGGTATTTCTCACACACTCAATCTTTTCATACTATCTAATGTGAACGCACTGCATACTCATTTTGATGTCACACTTAGTATGAGTAGGACGTTAGTATGACATTTCGGACACAGTTATTCTCTTTATTGACCTAAACGCTCCTGCTTCATGTTTCTAGTCTGCAGGACCTGACGCTGTACAACCCGGAGAGAACCATCACTGTGAAGGGCTCCATTGAGGCGTGCTGCAGGGCCGAGTGCGAGGTGATGAAGAAGGTCAGGGAGGCGTACGAGAACGACATCGCCGCCATGAATGTGAGTCCGACGCCAACAACACACCCACTGATCAGGGGCGACACTCAAACTCCTCTGTTATAAACATCTGACAGGGTTTGGGGTCCCTTTCTGTTATTTGTTAACATTGAAATACTGTATTTCTTTTTGCTGATCTTCTTAATCTTATTTTATTTATTTATTTGTATGTATATATGTATGTGTATGTAAATATATTGTGTACATATTTATATATATATATATTACTATTTATTTTTATAAATATTACCATTATTCATTTATCTTTTTAGCTATCTATTTTTCATTCATTTGCTTGTTTACTTTGCTTGTTTACTTTTTTGTACGTCAGAACACATGAATGTGTGAATATGTATATATGTGTGTATGTTTTTACAAACATATTTATGTATATGTGTATAATATATATATATATATATATATATATAAATATATATATATATGTATATATATATATATATATATATGTATATATATATATATATATATATATATATGTGTGTGTGTGTGTGTGTGTGTGTATGTATATATATATATATACACACATATATATATATATATGTATATATATATATGTATATATATATATATGTATATATATATATATATATATATATATATATATAGATATAGATATATACAGATATATATTTTTATATATATTTGTTTATTCTTATTTGTATATTTGGGCTTGCACCATGTTTAACATGTGTTGAATGACAATAAAAACTCCTTGAATCCTTGAATAGATATATACACATATATATTTATACCAATATACTTCCCTAATTTTCTTATTTCCTTTTTGTCTTATTCTAATTATTTCTGGGGTTTTTTCTCATTACTGTTGCTCTCTGTTTTATATGAGAAATGACAATAAAAACCCTCTGTTATCATTAACTATAAGTTAAACAGAAGTTAAATAAACTTTGCAGAAATGTTTTCTTAAGCACAAAGATAGATGAAGGCAAGAGTAAACGTAAACTCAGACAAAGGGAATTAACTGTTTTAAATGTGATATTTAACCCTAACAGCAGTGCAGAATTTTTTTTTCAATATTTTTATTGCCATTTTCTTTAAACAGAATATAAAACAGAGTGGCAGCTTAACAAACCCAGGCCCTTAACCCACACATACATAAATAATAAAATCAAACATTTTTGGCATTTCCATTCAGGTGAAGCCTATATTCCTGGATTCTATAATATTATATATTATTACATATTGTCATTATGCATTATACCAGCTGTTTCAATCCTACCAGTTTATTCTATTTTCTTTCATTCTGTTGTTTTCGTTAACTCAACCCTCTGTGCCTTTTCCTCTGACTCTCGTGGTCTCTGTTGACCTGATTGTTGATTTCATTTTGCCGTTTTCTGCCTTTGTTTTGTCTGTTAAAGCACTTTGTAAACTTCTGTTTTAAAATGTGCTTGAGAAATAAAGTTATTATTATTATTACTAGTATTATACACTATTGGGCAAATTCCCTTTGTTTGCCTTTAGCAATCTATGATAGTGTCTCCAAACCAATCTGCTCTGAAAGTTCCCTCACTGCGTCCATACTTTTCCAACACAGTGAAATAGCTCTCTGAGCTTTTAGAAGTCCAAAGGTATAAGTTTGGTCTGTTTGTGTGTTTGTGTAAAATCCACCAGAAATATTCCAAGCACACAGAGTTTAAAGGACCGTGGGTAAAACCGGTTCATTAACACATTTAGTACAAAAGAGTGAATATATTTAAATATCCGTAAATAAATCAAACTCGTTTGTGAATGCTCTTCTCGTTTCTGACTTTGCATCCTTTCTTCTCAGCAACAGACTCACCTTATTCCCGGTCTGAACCTCGGAGCGCTCGGCCTCTTCCCCTCCTCCGCCAACATGCCTCCTCCTCCCCCGGGAAATGCCACCTCCAGCGCCCCCTACGGGTGCTTTGGGGTAAGACATTCTGCTCTGGGTGCAAATGTTTGAGGTTTTGACCCCTTTGGTTTTATGTTAAATGGCCTTATCGAGCAGCTCTGACATGTTTAGTCAGCTTAAAGCTCCATCGTGAGCACATTAGTCTGATCATCTGCGAGTTCAAACAAAGATGAAAATCTGTTTTCTTTTGTGTTCAGGCTCCGGAGCAGGAAACGGTCCATGTTTACATCCCGGCTCAGGCAGTCGGAGCGATCATCGGAAAGAAAGGACAACACATCAAACAGCTCAGCCGCTTCGCCGGAGCCTCCATCAAGGTCTGACCACAAGAGAGACAACTCTCATGTTTCTTTTCTTCTACTCATCACAACATCTTTAAATAATCCTCCTTCATGAGGCTGAACAAAACAGAAGGAGATGATGAACTCATGTTGGTTTTTCAAAGATGCTATGAGGAGTTTCTAAGTAATTACAAAAAAAGTCTCACTTTTAGATATATGCCTGATGGAAATACACACTTTAAGATGAGTTTTATAGCATCAAAATAGGTTATCTATAAATGCTATTCCTTAGCTTCGTGGTCGGGTCAGACAGGGCTGGACTGGCCTGGATACTCAACTTCAGGAACAAGACAATTAAAACTAGAGCAAATTTATATTATTCAGACACGTCTTAGAGCGCCAGGCTGTAAGTAGGGATATATAGCTGGCTACAAAACTACGACACTAAGTTTTCCAAAAATTGCTTGTTATCACACATCAAAAACTACCACTACGTAACTAGAAAGAGAAACATTGCCTTGTGGCTTTGCATCCTGTAAGTTGTTGAAAAAAGAAGTTGTAAAGCAATGCAGAGTTCTGAGGAAGGTCTGAGCTGCATTCATTAGCATCACAACAAACACACGCTTTGGCTTGGGTCACATCTTGTGGTGCGTTCCAGTTGTAGTCAGAAATAGGAATTTCAGAGTTCCGAGTAGGAAACTGCAACTGGAACGTTCCCCGAAGTCTGAATTTCCTACTGGGAACTCGGTGAAACCTCGCCACCCCCGAGTTGACAATGGAAGATGGATGCCCCCAGTGTGAACAGTTATTTAGCTCCTGTAATAATCCATTTATTTGCACTTCTGACTGGGGTGTGTCGCTCTAGATCAGCTGTATACATAGTATTGTTAGACTTATATTTACAAAAATGCTGCCATAGTGATAATCACATTCTTCATGTGATATTTGTGAACAACAACGCAGGGCGTGCTAACAACAGCTAACAATAGCCTGGTAGATCAGCATGTTTTTTTCCGACTTTAACTGGAACGCCAATAAGTCGGAGATGATGTCACTCCCAGTTCTGAGGTTACTGGAGCGCAGCATTACCACAGTCGCCGCACGTGCTCATGGGTAGCAGAGTCTTTATGTCGCCGGAAACAGATTCTCCTCATAGCACCTTTAAAATAAAAAACAGTTAGATTTAACAGTTTTCATGCTGCAACTCTCTTAAAATGTAAAAAATTCTGTATTAAAATTGCAGTCTTATATGTTAAAGGTCAGTTTTACTGAATAAACTCTTAATTGTGGGTAGAAAATGTTTATTGTTAAATTAAATTAGTGGGAAACTTCCCACAGTATCTCAGAGGTGCAAAATAATTTGTGGGGTTTTTCCATTTGAAAGATGAAATGCCAAATTAAAAAGGAAAAATGACACTTTCATTGATATATCTATAATGAATTACCTGCCTAAGGATCTCAGTGAAATCATCAAGAGGGGATAGTTTACAAGGTCCCAGATCCGACCTGTGATAAGAAATATTCTTTAACAGGTACAAGGACACATGTTGCTTGATGTTTATTTTTATTTTTTATCTTGTTTTATTCTTTCCTTTCATTTTCTACTTTGTTTGAATTCACTCACTTTTCCCCCAGCACAGACTGCTAATAATGCTTTATGCTTACATGCCTTTCTGTAATGTAAATTCATAAAATAACATAAATCTGATTAATTAAAAAAGTACTGTTTTGTGATGATAAATATAATTTGTCTCCTGTCCTGCAGATCGCTCCGGCTGAAAGTCCAGACAGTAAGATGAGGATGGTCATCGTGACCGGACCTCCTGAGGCTCAGTTCAAGGTCACTAATAAATATTTATAAATATGCTAAAATGTAAGATTATGTTAAGTTTTGTTTTGTTTTTGAGCCAAATACAATGTGCAGAATTTGTTTTTTTCTGACTTTAAAGTTTCAAACCACCAAAAACGGCTTTACTTAATGTCCTTATTTAAATTAAAATGTTTTTATTCCTATATAAGCTCCTCTCTGCTTTGGTCATTTATGGAATCAGGGCGCTAAGGTTAGTTTAGACACACATTTTGGGGTTAATAGTATTTAGTAACATCTGTTTCTTTGCTGCAGGCTCAAGGCCGAATCTACGGCAAGCTGAAGGAGGAAAACTTCTTCGGGCCGAAGGAGGAGGTCAAACTGGAGACTCACATCAAGATGGCCGCTGCCGCTGCAGGAAGGGTCATCGGAAAAGGAGGAAAGACGGTGAGGAGCGTTTGCTGCAGACTCAACACTCCTCCACACTGAGCTAACGCTCATCCTCGGAGTGCTCGCTGCTTCTTTAAACCTCGTGTTTCTGATTTCAGGTGAACGAGCTGCAGAACCTGACGGCAGCCGAGGTGGTCGTCCCTCGAGAACAGACACCGGACGAGAACGACCAGGTCATCGTCAAAATCAACGGACATTTCTACGCCAGCCAGGTACTGCCCACGTTTATCAGCTGAGTTTTTATATAAAGATGATTTAAAGGTGTCGTATGTAGAAGTTGGCGACATTTCACTGAGCAGAAACAGTGGATATAGGAAATAATGTTTCTTTTTGTATGTAAAGTCTGTCAAAATAGGTGATTAATCATCCTCATAAAACTTTGATTTTCTTTGTGTGAAGTTGGAAAAACATTTTTATACTTGTGACGGTCTTGAATTATTTTCAATTTAATTATTATTATTATTATTAATAATTTTTATTTTATTTTATTGCATGTATTATTATTATTATTATATTTATTATTGCTATTATTATTATCATTATTATTATTATAAATTTCTATTTAATTGTATTTATTTATTTATTATTTTTATTATTTCTATTTAATTAATTTTTTTATTTTTATTATTAATATTATTTTAATTTATTTTATTTTCAGTGGGATGTATAAATAAATGTATGTGACTTGTTGTGATCCCGGAGAAGCACCTCCTCGTTTTGTTGATACACTGAACAGCTGGGGAAAAAATTGATTAAATCGATTGATTAAAATTATTTTCTGCAAAATTTAAAAAAAATTAAAAATCGAGACTTTTTTTTCTTGCCTTAGTCCAATTGTAAGTAGTTGCCTTTTTGAAAAATTACAATTTTCATGATGGTCGGCCTTGTAGGGTTTGCACAAGCACTTTTATAGGCTTTTATTTGTTATTTAAATAGATTAAATATTCATCAGAGAGTTTCATGCTAATACTGTAAAAATACCTCAGCCTTTTAGTGTTTATGTAGACAAACCTGCCTACGTTTATACTACATAATCAACCTTTTATGACCCAGACTTTGACTTTAAGAGGAAAACATTTAGACAACATAAAGGCAAAACTTGATTTGTTTCATTTTTATGTCACTGGGAGTTTTGTTTCTTTTAGGGAGAAAAAAAATCGAGAAAAATCATAAATCGAGTGTTGTAGAAAAAAAACAGGGATTTTATTTCTAGGCCACATCGCCCAGCCATACACTGGTATTAACTGAATGACAATAAATTTGAATTTGATTAGATCCGATACCGCGGGTCTCCCCTCTGCGGAGGCTGACATAATGATCCACCATGATGTCTACGGGTGGGTTTTGGGGACAAAAAGAGCAAAACACGATTTTTTAATATGAGTCTACAAAAGTTTACAACGCCTGTAATAATCATCTTAACTGACCTAAAATTTATCAAAATAATAGTTATAAATATGAATGAAAAACTCTCACCTGTAACTGTTGTAAATGATGCCCTGTTCATGATCCTTTTTGGTCTTCACCGTCTCTCCTCTCTTAGTGATGTTTTAGAAACTGATGGGCTCATTCCAACATCTGAACACTAGATGTCACCAGAATACCAATTTCTACACACTGAAGCTTTTAATGTTTTAAATAATCCACTCCAACTTTTCACTGTTTTTCCATGAAACCTTCTGGATAAGTTTTAATGGTAAATGTTTTTTTGATTCAGTGGAGTTAGATAGTTAATCATGGCTCCACGTTTTCTGATTTTATACTTCAGTTTGTATGTTTCACTGCATTTCTACGCAGATGATACTTTAATTTCGGCATATTTTTTCATTCATATCTGTTGGATAAACACGAGTTTGTTATCCTTCAGCGTCTCGACTGTTCTCTAAAATCTCTGATTAAAAAGTGTCAGATTAAAAATAATCTTTGCCAGAGTTTTCTGTCCTCGTCTGTTCAAACTGTCGTCCAAATGTTTTTCTGACCCTCGTCTGCTCTGGTCTGCCTGCAGCTGGCTCAGAGGAAGATCCGGGACATCCTGACGCAGGTCAAATACCCACAGAAGGGCGGGATGGGCATGAGCCCCGGCCCGAACCCCGGGGGCTTCACAGAGATGGGCAGCCCCACGCAGGGACTCAGTCAGGAGCACCAGCCCCGCAGGAAGTGAGGGGCCCCGCCCCCTTTATCACGCCACGGGGCACGACGGACAGACAGACTGACACATGCACGGACGGATCGACCAACGGACGGATACAAGAGAGCGACACACGGACCCAGCGGTAGACAGGGAGAGATATAAAGAGGGAGGGAGTGCGCCCGGTCGGCGTTTAGAGAGGAACGGAGAAGAAGAATAAAATCAAAAAGATGAAATGAAAAAATAAAGAGAACAGACACCAGATGCCAGGCCAGAGAGACTGACTGAGGATGGAAGGAAGGAGGAAAGGAGGGAAGGAGACAGGGAGGGTGCAAACAACATGGCCGACATGCTGTCTGCAGCCCCTCCGTCGCCCCCTGCTGGCCCCTCCGGCCATCTGCACTCAGTCCTATATTTTAAGGTGGTTTTTTAACATAGAGATATATGTATAGAAATGTTTATTCAGAGCTATTATTGATAGAAATGCAGTGAGGTGGAGCCGGGAGAGGGAGCAGGGAAACTGCTGCAGCGGCTCAGAGGGCAAAGGTCATGGGCCAGGCTTTGGCCACGCCCACACCTGACCCTCTCAGCCAATGAAAGTTTAGCAGAGGGGCCGCAGATGTTAACACTGCTCTTTAAAGACCTCCGAGTAGCGGAGGGATGAAAAAAGAAAAAGGAGAATATGAGGTTGTAAATATAATCTTCATGTAAACGTTAAGAATGCTGCGTCTGGCCGCCTTGCCTTTTTAACGAAGGGGTCCCCGTCTGTCCCGCGGCCGCCGCTCGATGATGCGTAGCATAATGTAGCCTACAGTGAGGCGGGGCTGCAGGGCACGGGGCGCCGCCTTCACATTTAGCCGTGTGGCGGAGGACGCAGCGAGAGACAGTCAGAGGAGCGAGGTTGCAGCTGGTCCTGCAGTTCTAATGCAGCGGCTCAGCTAACGCTAAAACCTTAAAACAACGTTATTAACCGCCGGCAGCTATGCTAGCCGGGCCGCGACCCGCCCCTGAAATGGCATATTTTATATATATTATATATATATGATATGTGAGTTAGCCCGGCCCCTCGGGTGAATGTAACAGGCAGAGAGCGAGGTTTGAACACGTCCTGCGATGACAGACAGACGAGGAGCGTCTGAGACTTTCTGCTCATTGCCTTCTCTCGCCGCCGACGCTCCGGCCGCTCGTCAAACATGGCGGCGCACGCTCGCTTTAACAAAGTGTTGGCAAAGCGGCCGAGTCGAGCGCGAGAACCAAAAAGCAAAGTCTTCCAAAGCTCGTTGCCTTGAGCTCAGCGAAGGTAAAATCAGACGAAGGGGAGTGGCTTCCTCGTTCTCTCTCCCAATCTGCCAAAGGCCTGTGGGCGGAGCCTCCAGACCCCGCCTGCGTATGATATGAGGGGCGGGGTCTTTGCCTGGACGCTCTCGCCAAGATTAGAACAGATTAGAGAAGAAATGAAAAGAAAAAACCTACCTCAGGGTAAAGTTACCTCAGTATTCCTAACTTTTTTTTGCTTGCTGGTGTTTTATATGAGAAGAAAAAAGAAAAGAAGAGCTGATAGTCCTGAATATTTTTTATTTTTTTAAAGAAAAAGTATTTTTTTTTAGGTATTGTCTTGTTGCTTTGGTTATTTTTTTCTGTTTTTTTTGGTGTGTTGATGGTCGAATGAGTTCAGGATGACGAGGAGACAAAGTGCTGGTCTCGAGAGGTCAAAGGTCGAGTGCCATTTTGCCTTTTTAGGTGAAAATCGTGCCCTCTGTCTTCCTGATGTGTGATTGGAGGAGCCGTTTGTGAACGGTTTGTTGGCCAATGGGGAGAGTAAAGATGAGAGGGGGGGTACAGCTGCACACGGCGATGGTGGACGGAGGTGATGGATGTGTTATAAAGACCAAACATCTGATCAGCAGAGCTTTGAAAACCTGCAGCGGGAGAGTCTGGGGCGCCGTAAATCACAAAAGATGACACAAAAGAAGCCGTCACTTCATCAGACTGATTTAATTGAGCTAATTTGTGGTATTAAGTGCGTTTTTACTGAATTATTTTGAACACAACAGGAAGTAGAGGTGCTTCCGATCACTGGGTGTCCCGTTTGGATGCCCTACAAGCTACAAGTTCGAACCTAGCGGTGCGTTTCGTTTATCTCCGACACTGGAAATGGGAATTACGTTGCAATCAGTTACTGTTAATTCAGGTGCCTGAGATGGTCTGACTTCCTGAGTGGGAATCCAGACCAAAGAGGGCATTCCTGGTGACTTGAATTTTCCAAGTTTCCATGATGGAAATTAAACTTTCTGGATCATTTGAAGTGGTTTAACAAACAGGAAACTGGACATTTCCAATTTTTAAGATCAAATTGAACGCACCATCGTCCTGCAGCGTCCATGTGAGTCATTCACACATGCTGCCCCTTTTGGGTAAATCCTAGGGAAGCTCTATACTATCTGTTTGATAGCATTACCGGCCGATATTTAAACTTTTTGCAGATATTTCTAGCCAATATATCGGCCACACAATTGGTCATATATTGGCTGGACCAATGGCAAATTACACAAATGTACAATATTGATGTGCCTTCTTATTGCTGCGTGGGTACATTTAAAAATCAAGGCTTTCATTTTCCAAGAGTTAAATGCAGTTTTCTTGTTTTATATGCTCAAAATATGCAGTAAAACTGAAGAAACAAGTCCATTTTTACAAACAGAGCTTGTATTGACCAGAAACATCAGTTTTAGAAATAATGGATAAACAAATATCTCCATAAATCTAATATCGTGCATCCCTCGTAAAATCATGAACATTTCAGTTTCCTGCAGCAGGACAGAAGCTTCATTTACAGAGACTTATTCCAGAAGTTGATCTCACATTTTTGATGATCTACGCGCCCTGTCCTCGAATCAAACACACCACTGCTCTTTATAACACACCAGGACGGCCCGCCGTGTGCACCGAAGCCCCTCCCTCTCTTGCCTTAATGTGATGACATCATCATAAAGCGCCAAACATGAAGAGAGGGCTTTAAGTGTTCAAGAGGTTTTAAGTTCCCAACCATGAAGACGACACGTGAGCTTTCACGGGCGTTGGGATCAGCTCAGAGCGGTCCACTGCACCCCCACATCTACGCTCGCTCTGACTTCTCTGAATGTGAATATTTATTACCTGTGCACTGACCACGACACCTCAGAAGCTCCCTGTTGGCTGCATGTGTGCGAGCGTGTGAGTGTGAATACTGGTGTTAATCGTTGATTTCTGTCGGGGGTGTGGTTGGGTGAAACTTTAAAAAAAGCAGAAAAAAGTAGGACGAGAATCTATGGCCCTCCGAGTGCGATCCACCGAGCGAGGGGGGAGAAAACCGAGAGATGGGAGCAAAAAACAAAAAAAGAAAAGCAAGAGTTTAAAAGGACATCAACACATCGGAGAAATAGATTAACCTGTACATACCACCTTAAGAATAAAGGAGATCACCGTACTTTTGTATTTTTGGAGAAAAAAGCATAAAAATCAAAGTGGGAATGCCGTTTGAGGAAAGATAGCGCCGAGTCACCGAAGGACACTGCCAGAGATTCTTTTAACCACCGCGCGGCGAGAAGAGCGCTCCCACCGGCTCAACAGGAAACGTCTATTCCACGTGTCTGTGCTTCCATTTTTGTCCCGAGGAGGAAACGCCGCCGCCGGAAGTTTCCTCCTCTCTCCAAACCATAGAGCTCGCTTCACAACCACCAAGACACGCTCTTTAGCTTCAGCCTGCGATCGCGTAGGGTTCTTTTCATTTTGTTTTTGAGTTCGACAGCAAGCTTTATTTGGACGTGACATCTGGGGACGTCCGCGTCGACGGCGTCCGGCGATAAACCGCCTGAAAGCTCCTCACGCCAGAGAAAGGCGAGGAGCGCAGAGGAGAGCGAGGCGTTTGATTTTATTTTATCAAAAGAGAAAAAAAGAAAAGATCATTTCATTTTTGGAGCGGGCGGGAGCGTCAGGGTCCCTCGCCCTCTCTCGCGCTGGTCTCCATCGTGTTCGTTTTCTCACTTCTGTTCAAACCTTTTCCTTCATTAACCTCGTTCTTTTTATTTTACAATGACTCTTTTGGAAACTGAAATAGTTGATTCTGTTTGAGATTTTTGTTTATGCACAAATGGATTAATGTAAAGACGGCTACTAAACGCTCACTAACGTCACTGTGCCAAACACACGGGGGGAGCAGACGAAGTCCTGACACCTTCAGAGCGAGCGTTTCACGACCACCTCCACGTTTCCACGCTCGACTCCTCGTCCTGTTTTTGTGCAGTCAAACGTTTCTGGTCTCACGCTGACCAGACGGACACGAACGCCACCAAACATGAAATAAGGAAGGGCGTCCTGACGGGGCAGACATCCTCAAATCCACGTCTCTGAAGACTCTGTCCGGTTTTTATGCAACTTTATGGACAGAGTTTGTCAGTGTAAAATATATCCTTATAGTTTCTACACTCAAACTTATGCATCAGACTTTCACGTTGAATCAACTCGATGTAAGACTGTTTAGGGACGACACCAGAGCGAGTTTCTGTCTGTTTACTGCTCATGGTTAAAAATAAAAACCCTCCTCGTCTTCAGGCTGCAGGAAGATGACCCGAACAAAAGATTTTACAAGTTTGAGCTCCATTTTCAATTTGCAAAGAGGAGAAAAAAGTGAATTTGTTGGCTTCTCTTCGCCTTTTTAGTGAAACATCCTGGTTGATAAGTGGCTTTGCTTTGGTCCAAAGGAAACCAATATTTAATCCTTCCATGTTTGAGCTTTTAAAGCAACTTTAAAACTTCATACTTCAGATTTTTGAGCTTATTTGGCTGCTAAAATGATCCTTAAATAACAGTCAAAACACCTGCCACTCTGTTAAAGGTCTCTCCTGAAGATTATTTTGCCTTTTAGGAGTTTATTTCTCCTCCTTATAAACCAGCCTGGAGCTGTCGTTGATGGTTAGCCTTCCCTGTTGCTACATTAGACTAAGTTTACTTTTGGTAAAAGCTGAACATGAACGATGCTGCTGAAAAAACTGAATGTTTCCATCGCCATTTTGATCTGGCTTGCAAACATTCTCGGAAATATTTCTTGCATTTTCATCCTTTGCAGCATCATATTTTGTCCACTTGAATTCAGCAACTATATCCATGAGTTAACTTCAGAGTCCTTCAGCTCTGATTTGACTTTTTAAAGTGAATTCTTATTCTGATGCTGATTTTTTTAGTCTATTTAACAGCAAAACAATGAGCAACAAGAGGTTAAGATGCTCCTTCGTTGATATTTAAACTTGGATGGATCGGTTGTCGTCCTGCAGCCTTGAACGTTGGGAAGGAGCGAAAGAGATTTAGCTTTGAGATGCTTTAGATTGAGTGGTAAACGGTCCAAACTTTCTCTTGTATCGTCTTTGTTTTTAAAAATACCTGGAAGTTTTGGGTAAACGTTGTTGCCCGGCTTCTTGTTTGCGGCGTCAGAGCTTTGCAGACTTTGCTACAAACGGTGCGTCCCATTTATCTCGAAATGCGAATATTCGAACTGGGAGTTCAACTGCTTCCAGTTAATGGTAATCCAGTAACAAGCTGATAGATTCACGAGGAAGATATCTGATTGAAATTGGTGCCCAGTGGCATGTTAATGTGCACCTCGGTATTCGAGATGAAGTGGGACGCTCTGTTAACACGAAGTTCGGCCCCAGCAAACAAACAAACGGACGGACAAACCGACGGACTCACAGCTCTTGTCGTGATTTCGACAAACGTGAAGGAGGAGAATTTTTCGGAGGATGAAACAAACAGACCTCTTGTCACATAACTAGGAACGCTACCTCAAAAAAAAAAAAAAAAAAGCGAAACGCAAACTCAGCCAGAAGATTGTTTCTTTGACTTCGTCTTCACGACAAACAGACAAGAGCGAACAGTCGGACGGAAACGAGACGGGCAGTCCACGTCACGGTCACCGTTCTCTTTTTGTTCTCCACTCTTTTAATTTATTTTTGGGTTTTTTGGAAAATTTTACCTCTCCTGCTCAGAGATGGGACTGTAAAAATGAACGAGTAAATAACAGAAAAATAAAAAAAAAGACAAAAAAACGCAGACACATTGTGGCGTGGGGGCGGCGCGGGCAGCCGGGGGAAGAGGGCGATGAGATCTGATTGGTCGAGAAGGTGTTGGCGTCACTCTGGGAGCTGTTTTTAAATTCAGCCGTCATCATTCAGCCGCTCACTGTGAAACGAACACCGCCGTTTTTTTTTTAACCTGCGTCAGACCGTTTAATTACCCACAATCCTCCTCCAGCTCCGCCCCCTCCCTGTGATTTCACCTCCTGAATCAAGGGGCACGACACCTGTAACCATGTAATTGTTTTGTTGATCTACCTCTTGGGAAAAAAATAGGTAAATGGTAATTTTTTGTTTTTAAAGGACACAAAAATGACAAAAAAAATGCTCGAAGATAAATATAGGTAAATGAATAACTGGGTAGCGGCATCTCCATATACTGTAGTGATAGTCTATTAAAGGAAAAACGTTTGACTTCTTCCAAAGATGATTTTTGTTTTCTTTCTCCATTTTAGTTTCTATTCAAACGATGAAAAAGTGGGAGACAAACACGTGTTTAATTTTCTTCTTTCGTGATAAAAACCCAACATCAATGAGATTTCTTTATCCAATTTGCATTATTCTTTAAACTTCTGCTCTTATTTTGTAACTTCAGATCTTCTTCCTGTTGGATTTCGGTTGATTTCTGATTCTTTTCTCTCGTTTCTATGACAGCAGATTGTATCTCTTGTGTTTGGGTGCATTTAGCATTTTTCTTTCTCTCTGTGAAAAGCCTACATGAGTTAGAGCGCCCTGCGAGGACCTTCTACACTGATCGATGATCGATTTCACTTCTAATGACTCGTTTGATCAAAAAGGACCTGTTGTTGTTTTATTTTAGTGACCGCAGGGCCGCCGGCGGGTGGAGGAACGGCGCTCGCCCGGTCAGAAACATTAAATATTTCAGATTTCTGATTTACAGAGATGTGCGCGGTGCTCCTCCCTCCACCGAGTGGCGCTGTGGTCTTTACAGTATATGGACTTTCACCCTCTGCCTGCCTGATTCCTTTAGTCCTCATCAACACTTGTTTTAAACTTCTTGTAAACAAAACAGAGCATAGATATGAATGTGTTATTAAAGATGAGAAAACGGAAACAGCGCCTCCTCGTCTGATTTGTCTCTTTGTGTCATTGTTTTGTTTTTATGTCATCGTATTCACACTTTGATAGGGATGGGAAACATCGTGGCACTTTAGCATTCACACACAGATGGAAAAAACTTCAAGATACTCATTATTTAATACTTTTTTTTTTCAATAACTACACCAACATTTAAAAGTTCATTAATTATGTGAAAACACAAACAGTAATGGCCCTTTTCCACGAGCACTTTGGCCCTACTCTACTCGGCCCTACTCGATTTGCAGCGTGTTTCCACTAGCCTGGTACCTCCTAAAACAAGCTAGTTTTAGTACCTACTCCGCTCTGGTTCCAAGCGAGCTGAGTCCATACTAAAAGATGACATCACCGACTGCTGGCTACTGATTGGTCAGACAATGTCGTCATTGATGAGTCATGAGTGCAACGACCTAGCATGTTAGCGGTAGCTACCGTTAGCTTACCCTCATACGTCTTTTCTTTGCAGCTGGATTGCTCTCGTCCTCGGCTTCATTCTGTTGTATAGCTTCCAAAACTCTCCTGTGCTTCTCAAGGGGTATTTCTTCTTACCACCTGCAGCCTTCTTCTGCTTTCCTTTTTTACTGTTTGTGACAAAAAGCCACAGATTGTTGTGTCGCGCTCAAAATGACGTCACCGCTCTCTGTTTACAGCGACGCTGCACCCCGCTGGGCAGGCGACTGGGGCTAATGGAAAAGGGCCATTCGACTATATCTAATGAGCTAAACACAGAATTCAAGCCAGTTTTGGTCTCTTTATTACCTCTGCCATGGAGTTTGTGTTATTGCCAGCTTGTGTTTGTTTGTTTGTTTGTCAGCTTCTCTGTTAGCAACATAACTGAAAAAGTTACGGGCGGATTTCGATGACATTTTCACCAAATGTCCGGATTGGAACAAAGAACAAATGATTAGATTTTGGGAGTGATCCGGATCACCATCTGGATCCTGGATTTTTTAAAAAAGGATTCTTTAACACTGCGGGATAGGACCATTTTAAGCATTTGTGCATATTACTCCACCAAAAATAGTCAGGGCATTTGGAAAAAACATACAGGACAAGTTTCCAACAGGTTCTACAAGATATCAAAGACTGATCTGGATCCTGCAAAATTCTGGATTCTCTGATCCAGAACAAGAAAAATTTAGATATCCTTGGAATTTTCATCATAGCAAGCTACAAGTAAATGCATAGACTTGCAACAAAAAACAAAATATAACCAAGATACTGTGGAAAATGGAGTGTTCAATCTGATTTGTTGAAACTTTGGAGCTAGATCCAGAAGAAAACCGCCATGACGAAAAATGTGATGTTCGTGAATAACTACTGAACTGAAATAGATATGATGAGTTCAGTTGCTAATGGTATGTTTTCATGGTCAAGGAATCTAAATATTTAGATGAAATAAAGGTAGGACTAATATTTATGGTGAAAATCACAATATAGATGAGGACTGTGGGGCTGGCGGAGGTCTGCGCTCTCCGAGTGCTTTACTAGTTATTTATGCAAACATATTCCTCAGTGCTCACAACTTCTTAAAAAAACAAGTATACCTAAAATTCCAAGGATTGTTATGGGAATATTTACATTTTTGATATTTTTATGGCAGATTTTCTCTTTTATTCCACCATGTTTGTCATTTTTTTGTAATGTTTATATTTTAATAAGTAACTTGTGGATGATATTGAATGAGACAGATGACTGTATGTAGCCTTGGGCTGCATTTTGCCCATCCCTGACTTACACTTATACACTTCTGTAATTTTATTTCATCAGCTAATGTAGGGCAGGGCGCTATGTCCTGAAAATAGAATTTTTAATTTTTATTTTACCCCACAAAACCATGTCCAATCTGAATTGATTTTTCTTTGCTCTGTCAAGAAAACAAATGTACACAAGACAGAAACTACACAAATAAGTTTGTTTTTAATTTTTATCAAACAACCTTTTGTTAAAACACTTTACTGTAACCTTTAACTCTGCATGAACAAATAGTCCAAAACTTTAAGAATTTTTCTAAATGTAGTGTCAAGAAATTTTAGGATTTCATCATCCACAGTCCATAACACTGTCAAGAGATTCAGAGAATCAGAGAAATCTCTGCATGTAAGCAGCAAGGTCGAAAACCACCATTGAATGCCTGTGACCTGCAGCATCATTGTGTAAAAGGACGTCAGCACGTGGGCTCAGGAACTCTTCAGAAAACCATCGTCAGCTAACACAGATCATCTCTACATCTACAAGGTCAAGAGGAAAAGGACCATCAGACTGTTATCACAGGCCAAAAGACAACATCTGTGATGGTATGGGGTGTTAGTGCCCATGGCATGGGTAACCTGCACATCTGTGATGGTATGGGGGGGGTGTTAGTGCTGCTGCAGTCCTGTCTCCACTGGACAGGTGAGGAGCATTATGAAGATCAAAATCCAACAGCAGAGACTTTGGATGCTGAAACTCTGAAGTCAAACATGAAGGATGAGAAAGAATTTAAAGTTTCAACAGTTTGTTTCTTCAGTTCTTACAAAGTGTTGTTAAAATGTAATGCTTTTTTTTAACGTGGTGCTGGCTTCAAGTTCAAAATAAGTGAATATTTAAAAAAAAAAACACACACACACAATAAAGTTGATCAGTTTAAATGTTAAATATCTTGTCTTTGCAGTTGTTTCAGTTTAATTCAATTTAATTTTTTTGCAGAGGTTTTGAAATCATTGTTTTCTGTTTTTGTTTTACACAACGTCCCAACTTCAGTGAAACTGGGGGTTTGAGCAGGAATATCATGAAATATGCACCTCAGTGGCTTTTTTCATCTGAGAGGTGGCATATGCCCTCGTGGCATCATCAGGGGCACTCATGAAATAAACATCCAGATAATCTCATTGTTCTCAGAGAGGGTGATAGGGACTGATTTTACGTTTGAAGAAGATTAAAGTCTTAAAATCAATAATACAACAGTTAGACCATAATGTTTTAATCATTCATTTATTTAAAAAGTCAAATCAGTTTTTATTATTCAATAGAAGTGAGTGAGGGGCTACTGTTACTAAATACTCTGTTATAATAACAATAATAACAATAATAACAATAATAATAATAATAATAATAATAATCTATTCCTAAAGCTGCACAGCACTTTCACTGTGAATTTATTAAATCCTATTTTTAATCTTTAAATTGTTACTGTTCCCTAAAACTGCAGTATTTCCACTGTAAAAATTAAGTAAATTCCCTGCTATATTTATTGTCTTAAACTTTTATCATGAATTTGTATTTATTATGACGTGTGCTGCTGACCTCTTGGCCAGGTCACTTTTGTAAAAGAAATTTTGATCTCAATGGGATTTATCTGGTGAAATAAAGTTTCAATAAATACATAAATTGATTGATTAATAAATTATTATTATTATTTTCATTATTATTATAAATTTTATTTAAAAGTGCCTTTAAGGACACTCAAAGACACCTTTTTGCAAGGTTAAAACAACAATAAAATCACAGTAAACAGTCTAAATCTTATTTTTGTAACCAGACAGACACAGTCAGGCACATTTGTGTTTGGAGTGGGACAAAATAGTTTGTGTAACTTCTGAATTAAGTTTATATTTGGGTGAGCATCAGATCTCTCCTGATTTGGAGGCACAACAAGCCCAAAAAAACAAAACTGCAAATATTAATGAGAAACTTTCCAGAATCAGAACCCAAAGTCACTTCTGTGAGCCGAGCCGGCAGCTCTGCTCCTGACCACCAGGGGGCTCCACTGCTCCACTTCCGCCTTCGACAACCTTCAATCTGAGGAACGAAGAAGAAGCCAATCAGCTGACCGGGCGAAGTCACGTGATAATTTCCCATAAAGTAAGAGGGAGCAGCTCAGTCCAGAAAGTGAGGACCATGGAGAGGACGGGGAGAGCGCGTGCACTTCTGCTCTCACTCACGCTCACCTTCAGCTCAGGTGAGTCTCTCTCATTAATTATAGATCATTAAAATATCAGTTATTATTGTTTTAGTGACGTCACATCAGGACAGACAGGTTCACCTGAAACAGAAAGTCCCTGATCCTGATCAGACTCAGGAGCTTCAGGGCTGAACAGGAAATCCACCTCTAAATATATTTATTTTTATTTTAATGTTTTTATTTATATGTATAAAAGAGTCTGTTAAAACCTTCTGTAGATAAATATGAGTCCAGAGGAGCTGCCAGACTTCATAAGCAGTTTAAAGATAATGTTATTATGGAAAAATAAAAGATGATCTGTTTAATTAACAAAAGATAAGATATTTGATTATTATTATTATTATTATATCTACATTTGTGTTATTTTCTAGATTTTTTTAACCTTCTCTTTAACAGACCGATCTCTGATTGATGTCACGACTGTAAACAAAAGTCCTGGACAGCTGATGATTATTAACTTATTGGTTTAAATTATTTACAGCAGTTATTTTCAGCAGTTTTTCCTGATTATTAAACTTTAACAAAAGCTTTAACATTAAAATAATAAAACATATTCAGCACAAAGTGAACAACAGCAGCTCCAGCATGTGGAAGAACTTTGTTGGAGAAATATGTTTGGATTATTTCTTACACTAAAAACAAAGTAAATGTTGGTCACACTCCCATTTTATAAAAATATACTAAACTGTGCAGATTTATGGACGGAGCTGAAATAAATGTGGATTATAAAACACTAAAACATTTTCTGTTTTATATCAGTGACAGTGTTCAGTTTGAGGAGAGAAATTAAGAAGGAAAAATCACCAGGAGAAGAACAAAGACAAACCTCCTAAATCACACATATTTAATCATTCAAAATCAAGAATAAAATTTCAAATATATAAAAACAACAAGACAGTTTCCCACTGATTTGATCTGTTTGTTCAAAAGTGTGAACATAAAAGTTGGTATAAGGCTTTGGTTCATCTACATCTAAAAAAAAAATAAGATTAAAACATTAAATAACTATATATATATGACTTCACTTTGTAACTGCTGACAACACGTATGTGCCCTTTAGTGCTCTCGCTCTTTTTTTTTTATTAATATGAATGAAAATCATGAATCTTCTGAACATTTCAGCAGAGCAGGTTTGGAGATATTTTAGATTTTATATAAACTTTTTATTTAAGAGAAAAAAACATTTTGACCTTAAAATGCAGAAAAACTGCATATTTTAGTTCAACACTGACAGACGTCCTTTTTGTTTTTAAAGTCACAGTTAAACCAGGACAATGAGCAGAGGGTAGGGGCGGGAAAATCAACAAAATATGAAACAGTTGGAGACAAAATTTCCTAAAATTGAGGAACAGGATGATCAGCTGGTGGCCCCGGGGCCCCGCTGGTCCTCAGTCCACCTGAAAGAAGAAAAGAGAAATAAAAATGATTTTGTAATGATTTAAAGCTCAAGTCTTTGGATCCTGTTGTTTTCTTCTTTATTATTATTATTATTATTATTATTATTATGTTGTTGTTGTTGTTTAAAAAAGCATGATTTTAGTGTAAATGTTTTTGTCTTTGATCATCAGAGAAGTTGAATCCTGTTCAAAATTTAATCACCAAACAAACAAACAAACAAACAAACAAACAAACAAACATCAGTAAATCCTAAAGTCTGAACACCACGCTAAAGGTCTTTGATTGTGTGTTTCTTTGTGTGTGTGTCTCTGTGTTTATTTGTTTTTCCGTTTCTTTGTTTACTTGTGTGTTTGTTTATTCGCTTGTGTGTTTATTTGTTTGCTTGTTTGTTTGCTTGTTTGTTTTTTTATATGTTTGTGTGTGTGTGTGTTCACTATTTTGTTTGTGTTTGTGTGTTTTTTTGCTTGTTTGCTTGCTTGTTTGTGTGTTTGTGTTTCTTTGCTTGTGTGTTTGTTTATTCGCTTGTTTGTTTGCTTGCATGTTTGTGTTTGTTTGCTTATTTGTTTCTTTGTGTGTTTGTTCACTTGTTTGTTTTTTGTTTGTTTGCTTGTTTGTTTTTGAATTTGTTTGTGTGTCTGTGTGTTTGTTCACTTTTTTGTTTGTTTTTTCGCTTGTTTGTTTGTTTATTTCTTTGTTTGTGTGTTTCTTTGTTTTGTGTGTGTGTTTGTTTGTCTAATCGTTTCTTTCTTTCTTTCTTTGTGTCTGTGTGTCTGTGTGTGACTCTGTTGTGTTGTGTGTCTGTTGTGTTTGTTTATTTGTGTGTCTCTGTTGTGTTGTGTTTCTCTGTTTTGTTGTGTCTGTGTGTTTGTCTTTGTGTGGTGTGTCTGTTGTGTTGTGTGTCTGTTGTGTTGTGTCTGTGTTGTGTTGTGTGTCTTCCCCTCTCAGGTGCGTGCGGCCCCCTCGGCCCCTCAGAGTCCTGGGACTACGTGACGGTGCGTCCCGGCGCTCACATGTTCTGGTGGCTCTACGTCACCGACGGCCCGTCAGCGGAGCGACCTCTGGTCCTGTGGCTGCAGGTGAGCAGAGGTCAAAGGTCACAGACATTAAGGCAGAAACACAGAGGAACGTCTGATTTAACTTTTTATTAATTTATTCAGCAGAGACAAACACGACTACACAAATAAAGACTCATCGATGGATCACAAAGACACATAAATGTGTATAATCTCATAAAACTGCAGCTTTGGTTTGTTTTTATTTAATCACTGTTCTGCTCTCATCAGGCCTCTGAAGAATGAAAACTATTAAAAGTTTATGTTTTAGTTTTTACAGTTTTTGTAAAGAAACAGTCGAGGTAAAATAATCGTACATCAGAAACTTATTTTATTAAATTTAAAGGAAGCTTCTTTCACTTTAATTCTGTTTTAGGATTTTTTAATCCTCCGTTACGACTTAAACAGACGTGACTGCTGGTTCAGTCAGCTGTAATAAAAGATTAGTATTTGCTCTTTTTAAGTTTATTTTTTGATAATATGACAGTTTTAATAGGGTCAGCCTTTAGGCAGTGATTTTTTTTCTTTTATTTCTTTAATTATTTTTAATTTAACAGTTTAACAGCGGACTAACACACGTTTAAAATAAGACATTAAAATGCTCTGAATCTTTTTTTATCAGTTTAAAGCTAAAATTCAGCAGGTTAATAATAACTGCGTGTTGTGTGACTCGGTGCCGTCACAGCTGTTTCTAAAATCATCTGAGGAAGAGGAACCTTCGGTGCTTCATCGCCTCCTCGTGGTCTCAGCGCTGAGTCATGATCCGGTCTTTGTGTCCACAGGGGGGTCCTGGAGGGTCGGGGACTGGATTTGGAAACTTTGAGGAGATCGGACCGTTGAACAGGAACCTGGAGCCCAGGAAGACCAGCTGGGTGAGACGGGGATTTTAACTTTAATTTTATTTTATTTGTATTTTTTTTTAATTTAATTCAATTTAATTTTGTTTTAAATTTTATTTTATTTTTGTGATGACTCAGCGATCAGGAAAGTGCTCCGACAAAAACGAAAGACATGAAAAATATTTCTAAAGCTGGATCATTTTTATTCAAGTATTAAAAAGGTTTTAGGCGATATTATCAAGTGATCATTTAAAATTAAACTGTTTTTTTTTCTGTTTAAAAATGGAAAAACAGTCCTTTCAGCAAAGATCCGGTCAGTAATTTGATTATCCTTTTTTTATAAACATGTAAATAATAAAAAAAAAGGCTAAAAGTTAAAAATGAAAACTTTTTTACATGATCAAAAATAAGCCTGAGGGAGGAGCAAAGATTTTTACAGTTATTCACTTTAGAGATGCTCGACATTATTGGACATCAGCTGACATTAAATTTTTGAACAAATCAGACCAAATTTTGGCTTTATTATTATTATTATTATTATTATTATCATAAAGTCCAAATGCACCACAGTGGTCTCCCTCATTACTGAGTGTTAATCAAAAGTTTAATTTATCAAATAATAAAATGTTTTTTTTGCTTCACGTCAGTTTCTTACACGAACAGACTTTCAGCTTTAAAGGAACAGATCAGTTTAATAAAGCTCTGAAAATAAATCTGCTAAAGTCCAACATCGTGCATCTCAAATTAACATGAATCATGAAGACAAACTTTAAGGAGAAAACGGAAAAGTTCATTTCTTGGATGTTTTAAGTAAAAGAGAAGTTACATTATTTTATTTTGGATTTTCTTTCATTAAAAAAGTGAAGCCCTGGGTCATATGCCCAAAGATACGAGTTACTGGAACAGCATCATTCAGACATTATTAAAACATTTAACCTGTTGACTGTGATCCTTTCACGGCTGTATTGGGTATAGTCGATCTCAATGGGTTTTCATCTGGTTAAATAAAGGTTTAATATGCCCAAAGATACGAGTTACTGGAACAGCATCATTCAGACATTATTAAAACATTAAACCTGTTGACTGTGATTGCAAAAGAAAACTGATTCTTCTTAACTGGAAGAAAAAGCAGAACATTATATGATTTAATTTGTCTGCTTGATTGCAAGAAAACTGATTCTTCTTAACTGGAAGAAAAAGACTGCACCAGCAGATTTAAATCTTATGAGAGATGTAATGGCACACCTGGAACTGTAGAAAATAAAATTCTCCTGTAAAAAAACAGGAGAAAAACTGTTTTATTATTTGGTAAACTTTTATAAATTGTTTAAATCAAAAGAAGACGAGTTAGCTGGACTCTGGATGCTGTGATTAACGGGCAGGACTGTGGGAGGAAGGGAGAGGAGGAGAGAAATAATAACAGGAATGTCTTGTGTAACCTCTTCCCCTGTTTTTTAATCCTCTAATATGTATTTATGTATATATATCTGCATATGTATTTATTTTTTGCATTTTTGTAAATTGTAGATGTCTATTTTCTTTTCTTTCTGCTCAGTGTTTTAAGACGTGCTCCTGATGTACTTTATACTTTGTGGGAAATCAGTTGTTTAATTAAGTATATAAATTTATCTGAAGCCCTCCCATTTAATTTTTGAATTTAATCACATTTTTACTCCAAAATCTTGTAAATAAACACAAACTGAAGCCTCATTAGGACTCTTTCCTGATGTTTCTGTATTTTCTGACCCTTTTGTTCCAGACTCAGGCGGCCAGCCTGCTGTTCGTCGATAACCCCGTGGGCACGGGCTTCAGCTACACCGACCAACCCGACGGCTTCGCCACCGACGTGTCCATGGTGGCGGCGGACATGTTGGTGCTGCTGCAGCATTTCTTCACTCAGAAGAGCGAGTTTCAGGTACAACGAGATTTTAATGTCAAAGTCCTCAGAGAGCTTTTTGATTTAGAGGAGTTTAATCTGGAATATTAATATCAATCTTTATTTGTATAGCACCAATTCATAACAAGTGTTATCTCAAGACACTTTACAATAGAGCATAAAGCTCTTCATTTTATGGATACACATATATGCATAGATACATATATACATATAAAATACACATATACATATATCTACAAATATATCCATCCAACACCAACATGAATCCATATAGCCAATCATGAATCCCTCCATCATGGCTCAAGAAAAAACCTTCTGTTAAGCAGCAGGAAATCTTGAATGTGGATCCCAGTCTCATGATGAACAGCAAATCCACACCATGCTGTGTTGGTGTGAGGGTGAAGGAAGGGAGGTAAGAGGAGACAAGTGGACTAAAGTAAGAACTAGAGTTAGAGACAGATCCATGAACCATAGACCTGTCATCTGATTTATTAGAGGTTAGCCTCTTGAGATGCTACATCTGGTTTTCAGGAGGGTCCTCATGTCTGAATGGTTGTGGTGATCATTTTTATTCCTCCTGTGATGCATTAAAGCATCACTAACATTCATCATGGAGTCTTCTGACTAAATAAAGTAAAGAATGTTTGATTTATGAGACTGTTTCATGCTTTAGAGCTCAAACTTAAATAGTCCAGTCCTGAAGCTCTGAGAGGATGGAGCAGGCGATCACTGTCAAATATGAATATAAAAGAAAATGAAAGGAGAATGTGATTGAGTGTTTGTGTCAGAAGAACAAACCTTCACATCTCCTCGTCCCATCTGTGCACGAGGCAGACCAAAGGTCATTCAAGGTCATCAGAGAAGAGGATCAGTCTGGAGTGAACTCTGAAGTGACTTATTGAAACATAATGAAATAAAAATGTTTTTGCTCCTGCAGAGTTCAAGAAATCCAAGACGGTTAAGAAGTTCAGATTGTGTCTTCTTTTCAGTATTTTTTTTTTTTGGGGGGGGTGGATGCCTCTGCTCAGAGTCTAATATATAAAATAATCTATAATTAAAGCACTTTTAACAAAGCGTTGATCACCGCCCTCAGCTTCATCAGACTTCTGTTGCATTATTAATATTTTTTTACTCATTTCTTCCTCTGTTGACTTAAGTTATGAAATTTATGAAGCAAACAAAAACCACAGACGACCAAACAGAACAGACTTTACAGAACGAGTTTGACCTCCTGATCGATGTTTTAAGTTTTATTCACAACCTCATTTTAAGTCTTTTAACAACAAATAAATAAAAATGAGTCGACCATTAACGGCGTCATATTGATAAAGTGAGTTAATAGAACACACGGCCTAAAAAAGTGAAAAAACCAAGTGGAGAAAAGTTTGGGGCTTTCTTTTAAACTCCTCGATGCTTATTTTGAAATGTATTCACTCACAGATTCAGTGGAAACGTTCAGTTATTCTGATTTCAGCTTTTGTTGTTCTTGTTAGAAACTAAAACATTTGTCAACTGTTTTCTTTTTTTTTATGCTTTATTGTGTCAGTTGGTGTCATTAACACATTGATACATGTCTTAATGTTTCAAAACAACATTGACACAATTTTTCCCCTTTCATTTTTTTTTGTTCACCACCCAAACAGAATATAATACATACAAAAAACAACTAATAATCATAAAAACATAATAATGGATAAATAATACAATTCCAAGTTCATTATACACACGTGGCAGTGCGGCAACTTTCCATATATATCCTTAAATTGGGTTTACATTCAAGGCGTATATTTCCATTATTTATGTATCACTGAAATAAAGTATATCACAATAATTCAATTAACAAAAAAAACCCTGACAATTACTTATAGGCTACCAATAAAGAAAAGGAAAAGAGAAAAACAGGAGAAAAAAATCAGATAAAAATAGATACAAAAAAATAAGTAAAAAGACTGGCTTTCTATATCATGCAGTTAATTCATATTTAATCTATACATGGAACATTAGAAACTCCATCTGATTTTATTCCACATTGACATTGTCAGTTTTATATTTCATATGAAAGGGATGAAGGATGTTTTCATGTTTTTCCAAAACTCTCCTTTTTTTCTCGTCTCCTTCAAATTAACCATCATGCAGAATAATCTGGTCTGTGCAGCCCACCATGGTTTAATCGTTTTAATAATTTCTGCTCCAAATGTCAGAGGTCAATATTATGTCTCCTTCCCTGCAGAGCGTCCCCTTCTACATCTTCTCAGAGTCTTATGGAGGGAAAATGGCCGCTGCGATCTCGTCAGAGCTGACGAAGGTGAGTCTCATCAGTTTCACTTCTGCTTCTCACTTCCTCTTTGGAGAGTCCCCTTGTCAAACAAATACAATTTAATAAAAGGGAAAAATAAACCTGAATGTTTTTATATCTGTGTGTTAAAATCTTAAATGTTTAAGACCTGGATTTGTTTGCAGATGAACTTTAATTTAAGGACCAAAGTCTTTAATAAAATCCTGTTTTTAGACTTTAAATTCAGGACAAACTCACAGAATAATCTGTTTTAGTCTCTGATTTATCTCAAACATCTTTATCACTGAGACACTCTAAAGTTCTCCGACCAGCTTCTGCTTCATCAGGAGGATTAAGAAACACTTTATGAAATATGGAGAATAATTATGCAGATAAAACGGCAACAGGAGGATCAGATACAGACGATAAAGGACGAGATTAAGAAATTGTAAATAACGATTTCATAATGAAGAAGTTGCTGAGCCCGTGGGAAAAAGAGTTTTTAATGAGCTGCTTTGTTAAAATGTGTTTCCCTCTTTTAAAGTTCAACATTTCAGCCTCTTAAGAATCTGCCTTTTATGCAGATAAAGTTTCTTTTTCTGTTTTTCTTAATCAAACTTGTGATTTTAATCCTTCAAATTAAATTTCTGAACTTTTTGTTGCATCAAGAGAGCGGAAAGACCATTTTAGAGAGTTTTTAATTTAGATTAAAAGATTCAGAGATGATGTTCATGTGATTTTAACTCAATCATCAGTTTTTATTTGTGTCTTTGGTTTTAAATCTCTCTCCAAACACCACACACAAGACCACAGCTCTGACCCAGAGGGACTTCTTTAAGTGACGGAGGAATAAAACTTTCTTTTAAAACTTATTTTATTGGATTTTTCTTTAACAGTTACAGTGTCGGGGTAGAACAGAGCACTCATCAGTCTCAGTCGATGGTTCTACGTTACACCAATCTGGTTATTATTTTTTTTACTTGCTGATAAATGTATTTCAATAAGGTCCTCATCTTTTCTTTGTATTAAATCATGTGTGAAATTTCCCAAATACAGTGTCTTACATGTGTTGGGTGTCTTATATCCTGTTATCTTTGCAGACTTTGCCATATTTCACCCCAATACTTGTTTAATTTTTGGCAAAAACAGAATATATATGTGTGTGTGTGGTCCACCTGATCTCAGCTGCTGTGATATTGATTCCTTCCTAAACTTTAGAATTTTTAACATCAGACAAGATTTTCTAGTGACTGTCCTGTGATTAAACATAATAAATCTCCTCTTCTGTTATGTATTTGTTAATTTTCTGTTATATAGTGAGGAGAAGTCCCTGCAGGACAGCAAACAGAAATAAAGCTTTTTATGCAGCATTGAGTTAACCCTATTAATTATTAAATTAAATTAGAAGGGCTATCAAACAAGTTAAAAATAATGTTCAGTTTTTTTCAATATTATATCTTGAGGGAGTTTTGCAGCTGATCATGCATGGACAGTGTAAGTATTTATTTAGGAGAACTTACTTAACCCTATAAAGCCAATTATATCATATTTGATACATACATACCTCGACCTACACAATATGATCAACAAATTACAAAAAAACATCTGAATACAATCAGATAAATGATCAAAATGTCCTCAAATGGATTATCAGTTTCCAAAAACACCTAATGTATCAAATGAGATACAAAAAATCTATAAGTTGAATTTTATGGATATTTTTATATTTGTAGGATTTTAGCAGAAAGTGAAACAAACATTTCAGCTCCAAAAAATTAGAATTTTCTGGCTATAACCTAAGGTCTTAGGCCTTATAGAGTTAGGTTCACAAACACGTCTTTGACAAACATTTATTTAGAATAAATAAAAGCAGTTTAATCAATCAAAAGTTTAATCAAACTATTCAGTTGTGATTTACACCAAAATTTAAAATACAAAAATGTGTGAAATCTGAACACAGGCACAAAACCCATTTTGCCCTTTGCCCTCTATTTTGGATTTATGATGCAGTATCATGTGGCAAAAATGTGCAAAGATGATATTTTTATGACACTTCAGACACGGGTTTGGGGATTTACCAGCTGGTAGTTGGACATGTTACTGCAGCCTATAGGGTATAAAATGTACTGTAGTGGACATGATGCATGAAAGGGTTAAGGAAGGGAAATATGGACCAAACATTTAAACGTACATCCTGTTATTTTTCTTTGATACGAACATGAAGAAAAGAAAAGATCCAAACACCATGGAGACCCTGTTAACCTGTTCAGACCCTTTTTTAAGCCTTCTACTTAAAAATGACATCTTCATAAAGAAAAGAGTGCATCTCTGCAGCCATGAGGTCTATTTGAATTATTTAGTGTCATAATAAAAGTAGCATTTGATGTATAATTATCAGTATATGTGTTACCGGGGCAGAGTAAATGAAGATAGAAGTCAAAGTTTTATTGTGAATATCTCTTTGAAATGATGCTGGAGTGGCTGTTAAACAATAAAAATCAATAGAATTGTTTTTCATCGTCTCTGCAAAGGACTTTTGTTATGAAGTGATGCAGAGCAAAGTTAGAGATATTTCATAACGATATGTTCAGGAGAGGATTTTAGAAAAACGGATGAAATCTGATACTTTGGGGCTGAACAGGTTAAAGGCTCTCCTCATGTCCTGATTATCCATCTGTTCTAACTTATTTCACCTTCAGGATGTTTGAATCATTTTGTGTCTCTTCTCTTTTCAAGGCCATCGCTCAGGGCTCCCTGAAGTGTAACTTTGCCGGCGTGGCCCTCGGAGACTCCTGGATCTCCCCTCTGGGTCAGTATCAGTCATGAATCACTTTAAACTCCTTAAATCAGTCCCACCCTCCAGATTTTTAGTATGTCAGTGATCCTCTTCCTGTCCCCTCCCAGACTCCGTCATGACCTGGGGTCCATACCTCTACAGCACTGTGAGTCTTTGGGGTTTTTTTAAATGCATTTTTATTGAAGTTTTTATTTTGCTTCTTTTAAATTCTAGTATCTGGAGCAGCATTCTTACACACAGACCAGTCGTTTTCTGAAAAGACAAGAGGCACAAACCAAAATTACTTGTGTAGTTATACAAATGAAATGACCTACCAACCACCTGCTGTTATATATTTTTGTTCAGAAGAGTTTCCATTTGAATTTATCAAAACAAACTCTAAATGAGAATCAGTCTTTATCTGTTCATAAGTGTTATCAAGACAAACTCTTCATCATAGATATTCACATATGCATAAAATATATTTTTATTTACACATCCATCCAGGCAGAGACAGAGACTAAAAATAAGAATTTGTGATGAAGACAAACCATTTACGTCTAGATCATAAATCTGTCCTCATCACATTTGTCTCTAGTGAATATAGATTCAATCAGTCAATCTTTATTTCTAAAGCACCATATTTTTCAGTTCATTATTTCACAAAAAACCTTAAACAGAATTTGATCAAATACGTAGTGTATATCAAAACAGTTTTTCAGTTTGATCGGGAATAAAAAGCATATTATTAAGAATAATAACGTATTTTGCTACGAAGTATATTCTTTTATTTTGGAAGAATGAATTCCCCCGACTTTTAAGATGTTTCTTGAGCAGATTTCTGAGTTTCCACCTTTAGAGAGATTGACTTTTAGAAAAGAATAACAGAGGAAACATTTTTGAAGACCTCTGTTGTTAAAAAAAAAAATAGAGCACCATATTTTCTTAAATATAAATGTATAAAAGGTAAGCCCCTTGAGATGTTGCATGTCATTTTCAGAAGATCCTCTGGATTATGTTGTTAATTATTTAATTATGTTGACCTCTCTGCCATTATTATCAGAAACTGTAATGATAAAGGAACGGACTCATGATCAAACTTGTAGTTGTTTAGAAGGTCAGCTTCTCCATGTCATACAATACCTAAACAATCGTTATTTTATTTATTTTTATTTATTTATTTTAAAGCATAGACATCCATTCTTCTTCTTTGGTTCCCTGATAAGCCACTCTCTGTTTTTTGCTGTTTTGTAGCATTTAGTAATATTTATGAAGGTATTTGTATGATGCATTAAGCGTGTAAATTCTCTAAATAAATGAAACTGTCATTAAATCAGTGTTTGGTCTTGAGTTGGATAATTTCTGTTACATCTGACCGATATGGCCGAATAATTTGGCAGTCGAATAAAAAATTTGGAAGATATTTTAATTTAATTAAAAGCATTATTATATCCCTCCAACAGAACTCTGTCCTTAAATCAGATTTAAGGTGGTAGACTGTTTTAATAATGTTTGACCACTCATTATCAGTCAGGGTAGACAGCTGTAGGCACGAATACACGCACATGGACAAAATTGTTGGTACCTTCTGTTAAAGAAAGAGAAATCACTGAAATAACTTGAAATTGACAAAAGTAATAATAAATAAAAATTTACTGAAAATCAACTAATGAAAATCAGACATTACTTTTGAATTGTGGATCAGCAGAATTATTTAAAAAAACAAATTACTGAAACTTGCCTGGACAAAAGTGATGGTACATGTGGAAAAGATTTTCTTAAACAGAAGGGTACCAACATTTTTGTCCGTGTGTATATTTTAATAACTTTCTGATGAATTTTCCGCTCATATGCATAAATAAATGCTGATGAGCTTTCGTGTTCTTGTTGGTGCGGTTCAAATATATCTTAAAGTCCTCATCTTTATGAGTCTTTAACTTCGAACAGAATATTGGAGGTGAACTGTTGAGGTCTCGTCTGACTGACTCGTTTCTTTGGTGCAGTCTCTGCTGGACGACTTCGGCCTGGCGGATGTTAGCAGTGCGGCGGACGCGGTGAAGCGGGCGGTGGAGATGCAGCAGTTTGAGAAGGCCACGGAGCTGTGGTCCATCGCTGAGACCGTGGTGGAGCAGGTGTGTGACTGCAGAGGCGATCGTTCACTGTTTTTAACTTTAGGCCATTAAAATAAATTCTAAATAAAGGAGGACCCAGTGCAGAGCCCTGTGGGACACCTTTATGTGTTTGATGAGCCAGGATGTATACCATCCAAGTATTGAGCCCCTTTAAAGACTAACCTCCATGATTCTGTGTTTTTTTTTCATTTGTCACGGCTGATATTTGTTCACCTGTTCAGCCACAAAATACCTAATTTCAGATAACGTAAGAAAAAGTGAACTACTCATTAGAAATATACTCATGTTACCCATCAAATTAAACAGGAAATTTTCAGCTACACAACCTAGAGCTGGGCAAAAAAATTGATTAAATCAATTAATTCGAATTATTTTCTGCAGAAGATTTAAAAAATTAAAATCAAGATTTTTTTTCTTGCCTTAGTCCAATTGTAAGTAGTTGAAAAAATTACAATTTTCATGATGGTCTGCCTTGTAGTGTTTGCACAAGCACTTTTATAGGCTTGTATTTGTTATTTAAGTAGATTAAATATTGATCAGAGAGTTTCATGTTAATACTGTAAAAATACCTCAGCCTTTTAGTGTTTATGTAGACAAACCTGCCTACATTTATACTACATAATCAACCTTTTATGACCCAGACTTTGACTTTAAGAGGAAAACATTTAGACAACATAAAAGCAAAACTTGATTTGATTCATTTTTATGTTACTGGGAGTTTTGTTTCTTTTAGGGAGGGAAAAATAGATTAAAATCATAAATCGAGTGTTGTGGAAAAAAATCGAGATTTTATTTCTCGGCCATATCGCCCAGCCCTACCACAACCATATAAGCCATTTTTACTGAGACCAAAAGCAACGTCAACACTAAACAAATGAATTATCAAATATCCAAATCTGTTTCACTTTGATTCAAACTTGGGTTGATTTGTGTGGATTTCTTTGAATGGAAAATGTAGAGAGTTCTGCTTGATTTTTAACAAAAAGAAACATTCTTTTTTTTTTTTTCAAAAACTGCCATGGATAAGCAGAAGAAGATAAAAACTGCTGTAATTTGGTGTAATGAACACCAAAGTGACATAAAAGTGAAATCTAAAGTTTGGTATATCAGAAATGTCAAATGGGACTAATGGAGCCAAACTGGTCCAAGATTGGGCCTGACCACTCTGTAGTAAAACCTCTCTAACTTTGCTCTGCATCACTTTATCAGACTCAAACTTGGCAGAAGTAATGTTCACATATTTTCACATTCATTCATAGAGTTCTAAAACTGCAGCTGCATCATTCCAAAGAGATATTCACAATAAAAACTTGTTTTTTTTAATCTTCATTTACTCTGTCCCAGTAACACATATACTGATAATCCACATCTGGACAAATCTCTCAAGTTTTACTTTATTATGACACCAGAATAATTTCAAACAGACTTTGTGGTTGCAGAGATGCACTCTTTTTTTAAATTTTTTTTATGAGGATGTCATTTTCAAGCAGAAGGCTTAAAGGATACATGATCCAAACATTACTGTCACATGTGCAGTCACACTAAGTGATGTAACGTTAATGTGTAACACCTCCGTGTCTATGCTCTGGACAGTTTTGCACAGCCACTTTAAATACTGTAATTCTAAATGCCCTGATGTACATAACAAAATTAAATTATTTGTATTTAGTCTGTTTTTATAACTTGTCGACTTAATACGTTTACTGCTCTTTTATGCTGCTGCAGATGATGACTGCACACTGCACAAACTCTGTTGCCTAACTTGTTTGAATAGTGACAATAAAGACCCTTTCTATTTTATTCTATATATTCATATTGTAAATATTGTTAATGTTAAGTCTAAGTTCCTTGGCCTTGTTTATAGTCTCACTGTTGCCTGTTTTTTTTTTATTTTTTCCTTCATGAGGAAGTTGATATTGCTCAAAGACTTTACATGTTGCAACCTGCTTTCTTAATTTTTGTCCCTAATTTGAACGTCTCTAAAATATTTAAATGTCTTTATTCTATATTCCCGCAGCTGCTCTGTATGAGAACAAATGAATTTCCCTTTTGGTGTTAATAAAGTGTTCTGATTCTGGTTTTTGTTCTCAGAACACAAACGGGGTGAACTTCTACAACATCCTGACGCAGGAGCCGGACGAGAGGGTCGTCGCCTCAGCCGGAGAAAACTTCATCAGTGAGGCTCCGCCCACCTGAGCAACCAAATAGGTGAGCACGTCTGTCTAATGACCTTTAACCTGTGTCCTCTCTTATCAGCTCTGCAGGCACGCCGCCACATCAGACCCCTCCACAGCCAATCGCTGAGTGAGCTGATGAACGGACCAATCAGGAAGAAGCTGGGCATCATCCCTCAGAATGTCACCTGGGGAGGTACTACATCTCCGCAGTCACCCCCGTCTTAAATAAAGCCTGGTGTTCTTCTCTGAGCCTGTCCTGTGTGTCCAGGTCAGGCCGAGGACGTCTTCAGCAACATGGCGGGAGACTTCATGAAGCCGGTGGTGGACGTGGTCGACCAGCTGCTCGCCGCCGGGGTCAACGTCACCGTCTACAACGGACAGCTGGACCTGATTGTCGACACCATCGGTAACCTTCACGGAGTGACGTAGTGTTCAGGCTCAGAGTTTGGCTGCAGTCGAATTGTCCTTTTTGTTAAGGAAGGTTCCGAACTGAGTGAAATGATCTGAAGTAGTTCGTGATCAGAGCTGTTGGAATAGTCTAAATGCTTAGGAAAGGAAGTTCGATGCTTCCTTTAGCATCTCCTTTGCACCGGTCCGATACACCGGACCATCCTTTAGGAAAGGAAAGGAGATTATTCTGTCCCACAATTCTCTGCAGCAACAGCAGTCTGATTCTCTGAAGAGAGCAGGATATGAGACATTTGATGTTGATTATGTTTTAAACTTGGTTCAATATGAATCATTTGTACTCGATTAGATTGTGGTCTTAACAGTTTCTGCCTTTCTTTCATTCAGTTCATTTATTTTCATGCACTGATTGGTGTTCATGTTGATAATGAGAGGACATTTAAAATGTTAAATATCCCTGAATTTAATGACGACCTCTGCCAAAACAGTTGAGCTGATAGTTAAAGGGTTAATTAGGAAATGCTTTTAGAAATTAAGTTCAGAAAAAATGAATCTTTACAGAGAACCGAAATAAAATAATCTAGTTGGTCATTAACTTGTTTTTTCTTCCTTTGTAGCTAAACTGATATTTTTTATGTTTTATGACTCTGCATGGATGCATTAATTAGAGGATGTTTCCAGATGTTTCCATCCAGCTAAAACTATTCAGATATGTTCAAACTTCATCTCTGTTTGGCTGCAGGTCAGGAGCTGTGGGTGAAGAGGCTGAAGTGGGCGGGGCTTCCTGCCTTTAACAAGATCAGGTGGACTCCCGTGGACGACCCCGCCTCCCCGGGCATCACCGGAGCGTTCTACAAGACTCACCAGAACTTCTCCTTCTACTGGATCCTCAAAGCTGGACACATGGTAAGAGACGGAGCCGGAGTGAGGGGTGGATCTCAGAAAAACCACTTTAGGGAGAGAGGGTCACCTGTGGAGGGGGGATACGTCCACACACATGCAGCCAAACCATAACAGACTTGCAAAGACTCTTTTCTGCCTTCCTCAATCTCAGTCAGAACGATTCTTAATGTTCCCAAAAACTCTTCAGAACCTCCCTCACCTGTTACCAAGTTTATTATCTCCACCAAGTGTATGTCTGTCTGATTGTTTACAGACTTTACAGAAAAAAACTACTCAGTGGATTTACATGAAAATTTTACCAGAGGTGTGGTTTAATCCAAAAAAGAAGCTGTTAAATTTTGATGGTGTTCCTGATATTTCTTAACTTTTTATTTACTCCTCATACAGCAGATTACGGATGAAGATGTAGAAAAATTAGACCGTATCACGTTGTCTTAAGTTATAAAATATTCTCACAACAAACCTAAATCAAGATCAAATATTTTTCACAAAAACAAAAAGCAGGTATCAGCAACAGTCTTGATATTTGATATTTGTCTGGATACAAAATATTCCCAAAGTTTCAACAAAATCCCATATGTTAACATTTTGCTGAATTAAAAAAAAATAATATCCCCGCCATTTTTTAGTGGCTTCGCTTTAAACTTTACATTACAGTATAGGGTCAATGTCTCTGTCATCAAGGTAAGTTTAATATAGATGTGATCCAGCCAGATGGGTGTGCTCCTTTACGACATTAGGGGAATTGTGGTTTATTTGCAAACTGATGCTTTCCAGTCGGACTGCATGTTGATCCAGAATAGTATTTTATTACAGAAGTTATGGAAAAGCCAGTGCTGAGGTCTGCACTCTCTGAGTTTGTTTTTGGTTTGTGTCTGTTATGGATATACGTGACATCGACTCCATGCATTTTAGGGGTGTCCCGATACAACTTTTTCACCCTGGTATGATACCGATATTGCAACCTTACGCAATACCATACGATATCAGCAGGAATCATATAGACTTTTATTCCTTATTTTGTAGTATGGACTGTAAGAAAAGGCTTGATCAGGTGAGATTACTCAAACAGAGAACAGTAGTCAGCAATAGTAGGTATGAGAAAAACTGACCCATTTGTTATTAAAGATGCTATGAGGAGTTTCTAAGTAATTACCAAAAAGTCTCACTTTTAGATATATGCCTGATGGAAATACACACTTTAAGATGAGTTTTATAGCATCAAAATAGGTTATCTATAAATGCTATTCCTTAGCTTCGTGGTCGGGTCGGACAGGGCTGGACTGGCCTGGATACTCAACTTCAGGAACAAGACAATTAAAACTAGAGCAAATTTATATTATTCAGACACGTCTTAGAGCACCGGGCTGTAAGTAGCCATATATAGCCGGCTACATAACTATGATACTAAGTTTTCCAAAAATTGCTTGTTGTCAGACATCAAAAACTACCGCTACGTAACTAGAAAGAGATACATTACCTCGTGGCTTTGCATCCTGTAAGTTGTTGAAAAAATAAGTTGTAAAGCAATGCAGAGTTCTGAGGAAGGTCTGAGCTGCATTCATTAGCATCACAACAAACGCACGCTTTGGCTTGGGTCACGTCTTTACGACAGTCGGCGCGCGTGCTCATGGGTAGCAGAGTCTTTATGTCGCCAAAAATACATTCTCCTCTTAGCACCTTTAACTGGGTTCAATAAATTTAAGCTTAAACATAAAAATATAGAACAATTAAATAACTTAAGTAAAAATATATTGGAAGACCCTGAAAAATAACCAAGAAATCCAGTAAAAACAAAAAAACATATTTTTAAATTGCAAAATAACCACTGTGTTTAACTTAAACATAAGCATGCTCTACAGCTGAATTAAATAAATAAATAAATTAGAATGGACTGCTTATATCAGAGTGCTTATATTGGAGATTTTAGATGTAGGCCGTTTATAATCCGATATTTGTGTTTTTTGCTTCTGTCGGTCTGGGACACTCCTAATTAGGCCTGTCACGATAACAAATTTCGCAGGATGATAATTGGCCCACAAATTATTGCCAGTAAATGATTTTATTGTCACTGTTATTTTGAAACACCATTTTTCATTAATGTAATTATATGTCATAATAAAGTGAGTATATTATATCAAAAGCAATAAACTTTAATTTCTTAGAGTATTTAACTGTGATTGGAAGGTCAAGAGCTTTTATAAAATAAATTAAACAATATTATAAATTATACAAACAAAAAAAAGAGGTAAAAAAAACCTTAATGAAAATAAAATGGACTGTCTTTTTGGGAAAAACTGCATGTGGAAAAAAATGATAATCAAAAACAACAAAAAAAATAGACCCTGTCTCTGTTAAGAAAAAACGAAACTCCAATAAAAACACACACAACTATAAAAACAATAAATAAAATGGAGTTTATACAGTTCTGGAATTGTTTGTGACATGAACTTTCTCCTGGTAAATGCGTACTGTGTTAAACGTTTGTAACGTTTCCTGAAATGCTGATTGTTCAACCGTATTGAAGCTTTGCATTTCTTTTGAAACGTAGAGAGACTCACACCACCACACCAAAATATTCCCACACTGGGGCTGTGGCAGCTGGCTTAGGAACCATCACTTTCATGCCATCATTCATATTAATGTTTGTTTCCTTGTTACTCCTCATGATGCTCACTTCAGCTCTGTGTGTGTGTGTGTACACGCACACACACGCAAAGATTGAATGATTGACAGATGCATCACTAACCCCAACCCGGCTCGTTCCGCTATAGAACCAACGCACCCAGGTGTTGAGACAGTTGCACAGAGTGAGCCATCTTCTCATCCAGCCTGTTGGGTAGAAAGAGAGGAGGGAAACAAACACTCATGCACATCAATTTATTGAGCCCGGCAAACTTACCGAGGACGTTTTTATTTATTGTTTGGTTAATTGATTTATTGATTATCGCGACACCCCTACCCCTAATGCTTTTTACCAGTGACCTTTTCCCCGCGTGTGGTCGACCCCTCATCTGTGAATTACACACTGAACAGAATTTAAGTGAATAAAGCTTCTTTATTTTACACACACACGCGCAGCAGAGTAAATATGTGATCCTGTGTCTGCAGATCCCGTCTGATCAGGGCCCGATGGCCTTGCAGATGCTGAAGATGATCACCCAGCAGGTCTGAAGACCCTCCTCCCTCTCACTGACGCCAGCTGGAATGGCCCCGACAATCACCGAGTTCACAACCTTCTTATTTTTATCACCTCTGCTGTTAAACCAAATCCTGAACTTTTAATTTGAGCACTGACACACATTCCTGCCACAATAAAGAAGATTTTTTAAATAATGAGCCGTCTTCTTCTCTGGAGGGAAAACCATGAGATTACAGAGTTTGGAGGTATGAACTGAAGAGTTCTTTTCCAAAATGCTATAAAAGCCAAAATTAGAAAAATATATTACTCAGTGCTATTTTTTGTATATGGATTGTACTACCTGTCCTATCAGTATTTAATGCCAGAAAGCTCTATATCCCTGTTTAAACTGTCTAAAAGTTCAGTTCCCCAGCCAAACCAATGGTGGGTCTGGGCAAATGTCATTTTTCTAAATGAAAATGGATTTATAGCGTTTTGGAAAAGAGCTCTTCAACTGTTTTTGCAGAGCTGCTTTAGAGAGTTTGGAGGTATAAACAGTTTTTGCAGAGCTGCTTTAGGTTTAGAGAGAAAACTACAAGCTTTAAACTTCACAGTTCTTGGTTTAAAGTTAAACTGATCTCAGTTTCTCCTCTAAATTTGACGCCTTAGACTGATGCAAAATACTTTTATTCATGATATAGGATACATGCTGACACATCTGAACGGATATTAAACGTTAATTCAAAAACATATGTTTAACTTCAGGCATTAAAGATCTCCCTCTGGTTTATGAGCAGCACTGATATAAATGTAAGGCATAAATAAGTTTAAGTTTCAAAAAGGCTCCGAGAGAGCGCTGAGGTTTGAATAAGAGCCATGATGGTAGCACCGTTTATCAAATACTCAACAGAATGAGGTCTGTAGTGTGAGTCCTCTGCCTTTTGAAGTCCTCAGACTTTATTTAAAGCCCTCAGTCTTTTTCTGAAGTCCTAGGTCTTTGTTTGAAGTCATCTGTCCCTATCAGAAGTCCTATGTCTTTAATAAAGTCCTCTGCCTTTATTTAAAGTCCATGGTCTCTATTAAAAGCCTTCTGTCTTTGTTAAAGTCCTGGGTCTTTAATAAAGTCCTGGGTCTTTTATTGAGTCCTCAGTTTTAATTTAAAGTCCTCAGTCTTTATTTAAACTCCAAAATTCTTAAATAAAGACTCAGGACTTTATTAAAGGCCAAGGACTTTTAAAAAGACCAGGGAGTTATTTAAAGTCCTCGGTATTTGTTTGAAGTCATCGGTCCTTATTAGAAGTCCTACGTCTTTAATAAAGTCCTCTTGTCTTTTAATGAAGTCCTTGGTCATTAATAAAGTCCTTGGTCATGAATAAAGTCCTGGGCCTTTATTTCAAGTCCTTGATCTTTAATAAAGACCTCAGTCTTTAATCAAGTTCTCAGTCTTTATTTTAAGTCCTCTGTCTTTAACAAAGTCCTCAGTCTTTAATGAAGTCCTCGATTTTTGTTTAAAGTCCTTGGTCTTATTAAAGTCCTGGGTCCTCATCACAGGTCCTGGTTCTTCACTGCGAGTTCTCGCTGTAGCTCAGGCTCCGCCTCCCCCAGTAGCTCTCCGGTACCGGGAAGTCCTTCCTGATCACCGGCTCCACCACCAGCTCCATCAGTCCGGGGGGCTCGGGGACCCTGAGCTCCGTCACCCTGTACAGGCTGGCGTAGGCCCGGCCCACCAGCACCAGCGGACCCGGGGGGATCCTGGGGTCCGGCCCCCGCAGACGCCTCCAGTACACCCTGAAGTGGCGCACTAGGTCGGGCGGGTAGGTCCAGCGCAGTGTGGCGTTCAGGATCAGACCCGGGCCGGTGGATTCAGGAGAGGTCCCGGCGCCGCGGAGCCAGACCACATCGTAGATGCAGAGACCCTGAACCTGCTCGGGGGGAACCTGCAGGCTGGAGACGTCCAGGAGCTGCATGGAGGAAACAGACTTTGGTAAGAGTTCATTTAAAATCTATTCAAGACTTTTAAGTCTCAGAGGAAGAAAAAAAAAAAGATCTTAAAACCTACCTTTTTAAAAGAGCATTTTGCTAATTTTTAAATGGGTTCTCCATCATTTGAAGAATCTATTTATCTCGACTCTTTTATAAACTGTTTTTAATTGTTTCCTTCTTACTCTGTAGCACTTTGAGAATGCAAAAATTTAAAGTGCAATACAAAATTAAATTCATTTCTATTATTTTTATTATTATTAGTAAAACGAACATCAGTTTTCACAGACAAAAGTGTTAAAGTGATTATTTATTTTGCTTTGATGCTGATTTATTTAAATGAGGGCGTTAAATATTAATCTACTGAAATACAGGCACCATTTTAAAGACCTCTAAAAAGTTAGACTTGTGAACTTTTTTATTAACTCTGACTTTAAAAAAAGGCCTTTCCACACTTTCAATAAGTCTGCAGGAACCTTTTCTTGTTGAGTTGAGCTGAATTTTACATAAAAAAGAACATTTCTGTGACTTTGGACTGCACAGCCTTCAGCCTCAGTTCTCATATATCTGTCTGTTCTCAGGATATTTTTTTCTTTAATTAGTTCATCATTCATAATCTTTCTTTATAATTAATAATATAAATTTATATGATTACTCTTACTTAAAGCTACATAAACCAGACAAATCCAGATCATCATCCTGAGTCCAGTTCAGACCAAAGATGATCAACATATAAATGGTATATTGTAATATATATAGTATGTGATTAAAGTAATATATACTGAAATAGTATAGTATAGTAATCAATGGACAAATAGTCTTTCTTTAAATTTAAATGTCTTGCTGTAAATCGACAGAAAAGTCCTCATTAGAATAAAAACATGCACGTCAGCTTGAACTGTGTCCAGGGTCCTTCACAGCTTTAACAATTAAGTTCAGGACTTTCCAGGACCTTTTCAAGACTTCAAATCCAAACCTTTTTGTCTTGAAGAACAAACAGAAGGCAACAGAAGGCCTGTGTGTTTAATTTACTTTATGGTTTTATTTTGTTCCAGATGCTGAGTGAGATTATTTTACTGACACATGACGAGTCAGGGTGTTAATTATTAATCCAGTCACAGGTTTGGAGCACATCACGCTCTCTAAAGATAAAATTCAGCTTGTTTAAGACTTCTCACAAGTTGAAATAAAAACCGTCTAAGCTGTTTTAAGAGTTTGACTTTTAGAAAATCACATTTAAATAATTTTAAGGATCTGCAGGAAAACTTCTTCCTGTGGACTTCAGCTGATTTTATAAAGAAAAGTGAAATGTTTATGACTTTGGACTGCACAGACTTTAGCCTCTGATTTGTCACGTCTCCGCTGTGGGGATTTTTGCTTCATTTTAAACAGTTAAATAAACAAATGGTCTTCATAAATATTTAGACAATTAACTCGTCCTGTAAAATGACAGAAAAGTCCTTTAAGCAGAGGAACCACAGGACACCATCTTAGGATCCTAAACAGAATTAAAAATCAAGTTTAATCGTTTACCTCTACAGTTTGACAACTTATTTTAAGAAATACAGATTTTCAGAAGACAAAGTGATAAATACATTGATCTCTGCTATATATATATATATATATATATATATATATATATATATATATATATATATATATATATATATATATATATATATATACATATATATATACATATATATATATATGTATATATATGTATGTATATATATATATATATATATGTATATATATATATATATATATATATATACACATATATTTTTATGTATATATATATATATATATATATATATATATATATATATATATATGTATACACATGTATTTATATATATATATATCTATATGTATATATATATATATATATATATATATATATATATATATATATATATATATATATATATATATATATATATATATATATATATATATATATATATATATATATATATATATATATATATATATATATATATATATATATATATATATCCTCTGTTTAAAAAAATTATACTTCTTACTGGTATAACTATAAATTCATTTAATTATTGTTTTTTTCTTTTGTCTATTTTAATTTTTTATTCTTTTTATTTTTATTTATTTTTTTTTTCGGCCCTATCTTTTTGTTGATATCGATGCTTGTTCAAGAGATATGTTGAAAAAAGGTAAGTGGATTTATATGACTGCTTGATTCCTAAAGTGAAAAAAAAAGTGATCTTTCGTGTTAAGTCATTTGGAATAATAGTTTCATATCAGTAAACTCATTGTAAGTGATAAGGACAATTTTTTCCAGTACAGCCACTTTAATGTTAAATAACCTATTTTGTATTAACTTATCCGACTTAAGTTTTTTGTTGTTTTTGTTGAAAAAAATGAAAAAAAATGTGTTTTTAAGATACACTGAAAAGTGATACAAGGACACATTTCAATAAAAAGAGAATAAAAAAATTACTCTGGAGGCCAAAGTAAATAAATCAGAGCGTCCTCACCGTGATCTGTCCCAGCCTGCAGCTGAAGCTCGTGTCCTCCGGCTCTCCGTCCCTCCTGATGCTCAAACAAACGTCTCTGAGAGCACAACCACGCAGCTCCAGCTGAGAGCACCTGAGCACACATTAGATCTTTAATAACCGCACCTTTAATCAGACTTTCATTAAAACTCTAAGTCCTGTTTACCTGACAGTCCATCCTGAGGGAATAAAGGTCCCACACAGCTCAGAGAACTTTCTGTGGAGCTGATGATCCTCATCCAGAACATCTGGAGACACGCTGCTCACTGTGGAGACACTTTATTTTATTTTATTTTATTTGTTTAGTACATGTACAAAACTGTACTGTTAGGAATGAAGCCTCTGCAGCTTGGACAGAGTTTCACACCTGCACATATCACACCTGCTCCTGACATGCAGAATAAACACTTAGCAAAAAAAACCAACAAAACAAAACAAGAGAAACAACAAAACTATACGATAACGATATTAGTATCAGCCAATACTCAAGGCTGCAATATCAGTGTCATATCAGAGGTGAAAAAGTTTTATCAGGACACCCCGTGACATTATACCGTTTTTTCACACATAGTTAGTGTACAGTGACATAATTTAAATATGCTCTATTTTCAATAAAAGAAAAGTATAATATAAAAGAAAATACGGCCAGTAACTGTTAACATCCTCTGAACTGAGGACTTAGACTGAAAAAAGTAAAATAATAAATAAATTAGAAAAAATAATAAACAGAGAAGAAAATAAAAATCAATAAAATCTAAAAATCTAAAATAAAATCCTAAATCAATACAAGGATAAACCTTGTTTTGGTTTTCCAGGAGACCTGAAGGTGAATCTTCACCTCATGCCTGGACTCACCTGGGACGTCCTGGATGTTCACGTGCGTGCACAGACTGGCGTCGGTGGTCTTCAGCTCCAGGGACACGGAGATGCCCGCAGACGGCTTGTAGATGACGCTCACTAAGGTTTTGGTGGCCAGAGGAAGGTGGACGGAGAAGATCCTGCAGGACAGACGGGGACAGGTGAGGACAGGTGAGGTCAGCTCTGATTGGCTGGACTATTCAGTCTGAACGACGCCACACAGACGCACTTTGCACAGACTGGAGCGGTTTGAGTGGCGGGGAGGAGTCCGTCCAGCAGCAGCGAGCAGCCGCCGTTCCAGGCGTCGTTAGGGCAACCGCGGCTCCTTAGCCAGGCTCCGCCCCCAAGATCAGTGCGGTAGTACAGAGGCTGGATGTCCTGAGCGCTGAGGTTGATCCAGCTCGTCTGCGTCTCCCGCTGCAGTGGACCAAAGAAGTAAGAGATAAAATAAGACCAAAGAGATAAAAATAAGACAAAAATATTCAAAATCAAATCAAAATAAGAGCAAAGAGATCAAAATAAAATCAAAGTAACAGCAAAGAGATCCAAGTACTTTCAAAATAATAAGGCAGAAGAGATAAAAAAAATGACCATAGAGATCAAAATAAAAATAAAATAAGTCCAAAGAGAACAAAACAAAATCAAAATATGACAAAGAGATAAAAATAAGAGCAAAGAGATCAAAATAAATTCAAAATTAGAGCAAAGAGATAAAAAAAATAAGACCAAAGAGATCAGAATTAAACCAAAGAAAACAAATTCAAATCAAAATAAGATTAAAGAGATCAAAATAAGAGCAAAGAAATCAAAATAACACCAAAGAGATCCAATGAATTCAAAATAAGAGCAAAGAGATTAAAAATAAAAAACAAGACAAGAGCAAAGAGATATAAAAAGTAAGATAAAGAGATCAAAATAAGCGCAAAGAGATAAAAATGAATAAGATAAAGAGACAAAATAAGAGGAAGGAGATCAAAACAACACCAAAGAGATCCAATGAATTCAAAATTAGACCGAGGAGATCAAAATAAAATGAAAATAAGAGCAAAGAGATCAGTGAGCAGGAGAGAAACGTTGGTGCTGCCTGATTTACTGAAGCCACAAACACACAAACATAGACACACACTAACAAACACCCAAACAAACAGACAAACAAACAAATAAACTTACACACACAAACAAACACAAATAAACAAACAAACACACAAACAAACCCAAACACATCACCTGTCCTCTCCAGTGCAGCGCCTTGCCGAAGCCCTGACAGAAGGACGAGGTGAAGGGCAGAGACAAAGATGGCCGATGGACGTACAGGAAGTCTGACAGCAGAGCCCAGAACCTGCAGCGAGGAAACGGCGTTAAAGGTTTAAAGAGATCGACAACGTCTTTCTCTTCATTCTGCAGGAGACGGTCTGAAGTTTCAGAAGCTTTTTTACAACATAAGTCCAGGAGAGTGTTCTGGAGCTGAAGAGTTAATCTGACGTATGAAGAGAGACCGTCTGAGGCCCCATCCACACGAAGACAAGACGCTTAACAGTTTCAAAAACGATCGACATAAAGACGAAGGCGTCTCAGAAAATGTGTGCGTCTATATGAATGCACTCGATATGCATGAAAACGCTGTAAAACACATGCCAGACCTCTAGGGGCGCTGTAACGATATGACAGAAACAAGCGGAAACAGACGAAAAAACAGTGGGCATGTGCAGCAAAAGTTGTAAACAGAGATTGTGATAAAGTGATCATAAAGTGCCGTAATGTGTCCTCGATAATTGTTTGTTCAACTCGGTGGTGATTGAGAAGAAGGAGATTTTGCTGCAACAGGGATAGTAGGGTCACTAGCTTCATCAGCACATAAGCTACACCGTACGCCGCCATTGTTGTTGTTGCGTGTGGCGCATGCGTGTCAATGAAGATATGAAATTATGACGTAAGCGTATCTGAAAAGTTGCGGAGAGCCAGTAATCACGGAGCTGTGTATACGGCATTTCAAAATCTTTACACTCTGAAACCTGGTTTCAAAAATGATCGTTTACAGACCCCCAAAATGCCGCCTTTGTATGAATGATACGCAGATTCAGCAAAAAACGAATGCGTTTCGACCTCAGTTTGTCTTCATGTGGATGGGGCCTTGATGTCGCAGTCAGAAACATCTCAGCTCCGGCCTTCTCCTGCTCCACTCTCCTGATCTTACTTGTCCTGGTTCTGGCGAAACTCGCTCTTGTCCTCGTGCGTCTCGTACACCCAGCCCGGAGCGAAGATGGCCGTGGAGAAGTCGTGTTTCCTGATGACCTCCAGAGCCTGAGGAGAAGGTCAAAGGTCAAAGAGATCAGGACATGAGGCCTCTGAAGACCTCCACACACCTGAGGACCTTCAGTCTGTACCTTTCTCGTCTCAAACTTCCCCCCCACCACCTCGCCCCGAGCAAACACGTCCACGCCAACGTAGACGTCGGCCTGGCGACCTTCGACCCCGCTGAAGGTTTTCATCCACTCCAGGTTCTGCTCCGTCCAGTTGTAGTTGGTGAAGAAACCGTCACAAGCATCAAAGAAGATCCTGGAACATCAGAAACAGAGATTATTCTTCACAAAGTTTGAAGACAAAGACACTTCAGGACACTCCGGCTGAAAACTGAGAATCAAACGTCAGTTTTCACGGTTTGTCCTGAGAGGATTTGAAGCTCAGCTCCTTAAAGGTGCTGTGAGGAGAATCTATTAACCGGCAACATAAAGACTCTGCTACCCATGAGCACGTGCAGCGACTGTCTTAATGCTGCGTTCCAGTAACCTCAGAACTGGGAGTGACATCATCTCCGACTTATCAGCGTTCCAGTTGAAGTCAGAAAAAAACATGCCGATCTACCAGGCTATTGTTAGCTGTTGTTAGCACGCCCTGTGTTGTTGTTCACAAATATCACATGAAGAATGTGATTATCACTATGGCAGCATTTTTGTAAATATAAGTCTAACAATGCTATGTATACAGCTGATCTAGAGCAACACACCCCAGTCAGAAGTGTAAATAAATGGATTATTACAGGAGCTAAATAACTGTTCACACTGGGGGCATCCATCTTCCATTGTCAACTCGGGGGTGGCGAGGTTTCACCGAGTTCCCAGTAGGAAATTCAGACTTCGGGGGATGTTCCAGTTGCAGTTTCCTACTTGGAACTTGGAAATTCCTACTTCTGACTACAACTGGAACGCACCAAAAGACATGACCCAAGCCAAAGCGTGTGTTTGTTGTGATGCTAATGAATGCAGCTCGGACCTTCCTCAGAACTCTGCATTGCTTTACAACTTCTTTTTTCAACAACTTACAGGGTGCAAAGCCACGAGGTAATGTATCTCTTTCTAGTTACGTAGTGGTAGTTTTTGATGTATGACAACAAGCAATTTTTGGAAAACTTAGTATTGTAGTTTTGTAGCCGGCTATATATGGCTACTTACAGCTCGGTGCTCTAAGACGTGTCTGAATAATATAAATTTGCTCTAGTTTTAATTGTCTTGTTCCTGAAGTTGAGTATCCAGGCCAGTCCAGCATTTATAGCATTTATAGATAACCTATTTTGATGCTATAAAACTCATCTTAAAGTGTGTATTTCCATCAGGCATACATCTAAAAGTGAGACTTTTCTGTCATTACTTAGAAACTCCTCACAGTTTCTTTAAATAAAAGTTATAAAGTTATGAAAAGATCACATCAAAAAAATCTCAGCGTGAGTGTCTAATGATGTTGAACACAGGGATGCACAATGTTGGATTTTTACACACTGCAAAAACTAAAATCTAAGAGTTCATTCATCCAATTTCAGTTTTGAAAATCTCATGACTTATTGTAAGACAAAAAGCCTGACACGTCCATCTGCACATCTTATTTCAGTGCTTAACCCTTTAACTACCAGCTCAACTGTTCATTGGGAGATCATTGGGCCTCATGCAAGAACCGTTCATATGAACAAATATGTTCGTAAGCGTTGGGTGTGAATGATTTAGGAGAATTTATCGCATTCAGCATTTTTTTCGTATTTAGAATTTTCTTTCAAGTACAAACACAATCACGAGTGCTCCAGACTTGTCTTTAAAATCACAACAAATTAGTCTGCTCTTTTCAAATCAAGTGCCTTAAATAATGATTATACATTTAACTAATTTCAAGCATTTTTAATAAAATGTATGCAAAGTATATATCTCACAATGTTCAATAAAAAGAAAATTATTTTAAAAAACTCTCTTCATCCATCCCTGTCTCTGTGAGGTCTCACCTGTTCTTCTCGTTCAGCTCGTTCTGCCACAGCAGTCGTCCCGTGTCGATCACGCTGTCGTACCACAGCACCAAACTCCCCGACACCCGCAGGTGCATCTGGTCGGTCAGATAACGCAGGAACAGCGGCGTGTTCCTCACAGCCACCTCCTGTAGAGAAAGTCCAGACTTTAGGGTAAAAAAACCCTCAAAAACTCAAATCTAACGAAGTTTTTTCAACCAATTTCAAATTTAAAAACCTCACAAGACTTATCGTTAGCCAAAATTGCCTAACATGCTCAGCTACACTCCTTAATTTCGTATTCAAAACAACAAATTCTTTTCATTATGTAGCAGTGGAGGGGTGGAAATGAAAAAGTTTTACTTCATTTAACCCCTTTATGAAATGTAAAAGAAGTTAAACTGTGAATTTCACAGTTTGTTTATGTTTGTTTTTGGATTGTTTGTGAAAACTGCTGAATTTTCATGTACTGATTTTTTTATTAAATAATAATTGTCAATTTTAAATTATTTTCTTTTACATTTTCAAAATAAATCAATATTTGTTCGTTCGTTCATTCATTTGTTCATTCTTTTAATCATTTGTTTGTTCATTCATTTGTTTGTACTCTCCTTCATTGTTCATTCATTCAAAAAATAAACCATGATTTCTTGTAATGAGCTAAAATATCTGCCAATGTGGCAGGATGAATTTTACTTTTACGATGTCTTGAAGTAGGTGTGTTTTCTTCAGTAGTTTCTAAACCTGATTTTAAGACCTTCAAGAAGTAAAATTTTACTTGCTCCATTGGCCGATTTTTTCTCATATTTCTTATTCAGTGCTTTATCTTTGTTAATATTCCTTGTTACAAGATTTCCATCTGGACTGGTCAAATAAGTATGAAATTTTAGTAAGTATTGTGGATGTTTTTGACCTGAAATTAGACAAATAAACTTGCTGAGATCAGAGTTTTTGCAGTGTATCAGTGAGAATAGAAAAGAAAATAGAAAATAACAGAAAAAAGAAAATAGAAAGCTATATCAACTTCCTTATGAAGGAAAAAATAAATAAAATAAGTTAAAGTGAGTCTATGAACAAGGCTAAGGAATTTATTTCTGCTTTTTAACAAATTTCAGAGGTGAAAACAGTGAAGAAATGTTTATTCCCAAGGACCCGATGGAGTTTTGATATGATGGAGACGACTTGCTGTGGTATCTTCTCTTAGGCTGCAGTCCAATAGTCCTTTTTGTTTAGGAAGGGTCCTACGGAGTGAAATGATCTGAAGTAGTTCATGATCAGAGCTGTTCAATAGTCTAAGTGCTTAGGAAAGGAGGCTTCATGCTTCCTTTAGCATCTCCTTTAGCATAGGATACACTGGACCATCCTTTAGGAAAGGAGAGGTAGTTCCTAAGCCATTCTCCACATAGCTGTCAAGTCTCCCGTTTTGGCCATGAAACTACCGTATTTTTATCCTCTTATCCTTGGGCACTAATACACCCCCATACCATCACAGATGCTGGCTTTTGAACTTTGCGCCTATAACAGTCCGGATGGTTCTTTTCCTCTTTGGTCCGGAGGACACGACGACCACAGTTTCCAAAAACAATTGTAAATGTGGACTGGTCAGACCACAGAACACTTTTCCACTTTGCATCAGTCCATCTTAGATGAGCTCGGCCCAGCGAAGCCGGTGGTGTTTCTGGGTGTTGTTGATAAATGGCTTTGGCTTTGAGTTTTAACTTGCACTTACAGATGTAGACGAACTGTAGTTAGTGACAGTGGTTTTCTGAAGTGTTCCTGAGCCCATGTGGTGATATCCTTTACACAGTGATGCCGGTTTTTGATGCAGTACCGACTGAGGGATCGAAGGTCACGGGCATTCAGTGTTGGTTTTGGGCCTTGCTGCTTCCGTGCAGTAATTTCTCCAGATTCTCTGAACCTTTTGATGATATTACGGACCGTAGATGATGAAATCCTTACATTTCTTGCAATAGCTGGTTGAGAAATGTTGTTCTTAAACTGTTGGACAGTTTCCTCACACATTTGTTCACAAAGTGGTGACCCTCGCCCCATCCTTGTTTGTGAATGACTGAGCATTTCAGGGAAGCTGCTTTTATACCCAATCATGGCACCCACCTGTTAGCCTGTTCACCTGTGGGATGTTCCAAATAAGTGTTTGATGAGCATTCCTCAACTTTCTCAGTCTTTTTTGACACTTGTGCCAGCTTTTTTGAAACATGTTGCAGACATCAAATTCCAAATGAGCTAATATTTGCAAAAAATAACAAAGTTTACCAGTTTGAACATTAAGTATCTTGTCTTTGCTGTGTATTCAAGTGAATATAGGTTAAAAGGGATTTGGAAATCATTGTATTCTGTTTTTATTTATGATTTACACAACGTGCCAACTTCACTGGTTTGGGGTTTTGTATAGAAGAATGGACTGCTTGTATCAGAGTGCTTATATCTGATATTTTAGATGTAGGCCGATATAATTCGATATTTGTTTTTTCCTGATATCAATCGGGACACCCCTCCTCCTTCCTGTAGCCTGCACAGAGAAGTCTCCTGATTCTGAGGTCACTCACGCTGAGGCCGTTCTCGATGTTGATGAGCCAGCCATCGAAGCCGTAGCAGTGGCTGATCTGCACCAGCTTGTCCGCTGCCGCTCGGTACGACTCCTCGTCCTTCAGGAAGGACTCGCAGGCGGCGCCTCCCTCCGTCCACTCTGTGATGAACGTCCCTGCAGACAGAAACACACGGATATGGTTTCAGCTCCACCTTCAGCCTCCGCCCTCCTGAAGCCTCCTCTGCCTCACCGATCATCAGCACGCCGTGTCTGTGCGCGGCGTTGGTCCACACGGCGGGCGGGATGGTCACCATGCTGTGCGTGAAGTAGTTGAAGATGTCGATGTGCTGCCAGTGGTAGAAGGCGTACGCCGTTTCTGCACGAGTGCCCTGAACGAACCTGCAGACGGAGGAAACAGGATCAACCCAAGGACAAGCCAGGAGAGCGAGAGAACCCGAGCGCTCACCTGTCCTCCAGGTAACCGCCCATCATGTCGTGGGACACCAGCGTCCTCCTGGGGCAAGAGGCCAGCGGGGGGTCCCGGGGCGCCAGTGGCACCGTCGCCACGTTGAAGGGGTTGGCCTGACTCCGTTTCCATGACAACAGCTCGCCCAGTGTGGTGAGGCCGCGGATGATGGGCTCCGTGGTGTCGACGTCGTAGTGTCTGTCTGAAAGGAGACGGGAGTTAGTGTCACGGTGAGGATGAGGAGGATGATGAAGGTCGGTGTGATGCACAGACCGGGCAGAGGAGACGGGGCGAAGCTGATGGTCTCATGGATGCTTCCGGAGTCCATCGGCTGGTCCAGACAAGACTCCCGACTGAGGAGAGACAAATATCAGACTCACTACGCTCCAGAGACCGACTTCACTTTAGTTTCATTTATTTATTTGATGATTTATTAGTGTGACGAGCTTTACAGAACAGGCAAGAATAGGAACAAAAGTGAGCGTCGAAAACAGTTAAATGTTTAAAAAATAAAAAACGTCAAACATGTATCAAGCACCATTTTTACAGAAGAGTATTAGCGCCGTGTCAGATGGAGAAAATAACTTTGGTGAAGTCGACATTAACCCTTTGACTTCCTAAACTAAGACAAACATTTTAACATATAATTTGTTGGTATGTTCCTGCCTCTTTATTCAGCAACATTTCAGGTTTTATTTTTCAGAGTACCCAATCAGGAAGCAGATATGTCGGTCAACCCACTGGTTGACTTGCCCGCTAAGGGTATACTGGGCGTGAATGGATTTCTTTCATCTCTGAAACAAAATTTGGTTTTTCATATGAAAACATCACATAGAGCAAAAATTTTGATATGTTGACCCAGTTTTTTGCGGCATCATAGATCCACTTTTTATTGTCAAATTTACTTCCTTCTAATTAAAGGTGCTGTGAGGAGAATCTATTTCCGGCAACATAAAGACTCTGCTACCCATGAGCACGCACGGCGACTGTCATAAAGACGTGACCCAAGCCAAAGCGTGTGTTTGTTGTGATGCTACTGAATGCAGCTCAGACCTTCCTCAGAACTCTGCATTGCTTTACAACTTCTTTTTTCAACAACTTACAGGATGCAAAGCCACGAGGTAATGTACCTCTTTCTAGGTTTAATTACCTCCGCCAAGGAGGTTATGTTTTCGGGAGAGTTTGTCTGTCTGTCTGTCTGTGAACAAAATAACTCAAAAAGTGATGGATGGATTTTGATGAAATTTTCAGGAAATGTTCAGCATGGGAAAAGGAAGAACTGATTCAATTTTGGTGTTGATCGGGATCAGTGTCTGGCCACCATGGCGAAAAATGTGAGTTTGGTGAATAACTACTGAACTAAAATAGATATGACGAATCCAGTTATTAATGGTATGTTTTCATGGTCAAGGAATCTTAATATTTACATGAAATAAAGGTAGGACTAATATTTATGGTCAGAATCACAATATGGGAGAGGACTGTGGCGCTGGCGGAGGTCTGCGCTCTCCGAGTGCTTTCTAGTTTTTTTTAGAGACATTAAGATCACTGGCTGTAATTAACAAGGCCCGAGCATCCACGGTACAAACTTGGTTTTATTTGACCACTACTCTCTCAAATCCACTTTTTATGGAACAACTGTAATCACCAAACTATGAACTGAAAACTGCACACATACATATATTCTTCTTCCATTTCATTTTATTTTATGACATATGTCTATGATAAAATTCTGTCTATTTGATTTTAATTTTCTGTCTTATTTTAAATGGCAATGGCATCGTGTCTTTAGTTCACATTTTTATTTGTTCTTGTTATATGTTATCCCTTTCATGCATGAATTATTAAATCACAAAGAAAAACTTTTTTTAATGTTTGTTTTTAGTTTCAAACAATTTAAAAGTCATGCTATTTTTTTCTTTTTTAAATTTTCTTTTTATTGGACATTTTAATATCATTTTGCATACATCTGGTACACAATGATCATGCCACTACAATAATGCATATTTCCTTTTACATCAGTCATCCTTCCTCAATCTTTCCCTTAGAATCAGAAATAAAATAACTTTGCCTTTTTGTATACTTTAATATCTTTATGCTCTTAAAGCAGAGGTCATTTACTGTCACCCAAATATTCTAACCAGTTATACTACAATTTGTTCCAGTGTAGCAAAGTTAAACAATAAAATAAAATCAAACATATATATTTATAGAAGAATGAAATAAAACAAAATAATAATAATAAAAATTAACAAGAACAAAATCATAACAACAAAATTAATAAATTGAAAAACAAGAACTTTTCAACTTCTGTAGCTTTAAACCAGGACACTTTTCCTCCTAATGAAGGACATCTCAAATTAAGTCTGACCTGAGTGGTCTTATAAATTCTACCCAATTTTTCCATTGTCTTTTAAATCTGTCCTCCTCCAGTCTCATCAAGAAAGTTAACTTTTCCATCACATAAATGTCATGTATAACCTCAACCCAATCCTCCATCTTCCTCCTTCTTCATCCATCTTCTGGTATTTGCTTTTTTGCTTGCAGTCAATATTATTTTATACATGTATTTGTCTCCTAATCTTATAAAATTCATGCCTGATTTCATGCTAATTTTTTTCAGTGTTAAATTTTCAGGGAGTTTTGCATCTGTCCACTTCACCCTGCATTAATGGTATAAACAGTAAGTTAATGGAAGTAAATATAGATCCACAAACACGTCTTTGACAAACATTAAGAGTGATAAAAGTATAAAAAGTCTACAAATAAGTATTTTTACTGTTTAATCAAAATATTTACTTGTGAATCACACAAAAATTTCAACTATAAAATTATGTAAAATCAGAATACAGGTATAACACCAAATTTTCCCTTCATTGACTGTTTTGAATTTATGATGCAATTTCTGAATATGTTTAAAAAAAAAAGTGCAAAGTCAATATGTTTTTGAAACTTAAGACCAGTGTTTGGTAGGACCCACCTGATAGTTGGACACTGTGCTGCAGCTTAAAGGGTTTAAAATTATTTTAAATATATGTCTACTGTAGCGGACATCATGCATGAAAGGGTTATTTGTTAAAATTCAATAAAAAAGTGGTCTGTGTATAAATAAAGATGTTCAAAGTAAATTAAAAAACAAACAATAAAATAAAAATCTGCATGTCTGTCTGTATTTGAGTGACTCGATCAGCTCTTTGACTGTGAAATAATCTAAATATTAAACTTTATAAAAACTTTTGTTTATTTAGCAGCAGCCTGCATAAATAAACCTTCTCCTGTCCTTGGTGACTGTTGCTTACTAAATAATTCACCTTTTAGTGATTATAAATTTATTCTCTTTAAAATAAAGACAGGTGAGGTCACAGCACTATGATCTTTAACTCCATTAAAATCAGATTTTACAGAAACAGAAAGAGGAAGAGCAGGACTCCTAAATGTCCCACAGCTAACCAGGTAACCGGTCCGTGAAGTTACCTGCTGACGTCACTTTTGGCTCTCTTCACGCGCACACCCTCGCCCTCCTCCTGTTTCCTCTCATCAGAAACTTTATGAACATCTTTGATTAGAGACATTACTGAAGTTTGACAGAGACAGCAGAAGAAACAGAGCCTGAATGAAGAACGAGGAAACAGAGAGATTTTTCCTACTGTTGTCACTTCCGGTACCAGCCTTTCAAAATAAAAGCCAGACCTCCAGAGTAAAATTAATAAAGACATAAAGTGGAATAATTTTTGTTTTCTGGGGGGGAAGACGCGATCTGAGGCACCCCTCAAAATCCCCCTAATAACTGACTTTATTTATCAGTTCGTAATGTTGTTTTCATTTAAAAATTCCTCCTTTGTGATTAAAATTATTTTATTATCCTGTAAGAACAGAAACATTGGGACAGAGAGTTTGTGTTCAGGCTGTTGAATCGTTAACTTTTACTGCTGTTTCAGGAGGAATCCCAGAGTTTATTGTCCACAGAGGTGGACCAGGACCAGCTGGACAAAGGAATCAGACTTTTATTGTTATGCGGGACCAGAGACCCTAAAGTGGGGAGATGAACCCGCAGCAATAAACCAGAGGAGCAGAAACAAAGATGGCGGCCATAAAGATGGCGGCTGATCTCATGAGAGATGTGGACGAAGAGGGATCGTTTGCTTTATATCCACAGTTTCAGAAAAGGTTACAGATTAAGAGTAAATCAGGATGTTAATATTAGTTTAAATTAAGTTAGTATAAAGTTACAGTGATAAATATGAGAGAGGAGATGATTTATGGTTATTTTATTTCTCTCAGCTGTAGGCATTAAGGTCTAAATTCATGTCAAACTACAAACTGAAATATTAAATTATATCTGAAACAATCTAAAATAATAACAGAAAAGGAGGATAAACATGTGGATAAATACATATAGATAGGTTATATTACCCAAATGCATTTCATTGTTATGTTTATAGGTTAAAATAATAAAATCAAATGTAAAATAAATAAATAAATAAACATGTGTAAGATTTCCATCAAGTAATATTTTCATAAAACCTAAATCAAATGTCAATACTGAGAGTCATGATATAAAAATTCCACTTGAGACTGAAGAGTAGTTAATTTGACATTTCGTTTTGGTCGGGCTGGGAAATATATAGACAAAATATATTAATTAATATTATTTTCTGCAGATCTAAAAATTTAGATGTTTTTCCTTGTTTTACTCCAATTGTAAGTTGTTGCAAAGTTCAAAAATATAAAAACTGAAAATTTAATTTTCATGATTTAGCCCTGTCAGTTTTTGCACAACCACTTTTAAGATTTTTTTTTATTTAGATTAAAATTAAGCCTTAATTAAACCTGCCTACATTTGAATAAGCATTTAACGACTTACACATTCACTTTAAGAGAGAAATTCTGTTTGGGAAGATATTTTGACAACATAAAAATAAAACGTGATTAATGTGATTTTTGTTTCGCTTACAGTTTTTTTGAACTGACAGCTTTTAACCAACATTAACTATAAAAATAACATTTACAATAAAGTTTTAAAGCGATATTCCGGGATGGAACAAGTTGGGTCCTATCACAAGGTTTAGGGCAGAAATTACCTCTACAGCAGTGTTTCTGTGCAGCAGAAGCCCAGGGCGCTCGCACCAAACCCCCCCTCCCTGTTCCGGTCCTGCTCGTCTGCCGATTCCTCTGCACTCAGACGGGGCCATATTTTACTTGACCAAAAACCCAAATAAACGGACTCCCACCGAAAAAATCTGATATCGGTCTGCATTCACGCTTTATTTAGAGAATTTTCAGCCTCCGCTGCACAGCCTCAGCTGTGGCTGCAGAGCCTCCGAGGCTCAGGACCGGAACAGGGAGGGGAGTTTGGTGCGAGCGCCCTGGGCTTCTGCTGCACAGGAACACTGCTGTAGGGGTAATTTCTGCCCTAAACCTTGTGAGAGGACCCAACTTGTTCCATCCTGGAATATCACTTTAATGTATTCATATTTTATATTGTTATTGTATTGTTGGACAAATCGAGTGTGCTCAGGCAAAACTATGATTTTCAGTAAATAAATGACTTCTACTTGTCTCTTTGATATAGATACTCTCCCTGTAGAGCTAATAGTTCTTGTCTCCATTTATTATGTTTTTAGTTTTTAATGCAGACCTTTGGGTAACCTTCTTGATTTGTGAGTGATTTTTATAGATTTAATCCAACATAGGAAGAAAATCAAAGTTTGGATAACTAAGTATTTTATTTACAGTTTAATTTATGATATGAATGAAAAACTGTGATGTTTGTTGTCTCAGTTCTCTTGTTTTTTTAATTAATTGTTTATCATTCCACTTAAGATTTGTTGGTGAAAATGATTTAACTTTACAGTGATTCAATCTTCAAGTTCTCGTTGAAATTCAAAATTTATGAAGATTTAAAAATGTATGAAACGTCCTTTATTTTTAGATAAAGTTCACAAGGCATAATGAAATTATTCTAGTTATTTGGAAATGTTTTATATCACGCAGAAAACGTATGAATTTTTCTGATTTTTTAAAAATATTAAATTTAGTGTAAAGACCTCATGAATTCTGCTTTTCATTTTAAAATATTCAATTAAATGTAGAAACCTCATGAATTCTTCTGACTATTTAAAAATTTGATAAAATGTAGAAACCTCATGAATTCTTCTGATTATTTAAAATATTTTATTTCGTGTAAAGACCTCTTGAATTCTTCTTTTATTCAAACATATTTAATAAAATATTGAACAGTCGTTGCACAATGAAACGTCATTCCAATCAAACGATTCACATTATTATTTCTTCCACCCCGCCTTCCTGAAATCTGGCTTCTTACCAGCAGGTGACTCATCTTACCTGAAAACTGTCTCTGTCAGCGTCCTACGTCACCGCCCAGCACGGAAGTGACGTCAGAGCCTCCAACAGATTACCGAACAGGATCCTAACAGAGCGGAGACAGCTGAGGGAGCGGAGCAGAGGAGAACCGTAAAGTCTTAAAATCCGCTATCATCCGTGAACATCAAACACCGACCTGCTTCAAAAACACCGAGAGCAGAAAGAGCACACCTGTACCTGTCCAACGAGCCCCGTATGGAGAAAATATGACGACATTTACATTTTAAAACAAGAGGCGAAAGATCGGAGAGCCGAGCTCAGACAGAGACCGACACAGAGGAGGAATCATTCGCTGCTCAGAGACTTCAGCAACCCCACTGTTTTTGATTTTAATCGAGTTTTTAATATTTAATTTTTATTTTTGAACATTTTGGGATATTTTGGAGCTAGCGCGCGAGCCTGCTAGCTTACAGCGGAGCTAATAATGGAGCTGAGAGTCGGGAACAGGTACAGGCTGGGCAGGAAGATCGGCAGCGGCTCGTTCGGGGACATTTACCTCGGTGAGTGGATTTAAGAAAAGTACAAAAGTGTTTTAATGTTCGTGTGAGGCCGAGAGGCTCACCTGTTTACACCTGTTTACCAGACTGATGCTCGATCAGCTGTTCACTGTTAGCATCGTTAGCCTCTGAGCTAACAGTGCAGCAGCAGGGGGCTGAACAAAAAGGCTTTAGCTCAGAAAATAAATAAAATAAAACATAAATCTGTCCTCTACGTGGACCCTGCAGGAATAAACCGGTTTGGTCTTCAGTTGGTCAATAATGTGAAGCCCTGAACATCGAGAGAAAAGAGGAACTGAAGCAGAGGATTGATCAGGCTGGAAAATCAGTCATTACAAAATACAGTTACAGCTGAAGGACTTAACCTGGAAAAATGGGATTAAAACATTCAGAATAAAGCTAAAGAGACAAGAGGAGAAAATATAGATCGTAAAAAGTGCAGTGAAGTAAATGTAGAAATGTCCATTAGTCCAGAAAAGAAAAAAACAACCCAAAAGGTTTAAACAAAACATTTTAACAAGCTTAAGTCTGAATAGTAAACCAGGGGTGGGCAACTTTAATGACCAAGAGGGCCACATAAAACCATTTTCCCAGCCTGTGAGCCACATTGTGAGAAAATTTCAGAAACTTGGATAAACAACAAACGAGAATATGAATTTGCCATAAGACTAGAATACCAATATTCATATATTGCAACATAAATACAAGTTATTATGCACAATCAAATGAACCTGACATAGAATTTAAACAAATTCAGCCAACATACATGGAATTAAAGCCATGAAGCTTTTTTCAAATCAATAAAATCATGACTGTTATTCACATTTTTAAAGCTCAAATATTTTGCTGCTGTCATTTTTTAAATATAGTATTGAGTAATACTTGATATAATGTTAAAGGCTTCACAAAAGAGATTTAGACACTATTAAAGCAAAGTAAAATCATAAACAACTTACGTAAACCAATGAAAATATCAGTCTAGGTAATATAGAATTATTTCTATTAGTGACCTGAGCTTTCCCCCTGTGGGACTAATAAAGGTTTATCTTATCTTATCTTAATTATATTTACAACTGTTGGGTGGGAATGAATGGTGGGCCACATTTAGTGATGTGGAGGGCCGCACTTGGCCCCCGGGGCCACCACTTGCCCACCCCTGTAGTAAACCATTAAATGTTATGTTATTGAGAAGAAGATTCATCATTTTTATAGACATAGAAAGTAGACATTGAGATTATTAAAATGCATTTTTTCTCTTAACTATAACCTGCTTTGAAAGAGTAATAGCCAGCCTGCAGCAGTTTATTATACTTTTATTTTATTCATATATAGGTATTTGTTTTGATTGTTGTATTTGGATCTAATTTTTCCTTTTATATATCTTTTTTTAATCTGTAATGAGCAACTGCAACTGATTCTGAATTTCCCCGAGGGAGTTATTCCCAAAGGGATCAGTAAAGTACTATCTAGTCTATTGGTCTATTATTGAAGATTAAGATAATTTACCCCACAGAGTGCTGCTACAGTCTATTTATAATGTCTGTAACCTTTGTAAAATTCTGTGCCAAAGATAATTAAAAAAATGTTGGATAAAAGATTATCATAAAGAGTTTAAATAACATTTTTGTCCCTTAGTATCATCTAGTCATTATTGTTGTCTGTTGTAAAGCCTTTAAAATAAGTGAAGAAAATAACGTGTCAGTTGGTAAAATAATTGTTAAATTTGCATGATTGAGTGTAATTTAGCATGATAACATTTCTCTGTTAATCTAGTCATAGGTCACTGTTATCTGTTTTAAAGCTCTTACAATAACCAAAAGTCAAGCTGTAATAATTTGTGTAAATACGTTTGTGTTTGTGAAAGTGGCAGCGGGTTTTTATGATCATTATAAAGATTAAGAGAAGAAAAAAGTAACAATTTGCTCACTGACCGCTGCACAGCTTTTCTGGCATGTTGATTGCTTTGTTAGAGATCATTTTGTTTATTTAATTTTATATGAAGTGTAACAACAAAAATACAGAACTGTCATTTGGGGAAGTTATGTTGTGAAAACGAGGAAGGACCCTAAACTGTTTTATTTGATGTCAGTGTTTGCAGAGAGCAGCTTTTAAAGGTTATAATTCCCAGTGAATGATGTTGGATTTTTTTGCATGTTTATTTCAGCCTTATATGTCAGCACACTGTTCTTGTGCATTTGTTCAGTTAGTATCAGCTAAAAATGTTTTATCATCCTCATTGTTCTTACATTTTTGTGTTTGTTCCTCAATAGACGAATAATTAAAAACAGTTAAATTGTCTGGTGACGTCTATGCAGCAGTGTTTAATTTGAGAAAAGTACTTATTTACTGGTGAGTAAATTAAACACAACGCATTGGTTTTCCTCTGCTGCCTTGTTATTATACAGTTGGACAAAGACTGGCCAATCACAGAGCTCGCTGTCATTGTGGTTTTGACACGTAGTTACAGTTTTGATGAGGTGCATGTCAGACTGAACAAAACGTTCAGATTTTTGTTCCAGTGAGTAACAGCCAGGGAGTTGCTGGTTTGAATCCCAGAGTCGGTCTTTTCTGTGTGGAGCTTGCATGTTCTCCATGTGCATGAGTGGGTTTTAAGCAGGTACTGTGGTTTCCTCACATGGACCAAAAACATGGGAGGGGTCCAGAGTTGGGGCTAGGTCTTTTCAGCAAACTCACAATGTGATTTATATCCTGATAGCACGTACATTTTGGATGTTGACCTCACTTTTAATAGAATTCCAGACAAGTTCTGCTTTTCTTTATGGAAAAAAAGAACAAGGAAGAGTTTTAAATGATTCTACAACTTAGGAAACTTGAATTCAGGCTCTAAAAGATGAGCAACCTAATGGCCCTTTTCCATTAGCCCAACTCTACTCGACTGGCCTTGTGCTGCTTTTCCATTAGCCCCAGTCCCCTGCCCAATGGGGTGCAGTGTCGCTATAAACAGCTGCTCTGCGGTGACGTCATTTTGAGCGCGACACAACAATCTGTGGCTTTTTGTCACAAACCAAGTAAAAAAGGAAAGCAGAAGAAGGCTGCAGGTGGTAAGAAGAAATACCCCTTGAGAAGCACAGGAGAGTTTTGGAAGCTATACAACAGAATGAAGCCGAGGACAAGAGCAATCCAGCTGCAAAGAAAAGACGTATGAGGGTAAGCTAATGGTAGCTACCGCTAGCATGCTAGGTCGTCGCAGTCATGGCTCATCGATGACAACATTGTCTGACCAATCAGTAGCCGGCAGTCGGTGACATCATCTTCCAGTATCGACTGAGCTCGCTTGGAACCAGAGCGGAGTAGGTACTAAAACTAGCTTGTTTTAGGAGGTACCAGGCTAGTGGAAACACGCTGCAAATCGAGTAGGGCCGAGTAGAGTAGGGCCAAGGTGTGCTAGTGGAAAAGGGCCATAAGTCTGAATTTGGATCATGTAGCTTGGCTTCTACTTTGGACTGTGCCGTTGTTAACATTACCCAAAGTGTACTGACAACAACTGTCGAAACACTGAGGCTGAATCGATTCTGTAGAATCTGTATCGACACACGCATCCCCGAAGAGTGTGCGACGATATTTTGCTGTATCGATATTTTGAGCACAGGCCGATCCAGGGTGCACCCACCTCTCGCCCAAGGGCGGCGGGATGGGCTCCCTCGTACCCAAAAGGGTTTAGCAGTTTAGCTAATGGAGGATAAACAGGTTTGATGAGAGCAGTAACTGACAGCTGCAGGGCAGTGAAACCTTTTATTAACCATCTAAACTAATATTTGATTTCATAATCCTGTCACTGATCACCTGAGCTCAGGTGTTCCTGCAGTTTAATCTGGGTCACACTCAGTTGTGTTTGTTTTTCATTTTATTTCCTCTTATATTGAGATCTAACTGCTGTCTGCTTCCTGCCTTTGTAAAAATATTTTAATTTCACTTTTCAATTAACAACAATAAGCAAATAAAACAATTAACAGCACAAAACTGTACCATAAGTCTACCAGTTGATTATTAATAAAATAGCCTCACAAGGAAATTGGAGCAATATTAATAACCCAAGTCTAAACAAAATGAATAAAAGAAAAGCTGTCATGTTTGTTCAAATGTCCATGAGAGTCAGGGTCCCTGTAGACGAGGAGTTATGTTACACCGAGCCAGAAAAGGTCCCAAATTCTCAAAAATAGTCTGCTCCGTGTTCGGTTTATCCAGTCGTAGTCTTTCCAATAACAGAAAGCATATTTTCTTTAAAAAAGGCCCGAAAACCTTTTTATTTCGTATTGCCTTTCCTGGCTGATTTAATTGTTGACTGCCTTAACCGTTTTTATTGTCTTTATCATTGTTTTATTGTTTATCGTTGTTTTTATTGTTTTCTTCTGTGCACTTTGAGATTTGCCCACAAATGTAAAGTACGTTGTAGATAAAATCCATTATTATTATGTCTCTACACCAGTGTGTAAAGCAGGGTGAGCTGGTAGACTTCCAAGTCAGGAGTTCAAGTTTTTTAGCAACAACCACTGCTAGATGTTTGGCAGTCTGTAAGTCATATGAGAACTCAAAAGCTTCATGCCTCTTTATCCATTTTGTTATATTTGGTAACGTCAGTGTAAAACACTTAACTTTACATACAGTCCTGCTCATCATTATTGGCACCCATGAAGTTTAAGTACACAATGTGACAGTACAAACAGTTTCTTTACAAACCTCTCTAACTTTGCTCTGCATCACTTTATCAGACTCAAACTTGGCAGAAGTAATGTTCACATATTAAGTTTTGTAAATTATACTTCATTAGCTACTATGATCATGCAGTCATATTTAGAATAGGCAGTTTTAATTGCAACCACTTGAAGCCTACAAGGAAAAGAACACCCTACCAACAATTAAGCATGGTGGAGGTTTCATAATGGTTTGGGGCTGCTTTGCTGCATCAGGTACTGGAGGCCTTGACCGTATCACAGGAATCATGAAATCAGAGAATTATCAAGAAATTTCAGAGCGAAACGTCCTACCCAGTGTAAGAACACTTGGTTTTAGTCGAAGATCGTGGGCCCTCAAGCAAGACAAAGACCCAAAGCACACATCCAAAAGTACGCAGGAATGGTTGAAAGGAAAAAAATGGCCTGTTTTAAAATGGCCAGCAATGAGTCCTGATCTCAATCCGATTGAAAATCTTTGGTATGGCTGAAATCTGTCATTGGGGAAAAGAAACCTGCAAATGTTCAAGAGCTTGAACAATGTGTATAGGAAGAGTGGGAGAAAATACCAGCTGAGAAGAGCAAGAAGCTTATAGATGGCTACAAGAAACATTTGGAGGCTGTCATCAGTGCCAAAGGGTGTGCAACAAAATACTGAAGAGGGGTGCCATTATTGCTGCACATGCTTTTGTTCAGCTCCCTCTTTGAAATTACAATATGTAACTTGTAAAAAAGATTTTTTTTTGTTAAAGTCTTTTGGACCTTCAATTAAAAGATCCTGATGACGTGAATTTGGTACATTTCAATTTATTTCTGAAGATATTGTTAAAGTAATGAAAATAATATAAGGTGCCAATAATACTGAGCAGGAGTGTATTTGAATATTTTGTGTGGTCAAATATTTAGTTAAAACAGGGTTGAACAACAAAGACAGTTTCATATCTTGATACTCATGCCAGATATCTCTATCGATGCGATATGATATGACTACGGTTCAGTGAAAACTAAGCATCTTTCAGAAAATTAAAAACATTACTATATCATCATTATACAGAAGAATTTGGAAAGTGCAGTTTTATTAATAAGAAGTCTATATCGTTTATACCACTACTTTTTCAATATTTATATCTTGAATGTCCATATCTCGATATAGATACGATAACGATATATCTTTCAGCCCTAATTCAAACCAATGTGGATTCATATTGACAACAAAAGTTGCACTGATCAAAACAAGGAATCTTTTCTCTTATGCATTCAGGCAGAAGTTATAATGTGCCGCAAGGGAAACTAATCGCTATTCAAAGTCCTTCATTCCCTCTGCTATAAGCTCCTAAACACAGACCACACCCATTTTAAATGACTCTTTCTAGAGGACATTATTTTTTTTTCTACTGTTTTTACAGTTTATTGTCTTGTTCTTTACCCCACTTGTTTTTAATCTTTATCTTTTCTTGTTTTTTTATCTTGCTGTGTGGTTAGTGTATATGGGCTACTTATGTCCGACATCTCTATCTGTCCTATGCTTGCTCAAAAATGTTTACTAGATAGATTATTTATTTATGTTTTTGACTGACCGTACACATGAATGTACACTGGAAGCTACAAATGAATTGCCACTTGTGGGATAAATAAAGTTGTCTGAAATAAACTGAATTAAAAAGCAGTAAAACCTAATACATAAATGTTAATACATAAATTTGAAGTAAACATGAAAATAATGAGAAGACATCAGTGGAAATTACATAACGCAGTGGGGAGTGATTGTCTTGAGAAGACGGAAATGTAAACTTATTCCATTGACCACTAAACCACAAGTTTAGTGCTGAAATGGAAAATAAAAATGCTGTGTTGTTGCACTTTAGCACTTTAATTTAATGTTGTTCTTGAAGCCCAGTCTGTATTGACCCTCCTACTCGATCAATATAATCCAAATATTTAGATCAAAGATTCTGAACCCTCTTAAAATGTAAAACAGCACAGACCTAAAGATTTAACCACAACAAACCTAAACTGATTTACCTGATTAATCAGATTTTAGAAAGTTTTCCCCTTTTGACCGGCCGTGTTTCAAGTTTCCTCACAGCTCAGCAGCCGTCATCTGATCTAAACACTCAGAGAAACTCAGAAAAACTGCTTTGAAGCCGACGTGGTGTGAGGAAAGGGTCGCTAAAACTTACTGTGAAATCCAGCCGTGTTGGTGCACCAGCTTCTTTTGAAAGCTTCTTTTAAAATCTACAAACCTGTTTCTCAACCTCTCTAAAGACACGAGCGTGCTCCTAGGGCCAGCAGAAATACGTTTATCCACAAATACAGAAATCCTGAAACTCGCCCGGATTTATGTGATTGAGCTTCACGTGGGACCTGTTTCACACTTGTAGAAAAATTCTGATATTTCCCTGGTTGTAACCAGGTGGGCTGCATGTGTGAACACCAACAGCAGGGCTTTTCATCCAGACTTCGCCCTGAATTTTTTTTTTACTGACATGCAAACAGCAGGGAAACCTCATGTGCAGGGACAAGTGTGAACAGGAAGGTCTGGAAATTTTCTGGGTCTGTTTCTCTGGTATTTTCCAGGAAATATGAGGCTTGCATGTGTGAAAAGGGACAAAGTTGTTCATCCAGGCTTTACCCTGAAATCTAATTTATGTACTTGCCTGTTATGACATTCAAACTGTAGGGATTCTCCTTGTGTGCGGGACCAGTGTCAGGAAATTTTCAGGTTGTGGTACTCTGGTATTATCTTGGACATATGAGGGTTGAATGTGTGATTAACACTGTAATGTAAATGTGAACCATTTTTGAAAGTTTTCCATACTTCAGTCAATATAATTTAATGTGCATAACTTTCTTAATCAAGTAAGGATGTCTAGTTTTCTTGGTAAATTGGCCACAGTTACATTATGTTTTTCATTCAGAATTAATTATTCAGAATTAAATATTTCCGAATTAAAGTTTTCACCTTCATGTTTACATGGAAATAGTAATTCTGAGTTGAGGTTTACATGGAAAATATGATTATTCACCTTTATTTAAGGCCTGGCGGGTGGGAATGGTTCTGATTGGACATGGCGTAGTGACGTATTTGAGTCTAACGGAAGATAAAGTCTTGGGACATGGAGGTTGGCAAGACAGAGATGCAGGATTTCAGAGTCAGGCAGATCCGCGCTCTTCGAGGCTAATCCTGCCTCCATCTCCCCAATGTCCCACCTCTGATGCTAACTCTAGAGACAAAGAAATTGGTGGTCAACTTGTCCCCCCCTTCCATCTCTGCAGCGTGCATCCTGGAGGTGAAACACCACATTTTGCAGCCTGAACCTGCAGCGTGAATGGGGCTTCAGATTAGGGCTGCATGGGGGAGACAAACAGCTGCTCCTTGCAGTAAAGATATGGTTTACTGTAATCGTTCTCAGGCCCAGTTGAGGCAGGGACAGTGTGAGTGCAGACCAAGGGCTTAAACCCAGCATGAACGGGCCCTGCTGTGAGCGAAGCCTTCCAGCGTCAAACCAGGTCGTAAACAATCTTTGAGTTAACCACAGGTATGCAGGGCAGCGTGCCGTCTGTATGTTTTTCCCTCTCGTGAGCCTGAGGTCGTGGATCCAGAAACAGACCCAGCAGGTTTTGGTTTTGACAGACGAAGAAGAACTCTTGCTCGATTAGACTGTGTGCAGTTTTAGGGAATTATCTTTGCTTATTTTATTCAAAAAGCCGATTACCTGTTGGTTCAAGGAAATACAAATACACCTCTATTATACATGTTTATTGTAATTTTCATTTGCCAGAATCAAACAATGATAAAACACAAATAACACAAAATACAAATTTAAGACAAAGCAGGAAAGGAAAAACAAATAAATGCCGGAATTAATCACCCCCAAAGTGCACAGTATTGTGGCTGACTTGTAAATCTCCTATCAAATCATATTCATGCTATTTTTACTTCTTTCTTTTAATATAAATCCATGGGAAAGTGTAAAAAAATAAGACTAAGAATACTGACATAAATTCTTTTGGCATCTGGTGGTGAGGTTAAGAGATATGGAAAATCTAAAAGAAGAAAAATAATACTTAAAATAGAAAAATAAAAATAAAAAATGGGTGAAAAGGTAGACAAACACATGATTTTAATTTATTTCTACATCTGCACACTGACCAAAGGCTTTTTCCGATTAAGTTGTACTTGTGAGGCTTACATTAAAGTATATTCTGTTTTTTTTTTTACTTGTTTTTATTTCAGCGATCAAACTTGGTCACACATCTCCCAAACCAGCCCATCATCATGTAGAGATGATTCGTCCTGATCAGCCTCGTCAGATGTATATTTGCTCTGACTTTTTATCAGCAGGAATATTTCATGCTGCTTGTTGACGCCTGAGGGGACGTGTTCATGTTTACCTGAGCTCCATCAACAAAATACCAGAGGTCAGGACCTATTGATCAGGCTGTTTATACCAGAGTAGACTGGTCAGGTCACCTCTTACTGAGCGGAAAGGTTGAATTATTTGGTGTAAACCACCAACAAAATGAGAGTGAAGTGAATCCTAAATATGATTTTAGTAGTCAAAGGTAGACCCTGACGTTTTCTCATTGACTCCCACCATTGTAATGAATCCTGTGGCAGCCATTTTGGAAATCCTCTCCCCTTAGTAACGGCGTTTAAAAACAGCTGATCACATTTCTGAGTTCAAGTCTTAGTCATTAAAGCAACAATAGAGGAGACATCATTAATTCATGAATGTGTTTACTGTCTGTGGACTCATTAACTTATTGATTACAGCTTCTATTGTGTGCATTTCTATAAAAAATGACATAAAAGGATGTAAACAAACAAACAACACAAACCTGAGGAATCTAATTCTCATGTGTTGTAAGAGTTTGGCTGCATCTTTTTTGTAACTGGGATTAAATCATTTTGAACAGAGTTTCATAAAGCATTAAAATCCATAACTGAAGCAGATATACTTTTGCAGTTTGCCACTTTATTTTAGGAAATGGAGATAAATGTTAGAGCTGGACGATGTAACCTAAAATTAAAATATACATTTTTTTTCCACAAAACTTGAGTTTAATTGATATTTTTCCTCTCAAAAGAAAAACCTCCAAGTAAAGCCAAAATGAAAAGAATGACGTTTTGTCTTTATGTTGTCAAAATATGTTTTAAATACTAAACAGAATTTCCCTTTTATACTTAAATGCATGCTGTAATTTTGTCGTAAAATGTTGATTATATAGTTCAGCCTGTCTACATAAACGCGGAAGGAGGAGCTGCTTTCACAGCATAGGACCATCTGATCAATATTTCCTGTCATTTAAGAAACAAAAGCCTAAAACAAATGCTTGTGCAAAACTGTACATTTTCAGTAATTACAGTTTTAACATTGAAAAACTCATGACTGGAGTAAGCTTGGGCATGTCGACCTCTGCCTGATAAAAACTTCTGCTGGATGGGGGTTGCTTCCTCAACAGTGCAAGAGTGGATTAAAATTGTAAATGATATTTATGCTTTGGAAAGAATTGCTTTTTTTACATCTGTAAAAAGATGTTTTTGTTAAACTGTGGGCCAACTGGGTTAAATATTCAAAACATTCAGACAGATTCAGTGGAGGTGAAGATCTAAAGGTGCCTACACACCGAACGTGAGTTGAGCATCTCCACGATCATTCTCCATGTAAAGTCAATGTAACCCTTCGGGAACCTATTAGCCGTGTTCAATGCGATCACTTCGTTCGTTGTGCATTGCTAAACGTTATAAAGTTGATCTTTTCAGTTGATGTCGTGTGTGGCCGTGCACAAACACCAATCAGCTGTGTGTGGGTGTGTGACGTACCCGTGTCAGTTTTTATTCTGGACTAGTTCTGCCTAGAAAACTAACAGACAATGTTGCTGCAGTTCATCAGCTGCAGTGTTTTGTGGTTGGTAGCAGAGTGAAAAGGAAACAGTTGGAACAAGAGAAGCTCTCTGAGACCACAGACCTCCGCCATATTGTGATTTCCACCATAAATATTAGTCCTACCTTTATTTCATGTAAATATTTAGATTCCTTGACCATGAAAACATACAATTAGCAGTGGGATTCATAATGACATCTATTTAAGTTCAGTAGTTATTAGCAGTTTAACGCTGATCCAGATCCCTCCCAAAATACAATGATTTGTTGCTTGTCCCAATCCGGACATTTCCTGAAAATTTCATCGAAATCCATCCATAATTTTTTGAATTATGTTGCTAAAAGAGAAACAAACAGACGCAAGCAATAACATAGCATCCTTAGTGGAGGTAAGAATGTCAGCTTATACATCCTATTATATGATGTATGATATGATCAGGGTTAAACCTGAGCGGATGTGATGTCACTGAGCCATGGCGATGTGACAAAATGAGGTATTTATGGACACACGATGCGACTTCAGTGTGTGACGTAATTATGGTCGCGAAGTCGCATTCGGTGTGCACGCATCTTAAGGAGTTTTGGTGCTGTACAGTCTACAAACTGCATTGTGGTTGTGATTTTGTTTTGCATTTCGCCCACGGGACTGTTCATGGTGTTTCTTTGGCTGGTTTTGTGTGCACACTTTACTTCTGCTGTGTTTCACTTAGTTCTTTATACTTAAATAATGAGAACAGTCTGAACTGCGGAGGAAACTCAGCTACTTTTCCGTGTTATGATGCCCTGATGCCTTTCAGAATTAAATAAACAAAACTGGATCTGCTCCTGTTTTGGTTTCACGAGCATGTAGACGCTGAAGTGTGTGCATAAGCTTCAGTAATGTGAACATGACTTTAACTGTAAATGAATCAAATCTCGTTCATCCTGAAGTCTTCTGGTCTCACTTTTGTAAATCATTACATAATATTTATCGTCCAGAGACATTTGAAAGTGCTGACGGTGTGTGATGAGTCTGTTCGCTGAAGTGTTGGTTGTTGGCGGCGGAGACGATGAGCTCAGCTCTTGGATCCAGTCCTTGGACTCTGTGTGCTCTCCGTCTGATATTCACAACTGTTGAATAGTTAGAAGTCTTTTTCTCCAACATGCTCACGACCAACAGCCTCACGTTAAAGCACCGCTCGCTCTCAAAGACTGTGCCGTGCGACGTGGTCGTGTTGAAACAAGCTCCTGACATCCTGATCTTTGTCACCTCAGGAACTCCCTCGACTGGATTTTCCTCCACGCTTGGATTAAACATCACAAAAGTAACAACAGATTAATTTAGGTCATTCATTATTCCACAAAAAGATGATGCATCCATTGGAATTTCAGCTTAACACCAAACACGAAAACCTGGTGATATTTCTCAAGAAAACAGAATTTAAAATCTTAAATTGTTTCCAGTGTCAGAGTGGGGAGATTATTCATTTTTTGGACAAAACTAGGGTTGTGTTTCCTTATTTAATTTGCAGGTTAAGGTGGAAAAATTGAGTCTTAAACAGTTTTACAGGAAGAAGCTTGATTTTTATGGAATAAAACACCAATTAGGGATTCACAGTGCTATGGTCGAGTTATCGGTAAGGCTCGATATCAATCAATCATGCTGCACATAAGAAATAAAATAAAATAACAAATGACATAAAAACTAGAAAATTGCATACATATGAAAATAAAAGACCCCATGCACCCTCACAGTCAAAATACAACACACATTAAATAAATCAAAAGCACAAAGACATAAAAGTAAGATCTAAACAGAAAACAGAATAAAAAGACTGATGAAATGCTGTCTTTAATTACAAATGAGGAAACACAGGAGGTAGAACTTCAATTAGAATTAAAAATCACATAAAAAATAGTACAAGGAAAGGGAGATAAATTTTAAAAAATGAATGAATATAATATAATTTAAATAATATGGTAAGATTAGATAACCTAAAACCAGATGTGTAATAAAAGCAGCCAAACGTAGGATGGTAAAAGAAAAGCACTTAACAGAGAATAACTGAATATAGAAATACATGATACATGATGAACATGATATTTGGTAAATAGTAATTGTAAATAAACTTGAACTTGCTCAACATTTTTCTAGTCTTTCTGATTGCTGAATGCCCTTCTACATCAGAAAGTGTTAAGGATGCACGATTTTGTATTTTTGCTGATATTTCAAAACTTATTTTGACAGATAATGATGTTGATTCACTAAAATGACTAAAAGTAGGTTATTTTATCACCTGATCCATCCAAAATGTATTCCTAACAGTAAAAATAATGCTTTAATTGCAATTTTGAGAGCTACATACACCATTTCTTGCTCTTCTGACATATTTTTCGGCCTAATTTATAATTAACATGTAATAAAACATCCAGCTGTGAACTGGTCTTCGGCTGGACTACTTCCCAACCCTCCCAACCAATTGCTACAAACTTAATGATTATATATACATGATGAAATGTTTGCAGAAATGTTCCTTTTTACAGATACTGATATTAAACTCTGAGGCAGTTATCTGCCAACACTGATATCAAACCGATAACATCACACCGACCCACTGACTCACTTTCAGACTGAATTTTTCCATCAGTATTTACTCACACGTCCTCGCCCTGCCATACCAGTTCACACCTCATCCATGCAGCAGTGGGAGTAACAGGGTTAAGGGTCTTGCCCAAGGATATTTTGACATGTCACAGAAAACTGTAACAGCTGATGCAGAGCTGGCAACGCCCAAAAAACGACCTATTAGGAGGTCAAAGTTAGCTTCACACACATTTAATTAACAGAAAGTCTTTGAGTTGTTACGCAAGGTTTTTTTTTTTTATTATCTCCTTTTTTATGCAGCAAGAGGTATTCTTTTCTGGCACAAAAAAAAAGATCTTTAAAAAATTTTAAGTGTAAATTTATTTCTTGGAGGTTAAAATCCTGCTAAATATGGTCACTACATGTATGTTAACTGGAGGAAAAAAATAATTTTATGTCTCTAAAATTCTTAAATAGCCACATCATTGTGTGTTAATATGATATTTAATGCATTGCCATTTTTTTTTAAATTAAAGGTTCAATAAACATCTATGTTGGGCTTTGATTAAACTACATCTTAGTGACTTGCTCCAACTTCACCATCGCTGCGTTACATGTGCAACAATCACATTTATTTTGGGTAGTCTTTTAAAGATGTTAAAAAGCTTCAAAATTCAAGCAGAAGAAAATCTTTAAAGATGCTATGAGGAGTTTCTTAGTAATTACAAAAAAGTCTCACTTTTAGATATATGTCTGATGGAAATACACACTTTAAGATGAGTTTTATAGCATCATAATAGGTTATCTATAAATGCTATTCCTTAGCTTCTTGGTCAGGTCGGACAGGGCTGGACTGGACTGGATACTCAACTTCAGGAACAAGACAATTAAAACTAGAGCAAATTTATATTAATCGAACACGTCTTAGAGCACCGGGCTGTAAGTAGCCATATATAGCCGGCTACAAAACTACAATACTAAGTTTTCCAAAAATTGCTTGTTGTCACACATCAAAAACTACCGCTACGTAACTAGAAAGAGATACATTACCTCGTGGCTTTGCATCCTGCAAGTTGTTGAAAAAAGAAGTTGTAAAGCAATGCAGAATTCTGAGGAAGGTCTGAGCTGCATTCATTAGCATCACAACAAACACACGCTTTGGCTTGGGTCACGTCTTTACAACAGTCGCCGCGCGTGCTCATGGGTAGCAGAGTCTTTATGTCGCTGGAAATAGATTCTCCTCATAGCACCTTTAAATTGTGTTTGCCACAGAAGAACCAGAAGTAATTTATTTGAGCAGTTTGACTCATTTCTGCACCACACTGATGCCAAAAGGAAAAAAGGCATCATTACTCCTTCAGCTGGACGTATTGAGGTTGCTTCGTGTTCCAAATAAAATTCACCAGAACATTATAGAAACAAATTAAACAGCCTGATGTGGTTTGATTGACACCAGAGCAAACAAACTGCTCCAACTGGACAAACAAACCCGAGTCAGTGTTCAGATCAGTCATCGTGGTGCTCCCTGTTTTCTTTGTCAGGAAAATAGGTCAATTTTTTTTTCCATTTAGATTAAAGGAGGTCAAATTTTTGTTTTGTATTTCCACTTCAGTGACGTCAAAGAATACCTGTGCAGGTGTTTTCAGCAGGTTTGCTGGAGGCTGTTTGTTGGGAGGCAAATTGGGTTATATAAAGTTCATGATTGATTTTATCCTCACTGCCAACGAGCCAGACTCTTTCTAAATGAAGGTATATTCAGTTTATAATCTTGGATTGATGACTGCAGGGCTTGTTGATTCTGTTTCTGGGAGCATGATAATGAGTCGGGGTTTTAGACTACTGGGCCCTATTCTACGAAGCAAGTTCAGCCTAGCGAGATAGCCTTGGAGCTACCTTACTGAACTGACCGCGGTAGCCGGTGGTCTCGCTAAATGGTTTGACAACGCTGGTTATCAACCTCATAAGTGGATCCAGCTTTGCAATAAGTGCGTGCACGCATATAAGGCGGAGCCCACCGCATCTGACCAATCGCGGACATGGACCAGTCTGGAGCGTCAGAGCAGGCCAGAGAGCGAAGGACCGCGTACTTCACACACGAGGAGCAGGAGGCGATCATGACAAAGTATGAAGAATTAAAACATGTAAGAAACGTCAGAAGCAACACCGTCGCCGCAGCAAAAGCACGGAAGGAGTGCTGGCAGAAAATTGCTGACAGTCTCAATGCATAAGTAAAGCACGCAAAAAATCTTTGGTGCCATTATCATCCTGAAATAGCACTGTTCAACATGCACTTTTACTGTAACATGCACCAGACATGTCTAATTCATTTCTAAGATGAATTCATTCATTTGTTCATTCCTATCCTGTTTACATTGTTTGTGTGATATGTAGCCCGCATGAGCCCTACATGAATTCCTGTCACAATTTTAAGATGGGCAATAAAATATTGTCATGGAGCAGAAGTGTTGGCATTGAAGATCTTGTTACAGCAATGAGAGTCCTCCCCCAGATTTTACTCCTGCAGAGGAGCTGGCCGAGAGAGCTCATTGGTCAGTGGGCGGGGTTTGTATAGTCTGCAAGTTCAATCTGGAACCTAACCTGCCCCGGAGGAGGTTAGCCGTTCAGCGTACGTTGCCATGGAGACTCGCCTCGCTAAGAAGTGAACCCGTCTCGTAGAACAGGGAACCCGAAACCTACCCTCAAAGTTACCTCGCTAGGCAGTAATCCTGCTTCGTAACAGGCCCCTGGTGTGAGTGCCATGATCTAGATCAGAGTTGGGCAACTGCGGCCCTTCACCTTACTTAATGTAGCCCACCAATAATTAACAACCCCCCCCCCCCCCAAACAAAAAAAAAGAGATTGCTAGCATAAACTCTGTTTTTTCCAAGTCAAGTAACAACTTACTTTGCAAAGATTGTATTTCTAAATAGCTTTTATGAGGTATTAAAATATAATATATATATGAAAAATATATTTAAAAAAACATACCAATGGTTAGGGTAGTATATTCGTGCTTTAAAAAACGGTGAATCTCATTCTTTAGTCCCATTAAAAAGAAGCTTGAATTGGCTTTAATTATGTGTTAATTGTATTTTAGTTCAAATAGATCTTTTGGATAAATGAGATTCACATTATAATCAGTTTTTGTACAGTATGTTTGCACATCATGTTTTTCTTAAAAGCAAAGGCAGAGTTATGGGTTTTATTACCTCCGTCAAAGAGGTTGTGTTATTACTAGCATTTATTAGTTTGTTTGTTTGTGTCTGTTAGCAACATAACTCAAAAAGTTATGGACGGATTTCGATGAAATTTTCCGGAAATGTCCGGATTGAGACAAGGAACAAATGATAAGATTTTGGGAGGGCTACACTTTTAATAGAATTCCAGACAAGTTTATAATATATTGTATGAGTAAATCAAATTGCCAAGTTCTCATCACTGCATGGGTAAATTTCATTTTTGCACGAGTTAAAGCTGTTGTCTTGTTTTACATCTGTTCATGCTGTAATATGCTGTAACACTGAAAGAAATGAGTCCATTTTTATAAAACACAGAGCTTGCTAATGGCTCAAAAAAAATATTGTCATATCTGATATAGGCAAAAAATTAAATATTGTGCATCCCAAGTCCCATCCCTTCATCAGATATAAAAATAATCCATAGTTTCTAATCAAAGTTCTTTACATAAACTGATGAGCATAGTTATATGTCCCAGTTAACAGTTAATGCAGGAGATCCAAATGAATAAATATAAGATCTGATGCAGTAATTCAGTGCAAAAATTTCTATTTGGGAATGGTGACGTAGTGACGTATGTACGTCTACATGAAGAAAAGTTACAGTTTAACATCTCCATCAAGAAAACCTCGTCACACTTGGACGCTACAGCTTTGTCCACCCACACTTTCATTACTTCCAAATCTTCTAAGGCTCTAATCAATTAAACTGTCTTGGCTTGTGTAAGTGTAAACAACCAGATATCTAAAGCTTAATGAATATATACATAACTGAGGAATTATTTAGTTCAGATTTAAAGTCAGAATAAACCAGCCACTTACTTTGGAATTAAGTTTTATTTGGAATTATCATTTTCATTCATTTCAGAGTTGGGTGTTTACATGGTCATTTTTAAATTTTTAAAGAGAAGTTAAGTTTTATTCTGAATTAAAGTTTTGTTAACATTATAACTATTAGGACTGGGACGATACGCTTTTCTCCTGATTTGATTTTTTACGATTTTTTTAGGTTCGATTTTAATTGCAATTCTACGATATTGCCGATTTTTGCAATCTTTCGTTAGCTTTTTTAACACCAGTGAAAAAGATGAACAATGATGATGCCTACAGACTATATCAGGAAAAATACACATCACATGTGAGTCTGTTTTTAGAATTTATTCAGCTTTATATTTTAACCAGCTGTTTATACTCCCTCTTCAAAAGCCTGGACTGCATTTAAGCAACAAACAAAAAAAATAAATTTGAAAATCTTCAAACAAAAAATCCCCATACTTATGTGAATTGTTTTTTTTTCTGCCCCTGATAACTATATGACTGAATGTAGTTTTTTTGTGACGAAATGTTGATAAAGTATTGTGCAGCTTAATACTGAAATATATCAGTAAGTCAGTATTTAGTGTCCCACTGGTCCAGAATAACAAAGTTCAAGTTTCAGTGGTTCCTCTCCAGGGCTGTTCTGCCTCAGGGTGAAGCTGTGGCGTCACCTGTTGCGCAGGTTGTGGTGGTGGTGGTGTGGGGGAGGGGGGTTGTAACAAAACAGCTGTCGTCATAAAAATGAAACCAAAACCTGAGAAGCCAAAGCTCTGTCCTGCTGGCTGTTCAAACAGCAGAAATAAATACATGTTTTCAGCCTGATTCAGACAGAGTTGGTCTGATTGGTTCATCTTTATGTCCACACCTGCTCGAGGAGGCGATTTTTACTGCGGCTCGTCCCATTTGATCGTTTTAGAAACTCGATTTATTCACACCTGTGGGCGAATAAGAGTAAAGCCTGCGAGCTGAAGCTGTAGGTCAGGATTCAGACAAGCTTGGCTGCTCTTCTGTGCCCAAAAATTAGATCAAAAACTAGATCAAACATCACTTTGAGTTTGGCAATTAGACATCCCTCATGGTAATGATTCTGCTCCACACTCAGAAACTGGTTATGTTTCAGAGAGAGGATTAAACTAAACTTCAGAGTTTCTGAGCAGCATGTTCTTCGGTCTGTTCTCCTGTAAACGTTCCAGCGTCGGCCTGTTACCTGTTTTTCTGGCCTTACATAACGGCGCCTTGGCGTGTGATTTGTCAGAGCAGTGAAACGGTTCCAGCAGTGTATGCTAACAGGGATGGGTCGGCTTACATAAGCGGAGCGTGAACAGAGAGCTGGTGTTAGAGCTGTTACAATAACAGGACGGAGACAAGCTCGGACCGAGCGCTGCTCTGACTCACTCTGCTGCTGCTCTTCTGATTGTGAAATTTTGTGGTTTGATTGTATGTGGAGTTCTCGAGCTGCTGGTGGTTTATTTGACGTCACCAAAGACGGAAACTTTCCCGACACTTTGAGTTGAGAAATGTGGTCGATGTTGTTGATGTGAAGTTTCAAAGCAGCTCGGACATTTTCATCTGCAGAGGCATGAGCTCCAGCAACAGTGAAGTGATGTAGAAACATGCAGCTTCAGCTTTAGTCAAATGTTTTATAAGAGCAGTTTCAGGCATTGTACACTAATGTACAGTAAGTGTACAGCAGGATGATAATCTTTTTTTTAAAAAACAAAAAGGAAAAAGACAGTAAATGATATGGCTGATAACTGTAAACATCCTCCAAGCTGAGAACCTGGATGTAGACTGAAGTGAAGATAAACAAGTAAAAAGTAAAAATACCTAAATCAATACAAGGATTTAATGAACCCATACATCACACTCGTCAGTTTATAGAACTGCATTAAAATTAAGTTAACAGGACATCAGAGTGGAGGATTGTAAGAAAGGTGACAAATCTTTTTGAAATATGCAAGATTACCAAGAAGTATGTATCCTACCCTCTCTAGTTGTAGATATTTCTTTTTCCAGTGTGTGAAAAGCAGCTTTTTAGCAGCATTATTCTTTTTATAGTATAACCAGATCTTTTTATAGTATAACTAATATAACATTAAATCAATCTAAGGATAAAAGATTTGAGAAAAAGTGGAGAAGTCAAGAACGGAAGCAAAATAGGTATGAAATTGTAAAAACTGGGTTTAAAAAATGGTTCAAAAGCGGGAAAAAAGTTGAAAGGTGCAAAATAGGTATGAAATTGCAAAAAAAATGGCAAAAAAAATTCAAAAGTGACCAAGGAAAATTGATTATAGCAGCAAAATTGGGATTAAATTTCAAAAACCATGTAAAAATTCCAAACATGGTCTGACAGTGGCCCAAAAAAAAGATGAATGAGAGAAAGAAAGGCATAAAGTTGTAAAAAACTGGGTTGAAAAAGAGACTGCTAGTCTCGTGTGATCAGCGATCTTTGGGGTGCTGGTTTGGCGGAGTGGTTAGCAGCCATGCACGTCCCATGTACCTGCTTCTGCCGGTCCAGGTTCGAATCCCGCCTGTGACCAGTTTGCAGAGTGTCTTCCCTCCTCTCTCACCCCCTTTCACAAGCCTATCCACTGTCTCTCTCCATCAATAAAGGCAATAAAATGCTGAAAAAATACATTAAAAAAAAAAAAGATTGATCTTTGGATTTTATGGATCGATTATGAACCAGTTAAAGGAAAATCGATTAAATCAATTTTTTTAACCCAGCCCGAGTCATGATCAGCAGGTCCTGTTGGAGCCTGTGAGCTACAGGTTACTCCTGTTACTGACTCACACGCTGCTCACCTGTAAATCTGCTCAGGTAAACATAAACCTGCTGAGGTCACTAAAGCCGACTGACTGCAGCGATAACTAAAATAATGTCGTCAGAGCTGGTGTGGAGGCTCTGCTCTCATAGCTGTGCTCCTGTTTGTGTGTTTGTGTCGGAGGATGAGTCCGAACACGTCTCTGCAGAAACCAGCCACCAGAAAACTCGCTCAGTCTCTGGAAACTTCTCTGCATTCCCACAGAAATCTGTCTGGACAAATCACATTCCTGTGAAGAAGTGCAGCAGACTGGACTGAGCCGCTCTGCTGACTGATTAGTTTATCTGTGGATTGATTGACCCAAAACAAGCTTCATGACTGACTCGTGTTTGTGTGTGCGTGTTGACCTGTTACACAAACTCTGCTTTACTGATTTAACCCAAAAACAAACTTCATACAGTCATAATCCTTAGCTTATAGATGATTCAAACAGCATAAAAACCGTAAAAACAGCAGCGTGGATTACTGTATTAACCAACACAAAGACTCTTAAAGCAGAGCAGCTGGGTAAAAACACTCCAGTGAGACATTAAATATTAACATGTCATGTCAGAGTGTTGGAGTCAGCAGCAGTAATATCTTAGAGAGAAGCTAAAATCATCCAAATTAAAGCTGAATGTGATTAAAAAAAAGAGGAAATCAAAAGGCTTTTTTATGTAAAGCTTTTCAGCTCACCACAGAATGTTGTTTAATCTTAAGAGTAAAAAATCTAAAGCTAGGCAGTTACTATTTTCTAGTTATTGTAATTTCTCAGATTTTTATTTATTTCATTTTTAATTATTTTTATTTATGTATCTTTTTATTTATTTTTATTACTATTATTACTATTATTATATTTACTTTTTATTCATAATTTATTATTATTTTCATTTATTTTTTGCCTCTTTGTTTTGATAAGTCAATATGTATACAAAGTATGTAAACAAAAGTAAATGATATATGCATGTGCTGTGTCTTAATAAAAAAAACTCTAAAATTAACCCTATGAAGCCAATTGTATCATATTTGATACATACTTTTATAGTACCTCTTTCTACTCAATATGATCAACGAATTACAAAAAAAACATCTGAATATAATCAGATATATATTTCATATCATTATGAATCTAGCTAATGGTTTGTTTTCATGGTCAAGGAATCTAAATATTTGGATGAAATAAAGGTAAGACTAATATTTATGGTGCTTTCTTAGCTGATATTTTAGTTGATGATTTTTGCCATTGCCAAGAATACCTAGAGAGCTATATGTTAATTTTTGGGATCATCTTGCCAAGTGTTTTTGTCCTTTAATACCAAAAAGCGATACTGACTTGGAAGAACATGCTGTCTTTTGAATTAGCAAAGTTTAATCACAAAATTAAATCTTATTTTTTCTCCAAAATATTCAGACACCATCTCAGTTATTGTGGTTTGACTGATATGACTTGTATAACCTATGACATTTTTGGATCCTTCATGAAATACACCTTTTATTTTTTGCTCTGTTGAATGTTTTTATTCCATCATTACCAGGATTATGAACTAAGGGCAGTTTTTCAAATAGTTTAGTCTAAATTTTGCTCATCAGCTGTTCTCTTAAATGTTCTCTCTCTTGTATCAGCACCTAGTTTGCGATGCTTTTCCAGCCTTTGTAGAAGTAAATGAAGGTTAATGGAGTCGGGTTGATTTGGGTGAACTGACCCTTTAAAATCACCACAGATTGGTATGGATTTGCCGGCAGTGCAGTCCGATCGATTCCTGATCAGCAAGTGTTTGACCTGCAGGATTTCTCCTCCATGTTGACGTCTCCGTCCTGCAGCTCTTACACACTTGGACTGACCCTCGTCATTATCTAACAGTCCTCAAGATTAAATAATAAAACATTTAATTGTTAACGTGACTCACGAGCGCCGCGCCCTCCTAAGAGCCGCCTCGCCCGTCCACATGACATCACTCTGAGAAATCAATGAACTCCATCAGCCTGGACCCGGACCATGTGCCGGGGAGAGATGGGATTACGTAAGCTGGTGTCGAGTTTCTGAGCGTGGAGGGACCCGTGTGAGTGGATTTAGGAGGAAAGCAGCTGGTTTCAGACCTTATCCAGACTCAGGGCAGGGCCTTTGTTTCATGTTCTCTCTGCAAAGACATAAAAAGGCTGCTCTGTTTGGTACAAGTTAAATAAATTGTGTCGGGCAGAAACAGGCTATAACCCTAAACAGACAACTCAAGCAAAAACAGATAAGACTGATTTTATATTTATTTATTTATACAGTTATTGGGATAAAGATAGACCGTGGGTAGTGGCAAACTGTGGATTTGTATTTGAATTTAAATTGATTTTATTTCTACTATGTATGCAAAAAAAAGAAAATAGATAAAAATGCTATTCACATACATGGGAAAAAAATGAAAGGAAGAAAAAGAAATGAAGTATATATACATGTTTAAAAGCGAGAAGGAAGAAGTAGAAATACTATTTGAGTTCTTGTTCCTGTGTATTCTTAAACATAAGCAGTAGATCTTCTTATAGTGAAACCAATATGACATTGAATTAATTTAAGGATAAAAGATTTGAGAAAAAGTGGAGGAGTGAAAAACAGAAGCAAAATAGGTATGAAATTGTAAAAACTGTATAAAAATGGTATAAAAGCGGAAAAAGGTTAATACATTGCTGCAAAAAAGGTATGAAATTGAAAAAAATGGGGGAAAAATTGGCAAAAAAAAAATCCAAAATTGGGAATTGAATTTGAAATTAAATTTCAAAAACCATGTAAAAATTCCAAAAATGGTTCTGACAGCTACCAAAAAAGATGGATGAGGGGATAATAGGCATAACGTTGTAAAAATGGGGTTAAAAAAGGTAAAATTGGTCCAAAAGTGGGGAAAAAAGCGTATGACTAGAGGTAAAAAATAGGCATGAAATTGCCAAAAAAATTACATCACAATGCCAAAGTGTTCAACACATTTTGGGCTAAAAATATTGAACCTTCTGCGATTTGAAAATTGCAACAAGCCATATTGCGATTTAATCTAATTTGCAATTAATTGTTCAGCCCTAATGTGTATCGTGAAATAATTGATTGATGTGCACTGTCCTAATCAAATAAATTAAATTAAATCGAAATCTTTTTAATAATGAAGGGCATCAGTATGATCCTCAGTCCTCTTTGTAATGTAAAGGTTTGTCTGAAATGCCCACAGAACTTTCATTACTGTCAAGTTTTTTAGATATATGAGAAGTCTCAGTATATTTCCCAGCCCTTTGCACGCTGTCCTCAGATGGTTAAGGTGATTAAAATGTTAGAGACGTTAACCAGAGGGAGCGGCGGGTGCATTGAGTGCAGCGTGCTGGTTTCTCTTCCACTTTGGCTGGCGGGTTGACCACTGATATGTCTGTGTGTACCCAGGCAGCCACATCAGACATTTAAATATATTTTACTGTCACCGTACACGCCGTCAGAAATGCAAACCACTTTTTATCTTTATCTGCTGGATGGATGTGGATAAACATGATAAACGTAGGAAGAGGTGTTGCACCTGTAGCTTGTTTTGTGTCTCAGGTTTGTTAAACTCGTGACTGCAGAGAAGAAGCTGTTGAAAAATCACCTGAATATCTCGCTGTAATGCTGAACATCAAATTGTTGGTAAATTGGTAAATTGTTCTTTTTGTGTATGAGGTCCATTTTTCCAGGGTAAATCCACACCACTATGATGTTTCATGCCGCTCACCTCACCTGTATCTCACCTGTTTCTTGCCTATGTCTTTACTCAGGTACTGACATCTCGGTTGGAGAGGAAGTCGCCATCAAGTTGGAATGTGTGAAGACCAAACACCCACAGCTCCACATAGAGAGCAAAATCTACAAGATGATGCAGGGTGGAGGTACTGTGTCCTGTTTTTTACTTTCTTATAAGCAAAACTTTTTTTGTAATTCAGATTTTTATTTTAAACAATTATGAAAGAGAAAAAAAGAATGCATTACATAACAGCAATCATTCTCCCCCTTTTTTCTTTTTTTTAATGAGCAGATAAGAACCAACACATTAGTAAGAGATTAAAAACAAATGTTAAGCATTGAAAGTGGACCTGAACAGAAAAAATACAGCTACAGACACACACACCGCAGAAAAACAACATTGGGATTTTATGATTACATCGTGCTATCACAAGAACCAATTAAGCTCATTTCTGTCTTTTATAATTGTCTTGTTACAAGACATGTCAATTTCAAATCCAAATAACGAAAGTAATGAAAGTAAACTAAATGTTAAGTTAAGCAAAATAGAGTAATTGTAAAGATTTAAGAAAGTAAGTGACTGAATTAAGTGAACTTAAGAATAATGAAGTGAAAATGGAATAGATTTATGTAAAATAAAAGAGTGGGGAATCTAGCATCCATTAGTTTTTAAACAATTCTTAAGCAACTTAAAACAGTGCAGCATTCTAGTAGTAGTAGTAGTACTAGTTTATTTGAACATGCAAGAAGTAAATGTCATCTATTACATTTATGCAAATGTGGCAAAATACCAATACAAAAATGATTAAAGTCCCATTAGTTGAGAAGTTACACTGATTGATTTCATCCACATGCTCGAAAAAGAGTGGGAAGGTGTACAAACTTATTTAATCCCACTCCTTCTCCATTAGGTATCAAAAGTCAATTATTTCATGTCCTGTTTTATATTAATGCAATTGCTAAATCTCATACAAGGTAATCAACAACCAAATATGCCTTATGAATTTATATGTATGCATATATACATACATACACACACATACATACCACCAACAAAAAATCATATAGACCAAAAATAAATATATAACAATTTAAATAAACACTAGACACCTGGTGAAAGCCACACCTTATTCCTCCCTGTATCTTGTAAAAATACATTCTTTGTCCCTTTTTTTGAATTGATGGATATTTGGACATACCTTAAACTCCACATTCAGACTGTTCCACAGTTTCACACCACAGACACAAATACAAAAACTTTTCCTTTTTGTACGCACCATTGTAACTTTAAAATTAGATTTACCCCTTAAATTGTGTGTTCTGATATATAGTACACAAAGGTTGTTTGTTCTGCACTATTTTCTGAAAAATCACAATAAGCACAAGCATGTGAACACCATGTGGACCAGGGTCACCACGCTCGGGCCGGTTGGTCCTGGAGCAGTGTGAGTGCAGGTCAGCAGAGAGCAGGGGTGGGCATGGTGCAAGACAAAGAAGTGATGGTGTCCTTCATACCATGAGCAGGAGAGACTCGATCATGTGCTTGTGCTTCATGCAAAGTCAGTGCAGAAAAGCAAACAAAGGTGAAGTCATGCACGCAGAGTAAACACATGTGAGTGATATGAATCATTGCATCATTAATTTTAAACAAACAGAAGAATAACAAACTTTGAGAAATGGAGGACCAGCAAGACTGCAGACTGATATGTTTAAAGGATAAGTTTGGTTTCTACAGCTTTCACATTGTTTATAGAATGAAGTAGAACAATATACTCACCCAGAAGACTTTCCTGATCCAAACAGTGCTTCAGGAGATATTTAGATCCAAAATCGAGCGGCGGACATCCGTATAATGGTAGCACATGGGGCATGTATAGAACCGCTCCTAAAACTGCATTAATCGTCCAAAAACTCATTAGTTTCACCAATATTTCATCATGGTCCGCTTGCGCTACTCCTCCATTACAGTCTGTGTCGCTCCAGACATGTTTTTGTGGCTGTGCTGACCTCTGAACTGAAATCTTTGGGTGCTTCCATGCATGCGCAGTACGGCTCATTGTTTCAGCAGCGACCGCTGGCTACACAACAACCCTCTTCTTTCAGTTTTGTGCAAAATGGACGAATATCTATCGGATGAACGTGTTGTGGACGAGAACTTTGAATATGATGGGTGTCCTTACAGTTTCAAGCCAGAGTTTAAAGATGAAGAGCTCATCGAAAGGAGGACGCTGAGGCAAAGAGAAGAACAGCTGGCCAGAGAGCAGTCTTCAGTTCAGAGGTCAGCACAGCCACAAAAGCATGGGTGGAGCGACACAGACTGTAATGGAGGAGTAGCCCGAGCGGACCGTGATGAAATATTGGTGAAACTAATGAGTTTTCAGACGATTAATGCAGTTTTAGGAGCAGTGCTAACATGCCCCGTGTGCTACCATTATACGGATGTCCACCGCTCGATTTTGGATCTAAATATCTCCTGAAGCACTGTTTGGATCAGGAAAGCCTTCTGGGTGAGTATATTGTTCTACTTCATTCTATAAACAATGTGAAAGCTGTAGAAACCAAACTTATCCTTTAAGATCAGCCTGTGGATTGAAGAGTTTGCAGACTGATATTTTTGAGATCAGCTTGTTGAGCGGTGTGATCGTCCACAGCAGACAGTTAGCCTCCGTCAGCACATCCGTGCACACATGCGTTTGTATTTTTGCTCCAGCAGCAGAGGATTTATTAGGGCACACAGGCTGACCCAGACTGGGGGATGTATTTGCGTTTGTACGTATATAAATAGCTGATGCAGAGCATGTTTGTGTGTGTGTGCCGGGAGGTGCTGAGCTGCAGCTTTTTGTCGCTGTCTGCCTGTAGAAGGAAATGCCAGATGGCCTCTTCGCCTCGGCAACGTCAGCCAATTACCAGCTACTACTAAACCAGCTGGCCTCGGCCTTCACACCCCCCCAGTGAGTGTGTGCTGCAGGGAGGAAGGAGGAGGAGGAGACACTGAGCAGGACAGAGCCATTTCTGTTCCCTATAGAGGCGTCTCACAGGAATAAACAAGGCCGATCGAGGAAGCCTCCCTTTACAGAGCTTTGTCTTTGAGCCTGACACTCAGGGTTCGTTCAGTCTTACAGGAGATATTGTGCAATAAAAACAGAAAATACAGACTGAAGAAATCTTAACTTTGATATAAATTGAGGTCTTGATGTGTAAACAGTTCAGCAAACAGCCCACAGTGACGTGTTGGAAGAATGTGGTTGAAAACATGTTTTTGCTTGACGCCACTTCACAAAGAGTTTGTTACACTTACTCTGTGGAAAGGTTATCTTTGTAAGAGAGCAGCATGTCAAGCTCTAAATGTCTACTATGATTTTTTTTTCGATGTGAGCTTTTGCAGTTCACTCATTTCAGTTGTCTGAATTTGTTGTAATAAGAGATAAGATTTGATTGCAAAGTTAACAATAGAACATGTGCTAGTTTGGTGGAATTGTAAACAACCAGGCTCGACTTGTTAACAAGCTGACGATTTGTAAATTAACAAACTATTAATTCAGTGCTTCATTTTTCAAGCTGCATGTATTTCTAGCTTTATAAAGATGAGATCAGTCTTACTGTTTTGTCTGTTTCTGTTTGTATTTGTGGTTTTATTTATGGACCTCGAGCCTGTTAATAAAAGTAAAATCTATTTATCACCCATATTACTCTCTGTGCTCCCCCTTGGCTTGGCCTGTCCGCTATCATTGGCTTCACAGCAGCATAAACTCACTCCAATGTCGGCTAGTGTTGGTTGATCTTTCTGTAAAGCAGATCAAACATGAAGTCCTTCTTGATAAAAATGTTGGATTTATTTTGATAGTTGCATTAATAGTTAAAAGGATTTTGTGTCTAAAAAGCTTCATAATCACTTGAAGATTTTCCTCCTCACATCTCTTGTGAGGGCCCGATGAGGAGCAGTGGAGGGCCTGATTTGGCCCCTGGGCCTCCAGTTGAACATCACTGCTATATAGAAATATGTCCAAACACCACTGGTGGGAATCTGCATTGAAAGTCATTCATTAAACATCTATCTGTGCCCGTTTGACTTTAATACAGTTAAAACCAGGGGTGGGCAACTTTAATGACCAAGAGGGCCACATAAAACCATTTTTCCCGGCCTGAGGGCCACATTGTAACAATTTTCAGAAACTCTCGATAATGAAAAGAATGTTGGATAAACAACAAATGAGAATATACATTTGTCATAATTAGGGATGTAACGATATGGAAATTTTGTATCACGGTTATTATAACCAAAATTATCACGGTTATCATTATTATCGCGGTATTGTTGCAGTGTGCTCAAAATGTTCTAAAAGTACTTTTACACAGAATTGAAATCATTTAACCCCTTTATTGTTATATTCATAACAGTTCTTTTGTCTTTTTTGTCAATAAATGTGTCAGACTCAGAGGCCAAACAATGCAAACTGCGCATGTGCACCTCGCGTGAGGCTCCTTAATCGAGGGCAGATACATAGTTCCGGCTTTTCCAGGCAAAGAGTAGCATCACCGTGCGTTACTGAGGCAGTGTGGTGATCAAGCACGATATAACGGTAATTTTAATTGGACATGGTAATGATTATCGTGGGAAATTTTATCGCGGTTTACCATTTTACCGGTAACCGTTACATCCCTAGTCATAATATTAGAATACCAATATTCATATATTACAACATAAATACAAGTTATTATGCATAATCAAATGAACTTGATACAGAATTCAAGCAAATTTAGCTCATATACATGGAATTAAAGCCAATGAAGCAATTTTCAAATCAATAAAATGTTTTTCAAATTTTTAAAGCTTAAATATTTTGCTGCTGCCATTTTTTAAATATGGTATTGAGTAATACTTGATGTAATGTTAAAGGCTTCATAAAAGAGCTTTAGAGCCACTATAATAGTAAAGTAAGGCTGTAAATAAGTTACATAAGATTATATAGAATTATTTCTATTGGATATCTGAGTTTTCTTCATATTTACAGCTGCTGGTTTTTGGGAATGACTGGCGGGCTACATTTAGTGATGTGGAGGGCTACATCTGGCCCCCGGGCCGCCACTTAGCCACCCCTGGTTTAAATCGTATTTAGATGTCGTTATTCAAAGACGAGGCTGGCACAGATTTTTCCAAATAAAGCAGATGTTTGTAACAGATGTGGAGGCTTACCCTGCAATCTTACACATATGTTTTCTCTTGTTCAGCTCTCACAAACTTTTGGAAAATTTATTTTAATACCATGTCCAAGGTACTCCCAAGAATTGTTGACATTTCACCACACAGCGGTATTTTTGGTCTACCGCAAGAGTATGCCCGATACTCTACTAAAGAACTGGAAGTAATAGCTTTTACCTCTTTAATTGTTAAGTGCCACCTCCTCCTTAACTGGAAATCTACAACAGCTCCTTCAGTGGATTAATGAGGTTATGTCCTTTTTAAAAGTAGAGAAACTGAGACACTCAAAAAGGGGTAACCTCAATAAACTTAATACATGGCAGCTATTTATGGATTTCTTTGCAACAATGTAAACCTCCTTCCTCCTTTTTATTTTATTTTATTTATTATCACTTTTATTATAAATTTATTTGTATATTTTATATGGATGCACTGAATATTCGGTGACCAAATATATTTGGCTGTATATTGCAAAAAAAGCCATATTCGGCCTACAGTTGAGTGAGGTAATAGCAAAGCCGAATAATACCGTGTGACGCAATGACGAAATCAAAAATGACTGTGGCTGAGCAGACTTGTGTTGAAAGGACAATAATTCATTTGTTGCAGGTTTATCCACTTCAGTGCACTTTAGTTTTGTTTTAAGGCCTGATATGAATGAAAAACTTTGTTGTGCAAAGGGCTGCAGGAATATTAAAAAATGTCATAATATTCAATAAACACTTACTTTTCAAACATGTCTAAAAATGCATTCTAAGCTATTTATGCACTAGTAAAAAATATAGTGAACTACTATGCCTCCGCATTGGATATTCGGTACTCGACCAAGCGTGTATATTTTATTCGGCTTCGGCCACAAATTCTCATTTTGTTGGATCCCTAATATATTAATGTTATTTAAATAAATACATACACTGTCTGTTTGATCCTCATTTGTATTTGTTAAAAGTTCTGGAAAAAAACATTACACAAATCTAAAGGTGTATACAGACAACATTGTAAGTGCCTTGTTTCTGTTTTAGGTATCCACATCAATAAAAAAAATATGAAACAGAGAAATATTTCCAAACTAGATACCAATGCATGTCGCCAGGAGAGCGAAGTTTCTACTCGACTGGGTAGACCTGTTTTTTTTTTATGAAGGAAGAAAAACATTTTATCCTTACAGCCAGTATGTGGGATATTAATAGCTCATTGGTATGGCTAAAAATGGGCTTTAAATATCTAACCTGTTTCTTTATTTGTGGAGTTAAGCACATAAATATTAGTGTTTGTCTTTTGGATTCAAAAGAAGCAGGCTTCAAGTGTTGGGAGAAGGTCAGGTGTAGACAGTTTGTTGTAGCTTTTAATGCACTCAAATCTTTTTTTTACTTAATAAAGACTTTTAATTCATATCACAATATTGAGCAATGTTGTTACACAGTGGATGTTATTCCAATATCTTGCAGGCCTAATCAAAAGCCACCCAAGCTTTAATGATGATTCAGTTTTGATGATTAAGAACTGCAGATGCTTTACATTTTTGTGATACCTTGAAGAGATATTTGACGTAAACTCTCCTCCTCCTCTCTCCTGCAGTCGGCATTCCTACGATAAAATGGTGCGGAGCTGAGGGCGACTACAACGTGATGGTGATGGAGCTGCTGGGACCGAGTCTGGAGGACCTGTTCAACTTCTGCTCTCGAAAGTTCAGCCTGAAGACGGTGCTGCTGCTCGCCGACCAGATGGTGAGGAAGAGAAAACAGATCCTGCACACCTGGGCTGCACAGATGTTTACTTCTTCTTTCATTGTTTTATTTCAGACATATTTCTCATTGGTAATCAGGGTTAGAAAAGTCAAAGGCTCTGCAGGAATCTGAGCTCCTGGATTGTTTTTCTTGTTTTTAAAAAGAATAAAGGCAAAGGAAAGAGAGGAGAAAATGCAAGACTCATACATGCAAATAAATAAGAAATAAAATTAGGAAGTACCGTAACTTCTCAAATATAACAGGCTTTTTTTTGCTCTTAAGGTCAAATTTTCGGGTGCATATGTGCAGGAGCACAAGCAAAATGCGTCAAATATTTTGTCTCACCAACATTGTGGTTTGAACACATTCTCAATGTCACGTTACCGCTCACGTGTCGACAGCAAGGGCACCAAAATAGCTGCGCTGTGATTGGTTGAAGACATTACCGTAATGATAGCTGCTCTCTGATTAGTTGGCACACTACAACTGAGCATGCTGGGATTGAAAATGTCATCAAAAAGAGAAAGTTACCCAGCAGCTTTCAATAGAAAGGTGACTGATGAGGCTTGGCGTGTGTGAAGCTAACATTCTTGGGAGGAGGGGAAAGAAAACAGAGAAAATGAAGGATGGACCAACATAAAAAAAAAAAAAAAATAGGCGTTTGAGAGAGTTAGGTTTGGGCAAAATGCAGTTGCACATTTTGTTTGAGCGAAGTGTTTTTCCTTGGAAAAAATGGGATGCGTGTTATAAATCAGTGTGTATTATATTTGAGAAATAACAGTAATGATTATTTTTAGAAAAAGGAAAGGACTAACAAAAGCTGGGCCAAAACAAGACACTGAAGTAGACTATGAGGATTGAATTGTGCAGTTTTTTAATTAAAGTATTACATTAACAGTAAAATTATCCAATTCTTTCATGTTTTTGCAGCATATTGTTTTGATATTCCATCTTTATAATAAATATATTTTACACTTTATATATCCAGATTAGGATTGGAGATTAGAATTATTTTCTGCAGAGGATTCAAAAATTAAAAATCTGGATTTTTTTTTCATTTGAAAAAATATAAACACTGAAACTTTACAGTTTTTATGATGGTGGCCTTGTCAGGTTTTCACAAGCAATTTTTTAGGCTTGTATTTATTTTTCTAAAATTAGATTAAATATTGATCAGAGAGAAATATGTTAACAACATAATCAACATTTTATGACACACACTTTAATCTTAAGAGGGAAATTCTGATTTGGGAATACATTTTTACAACAAAAAGGTAGAACTTGATTCATGTCATTTTTGTGTCACTTTGAGTTTTTTGGTTTGAGAGAGAAAAAAATTGATTAAAATCGTAAATCAAGTTTTGTGGGGAAAATTCAGGTGTTTTGTTATTAGGCCATATCGCCCAGCCCTAGTCAGGATTTTATTATTAAATTACTTGCCGAACAAAAAAGGTTAAAATAGTCATCAACTACACAAAATTCCAAAAGAACAAGCTCTATGTTTTGCAAACTGATGGGATTTTTTATGGTATATTTCGGTGGTTCTACCTACTTTTTTTTTTGTATTTTATTTTGATTTCAAAGGATACAGTTACCACATGATACCAGGGTGTAAAAGAAAGATCTCCCAGTTCGTGTCTCACTAAATGCGTGTAATATTTAAGTCTCCTCGTATACATGTCCTGCTTTTACCGACTTCACTTCTTCTTCCTTCCTTCACAGATCAGCCGCATCGAATACATCCACTCCAAGAACTTCATCCACAGAGACGTGAAGCCCGACAATTTCCTCATGGGGCTCGGCAAGAAAGGTAACCTGGTTTACATCATCGACTTCGGCCTCGCCAAGAAATACCGGGACGCTCGAACGCACCAGCACATCCCCTACCGCGAGAACAAGAACCTGACCGGCACAGCCCGCTACGCCTCCATAAACACACACCTGGGCATCGGTAAGGAGCTCACACTCTTAGCCCGAGTGGTGACGCAGACGGACCCACCGTCCTCCTGGATTCTGACTCGGTCCTTTTTTTTTGTTTACAGAACAGTCGAGACGAGACGACCTGGAGTCTCTGGGATATGTCCTCATGTACTTCAACCTCGGCTCTCTGCCCTGGCAGGGCCTCAAAGCTGCGACCAAGAGGCAGAAATACGAACGAATCAGCGAGAAGAAGATGTCCACGCCCATCGAGGTCCTCTGCAAAGGCTACCCATGTACGTGAAATCCTCAATCTGAAACAGGAGCGTTTGGAGTAGAGAGAGTGCCAAATTATAATAATAAATGTATAAAAGATAAAGCAGTTAAAAGTGGAAATATAATACGTAAAAATAAAAAAATAATAATGCAGCTACATAAAGCAATATTAACCAAAAAATGAATCCATAAAAGAAAAGGATAATGAAAGTAGAAATACAAAAACAAGTTAATTAAGTAATGTTAGAAAATAAGATTAAATGTGCTTATAAATAAAATACAAAATTAAATAATGTAGCTGTAAAAAGAAATATTAATCAAAAAAATAAATCCAGAAAGACAAGGCTAATAAAAGTAGAAATATAAAGATGAATATAAAAAACAAAATGAAATGATGAAATAATAATGTTGCTACGTAAAGCAATAATAATCAAAATGAGTCCATAAAATAAAGGATAATAACAATTGAAATACAAAGACAAGTTAGTAAATAAAGTGCGTTAAACTAAAATAAAAATTACATGATGTGGCTATATAAAGAAATAATAATCAAAAAATAAATCCAGATTATTAGAACATTCAAAAAATAAGATGAAATGTGCTTATAAATAAAATAAAAATTAAATAATCTGGCTAAATAAAGCAGTATTATCAAAAAAAATAAATCCAGAAAGACCAGGCTAATAAAGACTAATAAATACAATAATTTAAAAATGTGGTTTTATAAAGCACATTAATTTTACATTATAGTCAGTACATAGCCTTTGCTTTTGAGATGCACTTTAATGCGGCTTTGACTGCGCACATTAAACGCCACATTGTCATTACTTTAACTGCTTACTTTATTTCTTTCTATTTTTCTTTTACCACTCGCAATGTCACTTTTAAAAGCAAAGGAAAAATTTGCAGTAGGAATGTCGTTGTGCGCAGGATCAGAATCAGAAGGAGGAATCCTACGGAGGCAGCAGAGATGGGTCACAACAGTTGCAAATGCCACAAAACGTCGGCGTAACGGATCAACGCATCCACACTAAGCCCCAACACGTTCTTTAAATGTGTGTCCAATAACAAGGAAGAGACAGGTGGAGCTCGTCCCCGCTAACTAGCTTAGCTCAAACACTGGGAGTCAGTGGGAAGTGTTAGCTGGCTTCTCTTCTATTTCAACTTTTATTATCCTTTTCTTTTATGGATTCTTTTTTTGATTAATTTTGATTTATGTATTAAAACATTATTTATTGAGTAAGTATTCATCTTTATATTTCCACCTGTATTTGCTTTTTCTTTTCTACATTTCTTCCATAAATGTCTCTGCCAATCTGTTAAAAAAGGAGAATATGCATGAAAAAAATGTGACCAAACCTGCCTTATATGGCAGCATTTCCTCCAAAACAGAGCAATGACTGACTGTAACTGTTTCTGTTAGACTTTCTTTTACCATCTATCAAAATAGAAATTAAAAAAATTATCATCTGCTTTGGTAACAAGTTAATTCTCATTATTGCATCGAAAAAGTGAGTGGAATCAGTTTAAATTCTGTGTTTAGCCTGTAAGACTGCTGATTGGAGTTGTGTTTAAGTGCATGTAAATGTTGATAAAGTAACTTCACATGAAAGCTTTTTATATTTTTAATTTAAAGGAAACTATGCAGATGGTTTCTATGTGGTGACCAGAGTTGCCCGTCCCCGATCTTAGAGCTTATGTTTACGTCTAAACCTGCGGTGTCACGTTTATTCAGCCCTCAGCTCTGAGGCTTTGCAACAGCTGCTCTTAAACTAAAAATGTGTTTTTGGATGTTTAACCTCAAGTTCAGTCAAAGTTATCTTTTCGGTGAGAAAGATGGAAACTTGTGATTTGCAGCTCATAAGAGGATAAACATTGAAGAAAGACAAATGATGGAAAAACTGCTGATTGAAGCTCATTCTGTTGAATAAACAGAAGAGTAGAAAGTCTTTGTCGCCATCTTACAATTATACAACAAAATAAGAAACGGAGTTTTAAAGGAAACGTTCATGATACTAAAACACAGATTTAAGTATTTCTGATTTGTTCAGTTTTGGAGCAGCATTGGCTCACACTCTCTCCAGGACTTAAACATGTTTTCTTTGTTCATGTTATTTTACAAATCTGCAGTCTTGGTCACGTGTTTGTGGTTCTTGCACATGTATTCACATTTCCCCTCCTCCACAGCGGAATTCGCCACCTACCTGAACTTCTGCCGCTCCCTGCGATTCGACGACAAACCGGACTACTCGTACCTCCGCCAGCTCTTCAGGAACCTTTTCCACAGACAGGGCTTCTCCTACGACTACGTGTTCGACTGGAACATGCTCAAATTTGTGAGTTATATCATCACCTTGCAGGGATTTACTTCAGGATTTCTGCATGAACAGCTGATCGGGAGCATTCAGGGGCTTTTTTGAGCTGCCAAGAAAAACTGAAGCACAGAAAATATAAACTTGGCAGGAGGAGCAAGGAGTCAAAAAAGTGCTTGTGGGTTATTTTTACATTAAACTGGCTGAAGGTACAATCGAACAAAATAAAGCTGACATCAGCACCGGTTAAAACTTTTCTATAATGACAACATAAACTCATTTACAAGTCTTATCTCAATATAATCACATGTAATGGACTTTACTTCTTACTGTATTCTATAATGTAAGGACACACACAGTGCAAAAACAGCTGTTTTTAATAATAATTTAGAAAGTATAATCAATCAGGTTGAACTTTATTTGTCTCTTTGGAAGACTGCTTCAGAAAAACTAAGATTCCAGTAGCATTGCATTAGCAGATATAAAATATACATATACATATCGTCCTCATTTACTACGATTTCTTTATTGTGTTAGGAGTTTCTGCAATAATTAGAAGCTGAATTTGTCAATGTTGTTAAGCAAAGTTTTGTGTTATAGCTGCCCTGCTTTTACACCTTTTGATTTAATCAGAAGAAACTAAAGGTGCTATAAGCTACCTTTGAATAATTTTTACAAGTTAAGTGGAGAAAAGGTGTCTCGGTTTTCTTTTGTTCATGAAAATCACGCTTTAGTTTCAGGATGTTTATTTTCATAAAATCACTGCAACTCAGTGATCTTAATGGGCAATGAAACTCTGATTTTGTCAACTTCCCATCGCCACATTACCCGAAAATATAAGTTAAATATAAAATAGGTCAGAAAAAACCTAAAGTATAAAATCTTAAATGCACACATGCAGTAAAAACTGAACAGTTCAATGTGTGAATGTCAGCTTTTATGCACAACATTTTACCCAGTGTTCACTCCTCATAAGCACACTTTATATTTATTGAATTATAATTATCCATAGTTTTATTGTAATTTTGTAGATATTGTTCCACATAAGGTCTCACCCCAGTTTCCAGGTTTGTCTCGTCTAGTGTTTCGTCCTCATGCCTGCAGGAAGCAAATCTAAAGTGCGGTAAGAATCGTAAAGATCACGAATGAACCACAACCTATGATAATTAACGAGAAAACAGGAAGAGAAACAAGTTAACTGGCCTGGATACTCAACTTCGGGAACAAGACAATTAAAACTAGAGCCAATTTATATTATTGGGACACGTCTTAGAGCACCGGGCTGTAAGTAGAGATATATAGCCGGCTACAAAACTACGATACTAAGTTTTCCAAAAATTGCTTGTGGTCACACATCAAAAACTACCGCTACGTAACTGGGAAGAGATACATTACCTCGTGGCTTTGCATCCTGTAAGTTGTTGAAAAAAGAAGTTGTAAAGCAATGCAGAGTTCTGAGGAAGGTCCGAGCTGCATTCATTAGCATCACAACAAACACATGCTTTGGCTTAGGTCAGGTCTTTACAACAGTCGCCGCGCGTGCTCATGGGTAGCAGAGTCTGTATGTCGGCGGAAATAGATTCTCCTCATAGCACCTTTAAATAACAAAGCTTAAAGGACATGACACACCCAAAATAATAGGTATCCAGTGAGTCATCAGAAAAACAAGATAGGAAGAAAAAAGACAAAAATTAACCACATTATAAGAGACAAAAAAGAAGAAAAAAAATCCTAAATAAGCATAACTAAAACAAGCTGTACCAAGAGGCTTATTTGTTTCCTACATACAAGCTTTAAAGTGATTATATGAAGCTTACTAATGCTGAATCAGAGCTCTTTCGTGAATGGTTTAGAATCAGCAGTTTGAGGCGGGACACTCCTGACGGACTCGTCTGAATGAAACTGTTAAACAGATAAATTATGAGATCAGATCAAAAGGCTGAGAAAGTAGGTTAAGAGAACCAGTTTGTGTATTTGGGTTAAGAGGTTGTTCGATTGGCAGACTCTTCACCGTGTGTTTGCGTTTCAGGGCGCCAACCGGGCGGTGGAGGATGCAGAGCGGGAGCGCCGTGAGCGAGAGGAGAGGCTGAGGCACAGCAGGAACCCCGGCGCTCGCGGGATGGCCGGGGCTTCAGGGAGAGCCCGGGCCGCTCAGGACGTCGCCGCCCCCTCTCCACTCAACCCCGCCGCACACACAGGTCAGTTTTAGATAATCAGAGACTGTATTGACCTTCTGTGTCACAAGACTCCCCCTCGTCCTCCGCCTGTTATCTGCAGTCGCACGAACAGACTTATCACGCCTCCGTCTGCCCGTGAAATCTCTGCATAGATTTTCACTCAGTGTTTTTGTCTCTCAGGTTTGGAGAAGGAGAGGAAAGTGAGCATGCGTCTTCATCGTGGAGCACCGGTCAACATCTCGTCCTCAGACCTGACGGGACGGCAGGACTCGCGCATGTCCTCACAGGTAAACAGAAACACCGTCTTTAGTTAGTCCACACCTGATCTACCTGAGAATTTCTACACTATAATAGGATAAAGGAAAATAAAGTAGACATGCACATCCTACATAAGGGGCTGGATCAAAAAATTGCATGAAAAGATATAAGACAATCGGCAGACCAAAAAAGAGCTGCCTTGAAATATTTGTGATGTTTCGAGCCAAACATCTCTGTTGGTTGATATAAAATTTTCTTTTTTGGTGTGAAGATTATCTTATACTTTACCAGAATATGACCTCCTTCGCCTCAAGTCACTTTAGTAAGGGGTGTGAAAGATTCTGCAAAGACTGATACGTTATTAAAGTCATTCAAAAACTTTCAGAAAACAAAAGTTAGAATATTCCAGTCTTTAACCTGTTCAAACCCAAAGTTCCAGATTTCAGGAATGCCTGCATGGTCTCCATAAAAACGCAAGAAAAAATGAACTATTCATGTAGAACTAGAAAAGCACTTGGAGAGCACAGTCCTCTCCCGTATTATGATTTTCACCATAAATATTAGTCCTACCTTTATTTCATGTAAATATTTAGATTCCTTGACCATAAAAACATACCATTAGCAACTGGATTCATAATGATATCTTTTTTAGTCTAGTAGTTATTAATGAAAATCTAATTTTTCATCATGGCAGATCCAGACGGTGATTCAGATCACTCCCAAAATCTAATCATTTGTTCCTTTCCCCAATGCGGACATTTCCTGAAAATTTCACTGAAATCAGTTTATAACATTTTGAATTATGTTGCCAACATCATAACCTCCTGGCAGAGGAATAAATAGTCATGCTGCACATCAAATTAAGCAGGAAATTTTTGCTACACAACCGTATAAGCCATTTTTACACACACCAAACATCAACGTCAACACCAAGCAAATAAATTATTAAATATCCAAATCTGTTTCACTTTGATTCAAACTTTTCTTGATTTGTATGGATTGGAAACCAGAAGAACATTCTCAATCTTGTGTTCTTTCCAGTAGAAACAGAAAAGTCTGTTATTTTGTCAGCAGGTTTACTTTTGTTGTAATATTGTCTGAGTACAGATCTTAAGAAGAAGATGATCCAGTGTCCAAACTCTGCTGCAGATGTTCAAACATGGTGACAGCAGGACTAATTCCTCTTGCTTTTATTTCTCATCAGGCAGGAATTCAAAGTAAAAACAATAAAACAGTAGCATTTAAATCGAGTTGAAGCCTTTTGTTTGTGCAGTAAAATCTTTATTTGTTAAGCAAATGCTCACTGAAAAGGAAGTTGATGTCACAAGAGAAGCCTGTTTGACTCTGAGTGTTCAGGTCAGGCTGCAGCAGAGCACAGAGCACTTCCTCTTTCTTAAACCAAATGTTATCTTGTTCCTCTTTTCACGTCTGACTATGAGTCACAGACATGAAGCAGCAGACAGACAGCAGGACTGATGTCAAAGTAAAACCATGAGACAGACGTGGAGCAAATTAAAGACAAAGAGGTTCAGAGATTCAGCTAAAGGAACTGTTTAGGGTTCTTTTAGATTTCAGAACATGGATTTCAGAACATGCTATTGTCTTTAAAGTGGAGTGTTAAACTTTACAGTCACAGTAACGTCAGTGTGACCTCTCCCTGTTTCCACTCTGCTGTTAAAAAGCCTCTCGAGCTTCTTTGTTCTCTCCCTGCTGTCAGGGCGGTGCGCCCCCTGCAGGTCAGAGAGGGAAACAGTCAGAAAGATGTTTACTTCAGACTAAAACAAACTCAAACTGCTGTTTGATGAGCAATAAAGTCAAGGGACGAGCCCAAATCTTCATAGATAATGCTTCAAATCCAAGGAAGTCTCCCTCTGGTGTTACAGTAATTATATTTTAACCTGTTCAGCCCTTTTTTAAGCCTTCTGCTTGAAAATGACATAAAGAAAAGAGTGAATCTCTGCAACCACAAGGTCTATTTGAATTATTCTGGTGTCACAATAAACATTTGAGAGATTTGTCCAGATGTGAATACTCGGTATATATGTGATTGGGACAGAGTAAATGAAGAAAGAAGTCAAAATAATTTGAAAAATTTCATCCTGGTTAAAAAAAAACAAACAATTTCTTATTATGAATATCTCTGTGAAATGATGCTGGAGTGGCTGTGAAACTCTAAAATAAATGATAAATATGTCTACATCATCTCTGCAAAGGACTTTTGTTATAAAGTGATGCAGAGCAAAATCAGCGAGGTTTTTATTATAATATAATCAGGTGAGGATTTTAGAAACGGTGCATATTGAGCAGAAGGTCAAAATATATGTTTTTTGTCAAATAGAAGCCAAATTTAATAAATAGTGTTTTAAACATATATATGAAGTACTTCTTACACATGATTAACTCGTTTTAAAAATTTTACTCAACTGCCTATTTTTTTCTATCTAAAATATGAACGGTGTGACACATTTTTGGTCTACATTATTCTTTGGCTGCTGGTGTCCAGAGTTTTGTTCGTAGAAAAACAAACTTAATGTTGATGGAAAGGTCTCAGTCTCAGCTTTCCCCAGATGTCTAGTTTTTACACACAAACAAGACATCTACAGAAAACACCAAGTGAATCCTGGCATCGCACAGGTCGTTCAGATTTAGATTTTTCTATTACTTTTCTTGCTTGGTGTTTTAATTGTGTTTGTTTTTAATAATGGCTTATATGTTCATGTGGCTGACTTTTTCCTGTTTAATATACACCATGACTTTATTTCTACAGGAAAAGTTCACTTTTTCTTTTTTATTATCTATTTATTAGAGAAATTATGCATACAAAAATATCTATATGTGTGTGTGTGTATGTATATATATATATATATATATATATATATATATATATATATGTATGTATATATGTAGAGATGTAGAGATGTGTGTACATACACACCATTTTCAGTATTTTTCAACATAACTTCACAGCATATGTTTTTTTCTTTTCACATTTTGATGACTATTTCTACATGAATTGTTCGTTATCTTTTTTTTATAATGTATTTATCAGATAAATGATGCATATATTTACACAAAATTTTCGGTATTATTCAACATTATTTCACAGCATCCATGTCCTTTTCTTTTCCTATTTTTGGTGGACAAACATACAAAAACTCATGAACCAAGGCGTTTACAGTATATTAAAAACAAAGGACATTTAGTTGTACTTACAAATTCATTTTGTGTCAGGGTAACAAATTAAATCCATTTTGCCCAAATTTGGCCGAACTTAACTTTTTTTTTTCCATTTTGTAAACCTTAAAAATGATTTTAAATCACTCCTCCATTGTCAGAGGTGATGGATTCAACCACCTTGTTATGATTCAACAGTTCAGTTTTTTTACATTTTTGTTGGAGAGCAGGCAGGCCTTCCTGAAATCAGGCACTTTGGGGCTGAACAGGTTAAATTAAAATACACTCACGAAGAATTAAAATTCATGTCTTTATTGATTATTTACTGTCTTTGCAGAGGATCAGATTCCCCTTAAACATGAACTATTTCCAGGGAATAGTTGTTAAACCTGCAGAAATCCACATTAAAGGCGGGATCCTTGTGCTGCAGCTTTGACATAACTGTGCTGAAATCACAGGTCCACAGTGAATAAAATAATCTTTCATTATGTCACTTTGATATGTGCTGCTGTTCCCTGCTGCTCATTAAGGTCTCTGGACCTGCTGAATAATTAAAATCATTTGCATGCATGAATATACATCATTACAACCGTGTCCTCTGCATACATTACACACCGACAAGCTCAGGGCTTATTTATGTGCCTGCTGGTTCTTTTAGCTCATTATGATTTATATTTAAAAATGTTTGAATAAATCATAGTGACGTAGAGGGAGGACACGGGCCGGGTTTGGATTATTCATGCTTTCATTCACGTATTTAAAATCAAACCGCCATCACTGTGAGGGTGAACGCTGAGATAACACACAGTCGAAGAAGAATTATGAGAATAAACAAAACAAATACAGAAAGATTCCCTTTTATAAGTCACAAACAAACACATTAATATCCTGCATTAATGGTGAAGTGAGGTGTTAACAGCAGACAGTAATTTAAATTGAATTATATTACAAGACGGTAGAAAACAAGCCAATTCAAGGGGAAAAGATAAAGAAATGTACAATTCAATTTTAAGAAGCAAATTTATTTAATAATAGAGGCATTTAACAGCAAAAAAAGAAGACATTACCACCATAACTGTTGCATACAGCTTCATTTGAATGAACATTAAAATTGCCGGAGACTATTTGCAACATTAAAATAAAACAGCCCATATGGAGAGGTTATTAATGCCTTTATTTTTTTGTAGATTTTCTTTTCTTTATTTTTTTTTTCTCTCTCCCTCTGTGTTGCAATTATTACTGAAAGTGTGTGAAGGCTCAAGACAGTTATTGTTAGGATGTATGTTATCTGTTAATTTTGACAATAATATAAAAAAAATTAAAAGTAAAACAGCTCAGCATTGCAGTCACTCTTTCTAATCACATTCATGTGTTGTTGTTTTTTTATCTATGAATAGTTCATTAAATAACTTTCAGTTCAGACACAGAATGTCCATCAGAGCCATTATTGGCAGATAATGGTTTCAGATCTCATCATTGGTTCATCAAAAATTGAAATATCTTCAGATATTTGCAGTAAATGTTGCTCATATTGCACCACATCTACATTTAATGCTCAGGTGTTGCAGCCGTGCAGGTGTGAAGCAGCATGCATTGGTCAGTAGAATAACATAATAGATGATTAATAAACTGTACAAACTAAAAACAAACAAGTAGACTAAAATAGAGAATTAAAATAATTCTAATGAACAGAACAGAGTGTCATTCAGGTCAACTGATTCATTCTGTACATAGAAGTGAACAGTGGAGTTAACAGCAGTTATTTTAACAGTGTAAATTATTTTATCTCAACATGCATAAAAGGTTTGTTGAATAATGTACAACATATTTAAATAACATATTACTATATGGATGAAAAACTGGTTCAGATGATGTTATACATATTAAAGTGCAGTAGAGTGCAATATTAATGTTATAATATATTATCATAATAATAACAAGAAAATGCTTTTAATGGCGTGCTCAGTAAGAGACAGGGCAGCTGGTTTCCCAACAGTACAACTTAATTTATAAATTGTTTTTAACCTGTTCAGCCCTAAAGTACCCGATTCAGTGAATGCTTGAACGCTCTAAAACAAAAAACTAAGAAGAAGTGAACTGTTTTCAAAATCCTCGCTTGACTCATTTTGCTCTGCATCACTTTGTAACAATATTCCTTTGCAGAGATGATGTAAAAATATTTATTATTCATTTTTGGAGTTTTACAGCCACTCCAGCATTTTTTTTTTTAAAGCGAGGATGAAATTTTCAAATTATCCTGACTTCTATCTTCATTTACTCTGTCCCATGATAATAAATTAATATTTTATTTTGGTTACAATATACAGTACAGAACTTAATTTTACAAAAAAAGAACATAAAAGCATAAACAAAGCTAAACATTTTCTCAATAAGAGACAAAAAAGAAAAAGGTTAAAATAAAACAAAACAAACAAACAACAAAAAAACAATTGAAAATTTTTTTGCCTTTCCTGTCTGATACATGAAATTAACTAGACCATCCATCATACCAGTAAAGTCACAACATAGCAGCTTTTACTCCATGAATTATTCATCATAAAAAATGTTGCAGTATTTTCAATTATAATCCCTTATTATTTTATAGGGCTGGGTTAAAAAATAAATTTAATTGATTTTAATCGATTCTCCTTTAAATGGTTCATAATCGATCCATAAAATCCAAAGATCGATCTTTTAACGTGGGTAGTTTTTTCTTCATTGGACGGTCCAAGAAGCAGCCTGTGGTATCAACTCTGCTAGTCTTACGTTTAGCTCTGCTTTCCACTGAACAAGCAGCAAGCAGTCTAAAAAACATGGAGGAAGCGAGCAGCACTATATGGGCACCAACGGAGAGTTTAATGATTAATGTTTGGACATATTTCAGATTTAACAAGCATGAAAGAAAAGACGAGTTGGACAAAAAACAAGTAAATTGCAGAATATGCATTAATGTATATCAGTAATATGTGATTAATGTACCTGCTATTGGTTCAGTTCTTAATGTAAAAACAGTTTTTAATAATGTACCAGGTCAAAAAGTCATTGACAGCATTATTATTACTGCGATAACCCAGACTGAACACATTTAAAATTTTGAATTGAATCGATTTGAGACCTCTTAATATCAAATCGAATCGATACCCAGCCCTATTATTTTACCTTTGCAAGTTTTTTTTGAAACTCAACAGAGATCTGCACAACTTCAGCTCACATCTGTATTTAACATTTGTTCTTGCATTGCTTTTTTCAAAGGCATTCAACCCCCTTAAATTATATTTCTTTTCTCTTAATTTAAAAAATGTTTGAATACTGGTAGGAAGACTTTTATTTTGTTGTCAACAACTCTTTAATGTCTGGCCTTGAGCAAAATAAATTTGTATCATTCACAAATACAATTAATTTCAACTTATTGAATACTATACAAATATCGTTCAAATAAAGTGTAAATAACTTAGGTCCCAATACTGAACCTTGTGGGACACCCCAATTTACATTTCTAATTCCACATCTGGACAAATCTCTCAAGTGTTACTTTTGTAATGACTCTAAAATATTCAAACAGACCTTATTGTTGCAGAGATTCATTCTTTTCTTTGTCATTTTCGAGCAGAAGGCTTAAAAAAGAGGCTGTAGAGGTTAAACTGACGTTTGCTGTCAAATCCATTAAAGCCTCAAAGTGATGAGATCAGCAGCTTCATGTTAAAGTCTAACCGGACGTCCCGTCTGTGTCCCCCCCCTCAGGCGCTGTCCCGGGTCACGCCGAGCGGCCTCCAGTCCGCGGCTCCACGGTGAAACCTCCTCCACCTTCATCCACCTGTGCACCATGGAGGCCTCAACACACACCACCTGCAGCACACACACACACTGACACACACTCACCAACACACCCGGGACTCCTCCTCCTCCTCACGCAGAGGACAACTATCCAACCATCCATCCGACATCCAACCGACGGCGAAGCTGGAGCGCCCTCACTGACGAGTGTGTGTGCGTTTGTGTGTGTGGCAGACGGCGGGTGGAGAACACTCTGGTTGCCTTAACAACGTCGGCAAAGTAGCGGCCACATCCTCCTCCTCCTCCTCCTCCTCCTCTTAAATGTTGATGAAGCCATGGATCCTCTGGCATCTTTTCTTTTTAACTTTCTTTTATTTTCTTCTTTAGCATTAAAGCTCTCGGCTCCGTTCGTCGAGGCGGAGAGTCTGTTAGCTGTCGGAAAGCGTGACGGACGTTTCCACGCGAGGGCGGCGTTAGAGGTCCAACTGTTTGTCCTCTCGCTCGTCTTCTTCGTGGGCATTATAGGTTAAAAATGTGAAGGTCGGGGAACCTCTTTGTTTTATAAACGGGACAAAAGGCCCTCCGGCGCCCCCACAGGTGGAGTTTAGTTTCTTTTTGTCCTCCTCAGGATGCCGTAGTAAACCCAAAAACACGCAGCACGTCTTTTCTTTGGGTCTTCAGGTTGTGACTGCCGTGTGCTGCTCGGGGAAACCGTGAGAGATTTTTGGGCTCTGAATGGATGAGACGTTGTTTTTGAGTCGGTGCTTAGTGACGTGGCTTTGTGTGCGTGTTCGTGTGGTTCTGTCGTAGGCTTTTACAAACTCAAAGGGGGGCGGCGGGTCTTTAAACTCCTTTTATGCCTCCAAGATCTCGAACGTCAAACTGCCAGCCTCCTGTTGGAGTCGTGGTTCAGGTTTTGTCTTGCACGGCGTCGGCCATTTTCTGCCTGGACATCGCTGCTGAACTTAAAGCCGATGTTTCATCGCTGCATCGACTGCGTTTGGCTTCTTTCTGCAACTTTAAACAAATGAAAATATTTATCATCTTCCCAGGTGCTAAACTAACATTTATTATAAGATGCTATGAGGAGTTTCTAAGTAATTACAAAAAAGTCTCACTTTTAGATATATGCATGATCAAATACACACTTTAAGATGAGTTTTATAGCATCTAAATAGGTTATCTATAAATGCTATTCCTTAGCTTCGCGGTCGGGTCGGACAGGGCTGGACTGGCCTGGATACTCAACTTCAGGAACAAGACAATTAAAACTAGAGCAAATTTATATTATTCAGACACGTCTTAGAGCACCGGGCTGTAAGTAGCCATATATCTCCGGCTACAAAACTACAATACTAAGTTTTCCAAAAATTGCTTGTTGTCACACATCAAGAACTACCGCTACGTAACTAGAAAGAGATACATTAGCTCGTGGCTTAGCATCCTGTAAGTTGTTGAAAAAAGAAGTTGTAAAGCAATGCAGAGTTCTGAGGAAGGTCTGAGCTGCATTCATTAGCATCACAACAAACACACGCTTTGGCTTGGGTCACGTCTTTACGACAGTCGCCGCGCGTGCTCATGGGTAGCAGAGTCTTTATGTCGCTGGAAATAGATTCTCCTCATAGCACCTTTAAGTTATAACTTTCAATACTCTTCAGTTTGATCATTAACTCTGAAAATTTCCACTTTTCCAAACTAATTTAATCCAAGTTTTTCCCTTTTTCATGAATTAACTGGAAAAATAAACCCCTCAAATTGTTCATTATGTCGTAATAATTAGCATTTTTATGCCTGAACATAATCAGTTTTAAGTCCTTTTGGATATTTAGTTATTTTTAGAGTGGTTGAAAGATTAACAAGCCACATTTTAGTGTTATTTTATTATGTTTACAGCTGCTAAATTCAGACTTAAATTAAGGTTTAAAGGCTGGAGGTTGGGATGTTCCCACTCTCATTAGAGGCAGTCAGCAGAGACGATAATGTGGAATATCAGAAGTGACGTGCTTGACATTTTAACCACTGAAAAATTATTTAATTAAACCTGAAAATCCACAACAAAATCTCCTTAGGTGATCAAATATCCACGTTTCTGTTGCACTCTGAGTCTTAACTGTTTCATTTCGACTGTTTTCTCCTCTGATGATCGATGTTCATGCTCCCCAAAATGGTAAAAATATCAACATTTAGCCATTTTTACTTTGAAAAATTGGCTATAACATTGATGATTTAAAGACATTTACAAAACAGACCAGCTTTAAGTTCTGGAAGAATCTTGAGAGGGATGAAGACTAAACGTGCCACTTTTACGAACTTTCAGGTGTTAACTGTGCTCAAGTGGCAGAAAAATAATACTTCAGGTCCAAATTATGATGTGGTTTAAGGTAAATTCATTACAGACAGCCTTTCCTTCCTGGTTTGTTTTCCATCACTCTTTAAACTGGAGCTAAACAATTTCAGTTTTGACATTGCACTTGTACAATCTTCCTCTTTAAGGCGTGCAGAGTCCGTCACATGATGCATGTGATGGAAGCTAAAACTGTTGTCTTGATCGTCTCATCATCTTCAGGAGATACAGCGGTGTTCCACTTCAAAGTGTGACCGTGTTAAATGGAGCTGATTTACTGTTTTCTTGGTCCATAAACGAGGAAGCACTTTTTAAGAAGGAAGAGGCATTTTGTCTTTAAAAAGTGATTGTTTCTAAACCATGCCCCTCGAGATAAAATGTAAAGAAAAAAGTTAAATGTGGAGAATAAAGCTGAACTTTGATCATTAACTTAAAGGAAGTTAAAGGTGTTGTGTGTAGAAGTTGGCAGCATTTCGACGGAAAGAAACGGTAAATATAGGATATAAAGTTTCTTCACAAAAGGTGAACAATCATCCTGTTAAACTTTGGTTTTCTTTTTATTAAGTTAGAAAAAGATTTTTATATCTATTAACCGCGGGTCTCTCCTCTGTGGAGGCTGATGTAACGATCCACAATGTTGTCCACGGGTGGGTTTTAGGGACAAGAAGAGCAAATCAAAAGTTTACAAGACCTATAATCATGATCTTAACTGAGCTATAATCAAAATAATGGTTACAAATATAAATGACAAACCCTCACCTGGTAACTGTTGTAAATGATGCCCTGTTCATGATACTTTTTGGTCTTCACCGGCTCTCTTAGTGATGCGATGTTTTAGAAACAGACAGGCTCATTCTAAAATCTGAACACTAGATGGCGCTAAAATACCTATTTCTACACACTGCACCTTTTAGAATCAAACAGCGTTGAAACATTTTGCACATTTTTCTCCATCACTAACAAAACCTCACATCTTTATCAATTCTTCGTCACACTTGATCATTAATTCTGCTTTTTTTCATTTGTGTTTTGCAGATTTCTGTAAATCCGTTCAACAAACTAATCCCATAATGCACTTCTTTGACGGTTTATGAATTTTAGAGGGAAGAATAACTAAATCCAGATCATCTTCTCGGCTTTAGCTCGTGCAGACGTCCAGGTAGAGAGTGTGTGTGGTGTTCTCGTGCAGACTGATTGGTCTTAATAAGGAGCTCGGCCCGGTCCAGGTCGGCGTTCTTGAAGTAGGCGGCTTTATTGTGGTGGGCGGGGTCAAACTTTCTCTGTAGTAACGGGTTTGGGGGTTGTAGTGATAAATTGTAAATGTTCGTTCTCTTGTTGTGTATAGGACGTGCCTGCTCGATGATGATGATGATGGCGGCGGCGGTGTGTGGAGGGAAACGGGAACGCCTCACTCCGGTCTGTTTTTATTTGAATCTTTTTCACCGGCGGGCTCGAAACACGTGATTGAGTTTCTGTTTGTGTCACTGATTTCTGCACGGAGATGAGCTTCTGCCCGTCTGCCTCTCCTCCTTCACTTCCTGTCCCTTTTTTTTTGTTTTGTTTTTAACCTCCGTGCAGTGGAGATGTCTGCTCATGTCCCACGATGCATCTCTCTCTGTGGATTCATGGGAAATGTTTCTTTTCTCCTTGAAACTGTTGCTCCTTATTTGTAATGCCACTGTATTTGTGTATTTTAAAACTGTAAATAAATTAATAAGTACTTGTACCAGTCGACTTTTCTTTAAGCTTCAACCTCAAATGAAGAGTTTTTTTTTATTTATTTATTTTTGTTGGTACTTTTATTTTTTTTCAGGGAGATCAAACATATTCCATTTTACAAGAGAAAAAATTATGGAGTGGTTAGAGTGTTAAATTACCAAAATAAATGTATGAATGAAAAGCTAACAAAAGTGGAGATATAAAAGGTAAATAAATAAAATACAAAAATAATAAAAGTGCTGTATAAAGCAAAACTAATCAAAAAAATCTACAAAAGAATAGGCCAATAAAAGCAGAAATATAAAGATGAAGTAAATTATCCAAATCATTTGATATTATAAAAGCACATTTTTGGATAATTATATTTATCTGTCTTTATATTTCTGCTTTTATTAGCCTTTTCTTTTGTAGATTTATTTTTTATTAATATTGCTTTATAGCCACATTATTTTTTAATTTATTTATAAGCACATGTCTTTAAAATGTTTTAAATTATTTTATTAATTTGTCTTTATAATGCAGTATTATCCTTTTATGGATTTATTTCTGGATTAGTTTTGCTTTATATGCACCAATATTTTTTTATTTGTCTTTGTATTTCTAATTCTGTTTGCTTTTTTATTTATACATTTATTTTGGTACATATATACAAGTACATAATGGATGCAAAAATCAAAAACAGTGTAATTGAGCAATCCTATGTCTCAACAGTATTTCTCTGCAGCTAATACTCTCCTTTACATTTAGCTTTTTTATTTTTGAAAAACCAAAACATATCAAACATGAACAAAGAATGTCACACATATTCATCAGATCTAAATTCTCTCATATCACAGTTTCCCCAATAGTCAAAAGAAAAAATAATTTCATCAGCTGTTAAATCAAATCTGGTCTTTGTGAGCCGATGATTTAACCACTTGGACCAAAAACCCTTAAATTTCTCTGACTGCATTTTGATAGAAAAAGTTACACTCTCATCATCAAACCAGTCCTCATTCTTTCTAATCAAAGATTTCTTCTCTCCAAGAAGTAATGTTCTCATTAAATATTTATCAGCTGTTTGGATATTTCCCGCTATAGCACCCAAAAATAAAGTCTTGACATCAAATGAAATAGGGACTTGAAATATTGTTTCTGAATATTCTGCCAGTTTAATCTGGTTTCAGGACATTCCCAAAATAAAGGAAAGTGGTTTGCAACATCAAATCCACAAAACCTCCAACAGTTTGGACCAACATCGTTAGTCTTATCTGAGCTGGAGTGATAAAATATCTTGTTATACTTTTCCAACCCTCAATTTCAGAGGAGATGTATTTTTACACTGTAATCTAACCATGTTTTCCCATCATCCTCAGATATAATTATTCCTCCCATTTCCACTTAACATGAAGAGTGTTTGAGCCAGAAGAGTTCTGAAAACTTTTAATTCAGAAATCATCCTGCTTCCACATCCTGATTTGTAAGACATTTAGTAATTCACTGTGTAGTTTTCCTGATGCTTCAATCATTATTTAAAGATGCTATGAGGAGTTTCTAAGTAATTACAAACAAGTCTCCCTTTTAGATATATGCCTGATGGAAATACACACTTTAAGATGAGTTTTATAGCATCAAAATAGGTTATCTATAAATGCTATTCCTTAGCTTCTTGGTCGGGTCAGACAGGGCTGGACTGGCCTGGATACTCAACTTCAGGAACAAGACAATTAAAACTAGAGCAGATTTATATTATTCAGACACGTCTTAGAGCACCGGGCTGTAAGTAGCCATTTATAGCCGGCTACAAAACTACGATACTAAGTTTTCCAATAATTGCTTGTTGTCACACATCAAAAACTACCGCTACGTAACTAGAAAGAGATACATTACCTCGTGGCTTTGCATCCTGTAAGTTGTTGAAAAAAGAAGTTGTAAAGCAATGCAGAGTTCTGAGGAAGGTCTGAGCTGCATTCATTAGCACCACAACAAACACACGCTTTAGCTTGGGTCACGTCTTTACGACAGTCGCTGCGCGTACTCATGGGTAGCAGAGTCTTTATGTCGCCGGAAATAGATTCTCCTCATAGCACCTTTAATTCACATAATTTTTTAATGGTAAATAAAGAAGTCCTGGTTCTCCAGTCCATATTCATTTTTAACAGTTTCTCTTCATAACTCTGTCTACTAGGCGTAAAATCTACATCATATGCACTCCATCGTAATATTTTCTCTGCCTCCGTCAGGTTATGCTTTTTAATTATCTTCCCCATTTTTTAAAGGTTACTTTATCCAAGGATTGTTTTTGATCAGTTCACTATCTGCTATTACAGCTCATAGCAGTGGTCCTGTCGCGGCTCCCTCCTCTATGCCGTGTTTGTTTTTTTGTTTTTAACTTGCATTAGGGATGGGCAACTGACGGCCCTCTGCCTCACTTAATGCAGCAAACTAATCATTTCTGAGAGTCAGCAAACTGTAAACATGAAGAAAAACAACCTGCCACATTTGATTCAAGCTGAAATACCAACACACATGAGGATGTGGAACAGGAAAAAATACGGACTAGATTGCTGGAATTAGTTTACAGGGTTCCCACGCATCCTGGAAAACCTGGAAAATGATTGCCCAATTTTCCAGTCATGGAAAATGAGGAAAAAAGTGAAATGTCCTGGAAAAGCTTAAATTGTCCTGGAAAATGATTTGTCTTCCTTCTAGCTTGAAACAGAGGAAATGAAGTAAAAAAGTAATTGATAACTAATATACACATGGCCAGAAAATGTGAGTAGGTAAAATAATGCAAGTTAAGGCATTAAATTAAAAAAATCAAAACAGTGGGGGCAAAAAGAAATAATAAAAAACATGACAAGATAAAAGTTAGGCTAAATTAACTAAATGTATTCATAAAAAAGCAGAGTAAATATAGATTAGAAAATACAAATAACCATAAATTTATAATAGTAAGACACATAAAAGCCAGACTAAACAGACAATGTTCGTACTGGAGAGTTAGAAACAAAGATATTCTAAGATCAATATGATCAATAGTTAGAGATATTGGTCATCAACCTCTAATCTTGTTTTTTTAGAAGGCTAACTAGAATTGAAAACTGCCCACAGCAACAATGTAACTTCAGTTGGTTATGTGACACTGGAAAAAGTCCTGGAAAAGTCCTGGAAAATGATGCCTTGAAAAGAGTGAAAACTCTGGTTTAGTTTTTCTCAGAAGGACTCAAAGATTTACTTTGATTAAATTAATTTCTCTAAATCCCTCTTGTGAATTGTTAGATTTTAAAACTTTGTATGACTTCAAACAATCAATTACAGAAAATCAAGAGAATACAAGAGAATAAAAACAGGCAAGATTTAACAAAAGAGCATTAAAATCATCAGACCTGTGATGATTAATATGACAAAGGTCACACTTAAATACACACATAAGGTTTAAAATAACAATCTGAAGGAGCTTAATAATTAATTTAGGGCTGGGCGATATGGTCTATAAATAAAATCCCCATTTTTTCCCCACAAAACTTAATTAACGAAATTAATCTATTTTTTTCCTCTCAAACCAAAAAAATTCCAAGTCACACAAAAATGACAAGTTCTGCCTTCATGTTGTCAAATAGATTCCTAAATCAGAATGTCCCTCTTAAAATTAAAGCATGTGTCATGAAATGTTGATTATGTAGTTCTAACTCAGGCAGGTTAACCTACATCAGGGGTGGGCAACTTTAATGACCAAGAGGGCCACGTAAAACCATTTTTCCAGCCTGAGGGCCACATTTTTACAAATTTTCAGAAACTCTCGATGAGGAAAAAGAATGTTGGATAAACAAAAAACGAGAATATAAATTTGTCATAAGATTAGAATAGAAGAAATGCCTGCACACTTACTCCATGTTGACTGCAGTTTATTAGGACAACGTTTCGATCATGTGTTGATCTTCCTCAGGCATTTCTTCTACTCTTATATGTTCACTGTACAGGCCCTGCACCTGGTGATGTGCGTATATTTATCCTCTTCATAAGATTAGAATACCAATATTCATATATTACAACATAAATATAAGTTATTATGCATAATCAAATGAACTTGACATAGAGTTCAAGCAGATTTAGCTAGCATACATGAAATTAAAGCCATGGAGCTTTTTTCAAATCAATAAAATCATGAGTGTTAGTCACGTTTTTAAAGCTCAAATATTTTGCTGCTTTCATTTTTTAAATATAGTATTGAGTAATACTTGATATAATGTTCAAAGGCTTCATAAAAGAGATTTAGAGACTCTATTATAGCAAAGTAAAATCATAAACAGCTTACATAAACCAATAAAAATATCAGTCTAGATTATATAGAATTATTTCTATTGGCTACCTCAGCTTTCTTATTTTTACAACTGCTGGTTGGGAATGAGTGGCGGGCCACTTTTAGTGATGTGGAGGGCCGCACTTGGCCCCCAGGCCACCACTTGCCCACCCCTGACTTATATAAACACTGAAAGCTGAGGGATTTTCACAGCTTGTTAACATGTTATTTTCTGATCAATATCTAATCTAATTAAAAAAAAATACAAGCTGATAAAGCTGCTTGTGTAAAAAATTTCAGTATTTGTTTTTTTTTTTCATTTTTGGAAGACCTTACAATTTAAGTAAATAAGTGAAAAAAATCTCAATTTTTAATTTTTAAATCTTCTGCAGAAAATAATTAGAATTAATCGATTTTATAAATATATTGCCCAGCCCTAACTTCATTTAAAAATGTTAAAAGTGAATTATTTATGTGACAGTCTGAAGACTTTAGTGTTCAAAGAAGCTTATGTTTTATGTCAAGCACATTTAATTATGAACCATTATTTGTGTTTGAGTTCCAAAAATAGCTTCATCCTTACAAACTGTTGGTTACTCTCAATGTGGAAAATGTACAATTATAAATAAAGCAAACAGCCGTCATAAAAGTTAACACTGCCAACATCCATATTCAGCTACAAAAAAAAGAAAACAGCCTGGAAAAGCAGATAAATAAATAAAAATCAGATCTTCTCTGAAAAGTGACTGAAGCTGCAGACACACCAGGCCGCTCAGGTGAATCTGAAGTTTTTAATTATCCATTATTTTATTTATTTTAATAAAGTAATTGTGCTGTAATGACTCGGTCTGACCACCGGGGGGCGCTGCGTGGTCACCTGCTGCTCAGTGAGGACAGTTACACAACTGTTCCTGCAGCATGTGCACACACACACGATAATACACACAATAACACACACCGACAGACTGAGGGAGGAAACACGGACCAGAGAGCAGGAGAATGAAGAGAGTTTGAGTTATTTTATCCTCATTTATCAATATTTTTATTTAAATAAAAACAGACGTATTACACTAACAACACAACAGGCTGATTATTATTAAGGTATTATTACATTAATTATTGAGTATTAATGCTCAAGTAATAAAAACAAAATTCTATGAGGTTATAAATACACAAATTAATAAAGAAGCATGTTATTTAATCATTTGTTAATTTTATAATCTTGATATAATTCTTGTAAAGTCAACATATCTGCTAGATTTTTATTATTAATCTTGTAATAAGTAAATCTGCTCAAACAGAAACTCAGGATCATCTGCTTAAGTCCTGCTGTGCTTTTATATTATTAATTATAAATTATTAATAGAAGTTTTTTTTGGTCTTTAAGTGATTTCTGCATTAGTGTCAGCATTATTGATCAAACCTCTTTATAAGAGATTCTAGTGTTTTACATTCCTGTGTTATTGGGCAGGATTTAAGCCACTGTTTTTTATAAGTCTGAGAAGATTTCTGTCTTCTGTCTCAGATGTATGTAGAGTACAGAAAAAAACAGAGTTTAAAGAATATAAAAATAATATAAATAATATAACGAATGACATAAATTATTTGCTGAGTGGTTGAAAGAAAGTGATTATCATTATTTATGTATGAGTGTGTGTCAAAATCAGAAATACTATATTAATCCCCAAGGGAAAATTTGGAATAGAAAATTATAATATTTATAATTAATATAATAATAGTTTAAAGAAATGTATTTTAGATTTTTTTTTTTGCCGTAAATCAGAGTTTATTCTCCTCAGTAAAATCCTTAGAGAGTTAGTTTAAACAGAATATGAACAGTCAGCTGCACAGGAAACACTTCTCCCGCTTCTCTTCCTCTTTTCTTCCTCCTGCTCCTCTTCCCACTCCTCCTCTTCCTCTGTCAGCATCATAAACTCTGATCAATGATGTTACATCACAACACTGACACACATGCACACATTGCACATACATGAAACACGTTAAACACACATCAGTTAGCATTCGCTCTAAACTCTGTGCAGCTCATCAGATTCATGCTCAGTGATGGAACAACTGTTATTAAACTGTGTTGCCTCTATGAAATAAATAAATTCAAATACATAAATAAAAAAAAAAACTTTTCTTTGCTGCAAAGTAAAGTTCTGAGAATACAGCCCACATTATTTGAGATTCTGTTCAATTTATTGTCAATATAGCATTCTTCTCAACATTTTCTTTAAGCTAACATTTCAAATAATCTTCAGATTTTTATTTTTTTTACATTTTAATTTTCCATGTTCAGCAAATTCCATTATTCATGAATTAGTGAAGACAAACAAACCAAACAAAAGGTTTGCAGACCTTAATTTGTTTGAGATAATAAACAAGACCGTGAAGCTAAAATCAAAATCAGAGTCGTCATAGTGCAGAATGATTTTCACACATTATTTATTTTACTGTTAAAGGTGTCGTCAGCGATCTTCTAATCTTATAATCTAATGCACTATTTGTCAAAATCACCGTATTTCTCCTCTCCATCCACAAGATGTCACCACTGACAGCATGTTGAAAAAAAAAGTCCAGTTTCAATACACAGCCTTGGCTCTGAATTTCAGCAGGTAAATACTGTGGCTCGGGCCGAGTTACCAAAACAGAGTACACCCCCCCACATCCAGGGGGCGATCATACTCCTGCACAGATCAGACAGAGGGGGGAGGGGGAGTCGTAGACTGCGTAGCGTGCTCAGTTAGCGTAAGAGAGATACAATACTAGCAATGGCTGAAAAACAGCTCAAAAGAAAAAGGTCAGAGGAGTGAAAAGTGAAAAAGAAGGGCTATGACCATGAAAGAGCGAAGACCCGGGTCAACACTGGTGTTGTTTTCCAACGGTGGAGGGAACTCTGCGAATTGAAAGACCTGAAAACGGACGCGGATGTTGCCGTCTGTCTGCTGGATAGGTTAGCAACATTAGCTTTGTGGTGCTTCACATAACAGTAACAGCCGTCGGGCATTCATCTTATTGTCTAATCTGCCAGAATGTTCTGTTGTTGTGATGTTATCAATAATGACAGTCGAGTTGTCTGACGAGTTGGGGTTACCTTAGCTACGTTGGTCAGCTACACAGTTTCTACGGCCGTTTCCATGACGATGCCCGTCCATCAGTTTTTGGGGGTGGAGCCAGGGGTGAGGTATGAAGAGAGAGGTGGGTCTAAAATCGTTTATAAACTACCTCTCCACTCTTTCCTCCCACATCGCTGACTACACCTTTAATAAACATTTTTTCTTAGACATTGTTAGAATTATATACAAGCTAATGCAAACATTTGTCCAAAGATATCACATTATGCTAACAGTTATTCAAACATATTATGTTACTGCAGATCAGTTCAGACATGTTTGTTCAACAGGTCAGATGTTTCACAAGTCATATACAGTAGGTGCAATTGTGGTTAGACAGAACCGTGGTTTCAGTTAAGGGCTGGGGGGCCAGTTTCCCCATTTTACATCCTGTAGTTGGCCCTGTGGTTTTGTGAAACTGCAAGAACTTTCGTTGAACCCTTGGTTGAACTTCTGCCTTAAGTCTGACCTTTATGTAGCCATTATTTTTATCTTCTTGACAGACATAGCTTATGAAACCAGACATGATCTTACCACGTGATAAGTCGGTACTGCCCATATCCTGATGTGTATAGATCTTGTGTATGCTATTGTTCAATGCTCTTTTTCTGTACATCCCTCGTGAGGTGCAGCACTGAGCCCTCAGCAGCTGAGTATTTTTATTATTTTATGTATGGTCTCACATATTGTCAATAAATGGTTGGCTAACCGATCTAATCTGGACTTGTGCCTTCTTCCAAACTGAACATGAACTTTCGACAACATCATTAACTGTTGATAGACTATATAAATCTATTTTTAAAGTAAACAGAGCCCTGTTTCTCCTTCTGATATTTGCAGGTGAGGTCTTCTGTCCAAACTAAAACTGCACTGGCTCACGTCCTGTTCCTTATGTGCTGTTTGTTTAAGTGTCAATAATTCATAATATTCTTATTTTGAAAGCAGAAGAGGAGGAGGCCTCTTAGCAGACGTGTCATGACGACTTTACAGCTGAGCTGTAAGGGACTTTGGACTTGATCCTTAAAAGTTGTTTTTCTTTATCCTGGAGAAAAGTTTAGTCTCCGTCCCCCTCATATTGCTTCATAAGTATTTTGAGCACTTTGAGTTTCCTGAAGCAATAAACAGCCTCATTTTTTTTATCAAGACTTCACACAATGGCAGAAAATTATAATGACATTTTTTATTGAGTTTAGCTATAGTAATGTGTTAAATAACTTTCAAATATAAGCTATAGATTTATAAAAATCAAAGGAAATATTTTAATTTAGTTTAAGTAAAATAATAATAATAAATAAAAATACATGTGAAATTGGAAAAAATAATTAGATATACACAAATCATTAAAAAATAAGCAAGTAAAAGGTGTTTGTTTTCTCCAAGAAACAATCTGGAGCATTGATCATGAAGCCAGTGCTGAAGCACCAAAAGCTGAAGTTCTAAATTAATTCATTTATTCATTCTGGATTTTATGTAGAAATTAATTATTTTAATGACTTTTATAATTATTTCTGAGTAGCAATCATCTTACCTTACTGTTAAATTTTTGTTTAATATTTTTTTTAAATATTTGATCTTTAATTCCATTTTTAATATTTGCATCTATATTTTGATATACTTTTTATCCTCTTGGTTTTTAATATTTTAGGTTTAATTTTAATGTTTTTTTTTTTGTTTGAAATGTTTTTTTTAGCTTTTTATACATTTTTCTGTTTCTTGTTTTTTATTGCTTTGCTTTTTCTCGTATCCATTCTTCTAAATGTTATAATTTATTTTACTTTTGCTTCTGCGGTGTGCATTAGTCTCCGAATCCTCTAGACATCTTACCAAATATATATTTTAACTGCAGTGGAATATTACTTAAGATGGACCTCTGCTGAGTGTTTATTTGTTGAGTGGTTGGAAGAAAGTGATTATCATTATTTATGTATGAGTGTGTGTCAGAATCAGAAATACTTAATAAATCCCCAAGGGGAAATTTGGTTGTTTTGGTCCCGCTTATACAGAATAGCAGCCAGAAATATATGATGAAGACATTAGAATAGCTAGGATAGGAGTGTTTATTGAATGAAAATAAGGTTAAAAATATATATATAATAAAATAAATACAACTAAAAATGAAAATAAATGAAAAGAGCATGAAATTTAAGCAAGGGGGTTACTACATGCAGAGCAAAATTGACCTTATGAAGAAAAACAAGTAAAAAAATAAATAGAAATGAGACTCTGAATGAGGTGGAGCCATACACAGTATTACCAATTAACAATATTTACAATAAAAATATAAATATATCTATGACAGCACCATTTGAAGGAAGGAACGATTGATAGTGAGTTTGTCAGTAAGGATGTTTTCTGGGAATTACATTTGTGTATTAACTCAAATGGTATATATATGCATATATGTGTATTTACCTATCTATCTGTTTATCTATATCTATCTATCTATCTATCATTCTATCTCTATCGATCTATATTTATGTATATCTATATCTATCTATCTTTCTATCTATATCTTTATCTATCTATCTATCTATCTATCTATCTATCTATCTATCTATCTATCTATCTATCTATCTATCTATCTATCTATCTATCCATCCATCATCTATCTATCTATCTATCTATCTATCTATCTATCTATCTGTCTATCTATCTATCTATCTATCTATCTATCTATCTATCTATAACATGTCTTTTGTCTTGATGTAAAGCCCTCTGAGCTGCAGTTTAATTTGTATGATTTGTGTTTTATAAATAAATTGGATTAATTGACTGGATGTTTTGGGGCGTGGCTGGTGGGTGGCTAACAGGCTAACAGGCTAACAGTTCTGTGGGAGGTTGATGCTGCAGGTTAAAAATGATGAAGATGAAGGTGATGATGTCACTCAGGCTCAGTCCTGCACCTCTACAGTCTTTGGTCTCTGCTGGTCCCTGTGGGAGTGTCCAGGTCAGGCCCCGCCCCCTGCAGAGCCTGCCGGTGTGTGATCTTTAGATCTATCTATCTATCTATCTATCTATCTATCTATCTATCCCTGCTGACGGGCTGCAGGCAGACGTGCGGACTGAGGCGCTCCGGTGCTGAGGAGGAGGAGGAGGAGGAGGAGGAGGAGGATCAGCATCACCGGTGAGACTCAACAGTTTGCCTGCGCGTGCTTCATGAGCAGCACATCCAACCTGCAGGTGCAGCACACCTCCAGGATCTGACGGGCCGACACATCCATGTTTGACATCTGGTCTGGGATGCGGGACCCTCCGATGACATATCGCGGGATTTGTACTCCGGAGTCACGTTTTTCTGGTGTGATGGATTCTTCGTGATGTCCGCATCGAGGTACGAGGTGTGCAGAGGAGCAGGTCATAGATCTGCTGCTCTAGATGAGACTGAGGCTGTGAGGAACTCCTGTGATGAGAAAATGAGAGGGAAATTATCTAGAGGATTAGACTTTAAAAAGAAGGAATATTTAAGGAATACATAAACTATTATATTGTGTGTTTTTATTGGCTGATAACAGAACAGTTTGTTGCACGCAGCGTCAGAATTTAAAATTAAAATTCAGTATAAATTAAAAATTACTGTGGTAGAACAACAGCAAAACAGGAAGTCCTGGACATCCAAAAATCAGTATGTATATTTTTAAAGCCAAAAAATCTCAGGCAGACCCCTGTACATTATCTTTACTGCACAAAAATATTGTAAACATCTAAACATGGAAACATCTCCATCATGTTGTGCAGGAGTTTACTGATGGGTCATTGTGTTAGACTAATGTAGGGATGGGTAACTTTGGGTTTACAGCTGGGCCACATTAAGTGTCAGAGAGCTACATTTTTTTACAAAGCTGAATATTAAAATAATTATAAAAAATGTAAATTGATCATAAAGCTTGTTGTCAATGTTTGTTTTTTAATTCCAGAATCAATCAGTGAAGCATTTTGGGTAATTTAAACAGAATTAAATCTGGTCACAGATACACTTTCAGTCTGATAATCTAGCGTTTATATCTTTTTAAATAAGCGTATTGGCATGAATCTGTTGATAAGATTTGTAATGTGACATAAGGCTTTTTCTTTTTGCCTCTAATGCTTGAACAATACTTTATTAACCCTTTCATGCATGAATTATTAAATCTCAACGATACAGTATATACTTTTAAAATATTTGTTTTTACTTTCAACAAGTTAAAAATTATGGTATTTTTTTAATGTTAATTTTTGTGGGAGTTGTATATCTGTCCATTACAGTAGAAATTTAGTGAAACTTGATGAGGATCCACAAACACATCTTTGACAAACATTTATCAAGAGTAAATAAAAGAAAAAACTGAATCTGAAGAGTAAATATTTTAGCTGTAATTGAACTATTTAAAATTTAAAATAAAAATTACAAAATTATTTAAAATGTGAATACAGGCATGGTACACGATTTGCCCTTATTTGGCTGTTTTGGATTTATGATGCAATATCTCAACATAGAAACAATATGCAACAATGATTTTTTTATGAAGTTTGAGACACAGGTTTTGGAATTTTCAGCCCGGTAGTTCGACATGGTACTGCAACCCAAAGGATGTACAATTTATTCCAAATTTCTGTCTACTGTGGTGCACACCATGCATGAAAGGGTTAATGATCTTTAGAGGAACAAAATGTGGCTGCGGGTCCCCTGTTGCTCACCCCAGACCTCATTTGTAGGCTGATTAATAAAACGTTCAGTTTTGTTCACTTTCAGCTTTGCCACCACATTTGTGCAATCCGTATTTCTCTCTTGATCGTTATTATTCTCAAACTCTCAGCCTGATTTTTATTGCAGTAAAACACTAAAGATTTTAAGTGTTGAACATTTTGTTCTTTGTTATACTGTAGTCCTGATGCTGCACTTTTAAACTTTAATGTAAAAATATTCAACATAAACAAGAGTCCTCCACACCTCGTGTTAGCCCATTTTTTAGAGCAGACAGTTTTACTGCCCCGTTTAACAAATTAATTCTTTCAAAAATTTCTCTCATTGCACCATGAGCATATTTACACTTGCTGTAAAGTTGGACAGTTTACATGTTGCTCTATAGAGATCGACTCGCTGCAGCAGACAGCCTCTGGTGGACACTAGAGGAACTGCAGCTCTGTGGAGCTTCTGCACCGGCTTAACTTCCCAAAAACTTTTTTCTCTGTCAAAGTGAAAGGACCTCGCTTTAGGTTCAGGGACTTATTTTGTTCTTGTGGGTAAAGAGAGAGAGATCTGATCTGAATATATGAACCCCAATTAAAACCATAAAATCAGATAAAAACAATAAAATGATAAAGTTCTTAGGAGTCCAAAAATCAGGGCAAAAGTGAGAGAGAGACAGATCAACTCAATAAATTAATTAAATGTGAAATAGCCTCTCTACTTTAAACACGGCCAAAGACACACTTGTTCACGTTGGCCTTTGGCAGAGTAAAGTCCCTTTTATTGGGTTTTTATTGCTTTTACTGGTTATTTAACATATTTAAGATGTACTGTTTTGTTGCTCTTATTGATTTTATTGTTTTAGTGTTTTTTATTGTGTCTGCCTTTTCTTTTCTTCTTGACATTTAAAAAATTCAAGTTGACTATAAAGTCATGGTAAATGGTTATATGTGCATATAACATTGTGTAACTTTAATATACTTTAGGTGGAGGCGTCAAATAAGCCCTTTGGACTTTTTACTTCATGTAATTTGTTATCTTTTTACTTTTGTGTATTTCATAATTTTGCAAAATAAATAAAATAAAAAATGAAATAAAAATGAAGACAATTATTACTCAAATAATAGATTAATATTTATGTGCAAATAATGCTGCAGCTTTATAATTTGATTAACTTTTTTGTTATATATATCAAATATGAGCTTAAAATTAATCACTGTTAAAGACAGAAGATAATAAGATAATATCTAGTTAGCATATCCAAAAAGTAGTGGGAGGAAGTAAAAACCTGTTAATCCCTCTTTTCCAAACAGTTATGTACAAACCAATGCAGATGTTATGCACATACTCAGAAACATGTGCACTTTTTTCTTGCTTTGACACTGCAAACAAAATATTTCCTCAACAACAACAGCACCTATAATATCACACACATGAAGATAGTTACAGATATTTTCATACTTCATATGAACACACACACACACACACACACACACACACACACACACATATATATATATATATATATATATATATATATGCATATATATATATATATATATATATATATATATATATATATATATATATGTATATATATATATATATAAATGAATAGCAGATCTGTGAGCACAGCAGCTCTTACCATGCTTTTACTTTATTGAGGAAATGTTTCTCTTCTTTGTGTTTTTTTTCTAACTCAGCCTCATTCTCTCACATTTGCAAATCCTCCACTGTTTTTAAACCAGGGGTGTAGGTCTGATTTTGACATTGGTGGAGACATAAAACTGCTCAAAGGCAGCACTCTTATAAGTTGATGTTTTTTACTATTATGACTGTTATTTCACATCATGTAGAGCTGATCAAACAAACAATCAACCTCTGATATTCACAAAAGCTTCTATATATCCTACACCTTCAGCCTCTCCTCTTCAATCTCTACAACGATTATACATGATGATGGTTACAGTCTGAGGAGAAAACAGTTTTACAAATATTACCAATAAGTGTAATTCATTCCCCAACAATACTAATGTATAAAATCATGTTTGTAATCCGATGTTTTAGTCCCACAAACTTTTATTGTTGCTGCCTTTCAATACACAAATTATACATAGATAATAAATACAATAACAAAGAAGTGTGTCTCTTTGGCATTAAATATTAGCGTTTTATAGTTATAACTGAATCAAACAATCAATCTTTATTTGTGTAGCACCAATTCATAACAAGTGTTATCTCAAGACTCTTTATAATAGAGCATAAAGCTCTTCATTTTATGGATACACATGTATGCATGTGTACACATGTATGCATATATACATATAAAAATACACATATACATATATATAAATATATCCATCCAACACCAACATGAATCCAAATAGCCAATCATGAATCCCTCCATCATGGCTCAAGAAAAAACCTTCTGTTAAGCAGCAGGAAATCTTGAATGTGGATCCCAGTCTCATGATGAACAGCAAATCCACACCATGCTGTGTTGGTGTGAGGGTGAAGGAAGGGAGGTAAGAGGAGACAAGTGGACTAAAGTAAGAACTAAAGTTAGGGTCAGATCCATGAACCATAGACCTGTCGTCTGATTTATTAGAGGTTAGCCTCTTGAGATGCTACATCTGGTTTTCAGGAGGGTCCTCATGTCTGAATGGTTGTGGTGATCATTTTATAGAAGTATAATCAATTATATAACTTTATATGCTATGCTTGTGTTTTGTGTTAGGGACCATGTGGTGGTCCCTAGCATCCTTACCCAATTCTACGCCCCTGTTTTAAACTTTCATGACTTTAAGTGTAAGTTTTGAATAGTGAGGACTCTTTTGGACTCTCCCTCGCTCCTGCCTGTATGAACTCAGCAGTTTGAGTCTTTGGTGTTTCCTGATCGATGATGCTGAATCATTTTGGCTCAGGCTGAAACTTTGAGCCTGAAGGTCACTCAGAGGTCGTCTGTTTGCTCTGTTATGAAGTCACGTCACAGCTGATCTTCGTCTCCAGGATATTTTCAGCCCTCTCTAATAATGCTGCAGATTTCCTCGGGGACTCTCTCGGGCTCTGATGGTCGATACTTTTCCTTTTTTTACTGCGGTCACGAGCTGAAATGATCGTGTTACCCGGAGACTCTGGATTCCCGGCTGCCTTTTGGCTCAGGCCCAGTCTGCAGTTTTAACTCACAGCTCCTCAACAGGTCATAAATCAGCTGATGGAGCTGCAGCAGGTTTCATGTGGACTAACAGACGCAGGTTTATGATCTAAACCCAGACAGAATGACAGGTCGAACTGGACGACAGGAGAGTAAAAATGTAAAATCCTGCTGATCATCTCTGCGTGATTCCCTCTCATGTTCACTCTCATGCTCCGGCCTGTGGGCGTGACCTCTGCTGCAGCCTTAACGTGTTAATTAGATCATTAAACAGACACACAGTGGATCCATAACTCAGGGAGGCCTGCACCAAGGCATGATGGGAAAATGTACATCCTGGATTCACACTGGATTCACTGCAGCTCGTAAATTCTTTCAGTCTGGAGCTGAAAAGGAAAAATAGACACCAGTGTTCATGTTCGGTCTGTGCAGAGGGAGAAAATCTTTTAACATCTTACTTTTGTCCTTCTTTATCTCTGAGGCGTAAAGTAAGAGTTTTATTTTAGCCTCAAACTAAAAGTTTAAAAGGAAAAACCCTCACAAAGTACAAATAAGAAGAACAGATTTCAATCAATCAATCAAACTTTATTTGTAAAACACTTTTCGTATAAAAAATGTAGCACAAAGTGCTTCACAAATAGATTGATGAATTAAATAAAGGATTTATGACCCAAACCCACTCCACCCAAACCCTGAACCCACCCACACTGCAATAATATACAGTGTTGATGAAAAGCATCATAAATAGAAGACAATACTAAAGCACGCTGCTGTACCCATTAAAAATGAGAAAACACTGGAGGTTAGGTTCAAGTGTGAAATTAAACATATCATAACATAAAATAAGAAAAATAATTTAAAAAAAATGATAAATTGAAATGAAGTAAAAAAAATAGAAAAACTAGAAAATAAAATAAGGAAAGATAGAAAAGTTAAAAAAAATAAATTATAAAAGTGGGCTGTAATTTGAATAAATGAAAACACAAAAAGGTAATTCAGGTAAAAGCCAGACTGAAAAGGTAGGTTTTGAGTTTGTTTTTAAAGATTTGGGGGGAAACATGTAGTAAATGTACTAATCAATGACATGAATATTAAAAAGTTCTTTTTTGCTTTTTGCACACATTGAAATATACTCATTGGCCACTTTAAAAGGTACACCTGGTGATACCAGGTTGGAGCCCTTATAGATTCAACAAGGCAGCAGGCCTGGCAGGTCGTCCCAGACATCCGTCTTTCCTGCAGCACGTCCCATTTCCTCCTGGTGGATCCCAAAGTGATCCCAGTCCAGATAGGATCTATAATCCCTCCAGCAGTGAACCTTGAAGACCCGCTGAAGTCGCGTCGCGTGTCCATAAATACCTCATTTTGGTTACTGTCACTCGTCGCCTTGGCTCAGTGTCGTCATGTCCGTTCGAGTTTCACCACGATCATATCATATATCATGTAACAGGATGTATAAGCTGACATTATTCCAACTGTCTTCTTTTCAACATCTACCAACCACAAAACTCTGCAGCTGATGAACCTGCAGCACATCTGTCAGATCTCTGTGGTCCGTCAAGGAGGAACTAATGTCTCGCTGACTAATGTTTCCACAGGGACGTGGATTATTACTCTGTAGTCTGGAATAAAGACTGTCTGTCACGGTGTCAATCACGCACTCACACCACTCTGATTAGCTCACGCGGCGCAGCATTGATAGATAGATAGATAGATAGATAGATAGATAGATAGATAGATAGATAGATAGATAGATAGATAGATAGATAGATGGAATAATAACATAGATATATGTATATAGACTATATCTATAGAATAGAATATGAGTATTCTGTTTTTAATCTGTAAAAAAGTATTAGAATTTATTATAATTCTATTGTTATGAATATTAATTTATTTTATTTCTTGTTATATTTTAAAAAAAATTAATCTGCACTGCTCTGTTGGTTGTCATTTAATCTCTCGTTTTCACCAATTATTTGTAGTTTTTTGTTTTATGTAATGTAAAAAATTTAAGAAATCTGAAAAATCTGTCCTGTAGTTTTTGTGTTATCTTAGTAACAAACAAACACAAGGGCCAAAAACATAACCTCCTTGGTTCAGGAGTGTGTGTGTGTGTGTGTGTGTGTGTGTGTGTGTGTGTGTGTGTGTGTGTGTGTGTGTGTGTGTGTGTGTGTGTGTGTTGGGGGGGTCGAGCTGATGATGACGGGATGATCTTCACAGACCTTTGTCTCTGTCAGGCTGATGTCTGTCTACTGTAAAATCATAAAATCAGCCTAATTCAAGGATCAAACCTGAAATATATATTCAGAGTATCTTAAAAGTTATTTCATCATATAATTAGATAAATCTGATATAGTATAAACTGCAGTATAAACCTGAGTCATGTTTGAGCCCTAATCCTCTCTGACTGTTGAGCTCAGGCGAATGTCCCACCGTCCTGTTTCGGTGAGGAAGGTGTCGCGTACGTGAGGGTGGGCTGGTAAAGATGATGGGGGGGGCTCTGAGTCGGCTCTTCATCTGTAAACACATTAAAGGATTGAGGTCAGGTTACAGACTTAGACCGTAAGAACATCTCAATCTGCTGCTGCAGGTTTCTTTGGACCTTCAGTGTCACAAACCTGCTGCAGCAAACTTACTTTAAGAGTAAATGTTTTACTTTGTTTATTAAAACCACAGAGATGAAATGTTTTTAAAAGGTTATGAATGTAAATTATAAACAGTCTGAACTAATCCGGCTCTCAGGTAGAAATAGATCAACCTGAACCTGAACCTGAACTTGTCCCGGTGTCTGTGAGACCACCCTGATCCGGTTTGATTCTCATAGTCTGACTGCAGCCAAAGTAAAAGATAAATAAATAACTTTTAAACTTTTTAAATGTCAAACTTCACTGCCTTTAATGCCTCTATGGAGCATTTATTATCTTCATGTTATGAATCAGCTTGTTTCTGTTGTTTTCCAGCATCCAACAAATGTCCACTCTGACTGAAGAGTCTGATTTTAAAGGTTTGGAGGCTGCAGGTCAAAGATGACAGGAGTATCACCATGCTTGTGATTTAATAACTCAACAACACTTTGATGGATTTTATTTAAAGTTTGCCTGAATGTTAGAAGAATAGAATAAACCTTTATTTGTCCCACGCGGGGAAATTTACCGTATTGCAGCAGCAAAGTGGACAGCGTTAATAAAATAAAAAATAGACTTAAAGGTGTAGTCAGCGATGTGGGAGAAAACGAGTGGAGAGGTTGTTGATGAACAAATTTAGACCTGCCTCTCCCTTCATACCTCACCCCTGGCTCCACCCCCGAAAGCTGATGGACTTGCATCGTCATGGAAACGGCCGTAGAAACTGTGTAGCTGACCAACGTAGCTAAAGTAACCCCGACTCGTCAGACAACTCGACTGTCATTATTGATAACATCACAACAACAGTACATTCTGTCAGGTTAGACAATAAGATGAATGCCCGACAGCTGTTACTGTTATGTGAAGCACCACAAAGCTAATGTTGCTAACCTATCCAGCAGACAGACGGCAACATCCGAGTCCGTTTTCAGGTCTTTCAATTCGCAGAGTTCCCTCCACCGTTGGAAAACAACACCTATGTTGACCCGGGTCTTCGCTCTTTCATGGTCATAGCCCTTCTTTTTCACTTTTCACTCCTCTGACCTTTTTCTTCTGGGCTGTTTTTCAGCCATTGGTACTGCACATATTGTATCTCTCTCTTATGCTAACTGCACACGCTACGCAACCTACGACTCCCCCTCCCCCCTCTGTCTGATCTGCGCATGAGTATGATCGCCCCCTGGATGTAGGGGGGTGTACCCTGTTTTGGTGACTCAGCCCGAGTCACAGTATTTACCTGCTGAAATTCAGAGCCAAGGCTGTGTATTGAAACCGGACTTTTTTTTTCAACATGCTGTCAGTGGGGACATCTTGTGGATGGAGAGGAGAAATACGGTGATTTTGACAAATAGTGCATTAGATTAGAAGATTAGAAGATCGCTGACTACATCTTGAAGTATAAAAAATAGCAGCATGTACATTACTCGACCTATATAAGACATAAAATATCAAAATAAAAAAATATAAATATATACAAAGGGCTTGGAAACAAAACTAAAAGCAAATCCTATAAAGATTAAATACACGTTTACTTAGTAAATGTGTATTTACATGGGACAAGTGATTGTACATGGGCGTACTTCCACACTGTAATTGCACATTGTTAGAGGATTGAGAATTGCACAGTGATTGCACATTGTGATTTCACAATGTTCTCTCTGATTCAAGGATGAAATAAGTGAATGTAGCCTCGATGGAGCACCTGACCCACCCGTTACCTTTACCGTCCGCTGATCGTAAACTCTGCAGAGGCATCAAACTGTTGGACGGTGGTCGTGGGTAAAAGTCAAACTTGAAGCTTGTGAAGTGAGAATTGGCCAAATAGTTGAATGAATATCAAAAGGGGTTCAAGCTGCCCTAAAATAATTCTGTTTTCAGGTGAAGTAAATTCAAAGGTCAGCTTGCTCTGTAGATAGAGGCGTGATATCGAAGTGTCTGGGAAACCAAAGATGACTCAGCTAAGGAAGCGTGCCACGTGGGCACATGGTGACATGGCAGAAAAAGACTTTTATAACCTGCACCATAAAGCAATAACCTGGCTGAAGGGCTTTAAAAGTAAAAGTTCAGAGCTGTTTGAGGTTTAATTAAACCTGCTAGAGGCTGTAACAGTTGGTTCTGTCTTCACGTTTTCATTTTTTAAAATGTTATTACATCATGAAGTTTGACAACATCCTGAGAACAGTGAAGAGTCTTTTTATGGTGAGCAAACAAAAGCATCACGTCTCCACCTGTTTCCAGAATGATCTCCACTGTGACATCATTTAATCTGATTTACTTTATAAAGTACAAATGAATATAAAAGCTGACCTGAAGCTGACGGCCGGTTTGTGTCTTTGTTTCAGATCCTGGTCTGACCTCATGGACCGACTTTAGTGATCCTGAAACGCTCACAGATTTTTCCTCCAATCAGAGGACAGGACCGTAAATGCATCATCATATGTGACTGAAGATTCTGATCGGTACGTCAGATCCTGAGTGAGTCTCTGACACACTTCTCTTCATCCTGCACAGAAACACATGCATGTGATGATCAGTGTTGGACGCGTAGTTACTTCTTTAATAAAGTAACTGAATTAGCAACAGAATTACTCCTTCATAAATGTAGTTATTAACCAGGTAAAGTAACTGATGTGTTACTTTTCTGAAAACTCTTTTCCTCTTGAACTGTGTGTCTCCGTCTCTGTGTCCTTCCTTGTTGTTACCTGCTGCAGCAGCTCTGACATCATCAGCTGAGTTCTCGCTGTTTTTGGTCTCTAGATTTTAGATTTACTAACAACAGACAAACACTTTGCTTTAGGACATAATGGACACTTCACATGTGTGTTCTTGACTTTTACTTCTTTTACTTCCATCCTGAAAACTCCAGTTTTAACTCCACAGATGCTCCAGACTCACCGTTGCTGCAGCTAGCTGTGTTGCCAGATTTTGCGATTGAAATAAGCATTTTTAAAGAGAGAAACCTACATGAAGCGTGTTTTAATTTTTATCCACGTTACATTTCAATTTCAAAATCATATTTCTTCTTTTTGTCTCTTAATTTACTTATTAAACATCCTTTTGTTTGGAGGTTGAACATCCTTTTCTTTATTCAGAAGTGAAGGGAGGGGCTGCTGTTATTTATAACTCAGTTATTGATAAACAGTCTAACCTTGATTTTTGTAACCAAAAAGACATGTCAGGTTTTATCTAAGTTTTATCTTAATCCTCTACAGCTTTATTGTGGTGAAAACAGTAGTATCTACATTAGAAATCAATTTAAATCTGGCTATAAGGATTCATTTTAGGTGGAAACACCTTTATTACAGTAAAAGTTAAATTTGTGTTAGGGTGGGATAAAATAATTTTGATAACTTCTGAATTGGGTTTATATTGATGGTTTGGGGGCACAACAAGCCCAAATGAGCAACTGCACTATTAGTACAAGCCCAAAAAATCAACCCACAACTCCCAATATACACATGCAAGTTAGAGAAAGAAGAAGCCAAAAGTCGCTTTTAATAAGCAGATCTGGCAGATCTGGCAACTCTGGCGTAGAGTTTTCTCCTCTGTCTGTTAGCGAGAGTGAGACAGGTCGAATAACAGCTGCTTGACATCGGTGCAAAGTAACGCGCCACATTTCACTGTCGGTAGCGAGAACGGCGTTGTAACGCATGAAAAAGTAATTAATTAGATGACGCCATTATGTCTTACGCCGTTACTCCCAACACTGGTGATGATTAATTGTGTTTATAGTGAAACGAGTCCCTCTACAACGCTCTAGACTTGTCATACAGGTTTTACAGTCCAGTTAGATAAAAAAAAATATGTTTAAACTTTTTAATGCCACATAAAAAATCTAAAGGCAGCTGTTGGAAGAGCATAATAAGATTCTTTATAACCCCAAATCAAAAATCAAAACTAAGTGGCGCCCAGTCTGTTTGCTGGAGAGAGTGTGGAGCAGATTAATGGACTATGTTCATATTTCTTGGTCTTAAAAATGTTTTGGAGAGGAGTGGAGCAGCTTATGTCAGAAACTTTGGACAGATCAATTGACTTGGGAATATCTCTGAAGGCCTCAATAGAGGAGACTCTTATCTTCTTAAGATATTCTTGATGACAAGTAAAAAACAATCACTAAATGCTGACTTCAGAAGAATCCTCCCCCCATGAAACTCTTTGTAAATGTTATGAACTCCTTTTCTTTACAACTCCAAAAGTAGAAAGGGGATGATTATTGGAAGAAAATGAAATTTGCTTGAATCTTAAAAAAGACTCTTGCCTTTTTGATATCAGAATGTATCTATGAATTCCATGCACTGTGTTTATATGCTGTCCTTTGTCCTTATCTGTTCTATGTTTCTGTAAAAAAATGAACAAAATAAAGTATTTAAAAATGAATCTAAAGGCAGCAGAGTCTCAGAGCAGAGAGTCATCAGTCCCACCGGCTTCAACACCTTTAATCTGCTTTAATGGAGCAGCTCCCCCAGCCCCAAATCCTCCTGCAGCACCTGTCTGCACCTGCAACCGACCTCAAACACTGACAAAAATAAGTCTCACAACGTGCATTGTCAAATTTATATCTAAAAAATACACCTGTACAGTCATATTACCTTAACAACTTAGATTTACACCCCATTTTGAGACTTGAGGGTCAGGCTTTGTTGTCAATTCAGTTTATAAATCTTATTTTAGGACAAATTTCAGTAAAAATGTATTCACACTTTTGGCAGTTTTTTATTGGACAGAAGTTAAACAATTAAAAAGGCAGCAGCAGTGGTAACTTGAAGACTTGAAGAGAGGCGGAGCCCTGAGGAGATGCTACATTAAAATTCATGCTAGTTTTCCAAAATTACCGACCCCAGCTTTAATCAAATAAAATGAACAAAAATAATACACAGCTGTTTTTTAAAAAAGACACTGCAGTGAATCAAAAAAGTCTGCATGTTGAGGCAACAGTAAATATTAGAGCACAGCAATCAAGGCTGAAGCCACGCCCACTTCTTTAAAGAGGTGTGGTCAGAATGAAGAATCACACTGAAACAGTCTGTTCTGAGCAGGGCTGGAACAGAGGGGTTTACAGGCATGGATCCTAATTTACAGTACAGGCCAAAAGTTTGGACACACCTTCTCATTCAATGTTTTCTTTAGTTTCCTCACGACATTGTTGATTCTCACTGAAGTAATGATGGCCTCTTGTTCCTCTTAAAGCTAGGGTCTACGATCTGAAAGCCAGTTTGGCTGTTGAGACAGATTTGAAAAACGCAGCCTGCCCCCCCTTCACTCACCCCTCCCCTCCGTGTTCCAAGACCCCGCCCCCCAGCTCGTGTCGCCTCCTAACAACACGCCCCCTCTGGCAGACCAACTAGCCGGCTGGCATAAAATATCAGCAGCAACAACAACAAAAAACAACTCAGCTCAACTGGAAGTAACAAACACGACAGTCATCCCCCTTGTAACACACAGCGGTAGCCATTTCAATTGGACCGGCAGCGAAGTGGGTCTGGCGTCACCACTGTTAGCCAATCAGAGCAGAGCTGATTGTGGGTGAGGATTTACGTTTCTCGGCGTGTCTTCACCAGCTCAGTTTACAATGCTAATGATGCGTGGCTAACATATGCTAAAATGTGTTGATGGAGCCTACCCGTTCTGACCAACAACGTTCAGTCATTAGCCAGTATAGGCGCAGACTAACCAGAGTTATTCAGCAGACATCTCCCACTGTAGTAAACAAAGCTATTACCTGTTCAACCAGGGGCAGAACGGCCTGTGCTGAAGGTCGGCCAGTGGCCGGTGCTGCGGCCGGCGACCAGTGCTGCAGCCAGTGCTGCAGCTGGTGCTGCGGTCATTCGCCAGCTGGTGACCCGTTCTGCGGCCGGCCGTTCGGTAGCCGGCGGCTGGTGCAGTGTTCAACAATCCCAAATCATTCTGCAGCTTTTTCTGCCGTACGGTTCTCCAATGTTGAGTCTCCGTTGGGACCCGTATTGCTCATATTTCTTCCTTACTTCAGCCTTTTCCTTGAAACTTTTACGTTTCCTTCTCTTCAATTTGGAGGGTAACAGAAGCAGCTTCCCGGCTCCATGACGCTTCAATAGCTGTGCTGCTAGCTGATCACTGGTACGTGAGAGAGGTAGTGGGGAGGAGGCAGGACCATGGGCAAGACGGTGCGGAGCAGAGGAGACAGGGGATTGGATGGACCAATCCAAACCGCCGGGAACGGCGATTCGGATTGGTCAACTATTATGCTGCTTTGCAGCAGATATACTGAGTGGATTTTTTTCATTCTTTTTGGTCTTTATATTGCGTAGATTGGACCATAGGACCATAACGGCCGTATAAACGGTGTTATTAAGATGTACCAAGCTTCCAAATCGTAGACCATAGCTTTAACTTATCTGATTGGTTCTTGCCATAATATTAATTCTAACAGTTGTCTAATAGGGCTGTCGGCTGTGAATCAGTCTGACTTCTGAACAACACAAATGATGGTCCAATGAAATTCCATTAATTAACCCTGGAAAGGCACACCTGAGAAGAGAAAACCATTTCAGGTGACTACCTGTTGAAGCTCATAAAGAGAATGAAGAGTGTGCAAAGCAGTAATCAGAGCAAAGGGTGGATACTTTGGAGAAACTAGAATATAAGACCTATTTTTATTTATTTCACACTTTTTTGTTAAGTACATAATTCCATGTGTTCATTCATAGTTTTGATACCTTCAGTGAGAATCTACAATGTAAATAGAGATGAAAATAAAGAGAACACATTGAATGAGGTGTGTCCAAACTTTTGGCCTGTACTGTATACGTCTAACAGCAAAGTAAACCTGTTTATTTATAGTCAAATATATTTGATCCTCAAGGCCTTAAATTCACATCTTATGTCTCGAATAAGATTTTAGTTGAAAAAGTCAATCAAATGTGGTTTTCAAGAAATGCAGAGAGGAACTTTGACGAGAAATGAGTCAAAAACTCTTGTTAGGATTTGAGTTTTCAGTGCATCCATGACAAAACGTTTTCCTGGATGCTCTCGATGACAAATCCTGTTAGTCACTTCCACAAAAACGTTATAAAAAGGCGATGATGCATCGTGCAGTCATGGGCTTGGACATTTGGAGACGGTGTCACGACCACGACGAGGAGTCAGACAAACAAGCTTCATCCTGTTATACAGCATGTCTCTGAAGACTGAAAACGTAATCAGAGTGATGGTTCTTTCTCACATTATGATCTGCTGTGAATCAAAACATCTGCAACAATCATCTGCCTGTTTTTTATTTTTTATGATACTGCATTAATATATTTTTAATCAGAGTAATAAAGGCAAATGCTACAGTCACTGTATCTGAAAAGAATTCAGCTTCAGTATAATTAGATTAAAACGTATTAATACTATTAACTACTAACTGTTTAATATTGATCTCTTAAGTAAACAGAACCAAAGAAACATGTTTGAATTCATAAATATAACGTATAGTTTAGGTTTATACCCCGCTATCACATGTCCATCTAGAATTACAACACACAGTGCCACATTAATAAACAACATTTTCACAAATGTAATTAATAAGAAAGTAGTGGACTGCTTATAAATGACACAACTGATCATCTGTTAGTGTTTCAATTATACAGAGCTGCAGCAATGCAAAGATACAGGCTGCAGATCACAAAATCATCAGACACAAAGCTGAACAGGCAATTAATTCATTAAAATTAGATCTGATGAGCCATGATTGGAGTGAATACTGTGTAGAAGATGTTGATGAAGCATATGAGATGTTTTTGTCCAAAAAAGCTGCCCTTTATGAAAAACACTGAAATGGAAAAGCTCACACTGATCTAAATCTAAAGCAGTGCTCAATTAATATTAGTACAAATGATAATACCAATACAACTTACAGGGTTTTTATTTTGTAGTAATAGTATTTATATTTTTATTTTAGTTTTTTTTAATTTGTGAAACAGGAGCAGTTTCTACCCGGATGCTCATTTTTTACATACGCTGCATTTGTTAAGAGTTTTTGTTCTATTATATTTCTTTCAATTTTATTTATTTAATCTTATCCTCTATTTTTACAGTTACTTTTATTTTATTTTGTCTTGTTTTTTTACCTCCTTGCACTAGAGGAAAAAACAACTATCGGAGTCAAATTCCTTGTTTGTGTTACATGCTTGGCAGTAAAAACTGATTCTGATTTGTTGAGCATGTACAGTTGCATGAAAAAGTCTGTGAACTCTTTGGGATTACTTGGATTTCTGCTTAAATCGGTGATAAAATATGTTCTGATCTTCATCTAAGTCACATCACTAGACAAAACACAGTCTGCTTGAACTAATACCACACAAAAAATTCTAAGTTTTCATGTTTTTATTTGTCTAGTGATGTGACTTAGATGAAGATCAGAACATATTTTATGATCGATTTAAGCAGAAATCCAACTAATCCCAAAGGGTTCACAGACTAAGACCCTCCCTTCCCCCCAAGCCACACTCACTAACTCAAACACACAAAGACATAAAATGGAAATTCTGACAGAAAACAAAATTAGAGGACTGAGGAAACGCTGTCTTGAATTAGAAATGAGGAAACACAAGAGTTAAAACGAAAAATCTAACAGAAAATTAAAAACCATAATAAGACATTAGATATTAATACTATAAGGTAAAATAAGTAAATATGTAAGTTAATAAAATAATAATAGAAAATAAAATATAAATAAAAAATATGGTAAAATGAGAAAGCCTAACATCAGGTGCATAATAAAATCAGCTAAAATAGGATAATAAAAGGACAAGCAATTCCAAAAAACAGAACTGAAATGTAGAAATAAAACAGAATCAAAGGGTTAAAATAAGTTAAAATATAACCTAAAATAATAATAAATAACACTTTTAATCCAGATTAAAGAGGTAGGTCTTGAGTTTAAGAATATGAACCGTAGGAGTATTTGGTAATTTTTGGGTCTGTTTGGGGGCGGTCTAAATTGCTGAAGCCTCCTTTAAATGCTGCAGGACTTCATCAGATGCTCTGGTGTTTCTCCTGCAGCTTTCCTGCCTGCCTGCATTAACCTCGGCCCCGGAGCATCATGGGAGGTGCGCCGGTGGACTCCGATAACGGGGCGGTGAAGGCTCCGGACGGGGGGTGGGGCTGGGCGGTGCTGGCCGGCTGTTTTGTCATCACAGGATTCTCGTACGCCTTCCCCAAAGCGGTGAGCGTGTTCTTCAAAGAGCTGATCAGAGAGTTCGGGGTCGGCTACAGCGACACGGCGTGGATCTCCTCCATCCTTCTGGCCATGCTCTACGGCACAGGTATTTTATTTTGTTGTTCCTCCTCTAGCTCTGATTACAGTCTCATATCTGTGTCATTGTTTCATAAGCTTCTCCAACGTCACAGATTTGTCCCAGATCACAGCACTGCCCCCATAGGCTTGAATAGTAGGCACTAAGCATGATGGGTGCATCACTTCACCTGCCTCTCTTCTTACCCTGATGCTCCCATCACTCTGGAACAGGGTCAATCTGGACTCATCAGACCACATGACCTTCTTCCAGTCCTCCACAGTCCAATCTTTATGCTCCCTAGCAAACTGAAGCCTTTTTTCTGCTTAGCCTTACTGATTAGTGGTTTTCTTAAGGCTACACAGCTGTTCAGTCCCAATCCCTTGAGTTCCCTTCACATTGTGTGTGTGGAAATGCTCTTACTTTCACTATTAAACACACCCCTGAGTTCTACTGTTGTTTTTCTTTGATTTGATTTGGCCAAACGTTTAAGTGATTCACCGATCACCATCATTCAGGATTTTATTCTGACCACATTTCTTCCTTGAAGACGATGGTTCCCCACTATCCTTCCAGTTTTTAATAATGTGTTGGACAGTTCTTAACCCAGTTTTAGTAGTTTCTTCAATCTCCTTAGATGTTTTCTCTGCTTGATGCCCATGATTTGACCCTTCTTAAACAGACTAACATCTTTTCCACGACCACAGGATATGTCTTTGACATGGTTGTTGAAGATATGAGAAGCTGCTCATTGCATCAGCTGGAGTTAAATAACTTGATTCAGCTGATGCAGTAATTATCCAATAGGAGGCTCAGACCTGTTTGCTTAGTTAAATCCAGGTGGGAACTATTTTTTGGCGAGGGACTACCAGACACAATGATGTGAAATAAAACAAATTTTCAAATATAATTTATTCACTAATGAAGACATTTTATGTTTTTTCTTTTTTTTAACTTTATTTTTATTGCAAAAATGGCAACACTCATAAAACTTACATTTCAATATTTTTTTCTTTTACACTCTGTTCTATTTTCCAGCTGCATCCAAGTGGTTTAGTGCCATGTTTAATGGAATATTCATAGAATGAGCAATTACATAGATGAATTATTTCATATAATTAGAAGGAAAAAAAAGTAAAAAAAAAAAAGATAATAATAATGATAATAATAATAATAACAATAATAATAATAATAATAATAATAATAATAATAACAATAATAATAATAATAATAATGGTGATATTAAGTATAATAAAAATAATAATAAAATGATAAGAATAATAAATAAAAAGGGAAAAGAGGGAATCAAGAATCAGGAAATATATGATGGGAAGGAAGGGAAAGAGGAGAAAAAGAAGAAAAATGGGGATTTTTCTTGTTTTAAATGCTAAAAGAGGATATTGTAGTCTCTTGAGAAAATAAAATACGAACTGTTTTCTTATTTAATGTGATAATTATCTCACAATTATCGAACATGTTTCTGTGTAACATTAACAAATACCAGAGCCAGTTTATAGTCTGAAAAGCTGTTTTGTTGTTTTGTCTCTGTATTAAAAATAACTTATTTTTCTTCTATTGCTCACTATTGTTCTTTATACAAAGATGTGTAATAATTCTCATATAGAAGACTTAATGTATATTTGTCTGTGCCCTTTGTCAAAAGTCATTATGAATCCATCTTTTTTTTCTGTTGTTTTGGGTTTTTCCTTTTTTTATGTAGTGGGGGAGGGAGGATTGAGAATGGGGTTGGGGAGATGATTGTTTTTTTTGTTATAGTTACCAAAAATCTGTTATTCAAAATAATATTGAATAAAAAATAATAGTTGTAATTTAAAGAAGGCTTGAAAAAAGGGCTATATGCTTCCTTAAAAGACCTGTGTGAGCTTTTTTGCTGACGTTAAGGGGCAATCCACTCCTAATAAAAGAGACAAATCTTTTTTTTTCTCATAATTTATTCTAAATATCTGACGTAAATCATGTCAGTTATTCAGAAAAGCATAGCAAAAAGGCCTTTTTCTCCCATAAGTACACTTAGAATTCCAATATAATCTCTTATTTAGTTATGAAACAAATCTAAATATGAATGACCAAAAATTTAAAGGCTGAAAAATGAGAACATAACCAAATAAAAACACACCACATTATGGATCGTGTTATTTATTAAAAGTCTATTTTTCCGCCTGCAGGTCCTCTATGCAGCGTGTTGGTGAACCGCTTCGGTTGCCGTCCCGTGATGATGGTCGGCGGTCTCTTCGCCTCTCTGGGGATGATCCTGGCTTCTTTCTCCACCAGCATCATCCACATCTACCTGACCACAGGTGTAATCACAGGTAAGGCTGTGTCGTTCTTGAAAGTCACCATCAGTGCAATCAAATATCGGCAGACTTACAACACACTCTTTTTTGTAAGTTTTTCTCTTATTAATTCTAAATAATGAATATTAAAGATGCTATGAGGAGTTTCTGAGTAATTACAGAAATCTCACTTTTAGATATATGCCTGATGGAAATACACACTTTAAGATGAGTTTTATAGCATCAAAATAGGTTATCTATAAATGCTATTCCTTAGCTTCGCGGTCGGGTCGGAGAGAGCTGGACTGGCCTGGATACTCAACTTCAGGAACAAGACAATTAAAACTAGAGCAAATTTATATTATTCAGACACGTCTTAGAGCACCGGGCTGTAAGTAGCCATATATAGCCGGCTACAAAACTACAATACTAAGTTTTCCAAAAATTGCTTGTTGTCACACATCAAAAACTACCACTACGTAACTAGAAAGAGATACATTACCTCGTGGCTTTGCATCCTGTAACTTGTTGAAAAAAGAAGTTGTAAAGCAATGCAGAGTTCTGAGGAAGGTCTGAGCTGCATTCATTAGCATCACAACAAACACACGCTTTGGCTTGGGTCATGTCTTTACGACAGTCGCCGCGCGTGCTCATGGGTAGCAGAGTCTTAATGTCGGCGGTAATAGATTCTCCTCATAGCACCTTTGATAAAAAGACTTCTGGTGCAGAAACAAAAAGGAAAAATTGCAGGTCATATTTGGACTGCTCGTTGCACAGCAGGAAATGCACATGCCATACAGCAAGAAGGTTTCTGGTTCGATGCCCGTGTCAGGCTGGGCCTTTCTTTCCTTAAATGTATTAATTTATTTTTTTAAGTATTAATAATCTTGCCCAGAACCCTTATCTAAATGTATTCAAAGGCAGAAGCAAGGTGAATGGAAACTGTAACAAACAAAAATGTAAGTCCACATTTGGACCGTCAGTTTCTCTTTTAAAGACTCTAAACTCTAAAATTCATTACCAACCAAAATCAAATTAACCACTGATTTAAACCCTTCTCATTCTTAGTCCCAGGTACTTCAGTCCCAGTTTTTAACAGATCAAACTGATTCTTCCTGCAGGTCTGGGTCTGGCGTTGAACTTCCAGCCCTCCCTCATCATGCTGAACCGCTACTTTAACGAGAAGCGTCCTTTGGCTAACGGCCTCTCCGCAGCAGGAAGCCCCGTGGCCCTGTGCTGCCTCTCACCTTTGGGACAGGTGCTGCAGTATCAGTACGGCTGGAGGGGGGGCTTTCTCATCCTCGGGGGCCTCCTGCTGAACTGCTGTGTCTGCGGGGCCCTCATGAGGCCCCTGGAGGCCCCGAAGACCTCCAAGCAGGAAGACCCTGAGCAGAGCAGCGCAGAAGTGGCAGAGAAGAAGAAGAAGAAGCTGCTGGACTTCTCCGTGTTCAAGGACTCGGGCTTCGTCATCTACACGGTGGCGGCGTCCATCATGGTGCTCGGACTCTTCGTCCCGCCCGTGTTCGTGGTGAGCTACGCCAAGGAGATGGGGAACGAGGACACCAAATCTGCTCTGCTGCTCACCATCCTCGGCTTCATCGATATCTTTGCTCGGCCCACGTGTGGCGTGATCGCCGGACTGAAGTGGGTCCGACCTCGATGTGTCTACCTCTTCAGCTTCGCTTTAATCTTCAACGGGACCACCGACCTGATCGGATCTCAGGTGGGTCCAGGTTTGTTCTGAAGAAAGGGACGGACATTAGGGAGGCATTATTTGAGATAGACTATATTGCCAAAAGTATTCGCTCACCTGCCTTGACTGGCATATGAACTTAAGTGTCATCCCATTTCTAATCCATAGGGTTCAATCTGACGTGGGTCCACCCTTTGCAGCTATAACAGCTTCAACTCTTCTGGGAAGGCTGTCCACAAGGTTTAGGAGTGTTTATGGGAATTTTTGACCATTCTTCCAGAAGAGCATTTGTGATATCACACACTGATGTTGGACGAGAAGGCCTGGCTCTCAGTCTCTACTCTAATTCATCCCAAAGGTGTTCTATGGGGTTGAGGTCAGGACTCTGTGCAGGCCAGTCAAGTTGATCCACCCCAGACTCTGTCCTCCATGTCTTTATGGACCTGCTTTGTGCTCTAGTGCACAGTCATGTTGGAAGAGGAAGGGGCCAGCTCCAAACTGTTCCCACAAAGTTGGAGCATGGCATTGTCCAAAATGTCTTGGTGTGCTGAAGCATTCAGAGTTCCTTTGACTGGAACTAAGGGGCCAAGCCCAGCTCCTGAAAAACACCCCCACACCATAATCCCCCCTCTACCAAACTTTACACTTGGCACAATGCAGTCCCACAAGTATCGTTCTCCTGACAACCTCCAAACCCAGACTGGTCCATCAGATTGTCAGATGGAGAAGCATGATTGGTCACTCCAGAGAACGTGTCTCCACTGCTCTAGAGTCCAGTGGCGGCGTGCTTTACACCACGGCATCCACGCTTTGCATTGCACTTGGTGATGTGAGGCTTGGATGCAGCTGCTCGGCCATGGAAACCCATCCATGAAGCTCTGCACTGTTCTTGAGCTAATCTGAAGGCCACATGAAGTTTGGAGGTCTGTAGCGATTGACTCAGAAAGTTGGCGACCTCTTCTCACTATGCGCCTCAGCATCCGCTGACCCCGCTCCGTCAGTTTACGTGGCCTACCACTTGGTGGCTGAGTTGCTGTGGTTCCCAAACACTTCCACGTTCTTATAATCCAGCTGACAGTTGACTGTGGAATATTTAGGAGTGAGGAAATGTCACGACTGAATTTGTTGCTCAGGTGGCATCCTATCACAGTTCCACGCTGGAATTCACTGAGCTCCTGAGAGCGACCCATTCTTTCACTAATGTTTGTTAAAGCAGTCTGCATGCCTAGGTGATGATTTTATACACCTGTGGACATGGAAGAGACTGGAACACCTGATTCTGATTATTTGGTTGGGTAATAGAATACTTTTGGCAATATAATTTACTTTGAATGTTTAAAAGCAAATATTAAACATACTTTAGTATTAATATGGTTTAACCTGTTCAGCCCCAAAGTTCCTGATTTCAGGAATGCTTACATGCTCTCCAACAAAAACGTAAGAAAAAGTGATTCATGTAGAAATATAGTCATGCTCATTATCAAATATGACAGTTTTTTAGCTTATTTTAAGACATTTTCGAATAAAAACTGCCATAACAACGATCCAAAAGAGTTTATTACGTGGGGAAGTGTTACATATACATTTAGACACTTTATTTGTCAAATGTGGCTTTTATTTGACAAAATACATATATTTTTGACCTTTGGCTCATTATGCACTGTTTTTCAAAATCCTCACCTGACCAAATTGTTATGAAACCTCTCTAATTTTTCGAGAAGGGCATAAATACTCTGACCAAATCCATGTCAGAAAGCATCACAAGCCGTTGGCCGGATCATCTGCCCGTGAAGCTGCAGAGACTGAGGTGAACTTAAGACATAGACATGTTTATCTACTCTTATAAAACTCTTCTTTTTGTCTCCAGGCTCACGACTACACCACCCTGGTGATCTTCTGCATCTTCTTCGGCATCTCGTACGGGATGGTTGGCGCTCTGCAGTTTGAGGTCCTCATGGCAATCGTGGGCACAGAGAAGTTCTCCAGCGCCATCGGCCTGGTGCTGCTGATGGAGGCCATCGCCGTGCTGGTCGGGCCCCCCGGAGCAGGTGGGTGTTTAGACCAAGAAAGTCCAGAATAAAAGCCCGAAATAAAGGGTCCAGAGTGGCCCAGTACTGCCATCACTAACCCCATTCACGCTGCTGATTCAAGCGATCCTGTGACACCCAACCTTCACTCTGAGGCGGCTAAATGACCCCTAAAACTGCGTAAAGAAAGAGACACAAACAGAACATAAACCATCATATCAGCTGATAAAATGCAGACTAACTCTGTTAAAACAATATAAAAATAACATAAAAAGGAGCGCTCAGACTATCAAACACCTCCTGAATGCTGATCAGAGTCAGAGAATTCAATCTCCTTCACTGACTTTAGTGTTGAGCAATGGCTGAAAAACAGTCTTTTTAGCTGTTCGGTATTACCTGCTGAAATTCAGAGCCGAGGCTGTGTATTGAAACCGGACTTTTTTTTTCAACATGCTGTCAGGGGTGACATCTTGTGGATGGAGAGGAGAAATACGGTGATTCTGACAAATAGTGCATTAGATTAGAAGATTAGAAGATCGCTGACTACACCTTTAAATATAGCAGCAAAAAAATAAAATAAAAGAAGAATCCTGTCCAGATATAACGGAGATGGATTCATACTATATACTTGATTTAAAATATTATTACTGTTAAGGATGGAACTATTAAACTTAAAGGAGACATATCATGCTGATGCATGATTTAATACTTACATATAATATAATGAATTTGAAAACAAGACCTTACACCCCCTTAATTTTCAAAAAATGAGATATTGTATTTTTTCTGATATCCTAGAACGAGATTTGATGCCTCTGAAAATAGGTCATTGCTTTCTTTTTATTGGAGTAATCTGATAAAACACTTCCTCCTCTGTGATGTCCGTTAGCCACAAAACCGTCACCGAGGAACACATCCACCAGCAGCAGTATATAGCTCCCTAGCTCACACTCACTCATTACCAGCTCTGGCCTGTAGGGGGACTCAATACACGGTCGCTGCTTTGAGCCTGCCGGAAAATACAGTAGAAGAAGAAGGACAGGCTGTCTCTACCCCCAATAGAACTGACCAATCAGAGCACAAAGGGCTGTGACGTTGCAAGATAACTGTAGGTCAGCCTGGAAACCGAGCGTTTCAACGAGAGCTTGATAATGGCCTAAAATGAGGATTTTGAGAACGCTATTGTGGGGCAGTGAAGGAACTAAATGACTTGTACTGAGGGCAGAAATGCTTTACAGGCATCCTAGTCTGGCATAGTGAAAAGGAGAAACAAGCATGATATGTCTCCTTTAAGTACATTCCCAGGTGAGCCTCAGTGTGAATGTAGCAGGAGAAGTTCTGGAAACCTCACAGCATGTTTCTCCCTCTACCGCCTCAGGTCGCCTCCTGGACTACACCAAGAATTACATGTACGTCTTCATGCTGGCGGGGAGCGAGGTGGTCCTCTCGGCGGTGGTCCTGGCCGCCTGTAACTTCCTGTTCATCAAGAAAAAGTCCCCAACGCCTGCAGACAAGCTGCAGAACGTCACCGCCATCGAGGAAACCAAGATGGAGGCGTGGAGCGAGACGGACGGGGAGGAGAAAGGAGCGAGGGAGCAGCAGGAGAAGGAGACGAGGAAAGGAGACGAGGAGGAGGTGGTGAGGCCGGAGAGCATCACCGTGGACTCGCAGGAGGTGGAGAAGTTTTTAAAGGAGACGCAGCAAAACGGGGTGGCGCCCTCCAGCCCGGAGACGTGTCTGTGAGCGAGGTCAGAGGTCACGTGTGTGTGAGGTGTTTGCTTTAGGTGTTTGATGAAGGAAGCGTCACTGCCACACCAAGGAGCAGGTCAGCAGTACCCCGCCGCTCCATGTTTCATGTGTTTGTAGGTTTATTATTAACGCAGATACCAGCAGATCGAGGCAAACCACCATTAAGGTGATATTTAATGTTTTTATTGTCAACAAATCCAACAATAGTGCAATAAATAAAACCAGTGACCTTTAGATTGGGACTCAAGCAGTCAGAGAAGAAACAGTAAAACTCCAAATTCTCTTTTAAATGATTCAAATACTATGAACTTATTTTTTATTTTAGCTTGGTTTTCATTTACAAGTGTTTATGTCTCACACTTACCCCAGTCTGTCCTCCTTCTGTGTATTTACACAGAAGGGTAAAAAATGACCCTTTTTTAGGGATGTAATGGTTAACGGTAAAATGGTAAACTGTGGTAAAATTTCCCACAGGAATCATTACCGTGTCCTATTAAAATACATTAAATAACAGCATTAGTATCATTCTGGAGCGAGTTCTTGCAGTTCTTTCACTGTTTATTCGCCGTATTTCGCCATTACAGATCGTCTTTTTTCAGTCATAGTTCATGTTTTATGGATTTAGGAAAATGTAATTTGGAAATATTAAAGAAGGAGATGTCGAGGAGATCTGCCATGGAAAGGGGAGACCAGAGGAGAGTCATGAAGGGGGCTAACTGCTTCAGGGACTATTGTTAGTAAAACAATAAATAAATAAATAAAAAGGCCTGGACATGGTCTAATATAACGAGCTGTAACATGGACACTAATGCTGCAGGCAAAATAAAATGTGTGAGAATTTGTAAAAAGTTTATTTTTTGGTCGTCTCATAACTTTGAACATGTTCATTTACAGTTGTTTATGAAAAGAATCCTGTTGAAAGTTCAAAACTGTTTTTTCTTTTCTTGTAATTACACGCAGTTTAAGCATTTATAACATAATAATGACAAATACCTGCCAGAATTGTTTACTTTTATTTCTAATGAAAAAAGCTTAAACAAATTTACATATAGGACATTTCCTGACACAGTTATTGACAAAAAAGATAAAATAACTGTTAAAATTATAATATTAAAGGGGTTAAATGATTTCAAGACTGTGTTAAAGTACTTTTTGAACATTTTGAGCACACTGCAACAATACCGCGATAATAATGATAACCGTGATAATTTTGGTCACTGTTACATCCCAAATATTTATATACCATAATTGCTTGATTATAAAATTCACTTTTTTGCTTTAAATAAGATCTAATTTTTCAGGTGCGTATTATACGTGAGTACAAGCTAAACACCTACCATATTTCATCTCGCCACTGTTGATACAAAAATCAGAAATATTCTCTTTCTCTGCAGAAACACATGCAAACACAGGGCGCTGCCATCTTGTGAGCACGGGGAGGCAAAATAGCTGCACTGTGATTGGTCAAAGACATCGGCATGTTGATAGCAGCTGTCTGATTGGACAGTATACTCCAACTGAGCATGCTCAGGTAGAAATCGAGTAAGTGCACATTCTGGAAACAAAAGGTGTTTCTGCATCTGTTTAAGAGAGAAAATCGTGTACCAGTATTTTTTGTGAAAACACTAAAATTGAAACGATTAAAACTCCAAATAAAGGTCATTTTTGAGTTCTCAGAGTGAGCAAGATTTGGGCTAAATTTGATGTGTCAGTGTCAGTGCAGTGTTTTTCCAGGCAAAAGACGTGAAAATATGAGGTCCATGTTGTAATCGAGAAATTGTAGTGTAAACAAATTAAGTAAAACAAACAAAAACAGGACAAATGTAAAGTAAAAACATGCAAATATTGTATAAACAAGAAGCCCCCGGGAAAATAAAAAAACATATATCGAAGCACATGTATTCACACAAACCTGGATTTCTAAACATCAGGACATAAACAGAGACAAGTTAAGTGCAGCTATTTCTGCTGAATGTTGGTGGTGATTCATTTTTCTAAAGGAGGCGTTTCATCATCAACTGTCTGAATTTTTTTGAGTCCATGTGGCAATTAATTACATCGCTTGAACAGCAATGAAATACTAATATAAAAATAAATATAAGTAAATACTTTTATTTTTGGCCTTCATGCTAAAAAAGTAAAGGTCTGTTTGTTTAAGCCTAAATGCCCATGCTGGAAAGATGAATGCAGTTTTTAAATTTCTTTTTTTCTTTTTTTTTTTTTTCTTTTTTTCAGCATACACCGACATAAACATCAGACTGCCCACACATAAAATAATTTTAATTATTTAAAAGGGAGTGTCTTGGAGTTTTACTTTTCCTCTGTTGTTTGAATATGTTTTACTACCTCATATTCTTTTTGTCTTTATTTGAAGTATTTCTGATTTCAGACTGCCAACATCCACTTATGTGTCTGCAAACATATAATAATAACTTATCATTATATTGTTTCTGTAATAAACTTTTGCTTTAACCTTTCTAGACTTATTTTAGCAGAAATAGAGACTGGAGTCTTCAGCGTATAAAACAAACCTCTAAAACACTTTTAAATTTTCTGAGTTTTAAAGATCTTGCTAACCCCGTTGGTCCAGATTTTATTCACTGAGACCTTTTTGGCACATTGCATTAAGTGAGAAACTCTTAAAAGTCTTAAAATTTGTAAGAACTTTATGTCTTAGTAATTCATTCGTGGTCAGTTTTTGTGGAAGTAGTGCTCACAGGTAGGACTGTGAGGATATCAGGATCCAAAAACTCTGAAATTATATCAGGGAAAATCAAACATTATATTTACATAATTAACAGCCCAACATCAATCTAATATTTTAGGTGTGCTCCTGCACACTGAATAAATTGCATAAATATTTTGTCTTCATGTTTGTATTGAAACACTGCAAACCTGCTCAGCACCTTTGAATGATATCAACCAATTAAAAACACATTGTTAGTAGTATTTTTAATTATTTTTCAAAGCATAAAGTTATAAAAAGTTCTGATAACCTCACCCACTACTCAGTAAACAAACTGCCATGTTAATATTAAAATATGATATATGATGTGATGTGTACTGAAATATTTTAAAGACTTGTCTCTGTAGGAGGGTTTATTCACAGAATTCAACATTATGTTTTAATTGATAATGTTCTATAATTATGATATTATTTCTTAAACATATGAATTAATCTTTTGTTTTAAAACTTCTAGACTTTTTTAAAGAAGTAAATAATGATGTCATCGGCATATAAATCAAAGGTTTATTAAGTAAAAACCTAAAAGATCTTAAGTTTGAAGAGCTTAAGTTTAGAAGATCTTTCTAACTATGTTAGCTTTGATAAGTTACTTAAACTTTTGGCACATGCACCAGACAGGTAACACCTTTTGGTTACCTTACCTAAAAACTGCCATCTTTAGGCCTCAGCTGTTATTTCTGATTATAGCTATAAAGATTATTCTTGTGGTAGGGCTGTGATGAATCCAGAGTGTTTTAACTAACCAGATGTTCAAATCTTGTCTTCATGTGGTCATCACAGACTTTATTTAGATGTGTGTCCAAAAAGGTATTTTAAAATCCCAGATATTTTTGGCCTGGTTGTGCTATATTCTAACTCACATCTCTGGGAATAATCCGCCATTATTGATACCCCAATAACTATAAAAACTGTCTAAATATTGAAGATGAATAATTCTTTGTACCACGTATCATATTTTGCACAAATAGGTTGACTTGTTTTGGTTTTGAAACACTGCTAATCTATTCTGCACTATTGGACAATGCTAATTGATGACATAAAACCCCTCAATCAAAAATAAAAACACACCTTTAATCCTTGTTTTCAGGTTTTAAATATCACAGGTAAACTCCTGCATGCTGATAAAGAGGTTGGCTTCACCTGATCAGTAAAACTGTGCAGAGCGAATTCCTCTCTAAAAAGCCTGTTTTGTAATGTTGATGTGGTACATGTGAAGCTTCAGCACTTTGAAAATATTAACTGATAAAAAACATATATATTCATTTTTTTAAAAAAGGCATCAAATGCTTGATAATCGTACTCACTGCCACACAAAATATGTTAAAGATGCTATGAGGAGTTTCTAAGTAATTACAAGAAAGTCTCCCTTTTAGATATATGCCTGATGGAAATACACACTTTAAGATGAGTTTTATAGCATCTAAATAGGTTATCTATAAATGCGGACAGGGCTGGACTGGCCTGGATACTCAACTTTAGGAACAAGAAAAAACTAGAGCAAATTTATATTATTCAGACACGTCTTAGAGCACCGGGCTGTAAGTAGCCATATATAGCCGGCTACAAAACTACGATACTAAGTTTTCCAAAAACTGCTGTTGTCACAGGTCAAAAACTACCGCTACGTAAATAGCAAGAGATACATTAACTAGTCGCTCTGCATCCTGCAAGTTGTTGAAAAAAGAAGTTGTAAAGCAATGCAGAGTTCTGAGGAAGGTCCGAGCTGCATTCATTAGCATCACAACAAACACACGCTTTGGCTTGGGTCACATCTTTACGACAGTCGCCACGCGTGCTCATGGGTAGCAGAGAAATAGATTCTCCTCATAGCACCTTTAACTTCCATGTCTAAAAACACTTTTAACAAACTGCCAGCTTGATATAAAAAGTAAATATAATAAAAATATGCTGAAATGTGGTGAAGTGTTTTCAGGATGTGCTGCTGCAGAGCGATCTGAGGTTACAGCTGCACTGATCCGTATTTGAGGAGAGCAGCGGTAACTTTCTGGTATTTTCTTTGTTTTGTTGGTATTAAAACACAAATAGAACCACACCAGCCCTTCAAACTATGTGCTGCTTCATAAACATATGCTCTTACTGCTGCAGAAGAATCTTTGTCCTCATGCTAAAGTGAAACGATGTCCGTGCTGTGGCGTGTTGGTGTCGTGTATCTAACGGCTGCTTCATGTATGAGTCAGTGATTTTAAGGTTTCTGCTCACTTTGTGGTCACTTTGGTGCAGTTTATGTGCGTGGTTTCACCTCGACATGTAGACACTGACAAACCCTGGTCCTGCTGTGACTCTCCAAACTCTCCTGTACCATCTGTGTCTCTGCCTGTGAACAAAACTCGTCTCCTTACTGCGACACAAAGCCTGACACCAGCTGCACCGTCACCTCCTCGTCCTTCATCGCTGCTGTTCTGCACAAAAAGTGGAGCTGCTGCCACGTGTGAAAATGCACCAAACCTGTTCTCGCCGTGGACCAAACTCCCCTCTGTGGTCTCCTGCAGCTTCAAGGTCATTTACACAGTTTAAAACACATCAGACAGCTAATAACATTTAAATAACACCAAACACTGTGTGCACACAGCTTAAATCCAGCTTATATCACTAAAATATTTAAATGTATTATCCCCCTGATGTCACATATTCACACTGAAGTCATAGTTTTAGATAATTACACAGACAGGCAGCTTTTGTGGTGCAAACTCCACGTTGTTGGACCATCATGCTTTGTATTGTCTGCACTGTTGGTGTGTTTCTGTGAAACAAAATATTAAACAAAGTATTAGTTTCTTTACAATCCTGTCCGTCTTTGTTTTGATTTTTGGCCTCAGTCTGAGCCAGTGTCTGTGATAGATGGCTATAATGTGCAAAATAAATCCAATCCACTTTATTTATATACCACAATACTTAAGGTTGCCAAAGTGCTGCACAATGATAAATAAAATAAATACACAAAAGGAAATACAACACGTGTGAGGTCAGCTGTTTGATTGAGAAGTTTGACTGATGGTGATCTTGTGTGGATATGCAGCCATGTCGATCCTGTCTCTGTTTTTAACACTAGAAATCCTCTTTAAATATATAAAATGGACATAATATAAAAAAAATCCACTCTTTCCTTAGTGAGTCTCAATTTATGTACTTAGACCAAAGCCATATTTTTTATTTCTTAAAGAGGACTCAAGACCTACCTTTTTAGTCTGTCTTTTAGCTGATTTAATTAAATAATTATTAATTTATTATTATTAGGCAAGGCAAGTTTATTTGTAGAGCACAATTCATACACAAGGCAATTTAAAGTGCTTTACAGAACAAGAAAAATGCATTAAATCACAATTAACATAAAAACAACATGAATCATTATAAAATACATTTAAAGAGAAGAGTGCAGATTATTATTATATCATTATTAATGTTTTTTATTTTATTATTATTTTATAATAAAAATGATAACAATAATAGTAATACTGTTGTTGTCATTGTTATGAATAATATAAATAATAATGATAATAATAATAATTATTATTTCATCTTATTTATTTATCTGAATCCTATTGATCTATCTATTTCTCCATTTCAGTTAATTTTTTTTTTTATTTTATTTCTCTGTTTATTCATTTTCTTTTCAGTATCCTTCTTTAACAGATTATGGCTCATTTAATTGTACTATTATTTTAACTTTTATTTTATTCATTTACTTTTACCTATAGTATTTTTTTAAAATCTAATTTCTTGTCATGTTTTTGTTTTTATATTTATGCCATTTTTGTCTTAACTTCTGTGTTTCCTCATTTTTAGTCAAGACAGTGTTTCCTGTAATTCTGTTTTCTCTTATAAAAGCTCCTCTTAATGTCTTTGTGTGTGTTTTGGATGTGGATCTGGATGGTGTTTGGGGGTTTTGTAGTTTCATTTTATTCAATCTTCTACTTTTAATTTTTTATTATTTTTTTTCTTTTGTATTTAAAGCACTTTCTGCTACAAGATTTTGTATAAAAAGTGCTACAAAAATAAAGTTTTGATTGATTGATTGATTTTGAACCAGGCTGTAAAGATGATGATTCAGGTCCTCCTCAGTTTCTGCAGCCAGCCTCCAGTGGACACTCGAGGAACTGCACGGGCTCCATTTTTAACCCTGAAGGCCAAAGCTTTATCATTACAGACTGAGTCACCTGTTTTAGTTCAGAAGTAAGAGAGAAGTATGTTTTCTTACTTTTGAACATTAAAAAATATTACCAACATGACATTTCTGAGTCAAATGTGTTTTAAGAAGAGTTCAACTTTAACTTGGACACCATGACTCCTTCAATGACAGCATGAGAAAATTCACATTTTATCACATTTGTATTGTTTCCACTAAATCATTATTTAAAGAAACACTAATGATGCCCCTTAAATGTTAATTCTCAAACAGCAAACTCATCTCGTGGTCGTTTTCCTCTGCTGTTAAAAACTTTATTTAAACTGAAGGGAGAAAATGATTTTTTGATCATGAATAAAAATGGTGTATTAATAATTCATCGTCCTAACACTCTCCTCCTGTCAGTGCTTATGAATTAGCAGACAAATGGCCTCAAACATAACACAACAGCTGAGTGAGTGTTTCCATGGTAACTGAATTTCCTCAGTAACAGTGGGAGGGTCGTCGTGTGAAGTAACAGCCGAACAGAAAGAGCATCTCCATCCAGCGAGGATCAGGACGACCCAGTGAGTACTCTGGACGGACCACCTGGGGAAAAAAAACTTAATAAATAAACTCAAATGGAGGTTTGTTGCTGTTCTGTCTTTAATAATAATAAATAATAATAATACTTAAGTTCCTCTCTCAGACTGACTCACAGGGATATAAATAATCATAAACATCTCTCTGCTAAAAATAAAACAGAGCGGCCTTCAGGCTCAAGTTTCTGAGTGTATAATTATATTTATTTTGTTTTAGTGTCCACATTTCTATTGTTAGAATGGAACAGCATCACCGCTGAGTCACTAATGAACCTTTAATCCCTCTAAACATCTCTGACATCAGCTTCAGAGGCCACAAAAACAAAAATATCTCCTCCATTTATCCTTTAAAATTTATATTCATATATTAATGTAATTAATTTGACTGTATATTGATTTATTTTTTCCTATTTATTCATTGTAATATTTCTATTTACAGTAGTACTCAACTTCTATTGAGTTATTATTTTTTTATTTGTTTGATACTATTTATATTTTAAGATGTATTTTAAGGGATGTTGGTTTGGTGGAGTGATGAGCTGCCAGGCACGACTAAAACACATATTTCTGTCAGCCCAGGTTTGAGTCCAGCCTGAGGCCAGTTTGTAGCTCTCTCTCGCACTCTTTCATAAACAATCTTTAAAGCAAAAAGTATTCTAATTACTACATTTAAAATCAAATGCATTCCACTTTATGTTGCTCTTTCATTAGGTATAATTAAATATTATTTTCACAAATATACATCCTTATTTATCTTGTCGTGTTTTGTTCGTTTATTTTTACTCTACTGTACTTTTTTAATAAATTTAATTTGGTTTCTTTCATCTTAAATATTCAATGAACGTTTTTTCTGATTAATATCAAAAATGATCCTACATAAAATGTTTATGTTAATGTTTTATATATATGTTCTTATAATATATGTTAATTTCTTTATACTTAATTTAGTTACTCTACTCATTTTTTTGCTATAATACATTTTATATATTTATTTTGTTTTTATGCTCTTTTTTCTGTTGTTTTTTTAAGTTTCAATTTTTTTTGTCTAATTAATTGAAGGTACTTAGAGTTAAAATGGTTTACTATTTTATTTATTTATTTATTTATTATGTTTTTCATTTTTTGTCATTCTTTTTCTATCTTTATCAGACTTAGTTTAAGCATTTTTTGATCTCTTCTGTTGTCATTTTCTTATTTGATAATTCGGTTCTATTGTATTTTATTTTTCCACTTGATATTCTATATTCTGTTTTATAATGTTCATGATATTGCGTGTATTTGATTTCATTATTTGTTTATTTTTAAATCCTTTTTATTTTAACTGAATTATATTGATTATCAGGATGAATAACATGTAATGCTTCCCTGTCACAGTATGCCCTCCATGACAATGATGTTTCTCTCCGCTCGGTGGCGCTAAAGCTTCTTTTCCGGTAAGGGGAACCTGAAGAAGAGTCGATGAGAGTTTCTTACCGGCGGTATTTGAGTGCTGCACACACGTTGGTAAAGTGCTGCTGGGGGAAAGTGCCGGAGCCTGACAGAATTTCAGGTAAAACATCAAAAATCTTTAAATTTATTGGTCCAGGTCATTAACACATCTCCTCTGCTGCGCGTGCGAGCGTCACAGAAACGTGACTTTGTTTAATGAGCTTTAAAATGACGTCACTAATGAGCGCGAGCCTCATCATGTGCTGCAGTGTTAGCTGTGAGGCTAAGAGGCTTCAGGTCAGCAGAGGGAATAAAACAGATAAATAATGATAAAATAATTAAAAATAAAGGCTCAGAATATTCAACAGGAGATAAAATATGACCTAAAATCAGACTGAGGTTTTTATTTAACGTTTAATTAACAGCTCAGCTCATAAAGATCAACAACAAGATCGATAATCAGATTATTTCATTAATTATGTTAATACACAGAACAGTCTGATATAATGATTATTATATTTATGTTAATACACAGAACAGTCTGATATAATGATTATTATATTTATGTTAATACACAGAACAGTCTGATATTAGGATTATTATATTTATGTTAATACACAGAACAGTCTGATATAATGATTATTATATTTATGTTAATACACAGAACAGTCTGATATAATGATTATTATATTTGTGTTTATACACAGAACAGTCTGATATAATGATTATTATATTTGTGTTTATACACAGAACAGTCTGATATAATGATTATTATATTTATGTTAATACACAGAACAGTCTGATATAATGATTATTATATTTATGTTTATACACAGAACAGTCTGATATAATGATTATTATATTTATGTTAATACACAGAACAGTCTGATATAATGATTATTATATTTATTATGTTTATACACAGAACAGTCTGATATAATGATTATTATATTTATGTTAATACACAGAACAGTCTGATATAATGATTATTATATTTATTATGTTAATACACAGAACAGTCTGATATAATGATTATTATATTTATTATGTTTATACACAGAACAGTCTGATATTAGGATTATTTGATTTATTATTCTTATGCACAGTGCGGTCTGATATTCAGATTATTTAATTTATTATAAGTTTATACACAGAACAGTTTTATATCAAAATGCCTGATGGTAGAAAAGTCTACCCAAAGCTGTAAAGCATAATGTTTTTCAAGACAGACGCTCAGAAAATGATTGACTAACAATTAAATAAATCTAAAATGATTATTTTCTGTATTTGTGCAGTTCAGGCAGACTGAAGGAGTTTAAGTAAGTTCATAAATAATAAAGAGGAAAGTAATTCAACACTTAGAGCAGGGAGCTTACAGCCCCAAGTACATTGTAATAACTTTAAATATTTTCAGTGTTTAAAAGTTCAGTTGAGACTGAAAATAAAATAAAATAACAAAATAATTCTAAATATCGGTGTACAAAGGTAGAAATCATAGATGCACATGTTTGGGCCTTTTCTTGTTTCAGATATAAAGGCTTAAGAAAATTAGGGAAACATAAATTAATTTAATTTAAGACATTTTTTATTTAATAAGACTCTGCCAATATGGCATATATATATATGTATATATATATATATATATATATATATATATATATATATATATATATATATGTATGTGTGTATATATATATATATATATATATATATATATATATATATATTTATATATATATATATATATATATATATGTATATATGTATATATGTATGTATGTTTATGTGTAATACAAAATATTGTAGAATGGTCATTGCATCATCTGGAACACACATGAAAAAAATCACTTTATATTTAACTTTTTGTTCCATTTTACACACTAGTCAGCGAGAAACCTAAGAGCAATGCTTGTGTTCATGTAAAATTGTTGATTTTTTTTCTTGTAGTTATTGTTTGTAATTTATTGCCATAATATTTCCTTGAATTTTTAATCAATTATGACGTATGCTGCTGACGTCTTGGCCAAGTCGCCCTTGTAAATGAGGAATTATTTATTAGCGTGGGAATTATCTGATTAAATAAATGTTAAATAAATAAATGTATCAGTTCATGTCACATGATTCAGAACATTTGTGCTGCAGCATATTTACATTAAATTAAATTCTATACATTTTTGGTCATAATGAAATTTCACATCTCCTGATTACAGTTAAAGTGAGTTTGTGATGATTTATTCTAGTCTACTTTAAATCAACAGGAACAGGAACAACATTTTGTCAGATTTGTTTGATTCTGTAACTGCCCATTTGATTTTTTTTATGTCCGATATGAGGATGCATCCTCTTATTTTTTTATAATTCACTAAATAAATTTACAAACTTTAGACAAAAAGCACCGAAAACTGGACATTTGTTTTATGTTCCATGTCCTTTAGGTCAACAAAAATATGAAGTTCTTATTATTTTTAATTATCATTTTTTTAATATTTAAATGTTATTGTCTGATAATCCCATGAGTGTCTGCCCGTTGTGTTTTCATGACATGTAAATATAGAAAAAATCAGTGAACCGCCTAAAACTGAAAACATATGAAGCAGAGCATCCGTGTCTGTCTGGTCTGTCGTCCTCAGCAGGATGTCGAAGCTCCAGGGCTTTGAGTTTTGGCGGAAGACCCTAAAAGAGGCTCGCTACGTCGTGGCCCCCATGGTGGACCAGAGCGAGCTGGCCTGGCGTCTCCTGAGCCGCCGCCACGGCGCTCACTTGTGCTACACGCCCATGCTGCACGCACAGGTGTTCGTCCGGGACGCCAACTACAGGAGGGAGAACCTGTACAACGAGGTGTGTGAGGAGGACCGGCCGCTGATCACACAGGTGAGGCTGAGGGGTCACGACCCAGAGCGACAAACAGACGTGGACAAATTTATTTCTACCCCCTCAGTTCATTAAAAAAAAGAAAACCCACAGTGGAAATCACATGAATCTGACAGAAGGAATAGAAAGTAAATGAAAATCAGACATTGGTTTTGAATTGAGGCTCAACAAAATTAAAAAAACAAAATAATGAATCTGTCCTGGACAGAAGTGATGGTACCCTGAACTTAATATTCTGTTGCACAACCTCCTGAGTCAATCACTGTAATCAGGTGATTTCTGTAGCTCTCAGTGAGACTTCTGCACCTGTCCACAGGTATGTTGGCCCACTCCTCATGAGCAAACTGCTCCAGCTGTCTCAGGTTTGAAGGCTGTCTTCTCTAGACTGCATGTTTCAGCTCCTTCCACAAATGTTCAACAGGATTTAGATCAGAGATCATAGAAGGCCACTTCAGAATACTCCAGTGTTTTGTTCTGAGCCATTCTTGGGTGTTTTTAGCTGTGTGATTGGCTCATTATCCTGTTGGAGGACCCATGACCTGTGACTGAGACCAAGCTTTCTGACACTGGGCAGCACATTTCACTCCAGAATGTCTTGATAGTCTTGAGATTTCATTGTACCTGCACAGATTCAAGACACCCTGTGTCAGATGCAGCAAAGCAGCCCCAGAACATAACTGAGCCTCTTCATGTTTCACAGTAGGTACAGTGTTCTTTTCTTTGTATGCTTCAATTTTGTGTCTGTGAATATAGAGCTGATTTGACTTACCAAAAAGCTCCAGTTTTGTCTCATCTGTCCAAAGGACATTCTCCCAGAAGCTTTGTGGCTTGTCAATATACATTTTGGCAAATTCCAGTCTTACTTTTTAGGATTTGCTTTCAACAGTGATGTCCTCCATTCAGTCCACTTTGGCTCAAACAGTGACAGATGGTGTGATCGGACTCTGATGTACCTTGACCTTGGAGTTCTCCTCTAATCTCTTTGAAGTTGTTCTGGGCTCTTTGGTTTCCATTCGTATTCTCCGTCTCTTCAGTTTGTCATCAGTTTTCCTCCTGCAGCCACGTCCAGGGAGGTTGGCTACAGTCCTGTGGACCTTGAACTTCTGAGTAATCTGTGCAGCTGTAGTCACAGGAACATCAAGCTGCTTGGAGATGGTCTTATAGCCTTTACCTTTAACATGCTTGTCTATAATTTTCTTTCTAATCTCCTGAGACAGCTCTCTCCTTAGCTTTCTGTGGTCTATGTTCAGTGTGGTACACACCATGATACCAAACAGCACAGTGACCACTTTTCAGCCTTTAAATAGGCAGACTGACTGATTACAAGCTTGGAGACACCTGTGATGATAATTACAGGGCACACCTTAGTTGAACATGTCCCTATGGTCATATTATTGTCAGTCTTTTTTAGGGGTACCATTATTTTTGTCCAGGCCAGTTTCATGAGTTTCTTTTTTATAATAATTCTGTTCGACCTCGGTTCAAAAGCAATGTCTGATTTCCTTTGGTCAATTTTCACAGAATTTTAATTTTTTATTACTTTTGTCAGATTCAAATTATTTCTGTGAACATTGTGGGTTTTTCTTTCATTTACTGAGGGCTACCAACAATTTTGTCCACGTGTGTACATCTCAGAGCGAGGTCCGTCTTATAAAGCCTGGACCTACTTTGTTGTCGTCCTCGCTCTGTCGGTCAGTAATTAGTTTTTCCTCGGCTCCGTCAGTTCTGTGCCAACGACCCGGAGGTGTTCCTGAAGGCCGCCCTGCTCGCTCAGGACTACTGCGACGCCATCGACCTCAACCTGGGCTGCCCTCAGATGATCGCCAAGAGAGGTATGAAGGTTCAGGTCCTAAATCCTCAGTGAGGCTTCACGATGAGAGGAAACTCACCAAACTTTGTTCTTCAGGTCATTATGGAGTCTTCCTGCAGGACGAGTGGGACCTGCTGGAGAAAATGAGTGAGCACTGACGGATCTGTGAGAGGGTTTGATTTATACATCTTTAAATACAAAGTTCTGTGCACTAAAGCCAAATCTGTTCTCGTCCTTCCTCTCTTCACTCCTCTTCCTTCAACAGTCCGGCTGGCCAATGAGAAGCTCTCCGTGCCCATCACCTGTAAAATCCGAGTGTTTAAAGAAATCGAGAAGACGGTCCGTTACGCTCAGATGCTGGAGAAAGCAGGATGTCAGGTGTGATCACATTTCTATCTTTAATTTCAATATTTTAACCTATAAAATCTTAATTAAATCCATACCTTTGGACCAGGTAATCCCATTTAATGGCGGTTCATTTCTGTTTTTTTTAACAGAATTAAAGCTTCAGTTTTGTTGGTAGGGTTGTCAATTTAATTTAGGGCTGGGCGATATGGCCTAGAAATAAAATCCTCGATTTTTTTCCACAACACTCGATTTACGTTTTTAATCGATTTTTTCCTCCCTAAAAGAAACAAAACTCCCAGTGACATAAAAATGAGACAAATAAAGTTTTGCCTTTATGTTGTCTAAATGTTTCCCTCTTAAAGTCAAAGTCTGGGTCATAAAAGGTTGATTATGTAGTATAAACGTAGGCAGGTTTGTCTACATAAACACTAAAAGGCTGAGGTATTTTTACAGTATTAGCATGAAACTCTCTGATCAATATTTAATCTACTTAAATAACAAATACAAGCCTATAAAAGTGCTTGTGCAAACCCTACAAGGCCGACCATCATGAAAATTGTGATTTTTTTCAAAAATTGCAACTACTTAAAATTGGACTAAGGCAAGAAAAAAAATCTCGATTTTTAATTTTTTAAATCTTCTGCAGAAAATAATTCAAATTAATCGATTTAATTGATTTTTTGCCCAGCTCTAGTTTAATTTATAATGAATTCAACTTAAAAAAGAAAAACATTTCAAACTCACTGCCACAAAATCAGGAGTCATAAGCAGCCAATAGGAGCTTATTCCCTGTTTGCACTCTTTTTAAAAATCAATTCAAGGCAGTTAAAGACATTTTTAGACCCAAACAGACAAAAATCAGAGATTTTCTCAGCATAGTTTGGTATAAACAGTTCTTTCCTGTAATTACATAAAAAATACTTATGTATTTAAGTGAGATCATTATTTTATTATGTCTTTGAATATATGTTTGACTTTTCTTGGTGGTGGAAAACTGTGGATCTCCTCCAAAGAAGTAGAAAGACACTCAGGAAGACCTGCAACAAATGGACTCTTACTTTTAGACCAGTTAAACCATTTTAATGGCAGTTCAGTTTCCGTTTTTAAATCAGAACTAAAGCCTCAGTTTTGTTGGTGTGGTTGTCAGCTTAAATTTCAACTAAATTCCACATAAAAAAGAAGAAATTTCAAACTCACAGCCAAAAAAACAGAAATCAAAGGAGCCAATAGGAACTAATTTACTGCTCTTACTCTTTTTTTTTTTTTTAATCAATTCAATGCAGTTAAAGACATTTTTAGACCCAAACAGACAAAAATCTGAGCTTTTCTCAGCATAGTTTGGTATAAACAGTTCTTTCCTGTAATTTACATTAAAGATACGGATTTGTTAAAGTGAGAACATAATTATTATTTTTTTTAATATATGTTTGACTTTTCTTGATGGTGGATCTCCTCCAAAGAAGCAGACAGAGACTTGGGGAAGACCTGCGACAAATGGGCCTCTTACTTTTAGACCAGTTAAACTAATTTAATGGCAGTTCTGCCAGATGCTGTTATATAAATCATTAATCAATCATAGATATTAATGTTGATATTGGATTGATCTCTCTATCTCTTGTTGTACTGATTATACATACATAGTAACTTTACAACCATATAGACATGAGGACTGTCTTAAAAATGGCCTTTAATAACTTTAGATTCAACAAAGACAGATATGGTGGTATACAATAAAGATTATTTCTGTGATTAGTATGTTGTCAATATATTTGTGAAATAAAGACAGCATAAAGGAGCTCATGTGCAATTTTTTTATCATTGAATGCAAGAAAAAAGCCAAAGCCGACAATTCAGGAGTTCATGATGTTACAGAGAAATAATAGCATGAAAATATATTTTTTTTGTCACATTTAACCTGTTTGATTTAGTTTAAGATTAAAGGTATAACTAGGGCTGAGTGATACGGCCTAAAAATAAAATCCCAGATTTTTTCCCCACAAAACTCCATTTACAATTTTAATCGATTTTCCCTCAAAGCAAAAAAACTCCAAGTGACACAAAAATGACGTGAATCAAGTTCTACCTTTATGTTGTCAAAATATATTCTTAAATCAATCAGAATTTCCCTCTTAAATTTAAAGTGTCTGTCATAAAATGTTGATTATGTAGTTCTAACGCAGGCAGGTTTGCCTACATAAACACTGAAAGCTGAGGGATTTTCACAGCTTGTTAACATGTTTCTCTCTGATCAATATTTAATCTAATTAAAAAATAAATACAAGCCTATAAAAGTGCTTGTGCAAAACCTGACAGTGCCTCCCTCCATCATGAAAACAGTAAAATTTTAGTATTTGTGTTTTTCCAAACTTTGCAACTACTTCAATTTAAAGGAATACTACACCCAAACAACGATTTGGCCTCATTTTCTACTCACCCTCATGCTGAACAACACTGTGGAGTAGTTTTGGAACATCTAGGATGCAGCCGGAGATCTGGGGGATCCTCGCTGTCCACTGACATTGATATCATGACCCTGTAAGAGCCCGAGCAGACAGTGTCCTTAAAATTCCACAAAAAGTCAGCAGTATTCCTCCATACTGCTCGTGCGCTGTAATCCAAGTGTCCTGAGCGGGTAACGTCCACCATGTACTCGAAACAACATCATTTAGCACATGTTTATAGCCTAAACAGCATTACTTGGCATTTCTATGATACACTTACGGCTGACCAAACCAAAGGAACGCGCACTCTGCAATAACTAGGAGCGTAGAACTAGAAACAAGAACACAAGAAATCCCACATTCTGCTGTGAGCGACGGAGCCGTGGACAGGCACAAGAGGGGTAAGCAGAATGTGGGATGCTTGTTCTTGTTCTGCAATGTAAGTGTATCATAGAAATCAGAGTGTTTAGTACAGCTATTGATCCCTTTCATAGTTTTAAGATTTTTAGTTGTTCGTTTTCAGACAAAAAAAACAAATCAGTGTTGTTGTTTTAATTTTAAATTTTCACCTTTTGGATTTATCAACATAAGATCAAAAATCAGCAGATTCAAGTTTTTTGATCAACATAGTTTTTTTTTAATATTCTGCAAGGTTTGGATTTTTTTTAAAAATTTATATTTTTAGCCCTAAGTGTAACCCTCAAAAACAGACAATTTTTTGTCAGCAGGTAATTACATAGTTTTTTTTAAATCTATTTATATTTGTGTCTATGCATATATGTTTTTTTTGTCCATCACTCATGTTACCGTAGAGATTCATGAAGGTGTTAAAGTCCTGATTCTGTTTCAGCTGCTGACGGTTCACGGCCGAACCAAAGACCAGAAAGGAGCCATGACGGGAATCGCCAGCTGGGAGCATATCAAGGCTGTGAGGTACCAGGAGATCTGATTTATTTCACAAACTGTCATGTGTGGTGAATATCTCTGCAGCTTTTCCTCTTTGAAACTGAGACTTTAAAAACTTTTGTTGATGTTATTAAAGCCGGTTTGTGGTCACTAAGGGTATTTAAGATTTAAAGCTTCATGGCTTCAGATTCAGAAAACAAATCAACTTTTTGTGGCTTGTAAACATTTTCATTAACACCTATAATCGAACAAAAGACTAAAAAAATCAGCCAAACTCCTGCTTTTGAAGCATTTGAAGTCCAAGAAGCCTGTCAGTGTTTTATCATCTTTAAGCTCAAAGCTGCTGCTTCCAAAATGTTTTTTAAATTTATTTTATCTTTATTTAGAATCCAAGTTTTGAACATATCAATTCAAATCAAGGCAAATGAAGTAAAATGACAAACATGAAAAAAAGGAAGAGAAAAAAAATCCAAAAGACATGAAAGTAGCTCTCGTGTGCAGCGGAGAAGCAGGGGGGCTGCAGTTTAGCTACTGCTCATTCTTACCTGAAATCTGATGAGAGTTGTTTGATAAACTTAATCAAATTTCTCCAATAGTCCTCAAACACATCACCCTTTAATTTCAAACTAAAAGTCAGTTTTCCATAACAAATGAGCTTTAGACGAACCCTGGATTTCAGCTGACATCTGTCCCAAGTACATTATTCTGGAACAAAATTCTATCCTAGTCTTCAAAAGACACAGGGCCCATGACATGTCAACACCCGAGCTATCATGTGTTACATTCTCCTGAAATGAACTGGTTAAAAATGTTCTATTGTTCATTAGACATGTCAATTTTCCAAGCATTTTTTCACAAGCAGTTATTGACATCATTTCTTCTGTCCACATCCTCAGTGTCAGACTACTTGGTTCCTTCCAAAATCTTAGAATTAACTGAGCATGTTTTAAAGAATCTTAAAAGTTTTTCCAATTAAACTCTCCAGGACAATGAGCTGATGGACCTCCACTGTTTCTCAGTTACATTCTCCCACTCCTCTATCGTCATTACAAAGTTACCTGATTACCATTTTTCTTTTATATACAAAACCAGTGAAGTTGGCACGTTGTGTAAATCTCAAATAAAAACAGAATACAATGATTTGCAAATCCTTTTCAACTTATATTCAATTGAATACACAGCAAAGACAAGATATTTAATGTTCAAACTGAGAAACTTTATTTTCTTTTGCAAATAATCATCAACTTAGAATTTAATGGCAGCAACACATTGCAAAAAAGTTGTCACAGGGGCATTTTTACCACTGTGTTACAAATGGCTTTGGCTTTGCATAGTAGAGTTTTAACTTGCACTTACAGATGTAGACGAACTGTAGTTACTGACAGTGGTTTTCTGAAGTGTTCCTGAGCCCATGTGGTGATATCCTTTACACAGTGATGCCAGTTTTTGATGCAGTACCGCCTGAGGGATCGAAGGTCACAGGCATTCAATGTTGGTTTTGGGCCTTGCCGCTTACGTGCAGTAATTTCTCCAGATTCTCTGAACCTTTTGATGATATTACGGACCGTAGATGATGAAATCCCTAAATTCCTTGCAATAGCTGGTTGAGAAATGTTGTTCTTAAACTGTTGGACAATTTGCTCACACATTTGTTCACAAAGTGGTGACCCTCGCCCCATCCTTGTTTGTGAATGACTGAGCATTTCAGGGAAGCTGCTTTTATACCCAATCATGGCACCCACCTGTTCCCAATTAGCCTGTTCACCTGTGGGATGTTCCAAATAAGTGTTTGATGAGCATTCCTCAACTTTCTCAGTCTTTTTTGCAGCTTGTGCCAGCTTTTTTGAAACATGTTGCAGGCATCAAATTCCAAATGAGCTAATATTTGCAAAAAATATCAAAGTTTACCAGTTTAAACGTTAAATATCTTGTCTTTGCTGTGTATTCAATTGAATATAAGTTGAAAAGGATTTGGAAATCATTGTATTCTGTTTTTATTTACGATTTACACAACGTGCCAACTTCACTGGTTTTGTATGACGTTCTCTCCCCGTCCAGCCCTTTACAGCTTTCGTACAGTTTTCAGATCATTTTACGACACGAGTCTGATCTGTAAGCAGAAATAGAAATTCTTATCATACTGGACCCAGATGTCGATTTTTTCCAAACTTTCTGTGCTTATTTTCTCCCCAGTATAATCTCTGAGCTGCAGGTATTGAAGTAAATCCTTACTGACTAATCCATACTGGTTCTTTAAATTCTGAAGTTGATTTCTCATGTATGTTCAGGTATGCAGCTCCTGCCATTTTTTAAAATTGACATCAACCTATCAGTAGTGAAACCCGTGTCATGGGCTCCCAACCGAATCAATAAATATAATTTTGAGGGACCATCAAACTCATTTTGATCATTTTTTATTTCAGATAAAGTCAAATCCATGAGGCCTCATGTTAAATTCTGTTTTTTTGTCATGTCGTTGTGATGTTTGCAGCTGTGTTTCTCACTTATTATCGTCTCTTTTAATCTCTTTGATTTAACTAAAATGAAATCACTGTTTCCTGATCACAAGGAAGTTTCATTTCTTTTTTATAATTTTTTCTTTATTGAGGAATAGCAAACATTTTACAGTCAGTATTTCTTCCACAGACTTGGTCATTCTTAAGCCATTTAGCTCCTAAATAGTTTTTTTTAAGCAACTTGAAACATACGACAGAACATGGGAAGAATCAAAGAGTATAGATAGAGGAGACTGCAAAAATTAGATTGAAAGCAAAAAGAAACAAAATAGAAACGAGCCACATCTTCACTGCAGACAGTCAAATGAAATCCTGCCTTATAGGTTTAACAGATTCTGTCCATTTGGACCAGATTCTGTGAAATTTTTTCTTTTTGAACCTTGAGGGAGAATCAAAGTCTTTCCAGAATATAAATAGTAGGGGGAGATGGTTTAAACCAAGTCCTTGTAACAGCTTTTTTACTTGCTGCCAAAAGAATCTGTGCTAATTTCTTATCATTTATATTCCATCCATCAAAGTCACCCATATAGACTTTAAAGCAATAGAAAGGGGTGTTAATTCCAAGGATATTATTGATGTGAATTTCCTGCCAAAACAGAACTATAACCGGGCAAATCCAGAAAACATGCTAATGATTAGCTTCATTCATCCCACAAAGTGTCCACCAACAGCAGCCAATCCCCTGATGCCCCTTTTTTTGTAGGAAGCTTTAAAGCTTTTAAATGACTGAGCTTCAAGTTCTTGGATGATCATTAAAACCTTGTTTTTTTTTTTCTGCAGGAAGTCAGTGAATATTCCTGTTTTTGCAAACGGGAACATCCAACACCTGAGCGACGTGGAGCGGTGCATCCAGGAGACCGGCGTGCACGGCGTCATGAGTGCAGGTCTCACCACACGCTCTGATTCTGCTGCTGCGCTGTGACGTCAGGACAGGCTCTAACGTTAATGTTCATGTGTTTGTCTGCAGAGGGGAACCTCCATAACCCGGCTCTGTTCGAGGGCCGCAGCCCCCCCGTCTGGGAGATGGCGGAGGAGTACCTGGAGGTGGTGAAGCAGCACCCGCCGTGCACGCTGTCCTACGTACGCGCGCACCTCTTCAAGCTCTGGCACCACACGTACGTCTATCTCTCTGTTTTATTTTGTAGATGTGTTCCTATAAAGTGCTTGAGCTAAGTTCTGCTGCTCCACGTGTTCAGGCTGCAGATCCATCAGGACCTGAGGGAGGAGCTCGCCAAGGTGAAGAACCTGGAGGGCTTAGCCGACGTCAGCAAACAGCTGAGGCTCCGCTGTCAGGTGAGGAAATAAACTTATGTTTCACTGCAGGAGGACGAGGGAACTTTTTTTAAAAATATTTTTTTATTGTGAAAATTCAGGTCCAATAATACGTATTGTAAAATAGTGTAAGTATTGTATCTCTCATTTAACCGTCTGCAGTTGTACAGTTGTAACTCAGATTCAGCAAGCAGTACAAAAGTGTGTAGGACCAATAATGTATCTACACGACCAGTAATATATACATTTAACCATTTTTTTTCAATAAGATAAAATAAGAACAAAAACACTAGTAAATAACACATAATGGGGTAAATGTCAATGACACATAAATAAGAAAACAAGAAGGACACAAAAGTTAACTTTAGACAAATAATGGTCGTATTTGCGTGACATACGTCATCCATCTTTCCCATCTTTTTAAAGAGGAGAAAAAGTAATCCTTTTCATCATAAACACATCATAGGTCATGTCGATCCATTCCTCCACAGCAGGTTTTCCTGGTTTTAACCACCTCCTGGTAATTTCTTTTCTGCAGCACTTAGGATCTGAAATAAGTTTTTGACATCAGAAGAAACATTTTCAGATGTAATGGCACCCAAGTATAATGTCTTAAATTTAAATTAATGTCTGTTTGAAAAACACTTTACGAGGTAACATTTTAAAAACTGTGTTTTTGATCAGGAGGAGATCGCCAAAGGGAAGGAAGCCGAGGAGAAGGAGAGCGGCCTGCCGTTCCCTCACTGGATCTGTCAGCCATACGTCAGACCACCGTGAGTAAATGTTTGAGTGAAACACTAAAAACAAAACAGTCAGAGAGCACAGACCTCCACCAAGCAGCTCGCAAGAAGATACGAAAAATAAAAGATAAAAGTCTGGATCACCAGAGCCAGAACAGAGCCAGGATCAAGAGGTCTTGGGTCCGAATCCCGGATGAGCCCCCAATTTGTCATTACCTGGCTGAGGGCCATGACAAATACAGGAGGAACATGTTTTTACAGTGAATAACACAATTTATTAAGAAACAAAAGAAAACAACCAAGGTTATTAAACTGTAAATATGAGTGTGATAAGTCATGAAGTATGGAGTGTAGATAAGAAGAACTAAATCAAAAGGTGCATCTGATGGCTGAGGTGAGTCCAGGTGGAATGAGAGAGAGAGCGAGAGTAGCAAACGGCTTTGGCTTTTATACCCAGCAGGCACCAGGTGATCCAATCATAGCTGCTCACTCAGGTATCTCTAATGGCCCTTTTCCTTTAGCCCTACTCTACTCGACTCTACCCTACCCGGCTCTACTCTACTCCCCTTGTGCTGCTTTTCCATTAGCCCCAGTCGCCTGCCCAACGAGGTGCAGTGTTGCTGAGTGGCACTGCAGTGATGTCATTTTGAGCGCGACACAACAATCTGTGGCTTTTTGTCACAAAGCGAGTAAAAAAGGAAAGCAGAAGAAGGCTGCAGGTGGTAAGAAGAAATACCCCTTGAGAAGCACAGGAGAGTTTTGGAAGCTATACAACAGAATGAAGCCGAGGACGAGAGCAATCCAGCTGCAAAGAAAAGACGTATGAGGGTAAGCTAATGGTAGTTACCGCTAGCATGCTAGTTCGTCGCGGTCATGACTCATCGATGACGACATTGTCTGACCAATCAGTAGCCGGCAGTCGGTGACGTCATCTTTTAGTATCGACTCTGCTCGCTTGGAACCAGAGCGGAGTAGGTATTTTTGGACATTTGAGAATTTTTTTGCATCCAGACAAATTAAAAGTATCACCACCAAAATCAGATCATTTTTAAGTTGAGCCAAAACCAACATCTCCTGAAAGTTTCAGCAAAATCTGTCCAGTTGTTTTTGCCAGTAAGATCTGGAACAGTCTCCCACTCGCCATAAGGGAATGCCCCATGTTACAAACTTTTAAAACACATGTTAAGCAGTGGCTGAAAGCAAACCAGTCCTGTAACCATTAACATCCAGGGTTTTAGAAATGAACTGTGTTGTATTGTGATCTCATTCTGATCTATTGTCCTTTTCTATGTCCTGCTTTTGTGTGTGTGGTGTCTTTGCCATAATGTTTATATGTTACCTGCCTGGGGACTACGGATGTAAATTAGCATTGATGCTATAATCCGGCATATTTACATCTATTGTTCTTTGAATAGATGTTCATTAATGTGCACTGTCCCTATTAAATAAATAAAATAAAACAAATAAATAATGATAATCACAGTCTGGTATCAAGAATCCTCCATTCAAACATTTCACCATCTCAGAAGTTTGTTTCATGATCTGCTGTGAGAATATTCCCATCAGGAGACGAGTCATCTTAAACGCTGATTTCTCCTCTGTTTTGTTTTTTTCTGGCGTCTCCTTCAGGCCGAAGGAGCCTGTTTCTAACGGTAACAGTCAGAGCTCGGAGGTGAAGAGGCCGGTGTGTCAGAAAAGGGCGCTGGAGGACCCAGACGGGTCGGCTGACACGCTCTCCAAGAACAAACTGAAGAAGAGATCCAGGAACCCCAACAAGAACTTCTGTCCCGAACACAAGCGTGAGTCAGACTGCAGATTTTAGGGATTTCAGACGTCTTTAACTCCCAGCACAGGTCAATAAAGTCAGGATATTTAATGTGTTAAAAACATAACATGGCATTGTTGTTTCTGTCAGTGTTTTATGATACAGAATGGACTGCACACAAACCAACAGAACTGATATTTACTATGTTTGGGATTTAAAGATTTAAAAAGCTAAAAGCTATTATTAACATTAACCACACTTAACCATATACACATACATATATATCAAATCAAAACACTTATTCTGTGTGTTTAATATAACTTAATGTAATATGTATTGAAGTTAGTTTTGATCGCTATTTTATTTAGAAACCTTTCTGCCTTTTGTGATTGATTTCGTCCCAAACATTCGTGCATTTTTATGTCATCATGTAATCAGCTGTTAGCCTTTTAAACTTTCAAATCCCCAATCAGGAAAATATCTGGTTTATTGTTTGTTTTGTAGTTTTCTCTGTTCCCTCAAATGTTAGCAGAGTCACTGATTTGATTTGTTCTGGTTTTAAAACATTAAATATCACAGAATTTAGTTAATTTAGCTGGAAGTTAAAGGGATAAAAAGACTTAAGTCTCTGAACTCTGATGTTTGTTTCCTTCTGCAGCGAAGTACATCAAGTGTGAGCAGTGTGGAAACCCAAAGGTGAGAGTGGTGTTGGATTAAAGATCAAAATAATAATAATAATAATAATCAAACCTGTATGGCAAGCCCTTTTAATATTTGAGTATTAGCTCTAATAGAATTTATAGATATCAGTAATTGTTTTTTCACATGTTAGAATTCCAAGCCAGCATATCCACAGTGTAATTTTCACTAGTAACTATTCTAATTAAAGATATTTATGTATTTTTCACTAGTGGAAATGGTAATTGTAGATATCTGCAAATTAATTTCAGCTAGCAAAGGTGTGCCATTGACTAACATTCAAATTAAATTACAGATATCTGTAATTCAATTTATACATGTAATTCAATGTCCATAATGACATTTTGACATGTCGCAGTTTTAATTCATATCTACAACTGAATTCTTACTAGTAAAATGTTAATTCTTGAAAACAACAATTTTATTCTCACTAGTAACAAAGTTCATCAATGATATCTATAATTTTACAAACATTACAGATATCATAAATTAATTCTAGATATCTAAAATGCAATTCTTACCAATCGAAATTACACCATTGATATCTTGAGCTGGAATTTCTACATGTTAGAATGTAATTACAGATATCTGAAATTGTATTTCAGATATCTGATTTGCAGATTTCTGTAATTTAATTAAAGATATGTGCAAATCAGTATGTACATGTCAAAATGACATTTTACATGTACAAATATATTTGTAACATGTAATAATGTTTTTACAGATATCTTGAATTAATATTTCAACATGTCAAAATTAAATGTTGACATGCTGAAATGTAATTTCCACTATTAAAAAACTTAATTACTACATTTAAGCCAGGTTGTTTAAATGTTAAAGGGCTTGCCATAAGCTGGCGTGGTTGGCGTGTTCTCACCGTGGTCCTTTTTTCTCCTCAGGGTAACAAGTGTGTGTTTAATCTGTGTCGAGGCTGCTGCAAAAAGAAAGCCTTCAAGGAGGTGGCCGACTGTCCCAGTGAGTGACCACACGCTGTTTAAAAACTGATTTTCCAGCTCTAGAATATTTAATCGGCTCTTAAAGAAGAACCAAATGTGTCGTTTGATTTGTGGTTCAGCTAAGATGTGCAGCAGTTTACTGGAGCTTCTTACAAATTTGTTTTAAATAAGTTTCTTCCAAACTCATTGGTTAAAAGTCCTAAACTAAAGAGTGCATGTTCTACTTGCTTTTTTTGTTCTATATTTATTTTTGGCTTTTTCAAGAAAATTTTGCAGCTTTACATAAAGGGACTGTTCAGAAACGTACATGGTAACAAAATACCAAAATAATTTTGTAGTTTTATTAAAATGAAAAATGAGCAGGACATTTTTTCTACTTTTATAGTTCTGTATACCCTTTGTTGTGTTTAGTAGGGGTGTCTGATACAACTTTTTGACCTCTGATACAATACTGATATTGCAGCCTTGATTATTGTCGGATACCCATATCAATCTGATCCGATATCAGCAGGAATTAAACAGACTTTTATTACTTATTTTGTAGTATGGACTGTAAGAAAAGGCTTGATCAGGTGAGATTACTCAAACAGAGAACAGTAGTCAGCAATAGTAGGTATGAGAAAAACTGACCCATTTGTTATTAACCAACGGGTTCAATAAATTTAACCTTAAACATAAGAATGTAGTACATTAAATAAAAAAAATATTAGTAAATAAGAAAACCCTGAAAAGTAACCTCAATAAATCCAATGAAAACAAGAAAATATATTTTTAAATCGCAAAGTAATCACTGTGTTTAAGTTAAACATAAGCATATTCTACAACTGAATTAAATAAATAAAAATTAATTAGAATGGACAGCTTGTATCGTATATCTTAGATGTAGGCCGATATAATCTGATATTTGTATTTTAGCTGATATTGGCTCTTCGATATCAGCAAATCAGCTCTTCTCCGTCTGAGAGGCGACAGGTCTGCAGCATCAGGATGTCTCATGTTTATGGTGCCAGCAGCTGCTAAATGTCTCATTCCCCGTCCCTTCCGAATAGACCTACCGCTGTGACGTCACACTGGTATTTCATTGTTGGTTTAAGTTCATTATAACAAAGTTTATAACAGGGTCTGCACACTAGTTTTGATATTAACTAAACATTTGTCTCCATGTTTGTGTTACTGGAGGACAATGCTAGAGGGTGCAAAAGTGTTCAGGCTGTACTTGTGTTAGAAGAAACCTGCAAACATGGCAGTATGCATGAAAGTAAAAGTAACAAAAAAAACAATAATCAGTACCCAAGTTAAATGTTGTCAAATGAAACAAAGACAAGAGCTTTAATTTTTTACTAGGGGTGTCCCGATACAACTTTGTCACCTTTGATACGATACCGATATTGCAGCTTTGAGTATTGGCCGATATAGATCCGATATCCGATATATACTGATATCGATCCGATTACGATATCAGCAGGAATTAAACAGATTTTTATTACTTCTTTTGTAGTAAAGGATTATTCATTGGCTTTAAAAGATTTCTGTCTCCTGGTCTGCAGGTCATGGTCTGAGGTTCAAGACGAAGGCGGAGAAAAAGAAAGCAGAAGAGGAGAAGAAGAACGAGGAAGAGGAGGAGAAGGAGGGGAGGAAGGACGGCTCGTCCTCAGAGACGGAGGAGAATAAAAACGGCCCTCAGATTCTCTCCGATCAGAACTCAAACCTGCAGGAACAGAAGGAGGTCAAACTATGAGCTGAAGCTGCTCTGCACTGGAACATGGACCTGATGATGAGAAGAAGCCCAAAGAGTCCCGCTCAGATATCTGCTCCACCTTTATTAGCCTGGTTATTCCACCTTAAAACGTGCACAGGTGTCTCTGGAGGGGACATGAGACGATGATCAGTGGACTGCTGCTAAAGTCCTCCACAACAGAAGTTTGATTTATTAAAACAGAGGAACAAACATCAGACCAACCTGAACAATAACAGGAGCTGTTTTATTAAATCTGGATCAGTGTGAGGTGTTTAACTTCTGTGCCGGACCTTAAAGATCATGGAAAAGATCTCTGGAAGATTTTATGAGTTTGAACTTTTTTTTAATCCAAAGTTTTTTTCTAATCCTCCAAAGTGAAAAATATACTCCAGCCCTCTCTCTCGTGTTTTATTTCTTTTATTTAAGGTGAAGGATGTGGTTTCTGCTTCTTTAAATGATATTTTATTAAGTTTTTGACTTTCAAATGTGCCTTTTGAGAAGAAGTGCCACTGCCGATTCGTCAGAGGGAGAGAAACGAGGGGATGGATCTGCTCAGCGAAGACACGGTACAGAATAATCTGATTTAAGGTGCTCACATTAAGACAAGAGAATAACATGGGCCAGGAGATGTTAAAGCCTCTGCTACGCATTGATCATAATTTAGTTTCATCTGCATCGACAAATAAAAACAGAATTTTGTGATCAAACTGTTTGATTTATTTCACTTGAATTTATTTTGTTCTATTTTTAGTGAACATGTTAACCATTTTGCCAGAGATCATCAATAAATTCAGGGATATTTAAAGTTTTAAAACAAATCAAATCATTGTTTGATTCCATTTACACCTCAGGGAACAGAGAAAAACAAACAAAAGAATAGGTATTTTCTTGATGTGGGATTAAAGGTTTAAAAAGCTAACAGTTGGTTGTGATGACATAAAAATGCACAAATATTTGGGTTAAAAATGAATTAGAAAAGGCAGACATGTTTGTAAATGAAAGCATCAAAATATCTTAACCCTATAAAGCCAATTGTATCATATTTGATACATACTTTTATAATACCTCTATCTACTCAATATGATCAAAAAATTACAAAAAAACATCTGAATACAATCATATAAATGATAAAATGTCCTCAAATTGATTATCAGTTGCCAAAAACACCTAATGTATCAAATGAGAAATGAAAAATCTATATGTTGAATTTTATGGACATTTTGAGTTTTACGGATTTTAGCAGAAAGTGAAACATTTCAGCTCCAAAAAAAGTAGAATTTTCTGGCTACAATCTATGGTCTTGGGCCTTAAAGGGTTAAAATAGATAATATACTGAGTTTGGCAAAGGCACAAAAATGTTTTGATGAATTTTAGATTATATTTAATCAGTGCATAGTTAAGTAAAGTACTTACAAATCAAAGTCAGTGAAGTTGGAACGTTGTGTAAATCGTAAATAAAAACAGAATACAATGATTTTCAAATCCTTTTCAACTTATATTCAATTGAATACACAGCAAAGACAAGATACTTAATGTTTGAACTGAGAAACTTTCTTTTCTTTTGCAATAATCATCAAATTAGAATTTAATGGCAGCAACACATTGCAAAAAAGTTGTCACAGGGGCATTTTTACCACTGTGTTACGTCGCCTTTCCTTTTAACAACACTCAGTAAACGTTTGGGAACTGAGGAGACCAATTTTGAAGCTTTTCAGGTGGAATTCTTTCCCATTCTTGCTTGATGTACAGCTTAAGTTGTTCAACAGTCCGGGTCTCCGTTGTTGTATTTTATGCTCTTCATAATGCACCACACATTTTCAATGGGGACAGGTCTGGACTACAGGCAGGCCAGTCTAGTACCTGCACTCTTTTACTACGAAGCCACGCTGTTGTAACACGTGCAGAATGTGGCTTGGCATTGTCTTGCTGAAATAAGCAGGGGCGTCCATGAAAAAGACGTTGCTTGGATGGCAACATATGTTGCTCCAAAACCTGTATGTACCTTTCAGCATTAATGGTGCCTTCACAGATGTGCAGGTTACCCATGCCTTGGGCACTAATACACCCCCATACCATCACAGATGCTGGCTTTTGAACTTTGGGCCTATAACAGTCCGGATGGTTCTTTTCCTCTTTGGTCCGGAGGACACGACGACCACAGTTTCCAAAAACAATTGTAAATGTGGACTGGTCAGACCACAGAACACTTTTCCACTTTGCATCAGTCCATCTTAGATGAGCTCGGGCCCAGTGAAGCCGGCGGTGTTTCTGGGTGTTGTTGATAAATGGCTTTGGCTTTGCATAGTAGAGTTTTAACTTGCACTTACAGATGTAGACGAACTGTAGTTACTGACAGTGGTTTTCTGAAGTGTTCCTGAGCCCATGTGGTGATATCCTTTACACAGTGATGCCGCTTTTTGATGCAGTACCGCCTGAGGGATCAAAGGTCACGGGCATTCAATGTTGGTTTTGGGCCTTGCTGCTTACGTGCAGTAATTTCTCCAGATTCTCTGAACCTTTTGATGATATTACGGACCGTAGATGATGAAATCCCTAAATTCCTTGCAATAGCTGGTTGAGAAATGTTGTTCTTAAACTGTTGGACAATTTGCTCACGCATTTGTTCACAAAGTGGTGACCCTCCCCCCATCCTTGTTTGTGAATGTCTGAGCATTTCAGGGAAGCTGCTTTTATACCCAATCATGGCACCCACCTGTTCCCAATTAGCCTGTTCACCTGTGGGATGTTCCAAATAAGTGTTTGATGAGCATTCCCCAACTTTCTCAGTCTTTTTTTGCCACTTGTGCAGCTTTTTTGAAACATGTTGCAGGCTCAAATTCCAAATGAGCTGATATTTGCAAAAACTAACAAAGTTTACCAGTTCCAACATTAAGTATCTTGTCTTTGCTGTGTATTCAATTGAATATACTGTAGGTTGAAAAGGATTTGGAAATCATTGTATTCTGTTTTTATTTACGATTTACACAACGTGCCAACTTCACTGGTTTTGGGCTTTGTATAATGGTATTAATAATAATAGATTTTTTTTTGCTTTTTAAACCTTACAATCCTGCACAAAGAAAATATAATTTCTTTTGGTTTGCAGTTTTTTCTGTATCCTAAAAAACTGACAGAAACATGTTAAGTTGAATGTGTTCAGTTTATTTAACACATTAAATATTCCTCTGCCAAACAGTTGAGCTGGGAGTTAAAGGGTTAAAACGTGGTCTTGGTCCTTTCTTTTTGCTTAAATGACATTGCTGTGTTTAAAACATTTTCAGGATGTGAAATAAAACCAGTAAAAATAAAGTAAAGAGATCAATAAGAGACACAGGAGGCCATCCTTGGTGTGTTGTCTGACAGGTTTTATTTCATCGATCATCAACAGGAATGCATTCATCTGCAGGATAATATTGCACATTACAGGACAGTAACACTACATGGTGTCCCAACATATATGAAAACACGTGATGAGTAATAATTCATGTTAGAGAGTAAATACAGCTCTACAGGAGAAAGTGCAACGATCACGTTAAAGCAGCAGAGAGAGAGAGAGAGTGGTCACATGACAGTGCTGAGAACATCAGGATTCATCTGACTGATTATTATTGATTTTTAGTATCTGACCTATTTATTACTCGTTATTCAGGCCAGGGGTGGGCAGCTTGGGGGAGGAGGGTCACCATCAGACCGCCAGATAATTTAAATTATCTTAAATTATTCAACAGTCCAGTTCATACAGACTGGTCCTTTAATGTGATTTTATTTTTATTTCTAAACTGATGTGCAATTTATAAGAAAATATTTAACAAGTTTAACACATTATCAAAACTTAAAGTATTTCCTCATTCTCTTGAATATTTTACTCCATTTGTTCCATGATACATTTATTAATGCTTCATACAAGAGTCTTTCTTTGCCTCATAAAGTCAATTTTAATGTCTCATTTCTCAAAAAGAACAAAAAACTCCAAAAGTCAAAGATTATATTTTATTTTTTTGTAGATTTCTTGAAGCTTCTTGTGTTTCTGTCCCACACTGACAGCCAAATCTTGTAAAAGCAAAACTTCAGAAAAGCAGCTCCAGTGTTGGACTGGACTCAAGGACAAACTGTTTCAGTTTTTCAATAAATGTTTCGTTAATATTTCAAGGGAGTTTTTAAACTTTTCAAAATGCACGAGCTTACTGAAGGACGTCCTCGGTAAAATTCTAAGACCAAGCTTTGCAGGTCAAGGTCACAGAGTGTCACGATCATCCTTTGCGGATACGATGATTGTGGTTTTGTAGATGCAATAGTCAGCAAAAACTTTTGGTAACTTCCTTAAGCTTTGCACAAACGTTCATCATCACAGTGATGAATTAATTACATTTTTGTGCTCTCAGATCAGAGGCCGAGTCCATAATATCTTCTGTTATCCTTTGATTGTGCGTTAAATATTTGAGGAGGCGCATTTGTCCTCCACTGAAGATAAAATGTGGACAAACTACAATCAAAGATGATTTTTTTTAGATTGTAAATGTCATTGGACAAAAGCAAGAGGTTGACCTACAGGCCATCTCGTCCTTGTGGAGCCGATATTTCATAAAACATTAAAGATTGTCAAAAAAAATTTAGTAGACTGGCCTTAAATTCAGGCTCAAAATCATGACATTTCATGATCATTTCTTTTAAATGAAACATATTGAAGGATTTTAATCAAACTCTGCATGAATGTTCATCAGACAAGTGACCAAACTTTGATTTTGGAGGTCAAGATCAAGCTCACCAAATCTCCATAGTTAGTCATTTGTCTTTGCCTTAAAGTTTCACATTTGTTTGATTTTCAGTTTTGACTTCAGGATGGTCTGGTGACATTTTGGAGGGTTTAGGGTCACGTGATTGTCAGATTGAGGTCTTGATATCTTAATAATTCTTGAGGGATGCTCAAACGTCACTGACTTGTTAAACTGATTTTATTTTGGAGGTTTGAGATCACAGGTCCATAGCTGTCAAGTCTCACGTTTGGCCGGGACACTACTGTACTTTATCCCTCTTTCCCGCCATCTTCCCGTATTAGTATTTCCTTTGTCTCTCCAAAAATGAACTCTGGCCGTTTTCGAATTCGACTACTACATACTGCATATGAAAGTCGTATGTAGTAGGCACTGCATACTGCCTACTACACTTGAATGTAGTATGTAGTATGACTGTTCTGTTAGCTTTATTTTGTAGTATGCTATGCTGGTTTCCAGTTCGAGCAAAGTGGAAGTAGGCTACAGCTTATTTATTCCCTAACTTAATTTTTTATTGTACAAAACAAACAAACCATGAGTACATGTTGACATTTCAGTTATTAATCTGCAAAGATATTGCCAGAAGCAGCATTTTATATGAAACAGTCAATGGTGGAGAATACGTATTATTTCGGAGAGGAATTGTTTTATATATTTTTGTGTGATGGTGTACGACGGTGTATTAGGGCCACTTAAAAAAAAAGTTCAAGAATAAACATCACACGCACAATACGGTATTAAGAATGAGGAGAAGCAGGAACATTTAGGGTGGTGGAAATAAAGAGGAGAAGTACAGAACGTAACAGTAAAACATCAGGCTTCAAGGCTTGTCTGTGGTTTACGCTAATAATGCCGCAGGTATAGGACAGACGTAACACCACCGTCGGCCGTTGCGAACTGTTAACGGAAAACAACAACAACTGACCTCTTTACAACTTATTACACACTATTATGCGTTGGAAAGGTAAAGATAACAAATGGTGGCTTGTATATTTCTTTTCGTGTGCTGCTGGTTGTTGAAGCTTCGCTTCAGCCGCTTTGCATTGTGGGTAACAGTAGGCGAAGCAGACTGGTCCGATGCATACTGTGAATTTTTTCCTGAATCAGGGCATCATCCGGGTATTTTTTGCATACTGCAACTTCGCTTTTGTGCACATTCTGTATACTGCATGCTACATTTTGTCGAATCAGTACGCACGGCTAGTATAGTAGGCAAATTCGAAAACGGCCTCTGTCTCTAGCCTCATCGCAAGAATGTGGCGGTAATGCTCCAAAATGATGGATGCCAACTGCCGTAAAACTTAAGAAGAAGAAGCCTCGCGAGAACGTCCACCTGCAGTAGCCTGGGTGGCAGCTGTCATGAGATTAGAGCCAACAGTGGGAAGTTTGAGAAATGAGAGGAATGGCTGCGAACGAGGAGACATTCCTGCACACCAGTCTTAAAATGTAAGAGATACTGGAGCTTGGTTGGGATGGTGGGGCAGCGCACCGAGAAATCTCCCTTATTTTCAAGTCGAAAACTTGACAGCTATGGAGATCACGTCCTCGTGTTTATTCCCGAGGACGAACTCTGGTTGCTGAGTGGTTTTTCTTTTTTACCTCAGTGAGGCCTGAAACCCTCGAGCTTTAGGCCCCATCCACACGAAGACAAAACGCTAAACAGTTTCAAAAACGATTGTCATAAAGACGAAGGCGTCTCAGAAAATGTGTCTACATGAATGCACTCGATACGCATGAAAACGCTGTAACACACATGCCAGACCTCTAGGGGCGCTGTAACGATGTGACAGAAACAAGCGGAAACAGATGAAAAAACAGTGGGCATGAGCACTTGCAGCAAAAGTTAAACAGAGTTTGAGATAAAGTGATCATAAAGTGGCGTAATGTGTCCTCGATGATTGTTTGTTCAACTCAGTGGTGATTGAGAAGAAGGAGATTTTGCTGTAACAGGGATAGTAGGGTCACTAGCTTCATCGGCACATGTGCTACACCGTACGCCGCCATTGTTGTTGTTGCGTGTGGCGCATGCGTGCCAATGAAGATATGAAACTGATGTAAGAGTATCTGAAACGTTGCAGAGAGCCAGTAATCACAGAGCTGCGTATACGGCATTTCAAAATCTTTCCACTCTGGAACCTGGTTTCAAAAATTATCGTTTACAGACCCCCAAAACGCCGTCTTCATATGGATGATACGCAGATTCTGCTAAAATCGTATGCGTTTAGACCTCGGTTTGTCTTCGTGTGGATGGGGCCTTAGTTTTGTTTTGATTGCCTCGTGCTTACAGCTTATTACAGATTATTATTTGAAGTTGATTCTTGAGCACATGAGTGAGGAGGCCGAATGTGGCCCCCCGGCCCCCAGTTGCCCACCCCTGTCGTTGCTCTTAGGTTTGATATCTATGTTCTTGAAGGTGGGGAGTGTGGAGCGGGTTCAGACCCACAGGCAGGACGTCGGGCACACGCAGGACGTCTTGGCGGACGGAGACTTGATCACCAGGTCCTTCAGGATCTCCACGGTGCCGAACAGCGGGAACAGCTTCTCGCCGAAGCTCTCGTTGTAGGTGAAGATGTGCAGGTGCTTGTCCACGTCGTAGAAGGACAGTTGGCCGCCGTTGTAGTCGAGGTAGACGCCCACCCTGCGGGGGATGAGGCCAGGCGGCAGTGCGGTGAAGGGCACGGTCAGCGCCTTCAGCTCGGTGCCTCTCTCCAGCCGCAGGCTCAGGTAGCCCGTGTCCGTGTTCAGGGACTTGAAGCCTTTCCTCAGGGCCGACTCTTTGGCCACGCCCAGACGCCAGTCCCGCTCGCCCACCTCCACCTCCCAGTAGTGGCGGCCCGAGCCGAAGCCCTCCAACCCGACGGCGCACCACCAGCCGTCAAACCTCTGGTGGTAGTTCGGGACGTCCTTCCTCTCGAAGCCGCAGCGCATCTTCTTCTCGTCGGTGATGAGGAGGTCGGGGTTCGCCGTGTCCAAGTCCAGGGTCACCTCGACTGAAACATCACAGGTTCAGTTTGACTCGGATCAACACACAGACTCTGATTTAAGAGTTTAATTAAAGTTTAGACTCTGATTTAAGAGTTTAATTAAAGTTTACCTGCAGCGTCTGAGATCCAGTCCCACACTACAGGAGAGGAGGCAGATGATGATTATTAGGGTGAGTGTTAGCAAGAGCCTCACGATACAATAATATCACGATAATATCACAATATTGTGATATTCTACAGTTATGTAACTTTTCCATTCTATTGTTATTGAAATAAGTCAAATGCAGTGTTACATACATAAACTTAACCTGAAAACAGAGTGCATCAAGTCACTTAAACTAAAGTTGCAAAGAAATTATTCTTGTTTTCCCTTTAATAAAGTATTTAAAGCATCCAAACCTGCAGTGCAGCTCAAACTGTAACTGAACACATGAGGGACAAAGTGCTTTGAGTTACTGACAGCTCAACTTTAAGTAAAAAACATCACATATTTCTCTTGTCGCTATCTGAACCGACTGCACAAAACAACCTGTGCATTTAATTTATAAGTTGTATTTTATGTCCAACTCTGGTAAAATATAACATTTTACTTTTACAAAAACATCGATATTAATATTTGAAATATCGATATAATATTGGGGGTCAAAATATCGCAATATATAGCTGTATCGATATTTTTCACACCTCTAATGATTACAGGAATTATCAGGCAAGGATTTTACAGAAACTTAGAAAAACAGACTCTCAAAATAAAACTGAAACAACTTAATATTAAATATTAATATAAATATTCACTGTGTAAACCGGAAATCAAACACGCCAAGATTCAATATCAGTAAATAAAGACACCGATCAATACTGTTTCGTATCTTTATTTACTTTAATTCTGTTTTTTTTATTTTTGTTATTCTCTTAATCTTTTATAAATAAATTTAAAGCCCATTGTTTTATTGTTCTCTATCTTTCCTATATTCTCCATTCTTTTATTTATCTATTTTTAATTTAACTTATTTATATATTTACTTTGGATTTTTTTATGTTTGTATCTTTTTAGCTTTTATTTTGGTCCTCATGCTCTCTTTCTACATAGCAGGGTTCTTGTATTGTCTAGATTGCTAATTTGATTTAGCCTTTTCTGTTTGTCTTAAATATTTTTTAATATTAATTATCTTGTGCTTCACTGTCTTTAAATTCCTGCCTGTCAAAGCACTTTGTAAACCTCTGTTTTTAAAGTGCGATTCAAATAAAGTTTATTATTATTATTAATCTTAAAAATACCAGGATGAACATGTGACACCAGAGGAAAATGGCCGCCTTGTAAACATGGATCATGGTTTGATTTCACTAAAATAATCTCAAACATTTCCTCTTCCACTCTTCTGCTGCTCATCCTAATAAATGACTCACCTGGCTGAGGGATGTAGGAAATGGCACCTAAACAGATAAAAAACAGACTTTAAATAAGTCAAACCTCCTGAAATAAAACTTAAACATGATTTTTTTTTTTTGATTTTACAGACCAATCTTCTGGTTGCGCTGCTTCCACATGAGCCACTGCTGCGGTATGGTGTCCTGCAGGGACAAAACACCAAACGGTTAAACATATAAAATCAATCAGTGTGTAAGGTATAAACCCAAATCATTAATATCATCAGAGTGAAACTTTTGTTTTCTCATCTCAATTTAAAGGCAAACGAGATCTGCCTTCAACGATTTATACTTTTGATCGTTGGGACATTTTTTATTTTAGGTAAAATCTGTTGGTCAAGCTTGCTGCATCCATCAGCTGATCAGACTTTAAAGTTTTTAGATCAGGTTTTAGAAGCTCTGATAACCAAGAAGGCCACAAAAAGCTTGTTTTTCCAGGTCGAGGGCTGTATTAATACAAAAAGTCAGAAACTCTTGATAGGAAATAAACACTGTCATACACAAGTAAGCTGTTGGAAAAATTGATACAACAATCATTACTAAAACACAAATAATAAAACATAACTGACTTAGCATAGCTTGAAATAGAATTAAAGCAAATTGTTCCAGTTTACAGAAAGTTAAAGTCATTTTACCCTCTTATTAAATGCAACAAAAATAATATGTGTCATTAATGTAAGTAGAATTATTAAACCTTTACCATTTTCTAAGTACAATATTATCTAATTAGCTGATATTATATCAGGTTTATTCTCTCTACATTTTCAAACTGTCAGACTTAGTCTGATTGTTTTAATTTTGGTCAGATCATTTCTTACTTCACATACTGTTGATTTTACTATTTTTCTAAAATATATCTATTTATTAATTTGTTTTTTACTCCCTCTGTAAGATGACCTTGAGTACTGAGAAAGTCACAAACTAAAATGTGTCATTATTATCATTATGATTTTTATTAGTAGTAGTAGTAGTACCATTACTTTTATAACTATTATCATTATTATACTGTTTCGTAGAAGACATTTTAAGGAACAATTATAGGGAAATAAATTCTCTAACTACTAACAAAACTCCTCAAACATTTACCAATAATCTAGATTATGAAAAAGCACTTTCCTTTTCTTTTCATTTCTCTTCTTTTCTTTTCTTATATTCAGCAGCAGATGTAGTACTAAAACTCCTTCACTTGAGTGAATGTATATTTACTCCTGGTCAAATATTACTCTAGTACAAGTGAAAGTTTATCGGTCAAATCTTTACTTAAAGTACTGGAGTACCTGTTTTTGAAACTACTTAAGTATTAAAAGTATTTTTGTTTTAATGTCAAAGTGTTTTTGTATTCTTGCCACAATGAGTTTACAGAGTCTAACGACTCAAACAACCTGCTGAATGCATGGAACTGCTTATAAAATTTTAGAATAAAAAGCTTGCAAAATATGCCATGATGCCTAAAGAAATGCCTTTTGATACACGATTGCATCGACAAAAGGACAACTTTTGTTATTTTCATTTTTATTTATACTTAAGCCATACTTAAAAGTAAAGAATAACAAGAGCCTTAATAGAAATGTAGTGGAGTTAAAAGTAAAATATTTATCTTTTAAATGGAGTGAAGTAAAAGTCATAACTTTCCCAAAGAAATAATAGTAAAGTAAAGTACAGAGAGTCAAAAGTACTTAAATACAGACCTCAAGTGAATCTACTTTGTTACTGTGCACCTTTGCTTATAATACATGTCCTAATCACAGGTGAAATCACAATATGTTGATATTTGGAAATGACTGGAGTACAATCGGTTTCCCATCCCTTTAAAAGCATAAAAACTAAATGATAAAATGTTCTGTTACAGACTTAAACATAGCAGAAGTATTTTCGTATTTTCCTTGTATAAATTCCTGGTGAATACAGCCTTAAAGTAAGGATGACACTAAGGGTTAAATCACAAACCTTGTCAGGCCTCTGCAGCATTAAGGTCCACATCACCAGCTCCATGGCGGTCTGCAGGTTTGGAGCTCGACCCCAACGCCAGGCAGACTGCAGGTCGTCCAGGACTTTGGCCACGGGTTCACCGGGCCACACGCTCTGCTGCAGGAGGAAACATCAGGACTGAAGGTGTTAGTGTTTTTAAAGAGGAGGAGCAGAGTCCAGAGATGATGGGCTTAGAGGATGGAAAAGGACTGCCAGTGAATGTTTTATCATAATTAAGAGGCTTTTCTACATTTCAGGCTTTACTTTCCTCTCTTATCTGCTCTCTTAGACTCTAAACAGGACTATAATTTACTAAATAAACATCAAGCTGTGATAAAGAAAACTAAAACCACAGAATGTACAACGGCGTATTAACTAAAGAAATAAAAAAAAATTGAGTTCATAAAGTTTAAAATTTGCAATGAACCAACAAAATGACAATAAACATGAATGATGATCCCCTCTACCTTAAACTTCAGATCTTACTTTAGAAAAAAAGATTTAAATTATTTTTCAAATTATTTTTTATTTTTTATTTAAATGATTTTTTATATGTAATGACTTTTCCACCTGCTGTTTGGAAAAGGAACACAAGGACAATGTTACCTGAGAAGTGTAAATACTCCTTAACACAGGGTTAAATTCCATCTTAAAGCGATGAGATTTGATAAAGCAGAAAGAGGACTGTAGTTGTTTTTAGATCTTTGTTATGAAAAAGTTTTTCCTTTATGACTGAGTATTGATAATATTGTTAATATTGCAGACTGTACTGTACTGTTGCAGATTGTTGTGACACCAAACTCAAACTAATGATCTAAAATCTCAAGTTTATACTACAGCTCTTACTTTAGAAAAAAATGTTTTAATGCAGTTTATATAATTTTTTTTATTATTACTATTGTTTATCAATAGGTAATGACTATAAAAACTGTGCAAACTGTGTAAATAAAACACGTTTTATTATCATTTTGTTGGTAGATCTCATAACTTTGATGGCGTTTTTTATTTTCAATCAAAAAATCCTGTGAAATATTTTAATTTACAATTCCCTAAAAACTATGACATGTACTATGAACAACCTACGGTCATTTATGTGTGATTTTGAAGACGTTACATGTCTTGTTTGGTGAAGTTATTGAATTTCCTTTAACACGATTCCTCCGATGTGGTAACTTGCCAACCAAGTGAAGCTTTCTGGCTCGTTTGGAGGCAAAGAAAGTTGTAGCTCAGTCTTTTTCACATTGATTAAAATGAGGAGTCAGGTTTGGAACTATGTTGTTATATTAATGAGTTATTGACCTGAAATATGAGTTTATCACAAGTTTCATTATTTAAAAACATCTTTAAGTGGCCCTTATATGCTGTTGTAAGAATGAGACCTTCAACTCCATAACAAGTATCTATTGAAGGGATAAATGAGCTAAAAATAAACATTTGTCCTCTTGCATTTGACCGAGTCTCCCTCTGCTGGACACTCAGAAGAATGCAGCCTCACCTCAGGCTGGGCTCTCAGGTCTTTCAGCCAGGTGAAGATCACCGTTTTGGCGTTCTGCAGCTCCTGCTCGTTGATCACGTCGGGATGTTTGACCACGTCGATCTCAGGCCAGCCGTCGGTCTGCATGGGCCTCTTCTACAGACACACAGTTAGTGATCAGGCCTCATGTCTGGATCTGGTTTAGTCTGTCGCAGCAGTATAATACACACTGCCTGGCCAAAACAAAAGGGCACGCACTCTAATATTTCATTGTCCCTCCTTTAGCTTTGATTACAGTCTCATTCTCTGAGTCATTGTTTCTTTAAGCTTCTCCAATGTCACAGATTTGTCCCAGATCACAGCACTGCCCCCACAGGCTTGGACATTAGGCACTAGGCATGATGGGTGCATCACTTCACCTGCCTCTCTTCTTCCCCTGATGCTCCCATCACTCTGGAACAGGGTCAATCTGGACTCATCAGACCACATGACCTTCTTCCAGTCCTCCACAGTCCAATCTTTATGCTCCCTAGCAAACTGAAGCCTTTTTTCTGCTTAGCCTTACTGATTAGTGGTTTTCTTAAGGCTACACAGCTGTTCAGTCCCAATCCCTTGAGTTCCCTTCACATTGTGTGTGTGGAAGTGCTCTTACTTTCACTATTAAACACACCCCTGAGTTCTACTGTTGTTTTTCTTTGATTTGATTTGGACAAACGTTTAAGTGATTCAACGATCACCATCATTCAGGATTTTATTCTGACCACATTTCTTCCTTGAAGACGATGGTTCCCCACTATCCTTCCAGTTTTTAATAATGTGTTTGACAGTTCTTAACCCAGTTTTAGTAGTTTCTTCAATCTCCTTAGATGTTTTCTCTGCTTGATGCCAATGATTTGACCCTTCTTAAACAGACTAACATCTTTTCCACAACCACAGGATGTGTCTTTGACATGGTTGTTGAAGAAATGAGAAGCTGCTCATTGCATCAGCTGGGCTTAAATAACTTGTTTCCAGCTGGAAGATAATCACCCATGCAGTAATTATCCAACAGGAGGCTCATACCTGTTTGCTTAGTTAAATCCAGCTGGTGACTTGTTTTCGGCCAGGCAGTGTTTATAAAAAAGTGTACCTTGCTCTCCAGCATGGCGGCCCACTGCAGGATGAAGAGCCTGCAGAGTGATGAGGGCCAGTTGTCATCCAGGTTCCAGATGTGCTCCAGGACCGATGACCTCTGCAGGGACAAGATGGTGAAACATGAAGTAACTAATGACCCTTTTATCTGCCGATTTGTTCATCATTTTTAGAGAATTATAGGATTTCTAATTTAATGTCATTGTTGTTTTTGTAAGGCCGGCCCAGTGGGACAGTTGGATTGTTGTTAGTTTGTGTTCTTGTTGATTTGGATTAAGCAGCTTTATATTTTTGCAGTGATCCTGTAATTAAGTTTGTGATGCAGGAAAGTGTTTTCAGTCCTGCTTGATGAAAAGGAGCTTCAGCTTCCACCTGTGGGATTGTTTCACTGAGACAGACCTTCATGTCTAGCCTTGCAGAGCAGACGGACCTGCCTGATTCTGAAATCATGCATCTCTGTCTTGCCAGCCTCCGTTGTCCAATGGTTTCACTCGGCTAAATGCTTAACGGCCCAATCAGGAAAGAGAGGCGGGAACATTGGGAGCTGCAGGCATGACGACAACAGGAAGTGACTTGACAGAAAGTGAAGTCACTTCCTGTGGTACAAATAATGGTGGCTAATGTCGATTAGCCTGTAGTCATCATGGTTACTCAGTTATACTTGGTGAAATCTGCTCTCCTCATAAGTTTACTTCATAGTGATTGTCTTTGACGAGGTTCATGTCACATAGAAGTGTTAAATGATGCATCTGTGTGGGATAATTTAATGTGAAACGATCGTCTTAAGGTAGTTAAGCTATCTGCTAATGAATGTTAGCCACTACGGCTAACAGCTAACAAGGGCAAACCACAGTTAATGGCCGCTAGCAATTAGCTGTTAGCCGCTATAGCCGTTAGCTGCTACATTTTGCTGCAACATATGCCACGTCATAGCAGCGCTGCTCGATATGGATTGGTCGGTGATGAGTGTGACGTCCCAAACGATCGTCCAATCAAAAGCTGCTGTTGTATTTGAAGGTTCTGAAAACATTTTCTCAGGGCTCCTCCCCAGTAACCTGACAAGCCAGATGGACAGCTCCATATATCTGCCACAGAAATATTTCACTAGTCCATCTGGGTAGGAGCCCTTTAAATTTGTTTTCAGGGGCAGAACGTTAAAAAAACAACAACACAAGCTTGTGATTGGACAATCGTTTGGCTCGTCACACTCATCACAGACCAATCCACATCAAGCAGGGTTGCCTCCTATAATGTAGCATACATAGCGGCTAATGGCTAACAACAGTTAATGACTGTTAGCCACTAACTTAGCCTCTAACAGCTAACAAGTTAATGGCTGTTAGCCGTTAGCCGCTAACTAAGTTGCTAACAGCTAACGGCCTTATACTATCGTCTTACACTAAATTGTACCACACAGATGATTCATTTAACACTTATATGTGACATGAACCTCGTCAAAGACAATCCCTACAAGTAAACTTCTGAGGAGGGCAGATTTCACCAAGTTTCACTGAGTAGCCATGAGGACAATAGGCTAATCGGCATGTTCATTCTCAACTTCCGGTTCTCAACTTCCAGCTGTCGTCTCATCCTCATTCTGCAGCTCCCGCCTCTCTTCCCTGATTGGGCTGTTAAGAATTCAGCCGAGTGAATTCGTTGGAAAACAGAGGCTGGCAAGACAGACCTGCAGGATTTCAGAATCAGGCAGGTCTGTCTGCTCTGCGAGGCTACCTCCCCAGATGGATTAGTGACATATTTCCAATATGGAACTGTCCATCTGGCATGTCAGGTTACTTCATGTCTGAGGCATGGTGGATCTATTTCTCCATGAATCTCTTGTTCATATGAAAGTTAGAATTCACAGTATACTTTAATTTGAAGGTCACCTGGCACACTCTGTTGAGATCACGAGCCAGATCCACGATGAAGAGCTGATCCTCATCCAGAGGCTGATCCCTCTTCCCTCTCTTGTTTGACTCCTAAAGGAAATTCAGAAACAGAAGGACACATGGAGGTCGTTAGAGCAGCTTTAGAGCCTGACGAGTGAGGAGGTCAGACTAAAAAAGAGCTGATTAAGATTCACGCTGAGGCTCTGCTCCTGTCAGCACAAACACAAACTCTCCTCCCTGAAGCCTCCTGCCTCAACACGTCCAACCACAGACTCCCACAGACACTCAGGACGGAGCTGCAAGTTCGCTTTATTTTAGGGCAAGTTTGTCAAAAAGGAAAAGTCTGAGGTGGAAACCAGAATGACAAAGAAACGTCTTCCATCCTCCTCATCATTTATGACCCCAGAGACAAAAACCTGCCGCTCTCCAGCATCGTGAGTCTGATCTGGAGTTTGTTTAACCCTTTAACTTCCAAACCAAGAAATACATTTTCAACAAATCACTTTGTCAGTAAAATTGTGTTCCTACCTCTTCATTTAGCAAAATTTCAGCTTTCATGTTTCAGATTATCCAATCGGAAAACACATATGAAGGTCAACCAGCAGGTCTGCTTGCCTGTTAAGGGTTATCCTAGAGTGATTGAATTTATTAATTTCTGCGACAAACAAAACTGTTTTGTTTTTTTCATATAAAACATCACAAAAAGCCAAATTTAGATATATACAGTGGGTACGGAAAGTATTCAGACCCCCTTACATTGTTTTACATTTTGTTATATTGCAGCCATTTCCTAAAATAGATTTAATTATTTTTTCCTCATTAATGTACACAAAGCACCCCGTATTGACAAATAAACACAGAATTGTAGAATTTTTTGAAGATTTGTTAAAAAAGAAAAACTGACATATTACATGGTCATAAGTATTCAGACCCTGATACATTTTTATCACCAAATGTGTTTCCTTAAACTAAATTATGATTGCTGAAGGATCTGGAAAAATGTGAAAACCTTTTTAACTTGTTCCAATCTACGTATGTTCTTACTGTTACATTTCTGCAGCAACGGTTCACTTCTGATTTATTTTGGATTTGAAACAATTATATTCATGTACAGCAGACAAGTGGATACATACAAATACAGGCTTTCTGATTTACAGTGGTATGGCGGCATAAAGTCAACCGTCTGGTTACAATGCCAGTCAAAGGGTTAAACCCAGACTTACTTTTATCTTAGCCGTCAGAGCTTTGGCCGGCTCGATCATGAAGTGGAAACACTGCATCATCTTGGCTGCTGAGTGAGTCCTGCGGAGAAAAACAGAAACATGGAGGTTCAGTCTTCAGTAAAAAAGCTCTGCTTCACGTCACTGATGGCAAACATCTTTAACCCTTCAACTTCCTGCTCAACTGCTCGGCAGAAGTCAGCACATTCAGGAATATTTTTAATGTCTTAAAAAACATGATATGTTGTTTGTTTCTGTCAATTTCTTAGCATACAGAAAAAAACTGCAAACAAACCAAAAGAACTGATATTTTCTTTGTGTAGGATTTTAAGGTTTAAAAAGCTAAAAGTTGTTATTATTTTAACAATCGTTATTATTTAATGTACTTTACTGAACCATTTAGTGATACTGTGATTTATATATAATCTAATATTATCATAAACATTTTTGTGCCTTTGTCAAACTCAGTACAGTATTGTGTATTTTAAGTCATTTTAGTTGCTACTTTATTAACAAAAAATTCTGCATTTTTCAGTTGATTTTTATCCCAAAAATATGTGCCTTATTTTGTCATCACAATCAACAGTTAGCTTTTTAAACCTTTAAACCCCACACTGGTTTTTGGTTTGTGCTTTAGTTTTCTCTGTTTCCTGAGGTCTTAACAGGATCAAACAATCATTTGATTTGTTCTGTTCTGTTTTAAAATGTTAAATATCCCTGCATTTATTGATTTACTGACCTCTGCCAAACAGTAGAGCTGGTAGTTAAGGGGTTAAATGAAACATTAGGGAGGGGGAAGGGTGATCACAGACTGTAAAAGAATCAGACAAAGTCAAGTGACATCAGGCATTTGATTATTAAAGGTGCCTTGGAAATGTTGTTGGTGTTTCGTGCCAAACTGCACGGCAACCAAACTTCAGATCAACCTAGTCACAGACTAACAGCTGTATCGAGGAAGGGCTAAAGGCCGTCAGACCTTAAAACAGTGACTCTGCATGGGTGTGTAACCAGCTCAGTCAAGTTCTTAACCTCTACAGCCCTAAAGTACTCGATTTCGGGAATGCTCGCACACTCTCTTACACAAAAATGTAAGAACAAGTGAACTGTTTTCAAAATCCTCGCCTGGCCATATTGTTATAAAACCTCTCTAATTTTGCTCTGCATCACTTTTAATGATAGTCCTTCTGCAGAAATGATGTAGGAATATGTTATTATTCATTTTTAGAGTTTTATAGCCACTCCAGCATCATTCCAAAGAGATATTCACAATAAAAAATGGATTTTTCTTTTAGGCGAGAATGAACTTTTCAAATTATTTCTTCTATTTTCATTTACTCTGTCCCATTAACACATAAACTGATAATTACACATCTGGTTACTTTTTATGATGACGCTAAAATAATTAAAATAGACCTTGTGGTTGCAGATATTCACTCTTTTCTTTATGAGTATGTTATTTTCAAGCAGAAGACTTAAAACAGGGGCTGAACAGGTTAATTTCTAAAACCTGAAATGCTCAATAAAATAAACAGGAGCTATAAAAAATCAGAGGGCATAGAGTAGATGTATTAAACATTTAGACTGAAGCTGTTTGTTGAATCAGACTGTAAAGACGCCTGTCCCTGCACACAAGATCATCATCACAAGATGCTTTACAAAAGAGTAGGTCAGTGCCATAATCTATCTTTATACCTAATTTAATTATATAGTTTTTTGAGGAGCTTCAGGCTTTGGCACTCCTGCATGATCCTCTCTTATTTCTCACAGATAAACGGCTGTTGTTGGATCTTCTCTGCAGAGAAAATGGCCGGCTGTTGTAAGGAGAAGACCTGATCCTTTAAAATATTTACCTGCTGCTGGATCTTTTCACAGAGCTGGAGAGACTAAGTAATGAGTCTGGTGTTCAGTGAGCTCTCTGCTCCTTTAAACATCTAAATAAAGGTTTTCTTTCTTTCGTTTTGGCTAAATTACAAGTTTAAATGCATGTTGATGACATAGTTTGTGATGTTTGAACCCTATTAGCCACATTACATTTGGATATTCTACAAATATTTCGGATATAGGAGATATATATGGACCATTTATCTGCTGCAGAATTTTCCATATCTGCAGATTTCAATATCAAACCCATAAAATTGTGCTTTCCTAAAATGAATCTGCAGGTTATCAGTGCTAACGGTGACGTCATGCCTTGAAAGTCTGTTATAGTCCAGTCCAGCTCCACTCCAAGCTCCATAAAACATCAGACCCTGGTTCACTGAATCAGAATCACAATCAGAATCTCTGTTCATTGTCCCGTGAAGGGAAATTAGTTTTGCAGCAGGGCTCACAAAAGACAAGGTCACAACTGCAGAGTTAAAAACCTAAAACAACACAGTATCATAAAACACCATACACAAAAGCACTAACCAAAGTTTGGCCCAGAGTTCATTAGGGATGGGACAATACACTCAAACTCACGATACGCTGCACCTCTTTATGCTCGGGTCACGATACGATACGTCAGGATACAATATCAAAAAAGTAAAAAAGCAAAAATATTACTGTGTAATTACAACTTATTTGTTTTTGTTTGAGTTGCCCTCAGGAAAACACAAGGCCTAACAGGCCAAACACAAACAATAACACTCTCTCTAACCCTAGAGAGGTTAGAGAGAGCGTATGTAATGAGCAGTTGGCTCGTTTTCGCCGTCTTCATCTTTTTTAATGAGAAAGCCAAAATACTGCCAGACAGATGACTTGTATCCAGGCGGAGCGTCCTCAATTTTGACCTCATTCGACTCCATCATTCGGCTTTTTGGAGGCAAGGTAGTTGGTGCTAATGTTTGTTGTCGTCACTTCTGGTCACATGCACTATTACCGGATGTGAAGTCTTTATTTCGCGATCCATTTTTTTTAAAGTCGATGCATTTCGCCATGTAATGTATCGTGATATATTGCCAAACGATATTTCATCCCATCCCTAGAGTTCATCCCAAAATGCAAAATTACTACCACGTAACTTAAAAGTGCAATTTGTGCATGTACAAATAAGCAATAAACCTGTTCAGCCCCTTCTGCTTGAAAATGACATACTTATAAAGAAAAGAGTGAATCTCTGCAACCACAAGGTCTACGTGAATAATTCTGGGGCAATAATAAAAATAACACTTGAGAGATTTGTCCAGATGTGGAATTATCAGTATATGTGTTACTGGGACAGAGTAAATAAAAATAGAAATCAAGTTTTTATTGTGAATATCTCTTTGGAATGATGCAGCTGCAGCTTTAGAACTCTATGAATGAATGTGAAAATATGTGAACATTACTTCTGCCAAGTTTGAGTCTGATAAAGTGATGCAGAGCAAAGTTAGAGAGGTTTTACTACAGAGTGGTCAGGCCCAATCTTGGCCCAGTTTGGCTCCATTAGTCCCATTTGACATTTCTGACATACCAAACTTTAGATTTCACTTTTATGCCACTTTTGGTGTTCATTACACCCAATTACAACAGCTTGTATCTTCTTCTGCTTATACGAGGCAGTGATATTAACCGTTTCATTCATGAATTTATTAAATCACATGGTAATGATTTTTAAAATACTTGTTTTTCCTTTCAAACAAGCTAAAAATTATGTGCAGTTTATTAATATTTTATATTTTAGTAAATTAATAAATCAGTAATGATCAATGGACCTAATATAGATCTGCAAACACATATTTGTTCCAAACATTTACTAAAAGTATACAAAATAAAATGCAAAATATAAAGTATATTTAATATTGCAGTTTAATTTAACTATTAACATGTGGTCTTCAATTAAAAAATTAATAAAAAATATAAAATTAGGTGAAATCTGAATACAGGTATAATACACAGAATATACATTTTACTGCATTAAGCCCTCTGGAGCAGATTAATTTTTGGTTACAGATGAAAATAAAACAAGGAAAATATTTTTACAATCTGCATAAAAGTGTTTCTTATATCTCGTTGAATTACAGTGTATGTTTTTTCCTGACTAATTCTTTGAGAATAGAAGGATTTAACGCTTAATCCTGAAGGTTGTGGTACATATTCCTCTTTGTTGGACATTTTGGATTTCAAATGTAACTGCATAAAGAACAAAAAGACACAAAGATCATATTTTTATGAAACTTGACAATGTTGTTTTGGTGTTTACCACCTGATAGTTGGGACGTGGTTAGCCTAAATGTCTGTCCACTGTAGGTGACACTGTGCATGAAAGGGTTAAAAAACAAATATGTATTTTTTGTTTCTTTTTATTAAAATTCAAGCAGAACTCTCTACATTTTCCCATTGAAATAAATCCATACAAAGCAACCCAAGTTTGAATAAAAGTGAAGCAGATTTGGATATTTGATAATTCATTTGCTTGGTGTTGATGTTGTGTTGGTTTGATGTGTAGCATGACTATAGTTCTACATGAATAGTTCACTTTTTATTCATTTTTTGTTGGAGAGCATCAAGCATTCCTGAAACCAGGCACTTTGGGGCAGGTTAAAGTGCAGAAGAGCAGCAGTAAACTGAGGGTTAACGCCCATTAAGTAAATAAACAGCACTGGGGATAAAAGAGACCTTAAGTCTTTTAGTCCTCCTCACAGGAGCCCGAAATACCCGGCCTGCAGTTTTAACAAGACTGCAAAGACTTTCTTATTGGATAGACTCAGGTTTCCAAACCAAGCAACAACATAAAAGGTTAAAACAGATTAAATCAAATTCTGTAGGAGAGTCATCAGTGTCCACGGTGAAGCCTCTCTGGTTTTGCTGACCCAGATTTTAGTCCTTGAAGTGACCCGTCCTACAGTCAGACTGTAAATCTGGAGCTCTGCTTTAATGTTTACCTTAAAAACACCTCTGTGTGTGCTGTAAATCATTAAACTCATGATAGAAGGTTCACGTGAAGCTGCAGAGAGAAAAACAAGGTGTTTTCAAAACAGCAGGAGAATCGGGTCAGATCATAAACTGAAGGTTAATAAAGTTAGAGAGCCGAGCGTGCAGCCATGGTTAGACTGCTGCAGAGTGTAAACGCAGGCAGAATAAAACATGACTGGACCTGCACACAGCTCCTCTCTGAGTGTCTCCTCCTTTAGCTTCCTTCCCTTGCCTCCTCTGATCTCCCTCTCTGCAGCAGTCTGGACTTCATTAATCAGACTGATGTGGACGACCCTAATCTCACTTTATCTGCAGCAGATCTGCAAGTCACTTCCAGCAATCCAATTTTAGAAAGCAGGAGCGGCCAAACTTTCTTGGGCCAAATGCAGAAAAACACGGCGCTGCCTCTCCGTCAGAGTATTTAGAAAAAGAAAAGAGGAAACTGCACAAGGCGTCAAACTTCTGTGTGCAGCATAAACCCTAACAGAGCAGGCAGCCCGATTCATCATAGTTACTGTCATGATTTATCTGTTCTGCAAAAAGCCTCATTTCTAATGTGCAAAATATTTTATTATAACTTTTAGAGTTTGCAGTGGACCAATCGAAGCTGAGCACAGGCCACAGTCGGTCCCCAGGCCACAGTTTGGACACCCCTGTTTTAAAGCAGATATCGAAGAATGTTTGTTAAAAATATTCATTATCTTCTTAAAGCACAGAGAAAGGCTGAGTTTTTTTCCCTCTTCACATTTGAATATTCTTGTTTTAAGAGCAGATATTTAAGATTCTAAGATTCTAAGTTTGTATAAAATTCTTGATATTTTACTGAATTTTTACAAAATCCAGATAAATATGAATATATCTGATCAAATACCAGGTGCATAATAAGAAAATATATGTATATTATTTTAGGTTACGTGGATGCCTGTTTAAAATGATTCCAGGACTAATGCCAAAAAAGTTAAACAATTAGATTTGCATGCATATACATGATGAGCTTTTGATTAAATATTAAAAAATGTAAGATATTCATAAAATCTTGTAACACTTTTGTAATAATTGTAAATCATTGTCTCATTTTGAAACCATTTTTATTGGTCTTACTTACTTTGACACTGTGAATACTTCATGTTTTGTTTGCTGCTAATTAACAGTTTATTGATTTCCCATTTTATTATATTTCACACATATAGTATGTCTTAAATTATGTGTAATTCTTTTGAACTCAGTGCATGCTACTACCCTTTTACTCTCCCTGTACTGCTGCACTTCCCCTCTAGGGATCAATAAATGATTCTCTTATTTTATTTTACCTGAATCTTTTATTACTGGGTTTTTTCTTTTTTTTTTTTGAAGAACTGCACAAATCATTAAATCTAGGATCATGGGGACCCCATGACAGTCCATTATTGTGCAGTATTTCTATACTGGTACATGTATTTGGCATTCTAATATGCATGTAATATACTTCTATTTACTTAATTTATTGAATCTTAGTGGATTCTAGGCAATCCTTTCCTATTTTTATTGTTTTATTTATTTATTTATATGTATTTGTGTACAGCACTTTGATCGACTGCTGTCTTCTTGAAGGTGCTCTAAATAAACTTGACTAGACTTTTTTGTTCAATCTATTGATGTGCTTTCTTTAAGCTTGTTTACACTTTTTAATTTAACTATTCAATAAAATAAGTGCATCAAACTTCTCATCAGCCTCTAGTGCTGCTGGATTTATGGCAAAATTAACAATAATAATCATATCATATTATGATTTTATTGAAAATGTTGATTTCAAGCTTTAAATCTGCATCATGTGTATTATCAATAACATATTAGTATCACTGTAGTACTCTGGACATTGTGAAAAACACACAATAAATGATTATAGATAACTTAAGAATGTAAATGAGTAATAAAGTAGTGTTTAAAAAAACTAATTAAAGTCAAATGAGCAGCGGCGTAGTTATCTAGCTGTAATTTTCATGATTGTAGGAGGCAAAAACTGTGATTGAAATTGAAACTCAAGTTGTCCTTAATATTAAATTTTATTTGTAAGTTGCTCTTTTTTATTATTAAATTTACATGTCAGCAAATGTACTGTCGTTCTAGACATTTTGAAAATGTTTTATTATTGTTAAACTTTGTGCTTTTAAAACAAATCTTTCCTGATTATCTTTAAAAAGCCCTTAAACCCTGGGTCATGCATGCACATCATTATTCTGTGTTTAAGTTCCCCTAAAGTCTGTGCTGCTCAGTATGTGGGTCACAGATCAGCGCTGCGTTGCTGCTGACTCACGCTGAGCTGCAGAGTCAAACCACTGCGTTACTCCTCAGACTCTGAAGACCCTGCTGCTGTCAGAGCATCACAGACCTGCAGAGGAAACCTCGTCAGAGTTTAGGAGAGAAATCATGAGGCAGCAGTCTGCAGGAGGAGGCCAGCTGATGACTGCGCAGAATCCAAACACTCACCTGCACGCTGTGACTTTGCGGCAGAGCTGAATTATAGAAACGCTCGCGCTCTGTGCAGATACATCCTCACGGAAATAGAAAATAAATACATATATTTACACTAACATGCTGCTGATGACGCACAGACCAACCCTGCAGCCGTTCATCAGATTATAATTAACATTACAGCAGCACGAGCGCGTGCCTCTCAGCTCACCTTTCTCCTCACGTGCGTCTTCTTGTACTTTTCTTCTCCTGAGGTGTTAAAGTCGAGCAGCTGTCCGGTTATTAAAGTGTTTGTCTGACTGCTGCAGTCTCTGACCTTGTTTACACAGCACACTGACGAGCGGCTGCTCGGGAACACTCGGTTTTCTCCGGCAGTGACGAACAAGGAAGTGACGAGGACGTAAAGGGCGGCCATGTTGGTGAGGTCAAAATAATGCGGTGGGTAGTTTACTCGGTTATTAGGCATTATTTCTGAGATCTGTGTTTTATTTATGTGAGTTTTAGATATTTTTCTACCTCCCCTGGGTGTTCCTGTTTCTTACCCTGACACAGCAGATGGACTGTTTCACATATCCAAGGGTTATATGTCAAATAAAGTGACTGAGAATGGCAGAACCACTCAAGAAAACATTGAGGAACTGAAGAAATAAGCTGAATGCCACAGTTTTACAGATCAGCCAGAGGTTTGCAGTCGCCTCTCACTTTCTGCTGGACTGACACTCACATTTACGCCCTTAAAAGGACGGGGACAGGCTCAGGTAAGGATGTATTTGCTTTGAGGTTTGGAGAAATATGGCTTATCCTGCTGCCTAGCATTGAGGGCTACTACTGATGCATTTTTACTTCAGTGAAATTAGATTCAAGGTCTTGTATTTTATCCCTTTAAATAGGTTTACTTTGGTCCCTGAAGTCCTAGAACTTATTGTGAACCCCTTGAAAAGTTGATGTCCTTACTGAATGCCAAAAGCTGCAGTTCCACGATTGTCCACTTGAGGCTGTCTGCAGTAACCCTGGAGATGTTAAGTACTAGTTGAGCAAAAAAAACAGTAAAAGAAATAAGTACAATATGCCATAGTACAATGCTATTATGTCACCTTTTATTGAATGATAAAGCCTCAGTCAATTATGAAGCTCTCTTTTTGGTTTAGGTGATGTAATTATTCATATTTCATTGTAAGGTTTCTGAATGCAAAGGAGAAACTATTATTTTTTTTATTTCTATAATTTATTTATCTTTTTATTTTTGTCTATGTTTTTTACGTAGGTATGTGCTGGTTAATCTTAAAATCTATTTTTTTGATTAGCTATTATTTTTAATGCATTTACTTTAAAAACTGTTAAGTTTTTGTTTTTGTGCTGTTTATTAATTTTTCATTCTTGTCTTTGGTGGTGGGTGGGTATTATGTTCGTATATATGGTATAAACGTTCCTGTTTAAAATGAAAAACCATAAATAAAGCTTTTTTTTTTTTTTTTTTTAAAGTACAATAGAGAAAATAAAATAATGGGGTTCCACTATGTAAAAAAGTTGTCTGATGCTGTTTGAATCTACTTTTGTTATCTTCATTAGATTAGTTTAGATTAGAAAAACTTTATTAATCCCTTTGGGAAGGTCCCACGGGAAAATTAGGATTCCAATAGCTGTTTCAAAAGATAGTTTAAAAAGCTACATTAAAAGCTTCATAAAAACAAAAAGATTAATGACAATAACTATAACATATTGTGTCCTCTTAAGTATCATGTGCTCCTCTCCAAACATCTAAGTTTGTTTAAAATAATTTGTTCTGTATTTAACATGTAGAAATTAGTTTCTGATTTGGTAAATGCATGGACAACATTAATTTCTTTGCCCAAATTTAATTCCTTATAAAGTCCATAACTGGAGACTTTTGACAAAGACAGGGCAAAATAAATTCACAGTTTTCCATAATTCTGTTTTTGTTTGCAGTTTTATTTGCAGTGGGAAGCGAGTGAAGGTTGGAGGAAACAGATATTTTTTTACTTCCCAATTTTAATTACAACAGCAGTTGATTTATTTTGGTTTAAATTAAGCTTTAAAAGCTGGGATAGAAAATTGCGTGACATGTTGCTGTATCTCTTTGTCATAACTTGATTTTGTGGGAGTGTGAATGGCCATGAGGTTTAATTATGACGTATTCATGGTCCGGGGTTGAGCTGCTGATACACCTGTATTTAAATGAGCAGGTGCGTTTGTCTCTGCCTAATTAGACTTCTTCAGAGCAGCACGAATGTGGAAGTGATCTTTATTCTGAGTAACACTATGCTCTTGGTTGTTTACAGAGCAGCAGGTGATGAGATGGTCTGGGGTTCAGGATGGTACCTGTCGCTGATCGGAGTTTGCACCTTGGTAAGAGAAGCGAGGTGCGTCATCTTCAACTGTTTGTTTATATTTGTAAAGGGATCTGACAGGTGCGGCCCTACCCAGTGTGGTGCCTTAGGTTGTATTTAACATGGTGCCCCCTAACTTAAATTTACAAAAAGAGTTGCATAGCATTGTTTTTACAGTTGTTTAAAAATCATGAGATAACATGTCACCCAATTACATGCTTAAAAATTACAAATAAATGCAAAATAATCTGAAATACAATATAAATACCCTCACCACAAAATAGAAATCCTGTAACTAACTAAATAAATAAATAAATTAAATAATAAAAATAATACAACATCAAACAGTTTAAACCACCAGACTTTTTTATTATCACTGGTAATAATAAGCAGGTATCTGCTTGATTTTAATATTTTTTAAATAGCATTGTTTTAGATTTATGCGCTTACTTGATAATTTATTCCTTATTGTTATATGGAAATGTTTGTTTTATTGCTCTAAATGATTCTTTGTACAGCATTTTGGAGATGTTTTTGTTGTTTAAATGTGCTATAGAATAAAGTGGATTGGATTGGATTGAGTAATATTAATTGGACATAGCTTTACATTTCAATCAGTATGAACTTCTCCATTTTAAGATTTAAGAGTTATAGTTAGTTTTATATAATTATATAGAAAGTGATTTTCCCCTGGAGGCTATGGTGCCCTTAGCATTTTCCGAAGTTGTGAGTTAATATTTTTAAGAAAGTGTGAATGTGTGTTTGAGTAATCTTTTCTTTTCGTATTTATATTGTATTTGTGTTAAAGGTATATACAGTAGTTTAAGCTGAAATATGCACCATGCTAAGTCGTGCAATATGTTTTATAGTTTCATGGCGTTCCAGTAAAGACGGACATGCTGTTGAACTCTCCCCGTAATCATTGATGCCAAGGGCCGCTACACCTGGTATTATTATTATTATTATTATTATTGAGTCTCATCATTGATCACATCTATTCAAATAAGAACGTAGGAACCTTTGCCACTAAAAGAGAATATAAACAGGGCTACAAGCATAAAAAAGAAGCAGGTTTATTTAATAAATACAGAAGATGATGGCATATAAGCTGACAAGTGTAAGAAGAACATCATAATTAGCTGCAGAAGAAAAAAGAACAACAAAACCAGTAAAAACTCAGATCCTCCTTTTTTATGACTCCCTCAATTTGCTCCTCAAAGCTTAAAAAGACATAGATTTGGATTTTCAAGCCTCGTTTTAAAATAATGAAGCCTTAAATAAAGTGTAATGTATCCTTAAAATTAAAAAACCTGATCTCTGGCCAAACCTGAGCCGTGATTTCTGCAGCCTCGGCCAACACAGACGCTTTGACACTGACAGTGATTTAAGAAAAATGTACAAAGGAGGAGAAAGCAGCAGCAGTGATATAAAAAACAACAAATTAAATTATTGGCAGGGTTGAAAAAAATGGATCAGTGCAGAGGTCTGCAGCCCCCTGGTGGGCGTCACTGGTACTCCATGCATTTGGAAAATAATCTTTTTTCTACTGCTTCAGCAGCAACACTCTTGATAAATTACTCAGCAAACTTAAGTAATAAGAGTTGTACATTTTTTTTTTATTTAAAAACCTCTGCAGACTTTTACAGACTCTGGAATGTTCTGGTTGGGGTGCTGGTTTAGTGGAGAAGTAATCAACCAGGCAAAACCCAAATACATGCTTCTGCCAGCCCGGGTTCAAATCCAGCCTGTGGTTAGCTTACAGACTGTCCTCTACTCTGTCGCTCTCTTCTGTCGATAAAGGAATGTTCTGATTGACCTAAAAAATGATGATGTGGAGATCCAAAGGAACTCCGATGGCAGAAGTTCAAACAAATAATTAGTTATAAGATATTTTAAAAAACACAGTTTACATTCACAACAATCAGCTGCTTTGCTACATTTGTGCAGACTCTTATAGGATGGTAACCACAGATCACAATCAGACCTGCTGAACAAACTTCATGACACATTTTTTGGCATTTTTTTTTTATCTTAACCTGTTCAGCCCCAAAGTTCCTGATTTCAGGAATGCTTCATGCTCTCCAACAAAAACGTAGGAAAAAGTGAACTATTCATGTAGCAATATGGTCATGTTAAACATCAAATTAAACAGGAAAATTCCAGCTGTACAACCGTATAAGCCATTTTTACACACACAAAACACAACTTCAGCACCAAGCAAATGAATTATCAAATATCCAAATCTGTTTCACTTTAATTCAAACTTGGGTTGATTTGTATGGATTTATTTGGATAGAAAATGTCGAGAGTTCTGGTGATTTTTAACAATAAGAAAAAAAAAAAACATATTTATTGTTTAATATCACTGCCTCGGATAAGCAGAAGAAGATAAAAACTGTAGTAATTGGGTGTAATGAACACCAAAAGTGTCATAAAAGTGAAATCTAAAGTTTGGTATATCAGAAATGTCAAATGGGACTAAAGGAGCCAAACTGGGCCAAGATTGGGCCTGACCACTCTGTAGTAAAACCTCTCTAACTTTGCTCTGCATCACTTTATCAGACTCAAACTTAGCAGAAGTAATGTTCACATAGTTTGACAATCATTCATAGAGTTCTAAAGCTGCAGCTGCATCATTCCAAAGAGATATTCATGATAAAAAAAAATGTTTCTTTAGGCGAGGATGAAATGTTCAAATGATTCTGACTTCTGTCTTCATTTACTCTGTCCCAGTAACACATATACTGATAATTCACATCTGGACAAACTAACAAGTGTTACTTTATTATGACACCAAAATAATTCAAGTAGACCTCGTGGTTGCAGAGATTCACTCTTTTCTTCATGAAAATGTCATTTTTGAGCAGAAATCTTAAAAAAGGGGCTGAACAGGTTAATATACATTTTTCTTCAGCTCACATATAAAAAACATTTCTAACAATCCGTGAGGAGACAAGAATACGAGAACACTGACCGTTCAGGCACTGATCTCTGTGTTTTAAAAACAGATGTAAGGATCTGATAATGTTTTGGTCTTCAGTTTAAGGATGTACCAGCCATCTCAGTAACTGTTCAGTCCTTCTGCTCTAAAGTCATCGTTCCTCACAGACGTCCTTCAACAATCAGACGAGCAGCTCCTCTTTGGTTTCTCCACAATCAGCCGTCTTTAAATATAAAAACTATTTTGTTCATGAGGTATCTGGACCGGCTCACGAGGGGTCCAGACTTAAAGCGTTTTTCACATTCAAAGGGGTCACACTGGAGCAGGGCCAACGTCCTGATCAGAAGTGTCCAGGCCGGCGTTGATGTAGAAGCTCTGAGGAGGACGAGGGTCCGGTCCAGGAGGACGAGGGTCCGGTCCAGGCAAACAAGGGTCCGGTCCAGGAGGACGAGGGTCCGGTCCAGGAGGCAGGGTGTCATACGGCAGCTCCACAGACTGACACACACTCTCCTCGTACGTTGGAGGAGGCTGCAGTGACAAAAGACAGATCAGTGATACAGAGTATAAGATCAAAAAAGAATTTTTGAAGCCTCTAAACCTGAGAAACAAAACCAGATAGTGTTTTTCAAATGGGGGTCGCCTGAAATGTCGAGTAATTGATAAAAAAAAATAGGCTACTGATACTGTTTGCACTTTCATGTAATTATTTTTTTACATTATTTTTATAAACAGATTTGTGGTAACAAAATAGAAAACAATCATAACCCCAACCCCATTCTCAACTCCCTCATCCCCTCCACAAAAAAATAAATAAATCTGCCTAAGGTTTTTCTTTTACACATGCACAAATCTCTTGTTAAAACCCCAGAAAAGTCATGTGTAAATGCAACTCTTCTTCTTTTTATACAGATGTTTCCTTCATTGATGAAACCATTTCTACAAAAATAAATCTGAATAACTGCCTAGATTCTGTCTGCTTGATAGGAAACAGAATTGGTATTGGTAACACTTTAAAACTAGAAAAGCACTCGGAGAGCGCAGACCTCCGTCAAACATACCATTAGCAATTGGATTCATAATGATATCTATTTTTGTTCAGTAGTTATTCATGAAAATCACATTTTTCGTCATGGCAGATCCAGACGCTGATCTGGATCAGCACCAAAATCAAATCAGTTCTTCCTTTTCCCATGCTGAACATTTCCTGAAAATTTCATCAAAATCCATCCATAAGTTTTTGAGTTATTTTGTTCACAGACAGATGGACAAACTCTACCGAACACATTACCTCCTTGGCGGAGGTAATAATGATCATTTGTAAGACATTTTTAAGATATTAATAGATGTTAGTGAAAAGTTAACTAATCATAAACAAACCACGTATATACATTTGTAAATAATTATTAAATAATTTGTTAATGATTATTAGATCATTAGGGTTAGGGTTAGTTAACCATTTTTTATGATTGGTTAACTATCTACTAATACCTAGTTATAGCTTATAAATGTCTTGTAACTGAAGTTGTAAATTATTTAATAATGGAAATAGATTCTCCTCATAGCACCTTTAAGTTTGGCTTATTTATATAATTGTTTGTTCTATCCTTTTTTTATTTAAAAAGAAAAAAAAAAGGAAAAAAATTGATACAAGGATATATATTTTTTCTATCTTTTTAATATATATGTATATATTTATTACTATCAACGCCTAAATCTGTTTTTGAAGTCATGTTTTTGGCTTGTTATTAATGTCACTGGTACTGATGTTTTGTCCACTATAGATAAAGAACTGTCATTGTACATTAACAACCAAGAACAGGGATGCAGGGTGATGACAGTTTTTGTTGTTTGTTCGTTTTATATTTTCTTGTTTGTTGTGAGTGTATGTTTGATTGGCAGTGTGTGCCTATCTTGTCAGTTCACGTCTTGAAAAACAAAGAAAGCAATAAAAACAGTTAATCACAAAATAAAACTGGTTTATTTCCCAGTTTAGCAGCTTCCTTTAGATAAATTAAAGGTCCTCTCTGTGGGGGAGGGGGATGTCTCGGCCGATCTGAAAGTGTGTGTGTCCCTCTTTGTGTGCGGGGGTGTTTAATTAAGGAGAAAAATGTGAGGTCAAAGCAGAAGGAGCGGAGCTGCGTTCCTCGGCTCTGTTTGCTCTCAGGATGCCGCTTTAATTACGCCTGGTGCCTTTTTCTCGTTACCTCGTTGATCGAGCGTCGTGCGAGTCAAAAAGCTGCAACCAGAGATCAGACGGTGAAACCCTGGAGCTGAGTGTTTACTCCTCTGGAGCAGCTCCTGTTACATTATCGTCTGACTGAGAGGCTATAATGGAGCAAACAGAGTATTATTATCTGTACTCATAATGGGACGATGCACCGGGGGCTTATGTAACCATCAGAGGGTTTCTGGGAGACTGTAACGGGAGAACATGACCTGAAACTTCTCAACAATAAAAGTTAAGAGTGAACAAACTGGTTACTGATGTGCTGGAGCTCAAACGGATGCTAACTTTACAAGAAATGTTGATGATTTTCACCATTAATCAATGATCACCAACTGGCAGCCCGGGGGCCACATCAGGCCCCCCAAAGCTTTCCATCTGGCCCCCCGATTATTTTGATTACCTTTAAGGAACAAACTTTTTTCATGACTGAAAGAAATCAGAATAATAAGAAAAAGAACCCTTAAATAAAATTTTGAATTCTCAAAGTAAAACTTAAAATGACTAAAACCTAAATTCTAAGACTTCCTTTTCTCCACTTTTTTTTCTTACAGTTCTAAATATTGATGTCAGAATTTGGGCTTTTTTGTCAGACTTTAAAACAAGTTCAACCTTTAAGTTTCTTCTCTTCTCTGTCTTTCTTCCTTTTTGGCCCTTATGGTCTTCTATGTAACTAAAATAAGAACATGTGCAGGCTAAAATATGTTGTTTTAATGATAGATTTTGTCTCTAAATACCCCAAACTGTTTGAGACCCCTTGTCTGTGCTTCAGGACTGGGGAATGGGGCTGATAACAATAATATTGTAATGGACCAAAATGTTTCATTACCTCCGCCAAGGAGGCTATGTTTTCGGGAGAGTTTGTCCGTCCGTCCGTCCGTCCGTCCGTCCGTCCGTCCGTCCGTCCGTCCGTGAACAAAATAACTCAAAAAGTAATGAATGGATTTGGATGAAATTTTCAGGAAATGTTCAGCATGGTCAAAGGAAGAACTGATTCGATTTTGGTGTTGATTCGGATCAGCGTCTGGCCGCCATGGCAAAAAATGTGATTTCTGTGAATAACTACTGAACTAAAATAGATATCATTATGAATCCAGTTGCTAATGGTATGTTTTCATGGTCAAGGAATCTAAATATTTGGATGAAATAAAGGTAGGACTAATATTTATGGTCAAAATGACAATATGCCTGAGGACTGTGGCGCTGGCGGAGGTCTGCGCTCTCCGAGTGCTTTCTAGTTTTAACTGTTTTGTAATTCATAGCAATGCCAAGAAAAGAGCTGGCACTTGTACAAATGTGGTTGATGATCCCTGCCATAAATATTAGTCCTACCTTTATTTCATCTGAATAGTTAGATTCCTTGACAGTGAAAACATACAAATATGCACAAATGCCAAAAATGGTCCTATCTTGCAATGTTAAAGAATACTTTAAAAAAATCCTGGATCCAGACGGTTATTTGATTTGATTAGATTTTTTTTCTTGTCCCAATCTGGACATTTCCTGGAAATTTCATCAAAATCCCTCCATAAGTTTTGAGTCATGTTGCTAACAGAGAAACAAACAAACAAACAAAAAAACCAAACAGACGCTGGCAATTACACAAGGCCAATATGGCCCTTTTCCACGAGCACGCCTTGGCCCTACTCTACTCGGCCCTACTCGATTTGCAGCGTGTTTCCACTAGCCTGGTACCTCCTAAAACAAGCTAGTTTTAGTACCTATTCCGCTCTGGTTACAAGCGAGCTGAGTCGATACTAAAAGATGTCATAACCGACTGCCGGCTACTGATTGGTCAGACAATGTCGTCATCGATGAGTCATGAGTGCGGCGACCTAGCATGCTAGCGGTAGCTACCATTAGCTTACCCTCATACGTCTTTTCTTTGCAGCTGGATTGCTCTCGTCCTTGGCTTCATTCTGTTGTATAGCTTCCAAAACTCTCCTGTGCTTCTCAAGGGGTATTTCTTCTTACCACCTGCAGCCTTCTTCTGCTTTCCTTTTTTACTCGGTTTGTGACAAAAGCCACAGATTGTTGTGTCGCACTCAAAATGACATCACTGCAGTGCCGCTCAGCTGTTTACAGCGACACTGCACCCCGTTGGGCAGGCGACTGGGGCTAATGGAAAAGCAGCACAAGGCGAGTAGTGTACAGTAGGGCTAATGGAATAGGGCCAATAACCTCCTTGGCAGAGATAAATATAACCAAATATGTGAGTAAATGATTATTTAACTTCAGCGGAGGTCAGAGGGCCTTTCTGCAAGATACCGTCATCTTAACTGTCTCCACTTACACTTTATCATAACAGACAAATGAATAAATAAGAGGTCAATATATTAGAATAATACATTTTGCAAATAAATGGTTTTTCACAGAGTCCAGCAAACACCAAACTGTTTCCACAGATGAATCCGCAAATGCAAAAAAGAGGCAGGAACCTTCTATCTATCTTTGCATGTGGAAAAGTCTCCTTATATCCAGGTATTGGAAAGACATTGCTAAAGAACACGGATCAATCTTTTACGTTAAAGTTTAATTAGATGCAACCCAGCTCCAAAGTTTTTGAAGACATAACAAATCTGATTGAACACTCCAGATTCCACGGTATCTTGGTTATATTTTGGCATTTGTTGCAAGTCTGTGTCTTTATTTGTTCCCTTGCTATGACAAAATTCCAATGAAATCTAAATGTTTCTTGTTCTGGATCAGAGAATCCAGAATTTTGCCAGGATCCAGATCAGTCTTTGATATCTTGAAGAACCTGTTGGAAACTTGTCCTGTATGTTTTTTCCAAATGCTCTGACTATTTTTGGTGGAGTAATATGCACATATGTTGAAAATGGTCCTATCTCTGCTCTGTAGCCGGACAGACTTGTTCTTGTGAGTTTTGGTCCATTTCTCATCTCTAATCTTAACCTTAATCTTAAAATATTGCAGATGAACTCTGACCGCTGTCCCGGTTTAATCGGTGACACTCCTCTGACCTTTGTCTCAACTCACCTCGCTCACAACGGGTCCATTGAGACCGAAGCGGTCTGCGATCATCATGTGGATCTGCCTCTGGCGGTCCTTCTTTCGGACGCTCTCATAGGACGGGAGCCTCGGCAGGGGGGCGTCCAGGGGGGGTAAAGAGTAGCTTGAGGGCAGACCAACGAGGAACAGCTGAGCAGGACACAGAAGGACATTTATTAGAGACAGAGACAGATCTGTGGTCCAGTTTAAAGGGTGGTTATTAATCTGACTTATACATCCTGTCTCTTTAGTAATAAAGCTTAAAATGGAGATTTCCCATGACACCGAGCTGGAACAGATAAAGGAAGAGATACTTTATCAATCCCCAAGGTGTAATTTGATTGCTCTTATACACGGAATAGCAGCAGGAATATCAAATAAAGACATTCAAATAGAAAAGAGCATAAAAATTCCCATTCCTAGTCCATAGGGTTCAATCTGACGTGGGTCCACCCTTTGCAGCTATAACAGCTTCAACTCTTCTGGGAAGGCTGTCCACAAGGTTTAGGAGAGTTTATGGGAATTTTTGACCATTCTTCCTGAAGAGCATTTGTGAGCTCACACACTGATGTTGGACGAGAAGGCCTGGCTCTCAGTCTCTGCTCTAATTCATCCCAAAGGTGTTCTATCGGGTTGAGGTCAGGACTCTGTGCAGGCCAGTCAAGTTGATCCACACCAGGCTCTGTCCTCCATGTCTTTATGGACCTGCTTTGTGCTCTGGTGCACAGTCATGTTGAAAGAGGAAGGGGCCAGCTCCAAACTGTTCCACAAAGTTGGAGCATGGAATTGTCCAAAATGTCTTGGTGTGCTGAAGCATTCAGAGTTCATTTACGTGGACCTACCACTTGGTGGCTGAGTTGCTGTGGTTCCCAAACACTTCCATGTTCTTATAATCCAGCTGACAGTTGACTGTGGAATATTTAGGAGTGAGGAAATGTCACCACTGGATTTGTTGCTCAGGTGGCATCCTATCACAGTTTACACTGGAATTCACTGAGCTCCTGAGAGCGACCCATTCTTTCACTAATGTTTGTTAAAGCAGTCTGCATGCCTAGGTGATGATTTTATACACCTGTGGACATGGAAGTGACTAGAACACCTGATTTTGATTATTTGGATGGGTGAGCGAATACTTTTAGTAATTCAGTGTATGTCAACTTCCTTATGAAGGACAAACAGCAGTAGAGTGAGAAAATGACATCAACATTAACAGTATTTACAATACTAATATAAATATGACAGCACTGTGTAACAGTAGACCACATTTGACTGGGTATTGCACTGGACATTATGTTTGCTTATTAAGACATGTTAACAAATACCAGGGGTGAAAACAGTTACAACACTGATTTAAACATTTTTCAGAATAAAAACACAAAGACTATCTCAAGAAAATAAAAAAAATGTAACAGGTGTTAAGGAGGCTCATGGAATTGAATAAATCATTTATTCCTTTATATTTGCTGAATTCAACCCCCTTTCTGTTCACCAGAGGAAAATAATAATAAGCTGAAGGTGAAATTTTCTGTTCACACTGGGCTCTACATTTAAAGTCATGAATTAAATCTGTCTGGACCACAAGTTTTGTTGGAGACACAATGCACAGGGACAAGTCCACATTAGGACACACACAAGAGTATTACAGCACAACAACAAGACAACACAATAAGAGTAAGAGAGCAAAAGAAAACAAGAAAACAATAATACAACAGTACAAAGCGTACAAAAGCACAACAACAAGACAAGACTTTACAAGAGTAAGACAGCAAAACAAACAAAAAACACAATAATACAACATAACAAGAGTAAGATAGCACAGTAACATGACAGCACAATGAGACAGGACAAAAATACAACAAGACAACAACAAAAGAGTACGACAGCACAACAAAAGAAATAGACAACACAATTACAAGACAGTACAACAACAAGGCAACGCAATAATACAACATGACAACACAAGGATAAGACAAGATAACACGACAACACAACGCAAGTGTAAGACAGAACAACAAGACAACAATACAACAACGCAAGAGTAAGAAACCCGGCAGAACAACAAGACAACACAATAACAAGACAGTATAACACAATAATACAACATGACAAAAGAACCATAAGACAAGATAACGCAACAAGACAAGACAAAACAACAAGAAAATAATAATACTATAGATTTTTTGTTCACACTGGGCTCCACATTTGAAGTCCTGAATTAAATCTGATGAGGACGTCACTCTGAGGATCTTAAAATCTCCTAAATGTCCACGTTGTGCTTTTTCAGCTGAACGTGGTGATGCTGGACCCCTGCTGTGTTTGCTCACCTGACTGCTGCTGTTGTCGTCGTTGGTCTGATTCTGCTCCAGGTACGTCGACCCCACCAGAGTCTGTCTGCTGCTGTAGTACTGAGGCGGAGAGTCCTGCAGACAAACATGTCCACCATGTAAGGTGAGTAAATACAGTCTCAGAGGAGATACAGGCTCAGACTCTATCATTTGGATCAGGGTGGGCAACTGGTGACCTTCTACTCTCTCAATATGGCCCACCAGTCAATTTAAAATATTAAAAAAGCATTTTATTGAAGGAAACATGGCAAAAATTACCATTAAACATTAAAATAGCTATATTTCTAAGAAAACAGAACTGTCATCTCTTTGAAATTCCCTTTGTGCACTACCAAGTGGCCCTCTGGGTTGACAAAGTTTCCCAACTCTGCTTCAGATTTATAAAATTAAAGGTGCTATGAGGAGAATCTATTTCCAGCAACATAAAGACTCTGCTACCCATGAGCACGCGCGGCGACTGTCGTAAAGACGTGACCCAAGCCAAAGCGTGTTTGTTGTGATGCTAATGAATACAGCTCGGACCTTCCTCAGAACTCTGCATTGCTTTACAACTTCTTTTTTCAACAACTTACAGGATGCAAAGCCACGAGGTAATGTATCTCTGTCTAGTTACGTAGCGGTAGTTTTTGATGTGTGACAACAAGCAATTTTTGGAAAACTTAGTATCGTAGTTTTGTAGCCGGCTATATATCACTACATACAGCCCGGTGCTCTAAGACGTGTCTGAATAATATAAATTTGCTCTAGTTTTGATTGTCTTGTTTCAGAAGTTGAGTATTCAGGCCAGTCCAGCCCTGTCCGACCTGACGGCGAAGCTAAGGAATAGCATTTATAGATAACCTATTTTGATGCTATAAAACTCATCTTAAAGTGTGTATTTCCATCAGGCAGATATCTAAAAGTGAGCCTTCTTTTTTAATTACTAAGAAACTCATCATAGCATCTTTAAAAAAGATTTTGGAACTTTTTTTTTTAAACATTTCTTTTTTTTAAATACTTTATAGTTTTTCATTTTACAAACAGGAACATTTATGCCCCATATCCAAACATAATGGAAACGAATAAACAACACAAAAATAAAAATTTGGTAGTTCTTAAAGTAAATGCATTGACAACAATAGCTTATTAAAAATAGATTTACACATCTTACACATGCTGGACTGACATTAGGGTATATCTTGGCAAGTCCATCATTTGAATAATGAAGGTGTTCAAGTATATTTGAAATATTTCTGCCTTATGTGAGATACATGATATGCTTTTAAAAGAGAAATATCAAGATTCTTTTTTTAACACGACATCTATGAAACTCACGGCCTGAAGCAGCATCACTTATCTCCTTTGTTATTGAGCTTTTCTGACAGTGTTGAAAGTTAAACTTTCACATGCAGCCTGTTTTAAACCTCTAAAAGCTAACTGTGCTCTGCTGTGATCATCTGAGGTTTTACAGTTAAGACAAGTTTTTAAATACAGAAAGTGTCCTAACTTAGCCCCACGATGACGAGTTGCCTATATGACGAGGTTCAGCTTGAAATGATCATGGCTTCATGGACTGAGCAGCACAGCTGGACGTAAAGTGCCAAACGTGACGAACCAGGCTTACCAACGATACAACACACAATACTAAGTTTGTCTTATTAAAGGAGAGAAATAATTGATCAGAATGTTTCCAAACTGGAATATATGTGTGTCTATATTTTTTATTTACACTTTTTAAAGAACCACTTTTATTCTTATAGTGTGTCTAAAATTGCATACTTCCATACTCAAATACTTAAAATTGTAGGTATACAGTATAGAAGTACGTGATTTGAGACACACTATTAGTTTAGTTAACGATGCTACCTGTTTTATACCTCATCCACGGAAACATAAATCCTAAACATCAGAGTCCATATTCACAAAGCATTTTACCTTCCCACTAAAAGGACTCCTAAATGACTCTAAAAGTTCCTAACTAAGAGTTTTCTCTTCAAACCTGTTCACAAAGCTGCTGACTTAGTAGTCCTCTTCAGTACTTCTAACTTCTCACAGGTTTAGGAGCTTGCTTTAGCTCTAAAATGCTTTGTGAAATACTTTAGGAGAGAAATTTAGGAGTCCTAAACTTAGGACTGACACACCCATAATTTTTGAGAGTTTCTCCTAAATTGGCGAATTAGGAGAAACTTTAGCCTGAAGATGTTTTGTCAATACAGGCCCTGACATTGGAGATCTTGATTGTGCCGATTGTGTCTATGACCGAACAAACTTGTTAAAATTATTTAGAAAAGTTGGTCGAACAGGCAGGACACAAGAGAATTAATTTATTAGCTCCAAACACTTTTCCAAATATCAGCAACACATTTGTTCTCTTACTTTTTCAAACGTTGTTTCTATTAAAATTTGATAATCAAATCGTTCTTTTTCTCCTTTAACAAGTGAACTGCTGCAGTCATAAAATCCATAAATGATAGAGTCGTGGTTTACAAAGTTAAAAAAGCAAAGCTCTGCACTCTGATGAAAAATACATAAATTAAGCAAACCCTGACCTGTTCTCATCACTCAGATAAAATGCTAACTCAGTTTTTAGCCCCTCTGCTCACACGTCTGTCTCACTTTGGTGATAAATCAGACTTTCTCCTTAACGACCTGTTGACTCCTCACACCTTCGCTGGGGGTCCTTGTTGTTCCTTTAACACAACACTTAAGCAGAATCCACTCACTTCAGCCCAATTGAGCGATTTTCATGCCTTGTTTGGTCACTGTAGACGCCGCCTGTTTCTGCAGCGCCATAAATGTCCCGATCAATCAGAGGAGGGGCCGTCTCCCCCCCCCGGCCCTCCCCCACGTCTCACTGTATGAGCCGCAGGAATCCCGTCCACAACACAACGCCGCTGCGAGGCCGTAATTGGCCCCGGGGCCTAAATGAGCTTCCTTTGTGTGGAGGACAATGTGCCGTCCTACTGTGTCATCACCGTATCCATGGTAACACAACACACCGTGTGGTCTTTGAGCGGCTGCGGCAGGTAGATACCAACGAGGACGCAGACACACACTGAACAGGGGACGAGTCCACAACAGTACGACAACACAAGAGTCAGACAACAAGACAGCACAACATTAAGCAATACAACATGACAACACAACAAGAAGACAAAACAACATGACAACCAGACAACAACAACAGAGCAAGAAGGCAAAACAGCAAGACAGTACAAGAGTCAGACAACAAGACAGCACAACAACAAGACAATGCAACATGACAACACAAAAGTAAGACGACAGAACAACAGAGCAGGAAGACAAAATAGTAAGATAACTCAAGAGTCAGGCAACAAGACAGCACAACAACAAGACAACACAAAAGTAAGACAACTAGACAACACAACAACTGAGCAAGAAGATAAAACAACAAGACAGCACAACACTAAGACAAAACAACATTACAACACAACAACAGAGTAACAGGACAAAACAGCAAGACAACACAAGAACAAGAAAACACAAAAGTAGGACAACACAACAACATGGCAAGAAGACTAAATGACAGCATACCACAAGAGTCGGACAACAAGATAGCACAACAACAAGACGATACAACATGACAACACAAAGTAAGACAACCAGAAAACACAACAAAAGAGGAACCACAGAGTAACAAAACAGCAAGACAACACAAGAACAAGACAACACGGAGTAACAAAACAGCAAGACAACACAAGAAGACAACAACAACAAAGTAAAAGACAAAACAACAAGATGGCACAAAACAATAGTAAAAAACAGAGTAACAAGAAAAATCAGCAAGACAACACAAGAACAAGACAACACGGAGTAATAAAACAAATCAGGAAGACAACACAAGAACAAAGTAACAAGAGGTAACAAATAAACAAGAGGAAACAACAAGACAACACAAGAACAAGACAACAACAACAAAGTAACAAGAGCAAACAACAAGACAACACAAGAACAAAGTAACAAGAGGTAACAAAGTAACAAGAGGAAACAAAGTAACAAGAGGAAACAACAAGACCACACAAGAACAAGACAACAACAACAAAGTAACAAGAGCAAACAACAAGACAACACAAGAACAAGACAACAACAAAGTAACCAGACAAACCAGAGTAAGAGGAGACAGCACAGAAACTGGACAAACTAGTAATGCTCCAAGACAACACAACAACACAGCAACAAGACAACACAAGACACCATGTTGTGGAGACACACTGAATAGGATCCACAACAGTAAGACAATACAAGACTATGACAGCACAACAACAAGACAACGCAACACAAGAGTTAGACAGCAAAACAAAACAACAAGAAAACACAATAGTATGACAACACAACAGTAAGAGCACATTAACATGACAGCACAAGACAACACAATAATACAACATGACACGACAACAACACAAGAGTAAGAGCGCAACAGAACAACAAGACAACACAAAAGTATGTCAACAGGACAACACAATAACAAGACAGTACTACAAGAAGATAATGCAGTAATACAACATGGTAACACAAGGGTAAGACAACAAGATAACAAGACAAGACAACACAGGAGTAAGACAAAACAACAAGAAAACAATAATACAACACAAGATTAAGATAGCACAAAAATACAACACAACAGTAAAACAGCACAACAAAAAGTGAAAAATAAGACAACACAACAGTAAGATAGCACAATAACATGACAGCACGAGATAACATAACATGACAAGAAAACACAACAACACAAGAGCAAGACAGAACAACAAGACAACACAAAAGAAAGTCAACAAGACAACACAATAACAAGACAGTACAACAAGAAGATAATGCAGTAATACAACATGGTAACACAGGGGTAAGACAACAAGATAACAAGACAAGACAACACAGGAGTAAGACAAAACAACAAGAAAACAATAATACAACACAAGATTAAGATAGCACAAAAATACAACACAACAGTAAAACAGCACAACAAAAAAGTGAAAAATAAGACAACACAACAGTAAGATAGCACAATAACATGACAGCACGAGTTAACATAACATGACAAGACAAGACAACAACACAAGAGCAAGACAGAACAACAAGACAACACAAAAGAAAGTCAACAAGACAACACCATAACAAGACAGTACAACAAGAAGACAACGCAATAGTACGACATGACAAGACAAGAGTAAGATAGCACAATACACAATACTACACAAGAGTAACAGCAAAACAAAACAACAAATCAAAACAAGAATACAACATGACAAGTCAAGAGTAAGACAACAAGATTACAAAACAAGACTACACAAGAGTAAGACAAAAACAAAACAACAAGACAAAACAAGAACACAACATGACAAGTCAAGAGTAAGACAGCACATCAAGATTACACAATAAGACAAGACAACACAAGAGTAAGACAAAACAACAAGAAAAAACTAATGCAACAACATGAATAAGATAGCACAAGACAACACAACATGTCAAAACAAGGGTAAGACAAGATAACATAACAAAGGCGAGACAGCAATAATGCAACAACACAAGAGAATGATAGCACAACAACAAGACAACACAACAATAACAAGATAACAAAACAAGACTACACAAGAGTAACACAGCAAAACAAAACAACAAATCAAAACAAGAATACAACATGACAAGTCAAGAGTAAGACAACAAGATAACAAAACAAGACTACACAAGAGTAACAGAGCAAAACAAAACAACAAATCAAAACAAGAATACAACATGACAAGTCAAGAGTAAGACAACAAGATAACAAAACAAGACTACACAAGAGTAAAACAAAAACAAAACAAGACAAAACAAGAACACAACATAACAAGTCAAGAGTAAGACAGCACATCAAGATCACACAACAAGACAAGACAACACAAGAGTAAGACAAAACAACAAGAAAAAACTAATACAACAACATGAATAAGATAGCACAAGACAACACAATACAACATGACAAAACAAGGGTAAGACAACAAGATAACACAACAAAGATGAGACAGCAATAATGCAACAACACAAGAGAATGATAGCACAACAAGACAACACAAAGTAAGACAACATGACAGCACAAGAACATGACAGCACAAGAACAAGACAACAAAATAATACAACATAAACACACAATAACACAAGACAACACAATAACACAACATGACAACACGATAACACAATAATTCAACAAGAATGAGTTCACAACAGTAAGACAATGGAAGAGAATGACAGCACAACTACAAGACAATGCAACAAAACAAGAGTATGACAGCAAAACAAATCAACAAGGAAACACAATAATACATCATGACAACACAACAACACAAGAAGACGACATGACAAAATAAGAGTAAGAAAACAAGATTACACAACAAGACAAGACAACACAAGAGTAAGACAAAACAACAAGAAAAAAATACCACAACACAAGAGTACGATAGCACAACAACAAGACAACACAATAACAAGACAGTATAAGAACAAAACAACAAAATAACACAACATAACAACACAAGAATACAATAATTCAACAGGAACGCCTTCGCAACAGTAAGACAATACAAGAGAATGACAGCACAACTACAAGACAACGCAACAAAACAAGAGTACGACAGCAAAACAAAACACCAAAAAAACACAAAAACACAACATGACAACACAACAACACAAGAAGACGACAAAAGTGAGCCGACACAGCAGCTCCTTTTACTGACTTGTCTCTGAGTTGTTGTGATATCAGTGGATCACTGATGGACTAACAGGAGGATGTGTGCACACAGTGTGGACTCTAACTTGGCCTGTGGCTCCTTTCCCTCCTGTATTTCCCTCTCTCTCTCTCTCTCTCCTGTCAGATAAAGGCAGAACAGCCCAAACACACAGCTCTGGTATCAACTCTTTGAATCAGAAAACATTTGGACTTGATGATTTTCCCAGGCGTCCCAAACAATGACATCACTCTCCCTCGCGGTGACGCACTCCGTCGACCTTTGCTCCAACGCTCACATTATTTCAGATAGACGAGTGTAAAACGGCGAAGCCAAAGGTCACGCCCCCTCCCCGGTTTGTACTTTAAAAGAGTGAAACAGAAAAGTGGAGAAGGAAGGAGGAATAAAAAGGAGACGTGTCCTTTTGTCCCCGTCAGTGTGAAAAAGCACAACCGTGTAAAATCAGTGTTGAAGTCGGGGGAGGACCCGGCGGCAGCGTGTCTTTTTTTCACCTCCGCAGCCTAAAGAGCCGCCATTGTCCCCGTTGTGTCCCCAACACCCACCGAGGGGCCTGAAGGGACCGGCCCCCCATTCAGGCTGCAAAGTGAAGCAGGGAGAGGTATGTGACGATGAAGTTAGAGACATGGGAGCAGTGACAGAGTGAGAAACGACGCAGTCTGCGGAGACGACCACATTAATGTCAGAAACGTGAAGAATGTCTCTCTGATTTCACAGATATCCTGAAAATGATTCTGCGTGTTCAGGCTCATCCTTCTCCTTCAGATATCCTCTGCTGTGTTTCTGCTTTCTCACCTCAAAAGAAGTTTTTCTGTTCTCTGTTGCCAAGTGCTGCTCACGCTGGATTAACCTTGGGCCTCCTTTAGGGCCGGGCAACATGGACCCAAAATAACATACCAGCCAGTGTTAATTTTATTGACCAATTATTAGGGCTGGGATGATTCACTTTTCTCCTGATTTGTTTTATTGCGATTTTTTTTGGTTATTTGATTTAAATTGCTATTCTACGATATTGCCGATTTTTGCAATCTTTAGTTAACTTTTTTAACACCAGCGGAAAAGATGAACAATGAGGATGCCTCCAGACTATATCAGGACAAATACACATCACATGTGAGTCTGTTTAGGATTTATTCAGCAATATATTTAACCAGCTGTTTATACTCTCTCTTTTCAAAAGCCTGGACTGCATATAAAAGTGGCTTATTAACCCTTTAGGCACCAGAGTTTTTTCAAGAAAATATTCAATTTTGCTATCAAGATTTAAAAAGGCTGTGGTTTCAAAGTGGTTAGTTTTCCCAGCCATCATCATCACTGTAATTTACGGGCAGAGCATGAACGCCTCTGCTGCCTTCACTGTGCTTTTGTGCTTTTTACCCCCCGGGGAATCAATTTTTGAACCAAAAAATCGATTTTAAAATCGGCAGACAAAAAATCGCGATACTTATGTGAATCAATTTTTTCTCCCACTCCTACTAATTATTTTCATCATAGTTTTTGTCAACAACCTTTTTTCCCCTGACGAATAAACAAGACAGTACATGAACAAAAACTAAATTAACTGACATTTTCATCAACAAATATAAACTAGACTAAATGTTTGACAGACATTTAATCCAATCAGAGCTAATTTGGTCATGTAGAAAGTAGAGACGAGTTAGGAATTAGGGATGTAACGGTATGACAATTTCTTATCACAGTTATTGTGACCAAAATATCACGGCTATCATTATTATCACGACATTGTTGCAGTGAGCTCAAATTTTCAAAAAGTACTTTGGCATAGAATTGAAATCATTTTTACCCTTTAATATGATAATTTTAACAGTTCTTTTGTCTTTTTTGTCAATAACTGTGTCAGGAAATGTCCTATAAGTAAATTTGTTTACACTTTTTCCTTGAGAAATAAAAGTAAACAATTCTGGCAAGTATTTTTCATTATTATGTTATAAATGCTTAAACAGTGTGTATTTACAAGAAAGAAAAAACTGATTTGAACTTTAAACAGGTTCTCTTTATAAACAATTGTAAATGAAGATGGCCAAAAATCAATATTGCCTTTTTTACAAACACTCGCACATTTTAGTTTGCCTGCAGCATTAGTGTCCATGTTACAGCTCGTTAAATTAGACCATGTTCAGGCCTTTTTATTTATTTATTTTTAGTTTTACTAACGATAGTCCCTGAAGCAGTTAGCCCCCTCTGGTCTCCCCTTTCCATGGCAAATCTCCTTGGCATCTCCTTCTTTAATATTTCCAAATTACGATTGATTAAATCCATAAAATACAGACTATGACAGAAAAAGACTATTATGACGATATACGACGAAACACAGCGAATAAACAGTGAAAGAACGTCAAGAGCTCACTCCAGATTGATACTAATGCTGTTATTTACAACCTTTATACATTATTTACACAGAAAATCCTGATAAACCTCCTATAATTCACTCAGGTATGGCTCTCTGAATCCTCTCTCTCTCTCTGCTCGTTTACTCGAGGAGTTACAGCAGTTTTAATCACGCACATTTGTGTCTTTCTTTGCAGCTTGGTGTTTTAGACAGGGTGACTGTCATTAATCAGTTTCCCCTCGACATCCTTTAAAATCCAAACTTCGACCAGACTTTAGCCGTTTTGAGTGGGAAAACCTGTTAAGAGTCTGAGCGAGGCTCCAACTGCTAAACTTTCAGACTAAACAATGCAAACTGTGCCTCCGTCTGTGAGAGACAGCTGCTTCACCGAGGAGCAGACACCACAGTGTGGTGATCAAACACGGTAACTCTGTAATTTTAATAGGACGTGGTAATGATTACTGTGGGAAATTTTACCGCGGTTTACCATTTTACCAGTAACCGTTACATCCCTATTAGGAATCTACCCAATCACAGTTACTTTGGTTGTGTTAAAGGTTGGATGAGTTCAGAGGGACATCCAATCACAGCTGCCTTAGCTTGGTGGTGATGAGATAAGTTGTGTAGCGATCCAATCAGAGCTGCTCTCTTTATGAATTGATATATTCATGTAGAGCAGGTTCACTGTTTGTTTTCAGTTCTGGTATTGTAACTGAGATGCTCTGCCAGGTAGCCTAAATAAAGGTGACTGCATTTCACACAAAGGAACATTTGTTTCTGATCATTCAGACCAGCGATCACCAACTGGCAGCCCGGGGCCCACATAAGGCCCCTCGAGGTATTACAATTGGCCCCCTGATAATCATTAAACAACAAAGATCAGGGCCACTGCAAACAAATGTATATATATATATATATATATATATATATATATATATATATATATATATATATATATATATATATATATATATATATATATATATATATATATATATAGATGTACAGATTACATTTATAATTAATGAATCTAATTAATCCCATTTTAATCTCATATCTGCTTAAAGTACCCAAATAAAGAATTTGAATTCTAGGATATTATAAAATTGTAGTGTATGACTAATCAAATGAATACACTAAGAAGTGAAGATTTGTAAATCCACATTTTTATTGGTGACTAAATAAAACCAAAGTCAGGGCAACTTGTCCAGAAAATTCTAAACTCAATCAGACCACTCAAATTACACTTTAAGTGTGTTTCATAAATCAAATTCAAAATAAGAAAAAGGTCGAGGACATCCAGCAAAACAATTAGGCCTGATGCATTATTAAAGAATGTAATACAAATATAGATAAATAAATTCAAAAATAAAATCAGACTAAGTCTTAAATATGCCATTCCTGTTGTCACCTGGGCTTTGTTTGGTTTGACTAGAGACGCATGTGTGAAGTGACATGTGCCACTGCCATGTACGGGTCCTCCAGCTGGACAATATCAAAATGTTTGTGTGCTATGATTAATCTGTGATTAATTTTTATAATGCATTAATTTGCGGTGTAATTAATTAATCTAATTAATGCACTAAAGTGACAGCCCTAATATGTATACATGGAGCTTGGAAGTAGACTTCTCAGTGCTCGTCTGTTTTCTTCACTTCCTGTCTAGGACTCATTCTCGAGGTGTGTGCGTGTGGGTCAGTGTGTGTGTTATCTTTGAGCTGCTGGGACACGACTCGGCCTCCGCTGTCAGCAGACAGGAAGCTCTGTGCGGCGGCATTTAATGGAGAGGCTGTGCTGTCCCATTAAGAGAGCTAACAGAGCGTTTGAGCGGGACACGGTGACCTCGAACAGCTGTACTGATGCACGCCGCGGCTGATAAGAGCGCAACAACATTGAGTCACCGCATGAGCCACAAATCACAGCTCACTGTTAGTTTGTTTAGGGCAGTAGGTCATGACCTTCTTCTCTTAAAGCACCCCCCCCCAGTTGTTTCTGAAGAAGAGTCGTGTATGACTACAAAATTAACATCCTGTAACAGAATGTACAATAGATTAGCCGTTTACTGTCATTGTACAACTGATACAACGAACAGAGAGAGCATCTCCCCTCCAGCGCAAGAATAAAAACACTTCAAGAATAAAATAAAGGAAATAAAACAGAATAAAAAATATTTTATAGTTAAAGGTGCAGTGCGTAGAAATTGGCATTTTAGTGACACTGAGTGTTCAGATGTTGGAAGGAGCCCATCCGTTTATAAAACATCACATCATTAAGGATCGTGGACAGGGCCTCATTTACAACAGTTACCAGGTGAGGGCTTTTCAGTCATATTTGTAACTGTTATTTTGATAGTTTATAGGTCAGTTAAGATGATGATTATAGGTTTTGTAAACTTTTGTAGACTCATATTCAAAAATAGCGTTTTGCTCTTTTTCTCCCTAAAACCCACCCGTAGACAACATGGCGAATCGTTATGTCAGCCTCCACAGAGGGGAGACCCGCGGTACATAGATATAAAAAGCTTTCTCTAACTTAATAAAAAGAAAACCAAAGTTTTATGAGGATGATTGTTCACCTATTTTGACAGACTTTACATACAAATAGAAACATTATATTCTATATTTACAGTTTCTGTTCAGCAAAATGATGCCAATTTCTACACACTACACCTTTAAGATAAAATAAAAAAATCAGAATACAAAGAAGAAGACCTCTGCAAACCATCCTGTGATAGTTTTAGTTAAGACATGTAGACCTCATGTAGACAACCTAAGAGCAGACAGAGCTTTTGCAGAGATCACTGCACGCAGAAATAAAATTATCTGTTAATATTTGATCACTAAAACTTAAAAACATTGAATGTCCAGGTCTCATATAGGTATTAGTATTGTTTCTTTCAATAACTTACGTTTTCTATAACCAGCTGCTTTAATTTGAAGTTTGGGTTTTATTTATTTATTCATCTATCAGTTTATCTATCCATCAGTCTGTCTGTCCATCTGATCACATTTAAAGTAATTTAATTCATGTTTTGTGATAACAATTAAAATGTTGTTCCATAAAGAGGTATTGACTGATGTACACTATTGCCATCTAACAGAAATATAAATATTTAATATTGCTGAGCTGTAGGACAAACCTAAATAAACATAGAAACATCTGCTCCTCTTCCTGCCTCTGTTTTATTTTGAAGGTCTTACCAGGTCCACTCGTGGCCCCCGACAGGAGCCGATCTTGCAGCACTTCTGGGGGTCTTTGCGATAATTGATGGCCAGCAGCATGACGACGAACAGAAGGAAGACCAGGAAGGAAACTGGAGGGAGAGGAAATGTGGTAATCACAACAAAAACAGCAGCTTTATTCGGGTTCACCTCTGTCCTGAAGGCTTCTTTATACAGGAATGAGAATCAAGAAACAGTGATGCATCATTCCTCTAAAGCAGTGATTCCCAAACTGGGGTACGCAAAGTGACATAGGGGGTACTCGAATACCTGTCAGGTTTCAAACTGTTTATTCAGAAGTTAGAGTTCAAACTGGTAAATGTTTGCATTGTGAGATTTGATAAAGGCCTGAAGTGTTGGTAGAGAGGCAGCAGACTGGATTGGTGAGGCAGGTTGAAGAAGGAAATCTGTCCTGAATGGTCTTAGATTGTTATAGTAACATTAGTTCAGTCAGACATCCTTCTCATTAAAGCTGTGATGAGTTTGTACTTAACAGTTTCAAATTCATTAATAAACATGTTCCAGAAATGTACATTTCTATTTTCAAAAGTAATCTGTATGAAGAGTATTAGGGCCATTTTAGTTGGATTTTTATTTTTTTTTGCAGGTCGAGATTAAAGTCGAAATGCCGAGAAAAAAGTTAAAATCAAGAACTAAGGAGACATACAATGTATTTTAACTTTATTTACAACATGTCGTGACCATGGATGTATTATAAGAACTGGACAGCGTGGCTCCACCTTTCACCATGTAACGGTTTTGAAGCCATAATATCCCCCGTCAGGGTGCCGCCATTGTGCAGCCAGTAGAGAATCTGGGCCATATCTGGACGCAGCTGTCGTAAACGGTCGCAAAACTCCCCCGCATACAGCGTACACAATCATTGTGAAACTGCCGTAAACCGCAGTCATTTTTTAAACTCTAATAACTGATGAAAAAGAAACTTTTCAGAAAAAAGAGGACTTGGAAAAAATGCAGCCCAACAATACTGTCATATCACCACAACATACAGATGGGAGAAATATTTCTACGAGGTGTATTAATTTTTTTAAGTTTCACTACGGCCCGTTCAGATGAATGGGGGAGACGGAGAGTTGACCTATACTGCAGCCAGTCACCAGGGGGAGCAGTTTTCGTGGCGACTTCACAAAAGCCCAGCGACATGGCGTCCATGTTTTTTACAGTCTATGGTCATGACATATTGAATTTTCTCGACATTTCAACTATCATCACAAAATTCAATTTCGACTTTATTGTCGTCGATTCAAATTTACAATTGAAATTTAAACTTTAATCTCGACTTCCCCAAAATCATTGTCTTCATGTGACATGGCCCTTATACTCTTCAGTAATTTAGAAATAATTCACTTTAAGAGATTTTATTTGAATGTTATGCATGTTAAATGTGGGAGGTGGGGGTGGCGGCAGGCTTACAGAAACATTTCTTTTTCTAGCTATAAGCACGTGAGAGTAGGAGGTGCATGGCTGAAGGGGTACAGGCTGTGAAAAGTTTGGGAGCCACTGCACTTAAACATCACTGCACAAAAAGCTTTTTAATAAGGTCTGAAAAAGGAAAAGAGAGATGAGACTGTAAACTAACTTCAGTGAGCAGGAGGCAGCTGGTGTCTATAAATTAAAAATTAGATAGTTTAGGAGTTTAAGCCTAAAATATAATTTAGAAATATCAAACTCTAAATATTTTGCAGCCCTATTGCACCTGTTTTCTAACTTTCTGACTCAGAGATTTTCTGTGTGATTAACTCCTTTAAAATAGTTATATTTCCTTTGTATTTTATTTTATTTTCATTTAACCAGATAAGTCCCATTGAGATCAGGATCTCATTTTCAAGGGTGACCTGGCCAAGAGGTCAGCAGCACACGTCTTAATAAAAACAAATTCATGATAAAAGTTAAAAGTAATAAACAGCAAATCAAGACAATAAATATGACAAGGGATTCAATACATCTAACAATGGAAATGCTATAGTTTCAGGGAACAGTAACAAATTAAAAATAAAAAACATGCATTGCTCATTATTCCAGCTGCCATTTGAGTAAAATGGAGCTGCTTAAGTCCGTGACTCTCAAAACATAAAATTAAATAACATGATGATGATTAATGTGTGTTTTGTGGTCTAAAGCTTTAAGAGAAAATGCGTAAATATGAAAAATAAAAATGCTGCTCTCTTCTGTTTGCTGAGATGAAATAAAATAAATCAATGAGGTGATGAGTGTAAAAACAAAACCTTCAAATGCAGACGGATGGTCCTGATATTTGTTTGAAAATAAGATTTATAAATAAAAAAAAGTTGGAGGGTTTACTCACAGAAGCCGAGCACCACGGTGAGCTGGTCCGAGGTCATGGAGGACTCGGTGGGACTCGGACTGGTGGACATGCCCTCGTCCTCCCGGGTGAACAGGGTAAGAGATCCGTTCAGGGACCCTCCGGAGGTCCTCAGGCTGAGCACGGCTCCTCTCACGGTCATTACGGTAATAATTACGGTAATTATTGGGGCTTAATTAGGGCTAATCACCAGGAGACATGTAGTCCAGCTCTGTCTCCTCCTCATCTCCTCGGTCCGGACAGGGTCCTGGAGTCGGTGAGTGAAACTTGGACGGTCCTCACGCGCTCCTGTCCACGGCTCGTTTGCACCCTGAGTAAACAGAGCGCGCGTGAGAGCTCGAGGAGGCGTGAACGTCTTCGTGACGTCGACGTGAGAGCTCAGCAGGTCGCAGGACTGACTGAGGGAAGACAATTAAAAATGGATGCTACTGTTGCTGTGTTCATTGTAAATGCTGTTTTGTGCCTTGTTACCAAAGTTGATGATGCTTTCCCCCTGGAGTTAATTATAGATTCACTTTTCACCTTAATTACTGTCCTTACTTTGAATTTAATTATTTGTTTTATGTTGGCATGTGTGTTAGTAATTTGATCACATGCATGTGTCTTTGTGTTTCAATAAAATCATCTTTTTTTTTTTTTTTTAAAGGACTGGATCTCCATCATTTACATCATCCCATTGTGCAAAAGGCAAAACAAACGCAAAATAAATGAATAAAAAATGTAACTGCTCTAATTTTGTAACACAGTTTGGTACAAAACATCAACATGAACAAGCTATAAGAACTGAATAAAAAACAAGTCACTGTTTATAATACTGCAACATTTATGCACACTCACATATGAGGGTATGAAGATTTTGTTGTTGTTTATTTAGAGTAAACCACGGTTTTTCCTATGGAGGACCAAAACTGCAAAATAGAATAAATAGATAAAATAAAAATGTATATTAAAACAAAACAAAAGATAAAATCAATAAATTAAATACAAAAAATAAAAATAAATGGAAATTCAAAACAAAAACTAAAATATGCACACATAAATATATAAATAAAATTAAAAATAAATACAAAAATAAATAAAAATATTCAAATATTAAAAATAAATGTGGAAATAAATACAAAAAATAGAATTAAATATCACTAAGTAAATAAAAGCACACCGCTCTCATATTTATTTATTTCACGCTGCAGCATGAAATGTAGAAGGAAATGTTATTCTGATGAGTGGGCGGTCCTTAGTGTGTCTTGGGTTGAACTGTTTGCCTTTTGGTTAATCAACAGTTGAGTGCAGAAATCGACTAGGTGTGTGCAGAAATATTCAGGCTTACATGAAGCTCCATATTTTCCATCGTTTCAAGAAATAAAATTAAAATCATGTTATTCTAAACCTAAGCATACATACGATACGATAAATTTTCAACTTCAAATTCATTATAATCTCATGGGAAAATTGTTTTTCAGCTGCAGGCATCAGCACACAAGTACATGATAACATATAAAACATACTGGCATTAGGAAAAATCCCAAACTCAAGTGAAAAAGGACGAAACTTAAAGCACTAACTGCCAAAGACTAAGAATCAGGCCAAACCCATTAAGTGCATTCAGTGCAGGAGATAAATAAACAGTAATGATGAGCATACGAGGCAAAGCAGATTAAGAGATTCAATAAATGGTCAATAAATAGTCAAGGATTACTAAAAGTCAACAATAAATTCTATCCACAAGGTTCCTAAAGCACAGACTAGAAAAGAAAACTGGTCAGGCCAATGAATTTAGGTTTTTAATGGCAAAAGGAATAAAAGAAGTTCTGGCTCGCTTAGTTTTGGTTCTATTACTGCATGTTTAGATGATCTAGATGTCTTTGTGTCTCATCATAAATGCAAACATTTGGCCCAACTAGCAGCAGGTTCAGAGTTTTTTTTTTTTTTTTTTTTTTTTTTTTTACATGGCAGTGAAATTGACCTGTTAAATAAAGTTTAATCTTTTCTCCATGAGAGGAAGTATTGGCATAGTGGGAGAATTGAGCAATGAGAGGTAAGTGGTTGGTATTATAATGGTATTAACTAAAATGTTCCTTTAATCATCAGATCAGCCCTGATTTTCATAATCAGTGCTTCACTAATGATAAACTCATTATTACTGGTGTGACAAAAATGACTTGTTATTCTATTTTAGCTATTAAATTAGTCATTTCTTAATTTTTATTTGAAAGTTCTGCACAGCTGCCATAACTCTGTTTTGTATATGGTTTATGTTTTTATTTTGTTGTAATGTTGTTTGAATGCCGCCCCATCTGTTAGAGTTTGAGGTTTACCATTACAGGTAAATTATGATTTTGCACAAGAAAACAATTTAAAATTTCACTGTAAAGAGGTTGTTGTAAATTTTACAGTAATTTACTGGCAACAAGATGCCAGTAAATTACTGTAAATGTCTTTACTGTAGCATTACTTAATTTAAATTAACAGATATATTATTGTTTTCTTCTATAACTGTTTATTTTTTGTATTTTTATTGAAGATATCATGACAGTCTTTCAATTTACAAGCATTATTACTGTATTAAAAAAAACAGCATCCTCGCTGCTTTTCCATTTACAGTATCATTACTCCACAACTTAACCCTTTTAGTATGGTGTCCAGTACAGTAGACAAATATTTGGAATAATTTTATACCTTTTAGGCTGCATTATCAAGTTCAAATAACAGGCGGAAAATTAAAAAAGAACTTGTCACAAGTGTCATAAAAATATCATCTTCACACATTTTTACTGTCATGAATTCAAAATAGTCAACAAAGGGCAATTTAGATATTATGCCTTTAATGAGATTTCATATATATATATATGTATATATAGATAGATAGATAGATAGATAGATAGATAGATAGATAGATAGATAGATAGATAGATAGATAGATAGATAGATATGTAGATATATAGATATATAGATATATTTAATTTTGGAGTAATCATAAGTGAATAGTTTGATTAAACAGCAACAATACATGTTCTTCCAATTTTGCTTTTTCTTCAATTTACATTTAATAACTGTTGTCAAAGACGAGTTTGTGGATTTTTATTATGTTTCATTAAATTACTTATGCTGCTGATTCATGTAACTCATGCATCAGCTCAAAATATAACATTGAAAAAAGAGCATGATTTTTAACTTGTTTTGACTTTTAAAAAATTCATGAATGAAAGGGTTAATGCATTTTAAATGGCAGCAGACTTGCCATATTTTAATGCATTTAAAGATATCTTTAACTATTTTACAGACCATTTATTAGAACTATAAAAATTTGTGAATAAAATAAATAATTAAATAAATAAAACAGCATTGTTTAGCCAATAAAATACATTTACTTAAACAACAGTTTCACCCAAATATGTGAAACATTACCTAAAAAAAGGTGACCTGCTGCTGGTACTTTTCCTGGGAAAAATGTTTTTTTCTCCTGATCCATTACTATTTTCAGTATTTACTGTATGGAGATATTATTGTAAACAACTGTAGATTTTATGGTAAATTATGTAAATTATACAAAAATCTGTTGTTTTTTTTACCACAATAATTTTGCCATTTACAGTAATTTACTGCATAGCTGTTTACAGTAGGTAGCTGTATATATTACAGTAAAATGCTGTTAAATTTACAAAAATTGGTTAGAGTTTTGCTTACTGGTCCAAATATGATAATCTTAGTGAGTGCAGACCTACAAACTTCAAACCTGCTCTTAAGTGATTCAACTCACCGGCCAATCAGCCAAAGGCTTCCATTAAAAATTAATTACATTTCATAATATGTACATTTGTACAAATTAAGTCAGTATTTAAACAACATTTGACTAAACAACTAAACTTTGTCAAGATTCATGACACAAACACATCAACACTGCACAAAGAGGGAGGTTTTTCTTAAACATTTAAACATGCTGCTCCTCTTTTTGAGCTCCAAGGCCACCGTACATGATCCATAATAACAGAACATTCTGTTTGAGAAGGCAGACGTCTGATGTTTCCTCACAATGAATCATCCAGACCAGACTGAGTTAACTCTGCATGCCTGAGCCTGAGTCCTGTCTCCCTGGAGATGATTGTGGGCGTCCTGACTGCGGAGACAAAAAGCCGAGTTTGGCATCAATAGTCAGGATGGGAAATGTGCCTCCTTAGACAACTTTTGCCAACTCAAACTATCCAAACAGCTTCTCAGTGTTTTGTCTTTTGGATGTTTTTCCTGAAACCTTCTTAAACCTGACAGAATGTGGTTTCTAAGTTAGTAAAACAGAAATGTCTGGTAGAATATGATACTCTGAAGAGTGCACATTTCTGTCTATAAAGCCTGTAAAAGACAACACAGTGGATTTTGTTTTTATTTTATTCTCTGGTTCATCGACTAGGGCTAGTAAGAATACTAAACAGACTTAAATGAAAATGTCTGAACTGGTTTTATTTAAAGGTTTTCTTTCCATTTTACTCGCAAGGCAGTGAGATGCCTGTGTTTTTTAATTTTTAAATTCTTACTGTCCCCTAAAACTATAGCATTTCCTATGTAAAATTTAATGGACCCCTTGCCATATTTTTATTGTCTTGATTTCCTGTTTATATCCTTAAACTTTAATCACGAATTTGTATTTATTATGCTGTGTGCTGCTGACCTCTTGGTCGGGTCACCCTTGTACATGAGATCTTGAACCCAATGGGATTTATCTGGTTAAATGAAGTTTAAATAAGATAAAAAAGACTGTAGACTGTTTAAGCTGATGGTGTTTTAGCCTCAGTAAACTGAGTGTATACTTATAATTCAGTCAGGAGAGAGTTAAAAGTGATTGAGCAAGTGTTGAATAAATAATAAATGTTCATTGTGTTCTGTGAGTAGGGTATCTTTGGTGATTAGAATCAATGTGATGTCTTCATGCACTTCAGAGGGTAGTGAGGCTGACAGCAGGATGAAATGCCCCCTCTGGAGTGATAATGAGGCATACAGGATTAGGCATGTCATAGCATTATCTGGATGGCTCAGTTTATCAGCTCAGTGTTTGATTGAGCGAAAGCGTCTCATCAGCTGATCTCCCGATAGGGCAGATGGATCAAGTCAGAGAAATAAAATTAAAGTGTTTTCTTGAAACAGAAGTACAATTAAAAAGTAAAACTTCTAAACTATTGTAGCTCACTCAAAAGAAAGAAAGATTCAAAACAGAGGAAGAGGCACTGAAGGCTTTCCAATTTATGACCACAAAAAGTAAAATAAAGAAACCAAAACACAAGCCGAGATCCGCTTTTGTGATATGAACTGTTCCACACATTTCTGTTAAGTGGCTTTGTTTGTGTTTATATTTTATCCCTATTTTTAGTAGGGGATCCACAAAACACACTTTATCAAAAAATGACTTTTAAAATGATATTAAACTAAGAAAAATCACTTTTTGTTCTTTCTTGGGGACAAACTTCAGAACAATGGTGATGGGCCGATCACGGACGATTCAAATTTCAAAGCTGACTCCTTGAAGTGAGCCATTTCTTATTCTGACAGAAGCATTTAAACCATCATAATTTAGATATTTTGTAGGCCTTATTGTTGTTACCCAATTGCTAGAACTTGATTAAAACACCACTTTAATTGCAACATGAAGAACAAAACTCAATTTTCGATGCTCAACTGCATCAGTGCAGTCTCTGAAGTGTGACGTAGCAAATTCAGTGAGGTATAACTCCATGATAGATGCTGTGTTGTGAAATTATACGGCTCTGGATAGTAACATTTAATAATTAGGGCGTTAAATGTGCATACACATTAAATATAAGAGTCATGATGCTCCATCAAATGGTGAGAAAAGCCCATTTGAATGGCCCCTTCATATTCATGTCTTCATGAGTAGAACTTTCCAAGAGCTTAAAGCTCAAGACTTCTTGACAGGTTTTTAGATTTAATTTAAATAAGCAAAAATATATTATTAATAATAATAATGATATATGTTTTGATTGTACTAGTTCGCGACAGAGTGGTACTGTCACAGCTTCATCCTTGTTGTTTCCACTGAATATAATCTGTAGTAATAGCCACACAAATATGTTGATCTGTTATTTTATTCTTTAAAGCCTTTATTTTATTTTTACTCTGGCTCATTTCAAGGAATTACTACCTTACTATGTTTTAATGATCATAATCAAACATCATTTTAAATATCAATACATTGTCAATATTAAGAAAAAAGACAACTGTGTGGGTTTGTAGTCATTCAGGTCTTATTATCCAATGCGAATCCAAGTGGCAATTTCAAGAATCTGAGCTAGTCCAGATGCCAATTTGATCAGTGTTGGAAAAGAAAAAAAAGACATAATCTGCAATTAAAATAAAAAGTCAAAATGTTTCCACAACAATCTCAAATTATTGGATTTTAAAAACTATTTTCCACGAAAAAATGCTGTGTAATTGTTTCTTTAGAAAACTTCTATAAGCATCAGTAGATGTGAGTGTTTTTGTCCTATAAGTAAGAAATTTTGAAAAAAACAAAAAAAAAAACAGGGAATGTTTTGTTTATTACATGGAAAGTGGTTTCAATAGGCATGAATTAAAATGTTTAGCTCATACAATTAAGTATTATGATTAGTATTTCATCTTAAATTTGACAGGTTGGTAAATTATTTTTGGGAAAAGCTATCTGGGTTCTCTTTGTTTAACCAAGTAAGCTGTTATGCTAAATAATAAGTATGTTGTAGTTTGTGTTGTGGCCCTGAATCTATGTGATTCAGAAGTTGTCTATCCCTGATGAGGTACAAAAATCAAATTAAGCATGGTCATTGTCCTCCACAGAGTATCTAAAATGATAAAGCTTTGCTATTAAATAAAAAGAAGCAACAAGTCAAAAGAACCGATCTTTTCGAGTGAATTAGTCAAAAAGATCAGATCACTTAAAGAACCTGAACTTCCCACCGCTCCGGCAGCATCCCGGTGTAGAGTGACGCGGTGACGCCACGTACGCGCGCAGCTCAGAATGCGCCTCTGCACGCGCTCCCCGTCAAACTGTAGTCGAAAAGATGGTGGCCAGCGACCGAGTGCAGAAGCTCCTCCGACGGTACAAACTAGCGATTGCTGCCGCGTTAACGATCCTCCTGGTCCAGGGGCTGGTGGTATGGAGTCTGCGGAGTCTGGAGGAGGGGGAGGCCGAGGTGAGCAGCGCTTCTCCGGGTTGTTTGTGGCAGGACGGGGGTCCTTCTGCTGGGGTTAGCCGTTAGCTCGCTGTGTGTTGTGATACAGTAACGTAAGCTAGCTGCCGTGAGCCGAGTTAGCACAGGAGGAGAGAGCTGCTCCCACATACTTCAGTTCAGCCGGTCCTGCCCTGTCGACAGGGACCAGCACATAAATGAATAATAATAAAGTTATTGACTAAATTATCAGGACTGATCATATTCACCACATTCAGCTGCTGTCTTTACTCCGGATGTGGCTGTCACCTTATTCTGAGATTCAACAAAACGTGACGATGGATGGACCAACAAACCAGTGCTGACTATGATTTAACTTTGAATTAAAACAGGACAAATTAACATCCAATTACAGAAGTGTCAAATGATAAGTCCACAACAGGCTTAAATGCCAGTTTTCATGACAAGTCTCTGTAAATTGATATCAAACCAACATTGATAAACCAAGTATTAATTTTTGTTTCATGGCCACAACAACAGAAGTAGGAGTTCTGGGTAGGGATGCATGATATTGGAATTTTGTATCCGATATGTTGATATTTCTGTGCTCATTATCATCTCTATCATTATGTTTCATCAAGAGCTCAAAGTATTTTCTTTATGAAAATGACTCATTGGATTCAGTGTCTGTTTGTGTGAGGCATAGATTTTAAAATGTAACTCTTATGAAATGATGAAATAAGATGAAAAATCATGGTACATTTGTTTTTTTTGTCCATATCACTGCTATACTGTTGTTATTACTGCGTACTATATATGGCTGATATGTATGGCTGATGTATTGGCTGTGATTAACTCCAAATATTCAATATCTGCTGATACCAATATTGTTCTGATTGTGTCGTGCAGCCCTACTAAAAAGATGATTTTCTGTTTGAGCGGATTTTTTTTTCTCCAGATGATCACAGCTGATACTTTTGTGAAGCAAGTTGTCCATGTGTATACCATACATTGGCCGCAATTTTGGCATAGTGTAAAAAAAACAAAATAATACTTACAATGGTTTACCGGTTTAAGAAAGAAAGAGAATGTTTGTCTTGCTTCATATGACGCTAATACAAACACACGTGGACAAAATTGTTGGTACCCTTCCTTTAAAGAAAGAAAAACCCACAACGGTCACTGAAATAACTTGAAACTGACAAAAATGATAATAATAAATAAAATCAGACATTGCTTTTGAGTTGTGGTTCAACTGATTCATTTTCAAAAAATAAAATGATGAAACTGGACTGGCCAAAAATAATGGTACCTTGAAAAGATTAAAAATTATTTGACCAATGCACCAATGAATCACCTCCCTGTATCTGAGATTATGTTCTTAAATTTCAATATGATATTGGTATCCACATGTAACAGCTTCAAAAGCTAAATATTGGTCTCTGCAGATATGATTTCTGCTTTTATTTATTACTTTTGCTTATGAATACTTTATCAATTAATGATAAATGATGAATAATTTACAAATTTTTAACTAGCCTTTATTTTTAGATATTGAAACCAATTAGAAAACCTGACAATCCAACTTGTTTTCAAAGAATATTTGTACCACATTATAGTCATTCATGCAGTAACTTTGAAGAGTTTTTAAAAATTTGAAGTTTGCTACTGGTTGTATAAAAAAGCTTTTATAGGAACACACGTTTGTTAAGCTAAAGGTTCCCCCCTTCAGAGGAGGTATCTTGTTTTAAAAAGAGGTCAAAAACAGGATTTTGCAAAGTGCCAAACATGATGTGGAAACAAATACTTAGAGACTGATTATATTTGATTATATTCAAATATGAGCAACGATGAAAACTGCACCTCAACACAGTTTTTGAAGTTCCTCTTAACTGTTCTTGTGACCTGGAGATTTTAGGTTACAAAAGCCTGAACGAAAAAAAAGTTTGAGGTCCAGAGTCTTTCTAAATAACCGTCCCTCTCAAAAAGCTGGAAATATAGACATACCAAAAAATATGTACAAAGTCTGCCAACATGCTACACTCCACCCATAAGGAATGCTGCAAACCACTTAATGTGGACTGTGGGTAGAAGAAAACAAATCGAAATGTTCCAGCAGAAGTGTCCCATGAAAAAAAGAGTGTCTTTAGCTGGGCTGAGTGTTTTTGGTTACCTGTCCTATGCTGTGTCTGCGGTCCTTCTCTCCTCCCTCACAGTCGTCAGTAATCAAGTTAAACTAAAATGATTAGAAGCCATTCATGGTTTTGAGAGTGTGTCAAAACTTTGTGTAAAGTTCTGCTTGATGAGAATCTGCATGCAACATAATGAAAAACCTTCACTGACATTAATTATCTCTGCTTTATGAATATATAAATATAATTTAATCTCCACCTGGCAGATCAAGTTATCTATTTAATTTCCTGACTCGGGCCTCACTTGGCTTTTACTGTCTGTTTACCAGGTTTTCCTCTCAGTCGGTAGTAGTATAAATCAGCATTTAGATGTTATAGCAGTTCACTAAGACCCTAAATATCGGGGGTAGACATTGAGAATATGTTCCAGTTGAAAATAAGTTTAAACCAGGCTTCAGTAATATTTGTCTTTATGCTCTACAGATCTGTAATCTGTGTTTTTGCCTTGCTCCATAGATGGAGATTGACTCCAAGGTCATTTTTAAACCCTAAATCAACATTTTAACTCACTTTTACTGCTGTGCAGTCTTCACAAACATTTATCAGTGCCCCCCCCCCTTCACTCACCCCTGCCCTCCGTGTTCCAAGATCCCGCCCCCCAGCTCGTGTCTTCTAAGAACACGCCCCCTCCCGATAGAGCAAGAAGCCAGTCGGCAAAAAATATTAATTGGCGTTGAAGATAAATGAGATTTCTCATAGCTGGAAGTAACAAACACGACAGTCATCCCCCTTGTAACACACAGCGGTAGCCATTTCAATTGGACCGGCGGCGAAGCGGGTCTGGCGTCACCACTGTTAGCCGACCAGAGCAGAGCCGATTGTGCGCGAGGATTTATGTTTCTCGGCGTGTCTTCACCAGCTCAGTTTAAAATGCTAGCGATGAGTGGCTAACTTATGCTAAAATCTATTGACAGAGCCTACCCGTTCCAGAAGCGGCCTCCTGGTTTCGGTGCTGGTCTTCTCTGGCTCCATGACGCTTCAGTAGCTGTGCAGCTAGCTGCTCACCGGTATATGAGGGAGGTAGTGGGGAGGAGGCGGGACGGTGCAGAGCAGGGAAGACAGGGGATCGGATGGACTCACGGACCAATCCGAACCGCCGGGAACAGCTGCTCGGATTGGTAAACTATTATGCTGCTTTGCAGCGGATATACTGAATGGATTTTTTTCATTCTTTTTGGTCTTTATATTGCGTAGATCGGACCATAGGACTATAACGGCCTTTTAAACGGTGTTATTAAGATGTACCAAGCTTCCAAATCGTAGACCATAGCTTTAACGTAAAGGTGGAAACAGCAGGAACGTGCTGGAGCATCTGTTGACTCAGCTCAGCGTTAGACATCAGGAGAAGTGTTTGTTTGATGGCGTCCACACAGAGAATGAGCAATGAGGGGATTGATGGAGTTTTGGATCAATAGCAGGATCTATAATGATGCTGTTATGGACATAATCTGACCAGTGTTAGTCCAGTGTATTAGTTAAACTGACTGATCTCTGTCCAGAGCCGTATGTCATATCTCCAGGATATAAACCTTTGGGTCGTCTCTCTGTATTCAGCCCGAGTCTCTCTCTCTCTCTGTTGGCCTTTCTGTGTTCACCTCAGTGTCTGTGACCTTCTCTGGGAGCAGAAGAATCACAGCCCAGAGCTCAAGGCTCCACTAAAAACCTATGAAACAGTTTGTTTATCTCTCCGTGGGAAGCTCATCTCTGCAGCTCTGCACACCTGGAGCGCTCTACCTGCAGGCCCTGCCCTCCTACAGTAAGGAGAACAGATGTGACCTGAGGGGTGTGTGTGAATACAGGCTGAAACCCGAGTGTTTCCCTCTATGGTGGGCTGACAGGTGTGCTGAAGCAGGTATAAAATATCCCTCTTTTCATGGTCGGACATCAGATCTGTGTCCGGAGGGGCAGCAGGTGGCTGATGTAACGTCAGGAGTTTATGAGGAGAGTTGGACCTTTTTATCAGAGAGTAGTCAGAGTGTGAGCTCCACAGTTTTTACTCTAAGATCAGCAGATCGTTTATGGTCTGATCAGGACGGTGACGGCTGCAGGGCAGAACAGTTGAAGGAGGACGTGGTCGTCAGTGACTGATCTTTACTGAAAGACGAACATAAACACAGTACAAGTGAAAAGGAAAGAAAGTGTTTCAGGCTCCTTGGACCTTTACGCAGCATCAGGGAAGCATTTTAATTCCAGTGGTGGACTAAACTCCTCTTGAGTTAAAGTATAAATATTCTGGTCCAATAATTCTCCAATACAAGTTTAAGTTTATCGGTCAAATCTTTACTTAAAGTACTGGAGTACCTGTTTTTGAAATTATTATTACAATACGCTTTTCTCCCGACTAGATTTTTAACAATTTTTTTAGGTGCCCATTCAATTTAAATTGCGACAATATTGCATATTTTACAATCTTTAGTTAGCTTTTTTAACACCAGAAAAAAAGATGAACAATGATGATGCCTACAGACTATATCAGGAAAAATCCACATCACATGTGAGTCTGTTTTTATGATTTATTCAGCAATATATTTTAACCAGCTGTTTATACTCTCTCTTCAAAAGCCTGGACTGCATTTAAAAGTGGCTTACTGACACAGATGAAAATGAAGCATTTAAATTTGGAAAAAAAACTATTTTTGAACAAAAAAAATCGATTGAAAAATCACCAAACCAAAAAATCTAGATACTTATGTAAATCGATTTTTTTCTTCCACCCCTATTAAAGGATAAGTTTGGTTTCTGCAGCTTTCACATTGTTCATAGAATGAAGTAGAACAATCTACTCACCCAGAAGGCTTTCCTGATCCAAACAGTGCTTCAGGAGATATTTAGATCCAAAATCGAGCGGCTGACATCCGTATAATGGTAGCACACGGGGCATGTATAGCGCCGCTCCTAAAACTGCATTAATCGTCCAAAAACTCATTAGTTTCACCAATATTTCATCATGGTCCGCTCACGCTACTCCTCCACGACAGTCCTGGGTGAGTATATTGTTCTTCTTCATTCTATAAACAATGTGAAAGCTGTAGGAACCAAACTTATCCTTTAAGTAATAAAAGTATTGTTTGGTTAAACTTTTCACCGAACCGTAGTCATATCGTATCATATCAATATTGAGATATCTGGCATTAATATAGAAATTTTGTCCACATCGTTCAGCCCTGATTACAGGAGACTCCCATCTTTGTTCTGTGAAACCAAAACTCTGATCCAGACTAATTTACTAAACCCTGAGTGCAGCACAAGCTTTCTCCTTTCTCACCGCTTAGCCTTTGACTTTGTTGAAGCTAAATTAAAGCAATTTGTTATCGTGCTCTGTCAGCACTGCAGCTCAGTTTGAATTATGACTTAATGATCTCGCAGTAGTCTGCGCCCTCTGACCTGCAGCGTATCACCTGTTGGTGTCCTGCAGGTTTTCGGCTCAGGCTTCAACATGCTTCAGCACTGATGTGTGGGAATGACTGATGACTGAAGCTCTGAGTGAGCAGCTGTGATCAACATCAGCACATTAACTATTTATAATTTTAATTATTTATCTATGGTCAGATTGGACAGTTTTTGTCTTAAAGCCTCAGCTCTGTGTCAGACTGATGTGGCTTCTTTAGGCAAGGTTCTGGATTGACTGAACTGAACTGAACTCAGAGATTCTGGTTCTTCATTTTTGATCATGTTGAGTACCTGGAACGACTTCATATCATCTCCAGAGAGACAGAGAGAGCTGAAGACTTTTGCCCTGTCCGGTAGGCCGAGGCTTGATCCCGCCTCAGTCAGTCAATCAATCCATCAACCAGTTAATCAATCAATCTTTATCTGCACAGATCCAGTTCATAACAAGTGTTATCTTAAGACACTCAACAGCAGAGCAAGCTGAAGACTAGGCCTGTCACGAGAACAAATTTTGCTGGACGATTATTGTCAAAATCTTCATTGCCGATAAACAATAATATTGTTAATATTGTTTAGAAACATCATTTTTTCATTTAATGTAAATATAATATATGTCATAATAAAGTGAGTACACTGTATAAAAAGCAATAAACTTTAATTTCTGAAGAGTATTTAACTGTAACTGGGAGGTCAAGAGCTTTTTATTAAAATAAATTAAACAATATAATAAATACAAAAAACAGAAAAAAAAACAAATAAAATGAAATGGACTCTTTTTGGAAAAATTGCATGTAAATAAAAATCATTAAACTAATTAAAAACATTAAAAAAAATAGACCATATTTCTGTGAAGAAAAAAACTCCTATAAAAACACACACAACAATAAAAAACAATAAAATGGAGTTTATACAGTTACGGAATTGTTTGCGACATGTACGTTCTCCCAGTCTATTCGTTCTGTCTGTCAAACGTTTGCAACATTGCTGGCTTTTCAACCGTATTGAAGGGCTGCATTTCTTTAGCAATGTAGTGAACGACACTGTCTGTGAGCGCGCACCATTTTGCGCTGCTTTATTTGTATTTACTTTGCAGACCAAACGCCTCAGTTAGCGCTGACTGTCAGGACGAAGGCTCCGCTGCACCTCCCCTCTATGTCGCCACTACTTTCAAACAAATGCGACATATCAGCTCGTCGGTGTTCATGAGCTCACACCTTGTTCATTCTGTTTAAAACCCAAATATTCCCGCACGAATGCTGTGGCAGCCGGCTTAGGAACCGTAGCTTTTGTGCCATCATTCATATTAGTGTATGCATCTGTCATTCACAAAGATTGTATGAATGACAGATGCTTACTCCGCTATAAATCTGCCAAATCCACCATAGAACCAATGCACCCAGGTGTTGAGAAAGTTGCAATGAGTGACCCATCTTCTCATCCAAACTGTTTGGTAGAAAGAGAGGAGGGAAACAAACATTCATGCACGTGTCAATTTATCGAGGCCAGCAAACTTACAGAGGATGTTTTTATTTATCCTGCGGTTAATTGATTTATTGATTATCATGACAGGCTTACAAATACACTTAAATATGTATTTGTATACACACATACATACTAGAGAATCAGAGCCAGAATAGCCTTTACTGTCATCATACAGAATGTACAATGAGATTGTAGAGCTTTTAGAATAATCACAAGCTCTGGTTTGTGTCTGTGTGGATCAGAAAAGGTCTTTTAACTGCCTTAAACTGATCTTTAAAAGTGTTTGTTTCTGTGTGTAGGACTGTGAGAACAGGATATTTGCTCCTGTTGGCTGCTTATGACTCCTGTTTTTGTGTCTGTGGGTTTGAAATGAGTTTCATTTGCCTTTCCTGCTCCAGGCAGCTGACAGCAGAGCTGCTGCAGTGACGTGCACGCAGCAGCCCCGAGATGTTGGCAGACGTTTGTGCAAATGTCAGCGGCCAGAGTCTTTGCATGTTTGCAGAGTCACAGAGTCAGATTTCAGTGTAAGAATGCAAATTAATCATCAGTTCACCTCCGAATGTTCAGTCAGACCATCAGAAACATGATGGAGAGCGTCTGGAGCTCCGAGGTTAAAGCTCCGCCGTGCATGTGAGCAGATTACGAGGACAGAAGAAGACGCAGTCAGCCTCATGTCGCCCTCCTGCTCTCGTGCGGAGCGAGTGTTGCTGCTGACTCCCTCTTCAGCAGATGGTGATGCTGATACGGTTTCTCTCAACTTTAATTGGAAAGTAAAGAGGCAGCCTGGCTTTCCTTTGAATCAATACATTTTTCTTAATTAAATGCGTGAAAATTAGTGATAAGGAAAATTGAAACATCACACCCCTGCTGCTGTTTTGCTCCTCTTTATCAACGCAGGCTGACGAGAAACCAACATCTCCACACTAAAGCACGAGTGACCATCAGAAAGTCACAGAAGTGTTGAAGAGAAAATGAAATAATGCGGAAAAAGAAGGGGAATTTACACATATATTTGCTGTTATTCTAATAAACAGGATGCAAACAAGCATAAGTGTTGTGTATAACTACCTCCGCCAGGTAGAGTTGTTCTGTTTCCAATGCCAGTATAGAAAATGTCTTTGACATGAAAACTAAATATACTGTTTACCAAAAATAATGAAAAATAAATGTTAAACAAGAAATGAGTCCTCTTCAGGCTGTTTTTGGACATGGAATTGAAACAGCTGTGATGTAATTTGTTTGTTTTTTTACTAGAATTATGCCAGATTTGAAGACCGTAGCTTTGGGATAAAGCTCAAAGTGCTGCAATAATTAGAGAAGTATTGCTCATGTTTGTAGTGAAATAACTTCAGTGTATTCCCAGGAGCAGATTGTGACATTTCCAAAGTAAAGTCAGGCTCATGCTCTTAATCTGAGGAGTTTATGTTGTTATTACTTGAACTGAATCATGAGTTGGATATGCTTCTTGTTTTCTCAGTGTTCTGGACTTTTTTGCAGAGAGATGACACAAAGCAGACGACTCAGCATGTAAACATTGAGAAGAGGCTTACGCTGCAGCTCCTGATAACGCAGCTCCAGGCTTAAAACGCCTCTGAACTGTACAATCAGCCACCGTACAGCAATCAGTGTGCGGCTCTCAGTGTTGGACCGATCAGTCCCTTTTCTGTCCTCTTCCACCGTCTCTCGTCTCGCAGCATGCCGGCGACATGAGGCTATCAGGTCCGTTTATTGTCGGAGTGCTTCAGAAAGCTCTCGGCCCACTCGCGTCCACATTTTTAAGGGTTTGTGTGAAGCACTTATCTCCTGTGCCAGAGCTGTGAGGCTGTTTGGCTGCAAGATTAAAAACTGCTTCAGTCTGTTTTTGTGTTTTTCTTTTTATAAAATCCCACCGTCTATTTTTGGAGGTGGGATTTGTGCTCCACTAAAACAGATTCTTCTGCTACACTGAAATGATATAAAACATTTAGGACACTGAAACTGTGGGAAGGAATTGGATTAGCGATGGCTGTGCTGCATGCAAATGTAGATGCTGACTTAATTATTGTGCCTTTGTGACAGAAACACAACAACCATTCAAGTACATTTAATCACTCCAGTCATTGTTACCTCCACCAAGGAGGTTATGTTATCGCCGGTGTCTGTTCGTCTGTTCGTCTGTTTGTGTCTCTGTTAGCAACATAACTCAAAAAGTTATTGACGGATTTCGCTGAAATTTTCAGGAAATGTCCGGATTAGGAAAAGGAACGAATGATTTGATTTCGGGAGTGATCCGGATCACTGTCTGGATCCAGTAATTCTTTAAAGGATTTGTTAACATTGCAAGATGGGACCTTTTTCAGCATTTGTGCATATTTGTATGTTTTTATGGTCAGGGAATCTAAATATTTAGATTAAATAAAGGTAGGACTAATATTTATGGTGAAAATCACAATATGGGGAGGACTGTAGTGCTGGTGGAGGTCTGTGCTCTTCGACAAAATACCAAACAATTGTTTCTATACTGAACTAACTCTAATTACAAGTCTTCTGGACCTGTCATTGGCAACATGTCTTTTTATCGACTTTAAAAACTGCAGGCACTCTCATTCAGATTTGTTGATAACAAAAATAAGCAGAAATGATGTCCTCTGAAATTCAACAACGTAGATACGCTGTAGGTATTGTCTGCAATTTTGGTTATTAACTTTGGCTCTATGCTCTGTCAAAGTTTTTTAACAGTTATAAAAACTTGAGTAATCAATATTTAAAAATTACTGTCCCACATGACATGTTGGGCTTTGTTCTTCATTCTCCATTTGTATCATAAGCATTATTTATCCCAGTGTTAGCCAAATATATAAGCAGTTATAGAAATATAAAAGTAATGAATAGAAATATGAAAGCTATATTTAGAAATATAAAATCACTAATTGAAATGTAAAGGCAACTAGAAAAGCACTCGGATAGTGCAGATCTCCGCCAGCACCACAGTCCTCTCCCATATTGTGATTTTTACCATAATTATTGGTCCTACCTTTATTTTTAATGTAAATATTTAGATTCCTTGACCATGAAAACATACCATAGGCAATTGGTTTCATAATGATATCTATTTTGGTTCAGTAGTTATCGCATTTTTTGTCATGGCGGATCTAGACGGTGATCCGGATCAACACCAAAATTGAATCAGTTCTTCCTTTTCCTGTGCTGAACATTTCATGAAAATTTCATTGAAATCCATCCATAACTTTTTGAGTTATTTTGTTTACAGACAGACAAACACACTCTCCCGAAAAACGTAACCTCCTGGCGGAGGTAATGATCAAAATATAAAAGCAATTATAGAAATTTAAAACAAAGAATAGAAATATAAAACAATTAATAGAAATATAAAGACAATAATATAAATATAAAAGCAACAATAGAAATATAAAGGCTATAAACAGAAATATAAAGGCAATGAAGAGAAATATTAAAGCAGCAATAGAAATATAAGGGCTATGAACAGAAATATAAAGGCAATAATAGAAATATAAAAGCAAAAATGGAAATATAAAAGCTACATATAGAAATAAAGCAATGAATAGAAATAAAAGGGCAATAATATAAATATAAACGCAACAATAGAAATGTAAAGGCTAAAAAACAGAAATGTAAAGGCAATAAATAGAACTATAGAAGCTACATATAGAAATATAAAAGCATTTAAAACTTGAAACTGGCTAAACAGATCTGTGCAACAAGGTGAATGAAATGTTTTTTTCCTTTTTCCACATTAATTTATGACACAAATATACCATCACAGTGAGAGGAACAGGTCTGTTTTGGTGAAGAGAGCTTGTATTCTTGCCGAAAATCATCTGTATCTGAAACAGTGATGATAATTTTGGAAATATTGGCATATCAGATATCAGAAAAAAGCATTATTGTGTACCTTTACTTGTCGACCACAAAGTTAATAGATAAACCTTCTAATGTCTCCACAATAAGTGCTCATCACAGAACAACAGCTTCATAAAACTGTGGACTCCTGCGAGGCTGCTGGAGCCGAATATTTCACTTTAACTGTTCATGACGGAGCTTCAAAGCAGCATCGCTGTAAGAGGATCACGTTTTGACATTTAAGGAGTCTAAAAGTCTCACAGGAAGAGACTGAAATGTCGCACACAAACCCTGAGGCAGCCCGAGGCTTTGGAGTTTTAGATTTTTTAGTCATATTTGGATGATAATAATCCACAGGGCTGATGTCAGGGGACAGGCTCACCTTTGACCCTCAGATCAGGACTGTGATGTCTCAGGTTTTCATGCTCAGCTGTTTGTTTGAATTCTGTGCTCATGTTTGTGCCCGAGGATGCAGACAGAGGTTTGTCGAGGTCTCTGCGCTGAATCACTGCATTTATTTATTTATGTGTGTGTGTGTGTGTGTGTGTGTGTGTGTGTGTGTGTGTGTGTGTGTGTGTGTGTGTGTGTGTGTGTGTGTGTGTTTGTGTGTGTGTGTGTGAGAGATATCCACAACTGTGCTTTTTGCAGATTAGCTACAGAAAGGCTGCAGCTCAGCTAAAAATAACGCAGAGACAGGAACAAAAAACGAGTAAACACATCCTCTCCTCTGGGCTGTTTCAGCTGTTGTGCTCGCCTCGTCTTCCTCGTGTCACTCACGCATCGAGCTGAACGTCTGCTCTCACAAGTGTTTGTAAAAACATGCTTATGGACTTAGAATAATCCCTCACTTCTCTCTCTCCTCAGAGAAAAACACGGCGGTCCAAGCTGCCAGATAACAACAGCCAGGACCCAAAGAGAGACCCGGCGCTGTGGGACAAGCAGAAGTCTTTATCGGGGAGGAATAAGGGCCGATGGAGCCCAAAGCTGGAGAGGACGGGCGGCACGGCGGCCAGCGCTCTGAGGCGAGGCACCAGCCGCAGGGGAGAGAAGTCCAGGCTGAAGTCCCAGCAGGAGCGAGGCATGACTGGAACCGGGGTGGACGGCGTGGTGCTGCACGACCTCTCCAGCAGCCGTAACCTCAGCGAGACGCGAGGAGGCGGCAACGACGGAGCGGCCAAGCTGCCTGCCGCAGCCATACTGGGGGAGCCGGGCAGCGTGGACGGGGCGCATCAAGCCCCCAGCAGCGACTTTGTGCCCAAGTGTGACATCATGGGGAAGGACGCCCTCTCCGCTCTTCACCGAGCCGGATCGCAGCAGTGCCGCCAGGAGATCGCCAACATCGTGTGCCAGCATCAGGCCGGGCAGCTCATGCCGGAGACCCTCCCTCAGTTCTGCCCCAACGTCGGTGAGAAACCCAAACACAGAAACACAAACCAGCAGGTGGTGTTGTGTTACTCAAGACCGGTCTTGGGCCCCATTCACACAAAGCCAAACCGAGGCCTAAACGCATATGTTTTTAGCAGAATCTGCGTATCATCCATACGAAGACGGCGTTTTGGGGGTCTGTAAACGATCATTTTTGAAACCAGGTTCCAGAGTGGAAAGATTTTGAAATGCCATATATGCAGCTCCGTGATTACTGGCTCTCCGCAACTTTTCAGATACATTTACGTCTTAGTTTCATATCTTCATTGACACACATGCGCCACACATGGCAATGACAATGGCGGCGTACGTGAAACATATGTGCTGATGAAGCTAGTGATCCTACTATCCCTGTTGCAGCAAAGTGTCCTTCTCAATCACCACTGAGTTGAACAAACAATTATCGAGGACACATTACAGCACTTTATGTTCACTTTATCACAATCTCTGTTTACAACTTTTGCCGTAAGTGCGCATGCCCACTGTTTTTTTGTCTGTTTCTGCTTGTTTCCGTCATATCGTTACAGCGCCCCTAGAGGTCTGACATGTGTTTTACTGCGTTTTCATGCGTATCGAGTGCATTCATGTAGACGCACACATTTTCTGGAACGCCTTCATCTTTATGACGATCGTTTTGGAAACTGTTAAGCGTTTTGTCTTCGTGTGGATGGGGCCTTGGTCTCGAGATCACATTTTTTCGCCTAGACGGAACTCATCCGCCCTGTAGTCTGGATGAATAACTGTCTGTCTCGAGTACCGTCACACGTACACACACCTCTGATTGGCTGATGCTGCACAGCCACACACGACATCACCTGAATAGATCAACTTTTTTTTAACTTTGACATCGCGCGACGAGTGAAGTGATCGTCTTGTACGCGGCTGTCGCATCACGGGAGGGTTAGCCCCGCCCCATCGTGGCTGTACATTGACTATGAATGGAGAGTGATCGCCGAGGTAGTACATGTAGCGTCCGGTGTGAACGCAGCATAAGGAAATCGATGATCAAAAGTACACAACATATTAATTATCAGCTAATATCGATGATAAATGATCTGTTTTCATTATTTAAGGAATTCTCCAACGTCTACTCCTAACAGGGCCTTTGTGTTGATGACCTGCTTACCAGAACTTCTGTAAACGCAGATTGCCTGCAAATTTCTAAAAGATTTGACAACAAATCCTGGGTCAGTCAGGAGCACTGCAAAAAATTTGCAGCTTTGGTGATCATAGGATGCCGCTGACCAAAACTGCAATTTCGATCCAAAAACAATAAATCGTTAAGCCCTGCCAGGTCTGTTTCCCTTGTTAAGGATGTTGTTTTTGCTGGTGTTTGTTTGTTAGTTTGTTAGCAAGTTTAAGCAAAAACTACTGAACAGATTTTGCAGAAATCTTTAAGAGATGTTGGGAATGGTCCAATTTAGGAATGATTGATGAAGATTTTGGTGGTGATACAGATTTGTTTTCTGGATGCAAAAAATCCCACAAGTCATGATTGGGTGGAATTTAAAAAAAATCATATCTCTACCTTTTTTAATGGATTCACTTCCAATTTTACTGGATAATACAGGATCCACGTCTCTATCATTAAGGTAAATTTCATCTGTATCTGATCCAGGTTGACATCACAAAGAACACTGACCTTTATAATGGAAAATCCCATTGACGACATCAATAATTCACATAAAATGAAAATATAAAGTGATGCTCCCAAAACTTGTGTTCATACAGGATAAGAATCTCCATGTCTATGTAATTACAGCTTTTTACATTAGGGGTTGCAGAATGTTGAAATTTTTGGTAATGTCAGGTATGCTAAAACCTCCAAAGCCAAAAAAGCTTATAATAATACCAACATTAGTCTCTAAAACTTTCCTGTTTTTCTCATTGGGACTGTCTATTTGTTTTCGGAGCAGATGTGAGCATTCTGATGTTTTTATAGTTAGAAATAACAAAATAATAATTTACTCACATGCTTTTCAGATGAAACATGGACACTCAGGCAGCCAATTACATCACAGAAACCTCAGGTAGTAGATAACACATCCTAACAGCCTCAGTAAAAAGTAAGAGACGATTTCTTTGGGACAAAACTCTCGGCTCAGGCCTGTTTTTCTGTGACAAGTGATCACATTTGGCATATCTGAGAGGCTTTTTCAGGAAGTGAAGCCCAAGAGACAAAAGTCCACACCCACATTTAATCAAAAACTGCAATTCCTGTCCCTCAGGTGTGGTAAACCCGGGCCAGGCGGTTGGCGAGCTGGACAACAGCCTCATGGCAGTGGAGAATCCGGTCAGGGTGGCGTTTGTGCTGATGGTCCACGGTCGAGCTGTACGGCAGCTCAAACGCCTCATTAAGGCCATTTATCACCGCGACCACTATTACTACATCCACGTGGACAAGGTAAGACACGAGGGCCGGGCCAGATTTTAGTAAATGGATTCAGTTTAATGTTTTGTTTCAGAAGCTTTTGTAAATAATAATCCAGATTTTTTCCTGCACTTTGTCGCTTGTTTTGCCGATTCTTGGACTCCCAGAGTTTAATTGATTGTGATTGATTCATTGATTTTGTTTCTTTTAATCGTCCAGTTTGTCAGTTTTCAAGGATGCTGAGGAGAAACTGATTGACTACAGTCACCCTGTCTAAAACACCAAGCTGGGATGGGTACCTTTCACATTTGAACTGATACCATTCCGATGCCCGGTACCTGGGAATTGGTATCGGTACTCAACGGTACCAATTTTTGGTACTTTTGCGTGTGTTTATGGGGTTATAAATATTAATTTGTTTAATATTAGAGTCTCTAATTTTTTCAATGTAAATTTATTTCTAAATATATAAAATTTGACAGATATCAAAACAACATTCAACTGTTTGTATTGTAACATTGTAGTTGTTCCAAAAATGTCTTCAACATGAAAACCAGTAACTAAAATGAACCATAACTTAATAAATTGACTGCAGCCCCCATTTTAACTTTAGGGCAGTTTAACAATGGGTCTGACAGAGCTGTAAAAAAAAAAGCATTTACATTAACGTTACAAAGTACGAGGAACCGACCTGATAATGATAACTGACGCACATTAAAATGCCAAGCTAATACCATCTTAAACACGAGGCTTATTTACCTGGACCAGGTATCCTCCTTGTCACATTTGCTGCCATCACCAAATGTTAAAGCCATTTCTTTTCCTGTGTTTCTGGCCGCAGACGACTAGTCTCCATTGGACACAGGCGTGCTAACAGTGCTGAATGAATCCTTTGTGGTCGTAGATCTGAGGCTATCAAAAATTGTGCACTCTTCAGCTTTAAGGAAAATTTTGTGCGTCACCAGGTGCTTCCTCAGATTTGAAGTATTTCCGCCACTGGCCTTACACTTGGCGTCACAAATATTGCAGCGAACATGATCTCCATCACATTTAATAAAGTAGAGCTGTACATTTGAGCGCTTTATCTCAGCCATGCTTGGTTTGTTGACTGAGCCCGCGGCTGCTGACGTCATTACGCTATTGCTGTGCTGCGTTCAAGTCCGGTATGGAAATTCACCTACTCTACCCAATAGTATGCCTGCTTCATCCACTCCCTCACAGTCACAAGGATGCATTTAGGTACCTAAACATGGCACTTTTGGATTTTACGTGAATCGGTACTCGGTAGTACCAACATATTTCGGTCAGTACCTCTTAAAGTACCGAATTCGGTACCCATCCCTACACCAAGCTGCGGTGAAAGACAAAAATGTGCATGATTAAACCGCTTTAACTCCTCGAGTAAACGAGCAGAGAAAGAGAGAGGATTCAGTGAGCCATACCTGAGTGAAGTACAGGCGGTTTATCAGGATTTTCTGTGTAAATAATGTATAAAGGCTGTACATAACAGCATTAGTATCATTCTGGAGTAAGTTCTTGCCGTTTTTTCGCTGTTAATTCGACGTATTTCGTCATAATACATCGTCTTTTTCTGTCATAGTTTGTGTTTTATGGATTTAATTAATCGTAATTTGGAAATATTAGAGGAGGAGATGTCGAGGACTTCTGCCATGGAAAGGGGAGACCAGAGGAGAGTTATGAAGGGGGCTAACTGCTTCAGGGACTATCGTTAGTAAAACAAAAAATAAATAAATAAAAAGGCCTGGACATGGTCTAATATATAACGAGCTGTAAAATGTGTGAGTGTTTGTAAAATAGGTTCAGTTTGTTATTGGTCATCTCAAAACTTTGAACATGTTCATTAACAATTTTTTATGAAGAGAAACCTTTTTAAAGTACAAATTTGTTGTTTTCTTTTCTTGTAATTACACACAGTTTATGCATTTATAGCATAACAATGATGCTATATAATACTTGCCAGAATTGTTTACTTATATTACTAATGAAAAAAGTTTAAACAAATTTACTTACAGGACATTTCCTGACAGTTATTGACAAAAAGACAAAAGAACTGTTAAAATTATAATATTAAAGGGGTTAAATGATTTCAAGACTGTGTTAATGTACTTTCTTAACATTTTGAGCACACTGCAACAACACTGTGATGATAATGATAACCGTGATAATTTTGGACACAATAACCCTGATAAAAAATTTTCACACAGTTGCATCCCTAAAATGTTTTGTTATATGAGGAAACCCTGCGTTTCTCCATCAGTTGCCCCAGCTCTGGGTAGATTAGTCAAGTTGTGGTTAAAGTCTTGCAGACATGTTCATGCAGCTTTTGTGAGTCTCCTTCATGACCTAAACCGTGAACTGGGTCGTCACTTTGCTCCATCTAAATGAATTTTGTCCTCGAGCAGCGTGATTGTGCAGCCATCATGACTGATCTTCTGCTCGTACCTGGAAGAGTCTGCAGGTGACACTTCCTCCCCAGAATCCTTTATTCATGCTCCAGCTGAAGAACCAGACGTGTCTCTGTTACTCTGTTTGATGCCGCTGGCTCCACCGAGCTCACAAAGCTTTTACCGGTCTGCTCCTCCTGCATTATGAAGGTTAAAGTCGTCCCACGGGTCTCGCAGCGTGGTGAAGGGGATTAGCTGGGATAGAGCGAAGTGTGACTATTCTTAGGGGCTGGATTTAGGCGAGCTAGATTCTGCTCCCAGCTCGGAGGCAGAAGACAAATGTGGAGCTGAGCGGCGATGGGAAGCCCAGGTGTGCGGTGAAACAGGTGCTCCCGTGCACCCGGGTCCCGGAGAGTCTGTCTGTTCTGCTGCCAAAGGACGGAGCAGAGCGGGGCGGGGGTGAACACAGAGTCAGTGGGACAGTCGCAGTTTGCCAACCTCACCTCATCCATCACTGAGACTAGAGCCTGTGAGAGACGAGGCAGTGAAACAGGTCAGGCCGAGCTGGAGCGAGTCCACCACCACAGAAACACGGAGAGTTTCTGAACCCTTCTGTCACATCCCACACATGATGATCTTCTATGTGAACACAACCGGAAAATACACAGATGTCACGAACTTCAGAAGAAGACACTCAGGGTCACTCTGCTCTTCCTTTGGAGGGCCGGAGCCGTCCCAGCTGACTCCAGGGCTACAGCGGAATCGTCCTTTTTACCTAAGAAGGTTCCTAACTGAGTGAATCATCTGGAAGTAGTTTGTGATAAGAGCTGTTGAATAATCTAAATGTTTAGAAAAGTTGGCTCTATGCTTCCTTTAGCAACTCCTTTAGCATAGAATACACCACACCATCCTTTAGGAATGGAAAGGAGAAGGAACGCTTCATAATGCATTGCTGCAGGTGGCGTATATAAAATATATAAAACATATAAAATCAGCACCCGCCGAACACTTAAGGTGCGTACACACCGGACGCTACTTGTACTACCTCGGCGATCACTCTCCATGCAAAGTCAATGTACAGCCGCGATGGGGCGGGGCTAACCCTCCCGCGATGCGAAAGCAGCTTGTCACACTACCACATAGCTTGTTGCGTGATGTGAAAGTAAAAAAAAATTGATCAATCAGCAGGTGTGTGAACGTGTGACGGTGACCCTAGACAGACAGTTATTTATTCGGACTACAGAGTAACAATCCATGTCCGTGTGGAAACATTAGTCAGTGAGGACATAAGTTCCGCCTCGACTGACCGTGGGAAACTCACAGATGATGCTGCTGCAGGGCATCAGCTGCAGTGTTTTGTGGTTCATAAGTGAATGAAAAGAATACAGCTGGAATAATGTCCGCTTATGCATCCTATTTTATGATATATGATATGGTTGCAATGAAACTCGAGCTTACGTGACATCACCAAGCGACGGCCGACGGCAACAGTGACCAAAATGAGGTATTTATGGACGCGCGACGCTACGTCAGTGGGTGACGCGATTTTGGTAGCTGGGTTGCTTGCGGTGTGAACGCAGCATAACAGAAAAGTACAAAGCAGTAAGGACGATAACTCATTTTGGACTATCAAGATATGTAGGCAATATAATACTAAGTTAACATTTTTGGCAGGTGTAGAGAAAAATATGCTTCAGAGTCAGTGCTTTCAAAAGTACAACCTTCGGTTCATGTCTTTATTAATCATTTTAAAGTGCTTGATGGATAAACAGTTGAGCGTTATAATTATAAACCACTTAATTTAAAGCATTTCTTTTTCTCCATGACTGCTTACAATGTTGATGAATAATAAACAAATAATTGTTGTTCTTGTTTCCTATATTAATACAAAATGCAAAACAACCCTGTGAGGTAAAGCAAATGAAAAAGACGCTTCATGTAGTTAATTTTCAGAACATTGTAGTTCAACATGGTTTACCAACATGGTCACAAGAAATCATCTTTGCATACATATGACACTTAAGTGAAAGTGCAGGCAAATTGATCTTTTACTGCAATTCTCCTTTCCTTTCCTCTTTTTTCCCTCCTTCTCTTAAAGGGAAACTCCGGTATTTTGACACCTGGACCTTATTTTTAGGTTTGTGATGGATGAAAAAATATAGCCGAAATGAGCGATTTTGCAGAGATTATGTTCCGCGCTGAAGCTCCTTATAGGGCAAAATCGCTCATTTCGGCTATATTTTTTCATCCATCACCAGTGTTATCATAAAGTCAGCTCATCTACCCTCTTCAGGTGGGTCAGCTGACCTGGTAAACAAACTTTTGATGACGTCATAGCCGCGCGACACAAAGGTACAGCTGACCTACTTTTAGCCGGCAGTGCTCAGCAACATGGCAGAATATTTATCTGATGCCGAAGAGTCAGGCTACGACGACCGGTTTGAGTCTGAGTACACGGACGAGGAGCTCCATGAGAGAAGAATGGAGAGGGAGAGAGACGAACAGCTGGCTCGAGAACAACAAACAGGAGCACGTCCACGACTCAATGCTAACTAGCGGTGCGCTTGTGGACAGTGTTCGCCTATAGCAACAGAAGAGGAGTGTGTTTGCTGCTCAGAGTGGGACTTGAAACCGGCTGACACGCGTATGGATCTATCCAGGAATATATGTCTGACTACTCTGGAGGATTTCGCTGCAATGACAAGCCGGGCTGTGGTAGAGACGAGCGATTTTGCAGAGATTACGTCCCGCGCTGAAGCTCCGTTGCCGTGGACCCCGCTAAGTGCGGCTACATCGGTTGGATCTAAATAACTTCTGAAGGACTCCGAGCTGCACGATGTTTGTCTGAGTGAGTATATGAGCATGCACACACCTATAAATAAGGTCCAGGTGTCAAAATACCGGAGTTTCCCTTTAACCTCATGATGTTTTCCTTTGAGGTTAAAGAAAAGTGGTTTGAAAAGGATTCAGGATGTGACTTTTCGACCGTAGCCTAGAACACACAAGGACACCTTGAACCAAACGCCAACCACTCGCTTGTTTCCAGAAAATCTTAACTTATATCTCTTGTCTGAGGAGACGAAAACAGACTGATATCATCATTTCAGTTTCTGATATGAACTTTGAGAGATCAACAAAACTAAATACACCTTAGCTCCTGCAGCACACATATATCAGTATGACCTTGACAAACAATCATGGATGTCCTGCTGCTGTGGACCTGCTCCACTCCATGAGCATCAACCATCAACAGAAACATCATTAACATAAATTCATTTTTTGACCAGTTACACCATTTTAATGACAATTCAGCTACATGCTGTCATATTTATCAGCATCACTCTTCTCCAGATTGTATTCATTATAGATATTAATGTTAATACTAGACTGATCTCTCCATCCATGGTTGTATTGATCAAACATCCACGGTAACTATATTTATAACCACACAGACATGAAGACTGTCTTAAAAATGAGATGCCACATCTCAAGGTGCTTAGCTTTGATACATTTATATTTTGTGTAGAGACATATGTTATTTGAGTCTCTGCCTGGATGGATACATGTCTGGATGCACTTATGTGAATATACCGATATATTTATTATATATGCATGTATGTGTAGAAATGAAGAGTTTACCTTCAGCCTGACTGACTGATTGATTAATATTCAGGTAAAAGGGACTTACAGTAAATAAATATGTTTCTTAATTTTTTGTTAGACTCAGAAATTTCAGATTTAATCAGAATCAGAAATACTAATCCCCAAAGGCAAATTTGGTTGTTTCAGCTCTTAATCACAAGATATCAGCAGGAATAGTAAAGATATCGAAATGGATAAAAGCATAAAAAAATAAGTAAGCAGGTTGCATTATACAGAATCTTTAAGCTATATCAACTTTTTATGAAGGGAAAAGATAAATAAAATAAGTTAAATAAGTGAGAATATGAACATTAACGTTAACTATATTCACTGTTTGAATATAATTTGACAGCACTGTGTGACAGTAGATTCAACTTAAAGGCAGAGTTTGGTAGGAACTGGATATTGCACTAGATATTATGTTTAAATAAAAGTTAAAACTGTTAATAATATATATTAGACAAGACTGCCTACTTTTAAACTACACAAAGTACCTTTGATAACAAAATAACAGCATGCACTTTGATTCAGAAATGAAAATTCAGTTTATTTTAGAGTCATATTTAGATAACCTAAAGTTAAATCTTTTCTGTGTCATTGGAGTTTAATTTTTCTTTGCGATAAAAAACAAAAAAAAACAAAACACAAAGTCAGAAATTCATTTTGGGAAAGAAAAAATCATGGATTTTATTTTAACGTAATATCGCCCTGCCCTATTTATTGCTAATAAAACTTTGCAAATGATGCCACAACTTGAAACTAAATCTTTTATCTTCTTGAAATTACAGAGCTCTAAAATTTTATCTTTATGTTTAAAACATGATAGTTTTATTGGTGTGACTGTGCATTAGGACAAAGGCATTTTTTCAGTAGCATGTCTATTTGTTTATTGAGTTATTAAAAATATCAGAGGTGAAAACAGTTATAAAACATTTAATCTCCAGGACCTTAAAGCTTTTGTGCAGATCCACAGGGTGGAGTCAGTGTTGTTCTGTTTGTGCTTCACCAAACCTGATTAGATTTTACTTTTAATTCCCAAGAGTCCTTTTCTCTCAAACTGCCCATTTACCGCCTCAGAGCTTTTATCGGCTGTTTATTTGGAAACTGTCGTCTTGTTAATGAGGTGGTAATTCTTCTAATTTAACCTCAATGTGAGGCTAAAAACAGATCCTCTGTTCATCAGCACTTTGAGCTCTCTGCAGAAACTCGACAGCTGCTCTGGACTTTGACTTCCTCCGTCTCATCCTTTATTCTCCCTGAAGTTAAATCCCTGCTCCTTTAAGCTCAGTTCAGTTCCTGTGTCGCCTTCGCATGTTTCATCTTCAGAGGGAAATTCAGAAGAGGGCAGGAATATCTCTTTTAAACTTTCTCTTCTCCCATCATGGTGACTCACTCTGTGCAGCACCGTTTGGCTGAAGTTCTGCTCTGAAAATGAAAAGTTCCCTTTACACGGGCCAGCGTTCTGCGGTCGTCCTGGCACCACGGCGGCAGATCTGGGGCTGAGCTGCAGAAACAAAGTTTGAGCTGTGCAGGCGGAGTTATGGAGTATTAGGGTCAGGATGGGAGGGATGGAGCAGGCTAAGGAGCATTTATATATCCACTAAGGAGGTCAAGTTTTCATTTGTTTGTTTGTTAGCAAGGTTACGCAAAAACAACTGGACAGATTTTGCTGAATTTTCAGGAGATATTAATCAATCAACCCATCAAACTTTATTTATATAGCACTTTTCTTACAATATATGTAACTCAAAGCGCTTGCAGAAAAGGAAACAGGAGGAAAGGAGAGGGGGGAAAAAAAAGTCCATACTAGGCACCTGTCAGGAGAGCACAGTGTGGGATTGAAAAAAAACCCAACAAACCCAGAGACAAGCACAGGGGGGGGGGTCAGCAGGCATTGATTTGAAGGTAAAACCTGCGACCTTGTCTCAGCTCAGACCCCACAAAGTCTCTATTGTCCGATAAAGTGACTGTACGGCCTCGACGGCCAAAATAGATGATTCTAGTTTGGTGATGATACATATATTTCAATGAAATAATAACCTTTATTTAACCAGAATAACCTCACTGCTGTTAAAATCTAATTTGCAAGAGTGTCCTGGCCAGGACAGGCAGCAGCACATTTACAAAGTTACAGACACAGATACAGACATATAAACCAGTTAAGTCGCAGTTACAGAGCAAAAAATCTCAGTCAAAGCATTTACAGCCCACTTCATCTTCCTCTAAAACCTTTAAGCTGCATTTAAAGAGACCAGCTCTTCAATACACAGTTTTTATTTGTAGCAGATTCCAGTCTGCAGGAGCAGCAGATATGAAGCTTCTTTAACTCATTTCAAGACAAACTTTGGGGACAGAGAGCAGAAGAAGATTTTGTGACAGAGTCACATGGACAAAGACTGTAGTTTACAGAACAATATTTGTATGGATGCAAAAAAAATCTTAAATTTCAGAAAATCCCATAAGTTAACATTGAGCGGAATTTTAAAAAATCTAATTTTTGCCATTTTTTAACTGATTCACTTCCAATGTCACAGGATAATATGGGACCCGTGTCTCCATCATCAAAGTAAATTTTCTCTGGATCTAATCCAGATTGAGGTCACAGACAAACATTGAACTTCATTTTAAATCCCATTAACCACATTCAGTAATTCATATAAAATCAAAATATTGAGTGATGTCCACAAAACTTGAATGCATGTATGTGCTCAGTTTGATCAGGATCCTGGCACTGTTGTGGACTTGGTGATCAAGAATAATATCTTTTACAGGAGGGAGCTTGAAGGAGGTTTGCCCTCTCTTACCACTTTCATGCTAAAATTAGCGGGTCAACATGGGTTTTATAAACGCAGGTTAGCCCGCTAACAATCGGCAAGTGACTCTTTTCCCACTGCCGGCAGACCAGCTCTAATCAGCAGCAGACGAGCTGCATGGCTGTTTTTATTTTCCTCTGGCGCATACAGCTGATGTCTCATGTTGATGACATCATCAGCGAGATGAAGCCCTTCCATGTTAAATAATGGAAAGGAGTACAGAGGCAGTGAATGCGGTTTTCTTTACTCTGTACTATTGTCCCTCTTTAAAAATGTACAAGCTCTGTGCTGATGACACAAAGGTGGATGGAGTTTTTCGCTTAGATGGCAAAGAGTAACGTAAGTTACAGATGGAGTGGACGGGCATGATATTGTGTCGTAGGGTAATTGTGCCGACGTCATCTGTAAATTAGCGGGTCAACCCGGGTGTGATGTTCCCACTGAAGCTGATTAGAGGCGAGCTGATAAAAAACTTGTGTCGCGGGTTGAAACGGCAATTAAACTCTTTCAAACTGCTGAAAAGAGCCGATTGTTACCGGGTTTAAATGGATTTTTTTGGCCAGTCTGAAAGGGGTATCTGAGTGCTTTCTAATATAAAAGTGGGAGAAAAATTCTCTTCATGCACCATAAAAACTAAAACTCTCTGTTTTGTCCTTGTTTCCAAACCCTCCAGAGGTCTGGCTACATGCATCGGGAGGTCCTGCAGATCGTCGAGCAGTACCCGAACATCAGAGCCACGCCGTGGAGGATGGTCACCATTTGGGGCGGGGCCAGCCTCCTGAAGGCTTACCTTCACAGCATGCAGGACCTGCTCTCCATGCTGGACTGGAAGTGGGACTTCTTCATCAACCTCAGCGCCACAGATTTCCCCACAAGGTTGGTCAACAGAGTGACTTCACTGTTGTGTAATTTCCCCATTTTTCAACAGTTTCAGACTCTTTTGGCTGTTCAGTCTTAATTGTTTTTCTCATGAAACTCATCCAAAGAGGCTGATCTCACTCTCTAATAAACAGCCAGCAGAGCTCTCGGGGCTGCATGTGCTTTACTCTCACTTTTTGGATGCCATATGCTTGGACACCAAACTCCCTCACTGCTCTTACCCCGTCTCTCCCTCCACTCTGTCCTCTCTCTAAAAATGCAAAACAGCCACAAAATTAATTCTCATTTTGACCTCTTTCTGCAGGACCAATGATGAGCTGGTGTCATTTCTGTCGCAGCAAAGAGACAAAAACTTCCTCAAGTCACACGGGAGAGAAAACGCCCGGTGAGTAAGAGAGGAGGGGCACAAACATGGGCGGTGTTTGAGTTTTTAGTCCAGACTGTTAAACAAGGGTGGAGCGCGAGCATTCAGTCCAAGTCTGTCTGGACTTCCCCTCAGAAGTGAAAGATCTGGTTCGGCTTTTTAAAAATCTTTTGTATCAGGGAAGAGAACAGGAAAAATAAGGATACATCACAGAACAGAAAATATCCCCCCTGAAGAACAAAAAACATGCATCACAGTCTCTCTGTAAGGTGAGCCAGTCATAAAAATTAATAACAGATAAACGAGTAAAGGTAGTTATAAATCATCAGATATTGACAACCAGATGAGCAAAACATACTAATAAAGGGAGAGAAGTTAAAAAGGATTAAATATCAAGCATTAAAATGGGACCTGATAAATTAAAAAAGAGTGAAAAAATTATAAAAATAAACCACTGTGCAATAAACCGTATTAATATCTATAATACCTGAAATGTTTCTCTTGTATGATTTCAAAAATGTACATAACCACAGTATTATATTTATAATTTTTCAACTACCCATCTGTAAAATACTAAATGTATTATATTTATAATTTTTCAACTACCCATCTGTAAAATACTAAATATGTGTATAACCACCTTAAATACCACTTACTATATGCTATATATTTTTATTTTATTTTATTTTTTATTTGTGATTACTGAATTTTGCACTTGTAAGTTTAAATTTTTATATTTTTCTGTATCCTGCTGCTGCTGTAAATTTGGAATATCCCCTGTGGAACTAATAAGAAATATTGTATCTTATTTAATTTAATCTTTTTGTTGTAATGACTTTATTTTTCACTTTTAAGTTTCAATTTTTGTATTTCTCTTGTATCCTGATGCTGCTGTAGATTTGAAATTCCCCCTGTGGGACTAATAAAGGAATATCATACCTTAAATAAATTGTAAATATTAAGTTGAGCATGATAGAGTAACTGTTAGCATTTAAAAAAATAATAAGTGAATTAATGAATTAATTAAATGAAGTTGGAAAAATGCAGTTAGGATAAAAAAAAAAGAAAAAGAAAAGGAAAAGTTAAAATTAGGGATTTTATGGACCCTTAATCATGTTTTGTTAGTGTAGATGATCATTAAAAATAAAACATGAGTAATTATAACAAGCATGATCTCTTTTCTAGCTTCATCAAGAAGCAGGGCCTCGACCGTCTCTTCCACGAGTGCGACAACCACATGTGGCGCCTCGGCGAGCGCAGCATCCCCGACGGCCTGGAGGTCTCCGGCGGCTCTGATTGGTTCGCGCTCACCCGGCGCTTCGTGGAGTACGTCATTAACTCCCAGGATGCACTGGTGTCTGGTCTGAAGCAGTTCTATTCATACGCCCTGCTCCCCGCTGAGGTAAGCCCGCCTCAGGAGGTCCGTTTATCTCCCACAGCGGAGACAGTTTGATCTGCAGCGGAGGAGATGTTAGACGTTAAGCTTTCAGGATGAGACAGCAGAGGAGGCTTCACGCCGGTTTATCTGACGAGAGCTGTCACGTCTTCAGGGAGGATGCTCCTGATGTGTGGGGCTGCACCTTCTGCAGTTTAACACTGTGATGTGAAGCTGTTTTACACGTTTGGTAGAGAGGGAAAGTCTTCAGAATTAATGTTATAAACCAATACAGGTGGAAAAACAAATAATAATGGTAATAAAATAAAGAACATAAAAACCCAGCAGTGTTGACAGGAACTAAGAGAACCAAAGATAAGAGTCAATGGAGACTCGGCCTGTCATGATAAAGAATTTTCCTGGAAGATAATTGTCCAAAAATTTATTGCCGATATACAACATTATTGTCAGTATTGTTTTGAAAGATCATTTTTTCATTAATGTAATTCTAATATATGTCATAATAAAGTGAGTACACCATATCAAAAGCAATAAACTGTAATTTCTCAAGAGTATTTAACTGTTATGGAAGGGCAAGAGCTTTTTATTAAAATAAATTAAACAAACAGTATAATAAGTTTAACAAAAAAAAAAAAAAAGAAAATGAAATGGAGTCTCTTTTGGGAAAAATTGCATGTAAATAAAAATCATTATATGAATCAAAAACAATAAAAAATAGACCCTGTCTCTGCAAAGAAAAAAAAATCCAATAAAAACACATGCAACAATAAAAAACATTATGCTGAACCTTCCCTTCTTTTTCGCCACCACTTTCGAACAAATACAACATATCAGCTTGTCAGTGTTCATGAGCTCACACCTTGTTTGTTCTGTTTAAAACCAAAATATTCCCACACCGGGGCTGTGGCAACCGGCTTAGGAACCGTAGCTTTCGTGCATCATTCATATTAATGTTTGTTTCCTCGTTACTCCTCGGGACGCTCACTTTGTGCGTAAGCGTGAGCGGCCCTGACTCCCCCACAAAGATTGAATGAATGACAGATACATCACTAACCCTGACCTCGCTCATTCTGCTGTAGAACCAATGCACCCAGGTGTTGAGAAAGATGGACGGAGTAAACCATCTTCTCATCCAGCCTGTTTGATAGAAAGAAAGGAGGAAAACAAACATGCATGTGTCAACTTATAGAGGCCGGCAGACTTACTGAGGACATTTTTATTTATCGTTGATTTATTGATTATCGTGACAGACCAAGCAACACAAGTTTTTAAAGGCTCGTCTCCGATCTGCTTTAGTGGGAACTTCACACCTGGGTCGACCTGCTAATTTATGTCGTCAGCTTAACGTGCATCTCCCCTCCATCCCTAACTTACGTGACTCTTTGCCATCTTAGCAACAAACTCCATCCACCTTTGTATCATCAGCACTCAAATGTCGTTCAGTCTGCACTGAGTTTGTACATTTTAAACACAGACAAAAGTACAGAAAACAGCTGACCAATGTGTCCACGACTTTCATGCTCTTTTCCGTTGTTGATATGGTCGTGTTTCAGCGCACTGATGTTGTTATCAAAGTGATGACATCAGCTTGATGTGCCAGAGCAAAATAAACAGCCACACAGCTCGTCTGCTGGCAGTGGGGAAAGAGTCACTTGCCAATTGTTAGCAAGTTAAACCACGTTGAAAACTGTCGGACTTGTTATTCCCATATGCACAACACTTAGGCATGTCCTTTTCTGCCGATAGCTTGACAGGCCTCTTGTGCATAGTTACGGTTGCTGAAGTGGGATTGGACAGAAGCCGTTTGTGGGAGGGGCTTAGTGAAGGAGCAGGTGGTTTGCATGGGGGCTTGGACCTCTGCTCAGAAAAACAGAAAATAATCAACAACAAGCACTGATACTGTCAGGGGGAGCTTTGCTTTGTTTACATGCAGCCTGTGATTTATTTCTGCCTCCTGTCACTGCTGTCATTCATAAATCAACAAATACACACATCCTGTCAAAACACTGTGGTGTCTTATTCATACACGCCCGGCTTTTAAGTGTTTGCCTCAGGCAAATGATGATAACATATTTCCTGGCTGCCATGTCCTTTTTATTTCAAACTTGTAGTTCAATCAGAAATGTCTATAAATCTGTTAAATGAGGAGACATTTGGAAAATATGGATGCAGAGGGGAGGCAGATATTGACAAGTTATTTTGTCAGCTGTAAGGAATACATACATGCATTTATTTATTTAACAGTTAACACAGTGCATGTAAAAACAAATTTAAAAAAGCATGCAGAAATGGTAGAAGCCTCCAAATAGTTTATAGTAACTACACTCAAGAGGCAATGGAAAGTAAATACTGAACCACCAGAAATGAAAATCAAACATCAGATACAAAGGGTAACAATTTCATACAAAGAAATAAACAAAAAAGAATAAAGTAACAGAATAGGACAAGGAAGGAGCTTAAGAAAATGACATTTTATAGGGACGTGGTTCTTCATGTTAGGATCCTAAAAAAGTCCTTAGTCTTTTTTTGTATAAGTGGATGACACAGTGGAAGCATTACAATGATTGTTTTTGTTCCACATGATATCTCCCTGGTATTAAAACTGTTTATGTAAGGGGTGTAGAGGATTTTGGATTGCCTAATTTATAATTATGAAATTTTGAATGAACAACAAATCAATTTCAGAAACAAAATAAAGAGCTTTGATTGTAGACTTTTGGTGCTAAAGGTTTGGAGAAGGTCGCTGATCTAACAAATTGTTTTAGTAGCTTTAGTACCTTTTTTAGAGATATGTGGGAAATGTGTCCAAACAATGTTACAATATGATAAATAAAATGGTTGTATAAGAAGAATATGAAACATAAGCTGGGTATTTGAACAGTTTCCCTGCATTTCCTCCGTCCTTGTTGATGTGTGTCTTTAAATGAATATTCCTTCCCACTGAAAATTCGACTAAAGTATAATTCCTGCTAGTATTTCTGCCCTGGATTAAACCAGTCTTCTTGTTGATGTCTCTCCTCTCAGTCTTTCTTCCACACCGTGCTTGGGAACAGTCACATGTGCGACACTCTGGTCGACAACAACCTGCGCGTCACAAACTGGAACAGAAAGCTGGGCTGCAAATGTCAGTACAAACACATCGTGGACTGGTGCGGCTGCTCCCCAAACGACTTCAAACCACACGACCTGATCAGGATCCAGGTGAGAGGGAGTAACTCCCTTTCTTATGACCACAGTGTTCAGGGGCTTTTGAGCAACAGGCCATTTTATTAGGGATGCAGGGTGAGAGTTTTTGTCCGTATCTGATATGACATGCTGTTCTGGCTCTGATAACCATCAGGCAATTAAGATCAAAATATTTCTGATGTTTTATCACCAGCTGCAGGATTTTTCTGCAAGAGCAAAAAATCTTAACTTGATGAAAATGTACTTACCGGTTCACTTTAGTTTATTTGTGCAAGTAGAACCATCATTATTCACGTTGTAGATGATTCTATTGAGTTGTAAATGTCCTCTTGGACTGATGATATGGTGAAAGGTCTTGATAAATTCATGCATTTTGCCAGTATTACAGCTGATAAATGGAATTTGTATGGATGATAGATAAGCTGGAAAGTTTGAAAGAAGTTTGACACATGTTGAAGCCGATATTGTACTGATAATGTCATGTATTTCTGCTTTTTGTTCTGGTCACACTTTGGTTTAGCTCATTTATGAGGATTTGTGTTTTGGCTTCTTTGTGTTTAATCAACATCGCACCGCAGATTAAGTCATGAAGTAAAGAGAGAGCGTGTAATGAAAAGGTGACCTGACATGCCAGATGGACAGTTCCATATTGGAACTAGAAAAGCACTCTGAGAGCGCAGACCTCCGCCAGCACCACAGTCCTCTCCCATATTGTGATTTTTACCATAAATATTAGCCCTACCTTTATTTCATGTAAATATTTAGATTTCTTGACCATGAAAACATACCATTACCAATTGGTTTCATAATGATGTCTATTTCAGTTCAGTAGTTATTCACGAAAATCGCATTTTTCGTCATGGCGGATCCAGACGGTGATCCGGATCAACACCAAAATTGAATCACTTCTTCCTTTTTCCATGCTGAACATTTCCTGAAAATTTCATCAAAATCCATCCATTACTTTTTGAGTTATTTTGTTCACAGACAGACAGACAAACTCTCTCAAAAACATAACCTCCTTGGCGGAGGTAAATATTTCACTCGCCCATCTGGGAAGGAGCCCTGCAAAAATGTTTTCAGGGGCAGAGCCTTCAAAAACAATAGCAGCCTGTGATTGTACAATCATTCAGCTTGTCACACTCATCACAGACCAATCCATATCAAGCGACACTGCTGTGTATGACGTAGCATACATAGCGGCTAACGGCAAACAACAGTTAATGGCTGTTAGCTGTAGAAGCTGACAACAGTTTCTGCTAACAGCCGTTAGCATAAACTACCTTAAGACTATAGTTTCACATTTAATTATACCACACAGATGTATCATTTAACGCTTATATACCTCATGGTTTTAACCATGATGACCACAGGCTAACTAGCATTAGGTGCCATTATTTTCAAACATGCAGTCACTTCCTGTTGTCGTCAAATCAGCAGCTCCCACCTCTCTTCTCTGATTGGGCCGTTAAGCATTTAGCCAAGTGAAGGCTGGCAAGACGGACATGCAGGATTTCAGAATCAGGCAGATTAATCTGCTCTGCGAGGCTGATGAAAAGGAGCCACAGGATAAAAGTTAAAGGGACATTTCATGAGCATGCACTTGGACATAACCATCGGACTCCAGTGCTGCCATGTTGGTCTGTTTTTTTGTTTTTGTTTTTTCTTTAAGGATTATTTTTTTGGACATTTTGGGCCTTTATTGACAGAGACAGTGGATAGGCTTGTAAAGGGTAGGACACTGCAAACAGGCCACAGGCTGGATTTGAACCTGTGTTAGCAAAAGCATGTAACCAACACCCCGGTCTAGTTTGTAAGACGCCTCTTTTCTGTTTTTCTGTTTTTACTCACAGCAACTGACACGTCCCACCTTCTTCGCCCGTAAGTTCGAGTCATCGGTGAACCAGGAGGCCATCGACATCCTGGACACTCACCTGTATGGTCAGTACGCGCCGGGCACCGTCGCCATCAAGGCGTACTGGGAGAGTCTGTTCGAGCAGCTGGACGGCGTGGGCTCGCTCAGTGACGTCAGCCTCACGGCGTACACGGCTTTCTTTCGCCTCGGCCTCAAACATCTGGAAAGTTCTCAGAGCAGCGGGGAGGCCTGCAGGTCTGCGACGAGCTTCTCGCTTTAAAACGATCCAATCAGACTCTTCTCTGCTGAGCGTTAGTGATTTTCTCTTTCCCTCTGCAGGTTTGAGCCCGTGGGCTTCCCTCTGTCCGTGCACCTGTACTTCTATGACGACCGTTTCCAAGGTTACCTGGTGCGTCAGGAGGTCCAGGCCGTGGGTTCAAAGGTCAGAGAGACGCTGGAAATGTGGGCGGTGCCGCAGGTGACACTCGTCCTCGAGACCAACCTGAAGGAGTTTGAAAGACTCAAGAACCTGGAGGTATGAGAGCTTTTCTGCTCAAGTTTGTGCTGCAAGAACTTTTAATAAAAGTCATTGTTTCATATCTGTTGCTGATTGATTAGTGAAACACTGATAAAAAATAAGGAAGGACAAGATGAGCTGAACTTCTTCCTACTCCATTCGAACATCCAACAGCATTAACACTTTCTTCTTTTTTTATGTTGTTGTTTTGTTTGTTTGTTTTTTAGCTTTAATACTTAATAACTCCTATATTGTAAATATGATTATCAAATCAAATATTGTCCTTTAAAAACTGCTGTAAAGATCGCTCTTCCTTCGATATAAAACTAACTGGAGACTTTAATCAGAGCCGAAGGTGTTTCTAAAGAGTCTAAAGAATGTACAGAGACAGCGGCGGTATGTGCCACCTCACCCTGAACATATACTGTAGGTGAAAGTCGAACACGCCGTCATGTACGCTGATGGTAAAGTAAAGGTGTGACTCACTGCTGCAGGTGGCAGGTGGTGACGAATGATGTTCTCGTCTGGTGTTATGAGTCAAGTTTTATAAATAGTCAACTACACAAAGGCTTCAAGGCTAGACAGTGAATAACAGGGTTTCAGCTCAAAAGAGACTAAAAACATAAAAACAAAATTTAGTGTATATTTGAATTTATGTATACATTTTAATTTTTATTTTTTTAATCCTTAAATGTTATTTTATAATTATTATGTTTGTTGTTTTTTGTGTTTTTGTTCTATTGTTATCTGTCATTACTATTAATGTTACTGTTATTTTGTTTTATTATCATAATTAATCTTTTTATGGATTTAAATATTTGTGTAGTGTTATCAAGTCACAAATAGGCTGCGACTTATTTCTGTTTTGTCAAACAGTCTGGTCATTGGGAAGGTGTGTTGTTTTCAAACTTCTTTCTTTCTTTTTCTTTTTCTTTCTTTCCTTATACTTTATTCTTTTTCTTTTTTTCTTAATCCTTTCTTTCTTTCTTTCTTTCTTTCTTTCTTTCTTTCTTTCTTTCTTTCTTTCTTTCTTTCGAGGCTATAGATTTTTTAAAAATCTGTTCAAAAGAGACCAAAAAGGAACATTAACATCAAAACAAAATTTATTGTATATTTCAATTTATCCCTACAAGTATATTGATACTTTTTATTATTATTATCTTTTATTTAATTACAATTCTTATGTTTGTTTGTTTTTTTCTATTATTATCTGTCATTGTTATTTATATTGTTATTATTATTACTTTTATGGAAGTAAATATTTGCGTGTAGTGTTATCAAGTCACATATATGCTGCTCCTTATTTCTTTTTTGTCATACAGCCTGGTCATTGGGAAGGGGTATTGTGTGCTGTTTTCAAATTTCTTTTTACTTTTTTGTTATTTTTTTATAACCTTTATTTAACCAGATAAATCCCATTGAGATCCGGGTCACATTTACAAGGGTGACATTGCCAGGAGGTCATCAGCACGCGTCATAATAAATACAAAATCATGATAAAAGTTTAAAGCCATAAATAACAAATCAAGACAATAAATATGGCAAAAGATTCATTAAATTTTAAAGTGGAAATGCTGCAACTTTCTTTCTTCATTTCAAACTTACAAACACAGTGAGTGCAAATAAAACATATGTACATTAAACAATTGTACCTATCCATCTAATAAATGTACACTTGTTAATGTCCTTATTTATGTCAACACAGCAGCCAGTTTGAGACAGAGTGAAGCAAAGAGCTTAAAAATGTCAATAAATTGTGTTTTATAAAACAGCGTTTAGTTTTAATGTGGCGTTAAAATGCAGCAGCCTCAGATTTATTTCATTATGTTTATCCTCCCCTCAGATCGGTACAGACTGGGACCCCAAAGAGAGAATCTTCAGGAACTTCGGTGGTGTCATCGGCCCGCTCAGTGAACCTCTGGCGGTGCAGAAATGGGCTCGCGGGCCGAACCTCACCGCCACCATCGTGTGGATTGACCCCGCGCTGGTGGTCGCGGCATCCTACGACATCACGGTGGACGTGGACGCAGAGTACACGCAGTACAAGCCGCCGCTGCAGCGCCCCCTACGGCCCGGCACGTGGACCGTACGTGTGTTGAAACAGTGGGAGCGAGTGGCGGAGGTTCGATTCCTTGTAATGCCTTTAACGTTTAAAGATAAGGAGCCGCTTCGGAAAGGTGAGCATCTGATTATCTTTGAATAATTCCCATGAAACACCAAAACTGTCGGGTTTGAACATTTAAGAGTAAAAGCTGATTAACACTGAAGCAGCAAAAAAAACAAAAAAAAACAAAAAAAACAAAAAACACTTAACTAATTCGATGTAGGGCGGCCTGGTGGTGCAGCAGGTAGTGCTAGAATGTAAATAATAATCTAATGTCCTTCTCACATTTGTCTCCGTCCCCCCTTCAGACGAGGACAGCTGGCTCCACGCCGGTCCTCCAGGTAACCTCTACCTGGAGCAGAGTTTCCAGACGCTGGCCTCGGTGCTGAAGCTCCCGCCTCAGGAGCCGGCGCTACGGGAGGCACAGCAGCGGGCGCAACTGGCGGGCCCGGGCCTGGAGGCGTGGGTGGACGGCAGCGTGGGGACTTTCTGGGTCACGGGAGACGTGTGCTCCACGCAGACCTCGTCCTGCCCCGCCGTGGGACTCTGCTCCAAGTCCTCCTGGAGCTCTTTGTCTCCGGACCCCAAGTCTGAACTGGGAGCTGTGAAAAGTAACGGCAGGATCAGGTAGCAGCGACAGAACGGGACCGAGGAGGAGCTCAGAGGGAGCGTGTGCGAGCCGCAGAAAGTCAGAGGTCAACTTTGACCTGACGGGCACACGGAGAGACGTCTCCTGCTCAGACGAGTCGGGACGCTCCTAAAGAAACAGGCTGAAAACAGCTGCTGGATATTTGCACATAAAGGTATGCAAGCGTCAGGAGGAGCTCCTGATGTGTCCTAAAGGAAGCCTGAGGGCCTCGCTCCAGGGCCTCACACATTCTGATGCTTTTGGTACGACTTGTTTAACAGTTACAGCCTGGATAATTTAATAAGCAATAGTATCAAAAAGTACCAAAGCTCTGAAAATGACCTTCACCTTTTTGATAAAACAGATGTGTAGGAAAGGAAGGAACTCGAGGAAGCTGTAGGCAAACTCCTGAACGCCGTCAGAAAGTGCAGTTTTACTTCAGCTCTAATGAAGCACTCATGACATCACGCCTTAGGCTGTGATCACACCGAACACAGCTTCACAACCATAATCACGTCGCGAGTGTCCATAAATACCACATTTTGTTTCCCGTCGCTGTGTCTTGGTGACGTCACGTCCGCTCGAGTTTCACTGCGATCATATATCATATATCATATAATAGGATGTACAAGTGGACATTATTCCAACTGTATCCTTTAACATACCTAACAACCACAAAACACTGCAGCTGATGTCCTGCAGCAGCATCATCTGTCAGTTTTCTGTGGTCCATCAAGGTGGAACTAATGTCCTCACTGACTAATGTTTCCACAGGAACATGGGTTGTTACTCTGTAGTCCAGAATAAAAGCTGTCTGTCGCGGGTACATCACACACTCACACACTGCTGATTGGCTGTTGCTGCACAGCCACACATGACATCGCCTGAAAAGATTAACTATTAGAACTTTGAAGACGAGCGAAGTGATCACCTTGAACGTGGCTAACTCGGCGCAGGAGGGTTAGCATTTTCCAGTTGATTTTTATCCCAAATATTTGTGCATTTTTATGTCATCACATCCAACTGGTAGCTTTTTAAACCTTTAAATCCCACACCAAGAAAATATCTGGTTAACGGAATCAAACAATGATTTGATTTGGGTTTTTTTTTTACTTTAAATATCCCTGTATTTATTAATGACCTCTACCAAACAGTTCAGCTGGTTGTTAAAGGGTTATAATGGACAGAGCTTTAAAATCGTTCATGTTTACACTTTGACAGAACAGGATTATTTAGCGAAACAGGAGCCTTTCTCTGCCAGGATGGACTGCTTCTATCATTAACTTAATTTTTTTGTCATATACTGTTACAAGGACAGTATTACATAGGGGTGTCCAATACAACTTTTTCACCTCTGATATGATACAAATATTGCAGCCTTGAGTATTGGCCGATACCGATATCAACAGGAATCAAACAAACTTTTATTCCTTATTTTGTAGTATGGACTGTAAGAAAAGGCTTGATCAGGTGAGTAGTAGGTATGAGAAAAACTGACCCGTTTGTTATTAATCAATGGGTTCAATAAATTTAACCTTAAACATAAGAATGTATTACAGTTAATAAAATAAATGAAAAATAAAGTAGAAGACCCTGAAAAGTAAGCTCAAGAAATCCAGTAAAAACAACAACATCTATTTTTAAATAGCAAAATAACCACTGTGTTTAACTTAAACATTTTTTATTTTTATTTTATTTATTTTGCCCAAAGGGTTTATTTGAAGCGTCCACCTAAAGTATATTAAAGTCGCACAATATTATATGCACATATAACATGCAAAAAAGAGGGAAAAAAACAGTCTAACAAAAACAAAGTGATGACAAACTAATAACAAAACACATACCACCACAATTAAAAAAAGAAGAAAACATGAGCAGAATCTACAACTAAATTAGGTGAATAAATAATAAATTAGAATGGACTGCTTGTATCAGAGATTTTAGATGCAGGCTGATATAATCCAATATTTGTTTTTTTGCTGATATCAGACTGATATTAATATCGGATCGGGACACCCCTAGTATTCCAGTGAAATTGCTGAACTGAGCCATAACCGTGTCCTAACTTACCCGTGCATGTAAACGCACCGACTGTTCAGGAGTTTGCCTTCAGTTTCTGGTTATTTAATCGAGAATAAACCCACTGCGTGCCCCGGACTTCAGTTTCTGCTGCCATGCTGTGGAGAACAACGTGATACTGTTCAAGTTTACTGGAATGATATCAAAGTTTTCCAATCTGAGATTCTAACACCCCTGACTCTGTTTTTCTGCCGGGCCACAGAGACGAGTCTTCGCATGTCGGACTCCGCCTGAGCGCTCCGTTTTCCTGATTCTTTGAAAGCATCACGCTGGCTCCCGGCCATTTTAAAGGAACCTCTGAATCATTTTAATGTGCTTGTTTTGAAGCATTTCCTTGTAAAATAGACGACGGATGAAGTGCACTTTACTGTAAGATGATGATGTTACACAGAGTTACAGGCTGAGAGGTCAAAAGGTCACATCATTTCATTTTAAATAAACTTTAGGCACATAACCTGCACAGACACATTACTGAGAGCATGTGGCCGTTAGTGGGAGTGAGGACGTGGGTTCTTAGTTTTTATTATTTCAGTTGGTTATTTACGTCGTTTTCTGTTTGTTTGTGTTTCCTGTTAAAGTGTCAAATCGTCTTTGACGACTTGTTTAAAAAAAGAAAAGCCACTCGGAGTTGTTTTTAGGAAGTGCCTGTGGAGCTGCAGAGAGTGACGTAGAAGTCTTAAAAATGAAACTGCAGAACAATCTCCACTGAAACCTCTGACTGCAGACTGATGAGGGAGACTGAACCCAAACAATCACTTTGTTAAAGTTTAAAAGTGCCACTATTGTTCATCCAGAAGTTTAAGTCTAAAAGTCTTCACATGTATTTTTAGCTGACATGTTTACTTGAAAGAATCCACAGATGATGTAGTGATTATCAAAGTTATGGTTATTTTTTTATTTGTTAAAACTGATGAAGCAAACAACAGATCAGATACAGCATTGAAACTAGGGCTGAACAATTAATTGTAAATTAGATTAAATCCCAATATGGCTTGTTGCAATTTTCAAATCACAGAAGGTTCAATATTTTAAGCCCAAAATGTGTTGAACATTTTGGCATTGTGATGTAGTTTTTTGCAATTTCATGCCTATTTTTTTACCTCTATTCATACACTTTTTTCCCCACTTTTGGACCATTTTTACCTTTTTTTTAACCCTCGTTTTTACAACTTTATGCCTATTTTGCCCCCATTCATCTTTTTTTTGTCACTGTTAGAACCATGTTGGGAATTTTTCCCCCTTTTTTTTTTTTTTTTTTGCAATTTCATACCTATTTTGCTTCTGTTCATCACTTCACTTTTTCTCTAATCTTTTATCCATAGATTAATTTAATGTTATATTGGTTTTACTATAAAGAGATCTGCTGCTTATGTTTGTTTAAGAATACATAAGATGAGGAACATTAAAACAATTGCAGATTAAATCGCAATATTGGGGGGAAAAAACACAATTAGATAATTTTCTCAAATCGTTCAGCTCTAATTGAAACAGATGTTTGTGACTCGGGGGTTTTCAAATGTGAATTACATTTTCAACACTTGCCTTTGAATTTGAAAGCAGCATTTTAGGCCAAATTTACATAAATATTTAAGCGCTTAAGATCCTACAATACAGCTGATCCTCGGTTTAAAGCTCATTCAAGTTAATCTTCAAGGTTTTGGTTTCGACTGACTGCACTGTTGAGAGTGTTGTTTTTTTAATTTAATCCATTCCCAGACAATTATGCTATTGACTACAATAGCATGGGTTATTGAGATGCAAAAGTTATTTTTTTTAGCTCAAAGCAAAACTTCACCATACTTCAAGACAAAAAAATACACCATAAACATTCCTGGTGTCATTTATTAAATAATGTGAAGTGCTCAGAGAGTTAAAACCTCTCCGAGACTTTTCTGACAGAGTTAGACGAGTTGTTTGCTAACATGTGAAAAGCAGCCAAATCATGCCATGATGACAAACACTCAGAAAAAATTCTCCACAAAAACCTTGCAATCAGAAAATTATTTTGTTCACACAACAAATAGACAAACAAACTCTGGCAAAAACAAAGCCTTCTTAGCAGAAATAAAATATACATAAATGTGTTTAAAAAAGACACTTTCATAAGATGGAGTGTTTATCTGCTTTATGTGGTAATGCTAGAAAAATAAATCTTAAAGATGCTATGAGGAGTTTCTAAGTAATTACAAAAAAGTCTCACTTTTAGATATATGCCTGATGGAAATACACACTTCAAGATGAGCTTTATAGCATCTAAATAGGTTATCTATAAATGCTATTCCTTAGCTTCACGGTCGGGTTGGACAGGGCTGGACTGGCCTGGATACTCAACTTCAGGAACAAGACAATTAAAACTAGAGCAAATTTATAAGAAAGTTTTAAAAAAAGAGATTTTTCAAAATTGCTTGTTTGTTTGTAAGTTGTTGTAAAAAATTCGTAGTTGCTAAAAGAGAAAAGATCATTCGTGGCTTGCATCCTGTAAGTTGTTTTAAAAAGAACACGTCTTTACTTTTGGGTCACGTTTCTTACAGTCGCAACGCTGCATTAGCATCACCTTAGCAGAGTCTTTATGTCCTCATAGCACCTTTAAAAACTCTCCATGGAACAAAACTCTCCATGGAACAACTACCTGGAAATAGATTCTTATATTAAAACATACTGAATTTTAAATAAAATAACATTTATTCTTAATTAAATTTTGTGAATTTATCTTAAAATTTATGTTTAATCACCTTTTTAAGCTTTTGGTAATGTTAATACCACAAACCCTGACAGTTTGAATCAACACTCGATTCATGTTTTTGACTCACTGACTAATTCAGCGGAGATTCCCAGAGTTTTTCTCATGTTAAGTTCAGCTCGGTGTGATTTTAGTTTCACTCCCAGGGGTTTCTTATCCCAGCGTGTTGACTCACAGGTGCACAGCTAACATGGAGAAATGCGTAATTAATAACAATAAAAATATTATTTTTGGCGTAGAATCAAAGATTGTTGTTTCTCTAAGAGTCACCAATTTAAAAATGATCGCACAGATTCACTTTGTTTGTTCTTATCTGTGGATTTATCCAATAACATTTGCATGACAAAACTCTTGTCAAATTTTAAAACTCGCGCTTTTTAAATATGACATTCTTTACTGTCCTTCTTGAGAGTTTAAATGAAGTCTGATTACAAACTCAAGTCCACCAGGACATGAAGCTGCAGCAGAGCTAACGAGCCTGTGAAAGATTTAGCAGCACTTGAAATAAGAAACGTCAGCATTGGCAGCATTTTTATTGACACCAAAATCAGTTATACATTAAATATGCAGCATTTGTTTCACACGAAAGCATTTGACTCTGAAAGTTGGCATTAAACATCTGAATACTGTAACCACTACAGCCCAGAAGTACCCGATTTCAGGAATGTTTGCACGCTCTCCAACAAAAATGTAAGAAAAAGTAAATTGTAAAAATAGTTTATTTGTTATATAGTTTTAGAGCCACTCCAGCACCGTTTCCAAGACGTATTCACAATAAAAACAGGTTTTCTTTTAGGCGAGGATGAAGTTTTCATATTATTCTTACTTCTGTCTTCATTTTCTCTGTCCCAGTAACACATGTACTGATAATTTACATCTGGACAAATCTTACAAGTGTTACTTTGATTATGACACCAACATAATTCAAATAGATCTTGTGGTTGCAGAGATACATTCTTTTTTTATGAGTTTTATTTTGCTCAAAGCCCCTTTCACTATTTTTTCCTCAGTTTTATTAAAATATATCATCAAACTTTAGTGAATATTGCTATTATGACTTAAATTAAATGATCATTATGTAGTCATGTAGTCTACATAAACACTGAAAGCTGCAGTATTTTCACATTAGGCAAGGAAAGTTTATTTGTAGAGCACAATTCATACACAAGGCAATTCAAAGTGCTTTACAGAGCAAGAACTTTACGTTAAAATTACAATACAAAATAAAAACAAAAATAATAATAATAAAATGAACCTATACTAACATGGAACTCCTTTTTTTCAGTATTTATTATGGTTAAAAAAAAAAACCAAATACATACCCAGAGTGCATTTCTGAACTACCACTTCCAGAGGCTCAATTTTAAGTGTTTATATTTTCAATACTGCCAAACTCACAAATAGAATTAGAGCAAGTCCAGAAAATAAAATCCCTTTTTTTTTGGTTTAGAAATCTTCTGCAAATAAATTAATCAATTTATTTGATATATTGCCCAGCCCTAGACTGGGGTAAACTCCCAAGAAGGCAGAAAATAGTGTTCCCGATATTCTATGAGCTTATGAATAAATTAAATAGAATATTAAATAAATAAAATAATTAGCCTAGCGCTGATCGGTTCAGCTGCAGCACGACTTTACCTCCGCGGTTTGCCTCCCAGGTGGTTAATGGTTCATTTTTCCTTCTCTGTTCGAGCGTTTACGCTGCTGTCGAGTGTGTTTGTGTTTTTATTTCCTGGTGATGGAGTGAATCTAAGCTGCCTTTTTAATCTGAAAGAAGAAATGTTTACTGGGATTAAAGCTTCCAGAGACGTGCAATGAAGCCTTTGAGAGGAGACTGAACCCCGTCTGTGTCTTACTTTCTTCTTTGTGACCTTTTTCTGTTTTTAATGATGTTTTGTCTCATTTTGAGTTTAAGTGACCTTGTTTACCTGCACAGTGGCTTCAGTGAAGCTCGGTTTTATTGCAGAATAATAATCAGATGTTATTTTTCTAAACTGTTGGAGAGGGAGTGTGAGCTCTGTTAATGAACTGCTGTCTTATTATGTTGATGTTTGTCCGACTGTCACGCTGCTCTCTGGGAGCAGACCTCATGTTTTTATCATTTTAGGGATTAGAGATCGAGGTAGTCCGGTCTGTGACTCATGTTGGTCTTTATAGGAGTAGAGGACTTCAGTCTGTCTCTGGACGAACTCACAGGATCCACGTCCTGACTGACGATCAATAAAGACACTAAAACAAAAGCTGCTGTGCTTCTGCTCTTATTTCAGTGTCTCTGTGGTGTAAGCTGCAGCTCTCCTGACTCAGTATGTGTCGACTGTTTTACTAATTTACAGGTATTTGACTTTACAGAAGTTCTGGTAAGCAGGTCAACAACACAACACCTCTGTTCAGGAGTAGAAGTTGGAGTATTCCCCCAAATTCCACTGCACGCAAAAGCACCGCGCAGCGCACTTGGAGCGTACTGCGAAGCACTTCGCTCCCATTGTAGTCTATTGGGCAAATTCCACTGCACGCGCTGCAGCGCATCAGCGCCACTTTGCTGAAGCGCCAAGGCGTGAGAAACTTGCTTCAGGTCTATTTTCTGTGCGACCGCTTCCAAACCTCGTAAATTCCCTGTCGTTAAGAAAGCACCAGACAGGAAGTCACCGTGTGAAGTAACCGGAAGTTTCAAAATAAAACACAATGCGCGGACTCTTGCACGTAAATTTCCTCAATTGTTTGTCACTATGTCAAAACCGGAGGCACGAGCATCAGGTCAGCAGTCGGTCAAAGGCAACACGACACCATGGACGAAGAAAAGTGAATCGTAGAGGTACAGAAACATATAAGACTGTATGCATGACACCAAACATCTTTTCTACAAGGATAAAGATGGATAGAAGTTGAATAAATCACAAAGCTGTGTGGTTGAGACCAGCAAAGGGACCTTAGAGAAGTGAAGTGAAGTGTTTATTTCTTTTCTCAGTCTATAACATGTTTTATGAGCGTGTGACATCGCTATTCTCATGAGAGCCTTTGGCTCTCCGGGGATCAGCCCTCCCCCTACGGGGCTGCGCGCCGCGGCACTTCTGGGCGCGCCGATTTCAGTGGGGTTTGCCTGTCGGAGCAAGATTGCGGTGGTTTTGCATGCAGTGGAATTTGGGGGTAATACTGGTAAGGGAGGAAGTTAATGGTACGTTCCAGTTGTAGTCGGAAGTTGGAATTTCCGAGTTCCAAGAAGGAAACTGCAACTGGAACGCCCCCCGTGGAACTTGGGAGAACCTCACTGCCCCCGAGTTGACAATTGAACATGGCTGCCCCCTGTAATAATCCATTTATTAGCACTTCTGACTCATGTGTGTCACGCTAAATCATCCATATACATAGTATTCGTCGAATTATATTTACAAAAATGTTGCAATAGTGATATTTACATTCTTCATGTGGTATTTGTGAACAGCAACATAGGGCGTGGTAACAACGGCTAGCAATAGCCTGGTAGATTGGCATGTTTTCTCTGACTTTTTAACTGGAACGCTGATAACTCGGAGATGAAGTCACTCCCAGTTCCCTCTTCCAAGTTCCAAGGTTAATGGAACGCAGCATAAGTTAAGATCGCACTTCTTTTTTTTCGCTGCACCAGGGCGATGGCGATCAGCAGCAATGTAACGCTAACTGACGTGATCGGCCTGCTGACGTTAGATAAAGGCAAAAAACATGCAGCGGCAACATCTTTTGATTTGTGAAGCCCTAGTCTGTAAGACTGAGGCTTTCTGCTCTTTGGTGCCCTCTGTGGTCATTGAGTGTAACAAATAAACCATGTGGACTGTAAAGGTACAATCTGATCATGTTTCTTTTCAGGCGTGAGCTGTCGACTGTGTTCTCATGTGTGTAACTTCAACCTAGTAAATTAACAGGTGTTTGTTTGGGACCTGGCAGGTAATTGGAACCCGGCTTTTATTTGGTATTTTACAGTTTTTATCATCAATATAAATGATGAATAATGTGTTTTGTGCTTTTGATCATTGATTCCTTCACTGCTGTCTATAATGTAAATAGTGAATATTGCACTGAAGCTTGATTCGGAGAAAATCGTGAATTAAATTGAAATCGCAATTAGATCTTTTCCTAAAATCGTTTAGCAAGGTTCTAGTTCTTGTATTCCTGTAAAGACAAGGCCCAGGAAATTATCAGGATTTCATTCATGTAAGCAAACCTACAATTTCTCAGGCCACAAATGTGATTATGATGTCATAGCTATACAGACTCCACCTACATGTGTTTTCTGATCCTCACAGGAAGACGCCATGACTGCTTGGAAACTCTTCTCCTTATCGTGACCTTCCCGCTCCTACAGGTTGGTGCGTTTCCAAAGGGGAGGATAGAAAAATGTCACTATAGCTTAATAGATACCAAGATGTGATGAAGATGGTAAAACTCACTAGGACATGGAGCTTTGACTCATCAAAGTGTCTTTACTTTAAAGTTAAATCATGCTCTGGTGATCTCTTGATTCTGTTCTTAAAGGGATACGCCAACATTTATGTTGTTTTCATGTCTTGCCTCACTCAAGAGTCCATTACAAGCAGATAGACTCCATTCTTTCAACTGTTTGTGCAGTAACAAGGAAGAGACAGGCAGAGCTTGTCCACTGCTAATTAGCTTAGCTCAAATTCTGGGAGTCAAGGGGAAGTGTTTGCCTGCTTCTGGCTACAGTCATCAGATAAACTCTTCAGGAACTCGAAATGGTCTTGTGTGCTAATTTTTTACCATGTTATGTTACGTCATCTTTTACTATCATTGTATTAACTTTATTCGTAAACAGGGTTTTTGTTTTTGACATACTTCGCGCTGGTTTGCACTGGAGATGTCACGTTTGCAAAACCACTGTGGAAGTAGGTCAACAAAACAAAACCACTGTTTACAAGAAGGATTATGGCCGACTTTGTAAGAGAGAACATGGGTGATTTTTTCAGGGTTCAGTTACATTTGTATTTCTTTCAAAAATAGTCAACCAATCAATCAATCTTTTTTTTATGTATTTTTTGGGCATTTTGTGCCTTTATTGATAGCAGAGAGACGGTGGATAGGCTTGTGAAAGGTGGGAAGAGTGTAGGGGCAGCAACTCTGCAAATTGGTCACAGGTGGGATTCGAACCTGGACCAGCAGAAGCAAATACATGGGGTGCCTGGTTGCTAACCACTCCACCAAACCAGCACCCCCAATCAACCAATCTTGAAACACTAAAGCTTTATTCATATAGCACTTTTCATACAAAAAAATATAGCACAAAATGCTTTACAAACAGAAAGATGAATTAAAATGAAGGATTTATGACCCAAACCCACTCCACCCAGCCCTTGAACCCACCATACTGCAATCCATACAATGTTGATAAATAGCATCATAGAAATAATAATAATAATAATAAATTGAAATGAAGTAAATAGAAAAATAGAAAAACTAGAAGTAAAATGAGGAAAGATAGAAAAGATCAAAAATAAGAAGATATAAATGGGCTGTAATTAGGATAAATAAAAACATTTAAAGGTAATTCAGGTAAAAGCTGGACTAAAAGGGTAGGTTTTGAGTGTGTTTTTAAAGACATTAACATTAGGTGCTAGTCCTCAGTTAGCTTAGCACGTAGCTTAGCATGATAGCACATCATCAATGCTGCAGCACATCAACAGTAAACATCCGGTCTGTGTGCAAGTCCTTAGAGCGACACAACAGGATGACACTCATGATACATCAACAGAAGCAGCTAATGTGATCAATAACTGAGATATGGGCTAGTAAATAACCTACTTTGATTATGGCTCCGTGTAAAGGCTGGTTCAGAACGTAAATCTATGCGGAGGCTACTTGCCCAGAATCATGTATATTTTGTTCACATACTTTTCACATCCAATAACTTTACATTTAATTTGATTGCAGAGAGTAGAAGAGGAAACACTGACAGTGAGTAGAGGAAGCAGGTGTAGGGAATGCTTTCATATGTTATAGAAATATACATTAGCTAGTTAAATGATCTTAGTATCTAAGTATGAGATTATTTGGTCCCAGAAATAAAGTAAGCAAAATAAGATCATCAATATGGTACAGTAGTAAAGGCAATCATTTAGCAAAAAGGGATAAGCATGAATACAAATAAAATAAAAATAACCAAACTTAAAAAAAATACTGAAAAAAGCAAGATATGGCCCAGAGTAAAAATAAATAAAAATGTAACTGTTATCCGATTACTCGATTAATCGCCACAATATTTGATAGAGTAATTGATTACAAAAAGAATCGATAGTTGCATCCCTAGAGAGTTCTGATCCAGAGGAAAGTTCACGAGAGAAGGCAGGTGGGGAGTGTAGGCAGAGGCAGGGTAACACTTCCCATTGACTCCCAATGTCTAAGCTAAGCTAATTTGGCAGTGGACGAGCTCTGCATGTCCTTGACTCGGCTTCAGTCTTACTCAGTGTCTCTACCGTCTGATAACTGATGACATGGAGCGAGCTTTGGAGAGTTCTGATCCAGAGGAAAGTTCACGAGAGAAGGGGGGGTGTAGGCAGAGGCAGGCTAACACTTCCCATTGACTCCCAGTGTTTAAGCTAAGCTAATTTAGCAGTGGATGAGCTCTGCATGTCTCTTCCTTGTTTTGTTGTCTGCTTGTCATGGACTCGGAGTTAAAAGTGAAGTCACGCTCAGTTGGTCTTGTTTCCGTTTGCTTCCATGTTGCTCCTCAAACCCCCGCTGTGCTGTTTTCATGAAGGTCCTCATCCTCACAGCAGATGGAGGATGAAGATGTTCCTGAGGATCGAGGAGCTCTCCGGGGTGTCGAACACTTCCTTGTAGAAATGTCCGACATGGTTCTCCCTCATAAATACTGAAAGCTACACTCCGACCGGAAACCTCTGATCACTCATGAATATTTCCTCAGGCATGGCTCTCCATCACGCCGCTGGAGCTCCATCACGCCGCTTCGTGGAGGATATAAACCAGAGGAGACGGATGAGGAGATCAGAGGGTGACTTTTGAGCAGCAGAACCAACAGGACGATGGAGGAGGAGACACAGAAGAGGGAAACAGCGTCTTCTGACAGCGCCTACGGGTCATCGGCGGAGGACGGACAGACACCGACGTCCATCGTCCACCCGTACAATGAAGACCTGACGCACAAGGTAAAAACCAGATGGGCTGTTTTATAACGAAACGGTGAAGGTCGTTATCTGAGGCCAAAGATAAACCATCAGTCCAATTACATATGTGTATAAAATTGACAATAAAGGCAAATTTTAGATTTTAAATCACTTGTAAAATTCATAAATGAACTTTAGAACAAGGAGATAAAACTGGCGAAAGACTTTATTACTTCTTTACTTTTGTTTTCACAGTTCAGACATGCTGTATCTATAACAGTACAAACTAATAAATGCAACAACATATTTGTCTAAAATTAATAAAGGCAGAGTTTGGATTTTAGATCACCTGTGAAATTCATAAATGAACTTTAGGACAATGAGATGAAACTGGCAGGAAAGACTGTCATGCTTTATTATGATTAATATGTCTTTTTGTTGGTGTTACTATCAATATTGTACGGAAGAATATTAGGGCCATGTAAGATGGAGAGAATCATTTTGGGATATTTGACATTAAAGTGGAAGTTTCAGGATTAAAATTAAAATGAGGAGAATAAAGATGAATAAAAATTTTGTGTAAAAAGTGGAGATGTCGAGAAAAAAGTCAAAATTAAAAAAAAGAAGTGGTAGTGTTAAGATAAAGTCGAAATACACTGTATGTCAACTTTATTCTTGACAATTCGAATTTTATCACAAAATTGTAATTCAACTTTATTCTTGATATGCTATATGATATTCCAGATATGCTGTATCTATAACTAACAGTACAAACTAATAAATGTAATTAAATCATCATGAATCTAATTACATATTTGTCTAAAATCAACAATAAAGTCAGATTTGAGATATAAGATCAAGTGTGAAATTTGCAAATGAACTTCAGGACAAGGAAACACTGTCATCCTTTATTATTTATATGTCTTATTTTTATTGATATTTTTACTAATGTTATTGTGATGTTTTAAACTTTATTTCGTCTTTACTTTTGTTTTAACAGTTCAGATATGCTGTATCTGTAACTAACAGTACAAACTAATGTGATAAAATCGGCATGAGTGTAACAACATATTTGTCTAAAATTAACAATAATTAGATTTTAAATCAGGTGTGAAATTCATAAATGAACTTTAGAACAAGGAGATAAAACTGTCAAAAAACACTGTTATCCTGTATTATTATTTATACGTCTTATTTGTGTTTGTATTGTAACTACCGGTAATAACATTGTAATTTTTTAAACTTTACTGCTTTTGTTTTTAAAGCTCAGATATGCTGTATCTATAACTGACAGTACAAACTAATGAATGTGATAAAATCAATGTTTATTTTCACTCTTGAGCACTGTAATACAAAATAATGAACAGATGACAAATTTATCTAGTAAATAGACACCAGACACCATCTTCTGTTAAAGATGAAATCAGTGAATTAAAAACATTTTGATTCGTTTCTTTAGTGTAATTTGTCCTATAGCTCAGTGCGTCGCTCCATGATAAAGACGTTTGGCTCAGTCTGTGCTCAAGTGTTTGTCGAACAGTTTAAGTCGACGGATGATTATTTCATGACTCCTTTATCAAAGTTTGATGCTGCATGTAAACGCTCTCAGGACTCTCAGCAGAGAGGATGTTAGCAGCTCACACAGATGTATAAATACAGTTTATTTATTACCTCTGCCAGTACGGTTATGTTTTTACCTGCATGTCTTTGTCCGTTTGTTAGCAAGATTACAGAGAAACTTTTGCGTTTGTGTTTGTGTTGAGTTTGACAGCGATCAGCTGAGCAGCTCGTCCTCGACTCCTGGCTCTGATCGGACAGACCAGGTGAAGGATTTGGTGTTTTGTGCCTCCTCCTCCTCCTCCTCCTCCTCCTCCTCCTCCTCCTCCTCGTGTCTCTTCCTCTTTAACTGAGGTTGAAGGAAACAACGCGAGTGATGTTTTGATGTGGCGTTCTGTTTTGTTGCTCTATGTTAATATGAACTCCTCTATGCTACTGCCCTGTGATTGTTCCTGTCTGCAGACCATCCTGGTGGGCGACAGCGGCGTGGGGAAGACGTCTCTGCTGGTGCAGTTCGATCAGGGGAAGTTCATCCCAGGATCGTTCACCTCCACCGTGGGCATCGGATTCACCGTGAGTGCAAACGCTCTAACACCTGAACTCACCTGAACTCACCTCTGCTCACATCCTTCCTTCTGTCCTGTGTCCTGTGTCCTTCTGTCCTGTGTCCTACTGTTCTTTGAGCTGCAGCATGAATCGGTCCATCATCGAGTGCCTCTCGTCTTCATATCTGTTTCTGTGTAAACGACGTCTGTGCTGCTGTTAATCAGCTCTTTAACGAGCCCTGTGATTAGGGAAGGGATTTTACTGATACCAGTGCTGTTAACGATCCTGCTAATCGATCCAATTCTTTAACAATTCCCTTATTGATTCCTGCAGGTTTTCAGTGTCAACAATGTCAAACACACGTCACAGCATAGATAACTGCTGTAAGCTGCTGGTGTTTCCACTCACTTAAGGTTGTGCAGTCGGCGCCTTTTGTAAAAAATTAAGCCACAAATCTGACGCTTCTGAACCCTGTCAGTGGAAGGAATTGATAAGGGAGTTGATTAGCAAAAAGACTCATGATATCCCTAGCTGTGGCTGCATGGTTGTTATAATCGGTAGTGTTTGGATCTCCTCTGATGTGTGAGGAGGAGGAGGGATGCTCGGATCGCTGGCTGGATGATTTTTGAACTTGATGTTGTTGGTTTGAGCTGCAGAGCTGCTGTTTGGCCTTCTTTCTTTCTTTCTTTCTTTTTTTGTACTTTTTTTAAGGGATGCACCAAAATGAAAATTTGTGTTTAACTTTTGCCCTGAACTTTTTAAGTTCTGTTTGAGATTTAAAGATTCTATGAGGAGTTTCAAAGTAATTACAAAAAGTCTGACTTTTAGACATATGTCTGATTGAAATACACACTTTAAGATGAGTTTTATAGCATCAAAATAGGTTATCTATAAATGCTGTTCCTTAGCTTCGCGGTCAGGTCGGACAGGGCTGGGCTGGCCTGGATGCTCAACTTCAGGAACAAGACAATTAAAACTAGAGCAAATGTATATTATTCGGACACGTCTTAGAGCACCGGGCTGTAAGTAGACATATATAGCCGGCTACAAAACTACGATACTAAGTTTTCCAAAAACTGCTTATTGTCACACATCAAAAACTACCGCTACGTAACTAGAAAGAGATACATTACCTCGTCACTTTGCATCCTGTAAGTTGTTAAAAAAGAAGTTGTAAAGCAATGCAGAGTTCTGAGGAAGGTCCGAGCTGCATTCATTAGCATCACAACAAACACACGCTTTGGCTTGGGTCACGTCCAAGTAGGAAACTGCAACTGGATCGTTCCCCCAAGTTGGAATTTCTTACTGGGAACTCGGTGAAACCTCACCACCCCCGAGTTGACAATGGAAGATGGATGCCCCCAGTGTGAACAGTTATTTAGCTCCTGTAATAATCCATTTATTTGCACTTCTGACTGGGGTGTGTCGCTCTAGATCAGCTGTATACATAGTATTGTTAGACTTATATTTACAAAAATGCTGCCATAGTGATAATCACATTCTTCATACAGAAACACAGGGCGTGCTAACAACAGCTAACTATAGCCTGGTAGATCGGCATGTTTTTTTCCGACTTCAACTGGAACGCTGATAAGTCAGAGATGATGTCACTCCCAGTTCCGAGGTTACTGGAACGCAGCATTATGACAGTTGTCGTGCGTGCTCATGGGTAGCAGAGTCTTGATGTCGCCGGGAACAGATTCTCCTCACAGTCTCAGAATTCCACAGGTGTATGTCTTGCACTGAGAGGGATGACTGCCCAAATGTTGTCCTGCACCTTTGGATTGAATTGGATGGAGATGTAGTTTGTTAGGATTCTACTGCACTTCTTGATGTTTAACTCGAGCTCCCTCTTTAAAGCGCTCATGGTGAAAATGTGGCAGAGCTGCTGTGTTTGTGGCTCAAAGGCTCAAAGGTCACTATGATTTCAGATTTTGTCATAAAGCATGAAGGAAGCATCATCTTCATCTTCATCTCTGATCATCTCTGATCATCTCTCCACCTTACAGTCTGGTCATCAGTCATTTGTGCAGGAGTTGAAGGTTTATTTTTTCCGCCTGATGAAGGAAACAAACCGATGAGCGCTCAGGTCTAAATCGAGTTGTTGTTTTCGTCTGCGTTAATCAGAGCTGACTCAGCACGCCGGTGTCAGAGGTCGAGGTGCCGCCTGCAGCAGAGCGATGACGAGCTCAAACTCGACGTGACAGGATGGTTATGTAACCGAAGAGATCTTTGACTGAGTGTCACCACAGAGCAGAGAGGGCGCACTGTTCCTCACACGACCACCAGGGGGAGACAAACACCAAGATTGTAAACTGCAGGAGCCAAATGTCTTCATTTTAACACATGGAAGGATAATTATTTTATTTTAGATTAGGAGTGAACAAATTATGAAGAAGACAAATTAAAACACACAGAGGATCTATTTAACCTGGACTGAGGAAAATATTTTAAAAGAATATATTCAAATATAAAGAGTTTGTCCTTCTGTCCTCTTAAAAAAATAAAAAAAACCCATCTGAACAGTTAATTCAAACATCTATTGAGTGAAATTATTAAATTCTCATAATCATTCAATACTTAAATTATGCCCCACAAGTGTGAAAGAAGTTTCTCATAATTACACACTTACAAAAATGTATTTACAATAATGAGATAAAATATCATAATTCTGATATACTGATTGATACCTCTGGGATAAAACAACAAAATCATGCAGTAAGAAGTCACATCTATGAGGTCAAATGTTCAACTTTAAAATATAAAATCCTTACAAATAGTCAAAAGGTTATAATGGTGAGATTAAATGCTGCATTTATATGATTCATAAGACAAGTTATAATCGCTAAGAAATAAAGATTTGTAATTATGGTGTGATAAAACAATCATATGATAAAATAGAACAGGATAAACTGGCATAAATGCATTATTATGAGATTATGACGTATAATCATGAGTCAAATTATCATAAAATTATTGGAGAAATGAAGAGAAAAAAGTAAAAATAATAGACTTAAAAGAAAATATGGGATACAGTTTAGTCCTTAAGATACAGGAAGTCATATATACATAAAATCAGGAGTTACAGTGACTTTATATCAGGATGAAATTTCCTTATTTATAAATATGTGACCAAGTCAAAAACCTGAGTAGTAAGTCGTCGATTATATTGGATGTTATAATGTTTTTAAAAGTAATCATTATGGAACAACAAATAAAAACTTAAAATACTTCATACTATTATTGATTTTCTTGTCCTTTTGATCTTTATGTCTAAGTCGTGACTTTTTTTTCTTATTTCAAAGATTTTATTTTTGCAAAATGATTCTGACTTTTAGCTTCTAAAACACATCTTGTGATTCTGATCATCTTGAATATTTTTTCTGTATGTTATTAAAGTTTATCAAGATTTTTTTTCCTATTTTATTAAGACTTGATTTTAACTTAGTTGCTCAATAATATAACTATTTATCATTTACTTATAAACTTCTCTAATAATTATTAATTGTACTTTCTTTGTTTAGATTTTTTAATTTTATTTATGCCTTCTTTTATCTATTTTATTGTACATTTTATTTAATAGTATATTAGTTTTTGTGTTGAAATAAGATTTGTAAGCTTAAAGGTGGGTAAACTCTGACACACTCTGATGGATGTTTGTCCTCTTAGGGCCTCCATACATAGAAGATATTTTTACTAGGGGTGGGAGGAAAAAATCGATTCACAGTATCAGGATTTTTTTGACGGTCTTTAAATCTTTTTTTTTTTTCATAAATCGTTTTTTTTTCCAAATTTAAATGCTTAATTTTACTCTGTGTTAATAAGCCACTTTTAAATGCAGTCCAGTCTTTTGAAGAGAGAGTATAAACAGCTTGTTAAAATATGTTGCTGAATAAATCCTAAAAACAGACTCACATGCGATGTGTATTTTTCCTGATATAGTCTGTAGGCATCATCATTGTTCATCTTTTTTTCTGGTGTTAAAAAAGCTAACTAAAGATTGTAAAAATCAGCACTATCGTAGAATTGCAATTTAAATTGAATCGGCACCTAAAATATCAAATTGGGAGAAAAATGTATCGTCCCAGCCCTAATTTTTACCACATTTTCAGACCCACTCATGGGCCTCCACCCACAGGTTGAGAACCACTGCACTAGTATACTGTATTTGGCGCTTGATTCATCAACCGGCTGACTTTTTATTTTTTAAGTCTTTGTGTTCACTTAAACAGATCACATGAGCTGTCGAGACAGCGTTTGAATTATTAAAATCACACAAAGTGACCAATGATTATACTCACTGACACATGGAGAAGTGTGCAAAGAGATGGTGAGTAATTCAGGAGGTATTTTAGATCAAATGTTTACATGGACATCGGCTGCACTGCAAAATGACTAACAGACTAATACGGTAACAGCCACGTGACTGCATAGGACAGCGGAGAATGCTTCTCCTTGTGCAAAATGGGGCCCCCGTGGATCAGGAGGGGTGGCACTGGATACAAGAGCAAAAAAAATACAAGAGCAGAAGACATACTGTATGCATACATACATATATCTGTTTATTAGGGGTGCAACAGTACATGTATCTGAACCGTTCGACAGTGGCCTCGGTCCGGTACACCCTGTGAACCAAACAATACGCAATTTTGTATTTATTTATTTGATCAACTTCTGACGAGGTGCTATGTGCTGACAGTTCAGTGAATCTGCATTCGACTACTCTGGGCTGCATTGTCGAGCACAGATCTGCTGAGCTGTGAGCGCAGCACCTCCCCTTTCATTTGGCCAAGCTGCTGAGACAGAAGATGCTACATATGTTAGGGCACTGCAACATGGCGAGTGCTTTACCTTCAGCTGAAACTGAAGACCCTCCACTATCATTCAGATCTGGTGTTTGGGACTACTTTGGCTTCCGTGTTAAGTATGACCCTGATGGTAAGCGTGTCGTGGACAAAAACACAACAGTATGTCGGAAGTGCAACACGATGCTAAACTACGTCGGTGGACATACAACAAACACCGACATCATCCCGGTGTTAAAACAAGTGGAACCAGACAGAAACAACAAGCAGCACACATGCTACAGACTTTACCTGTATCATTTAGACAGCCATTTAAATTATTGAAAATGTACTCTGAGTTGAAACAAATGTTGGTTATTTTAATAAACCACAAGTAAAAAAGGCATTTTGTATCGAAAAAGTATCGAACTGTGACAGAAACATATCAAACCAAACTGAACCTAATCGTTGCACCTATATATGCGTGTGTGTGTATTCTCTATACATAAGAGACATTTTTGACTAATTTCTTGAAGAACATTTTGAAAAAGAATCTTCCTTGCCCTTTATTGTTCGCCTGCTTGTGTCTAATTTTCCTCTTTAATTTTCTGTATTTAAAACATTTAATTGGCTGAAGGGGGCGGGGCCTGTTATTGGTCTCGCCCTCGGGCCTCTGAATGGCTAACACCGCCCCTGCCGGTCTGAACGCACTCAGCTGCTGCTCTGCCCACGCCAGGATGCACAATCTCACCGAGATTTCCGCCTGTTTGACACTCCGCCTGCTGACGCGCACACTTCTCTAAGTTTTCTGCCCTCCGTCTGCTGCTGCTGCGCTCCCGGAGGACTCGGCTCCAGCTCCACAGCTCCGTGGTCTCTCCGTGGTCTCTCCGTGGTCGCTCCGTGGATCCCTCCGTGTCCTTTACGCGCAGTAATGCGAGCAGCGGCGGGGCTGGAGGCTGGCGGACAGCGGCTGTGAGCGGCGCGGGGACCCTGCGCGTCTTTCTCGGACACATCTCGGAGGAATCAGCTGCTCCCTGATCTCTGCTTCGCGATGTCTGCGAGGAAGACCTCACTGACGGACAAGCAGCAGAGCAAGAACGGAACCTCCAAATATGTGCTGGAGAGATGCGCCAGCATCAACGAGTACTATGATATTGCCTTCAAGGTGTGTATGCGCCCCTGTTTGAGAGTGCTCGTGCTTTCTGTGTGTTTATTCACCTGCAGGAGGAACATGCTGGAAGCTTTCTGTCCATCAGAACACTGATGGAAGTAAAGTGTGGATGTTACGCGGAGGTCACCTCCTCCAGCTCAGCTGATGCTGTAGTCTGAATGAGTGAGAAGTGTCCTCAGGTCTCCTCCGCCCTCCTGCTCTGTAAATATTTACTGAGGGCGGACTTGTTGCTTCTTCTTCTTCTTCTTCACCTCCTCATGTTTTTATGAGACTCTCCTGTCAGTGTGTCGGAGACAAAAGAAGTTCAAATCAGGTTCAATTACATGCCTGTCCTCACTGTTTGTGCTGCTATGACTCACTCACAGGTAGGGATGGGCAATATGGCCAAATTATTAGGTACAGTTACAAGTCAGCAAACAAGATGTCAGGCAAGAGGATGTCATTCTGTAGATATCACAAACCAAAGAGATCCCAGCTGGTGTGGACAGCCTCACAAAGATATCATGTTTTCATCAGGTAGATTTATTCATGCAAAGCTTCAAGATCAAACATGGAGGAGTCGACCAATCAGCCTCCTCTGACGCATGGTTTAGACTTGTTAAAAATATAATATAATAATAACTAGAAAAGCACTCGGAGAGCACAGACCTCAGCCAGCACCACAGTCCTCCTCTCCTATGTTGTGATTTTCACCATAAATATTCATAATGATATCTATTTTAGTTCAATAGTTATTCACGAAAATCACATTTTTCGTCATGGCGGATCCAGACGGTGATCCGGATCAACACCAAAATTGAACCAGTTCTTCCTTTTCCCATGCTGAACATTTCCTGAAAATTTCATCAAAATCCATCCATAACTTTTTGAGTTATTTTGTTCACAGACAGACAAACAAACAAACTCTCCCGAAAACATCACCTCCTTGGCAGAGGTAATAAACTTTATAGCACTTTTCAAAACAGGGTTACAAAATACTTTACAGACCAAATATATATTTCTATATATATATATATATATATATATATATATATATATATATATCTATGTGCACAGACATATGTGCATACACATTCACATGAGAAAAAAAGAAAAACAGAAGAGAAATGAGAGGAATACAATAACAGAAATTGTAAGACTAAAAACAGAATAGGTGAAGCACATAAGAGCCAAAAATGACAGAAGCAGAGAACAAAATAAATAAAGGATTAATAACACCTAAGATAAAAAGGAAGAAAGAAATTAAATAGGCTTAATCTACCAAAAAAATATAAGGAAATAGGAGATAAAATAAGAGTAAATACAACCAAAAAAAAAAAAAGTTAAAATGATTTTTTTTAAGAAAGAATAAAAGATGCTGCCTGTGAAACTGTTAAAGACTAGAAATAAAAGCTGTGTCAGATGATTAAAAGCACTGTCAGGTGATATCTCCTGTAAAAGCACATAAATAAAAATGTGTTTTTAAAAGAGATTTATATATTTTATATATTTATATGAAAGAGATTATATATTTTTCTCTCTATGACTGGTTTCAGCAAGAATTTGATTGTCCAAAAACGCTCCATCCAACACTCAAGCAGCTTCAGCCAAACTTAACTTGTTACCATGACACTCCATAACAAATAAAAAATCACATTAATGTTTATGCACTTCATTAAAATGGAGCGTTTGTTAAAAGCAAACCACTCTAATTTTATCATTTAACAGGGTTAGCAGGACTAAACCATCAGGCTCTTAATGTCAGACTGTGTGCTGCTGTTAAAACCACAACAGAAAAGTTTTGATGACGGCAAATCCAGGAGAATTTATCCTTTTCTTGGTGTGGGATCAAAAGGTTTTAAAAAGCTAACAGTTGATTAGCTGATGAACATAAAATGCACAAAAACTTGGGACAATATAAACTAGAAAAGGCAGAAATGTTTCTGAATAAAATAGCAAAATAACTTAAAATAGATGGTGTTGAGTTTGACAAACACAAAAAAGTTTTTAAGAATAACAGATTATATATATAAATTGTAATATTATTAATGGGTTAAATATTCAAATAATAATGAAGGTAATAATAATGACTTTTGGCTTTTTAATTCCTACACGTAGAAAATATTAGTTCCTTTAGTTTGTTTGTCGTTATTTCTGTATCCTAAAACATTGACAGAAATGTTCTTTAACAAATGAAAATATTCCTGCTTTTATTGACCTCTGCCAAACAGTTGAGCTGGGAGTTAAAGGGTTAACATAAAGTTTTTTGATCTTATTGTTGAAGTAAACACATGATCAACTTAAAAACAGGTCACTTTTTGTTGTTGCTGATTCAAAAATGTATAAAATTCAAACATCAGCACGACAGCAATCATAAAATAAGAAATTACACTTTAACTCAGATTATTTATTTAGATCCTGTAGATTAGTTACCTACTTTAGTGTGTATTTATTCATTTTAATCAACATCTCATTTTGATTTGTTTTTCTCTCCTGTATTGGACGTGTATCTTCTCTGTTTCTCGGTTTTTGTCCACCTGGCTGCTCACCTGGTGTTAATCATATCAGAGAGTCAGTGTCACAAACACGATGAAGCCTCTGCTGAAGCTTTTGTTATTTGGATTTTATGATTTTATTGATCTGATTTAATCAGTGAAGTGGACAGAATGTTCCTTCTACTCTTTCATGCATGAATTGTTAAATCGCAGAGGAATACTTTTTTCAGTGCTTCTTTTCACTTTCAAACAAGTTAAAATACTTGGTAATTTTTTTCAGTGTTATATTTTGAAGTAGTTTTACATCTGTCCACTTCACCGTGCATCAACAAAGTTATTTAGTGGATCTTAATAAAAATTCACAAACACGTCTCTGACAAACATTTATTAGTAGTAAATAAAGAAAAAGTAAAATCTTAAGCATATGTATTATTGCTGTTTAATCAAACTATTTAATTGTGAATTACACCAAATTTTAAAATAAAAAATACAAAATTATGTGAAATCTAAATACCAAATTTGCCCTTCGTCGGCTAATTTGGATTTTGGATGCAATATCTTAATATGGGGAAAAAAAGTGCAAAGCTGTTTTGGTATGAAACTTGAGACAAGAGTTTGGGAGTTCACCAACTGGTAGTTGGACATGTTACTGAAAGTAAAGTAAAGGGTATGAAATTTATTCCAAATATCTGTATACTGTAGTGAACACAATGAATAAAAGGGTTAATGAACCTCCAAAGTCTGTTTTTGAGAGATGTTACAGATGAATATATCTCATGGATTTGTGACACAGTCCATCCAGAGTGTTGCAGTAAACATGAACTTCAGCTCTTCTTAAGGAAATGACCCTTTTCCACGAGCACGCCTTGGCCCTACTCTACTCGGCTCTACTCGATTAGCAGCGTGTTTCCACTAGCCTGGTACCTCCTAAAACAAGCTAGTTTTAGTACCTACTCTGCTCTGGTTCCAAGTGAGCTGAGTCGATACTAAAAGATGACGTCATCGACTGCCGGCTACTGATTGGTCAGACAATGTCCTCATTGATGAGTCATGAGCGCGAAGACCTAGCATGCTAGCGGTAGCTACCATTAGCTTACCCTCATACGTCTTTTCTTTGCAGCTGGATTGCTCTCGTCCTCGGCTTCATTCTGTTGTATAGCTTCCAAAACTCTCCTGAACTTCTCAAGGAGTATTTCTTCTTACCACCTGCAGCCTTCTTTTGCCCTCCTTTTTTACTCGGTTTGTGACAAAAAGACACAGATTGTTGTGTTGCGCCCAAAATGACGTCACCATAGAGCCGCTCAGCTGTTTACAGCGACACTGCACCCCGTTGGGCAGGCGACTGGGGCTAATGGAAAAGCAGCACAAGGCGAGTAGAGTCGAGTAGAGTAGGGCTAATGGAAAAGGGCCTAAAGTGAACGTGGTTGAAATCCATTCAGTGTTTGTGCTACATTATTAAATAATAACTTTTCTCGATAACGTAAACTTAAAATATGATTTGTTTGTCATGCACAGCGTTAACTCAAACATGCTGTCAGCGGTTTGTTTCCTCCTCGTCATGTTTTGTTCTCAGTGACTCTGTATCTCTGGGGAAAGACAAAGAGGAGCGAGTTCGAGTCTTTGACCCGTTTAGCTCACCTCGTTTAACAGACAGTTCAGTTCAGTTCACAACTTTTCTCATTCGGAGCCCCTCCTGGTTTCACCAGAATGGGGTCAAGCCCACAGGGGACCTACAGAAAAACTCTGATACGCAGCTGTGCTTCATACACTGCCTGACCAAAAAAAAAAAAGAAAAAGTCACCGCCTGGATTTAACTAAGCACGCAGGTATGAGCCTCCTATTGGATAATTACTGCATGGGTGATTATCTTTCAGCTGAAACAAGTTCTTTAACTCCAGTTGATGCAATGAGCAGCTTCTCATTTCTTCAACAACCATGTCAAAGACACATCCTGTTGTCGTGGAAAAGATGTTAGTCTGTTTAAGAAGGGTCAAATCATTGGCATCAAGCAGAGAAAACATCTAAGGAGATTGAAGAAACTACTAAAACTGGGTTAAGAACTATCCAACACATCATTAAAAACTGGAAGGATAGTGGGGAACCATCGTCTTCAAGGAAGAAATGTGGTCAGAATAAAATCCTGAATGATGGTGATCAGTGAATCACTTAAATGTTTGGCCAAATCAAATCAAAGAAAAACAACAGTAGAACTCAGGGGTGTGTTTAATAGTGAAAGTAAGAGCATTTCCACACACACAATGTGAAGGGAACTCAAGAGATTGGGACTGAACAGCTGTGTAGCCTTAAGAAAACCACTAATCAGTAAGGCTAAGCAGAAAAAGGCTTCAGTTTGCTAGAGAGCATAAAGATTGGACTGTGGAGGACTGGAAGAAGGTCATGTGGTCTGATGAGTCCAGATTGACCCTGTTCCAGAGTGATGGGAGCATCAGGGTAAGAAGAGAGGCAGGTGAAGTGATGCACCCATCATGCCTAGTGCCTACTGTCCAAGCCTGTGGGGGTAGTGTTATGATCTGGGGCTGCTTTAGTCGGTCAGGTCGAGGTTCTGCAGCATTATTGCCCAAAGAAAGAGCTCAGCTGACGACCTGAATATACTGAACCAGGTTATTCCATCAGAGGATTTTTTTCTTCCCTCATGACTCTATAATATTCCAAGATGAGAATGGCAGGATTCATGAGGCTCAAACTGTGTCAGAGTAGTTCAGACTTTAAAGGAAAAGTTCGGTTTCTCCAGCTTTCACATTGTTTATAGAATGAAGTAGAATAATATACTCACCCAGAAGGCTTTCCTGATCCACACAGTGCTTCAGGAGATATTTAGATCCAAAATCGAGCAGCAGACATCGATATAATGGTAGCACACGGGGCATGTATAGAGCCACTCCTAAAACTGCATCAATTGTCCAAAAACTCATTAGTTTCACCAATATTTCATCATGGTCCGCTCGGGCTACTCCTCCATTACAGTCTGTGTCACTCCAGACATGTTTTTGTAACTGTGCTGACCTCTGAACTGAAGACTGCTCTCTGGCCAGCTGTTCTTCTCTTCTGCAAAATATTAAAATTTGCAGAATATTGAGGCCTCAGTTTTATATTAGCTGCTGTGATGTCAAACAAGCATCAGTTTGTTTGACTTTTTGTCATGAACACCCAGACAAGAATACCACAAAGTCCGTATCAGAGTTAAAAAAACAGAGTTTAATGCACAATCCAAGGTTCGGTACACAAAGCGGGCAATCAGACAGGCAGGATACGGTACTCAAGGCAGGTAGTCAGACAGGCTAGGTTCGGTACACAAAAAGGCAGATGGGCAGAGGTATCCAAAAACGAGAGACAAAAAGCAAGGTCTGGAACAAAGGAGGTCAAAATGAGACTGTGACATGAACTAATTCTCCTAGAAAGAGTACAGGTACTTAACAATCTGGCAACAAGACAGGGGAGAACAGGAGGGTTATATAAAGAGGTAATGAGGGTTAACGAGACACAGCTGGGAGAAGAACAATCAGGGAGCAGGTGTGACAAGCCGGGACAGGAAGTAAAACCTACGAAGACAGGAAAGGAAAAGTGACTTTCAAAATAAAACAGGAAACACAAAGACAAGACATAAACATGAAGACAGACCGGGAAACTTGACAAAACACAGATCCTGACACTTTAAATAAAACGTTGTAAAAGTTTATCACTAACAATCATTAGTCTTTATTTTAAATTAACCTGTTCAGCCCAAAGTACCCGATTTCAGGAATTACACGCTCTCCTACAAAAACGAAAGAAAAAGTGAACTATTCATGTAGAAATATAGTCATGCTGCACAGCAAATTGAATAGGAAATGTTCAGCTACACAACCTTATAAGCCATTTTTACACACACCGAACACAACGTCAACGTCAACACCAAGCAAATGAATTATCAAATATCCAAATCTGTTTCACTTTCAAGTTCTGCTTGATTTTTTCAAAAAAGAAACAAAAAATAATTATGATTTTTTTTTTTAAAGGGACTGTGAGGAGTTTCTAAGTAATTACAAAAAAGTCTCACTTTTAGATATATGCCTGATGGAAATACACACTTTACAATGAGTTTTATAGCATCAAAATAGGTTATCTATAAATGCTATTCCTTAGCCTTCTGGCTAGGACTGGCCTGGATACTCAACTTCAGGAACAAGACAATTAAAACTAGAGCAAATTTATATTATTCAGACACGTCTTAGAGCACCGGGCTGTAAGTAATGATATTTAGCCGGCTACAAAACTACGATACTAAGTTCTCCAAACATTGCTTGTTGTCACACATCAAAAACTACCGCTACGTAACTAGAAAGAGATACATTACCTCGTGGCTTTGCATCCTGTAAGTTGTTAAAAAAAGAAGTTGTAAAGCAATGCAGAGTTCTGAGGAAGGTCCGAGCTGCATAACAACAAACACACGCTTTGGATCGCAGACGTCTTTTGGTGCGTTCAAGTTGTAGTCAGAAGTAGGAATTTTGAGTTCCAAGTAGGAAACTGCAACTGGAATGTCCCCTGAAGTCAGAATTTCCAACTGGGAATTCGGTAAAACCTCGCCACCCCCGAGTTGACAATGGAAGATGGATGCCCCCAGTGTGAACAGTTATTTAGCTCCTGTAATAATCCATTTATTTGCACTTCTGACTGGGGTGTGTCGCTCTAGATCAGCTGTATACATAGTATTGTTAGACTTATATTTACAAAAATGCTGCCATAGTGATAATCACATTCTTCATGGGATATTTGTGAACAACAACGCAGGGTGTGCTAACAACAGCTAACAATAGCCTGGTAGATCGGCCTGTTTTTTTCCGACTTCAACTGGAACGCCGATAAGTCGGAGATGATGTCACTCCCAGTTCCGAGGTTACTGGAACGCAGCATTATGACAGTCGCCACGCGTGCTCATGGGTAGCCGAGTCTTTATGTCGGCGGTAATAGATTCTTCTCACAGTCCCTTGCCACAGATAAGCAGAAGAAGAAAAAAACTGTTGTAATTGGGTGTAATGAACACCAAAAGTGACATAAAAGTGAAATACAAAGTTTGGTATATCAGAAATGTCAAATGGGACTAATGGAGTCAAACTGTGCCAAGATTGGGCCTGACCACTCTGTAGTAAAACCTCTCTAACTTTGCTCTGCATCACTTTATCAGACTCAAACTTGGCAGAAGTAATGTTCACATATTTTCACATTCATTCATAGAGTTCTAAAGCTGCAGCTGCATCATTACAAAGAGATATTCACAATAAAAACTTGACTTCTATCTTCATTTACTCTGTCCCAGTAACACATATACTGATAATTCACATCCGGACAAATCTCCTAAGTGTTACTTTATTATGACACCAGAATTATTTAAACAGACCTTGTGGTTGCAGAGATTCACTCTTTTATTTATGAGGATGTCATTTTCGAGCTGAAGGCCTAAAAATATATTTAAGTCATATCTCCATTCAGCTGAAAATATGAAGATCTGACTTTAGTGCGTATTGCCCGTCCCTACAGCCCGTCCTGTTGTTGTGATTAGATCGATCAGTTTGTCGGAGACGGCTCGATGATTGATGGTCATTAGATATTTGACTCTCCTCCTGGAGCCGTCGGAGCGTCACATGTTGTTGGCAGCTCGGCCCTCTCGCCGGCCTGCAAGTCTGATCAGATGTGAACAGCCGACGCTTTAGCTGACGGCCTACAGGAGGAAGAAGAAGGAGTAACATGTTCTGAGTCAAACTGCACCATCCCAGCTGTGAAATATTCTCCTGCAGAGTAAACATCGCCCGCTGCTTTCATTTCCTGCCCTCACAGGACTTGATGCTTTCCTGTCACTCCTGATTTGTAACCTGTTTCTTCTTCTCTGGTGCGGCTCGGCTCTAGGTGATGCTGCTGGGAGACTCGGCCGTGGGGAAGACCTGCATCTTGGTGAGATTTAAAGACGGAGCGTTTCTGGGAGGAAACTTTATAGCCACCGTTGGAATAGACTTTAGGGTGAGAGAGACCGTCTGAGACTAACCTGCTTTTGTTCCTCTGAAGGTCTGTGTGAGCCGGGAGGCCTGTGTAGACCTCAGACAGAAGAATATATAAAAACATTAGGGCTGCACCGATCACAAAAGAGCCTGACCTGCTGATACCGTTTTTTTTTTTATAACTGACAGAAACAATACCTGTTACAACAAAACCTTGCTTTAACTGAGCATGAAGTCGTTCCCTCAAATATAAATGAAAAGTTTGAATATTTCTGTCCGAACAACTAAATAATATCAGTTCTTTTGTTTTTCATTTTCACATTTATAAATAAACAATACTTGCACAACAGGCCTGTTTTGAGCCTCTTATCAAAAATAAAGTGCACAGCAGTATTTTGCTTTTACAAATAAAGGAAATCACAAAGTTTCGGGTAGTTATTAAAGTAATCTACAGGACAAACTAACAACACAACTTAAACCACTAATAAGGTGTGTCGAGTTTAAGGTTTCCTAGTAGTGCAAAAAGAAAAAAATTCCCAAATGCAGAATCTTTGTGGCTGTTTAATGCCTGGACCACACGAATATGGATTTATTCCTTAACGCACATTTTTCTGTCCAACTGGGCCTCTCAACCACATGAACACGGCGCTTTCACCCACATAAATGGAGATTTTTTAAAACGGATAAAAAACCGAAGAAAAAAAAATATCCGGTTGAGTGGATCCGTGTAGTGGTGTTAAACGGAGCTGCAAGCGCCTAGCAACAAGTCACTGTAGCAACGATTGCCAACAACAAGAACGATGGCTGACATTTACCGCGCTATCTCTGTGTTCTTTGCAATTTATGCCCTCATTACAGCTCTACAAATGAATGTAATGTTGTTGCATCGAAGGCACTCCACTGCTGCGCAACATCGGCGTCTGCTGCATGCAGTATTATTAGATTGTCACAAGTGTCCACGGTTTAACTCTGCATGCTCACAACGTTCTTCTTCTATGGTTTTCATATTTTGCTAACCTGCCACTTATTGGCCAGGCATGGCATTGCAGGCTTCAGAGGCGATTGTTTTCAGTTTTGCCTCTTCATATGGACAGAGATACTTCTGTAAAAGAGATTATTTTTTAAATGAGGACAAAGAAGTCTGGTAAAACATATCCATATACGTGTGGTCCAGGCCTAAATGTATAAATACTGCAGGCCTGTCAGTCTAGCAGAGGAAAAGCTCCAGTGGCTGACCTTCAGACCTTTGAGGAGGTGCATAAGATCGGTTTCCTCCAAAATTAACAACGTTGTTGCTGATCAATTGGTGCATGTTTAAAAAACATGATAGTCAGAAGGATCAGGCACTTATAGATATTTATTACACTACTGAGAGGCTCTTGATCAAACCTCAACTAAACTAGAAAAGCCCTCGGAGAGCACAGACCTCCGCCAAGCAGCTCAGTTCCTGACCTTTCATAAAAGCCCCGCCCCCCTTAGTTACTGTTGCTATCCAGTCAAGCTTCTAGGTGCTGACGGAGAATAAACAGAGGCCGTTTTCGAATTCGCCTACTATACTAGCAGTGCGTACTGATTTGGCCAAATTTTGTAGTATGCAGTATACAGTATATGAACAAAAGCGAAGTTGAAGCAAAAAATACCCGGATGACGTACTGATTCGGAAAAAAATTCACAGTATGCATCGGACCAGTCTGCTTCGCCTACTGTTACCCACAATGCAAAGCGGCTGAAGCAAAGCTCCAACAACCAGCAGCACACAAAAATAAATATACAAGCCACTATTTGTTATCTTTACCTTTCCAACGCGTAATAGTGTGTAATAAGTTGTAAAGAGGTCAGTTGTTGATGTTTTCTGTTAACAGTTCGTAACGGCCGACGGTGGTGTTACGTCCGTCCTATACCTGCGGCATTATTAGCGTAAACCACTGACAAGCCTTGAAGCCTGATGTTTTACCGTTATGTTCTGTACTTCTCCTCTGTATTTCCACCACCCTAAATGTTCCTGCTTCTCCTCATTCTTAATACTGTATTGTGCGTGTGATTTTTATTCTTGAACTGTTTTTTTTTTAAGTGGCCCTAATACGCCGTCGTATGCCATCACACAAAAATATATAAAACAATTCCTCTCCGAAATAATACGTATTCTTCACCACTGACTGTTTCATATAAAATGCTGCTTTTGATATTATCTTTGCAGATTAATAACTAAAATGTCAACATGTACTCTTGGTTTGTTTGTTTTGTACAATTAAAATTAAGTTTGGGAAATAAATAAGCTGTCGCCTTCTTCCACTTTGCTCAAACTGGAAAAGAGCGTAGCATGCTACAAAATAAACCTAACAGAACAATCATACTACATACTACATTTAAGTGTAGTAGGCAGTATGCAGTGCTTACTACATACTTCTTTCATATGCAGTATGTAGTAGGCGAATTCGAAAACGACCAGTGTCATGGAGAGAACAATGTCTGGCTCACACTACAAGATTCTCGGCCCGGTTTAACCCAGATTCAGGTCTCCCGACAATCAGGGAAGGAATCTGGTCGAGGACCAAAATCGGCCTTGATGTTCGGCCAAGGTTATCTTCTAGTGTGAGCGGGTGACAGATCAATCCTATACCCCACAATCGTCTCACAGACTCGTCAGAGCCGCCCGATAACTATCAAACATGTTTGATATTTATCTGGATGATTACGCAACTCGTATTTGCTGAGGATGACAGTAGCCAATCAAAGAGAGCCACCTACGATGACCGGAAATGACCGCGAGACAGGAGCTATCAGAGGCAAGAATGGCGAGCACAAAGAGTGTACGGGTGAGATGGAGGACAGTCTTGTCGACCTGTGGCAAGACCACGACTGTTTATACTTGCAGAGATTATCACAATCAATGTGAAAAGGATCATCATCGCATCAGCATTAAATATTCCAGGTGAAATAATAATGTGGCAGAGTGCTGCAGGTAATCACCCCGCGCTGATATCCAGGACAACAGCACTTATTCTCATGTGATATTGCTTGTACACATCAGTTATACAAGTGCATTTTACTAGTTAACAGTAATAGAAGGAATAATGATTTGTTTGCCAGCAGTACCGCACTAGTCTCCATCTTTTGTGTTTAGTTTTTGGTGGGATGGCGTAGGATCACGTTGAGCATCGCTCTGGTCCAATAATCTTGATGAAATCCTGTAGTGTGCACTGGTCATGATTTTCAAATCTTGTAGTGTGTGTGTGCTTAAGATTTAAGAAAGATAATCTGTCAAGATTCTCTTTATTTGTGTGATACAACCCGATTTCAGGATCTTATAAGATTTTTAAAATCATTTAGTGTGAGCCAGGCTTTAGCGTAACGGAGTGTGCAAGTGATTTCTTTTGGAGCAATAAGTGTTGTGTTACTCAAGACTGGCCTTGGTCTTGAGACCGGTCTCGAGACCACATTTCAAAGGTCTGATCTGCTGTTCTTCAACTTCATTAATGTGAATAAGGAGGAACACTCGGTAAAACAACAAAAAGCTTTAGTTCATGTGTTATTCCCCCTGTGATGACTGCTTGGTCTCGACTCCCAAAAGTCTTGGTCTTGTCTTGGTCTCGGTGCATTCTGGTCTCGGGCAAGTCTTGGTCTTGGATAGTGTGGTCTTGAGCACAATAATACCTGTGCGATATCCTCCAGATCCCGGCAAAAGTAGTTACAATATGCAGTGGAGGGATAAATTCAAAATATAAGAATAAAAAATGAAGGTGACACAATGACTATCGAGGTGAAATCCTACTGATCAATGGCAAAAACGGAGAAACCCCATGACCTTTACCTGAAATGCAACGAGCACAGCCTTGCGGACCAGTCATGCTCTTGCACTGCCTGGTTAATTCTCTTATATTTGACAAATACTGTTAAGATATGTTTATCTGTGTCTGCATCCTACTTAAGCATTTATTTGTTTATTTATTTATTTTATGTATTCTGTGCCTTTATTGATAGGAGAGAGACAGAAATAAACTCCAAAAATACACTCTGTGGATTTTCTTGAATGCTTGTTGAGGATCTGCTCCGTCATCACTTTTGCATTTTTGCTCCTTCAGATTAATTTTCCAGAAGCTTCAGGTTTTTCTTGCGCTGATGTACGATGCAGTTCACCGTAAAAATAACCTCCATGATGATATTTACGAGCGGCAGAGGGATCCTCTCTGGGAGTGACAGCAGCCCAATTATCACCTTCAGTCCACGCAGACACTTCATCAGTCAGCCGCCATGGCACCAAGTGTACCAACCAATCACACGACTTCACGGACCACTTGTGCTGCGAGGCTCATAAATGTCTCGACAGATATCGGCCCACGTCCCTGTCTGCTGCTCCGGTCCAGCAGGAGTCAGAGCGCTGACAGACGGCGGGCTGCTGCACCTCCACGCTCCCGCTCTCTGAGTTTGGAGCAGATTTCTGAGGTTTATCGTCCTCAGGGAGGAAAATCATCTGTCAGGGCGAGCAGACCGTGTTCCTGTGCTCCAAACAAGGCCAAACTAGGGCTGGGAATATGTCAAGTTTTACAGATAAATCAGTTGTTAGAGGGACTGTGAGGAGTTTCTAAGTAATTACAAAAAGTCTCACTTTTAGATATATGCCTGATGGAAATACACACTTTAAGATGAGTTTTATAGCATCAAAATAGGTTATCTATAAATGCTATTCCTTAGCTTCGTGGTTGGGTCAGACAGGGCTGAACTGGCCTGGATACTCAACTTCAGGAACAAGACAATTAAAACTAGAGCAAATTTATATTATTCAGACACGTCTTAGAGCACCGGGCTGTAAGTAGCCATATATAGCCGGCTACAAAACTACGATAATTAAGTTTTCCAAAAATTGCTTGTTGTCACACATCAAAAACTAGAAAGAGATACATTACCTCGTGGCTTTGCATCCTGTAAGTTGTTGAAAAAAGAAGTTGTAAAGCAATGCAGAGTTCTGAGGAAGGTCTGAGCTGCATTCATTAGCATCACAACAAACGCACGCTTTGGCTTGTGGTGCGTTCCAGTTGCAGTCAGAAGTAGGAATTTCTGAGTAGGAAACTGCAACTGGAATGCCCCTCGAAGTCAGAATTTCCTACTGGGAACTCGGTGAAACCTCTCCACCCCCGAGTTGACAATGGAAGATGGATGCCCCCAGTGTGAACAGTTATTTAGCTCCTGTAATAATCAATTTATTGTCACTTCTGACTGGGGTGTGTCGCTCTAGATCAGCTGTATACATAGTATTGTTAGACTTATATTTACAAAAATGCTGCCATAGTGATAATCACATTCTTTTCTGACTTCAACTGGAACGCTGATAAGTCGGAGATAATGTCACTCCCAGTTCCGAGGTTACTGGAACGCAGCATTACGACAGTCGCCGCGCGTGCTCATGGGTAGCAGAGTCTTAATGTCGCCGGTAATAGATTCTCCACACAGCACCTTTAAAGGGAAAGACAGCATTATGGTAATCCTGATTTTTTAAGTCAAACTATTCAGATTTAAATCAGAGTTGCAGGTTGCTTGAGACAGATCGTCTATTAAACAAGATCTCTAAAGCTGGGTTTCCATTACAGTTTTTCACAAAATAAAAGTGATTTCCCTAAAATTTTAACAAAGTATATTTGCGCTTTGAACGTGTTTCCATTAAACGAGATTTCACTGGTGTGTGTTTTTTATAGGGCAGGGCAGCTTAACCAACACACCCTATCTAATCACATTGATAGGACACCAGGTTGGCTGATTCCAGGCTCCAATTAGCTCTTGGAGAAGTAATTAGCCTTGGGGTTCACATACTTTTTCCACCCTGCACTATGACTGTTGACATATTGTGTCAAATAAAAACATAAAAACTTAAAAAAAATTTTTTTTGCTGTATTAGTTTAAGCAGACTGTGTTTGTCTAGTGATGTGACTTAGATGAAGATCAGAACATATTTTATGACCAGTTTAAGCAGAAATCCAAGTAATCCCAAAGAGTTCACAAACTTTTTCTTGCAACTGTATGCTTCTGCAAGTTACTGGTGTTTCCACCCACCAATCGCTGTGCAGTAAAAGACTTTTTGTGAACAGTTAAGACAGTTTTACCTCCTCTACCCCTGTCTGCAATAGGGATGTCACAGTTACCGGTAAAATGGTAAACCGCGATAAAATTCCCCATGATAATCGTTACCGTTATATCGTGCTTGATCACCACTCTGCCTCAGTAACGCACGGTGATGCTGCTCTTTGACTGGAAAAGCCGGAACTATGTATCTGTCCTCGATTAAGGAGCCTCACGCGAGGTGCACATGCGCAGTTTGCATTGTTTGGCCTCTGAGTTTGACACATTTATTGACAAAAAAGACAAAAGAACTGTTATGAATATAATAATAAAGGGGTTAAATGATTTCAATTCTGTGTAAAAGTACTTTTAGAATATTTTGAGCACACTGCAACAATAACGCGATAATAATGATAACCGTGATAATTGTGGTTACAATAACCGCAATACAAAATTTTCATATCGTTACATCCCTAGTCTGCAAGCATTACACCCCAGACTTCTTTCTTGTCATTTGTGCTGCCTGCCTCTGGTAAGAGTGATTATTGATTTACAAAGCACGCAGAACAAGGTGGAAGGAACTGATACATGTTGTTGAGCAAAACGACTCTTGATATTGATTCTTTTAAGGTTTTGGTTTTTGATTTAGACTCATTTCAGAAATAGTTCAGGTATTTTGATGACAGCTTGTCTTTTTTTAACAAATATATATTGAGATAAACGTGTTTCATGGTGGCGTGGTGGTGCAGCAGGTTGAAGGTTTGCTCCTTGTGTCAGTCAGTGTGAGCGATAAGGCTTCCCCCGTAGATCAGAGACATGCTCGTTATGATGATTGGTGACTCTTAATCGCTCTTAGATACAAGTGTGAGCGTGAATGATTATTTGTTACCAGCTGCTTTTCTCCAATCTGCTGCTCTTTACATTTCCCCGAGCTCTTACAGATCTTGGAAAGACTGCCTTTCCTCACCTTGGGTATGGCAGCCTGCAAAAACAGCCAAAGATGTCGTTGATCTCGCTGAGAAAATGTAAAAGGATCATAAAGAGTGTGATGACAGAGAGGTGTAGCTGTACACTTTGTCTGCCTGTTTTAAAATGTGAGTTGTGTGCTGGTAATGTTTCGTCTTGTTTTTTAAGTCACTGTGTTAGCTGCTACCTTGACCAGGTCTCTCTTGTAAAAGAGAATTTCAATGGGCGCAAACACAGAAGCTGTCAAGTTACCCAATGGTTTTAGGATTTATTTTTGAACTCTGATTTTGTCTTACCAAGAGGGGGAAGGGCGGGAGAGTGACGACCAACGTGGAGTACGAGGCACCATCCAATCCAGTCCACATTATTTTTCATCACATTCAAAAAATCAAGACTAACAAACAGAAATACAAAAGAACAAAATAAAATTAATCTAAAAGTAACAAAACCACCACTAAAAACCAAACAATTTGTTAAAATGCTCAGTGATTTTTTTAGATAAAGGTCTCGTTAATATGATGTTTTGACCAAAATTGGCCGACTTTGTGATCTTTGCTGTTTTTTTCCATCAAACATAACAGACAGGTATGGTCAGGTTTGGAGCATATGCATGGTTGGCACTTCATTTTTTATTCTTCCTGACAAAACATCTACATCACCAGGAACATTAACAGTATGTTGGATGTAGTTTAAGTAAGACAGTCCAGCTGCAGACCTCCACTCTCAGCCAACTGTCTTGGAGACTCTACACCTCCAATGTCAGAAGGAAAAGGTGTCATGATATCAAAGTAAAATACTACAAAATAAAATAGAGATCATTGTCTCCAAAGCTACGTTGGCAGACAATTCAGTTCTTCTGCATTTTGATTACCATGGTTACTTGATTCCACAGTCATGTTACATTAAAAAACACAAAGTTTAAGATGCAGGTCATCAGTAGAGCAGCATGAGTGTGTGGGCATCTCCATTTGGTGTAATGATCTGGAGTGTTTTCATTTCCTAGAGAGAGACACAATTACTTTATTTTGCTTGTGTGTTTACAGTCACTGCTGTTTTAACCGTAACACGGGGCTAAAGGCAACATCAATTCAAGGTCTTATTAGTTAAGACCCCTTCACACCACTATGCAGAAACCACCCCAGAAACAGCCTCCCTGCCGGATGCAAAGCGTTTTCTAAAGCGTCTGCTGCCGCCGCGGTACGAGCATAGAGTCCAAAGTGGCAGTGACAGAGAGGAGATTCGCTGAAAGTCACAGTAGAGCCAAAAGTCCTTCATAACACTCCCTCCCCAAACACTCTGAAGTGAAAAGCTGTCACATGCCAAGTTTTTCTCCCAATTATCTTTAAACGAAGGTAGAACAGTTTAGTAGAGCTCATTTAATGTTTGCTTTGACCCGTGAAGCCTGCTAATCAGGATTGATTTGACCTTTGTATATATTGTATATAGTGTTTTTTATGTATTTGAAACATCCTTTTCTCACTGTACCCTTATTCTCCGTATAACCATTGCTTAGCTGACTTAATTTTTTTCTCACACATAGACACACACACATGACCTTGCGCAGCCCCACTCCTTGCCCCTTGTTTATCTTCGTTATGCCTGTAACTCCGGAGCACCTTCGAGACCAGCTCAAACTGGCACGAGAAGTGGAGCTTGTGTATTAGCCTCAGTTAAACACCTCAGACTGTTTGACACTCTGTATTGTTGTAACTCCTCGCTGGCAAGTAAAATTCCACTTGATTGCATCCAGCTGCTTCTCGTCATCATTGCTCTGAATTATGTCAGGTGTGGTATGAACTGGTTTCTGAGCAATCTTAGGACTGTAAGGGGAAAAAATCCTGACATCTCCCTCCTTCGATGTGATTGGCTGCTGCCAGGCGGCTGCCGCTAGAAAGTTTTGGTGCAGCAGGGCAAAATCCATAGACATTATATACATATAAGTATATAATACGTATTTTATACGTATATGTAATATATTATAGGTATATAATTTCTATGACAAAATCCGTGAGCTCTCACTTTGGCGGCAACCAGTTCTCTGTCCTACCGCTGCTGTTAAAACCGCTTCCCGTCCCTCATTAAAATGACTGGAGGTGGCGCGTTGCCTCACAGCAGTGTGAAGGAGGCTATATAATTGTTTATATTTACGTCACGTCCGTCTCACATTGGAGGAGCCGTTAGCTGGTTAAGAGTGGAGGTCTGCAATAGAGGATGACATTTTTCAGGAATTCCCGTGGGTCACGTGATTCCCGTGGAAATCCCATGGAATGGGAGTCATTTTTTAATTAATCCCGTGATCGGCACGGGGACGGGAAAAAAAGCAACGGGAGCGGGCAGGAGCAGGAGTGACATTAATAGATGATCGTTTTCAGCCGTGTTAAACAACCAGGTGAACAGATGCGTCCATTTTTGTAGTCATCTCTCAGTGAGAGCCATCACTGTTGATCGCGCTAGCAACATAAAAGAACTACAAAAGTGGTTTGACTTCCTGTCACCACCGGAAGTGAAAAGCATCTCCGAGCGGCTGCCGGTGACACACATACAAAACAAAACAGCATGGAGGGAGAAGACAACACATCGAAAAGAGAGCTGTTTACACCGACCGAATGTCAGGCTTGTGAAACTTAAAGCCAAGGCCGTTTATATGCACTGAACTTTTACCTAAAATAATAAATGCAACATTTTTTCAACATGTTTGGTTTTATTCAAACAAGGAACGGGACAGGAGTGGGACAGACAGGATTAATTTTTTTACTCCAGCCCGGGATTGAGACGGGACAGGATTTTTTCTCTGGGGTGGGACGGGACAGGAGGGAAAATCCGCTCCCATGTTCTAGTCTGCAGCTGGACCCCTCTCAGTTTAAGGCAGTTAATTTGTAGACTAATTATTTCCATCACAGTTTTCATCAACAACCTTTTTTCTCAATGGGACTTCCTGGTTAAATAAAGACAATTGTGAGTGCATACATGTTTTTCACTCCACTTCTTGCCCAGTGTCAGCTGGGATAGGGTCGAACCCCTGTGATGTTTTTGGCCCGTGTTTCCCAGCCCTAGGTCAAACACTCAGAGTAATGGCGAGTCAAGTGGCGCTGATTTAACGAGGACATGGAGCTGCATTAGACGGGCTGCTGCTTTGTCCTCCTTGGATGTTATGGAGCGTAATGGAGGCCTGACAGACGGGGCTCCGGAGCATTAACATCTCCTCTTTCTCCTCACTCGAGCAGAAGCAACAAGTACCTCCGCCTGTTCATTCAGAAAACGTGTTAAAAGATCTGACGCCGCTTCACACTCCAGAAAACACGGAGCATTCGCTGTCAGGCTTTTCAGCTAGCCGGGGGCCCGTGAACAAAGACAATCACCTTCAGTGTCCCTGCATGGAGAGACACATCAGAGGGATGAAGTCAATATGCTGATGAGGTTGTCCTCCGTGCTCCGATAAGCAGGCGGGCTGTTGTGGCAGCTCGGAACATGGCTGGTCTATTTTCGGCATCCTTCCTTGTAGCAGTTACTCAGCATGCAGGCTCCTCTCACGTCATAATTGGGGGAAAAATGGAAACCCATGGCAACTAATGCAGGGGTTGAAGCATGTCCGTTCTTCTGAGGCGAAGGCTTCAGCAGGTGGCAGCTCCAGCATCTGTCTTTGTTACCGAGCAGATCTGTGTGTGTTTGTGTGTCTAATAGGCTGCCACAGATTCAGAGGTATGGGGGGATCGAGGAAGTGCTCAAACACTTCCTGTTTCTCTCTTTTGTGGTTTTTCTGCAGAACGAGCTCGATAAAGTGCTGTTATGTGACCTGGTTTGTTCTGCTGCAGGTCGAGGTGACAGAAAAAACTATTAACCTGTGAAGCACGGCGTGGGAGAACCTGTTTTCGATGCCTTTATTTTTAGCTTTGCACGTAGCAACATGCAAACGAAAGGACCGAGCGTCTGCAGAACCGTCTCACAAACACCTCTTCATTTATTTAGGCGGAGAGCTCAGGTGCAAACACTGAAGCTGTCAAGTTACCCAATGGTTTTAGGGTTTATTTTTGGCCGCTGATTTTGTTTTACCGAGAGGGGGAAGGGCGAAAGAGTGAAGACCAGCGTGGAGTACGAGGCACCATCCAGTCCAGTCCACTTGATTTATTCAGCACATTTAAAAAAATCAAGTTTACCAAAGTGCTGCATGGAGACTAACAGACAGAAATACAGTAGAATAAAATATAAATCAGATAAAATAAAAAAAAAAACACCACTAAAAACCAAACAATTTCTTAAAATTTTCAGTGATTTTTTTAGATAAAGGTCTCGTTAATATGATGTTCTGACCAAAATTGTCTGACTTTGTGGTCAGGCTTGGTCAGGTTTGGAACATATGCTGGGTTGGCACTTCATTTTTCATTTTTTCTGACAAAACATCTGCATCACCAGGAACACTAACTGTACGTGGTATGTACTTTAAGGCAGTGTTAATTTTATTCCATCATAGTTTTCATCAACAACCTTTTTTTCCCTAATGAAAACTAGAATAAAAATAAAAAAATGTGCACATGGACAACAACTCAAACTAAACTAACTGACATTTTCATCAACAAATAAAAACTAGACTAAAATGTCTGACAGACTTAATCCAATCAGACCTAATATGGTCATGTAGGAAGTAGAGACAAGTGATGAATCTATACAATCACAGCTACTTTGGTTGTGTTAAAGGTTGGATGAGTTCAGAGGGACATCCAATCACAGCTGCCTTAGCTTGGTGGTGGTGGGATAAGTTGTGGAGCGATCCAATCAGAGCTGCTCTCTTTATGAATTGATATATTCATGTAGAGCAGGTTCACTGTTTGTTCTCAGTTCTGGTATTGTAACTGAGATGCTCTGCCAGGTAGCCTAAATAAAGGTGACTGCATTTCACACAAAGGAACATTTGTTTCTGTTCATTTAGACATTCAGACTTTACTAACATTCAATAAAGGCTTAGTAGATGTTTCATTTTATCCAAGTGTAAACTAGCCTTGCAGAGCAGATGAACCTGCCTGACTCTGAAATCATGCATCTCCGTCTTGCCAGCCTTGTGACGTCAACAGGAAGTGACTTTACAGGAAGTGAAATAACTTCCTGTTGAACAAATAATGGTGGCTAATGTTGGTTAGCCTGTGGTCATCATGGTTACTCATTTATACTTGGTGAAATCTGCTCTCCTCAGAAGTTTACTTCATAGGGATTGTCTTTGACGAGGTTCATGTCACATATAAGTGTTAAATGATACATATGTGATGTATAATTTATTGTGAAAAAATAGTCTTAAGGTAGTTAAGCTATCGGCTAACGGCTAACAAGGGCAAACAACAGTGAACGGCCATTAGCCGTTAGTTGTAGTGGCTAACAACAATTGGCTACTACGGCTAACTGCCATGAATTGTTGTTTGCCCTTGTAAGCCTTTAGCTGTAGCGGCTAACGGTTAGCTGTTAGCCGCTACATTCAGCCACTACATATGCTACGTCATAGCAGCGCTGCTTGATATGGATTGGTCTGTGATGAGTGTGATGAGCCAAACGGTCGTCCAATCACAAGCTGCTGTTGTTTTTGAAGGTTCTGCCCCTGAAAACATTCTCGCAGGGCTCCTCCCAGATGGATTAGTGAAATATTTTCAATATGGAACTGTCCATCTGGTATGTCAGGTGAATGTAAAACATGACTTCAGAAATTCAAGGAAACTTTACACTTCATATTTTAGTCGACTGAATTCACGGCAGATTTAATCGACTAAAATGTTGTGGAATTTCATCAACTAAAACTAAACTGAAATTAAAATAGCTTAGAGACTAAATTCTGACTAAAACTTTAAGCTATTTTAGGCAAAAGGCTATAGATATGAACTAAATTAAAAAGTGCTGTCAACATTTGCACTGCTTTCTGACCTTTGGATTCCAGCTGCTTTGCCCCAGGATGTCCGTTTACACCTCTAGAGCTACCAAACTAACTTCTCAGCATGGATCAGTCTGGACTTGAACTGGCTGCCTGGTCTCGGGCCCAAACCCTCATGGACTGATCTACACTGCTGAACACCATCGTGGATGTTTTTTCTGCTCATATCAGCCCGGGGCAACAGTAATGTTACATCATGAACTAAAAAATCAAACCAACAGCTCAAGATTCTGGCAGCCTCGCCCAGTGTTTCCACATGGTTCCCCTGTTTGACGTCCATGCTGCAGCCAAGAGTGCTCGTCTCTGAGAGCTGATTTAAAGTGCTGTACCGAGCTGAAGAGCTGCAAACATGAGATCAAAAAGTTACAGGATGAGCAACAATTCCTGCCCTTCATTCATCGGCTGTCTGAATCAATATCATCTCCACATCCTGCTGTATTTTAACCTGACACGCCAGATGGACAGTTTGGATATATTTCACAAATCCACGGTGGAAGGAGCCGATCGGAAATGTTTTCATAGGCAGAACCTTAAAAAACAACAGCAGCTTGTGATTGGACGATTGTTTGGCTCATCACACTCATCACAAACCAATCCATATGCAGCAATATGTGGCTGCTACATGTAGCGGCTAACAGCCAATGGCCGTAAGTCACTAGCTAAAACTACCTTAAGACTGTTGTTTCACATTAAATTATACCACACAGATGTATCATTGAACACTTTTATGTGACATAAACCTCGGCAAAGACAATCCCTACAAAGTTTTCCTGGTAAACTTCTGAGGAGAGCAGAAGTATCACCGAGTAGCCATGACGACCATAGACAAACCGTCATGATTTCCCGTATGACAAGTTTCAAGTGACATTCGTTACCCCGTTTAAAAAAAAGAGTCAATTTCTGATAAAAAAAAAAAACAAAACTTCAGTTATTAAGACTGCTTCAAACATGCAGTCACTTCTTGTTGTTGTCACGTCCGCAGCTCCGCCTCTCTTCCCTGATTGGGCCGTTAAGCATTTAGCCAAGTGAAGTCGTTGGACAATGAAGGCTGGCTAAACGAACATGTAGGATTTCAGAATCAGGCAGGTCCGTCTGCTCTGCAAGGCTTTTTGTATTTGACCTTAAAATTGATTTGCTGCCTGTTTCCAGCGAACCAGCGTGGAGCTATGCTGCTGACATGCACCTGTGAGGGCTGTTTCACTTTCACTTTCATTTTACTTGTGTGATGGCATTTATGTTTTCATTTCAGCAAACATGCCTGCAAGTCTGATCTTTCATACTGCTTTTATGAGCTGCACGTTGAAAGTCCTAGGAGTCGGTAACCTGACTAGCCAGACGGAGAGCTCAATAAATCCATCGGGGCGTCGGTGGCTCAGTTGGGTAGTGCACTTGGTCAGTGATCGGGCTAGCTCCGGGTGACACATGATGATGTGTCCTTGAGCAAGACACTTAACCCCAAGTTGATCCCACTGCTGTGCATGATACTGATGGAAAACTAACATGGACACCCTGAATGTTACGTCCCCGGCTCATAAAAGGAGTAAAAGGTAAAAGGAGGTAACATAAAAACCAGATGGAACGGTTAAGGATTGTTTTACGAAGAACAGATTGTCATAAAACGAAGTTAACAGAATACCAAACAAGATGGTTTCAAAGGACAAACTTAAACTACTAAACAATTCAACATAAATTAGGCTATTTCATTAACAAGTTCCGATTTCTGGGGCCGAGCCAGACGAGGTCGAGCGACAGGCCACACCAGACACAGCCGCTCCCGATTGAAGCTCCAGCCAGCCTTTTAAAGGGGTTGCCATACACTGGTCAGCTTCCCATTGGCTACGCTATACACCCCTGATGGTTAGGCGCCCCAATCCTCCACCTCCAACTGGCAACCTGAGGGAAGAGGGAGGGACACATCCCCGCATGCGCACTCACGCAGACACACGCACTCACACAATCAAGTGGCAACAGCCGTAACTCTGAACCATCAGTGAGTAAGTGAATGGATGTGAATGGGTAAGTGTGACCTGTGGTGTAAAGCAGCTTTAAGTAGGCAAAAGACTAGAAAAGCGCTTCAAAGCTCAAGTCCATTGACCATTTACCATGAATCCGCCATGGAAATATTTAGCTAATCCATCTGCGAGGGAGCTGTTTGAAAATGTTTTTAGAGGCAGAACCTTCAGAAACAGCAGCAGCTTTTGATTGGATGATTGTTTGGTTTGACACACTCATCACAGACCAATCCAAGCTTCTACATATGATGTAGCATATGAAGCAGCTAACGGCTAACAACAGTTAGCTGTAAACTACCTTAAGACTACATTTTCATATTAAATTATACCGCACAGATGTATCATTTAACACTTATATGTGACATAACCTTGTCAATGACAAACCCTACACAGTTTTTCCAGAGAGCAGATTTTGCCAAGTATCACTGAGTAACCATGACGACCACAGGCTAACCAGAATGTCGGTGGGGGATTTCCTCGTTCTCTTCCAGTTTCCCAGCAGTGATCCCGGTCAGGAGAAGAGCAAAAACATGATTTCATGTAAGACAAGCTTTAAGGGATGTTCCTTGCTTCTTTTTTGAAGAATAAATTTAGTCCATTTCTGATTTAAAAAAAAAAATGCAGATATTGAGATGCTTCAGGAGCCGCCATTGTTTTCAAACATGCAGTCACTTCCTGTTGTCGTCACGCCTGCAGCTCCGCCTCTCTTCCCTGATGGGGCCGTTAAGCATTTTGCTGAGTAAAGTCATTGGACAATGGAGGCTGATGTTGTCCAATGACTTTAATCGGCAAGGCTAAAGAATCAGAGGCTCTCTTGTTTTCCCACGAGTAGCACACATTTTTTAGCCAGAATGTTTTTCATATTTACCTCGATTCCGCAGGTGTGTTTGTCCACAGAGGCAGGACGTCACAGGAAGGACACGATGACATTTCATGACCTTTGGATTGTGGAGCAGAGAAGAAATGCAGCTTTCTCATTTGTTTTCTTTTGCTGAATTGAAATTAGAAGTGGTCTGATATTGTTTTCGTGCTCCTGAGTCATCAGTCAGTTGTTGTTCAGTTCTGACCGTCATCACATTAACCTTCATCCTGTCCCGCACTGAGGACATGTTTGACCTTGTCTGCGACCCTGAGACACAGTAGATCTCGTCCTCCTGTCTTCTGCTTCGTCACTCCTTTATCCCCCTCTTTTGTCCACCCTCTGCCTCTCTGGTCACGACCCTCTGTCCTGCGTCCTCGGGGCCTCGGCGCTGACTGAACAGGAAATCAGAGGTCGCCCCTGCAGGTTCACAGGAAATGAACGAGGAGTGGGCCGTTGTTCTGCCAGCCGTCTTTCTCACTGTTGTGTAATTAAGTCTAATCCCAGGACCTCGTTGTTGTGTGGGTGTGTAAATCACTTTCTGTGCCAGCGCTCAGATCCACTTTGAGCTGTTTTTTTTGTGTTTGTGCGGCCTCACGCTGGGCCGATGAGCTTTTTCTGGTCTGCTGTGATGCTCGTCAGCGTCTGCGTGCAGCTCTCTAACATATGGTCCTCTCTCCTCCTCTCCTCTGCAGAATAAAGTGGTCGACGTGGACAATCTGAAGGTCAAACTCCAGGTGAGGACACACTTATTTATTTATTTACATGCAAATTATTCAGGACAGGCTGTGAGCAGCTCAGACTGAAGAAGAACGTGAAAAGAATTTCATGTTTTTGATGCAGCTTGTTTGAAAACCGAACCAATATTCATCTGTTCAAGAGAATGTATGGAGAGAATGATGGGTAAAAGATCTTCTGTTGCTTTGTACGTATAATTGTTGTGCATGATTGTTAGTTTTTGTCTTGTATTGTTTTTGTTTCTTTGTTGTTGTTTTTTTGATAAGCAGTAGTTGTTAAATATCTGACGGACAGACCATCTAACTATTTCTTGTTTTATTATTTTGAGAAAGGGGCTGGTAATCATGTGGCAGAGTTTGGTATTGTATAGAATGTGAATTTTCATTTTCATGATATGAAATAGAAAAAAAAAGATCCAGGTTCCTGCAGAGCCTTCTATTGTCTTTAACCCTATAAAGCCAGTTGTATCATATTTGATACATACTTTTATAATACCTCAATCTACTCAATATGATCAACAAATTACAATAAAAAAACATTTGAATACAATCAGATAAATGATAAAAATGTCCTCAAATGGATTATCAGATGCCAAAAACACCTAATGTATCCATTGAGATACGAAAAATCTATATGTTGAATTTTATGGACATTTTGAAATTTTTAGGATTTTAGCAGAGAGTAAAATAAAAATTCAATCTCCAAAAAATTATAATTTTCTGGCTATAATCTACGGTCTGGGGCCTTAAAGGGTTAAAGGTCTTCACTTAGATTTTGAGATTTTAAAGCCGTTAAACATCTAAAAACAAGGTTGATCTCAAACTGTTGAAGGTCATGCATTTTCGAGAGCACTTTGACAAAGATCATTCTCATCTGCTTACAGTTAATTAGATCTGTAAGCAGGGAAGTAGGGATGGGCGTTTTATCCAATGCACCATCAGTGCATCGATGCGAGGGTCTGTGGTAAACCTCATCAGCTGGAGTGGTGTGCACCAGATTAGAAACTGGGCTGAAACCAAAATGCATCACCTTGTAAAGCTTTGCATTGGTAAAATCTGATGCCATGTTATTATATATATTTTTTTAACCCTTTAACTACTAGTTTAACTAACTATTCAGAGTTCATTAATGAATTCAGGGATATCTAATGTTTTAAAAAACAAAACAAATCAAATCATACTTTGATTCAGACTGAAATTCAGAAGATTTCAGGGAACAGAGAAAACTACAAACAAACAAAAAAAAGGTATTTTCTTGTTGTGGGATTTAAAGGTTTAAAAAGCTAACAGTTGATTGTGAGATGACATAAAAATGCACAAATATTTAAGACAAAATCTATCAGAAAAGGCAGAAACATTGTAAATGAAATGATACTGAATTTGACCAGAATTTGACAAACCAAAAAACCCTTCTGATGAATAACAGATTATATATATAAATCATCAATATCAGTAAATGGTTAAGCATTTAAAATAAGAATGATAGTAATAGTAGTTTTTAAACCTTTAAAACTCATACAAAGAATTTTTTTTTGTATCCTTGACAGGAACAATTTGGTGTTAAGTTTTTTAACACATTAAATACTCCTGAATATATTGACCTCTGCCAAACAGTTGAGCTGGGACTTAAAGGGTTAAAATATTATAAATTAATTTTCAGCCAGTTCACTTCCATAATTCTCTTAGCTGTTAAATTCTCAAAAGTATTCACTGCTTAAACAGCCATCTGTTGGTGATCTGTCTTCATTTGTTACAAGCTTCTTAATGATTAAGTATGATGCTGCTTATGTTCTTCGGGGTAGAAATGTGCATCATGGTAGGAAGGTAAATCGTATGGTCCTGAATTGGTAGATGCTTCATGTGAATCTTTAGTGTTGTACTTTAGCCAACATATAGAGATGAATGTTGTATCACCGATGGAGATTTCCATCTCTACAGGGAAGTATGATTTTAGATTTCTGTTGATATCGGATACGCCATTATTTTCCAATTCATGATCCCATGTTGTATCTTTTTATTAAAGAAACTGTGAGGAGTTTCTAAGTAATTACAAAAAGTCTCACTTTTAGATCTATGCCTGATGGAAATACACACTTTAAGATGAGTTTTATAGCATCAAAATAGGTTATCTATAAATGCTAATCCTTAGCTTCGTGGTCGGGTCGGACAGGGCTGGACTGGCCTGGATACTCAACTTCAGGAACAAGACAATTAAAACTAGAGCAAATTTATATTATTCAGACACGTCTTAGAGCACCGGGCTGTAAGTAGCCATATATAGCCGGCTACAAAACTACGATAATGAGCTTTCGAAAAATTGCTTGTTGTCACACATCAAAAACTACCACTACGTACCTAGAAAGAGATACATTACCTCTTCACTTTGCATCCTGTAAGTTGTTGAAAAATGAAGTTGTAAAGCAATGCAGAGTTCTGAGGAAGGTCAGAGCTGCATTCATTAGCATCACAACAAACACGCTCACGTCCAGTTGCATTCCAGTTGTAGTCAGAAATAGGAATTTCCAAGTTTCGAGTAGGAATTTTCCTACTTGGAACTCAGTGAAACCTCGCCACCCGCGAGTTGACAATGGAAGATGGATGCCCCCAGTGTGAACAGTTATTTAGCTCCTGTAATATTCAACTTATTTGCACTTCTGACTGGGGTGTGTCGCTCTGGATCAGCTGTATACACAGTATTGTTAGACTTATATTTACAAAAATGCTGCCATAGTAATGATCACATTCTTCATACAACAACACAGGGCGTGCTAACAACAGCTAACAATAGCCTGGTAGATCGACATGTTTTTTTCCGACTTCAACTGGAACGCCGATAAGTCGGAGATGATGTCACTCCCAGTTCAGAGGTTACTGGAACACAGCATTACAACAGTCGCCGCGCGTGCTCATGGATAGCAGAGTCTTTATGTCGCCGGTAATAGATTCTCCTCATAGCACCTTTAGTATGAAGACTCTACTAAGTCAAAGTTGTCCTGAAAAAAGAAAAAAACATTTCATTGTCTTATAAATGTGTCTGTAGGTGAAGCATTATAAGTCAATCATATGTTATATAACTAATACCTCTTTCAGACTGGCCAAAAAAACAGTTTTAACCCGGCAATAATCGGCTCCTGTCGGCAGTTTGAAAAGGTTTAATCAGCATTTCTACCCTGCAAGAGACGCAGGTTTATATCGGCTCGCTCCAATCGGCTTCAGTGGGAACATCACACCCGGGTCGACCCACTAATTTACGTCATGACGTCGGCGTAACGTGCCCACAGCATAACATCATGCCCGCCTCCTCCGTCTGTAACTCGCATGACTCTTTTCTGTCTCAGCACCAAATTCCACACGCCTTTGTATCATCAGCGCAGAGTTTGTGCATTTTTAAAGAGGCTATATTTTTGGGCCATATCGTCCAGCCCTAGTTTGAAGAGTTCTGCAACGAGAACAACCACAAGATTCAAGTGAAGGGTATGAGCAGATATGTGAATATTTTATTTTAATGCAGCGAACCGTTTAAAAAACCAACATGTCTCTTTAAAGCAGGTCCTCATTGCAGCTCACAAACAAACTTTTACATTTTCATGCTTGGATTCTTCCTGTTTGTGTTTAACATGGCTGCACTGAGACAACTTAAAGCATTCGTATTCAACAGATCGACATCCTTCCCTGACGCAGATGTAAATTAGACAGCCTAATAACTTTGGCTTGTAATTAAAATCAATAAACTTCACTTTTATGGGAGTCTGGGACATTGTTTTTGTTGCCATGGCATCAAAACATGTTTCTATTTTTGATAATTACTGTAATAAAGTCAAAGTTTAGAATAATGTGACGGCCTTTGTCAGCACTGCCCTGGAAATGAACTCGTCTCACGGCTTCTGAAGAATCAAACAAAGAAACTCTGTAACAAAAGACGTGCTGATTATCCATCACAGTTTAATCCGTCTGTGCTCTGCTGCCACTCAAACTCTGTCTGTTTTTATTGTACCAGCGCTGCAGGTTTATTTAAACCAACATTTCATTAAAACGTGTTCTGTAACAGAGAGAGAAACCAGAATTACATCGACTCCTCTTTACACCCAACGCTCTTTATTTGTTTTTGCACCGACCTTAAAAAAAATATTATTTCTAAAATAGGCTCTGACTGTACGAGTCTGAACAACAACAGAAAAATACAGAAACTACAGAGGAAATATTCTGAGTACAAATGCAAAGAGAGATTCTGTTTCTAAATGTTTTTTTAAAGTCACTGTGAAAATAAACCAACTATTGTATTTATTGTTTGGAACTGTTAAGATAAAACAACAATAAAACAATGTAAAACCAGTCAGACCAGATGTTAAGATTGTCATGTAACCACTGAACTGAGATGTAATTATAGTAATTATTAATTATAGTAATTATTAAACAATAAGCAGGACTGCAGCCAGAAAGTTTGGGCCTCGTGATGGGATGTCATACTGGGCCCCATCCCAAGCACTGGTCTGGCTAATATATGATAAATATGAATTAAAAAGTTAAAAAATGGTCTACTAATTATCCTACTCAGTTCAAGCAGTGGAAAAAAAACTCTTAATGTGATAATTATACGATACATGGTGAATAAACTAATGTCGCTCCTGGTATTTGTACCATATCAGTAATTTATCATATTTTTACTGATCATATAATCTTTTGTCTTGAGTCTCTGATATTTCAACCCTGTCAAATATTTAAATCTTATGTGGATTATACATTTTTTTTTACTTTATAATCTGTTTTAAAGACATGATTCAGACATTCAGTTACAAACCGAAATGCATAAATGAAATAAAATGTTTTAATCATGCTCCAGATAGCCTCTTATTTATATAAATACCCTTTATGAGAGTAAGGCAACATGCCTAAATGTTAATTTTATTGAGTGACTAAAACATATGTGGTGGTCCCCCTTTTCAAGACCGGGGGACTGGAGCGTGTGCTCCAACTACAGGGGGATCACACTCCTCAGCCTCCATGGTAAGGTCTGTTCAGGGGCACTGGAGAGGAGGGTCCTCCGAGGAGCAATGTGGTTTTCGTCCTGGTCGTGGAACTGTGGACCAGCTCTACACCCTCCTAAACACAGTCTGCTTAAACTAAACTAATTCCAGGCAAAAAATTACAAGTTTTCATGTTTTTATTCGACACACTATGTAAACAGTCACAGTGCAGGGTGGAAAAAGTATGTGAACCTTTGGAATTAATAATGGTTGACCCTCCTTTGACCCTCCATTTTCGAGGGTTGGGTTAAAAAAAATCAATTTAATCGATTTTAATGGATTTCCCTTTAAATGGTTCATAGTCGATTCATAAAATCCGAAGATCGATCTTTTAACGTGGGTAGTTTTTTCTTCATTGGATGGTCCAAGAAGCAGCCTGTGGTATCAACTCTGCTAGTCTCGCGTTTTGCGCTGCTTTCCACTGAACAAGATCTCATGAGATGTTACTGCAAGGAGTCAAAAAACATGGTGGAAGCGAGTAGCACTATAGGGGCACCACCGGAGAGTTTAAAAGTTGACGTTTGGACGTATTTCAGATTTAACAAGCATGAAAGAAAAGACAAGTTGGACAAAAAACAAGTAACTTGCAGAATATTTATTAATGTATATCATTAATATGTGATTAATCTAACTGCTTTGGGTTCAGTTCTTAATGTAAAAACTGTTTTTACAATGTACCAGGTCAAAAAGTCATTTACAGCATTATTTTTACTGAGATAATCCAGACCGAACACGTTTTGAATCGTGAATCGAATCGATTTGAACCTCTTAATATCGAATAGAATTGATCCCAAAAATCTGAATCGATACCCAGCCCTAGTATTTTCTTCTGCTGAAGCCATTCCATTGTTGATTTACTTCTATGCTTTGGTTCATTGTCTTGTTGCATCACCCATCCTCTGTTGTAGGCCTGTGTTCAAAATATCGATATGACAAAATATCGTCATGTACACCTTGGGGATATGTGTATCAATACGGATTCTTCAGTATTGATACGGCCTCAGTGTTTGGACAGTTGTTGGAAATACTCTTTGGGTAATGTTAACAATGGCACAGTTCAAAGTAGAAGCCAAGCTACTTGATTAACCGGATGTTCCAAATTTAAACTTCGGTGTCTACCATCTTTGGGAACCTGAATTAATGTTCTTAAGTTGTAGAGCCATTTAAAACTCATCCTTGTTCTTTTTTTTCTTGTAATAAAAAACAAAAGTTGCTGGGAATTCTGTTAAAAGCGCAGTCAGTGTTCACACTTTATGTGTATCAGGATACGTATTGTAACATGGGGTTGCTGGAAATACCCAGCCTTACTCTGTTGCACTTCAGTTGGTGGACAGATGGTCTTAAGTTTTCCTGCAAAATGTCTTGATAAACTTGGGAATTCATTTTTCCATCAATGACAGCAATCAGTCCAGGCCCTGAGGCAGCAAAGCAGCCCCAAACCTTAATCCTCCCTTTCACCATTTTTCACAGTAGGGATGAGGTTTTGATGTTGGTGTGCTGTGCCTTTTTTTCTCCACACATAGCATTGTGTGTTCCTTCCAAACAACTCAATTTTGGTTTCATCTGTCCACAGAATATTTTGTCAGTAGTGCTGTGGAGCATCCAGGTGCTCTTTTGCAAACTTCAAACATGCAGCAATGTCATATTGGAGAAATACAGGAATCTCGAGGGGGAACAACAAGTCTTATGAGTGTATTAAACAAAATGCTTAAATATTTTAAAAAAAAACGTGTTTGTGTGCATGCACAAAGGAAAGTATGTATACAGACATGTATGTATACACACTGTATATAGATATGTAAATTTATGGATGAATTTATGGATATCTGCATGTATATAGCTGTATATATAGGTGTGGTGTTAAAGTATATATGGATATAAGTAGGTAATCAGATAGGTAGAGAGGTATTTATATGTGTATAAAAATAGGTAGGTGAATGTTTAATTATATTTCATAAGTCCATATAATTTGCTTTCATGATAAGTCTATTGGAGTACAGAGGTGGAACATAAGTCAAATATGTAACAGAGAATAAGAGGACCAGATAAGTTTGACTTCTTCCTGCTCCTTTTCGAGCATATACATTGTAACTTCTGATCAATATTATGAATTAGGTATCTGTTTTCTTATTATTTTCTCTTATTTTTTGTTTTGTTTAAATATTTTTTGTTAATATGTTCAAAATAAAAAATAAAATAAAATCTTTGTTATAAAGTGTCAAGTGGAGACAAAAACAGACATCAGGATTACAGAACGAGTCTGTCAGTCATGTTGTTGATGTTTGGTCATGAGGACTCGTCTCAGCAGCTTTTATTTGCGATGCAGTTTCACCAACAGGACTGAAGTTTTCTCCCGTGTTTCCTCCTCAGATCTGGGATACAGCCGGTCAGGAGAGATTCCGCAGCGTAACTCACGCCTACTACAGAGACGCTCAGGGTAACTCCGAGTTTGTGTTCACTTCCTCATGCTGCTGTTTGTGTGTGTGTGTGTGTGTGTGTGTGTGTGTGTGTGTGTGTGTAGGAAGTGCTTGTGTAGGTAAAGGATCATCCAGGCTCAGTTATGGACTTTTATTTGTGTGCATAGAAATTATGTGGGTGTGAAAATGTTTGTTACGTAAGATCAGGGCTGGGAAATAAACCTGATCTCTGAAATATTAAAGTTCATGTTAATTCAAAGAACATGTATTAAAACTACATACAGGAGAAAATCTACAATGTGTGTTAGAGGTGGTCGGAAAAGAAATGACAAAATTTAGACCCTGGTTTGAAGTGAAGAAATTATCCCTTAAAGGGACTGTGAGGAGTTTCTAAGTAATTACAAAAAAGTCTAACTTTTAGATATATGCCTGATGGAAATACACACTTTAAGATGAGTTTTATAGCATCAAAATAGGTTATCTATAAATGCTATTCCTTAGCTTCACGGTCAGGTCGGACAGGGCTGGACTGGCCTGGATACTCAACTTCAGGAACAAGACAATTAAAACTAGAGCAAATTTATATTATTCAGACACGTCTTAGAGCACTGGGCTGTAAGTAGACATATATAGCCGGCTACAAAACTACCATAATAAGTTTTCCAAAAATTGCTTGTTGTCACACATCAAAAGATACCACTACGTAACTAGAAAGAGATACATTACCTCGTCACTTTGCATCCTGTAAGTTGTTGAAAAAAGAAGTTGTAAAGCAATGCAGAGTTCTGAGGAAGGTCTGAGCTGCATTCATTAGCATCACAACAAACACACGCTTTGGCTTGGGTCACGTCTTTGGTGCGTTCCAGTTGTAGTCGGAAGTAGGAATTTCCAAGTTCCAAGTAGGAAACTGCAACTGGAACGTCCCCCGAGGTCGGAATTTCCTACTGGGAACTCGGTGAAACCTCTCCACCCCCGAGTTGACAATGGAAGATGGATGCCCCCAGTGTGAACAGTTATTTAGCTCCTGTAATAATCCATTTATTTGCACTTCTGACTGGGGTGTGTTGCTCTAGATCAGCTGTATACAGAAAAGAGCAATAAGAATTATTACAAGAAGTCCGTACAGAAACCCATTACTTGTTAAATTGCTGTTGTTAAATTCAGTGAGTTAGTAGATCTCAGTATGTTGCAGATTATGTGTAAAGCTCATCAGAAAATTTAACCAATCAACATCCAGAACCGATTTGGAAAATAAAGAAAGTTGTTATAATTTAGAAGGATTTGAAATATTTGAAAAAACAAGATTCAGAGCTAAACTGAAGGACCGCTGTGTTACAGTGAGAAGAATCAGTTTATGGAAAAATCTGAACTAAGAAACTAAAGAAACTTAATTTAATTTTATCTTCAAAAAAGTGTCAAAGCCAGTATGTTGAGTAAATACGGGGAAATGTGTTCATCTAAGTCCTGCTTTGTTTAGTGGAAAAATGTGAATTAACATGTGGATCTTTTGTTTGTTTGTTTTTGATAATAAGAAATAATGAACTGGAAAAAGGCTTGTTCACCTGAAGCTCTTTATTTGTATAATGTGTTTAGTTAATTAATATCTCCTGAGAAAGGGGCAGACTTTATAAGATTTTTCTTCACTCTGCTCCGTTTATTCTCATGTTTGAGTTTTTTTTTTTTATTGAATTTTTTACATACTAACAGAACGAATGAAGACCTAAAACCTAACCTAAACTTAAAGGTAAATACCCTCCTGTCGCCTTTGTTTTACTTTACCTAAAGAGCTTTTACATCATCAGTCAAAATCAGACTAATATTATCAAAGCTGAAGCTCTTACTGATCCAAACTCAAGCACGCTGATCTAAACTGCACAGACAAGTTAAATCATTAAATAAAGTGGGCGGACATGGCCAGCAGAACGAAAATCTTCTCCAGTTTCTCCAGTGGAAGACATTTAAGGGAGGTTTGTTAGAAGCTCTGTACAAAGTAAGAACAAATAAACTGATTTTAAATGGAATATTAACTAGTTTAAAAGTGTCGTGTGTGGAAATTGGCAGCATCTTGCCGAATGGAAACGGTGAATATAGGATAAAATGTTTCTGTTTGTATGTAAATTACGTTAAAATAGTTGTACAATCATCCTCATAAAACTTTGGTTTATTTTTATTAAGTTAGAAAAGCTTTTATATCTATGTACTGCGGGTCTCCCCTCTGTGGAGGCTGACATAACGATCCACCATGTTGAATATGAGTTTACAAAAGTTTACAAAAACTCTAATCATCATCTTAACTGACCTATAATCTATCAAAATAATAGTTACAAATATGAATAAAAACCCTCACCTGGTAACTTTTGTAAATGATGCCCTGTTCATGATCCTTTTTGGTCTTCACCGGCTCTCATCTCTTAGTGATGTGATGTTTTAGAAACAGACAGGCTCATTCCAAAATCTGAACACTAGATGTCACTGAAATGCCGATTTCTACACACTACACCTTTAATTTAAAAAAAAAAAAAAAGTCTAAACTAGAAGTGCTCTAAGAACAAAAAGTTCAGAAGAAGAATATCCTGAATTTTTTCCCATGATTTATTTAGATTCTCCATTTTAATGAACATTTGTTCACAAACACAACATTATAAAACTCAAACCCCCCATTTCCCCCTCCCTCAATAAGGTCTACAGTAAATAAAATATTGATAATAATACCAGAATGTTCATTACTGAGCATACATACATTTCAGTGAACAGAAATATGCTACAGACACGTCTATCCAATGCATCATAACTACATAATGCAGTCATCCTCTTCATCTCTACTTCTATTTCCAGCATAATGCTTTAGAACTAGTAAGAAGCCATTTTGAGGATGTAGAGGTGGTTGCAACAGTCATATCGGACATTTTTACCTCTAATATCCACATAGTCTGCCATTCACTCTCTCAAGGCTCGCTCATCCGTCTTTAGCACGTGCCAGCAGCTCGACTCCGCACTGGTTTGCTGGAAATACGTAGCAGGTCTATTTTTTACATCGACTCAGACTAGAGAAACAAGCACTTAGAGTTTCAGACATTTCAATTTTTTTAAAACATTTTTTTATTAAATTTTTAAAATCATTCGTACAGATTAACAAACAGAGACATAGTAGTCAAATTTAACTTCAGTGGAACATTAGGAGTGCTGGTGGAACTTACCAAAACACCACTACAGCAGCAACAACAAAAAATAAATAAATAAATTACATTAAATTAAATTAATGATGATAATGATAATTAAAATAATAAAGAATATTACAAAAATTCAATATAAAAAAGTAAAAAATTGTAATAATAGTAAGTACAATAACGCTAAAAAAACATTACAACAATAATAATAATATACAGAATAGACAATCAGGAGGATAGATCAAAAGAGGAGAAAAAAATCTAAATGATATTAATAATAATAATAATAATAATACAAACACAGGCACACATACATTCATACACCATAAATGGGAAGTGCTCCAGTTGCACACATAGGTATGCCAGTCATTGTATTTTTGGATTTTTTTAAATAAAATTTGCAGGATGTTATTCAGTCCAATTGTAGATCCCTGACATAATTCATAAAACCATTCCAATCTGTTTGTTTTTCAGCGTTACTGCTTCTTTACGATATCACCAGCAAGCCATCGTTTGACAACATCCGGGTAAGAGCCTCCTCTCCTTCCTCTCCCTCCTCTTCTACTTCCTTCCTCCTCTCTCTGTCTCCTTCCTCCTCTGTCCTCACCTCCTTACTCCTCCTAAAAAACCCTCACTGACTGTGTTTGGTTTTATCTTCTGGTTTTTATTATGAGCTTTAAAGTTTATGGTTTAAATGACTTTACATAGTGAAGAAGAGGATCTCAGCGTCCTGCACGCTGTCGTAACAGCACAGAAAGTTTTACAATGTTTGACAAAAGAGGGAAACTCTTCTCTATCTTTACAAGATTTCAACATCATCAGAGGAACTGCTTTTATTTTCAGTATTTATGTTGCAAGTAGAAGAGTTTTCTTTATTAATCAATAAAGCTAAAAATAATAGCAGTGAAATTCACAATAGAAAAACAAAATTAAACAGAATATTGAAATGACACGAGTGGAACAAAAAGTTTTTTAAAAAGTAGAGATATCAAATAAAACACACTTTGAGGTAAAAAGGGTAAATCTTGTCCAGTTAAGGACATTATTAATAAGAATATTGATGCACAATTTCATAAAGTAAAAGTTTAACATTTAATTACGAAAGCTTGTGAAAAAATTTCAAACAGTTCTCCCACATTACCAGCACAGAGTGTTTGGGTAATTTTGGCAGCTGCCTTTTTTTATTTTATTTTTTTTGTCTTAAAAGACTAAAATCATAAGGAGTTTAAGTTATTGCTGACATCTGTTTGTTTGTTTCTCTGTTAGCAAGATAACTCTAAAACAGGGGTGGGCAAATAGCGGCCCGGGGGCAAAGTGCGGCCCTCCACATCACTAAATGTGGCCCGCCATTCATTCCCAAGAACGAGCAGCTGTAAATATGAAGAAAACTCAGATATCCAATGGAAATAATTCTATATAATCTAGACTGATATTTTTATTGGATTATGTAAGTTATTTACGACCTTACTTTGCTCAAATAGTGTCTCTAAGTCTCTTTTATGAAGCCTTTAACATTATATCAAGTATTACTCAATATGATATTTAAAAAATGGCAACAGCAAAATATTTGAGCTTTAAAAATTTGAAAAACACATCATTTTATTGATTTGAAAATAGCTTCATTGGCTTTAATTCTGTGTATATTAGCTTAATTTGCTTGAATTCTGTATCAAGTTCATTTGATTATGCATAATAACTTGTATTTACGTTGTAATATATGAATATTGGCATTCTAATATGGGGAGAGATTTGTCTCAAAATGATTCACACAAATCTCTCCATGATTTTCACATGTGTTTTTCAGATCCACAAATATATCAATAATATTCACATGTGTTTTTCAGATCCACAAATATATCCATAATTTTCTCATGTGTTTTTCAGATCCACAAATATATATATGATTTTCACATGTGTTTTTCAGATTCACAAATATATATTTGATTTTCACATGTGTTTTCAAATTTTGTGAGTGCATTTATCATGACTTATCATTTGTAAATCTTCAATTCTGCTTGTGAACTGTTGGAAGTGCGTTTGTGGATCAACTGACACCTGCATTCATTTTTGAGACAAACGTAACGCAGTTTCCTAGAAATGCACACACATATTTGGAGGAGTTTATCTCATTAATATGCAGACAAATATCCATGAATTTCACATGTGTTTTGCAGATCCACAAATATAAACATAATTTTCTCATGTGTTTTTAGGATTCACAAATATTTTTACGATTTTCACATGTGTTTCTCCGATCTGCAAACATATGCATGATTTTCACATGTGTTTTTAAGGTTCACAAATATATCCACGTTTTTCACATGTATTTTTAAAGTTTGTGAGAGCATTTATCATGACTTATCATTTGTAAATCTTCAGTTGTGCTTGTGAATCATTTAAAGTACGTTCGTGGATCAACAGACACGTGCCTCTATTTTTGAGACAAACGTACCGCAGTTTCACAGAGATTCTCACACACACAGGTTGAGAATATTCACATGTGTCTCAAGCCCCGCCCCCTCCATCCACTAGGCGGCAGTGTTGCTGTCTTTGTTTAACAGGGGGCGTCAAACGGCCTGCTCCGGCTCGGTGCTGTTGAAGAAGAAGGAAGCCCCTTCAGGAGCAGAAAGGCGCCTCAACTTAGAAGCAAAAGCAGCCTAACCCAGTCCGCCAGTATTCATTTCTGGCCCCTCGCCATGCTCTGGAGTGTGTCTTTTATATGTGTATAATGTTTATTCATTTTTCTGAACAGAACTTTGACGATCATTAACAGATGATCGTAAACGCACCAGGCACAGCATTGCTGCAGACCGCTGACGCCTCCTCCTGCTGACTGGGCAAAGTCAGAAAGATATTCACTAATCTGACCCTCTTTTCAGTCACTGTCATGAAGACTGGAAGCTACAGCCCGCTTTTTCCTCAAAAGCGAGCCGTTCTCCGAGCCAGACAGCTTCTATTTGTATCAAAGTGCTGTCGGTGATGCTCGGCGGCTTAGGGGCGTCGGCAATTCACCATAGCAAAGGAAAGCGGTGAATGAAAACTCAGTACTGTCACCATGAAAACCTGTAATGTCAGAAACACACTACACAAGACCTTATGTTATTCATTAAAAAATGTCACAGTTTGTTAAAAAATATCAAGATATACACAGGACGTTTATGATCGGGAAAAAAGCCAGTGCCATTAAATTTATGAGCTCTACTGACATTTTCACAAATATTTGGATGTTTATCTCCTCCACCTACAGCCATATGCTTTTTCTCTTTAGAGAAATAGGTTTAAACTCAATGTCTATGATTTTTTTTTTTTTTCATTTTATTTAAAGAGGACAGCGCACATCAATCATACATTACTGTAAATGTGCCAGTTTTAGCCAAAGGCTAGTTTCCAACTGAAGTCCTCTGGCATGGTGTTAAACCATTGAGACATACAAGGGTCATAGTACATAATTAAAAAAACAAACAAAGACAAACACTACAAAAAAAGAGATACATAGGAGAGATAAAGATACTTAGGAGAGATCAAATTTAAATATTTACTTTGATGTTAATATGATTAGTTGATGCCTATAAAACTGCAATAACTCTACTGCTGTTAAATAGGCTATACCAAACTCAACCCAGTTATCAAATATTCTCTAGCCTTGTACTGCAGCCCTTTAGAAGAGAGCTTTTCATAAATTTATTTATATTAAATGCAGTTGAGCAATAAAAATTCCTGGTTTGCCGCTATATGTTTTCCAACTATATTTTCATTAGTCTGTAATAGGCGCAAAGATCCTGATAAGGTATTTTCTACAGCATTTTTTATAGAAAGAGGTTTTTATTTTTTACACATATGATCTACTATTGGGGAAATGATCAAAGCAACTGAAATTGAAAGCTGTGATAATTTATTTTATATTTAACACTTTCTGGTATAACAGATTAAAAGAAATGTGTGAATAAGTACTTCTATGATCTTCACACTTATAAAACTTTGAAGGATTAAAAACTAATCCCATAGAGTATGTGAAATCAAATATTTGGGATGAAATAAAAATAGAATACTTAAGATGGTTATTTAAAAAAAGAGAAAGTGAGTTTAAATGATGGAAAATGATTAAAGGCGTCATTGAAACTGTTAATGGGATGCTATTTATTTCACATAGTATTCCTTCCTGAAAACTTTATTGTGAAAGGATAATTTTATAAATGACCTGAAAGTCAATACTGCTTGAAAAGTATTTGCCTGAAAATATATAAACATTAAACTTTCTTTAGTGAGCCGTGAAGTAGGCTAAACCAGAGATGTTTGATCCTTAAGATAAGTTCTGCAACAGTACCGTTCAATTATTATAGTCATTACCTATTAACAGAAATTAATATTTTAAGAAATAATGTGTCCTGTGTATATCTTGATATTTTTTAACAAACTGTGACATTTTTTAATGAATAACACAAGGTCTTGTGTAGTGTGTTACAGTTTTTCATGGTGACAGTACTGAGTTATCATTCACACTTTCCTTTGCTATGGTGAATTGCCGACTCTCCCTAAGCCGTCGAGCATCACCGACAGCACTTTGATACAAATAGAAGCTGTCTGGCTCGGAGAACGGCTCGTTTTGAGGAAAAAAGGGGCTGTAGCTTCCAGTCTTCATGACAGTGACTGAAAAGAGGGTCAGATTAGTGAATATCTTTCTGACTTTGCCCAGTCAGCAGGAGGAGGCGTCAGCGGTCTGCAGCAATGCTGTGCCTGGTGCGTTTACGTTCATCTGTTAATGATCGTCAAAGTTCTGTTCAGAAAAATGAATAAACATTATACACATATAAAAGACACACTCCAGAGCATGGCGGGGGCCAGAAATGAATACTGGCGGACTGGGTTAGGCTGCTTTTGCTTCTAAGTTGAGGCGCCTTTCTGCTCCTGAAGGGGCTTCCTTCCTCTTCAACAGCACCGAGCCGGAGCAGGCCGTTTGACGCCCCCTGTTAAACAAAGACAGCAACACTGCCGCCTAGTGGATGGAGGGGGCGGGGCTTGAGACACATGTGAATATTCTCAACCTGTGTGTGTGAGAATCTCTGTGAAACTGCTTGATGCTTTGTCTCAAAAATAGAGGCCGCGTGTCTGTTGATCCACGAACGTACTTTAAATGATTCACAAGCACAACTGAAGATTTACAAATGATAAGTCATGATAAATGCTCTCACAAACTTTAAAAATACATGTGAAAAACGTGGATATATTTGTGAACCTTAAAAACACATGTGAAAATCATACATATGTTTGCAGATCGGAGAAACACATGTGAAAATCGTAAAAATATTTGTGAATCCTAAAAACACATGAGAAAATTATGTTTATATTTGTGGATCTGCAAAACACATGTGAAATTCATGGATATTTGTCTGCATATTAATGAGATAAATCCCTCCAAATATGTGTGTGCATTTCTAGGAAACTGCGTTACGTTTGTCTCAAAAATGAATGCAGGTGTCAGTTGATCCACAAACGCACTTCCAACAGTTCACAAGCAGAATTGAAGATTTACAAATGATAAGTCATGATAAATGCACTCACAAAATTTGAAAACACATGTGAAAATCAAATATATATTTGTGAATCTGAAAAACACATGTGAAAATCATATATATATTTGTGGATCTGAAAAACACATGAGAAAATTATGGATATATTTGTGGATCTGAAAAACACATGTGAATATTATTGATATATTTGTGGATCTGAAAAACACATGTGAAAATCATGAAGAGATTTGTGTGAATCATTTTGAGACAAATCTCTCCCCATATTCTAATGTTATGACAAATTTATTTTCTCATATGTTGTTTATCCAGCATTATTTTTCCTCATCGAAAGTTTCTGAAATTTGTAACAATTTGGCCCTCAGGCTGGGAAAAATGGTTTTATGTGGCCCTCTTGGTAATCAAAGTTGCCCACCCCTGCTCTAAAGGTTATCATGGGCAGATTTCCATAAAATTTTAAGGAAATGAAATAATTGGGACAAGGAACACATGATTAGATTTTGGGAGTGATCCAGATCACCGTCTCGATCCTGGAATTTTTTAAAGGATTCTTTAACATTGTGAGATAGAAACATTTTCAGCATTTGTGAATATTACTCCACCAAAAATAGTCAGGGCATTTGGAAAAAGTAATAAAGGACAAGTTTCCAACAGGTTCTACAAGATATCACAGACTGATCTGGATCATGGCAAAATTCTGGATTCTCTGATCCAGAATAAGAAAAATTTAGATATCCTTGGAGTTTTCGTTATAGCAAGGGAACAAATAAAGACATAGACTTGCAACAAACACCAAAATATAGCCAAGATACTGTGAAATCTGGAGTGTTCAATCAGATTTGTGTATCTTTAAAATCATTGAAGCTAGATCCAGAAGAAAACTGCCATGACAAAAATGGGATTTTTGTGAATAACTACTGAACTAAAATAGATATCATCATGAATCCAATTGCTAATGGTATGTTTTCATGGTCAAGAAATCTAAATATTCACATGAAATAAAGGTAGGACTAATATTTATGGTGGGAATCACAATCTCTCTGAGTGCTTTTCTCGTTATTTTCTGTGTTTAAATCACCTAAAAATACTTTTTTTGCGGTTAAAGATTACTTTTAGCCAAACAGGGGGAAGGGGGTTAATATTTGACTTTACCCAAGGGCCTGCAAAATCACTAACACGCCCCTGGATGTGATAATATTTATGCTGCAGCTCAGGTCCTAGTTTTATACGTCCAAGCGGATGTTGTTCTGACTCAGCTCTTCTGAGATCGATGGAGGACGGTGTAAACTCGCTCCTTTAGTAAACAGACGTACACTGGTGTGTTTATTTTATTCAAGGACTAATCTCTCTCTCCTTTTGTGCCCGTCCTTCTGTTTTACTTTCTCGCAGGCCTGGCTCACGGAGATACACGAGTATGCCCAGAAGGATGTGGTCATCATGTTGCTCGGCAACAAGGTGAGCGTAGCTTCCTCTTTGTTGCGTAAAGCAGATCAGGAGGATAAGCGTCCCAGGGCAGAACTTGAGCGGCTGTTATCGTGCTCACGCAGGCGGCCGGGTGCTTAAAGATGGAAAATACCTCCGCTCTGCCGCTCACGCCTCAAAGAGTCATCCACCTGTTCACAGAAGATTTACAGGCAGGCAGGGAGCTCATTAGATTCACTTATCACGGTGCACATGTTCCACCTCCGGGAAATTAACTTTTGGTTGTAAGTGATGCAGAGGAACATGAATTTCTCACCGTTCAGGAGTGACATCGGTTCACCACGACTCTGAGGTTTCCTGCCAGAAGAAAAGTGCTGACGTGGATTTTAAGAGAAGTTTTTGACCCTTAAGGTTTAACAAATAAGAGCAGGTAGAATCTAAAATTACCAAAGTATTCAAAACGTCCACTTTACCTTCACACCTGAGCAAGAACCAGAGAGATACTTTTCATTCATTCATTTTCTCTACCCCTTTATCCCTTTAGAGGTCTGAGGGGGGGTCTGGAGCCTATCCCAGCTGTCACTGGGCAAGAGGCCGATCACCAGCCAATCACAGGGCCACATAGAGAGACAGACAGTCTGTTACGCTCACACTCAAACCTAATGTCAATTTAGAGTCACCAGTTAACCCATGAGTGTGTTTTTGGTCTGTGGGGGGAAGCTGGAGTGCCCGGAGAGAACCCACACATGCACGGGAGGAACATGCAAACTTCACACAGAAAGGCCCCTGTCTGACCCGGGAATCGAACCAGGAACCTTCTTGCTGTGAGGCACGTGCACTACCTGCTGTCCCACCTTGCCACCGGAGATACTTTTCTTATTATTTTATTTTCAAATTAAAAAAATTAAAAAAAAAAAATAACAGACAGTGCGACACACAAGACCAAATCAAGGACTTGGCACAAGAGATGCACCCATGTGATCCAAATCAGACCAAATTAGACTTTCAAAAAGTTGTTATATTGTTTTTTTATGTTGTATGTTAAACACAAGACACATGTGACCTGGTTGGATAGAGTCCGTGCTCCCTCACAAAGCCCTGCAAACAATAATTATTGACATAAACATAACAGTTTACGGCTGATCCTGTACTTAGGGCTTTAAGCGTGCTTATTTTGAGGCTTCTATTGCCAAAACTCAGATCTAGATAAATGTGTTTGTCTCTTTTCAAGTGCAAAATATCCAAATAAATTATCCTAATCCACATTCACTCAACAAGTGGAGATAAATATCTGGAAACACTTTAGAATAACGATCATTTGTAAGACAGTTATAAGCTCTAAGTTAATGGTAGTTAACTAATCATGAACAAACCACTTATACACATTTACAAATGATTATTAAATCATTTGTTAATAATTATTAGATCATTTATACCTTAAGTTACAAGACATATAAAAGCTATTGGTAGATATTGGACTAATTATGAATTGACTATATATATACATTTATGAATTATTATTAAATCATTTTTTAATAATTATGAAGTCATTAAAAACTTAAGTTACAAGACATCTATAAGCTATTAATAGATATGGAGCTATTTATGAATAAACTACATATAGATACATTTATATACATTATATATACATTATATATACATCTATATACATTTGTGAATTATTGTTAAATCATTTACGAATGATTATACACTCTCCATTCCAAAATTAGTCCATTTCTTGTTTACATGTCTTTTAATTAGCTAGTTTTTAAAGCTAGCTTTGAAATAACTGACCTTTGTAGAACTTAGATTTTGTATATGAATTGTTAGGTTTTAGAATTGCTACTCTGCATCTTGTTATTTGGGACATTTTTTAAATGTTGGTTTTAATAGTCTTTTCTAAAGATATTATTTTTTTGTTTTTGTTTAAGCTTGTCTTAGCCTTTACATTTTAAATTACCTTTTTACTGATGTCCATCCTGGCATGTTACGTAAAGTAAAACTATCATGAATTTAATAATAAATCTTTATTGCAGACACAGGTCCATATACAAAAAACAAAACAAACAAAACAGACACAAGAATAGGCAGTAATATATAAAAAAGATGCCGAGATACATAAGGTCCAGGTTATAGAGCTATTAGAGTTTATATAACCTATTACACCAATGTCGCCTCAGCTTGGAAGTAAATCTATAGCAGCTTTTCTTTGGGCTGACTAAAGCTTCTATTTTGTTGTTCTCAGACTGATCAAGTCGACACATAAAGCTGAACATCATCTTTCTTTGCCTCACATGTTGGCACCCGATTGGACACAAATAACTGGCTGGCTCTATGCCACCTTGGGACATGAAGCAGAAGCCTCAGTGCATCGTTGTAGGCTACTTTGAACCGCTGCATACTCAGTGTCTTGAAGTTAGACCACAAATGAGCCGTGTATAGGGGGGTAATGTAAGCCCTGAAAAGTGAGCACTTAAAAGAGACAGAACACATAGAAAATTTCCTAATCAGAGTGTTCGCCTGAGCATATAATTTACAACGCTGTCTATAGATGTCTTTGTCATCCGTCCAGTCATTAGACAAGACATGACCAAGATATTTAATGTCCTCACACACATCAAGAGGGCTGTCAGACAGACAGGGCTGTGTTTTTCATTTGTTATTCAAGTTTTCTTGACAGGGTTAATTTTAAGATACAAGGCTCTAAATTTGTAGAATTAAAATTGGTATTCCTTCTGTTTAGGATAAAGGTTTGGGTGAGGGTTAGGGGTTAGGGTTAGGTAACCAATCATTTTTTCATGATTGGTTAACTATCTACTTATACCTATTAATAGCTTTTAAATGTCTTGTAACTGAAGTTATAAATGATTTAATAATCATTTAAAGATGCATATATTTAGTTTGTTCATGATTGATTATCTATCTACTAATATCTATAGCTTATAAATGTCTTACAAAAGATCGTTATTCTCAAGCGTTACCAAATATCTTACTTTAAGAAATGAAAGTAAGTCATTTAACTGTTTGTAATAAAGAGAAACTATCTGCCAGTGAAACAAGGAAAGTCTGACTCTGATGGTCTAAAATTAAGGTTTAATATCTAAGTAAAGTAAGTTAAATTTGTCTTATTAGCTGATTATTTTACTTATTTCAAGCAGCTCAGGCCTTATATTTAGTTTTATGTCTTCTTAATCCAGACATTTAAGAAAATTGTGACTTAGAATGAGTCTAGTGAGATTTTTTTGTTTTAAAATTGGGCAAATACTCTTATGTAGAGTTTTTCAGTGCAGTGGATGGAGTTAAAAATGCAGAGAAGGAGCCACAGCATGGTGTGATCGGTGCCTTAGTTTTACTTTACTTCTCTTTCTCCACCTCGTCTCCTTCTCTGATGAGCTGTGAGATTTGTTTATCGCTGCTCTTCTTCTTTAAATGTCACTGAACATGTCGACAAACTGAATGTTTCTGGTCTTTCCCAGAGAGACATTTGGCTGTATGAAGGAGAAGTGCCCTCCACAGAGACATTTCTGATGTCCTTAACCGAGTAATTATCAAAAATATGAAAGCTGGTGCTGGTTTGGCAGATTGGTGAGAAAACAGGCATGTCTCGTTCCTGCATTGACCGGTCTGAGTTTGGTTTTCTCTTGCATGTGTCTCTTGATTAAAGTAAAAAAAAAAACATTAAAACTTGAAAAATATAAAAAGAAAACCTGGAAAGTCTTGCAGTGTTCTCACAAATCCTTCAAAATAATCCCGTATTGAGATCACAAGAAAATCAAATCCCTTCTTCCTTTGACCATGAACAACTTTCCTTTAAATTCTTATTGAAATCTGTTGTGAGATTGTTCATCATATTTTGAGAATAACATGGCCGAGAGCGTCAGAGATGTCTTTGCAGGGACTTCTTGTTGTATTTCTAAGTGGTCCCTGCTCCTGGTGTGAGCCCGACTGAAATATTGATATGAGCTCCAGCTACACCAGGGCATGTCTGATATCTCCTCCTCACATCTAGAAGGTTTCATAAAATTTGACAGGGAACTTTTTTAAAATTATTATCACAATGTTGAAGTCTGTTCTCTCCTTCAATCCTAACAAATCTTTAAAAAAAACTCCTGGATCTGCCTTTGGATTTGGACAGTGTGCGAACTGCACCGCAGCGTTCAGGGGGCTCACGAATATGCATGACACAAATGTGATGCATGCATTTTGATGAGTCAAACATATCCACTATGACACGCCTGTACTTGCCTTATGTCACGTATAAGATCTAAGGCAGGGCTATTCAATTCAACATTAAGTCGGGACAGATTTTCAGACTTAGGACCTGAGCTGGGCCTGACATTTTTGGCACAGTTAGCGAAGTTAACCACTCAAAAGATCCACAAATAGATAACAAACACACTGGATGTTTATTAATTTATTGCTGCATCCAAAAGGGCATAAACTCAATAAAGAGCAGCACCTAAACTAAACTTCAGCTGAAATACTGTTTCATTAAATGTAACACTTCAGACAGATAACTTCAACATGTTTTGACAAGTGAATACAAGCACATATTAAGGTGCATATGAACATTAAAAAAGTGCAGATTAAAAACTCCATCTTTGGTCACATTTAAAAGTGCATTAAAAGTAACTCACTTCATAGAAACCTTTCAGAACGTGTTGCATTCAATGTCTGTAATAATGTTGGAATTCTTGAAAGGCTAGTCAGTGTTTGTGAACGTTTTTTCTGGTTTTCTTGCCGGACCTAAGTACCAATCACTTTGATTTTGGGCCACTCGAGGGTTGCTTTCGGGCTGCATGTGGAACCATGGGCCACTAATTGAATAGGGCTGATCTAAAGGAATGTTTAAAACATAGCGCCCCCACGCTTCAATGGTGAGGACAAGAATTGCAGGCTGGCATCTCAAAGTAAAACGGTGGTGAATCACACTCGTGTGCAAATCATACATTAAAAAGGCTAATTTTACACATGATCCATGATAATGACAAAACAACTGAACAAATCAAATGTGATGCATGGGAAAAAAAATATTTTGTCAATATTTTAGAGACACCCCACCCTCAAAAATATGTACACATCATGTTTTCAGGGGAGCTCGTGTCTCAATAACCTGTTAAGCCCCAAAGAAAAAAAAGTGAACTGTTTTCCAAAAAACCTTCCCTGACCATATTGTAATTAAACCTCTCTCTAGTTTTGCTCTGCATCACTTTATAACAATAGTCCTTTGCAGAGATGATTTAAACATATTTTATTATTCATTTTTTTACTTTTACATCCACTCCAGCATCATTTCAAAGAGATATTCACAATAAAAATTGTTTTTATTTCAGGCGAGGTGGAAATTTTCTTATTATTCTGACTTTTATCTTCATTTACTCTGTTCTAGTAACACATATACTGATAATTCCACATCTGGACAAATCTCTAAGTGTTACTTTTATTATGACACCAAAATAATTCACATAGACCTTGTGGTTGCAGCGATACACTCTTTTCTTTATGAGCATGTCATTTTCGAGCAGAAGGCTTAAAAGGAGGCTGAACAGGGACCCCAGAGGCTCCCCGTAGTTCACACCATGGATTTGGATCTTAAATTAAATCACTTCCCCCCCTGCCATGAGCAACAAACCCTGAAAGTTTCACCAACATCAGTTGAGATCTTCAGTTGTTTTGTTCACAGAGAAACAAACACGACACAGAAGTTCTGCGAAAGCACAAACCTCTGCTGTTTCTTTCCCAACACTGTCGATCCAGAAAACACAAACTCAAGGTAACTGTCCACACTGGATTTTTGAGTTTTGGGTCAAACCTCAAAAATTTGAGTTGGAGAACAATTATTTAGACTAAAGACAAGGCAGGATTCACACCCAGCCCAGCTGCAGCAGGTTTTCTATCATGTGTGTTTGCTGTGCCCAACGCTTAATGATGTTTGTCTGAACATGACCCATGTGTCCAGGACTTGACCTCACATGAATTAAACTGATTTATTTATGGTCCTGATACACGGGGCCTAATGCAGCCAAGTCCTTAGAGTTTTCATTGTGTTTTTCCCCCCGTTTACATGGGAACAGCACCTGAAGTGTTTGAATCCGCAAACTTTTCAAACCAGGGTCCAGGGTGGACAGTTTTAAAAACGCTCCTCCATGCAGCTCCGTGCAAATCAGAGTCAGAGCGTTTCATGTGCAGTACTCTTTAACATGAAGGCTGTGCACACATACCAGGAACAACAACAGCTTCATCGTTTACAGAGTGACATGTGAGCTGCTTACTGTGCTCGCTTTGTTATTCAGACTAGAAACTCCTGCATCTTTGCTGGCCATTGTTGTTCGTGAAAAGTTTTTCTTCTCCGTACGTGTGTTGTAGCAGCGCTGTTTCTCTGCAAACCTACATCCCCATCTACTGGACTGGCATGTACGCTACAGCGGTTTCATTCGTTTGAATACGTAAAGGAAAAACCATTGCGTTTTAGGTGACAGAGTCTCCGTGTAAACGGGGCCTACGTTTTGCCAACTCAAGCTAAGAAATTAGCCCTGCTTTGAATAAAAAATCTTAATAATGATAGTTGAGATAACTAAATTCATTAAGCTCATAACACAACAAAAATCATTTGATGCCAGTGGTTTTAAGTTTGCATTATTACAGTTAGGGCTGAACAATATGGAAAAAATTCATATCTCTAATATTCATGCCAGATATCTCAATATCAATACAACATAACTACTAGGGCTGTCACAAACAACTATTTTTGTGATTAGTTGACTAGTCACATCATGCATGAACTGCAGCGTACCGGGGACTTCATATGAGATCAGGGAGAGAATGCATTTATTTGTACAGAAGGGCACTTTGTTTTCTTTTTTTTTACAACCTGCTTTGTTTGTATATTTTTCCTTTTTCTCGAGCGTTTCTTTTTATTGATACTATTCTTAACAATTGTACCAATGTGTATTTCATTGGAAGCGACGTTGTGAACATTTTCTTAAGTGTAAAAAAGTAAAATTTAATAAAAATTTAAGTGAAAAAAACAACTGCAGCGTACCGCACCAGCATGCAGCTGGAGGCCCGAATCGCTTATAATTAGTAGACCTGGCAACTATGGCACCTGCGTAGTAGCGCATGTGCCACGTGTGTTTGGGGGTGCGCTGGGTTGATTCCTGCGGGCGTGATAACCAGGAAACGGGCTGAGGAAAGGACAAACTACCAACCACACTCAAGTCTGCTTTGTAGAGGCAGCTGGGTGATAATCATGTGGGATTCACACAAACAGAAGAGCAAGCCCAAAAACACTTTTAACGAGCCGACATGGCAACACAATAACTGTTGTCTTAGTCTGTGCTCAGCCTGCTCCCTCACGCTTTCTGCTTCCTACACAGCTGTAGTCATAACCTTTGTTCTAGTAGATGCACAATAGTAAAACACTGAAATCAGGCACATTTTCAGGGACAGCTTTAACCGGGGACAGGTTATAAATAGGCAGTTAGCTTATATAAACAACTCTCCCTCTTCTTCAGAAACTGAATCAGCCAAGTCGGGCTTCCTTTTCAGGTGCTAATGAATTGCCGTCGTTCTGCCATGGAAGGAAAGTTCCTCCTTGCAGATTTTTTCATTGCACATTCTTCTCTTTTGTTTTGGTAAAATGCTCCCAAACTTTTGAGCTCTGTTGCTGGACAGCGATGATACTGTTTACTAACTCTTACGGTGACATCACGGCTGATCCAGATTACCACGACTGCGCATGTGCCTCAAGGGGTGCATTCAAGGGTAATTGTAAAAATGAGTTTTATTGTGACTTCCAGAGCTGTACATGCAGGGCAAACGCAGGGGAAATATATATCGATTATATCTTTGCTTTTTACGATATTGATATCTTGAATATTCATATCTTGATATAGCTACGATAACGATATATCTATTAGCCCTGATTACGGTGCAGTTATTGTCAAAAATGTGAAAATCTGGCTTTTCTTGCACTGTTAACAAATCCTTGGATCAACATCCTGATCACCACCAAAATCTAACCAGTTCTTCTTAGTGCCATGAACAACATTCCCTGTGTCCTAAAATCTGTTGAAAACTTGCTGAGTTTCCTCATTTGCTAACAAACAAACAAACAAACAACCTAACGTCTGCAGAAACAGCCTCCTCTTTGAAGATATCCAGCATTTCTTTTTTAATGCTGTTGTTAAATCTGAAGTCTGCAGAGGAGATAAGAGCCTCAAGTGTGTAGATCCATCCATCAGCTCCTCCTCATATCCTCTGGCTTGCGGGCGAGTCTGTAAATGTGGAGTTTTATTTGATTTAACATGATGAAACCCTCTGAAGCCTCGCTCTGAGCTCTCTGAAGAAGCTGTTTCCTCGATAAAGCTGCTGCTGCTGCTGGATAAAAACAGAAACCCTCCAACATCAGTCCATGCTGATGTTTCACAAAGCGCCCCCTGGTGGTGCTCCACCTCCTCTGGGGGTCAGAGGTGTCACTCTGCAGCAGCTGGAGGTGCTTGGGTCTTCAGTCCGAGGCCCGCAGCTCCTCCATGATTGTGTTCTCTCTGCTCCACAGGCCGACATGGCTGCAGAGCGGGTGGTGAAGAAGGAGGACGGGGAGAAGCTGGCTAAGGTGCAGTGTGATGAACAAAAGTCCTCCATTATTCTGATAAATTATAAAACACAGGCCTCACTTCCTCCACTTCTAATGTGTTTCCATCGCAGGAGTACGGAGTCCCGTTTATGGAGACCAGCGCCAAGACCGGGCTGAATGTGGAGCTGGCCTTCCTCGCCATCGCAAAGTAAGAGTTAAAGCTGCTCATCAATATTTCATATCAACAGTAAATGATCTGACCAGCAGCTCACAGACAGACTGTACATCCATCCTGCTCTTATTTTATGATGCTTTTTAAATTTAAAGGTTTGTCCCTGCAGACCGAGTTTGAAACTTTAATGATGCTCAGTGTAAGTGTTACAGGAGATCCTGTTTCTGAGTGTTTTGGATTTAAAGGAATATTGAATAATTATAGTTGTTGTAGTTGGTAGTAGCATAGTAGCAGTTGTAGTAGTTTATTTCGAACATGTAAGAAATAATCTTTTTTGGAATACAAATCAAATCAAATCAAACTTTATTTATAAAGCACTTTTCATACATTAAAAATGCAGCACAAAGTGCTATACATGTTAAAAACAGTCCCCACCCCCCCATTCAAACTCCACCCCAACACATACACACACACATACACACACATGTGCACAGATAACATGACTTAAAATGAGTAATTGTAAAAGCGTGTGGCTGAGTACAGAGGAGCCAGGTCAGGAAACGCCAGGATACCGCCACCTGGGCGCGCCTCGCTACAGGGCCAGCGAGGGGCGCCTTGCTACAGGGCCAGCGAGGGGCCCACCGCAGCAAAGCAGAGCTGTAGACCCCCCACCTGACCAAGACAATGCCCACCAAGAGACAGAGACATCCCAGCCCGAGCCAACAGCAACCCCCAGTGTAGGCAGTCCCCTGCTGAGGAAGCACTGGAGATATGGGATAAAAACATAAAACTACATAGGCTAAGAATCATAAAGTAAGTAAAATTAAATAAATAAAATAATGATAAAATGTATAAATAGTAATAGAAAAAGAATAACAAGTGAAAAGAGGGCTAGAATATATAAATAAAATGAAATAAAATAAAAATATAGGTAAAAATATGGGATTAGTTAAAAGCTAAATTACATAGGTGGGTCTTGAGCCTACTTTTAAGAATATGAACGTTCTCTGCAAGAGAGAAATATTTTGCTGCAAGTACTCCTGGTGGCTTGTAAGAAAACAATTGCAAGACGCTGGTTAAGCCAAATTTAGCGCATCTAAGATGACTGGATTGGAATTATTCTGGACACATTAAGGATGGAAAAACTGACCTACCAAATAGGGATCCAAAAGGATAAATTTGATCAAATTTTGAACAATTGGATTTCATTCATAGCCCCCATGAGAGCAGACTTTATTTGATCTCACTGGTAATATTGTTTTGTTCAATATTGTTTGATTAGCGAACAGTTATTGATGATTATTCCCACGACGACTGTTAATAGTTTGGTATGAACTGTTCAACCTTTACTTAACCTTTTAACTCCCAGCTCAACTGCTTGGCAGAGGTCAATATATTCAGGAATATCAATTATGTTAAAAAAAAAGTCATTGTGTTTTTTAGAATACAGAAAAACTGCAAACAAACCAAAATAACATATTCTTTGTGTGGGAGTTAAAGGTTCAAAAAGCTTATAGTTACTATTAGGATTACTATTATAATTTTAAATTCTGAACCACTTACTGATATGATGATTTATTTATATACAATCTGTTATTCATCAAAAACATTTTTGTGTGTCAAACACGGTATCATCTATTGTGCTTTGGTTTTTGTTTTTTTTTCTTTTAATCTTTCTTGTTTTTACTATTATCATCAATTTTAGTATTTAGTGTTTTAGTTTCATCTATTTTAAGCTGTTCCCCAAAATTCAACACAATAACTAAAATAAGGCAAAATTAGTGAGGGATACAAAATTTTGCATTATCTTGTGGCCAAAGATGTGTTTCACTTTGTTCATAACAAAAATCTAATTTAATGTTAGGAGATTAATTTGAGTTTTGAAATGTATGACACGATAACGGTTTGAGGAAACTTATCCTGTGCACAACAAACCGCTCATTTCAGGCTTTAAGTAAAGGGAGAAAGAGGAACAGAAGGAGAGGGAGTGAGGGCCGCGTCATGTGAACTAAACAAAGGGAGGAGATGGTTTGAGTTTATAGAGACGCAGGCAGAGGTGACGTCTGCTCCTGAAAATGACTACAAAGCATCACTTAAAAACCAAAATGCTCACAGCCTTATTTATCACCTGGGTGGAGACAGAGTAATATCCCCCCTCTCGACTGTCAAATCCAGAGATAGGAGGCTGATTTGGCCCTCGCCTTGTGTTTGAGTCCCACCTGAGGCTCGTCTTCTCCTGCTCTCTCTCTTTCTGAGTCTCTGCACTATCACTAACCGCCCAGAGGAGGTCTTAAAAAACAGTGATAAATGTTTAGTTTTAAAGCACAGACTGTCTCTTAAAGGCATTTTTCTTGCACTGTTATCTTCTGTCTTAAAGAGAAGTTTGTTTATGTGGAAAAAATGCAAAGTGTAGCCAGGTAATAGCCATCTATTTCCATTAAGATCAGGCACTAATGGTCAAGTGCAGGGGTGTTCACACTTTCTACATCAAGCTGCTTAAGTAGGAAAACTGGGCAACTGAACCACTTGTTGCACCTCACTTTTAGTGTAAGTTAAAGTTCTTCTGAGCAGCAGAGGTGGGAAACACGGACAGCTTATCTTCACAGTCAGACACAAACAAGAGTAAACTGAAAGACGGTTGGTGCTTGAAGATGAATTTTGAAAAAAACTTTGTAAATGAGACCTTGCGACAAAGTAAATACAGCAGAAAATGTGCATGATTGATGGTCCATGCTTCTGTAATCAAAATGTCTTGAATTGTTTTTAACCAATTCAAAAGTGGGCCATAGTTTGGACACCCCTGGTCTTGTGGTTATGTCTGCATGCCCATGACCTGACTGGAGTCCTGCATGTTGACCCCCACTGTCCAAATCCACCTTCACATGATTATAGAGGCGGGAAAAGTCCAAAAATATCCTGAGAAAACTGCAGTGATTACAGTGAGATCACGCTCTGTATTTAACACTCTGTTGAAGGAAGATGGAGATCGGTTTGTTAATTTATTGGTGTAAGTAAAGAAAATAAACACTGAGTCCACAGACTGTAGCTCACAGAGCATCTGCTGCAACCAAAATAACTCACTGCAGGCCCACATGCATCCACAAATACACTTATATAAAATAATAAAGATGCAAGACCGGAGGATAAGCAGTAAACAACAGGATACACTTAAACCAATACTATGTAGTTTATGTAATATTTCTAGAGTCATTGTGATGGTACATCACCTTACAGCAGGTGTAATGACACCTCTGTCGTGGTCTGAGGGGGTCTGTGTCACCTTCACTGGCACTGTGTAACTTCAGTGTGGATGGTAGGAACACTTCAACACTGAAAACTATAAATGTTTACTGCTTTGACTGCTTTACGGCATACGCCGCTTCCCCCTTGCATTGGAAAAAGGAGAATAAAAGGCTGTTTTGTAATTTTTTAAATAGATTTAATGAACAGAATATAGTTTAAAGTAAATATGTTCTTATTTTCCTAATGGAAAATAAATAAATAGGGTTCACACTCCTGCACAGTAGGTGGCGGTAATGCTTCTTTGATGCTGGATACCACATTCCGTTAAACAAGAAAAAGAAGAAGAAAGCTAAATGTAGTGTTGTTATCATGACGGAAGCAGCAAAAAAAAAAAAAAGAAAGAAGAGGAGGCAAAAAAGGAAGCCTGTAGAGTAACAAGCCAAATGCCTGAACAGGGATAAACATTGGCCTGGCATTCACTCCCTGGCGTGAGCTGAAAGACGAGGAGGGATGTCCGGAAAAAGCCTCAACTTGAGGTATTTTATTGAAATTCATTAGATTATTGTGGCAGATCAAAAGATTGTTCTCCACCCCAAAAAGCTGAAGCACAAGAAGCCCAATGCAGAAAAACTCTCCAGCTTTAACGGGCCAATCAGGGGACAGAGGCGGAGCTTCAGATGTGACGACAACAGGAAGTGACTGCATGTTTGAAAACAACAGCGGCTTGTAAAAGTGATCTCCATGAATTCAGAAAGATCTGCAGTTTTATCAGAAATAAACTAAATTTCTCTTTTAAAGAGGAGCAAAGAACGCCACTTTAAGCTGTCTTATGGGAAATTGTGATTTTCCTCTTGGACACATAGAAAGACACGGAAATGCCGCACGAACGATGCTGTAGTCATGGTTACCCTACAATATGAAATTTGCTCTCCTCAGAAGTTTACTGGAGAACTTGGTTGGTTTTGTCTTTGACGTGATTCATGTCACATGAGGCAGATGACACATCTGTGTGGTATCATTTAATGTAAGATAAGACGATAGTCTAAGGACGATAGTAATCTTAGTTTAAAGGGCAACTTCGGTATTTTTCAACCTGGGTCCTATTGCCCCAAGTGTATGTGTGTATACGATTGACGGGTACAACTCGTTTTAAAATTGGCTCAGTATCAAGGGAGCGGATGCAGCCGCCAGCCGCGAAGCTAGATAGGGGGGCAACTGCATCCCGTATAAGTTTGAGCATTAAAAGTGTTTATTTCGCCACAGACCGGTTGCGATCCCCGGTGCTAGCTCTCTAATTAGCATTGTAAGCATTGCGTTTTCCTTCACGTCCTCTGACCTGTGTGACGTCATCTGTGAGCTTGTTGCCGGAAGAAAACAGAGGAGCCATGCAGCGTGCCGCTCAGAGTGGAGCTGCTTATCCCGGAGGACAGTTGAAAGTTTTACTGCATCGGTATCATGGCTGAATATTTACCAGATTTCGAGAGTGAAGACGAGCCTTTTCATTACGACGGCCACCCGTATTTATTTGAGCCAGAGTATACGGACGAGGAGCTGCTACAAACTCAAGAGCTAACGAGGATAGCAACAGAGGGCCAACGAGCAGACGAGGGTGAAGCAGCGGCGGCACGAACGCTCTAGATTTGTCTCCGAAACACATATTTACTGTTGCCCTAAATCCTCTTCACTTTTTCCTCTCGTCCAGCCAGTACAGACTTGTGGCCTACCGTGTTACAATGCTAATTAGAGAGCTAGCACCGGCGATCGCAACCGGTCTGTGGCGAATTATAAACACTTACACAACACATACAATACTTATACGTATTGTATGCATAAAGACATATTAGTTATACTTACTTTATGGATAGTTGACCATTTGGTCCCTGTGGTTTTGGTCGCCTCCTCCAATTTATTTTGGGTACATGAAAAAAGGTATCCAGCACTGCCCTGTTGATCAGAGGGGGGAGATCCTCTAATGTAGTTACACAGCGTCGGGTACTTTCTGTATCATCCCACGACACATCGAGACCACGAATATTGGGCAACAGGTCCCACTCGGTAACACAGACATTCTTCCTCTGTGGGCATAGAGTCACAGCAACCACAGGAGCACCACCAGTCCTCAGAAATTGCGTCAGTGCAGCCGCTGCTTCACCTCGTCTGCTAGCCCTCTGTTGCTATCCTCGTTAGCTCTTGAGTTTGTAGCAGCTCGTCCGTATACTCTGGCTCAAATAAATACGGGTGGCCGTCGTAATGAAAAGGCTCGTCTTCACTCTCGAAATCTGGTAAATATTCAGCCATGATACCGATGCAGTAAAACTTCCAACTGTCCTCCGGGATAAGCAGCTCCACTATGAGCGGAGCGCTGCATGGCTCCTCTCTTTTCTTCCGGCAACAAGCTCACAGATGACGTCACACAGGTCAGAGGACGTGAAGGAAAACGCAATGCTTACAATGCTAATTAGAGAGCTAGCACCGGGGATCGCAACCGGTCTGTGGCGAAATAAACACTTTTTAATGCTCAAACTTATACGGGATGCAGTTGCCCCCCTATCTAGCTTCGCGGCTGGCGGCTGCATCCGCTCCCTTGATACTGAGCCAATTTTAAAACGAGTTGTACCCGTCAATCGTATACACACATACACTTGGGGTAATAGGACCCAGGTTGAAAAATACCGAAGTTGCCCTTTAAGCTAACAGCTCACAGCAGGGTCGAGCTGCTACAGCATTCTGTGGCTTGATGTGATTGGTCTGTGAAGAGTGTGACGAGCGGACTGATCGTCCAATCACCAGCTAATCTGGTATTTTAAGGTTCTACCCTCTGAAAACTAACCTGACATGCCAGATGGACAGCTTCATTTTGATAATATTTCACTAATCCTTCTGGGAGGAGCCCTGAGAAAATGTTTTCAGGGGCAGAACCTTCAAAAACAACAGTAGCTTGCAATTGGATGATTGTTTGGCACATCACAGACCGATCCAATCATATAGCGCTGCTATGACATAGCATTTGTAGTGGGCCTGTGCTCAAAATATCGATACAGCAAAATGTCATTACGCACTCCTTCGGGATACATGTATCGATACGGATTCTACAGAACTGATACGGCCTAAATATTTTGACAGTTGTTGTCATTTTGGCTAATGTTAACAGTGGCACAGTTCAAAGTAGAAGACGAGCTACAGAATGAAGCATATGTTCTAAATTTGAACTTAGGTCTACCATCTTTGAGGATCTGATTTATGTCTCTCAAGTTGTAGAACCACTTAAAACTCATCCTCGTTCTTTTTCTTCTAATAAGAAAAAACTAAACATGTCAAGAATTTTGTTTAAAGTGTAGTCATTGTTCACAATTTACGTGTATCGGGATACGTATCGTATCGTGGCCTTCGTATCGGGATACGTATCGTGAGGCTGCTGGAAATACCCAGCCCTAATATGTAGTGGCTGTAGCCATGGCAGCTAACGGCTAACCGTTTTGTAAGCTGCTATGGCTAATGGCTGTTTACTGTTTGCCCTTGTTAGTCATTAGCCGTCGCGCCTAACTGCCATTAGCTGATAGCTTAACTACCTTAAGATGATTGTTTCACATTAAATTATACCACACAGATGTATTATTTAACACTAATATGTGTCATGAACCTCGTCAAAGACAATCCATATATGACATAAACTTATGAGGAGAGCAGATTTCGCCAAGTATAACTAAGTAACCATGATGAACACAGGCTAACCGACATTAGCTGCCATTATTTGTACAACAGGAAGAGACATCACTTCCTGTCAAATTACTTCCTGTTGTCGTCACACCCGCAGCTCCCGCTGTTCCCGCCTCTCTTCCCTGACAGGGCCATTAAGCATTTAGCCGAGTGAAACCGTTGGACAATGGAGGCTGGCAAAATGGAGATGCATGATTTCAGAATCAGGCAGGTCTGTCTGCTCTGCAACGCTCGCTGAAAATACCAAAACATAGAAATTAGATAAATAATGAGGTTAATTGACCGTCTCACGATTGACTCGATAATTTAGCCTCCCTGATCTTAACCTCTTTTGTCTGATGCAGTCAGTTTTGCTGAATACTTCCTCACATGAAGGCAGGAAGAGGTGGAGTTAAGAGAGTTGTTCACTCCTGCAGCTCCCCATGAAAAACTGAGATAATTCTGAGTTTGATGTGAATATGAATGATGTTTCCGCGACGCCTCTGCCTCAGTCTTTTCTCTGAGCTCTGTTTTTAATCTGTTTCCTTCACACAGCTCCTCTCCTCGGTCTCCTTCCCTGGTTGGAGTCCTTCTGTCCTTCTCGCTCTGATTCCTGCAGCTCCGACTCTCTGCTGGTTTTTGCTAATTTACTGTTTGTTCTTTCAGACTCGTTGTTCGTGTGTGAGCCTCCCGGTGGATCTCCAGCATTAACGTGTCGTCTCTGCTCTGACTGACACCTTCCTGCTCTCATCTCTCTGAATGAGGGGAACATAACGTGTCAGTTATTTAGTCCTAAATTGACTCCGTGCAGCAGGTTCCCAGAACGCTGAAAGAAAATGATTTCAGTGATTTGCTATCTTCATCTGAGGGATATTCTGCTCAGATTAAATGATTCATGCTCCAGGCTTTTTGATTAAATCTCTGCTCACAGGGATGTTTCTCTGCACTCGCTCTTATTTCTCTTCCCATCTCATTTTCTTGATACGCTCGCCCTGTCTGCGCCTCGACCCACACATCCACCCCCTCTCTCTCTAACTCCCTCTCTCTCTCTGTGTCTTCGTCAGGGAGCTGAAGCACCGAGCCACGCAGCAGCCCAACGAGCCCAAGTTCCAGATCCACGACTACATCGAGGCTCAGAAGCAGAAGTCGGGCTGCTGTGGCATGTAGCCGAGAAAAGCAGGGACAGAAACACAAAAAAAGAGAGAGAGAGAGAGAGAGAGGGAGGTAAACTGCTCTCGTTTAAAAGCCAATCAAAGCGTCACCAAACCCCGAGGAGTGGACCACCTCGGCCTCTCCTGAGCCCCGAGCTGAGTCCGGATCGGCCGCCATCCCTAATCTGAAATGTGAATCGATCAATCTCTTTTCTGTCATGTGTAGAAATGTGTGTGGTCTTTGTGGTGACAGTTGTTTCCAGTTACAGGTCAGGAGTTATCACCTGAAATGCTATATCCACCTGCAGGGACTGAAATCATCCATCATGTTGATCTGAATCTGCACGGCTGCAAAGTCAAAGCGTCATTGCAGAATGATCACACCTAATGAGTTTCTAAAGCCTCGGCTCTGATTAAAACCTTCCTCCAGACAAACGAGGAGCGTTTACGATGTTTAAAGGTGTGGTGTGTAGAAGTCGGCAGCATTTCACCGAACAGAAACGGTGAATAAAGGATATAATGTTTCTATTTGTATGAAAAGACCGTCAAAATATGTGAACAATCATCCCCATTAAACTTTGGTTTCTTTTTATTAAGTTAGAAAAATCTTTTTATATCTCTGAACCGCGAGTCTCCCCTCTGTGGAGGCTGACATAACGATCCACCATGTTGTCTACGGGTGGGTTTTGGGGTCAAAAAGAGCAAAACAAAAGTTTCCAAATCTTTAATCATCTTCACTGACCTTTAACCTATAAAATAATAGTTACAAATCTGATAGAAAAACCTTCACCTGGTAACTGTTGTAAATGATGCCCTGTTCACGATTCTTTTTGGTCTTCACCGGCTCTCGTCGCTTAGTGATGTGATGTTTTAGAAACAGATGGGCTCATTCCAAAATCTGAACGCTAGATGTCGCTAAAATGCCGATTTCTACATACTGCAGCTTTAAAGCAAAATGCTAACTTTCTTGTGTGTCTTAACCTCACTCCTGAGTCCATGACAAGCAAGTAGACGTCATTCTTTTGACTGTTTTTGCAGTAACAGATCTCGCCCAGCGCTACTTAGCTTAGCTCAAACACTGGGAATCAATGGGAAGTGTTAGCCTGCCTCTGATTACAGTCATCACATAAACTTGCTCTTTTCTTCCTTGTTACTGCAAAAGAATGGAGTCTACCTGCTTGTCATGGACTCTGGAGTGAAGCAAAAATGTTTGTGTATCCCTTTAAGTTTGATAAAGAGTTTGAGCACCTTTAACCCTTTAACTACCAGCTCAGCTGTTTGGCAGAGGACATCTTTAACTTCAGGGATATTTAATGTTTTAAAAAACAGAGAAAATCAAATAATTATTTGGTTCCAGTCACACTTCAGAGAACAGAGAAAACCACAAACAAACCAAAATATATATATGTTTTGTTGTTTTGGGGATTAAAAGGTTTAATAAAAAAAGCACGAATATCTGGGATAAAATTCATCGGAAAAGGCTGAAATGTCTGTAAAAATGCAAAAATGACTTAAAATAGATAAATAAGTTTGGCAAACACTAGGGCTGAACAATTAATTGCAAATTAGATTAAATCTCAATATGGCTTGTTGCAATTTTCAAATCGCAGATAGTGCAATATTTTTAACCCAAAATGTGTTGAACATTTTGGCATTGTGATGTAGTTTATTGCAATTTCATGCCTATTTTAACCTTTTTTAACCCAGTTTTTATAACTTTATGCCTATCTTGCTCCCATTCATCTTTTGTTTTTGGCCACTGTCAGACCATGTTTGGAATTTTTACGTGGCTTTTGGAATTTAATCCCAATTTTGCTGCTATAATCACTTTTTCTTAGTCACTTTAGAATGTTTTTGCCTTTTTTTCTTGCAATTTCACCTACCTATTTTGCACCTATTAACTTTTTTCCGCTTTTGTACCATTTTTTTTACCCAGTTTTTACCTATTTTGCTTCTGTTCTTCACTTCTCCACTTTTGATTTAATGTCATATTGGTTATACGACAAAACGATCTACTGCTTATGTTTGTTTAAGAATACATAAGAGGAGGAACATTAAAACAATCGCAGAGTAAATCGCAATATTGGGGAAAATATCGCAATTAGATTATTTTCTCAAATTGTTCAGCCCTAGCAAACACACAATGTTTTTGATGAATAACAGACTTTATGTGTACACATATATCGTCATATCAGTTAATGGTTAAGTTAAATATTAAAGATAATAATGATGGTAATAATAATATAAGCTTTTAGCTGTTTAAACTTTAAATCACACAAACAAAATGTCAGTTCTTTTGGTTAGTTCGCAGTTTTTTCTGTAGTGTAAAACACTGACAGAAACATAAAATGACATGCTTTTTTATTTTATGCATTAAATGTTCCTGAATTTGATGACTTCTGCCAGACAGTTGAGCTGGGAGTTAAAAGGCTGAAAAATCAGGATATTCAAAATTATATATTAATATTTATTTATATGTATCAGGAGTTTTCTGCAAGTTCAGCTTCAGTTTTAGACTCAGTCTGTCAGGTGTTTTGTTTTTCTTCCGGGTAAAATATGCTTTTGAAGTCATCAGAAACGCAGAGTAACAGTCAGTTTTTGGAGGGAGGTTTATTCAGATTGTTAAATTTAGCTGTTTACGTCTCATCGCTGCATTCAGACATTCATTGAATTAGGCACATGGCATCAGCATGGCATCTGTGCAGAAAGAGTCATCACAGAAGCTAGATCTGTGCACTGCTACAGACGGGGCAGCCACTACTCTACATCAGAGTTTTTGTGGAAGTTAGGGATGGGAATTCAAGATTTTACTGACACCAATGTCATTATTGATTCTGCTTTGTGCTCTTAATCCATTCATGTGCACAAAAAACATTCCTCAGTCACCAGGGACATAGGGCTGAGCAGTTAATCAAAAATAATCTAAATTGACATTTACACCCTCTAATTGAAGTAGTTTTACTCATGTTGATTATTTTGATTATTTTCCCTGTTTAAGTCATGTGACCGCGTCCCCTCCATACAGCCTGTGTTCATATTTGCTAAGAGAGAAGGACGCGGCATTAACATGGAGGAGACAAGCACCAAACTATCACAGGACCTTGTAAACAAGAAAAATGTCGTCTCCGATGTTCGGGCTCGTTTTGGATTCTGTGCAAAAGACATCAAGCTGAAAAGAGTTGAGTGTAAATACTGCAGGAAGACCATGTTGAAGACCGTCGGTATCACCTCTGATTTGTTCCAGCACAGCATAAAATAATCGTTCATTAATTGTCATCAAAGTAAGAGCTTCAGTTAACCGCGATATTGAGATTAGGTAATATCGCCCAGCCCTACAGAGAGCAGACAGACCTGCCTGATTCTGAAATCCTGCAGGTCCGTCTTGCCAGCCTCCGTTTTCCAACAAATTCACTCGGCTGAATTCTTAACGGCCCAATCAGGGAAGAGAGGCGGGAGCTGCAGAATGCGGATGTGACGACAACTGGAAGTTGAGAACCGGACGTTGAGAACAGACATGCTGATTAGCCTATTGTCCTCATGGCTACTCAGTGAAACTTGGTGAAATCTGCCCTCCTCAGAAGTTTACTTGTAGGGATTGTCTTTGATGAGGTTCATGTCACATATAAGTGTTGAATGAATCATCCGTGTGGTACAATTTAGTGTAAGACGATAGTAAAAGGCCGTTAGCTGTTAGCAGCTAAGTTAGCGGCTAACTATCATTAACTGTTGTTAGCTTTTAGCGGCTAAGTTAGCTGCTATGGCTAACGTCCATGAACTGTTTTTAACTGTTTTTAGCCATTAGCTGCTACATTAGCCGCTATGTATGCTACATTATAGGAGGCAACCCTGCTTGATGTGATGAATGTGACGAGCCAAACGATTGTCCAATCACAAACTTGTGTTTTTTTTAAGGTTCTGCCCCTGAAAACATTTCACAGGGCTCCTACCCAGATGGACTAGTGAAATATTTTCAATATGGAACAGTCCATCTGACATGTCAGGTTAAAACAAAGGGGCCTGCATGTTAAAAAGTGTTGTTTGTAAGTTATTTCCTAATATCCAGCTTTAGCCTCAGCTCTGACTCTTTCTGCACAGACGCAGAGCTGATCTCCATCACTGTGGCTAATGTCCAGGCTGATGCCATGAGTCCTAAACTCATTAACCTCCGCTCTGATGTCTCTGTTAAAGACCCTGATGCTGCAGCTCTTCTTCACTCCTACACCTGCAGGAGTTTCAGGTTTTCTGATCATCAATGAGCTCCTCTTGTAAAATCATTTCTGGACCGTTCGTGTGGATATAGCATTTTTCCTCTGAGCTCAGTTTGTTTCAATCTCAGTAAAATCGATCTTTAGGCCTTACAGTCTCCATCACTTTTCTTATTGATCCTCTGTGTGTGTGTGTTTGGGATTTTAAGACTTTTTCTCACAGTCAGATTGTAGCTCAAAGATCGTCTGTTTGTTTCTGTGCTGCTGTTAGAATAAAGAAAAAGTTTGAGGGCGCTGTGTGTGTGTGCCTTTAAATCAACATCTAACAGAGGTCATGACCTCTTATGCACAGTATTATCAGGCCAAAAACAGCAGATAGTTGCCTAAAAAGTTTAAAATGGTGGATTTGACAAGTTTGGTTGATATTTTCTGTTCAAGTCGACCATCTCTTTGACTTTAATGTTGTCAGAATGCACAGTGTATCATTGCCCACTTGAATAAATCAAAAGGATAATTTAGTAAATAATAAAAAGTGTTTTTTTTTGCTTCACATCCATTTCTAACATGTGGATATAAAGGTGTAGTGTGTAGAAGTTGGCAGCATTTGGCCAATTAAACGGTGAATATAGGATATAATGTCTCTGTTTGTATGTAAAGTTTGTCAAAATAGAGTGAACAATCATCCTCATAAACTTTGGTTTTCCTTTTATTAAGTTAGAATTTTTTTTTATTTTTTTTTTCCTATGGGTCTCCCCTCTGTGGTGGCTGACATAATGATCCACCTCTACGGGTGGGTTTTGGGGACAAAAAGAGCAAAACGCGATTTTTGAAAATGAGTCTACAAAAGTTTACAAAACCTATAATCTATCAAAATAATAGTTACAAATATGAATGACAAACCCTCACCTGGTAACTGTTGTAAATGATGCCCTGTTCACGATCCTTTTTGGTCTTCACCAGCTCTCGTCTCTTAGTGATGTGATGTTTTAGAAACAGACGGGCTCATTCCAAAATCTGAACACTAGATGTCGCTAAAATGCCGATTTCTACACACTGCACCTTTAAAGCAATATTCCAACTTTTTTCGTGTTACTTAACCTCATTCCTGAGTCAGTGGGAAGCAGAAAGACTTCATCCTTTTGACTGTCGGTGCAGTAAAAGAGCTCGCCAAGCGCTAATTAGCTTAGCTCAAACACTGGGAATCAATGGGAAGTGTTAGCCTGCCTCTGCCTACAGCCTCTTCCTTGTTACTGCACCACAGTCAAAAAATGCAGTCCATCTGCTTGTCATGGACTCGGGAGTGAAGCAAAAATGTTGGTGTATCCCTTTAAGTTTCATAAAGAGTTTGAGCTCAGGACACAAAATCTTAGAAGAGACTAAGGCTGTGTCCGAAATGGCATACTAACGTACTACTCATACTAAGTGTGATGTCAAAACGAGTATGTAGTGTGTTCACATTAGATAATATGAAAAGATTGAGTGTGCAAGAAATACCTGGATGTGTACTATATCGGAAAAAATTTTAAGTATGCGAGGTGGGCATACTAGTCACACTCAAACGCCCCATGACCGACTGAACCAACCGGCATTCAGCTAAAAATCAGCCACTAGCAAACTTCCCGTTTTCAAAATAAAAGCATCTTTTATTATCTCCTTTTAGTTCTTTAACGCTTTTGTAATCTGGCTTTGATAGCATAATGGCGCGCATAGCGGAATGTCCGAAATGCCGAAATGAAATTTGTATCTGTGCGTTTTATGGCTCAAATGACCACATGTTGGTATTCTACGTGGTGACTTTCTCGCCTAAAATGCTCTCTGAACTTTCAAATGTGGCGAATCAACAGAGATATTTGATAGCCTGGTGTGCTTCTGATTTTTGTCGTCGGAGGTTTGAAATGCATCATGGGAAACTTAGTAGTATACTACAGTGTTAACGGTTGGCATTCTAATCATACTTATAGTATGTAGTATACAGTAAATAAACATGAGTATGTAGTATGTAGTATGTTAGTATGCCATTTCAGACACAGCCAAAGACTTTGGAAATATCATAACCATGAAAATCCAGTATTGTGCATCCTTGGTCATGACCTTTGCCCTCTTGATTTGGGTGGAGGTTTCCTTCAGCTCTCACGTGTTTTTCAGACCGTACTCACCTTATCTGTCCACTCGTTCATCCTGAATGTTTGTCACTTTAGTCCCTCTGCTGAGGCGTCATGTGATCACAAAGTGCCACGGGACAGTGCTTTGTTATCATATCATGTATATAAAATATATTTTGTAATGTGCGTGCTGTTCCTTTACTGGAGTCTGTCTCGTCTGTACGTCCTTTTGTGTGTGAGGCTGCCTGTGAGATTAGAGAGAGCGTACGGATAAAATACTGTCGTAAATATCAACAATCATGTATTTAAAATATTAGCTTTAAAAGTCTCAATCCTGTAAAATCAATGTTCTTTACTTTAATGTTGTTGTGGAGCAAAAGGAGGGGAAACCTTTAACCTGTTCAGCCCCAAAGTTTCTGATTTCAGGAATGTTTTCATGCTCTCCAACAAAAAGGAAAGAAAAAGTGGATTGTTCATGTAGAAATATAGTCATGCTGCACATCAAATTAAACAGGAAATAAGCCATTTTTACACACACCAAACGCAACGTCAACACCAAGCAAACGAATAATCAAATATCCAAATCTGTTTCACTTTGATTCAAACTTGAGTTGATTTGTATGGATATCTTTGAATGGGAAAATGTATCGAGCTTTGATAGATTCTTTCCAAAAATAAACAAAAACATTTATTTATTTATAGAAGAAGATAAAACTGTTATAATAATAATAATAATAATTGTATTTATATAGCACTTTTAAAAACATAGTTTACAGAGTGCTTTGACAAGCATTCAGCACAAAATAATAAAACACAAACAAACAATGAGCACAATGAAGTAAAAACAAAAAGCACAGCTAAAATCAAAACTAACAGAAAGACACAAAGGTAAAAAGACACAAGGTGAAAAGACAGAGGGGCGACGTGTGATACTGTGTTAATACTCCAGATTTCTTACTGAAGGTCCTTTTCATACTTTATAGAAACCCAGACAAAACAAGAACCATGCAGCATAAAGAGAGACCACAACGACCAAACATAAAAACATCAAATCAGCAAGAATAGGAAACGCAATAAAAAGGGGATGAAAGCAGAAATCAGGTCAGAAAATATAAAAAGATGAAATGAACAATGATGATAAAATTACAAAATAATAAGAATAAGTGGCGATGATAAAATACATTAATAAACATGAGCAAGAGATAAGACATTTAAAAAGGTCTAAAAATTATCTGTAAAAGAGTGTAAAAAGGTGAACCATTAATAAGATAAAATCATAATTAATAGCACATAATTCTATTAATAAGTTTACAAAAAGGAGTAAAAGAAGGTAAAGCAAAACAAACAGTAAAGCCAAAATAAGAGAGAGATAAAAGACATTAAAAGACATTAAAAGACAGTAATAGACGGCATCACATAAAAGCAAGTCTGTAAAAGTGAGTCTTTAAAAGCGACTTAAAAAAGCTTACTGACTCTGCATGCCTTATCTCCTTCGGCAGGTCGTTCCAAAGTTGAGGAGGAATTGGGTGTAGTGAACACTTAAAGTGACATAAAAGTGAAATCTAAAGTTTGGTATATCAGAAATGTCAAATGGGACTAATGGAGCCAAACTGGGCCAAGATTGGGCCTGACCACTCTGTAGTAAAACCTCTCTAACTTTGCTCTGCATCACTTTATCAGACTCAAACTTGGCAGAAGTAATGTTCACATATTTTCACATTCATTCATAGAGTTCTAAAGCTGCAGCTGCATCATTCCAAAGAGATATTCACAATAAAAACTTGTTTTCCTGTAGGCGAGGATGAAATGTTCAAATTATTCTGACTTCTATCTTCATTCACTCTGTCCCAGTAACACATATACTTATAATTCCAAATATGGACAAATCTAACAAGTGTTTCTTTTATTATGACACCAGAATAATTCAAATAGACCTTGTAGTTGCAGAGATACACTCTTTTTCTTTATGAGGATGTCATTTTGGAGCAGAAGGCTTAAAAAAGGGGCTGAACAGGTTAAGAGTTATTCATGCAAAATTTTACAAACTCACACATTCAGACTTGTCGGGTTAATTAATTGAAGATAAACTGATAAATGGAAGAGACCAGTGAATAATAATCTGAGGACAGTTTTCCTTTAAAACTGAAGCCACTGCTCTATTTTTAAACCTTAGTAACAGCTCCATGCTCCAGTGGGACTTTATGTAATGTGGTTCCTTCTGGGTTTTGTCCTGGTCCGATGTCAGATGGTCCGAGGGCAGCAGAGGCCCTCAGGCCATGGTCTGTGTGAAGTGGGTCCTCCATTGTGGGTTTTGTTTTTGTGTGTTTGTGCGTGTGTCAGGGTGTAATGAGGTTGATGTGCCACCGTGTGGCAGCAGCGTCTCTGCTTGACTTTGTTAAAGTGAAAATGAGCCTCATGTTTAATCTGAGAGTCCAGTCTGTTTTAACAGAGGAGAGAGTGGATGACACTTCATGTTGAAAACATTGTACACAAATATATTTATGTGGCACAATTAACCCTTTCATGCATGAATTATTAAATCAACAAGGACACTTTTTAAAATGTTATTTTTTATTTTCAAACAAGTGATAAATCCTGATCATTTGTTTTTCAAAGTTATATTTTGAGAGATTTATGCATCTGAACACTGCAGTAGACAGTAAATATTAACCCTTTAAGGCCCAAGACCATAGATTATAGCCAGAAAATTCTAATTTTTTGGAGGTGAAATGTTTGTTTCTCTTTCTGCTAAAATTCTACAAAAATAAAAATGCCCATAAAATTCAACATATAGATTTTTTGTATCTCATTTGATACATTAGGTGTTTTTGGTTCTGATAATCCATTTGAGGACATTTTTATTATTTATCTGATTGTATTCAGATGGGTTTTTTTGTAATTTGTTGATCATATTGAGTAGAGGTATTATAAAAGTATGTATCAAATATGATACAATTGGCTTTATATGGTTAATTTAGTGGAATTTATTAAAGATTCACAAATACATCTTTGACAAACATTAATTGAGAGTAAACAAAAGAAGTGGAATCTGAAATGTATGAATTGTTGCTGTTTAATAAAACTATTTACATGCATATTACACCAAAATTAGAAATACATGATGTGAAATCTCTGTACAGGTATAATATTCAATTTGCCCTTCGTCTGACATTTTGGATTTATGATGCAATATCTCGATATTTTAAAAATGTGCAAAGATAATATTTTTTATGAAACTAGTGTAGTGGACATTTTTTTCCAGATATCTGTCACCATAGTGGACACCATGCATGAAAGGGTTAAAAAAAGTTTGATTTATCTGATGTGAAGAAGCTTTTAGGCATTAAATGTGTTTATAGAGTTAAAGTTCTGCAGTAAGCGTGGTTCATAGAAGAGCAAATGTGCAGGTTTTCCATGACATTTATGAAATAATGATGAATAACAGACACTAATCAGAGATAATTACAATTTATTTGATTCATTTTTTTCCTTCTTTTTATTTGGGCTTTTTCTTTTTCAAATACAAACAGAAAAATACAAATGCATAATAAAAAATGAATAAATGTTATACAAATAAAATACCACAATAACAATTCACAGGTTGGAGGATACCAGGCTTGCCCAGTCACTGTTTTTTGTTGGAATTACCTTTGTTATAGAAATCTATAAGTGGATACCATATTGGAAAAAAACATATTTACCTTCCTTTTGGAGTACATTTTATTTTTTCCTAACTGCAAATGTTTAATTACATCATTCATTAATAAACTAGAGGGTTTTTTGTTTCCAGTTCAGCAGAATTATATTACATTATTTTGGTAGTTTGACACAGAAAGCTCCAAGGCAGCTGAGCCAAACCCAAACTTTTCAAGAACTCAGCCTGGTTTGACAATTTTCTGGATAAACTTTGAAATATCCTGATCCAGGCAGTAAGTGTCAATTATTTGATGCATTTTTAAAGTGAGAACAAATTTATTAAACTGTTTTCTTGACCTTTTAATCAGTTCACCCTCAGATTATACAGTCCTGATCAAAATCTTAAGACCAGTTGAAAAATTGCTAGAATGACCAAAACCAAAGGAACGCCAAGACTCTGCAATAACTAGGAGCGAGAACAAGAAACAAGGACACAAGAAATCCCACATTCTGCTGACCCCTCTTGTGTCTGTCCACGGCTCCGTCGCTCACAGCAGAATGTGGGATTTCTTGTTCTACGCTCCTAGTTATTGCAGAGTGCGCATTCGTTTGTTTGGTCAGCTGCAGCTCCCGTAGGCACCCGTAAGTGTATCATAGAAATGCCAAGTAGTGCTGTTTAGGCTATAAACATGTGCTAAATGATGTTGTTTCGAGTAAATGGTGGACACTTGGATTACAGCGCACGAGCAGTATGGAGGAATATTGCCGACTTTTTGTGGACTTTTAAGGACACTGTTTGTTCGGGCTCTTATCTAAGTCATGATATCAATGTCAGTGGACAGCGAGGATACCCCCAGATCTCCGGCTGCATCCTAGATGTTCCAAAACTACTCCACAGTGTTGTTCAGCACGAGGGTGAGTAGAAAATTAGGCCAAATCGTTGTTTGGGTGTAGTGTTCCCTTAATGAGGTTTTAAATAGAGCTACAATATGCAAAAGCAAGAAGGGGGAGTGTGACAAAAAGCACTTTGAAAAAGTAATTTATTGAAAACAACAAGAAAACTGAAATAGGCTGTTTATCAGCTGATCAAAAGTTTAAGGCCATCGCTCAAAAAATGACAAAAAACTCTCCAACCAGAACAAAAATGTTTCTCAGTAGGACTCAGTAATGAGTAGCTCCACCGTTCTTGTTAATCACTTCAAAAATTTGTTTGGGCATGCTTGATGTGAGTGTTTCCAGGAAGCTTTTGGGAACATTGCTCCAAGTGGTGAAGATGGCTTCATGAAGGGCATCAACTGTCTGAACTGATGGCCATTTTTATAAACTTCCCTTGCCATCCATCCCCAAATGTTCTCTATGGGATTTAAATCAGGGGAACATGCGGGATGGTCCAAAAGAGTGATGTTATTCTCTCTGAAGAAGTCCTTGGTCAAGCGAGCATTGTGAACTGCAGCGTTGTCCTGTTGAAAAACCCAGCTGTTACCACACAGACGAGGGCCCTCAGTTATGAGGGATGCCCTCTGCAACATCTGCACGTAACCAGCCGCCGTTTGACGACCCTGCACCACCTGAAGCTCCAGTGTTCCACTGAATGAAAAAGCAGCCCAGATCATGATGGACCCCCCTCCACTGTGCCGGGTAGAAAACATCTCAGGTGGGATCTCCTTGTCATGCCAGTAACGTTGAAGCCATCTGGACCGTCAAGGTTACATTTTTTCTCATCAGAGAATAAAACTTTTTTCCACCTTTCAATGTCCCATGTTTGATGCTCCCTGGCAAAGTCTAAACGGGCAGTTTTGTGGCGTTGAAGGAGACGAGGTCTTTGAATTTGTTTTTTGTTTTAGAACCCCTTTTCCCTCAGATGCCGTCTGATGGTTATTGTGCTGCAGTCGGCACCAGTAAGGGCCTTAATTTGGGTCGAGGACCGCCCTGTGTCTTGACGGACAGCCAATCAGATCCTCCGGCTCAGTGCAGGTGTAATTTTTTTGGGTCTACCACTTGACTTTTTTGTTCCATAATGCTCAGGATCTTTCAAAAATGTAGAATGACTGTCTTACTGCGTCCAACCTCAGCAGCAACGGCACGCTGCGAGAGGCCTTGCTTATGCAGCTCGACGATCCGACCACGTTCAAGAAGAGAAAGCTTCTTAGCTTTAGCCATCAGGAGGGCATGACCGTGTGAATGCCTGACAGAAAATGAACATTTTTGAGCAGATTTTGGCTTTAATAGCCTGAGGTCTTAAACTTTTGATCAGCTGATAAACAGTCTATTTCAGTTTTCTTGTTGTTTTCAATAAATTACTTTTTCAAAGTGCTTTTTGTTACACTCTCCCTTCTTGCTTTTGCATATTGTAGCTCTACTTAAAACCTCATTAAGATCCAAATGTGCAAAATGCATATTCTAGCAGTTTTTCAACTGGTTTTAAGTTTTTGATCAGGACTGTACTTTCTTAAAGACATTTTTGTGCTTTTTCATTCATGTCTTCATCTGAACTCGTTTAAACTGGTTTATCTTGGTTTTGGCTCCACACACTTTGATTTCCTGACGGCCAAACCTGAAGCACAAATGAATACTTTAAGAGTAAATATTAACACTCTGAGTGTCTGTGTGGTTTTATACCGGAGATTGTTGTTTTAATTCTTTTTGAAGACTCATCCTGTTTAATCCCATCCAGTGTGATAATTAATTATTGACTCTCTTTGGGTTAAAACTTAACACAGTGACACCTACAGTGTGACTTTTGATCAGATGATGTGGATGATTGACTCTGCAGGCGTTTTTGTCTCTGAGGGAATAATTCAGAGTTAAAGCTCCTGCAGACTCAGTGGAACATTGTTTTTTCTCTTGTTTTAACACCAATGCTTTTTTAATGTATTGTTTTCAGGGATTTTACTCTGTTAGAGTTAACTCTGCACTTTCTTAAATTTGATCCCCTCTCATTTTGCTCTGCCATATGCTTTAATAGAGCGCCTTAACTCAGGAGGGATATGGGTTTGTAACTAAAATATAAGTTAAGCTTGGTAACACATGAAAACCTGTTGTTACTTCATAATAATCACATGATGAATAAGTCTAAATTTTCAGAGCAAAAGGAGAAAGTGGGGAAATACACAGAGAAGGACGTTACAGGACATTAACATCATCAAAATGAGACTAAATATTAATGTGCTAAAAATAAGCATGCATTAATATCTTGTAACTAACTGGGTCATAGAACAAGAGAATAGCTGATCTGAATGCAAGGTGCTAAAATATGGTTAAAAACACTTAAGACTACGGAGCCCCTAAAGGGGCGTGGGGGTGAAAAACAATTGAGGGGTAAAATTTTAAAAAAGGGGGGGGGGGGGACTCTTGCAAGATCTCGCAATCATTTTCGCAAGATCTTGTAAAATTTTTCTGTATTAGCAAGATATACTTTTGTAAAAATAAAAAAAAAAGTCACATACATCATTTTTATGCTATTAAAGGATAAGTTTGGTTTCTACAGCTTTCACATTCTTAATAGAATGAAGTAGAACAATATACTCACCCAGAAGGCTTTCCTGATCCAAACAGTGCTTCAGGAGATATTTAGATCCAAAATCGAGCAGCAGACATCCTTATAATGGTAGCCCATAGGGCATAGATCGCTGCTCCTAAAACTGCATTAATCGTCCAAAAACTCATTAGTTTCACCAATATTTCATCATGGTCTGCTCGGGCTACTCCTCCATTACAGTCTGTGTCGCTCCAGACATGTTTTTGTGACTGTGCTGACCTCTGAACTGAAGAAGAAGAACGTTTGCCTCCGCGCATGCGCAGTACAGCTCATTGTTTCAGGGGAAGACCGCCGGCTACACAACAACTTTCTTCTTCCAGTTTTGTGCAAAATGGATGAATATCTATCGGATGAAGATGTTGTGGAGGAGAACTTTGAATATGATGGGTGTCCTTACAGTTTAGAGCCAGAGTTTATAGATGAGGAGCTCATGGACGCTGTGGCAAAGAGAAGAACAGCTCTCCAGAGAGTACTGTGCATGCGCGGAGGCAAACATTCTTCTTCTTCAGTTCAGAGGTCAGCACAGTCATAAAAAACATGTCTGGAGCGACACAGACTGTAATTGAGGAGTGGCGTGAGCAGACCATGATGAAATATTGGTGAAACTAATGAGTTTTTGGACGATTAATGCAGTTCTAGGAGCGGCGCTATACATGCCCTGTGTGCTACCATTATATGGATGTCCGCCGCTCGATTTTGGATCTAAATATCTCCTGAAGCACTGTTTGGATCAGGAAAGCCTTCTGGGTGAGTATATTGTTCTACTTCATTCTATAAACAATGTGAAAGCTGCAGGAACCAAACTTATCCTTTAAATATATTTACTCAAAAATGGTTTTACCCAAATATGTAAAACATTACTAAAAAAAATACGACTATTGGTCAGTTTTCCTGATAAAATGGGATTTCCCCCTGATCCATAATCATTTTCAGTATTTATTTCAGGGACCTTTTACAGTAAATAACTGCAGATTTAATGGCAAATGTTGTAAATGTTACAAAAATCAGAAGGTTTTTCTACAATATTTTGCCATTTATAGTAATTTACTCTAAAGCTGTTTACAGTAGGGAGCTGTACATATTACAGTAAAATGCTATGAAGTTTATAAAAAATCAGTTACAGTGAATGTAGTACTGTCTTAATTTCTTTTTTTTTTTTGCTTTATTTTCATATGAATGTTAAGGACTCCCTTGAAAACATGATGATTCATCTTAAGGGACCATCCTTCAAACAGTTAAATAAATAAGAGGTATAGCTGATGGACGTTTGTCATGAAAACTTGGAGGCAGGACCATCTGTTAGTGAAACGGGATCTGCAGCCTGTTGTCGACCCTCCTGCCTGGTCGGTGTTTCCTCTCCGCCCTCATGAAGCAGCAGGTCAGTGAAGCTGCTCCGCCTTCTCCACTCGCTTATTTTACTGGCTAACAGGACCTGCAGCAAACAGCAGGGAGCTCCACCAGAGGATGGATTTCTGTTTAAGTTCAGATTATTTTACAGTTCAGTCAGAGCTCTGTGAGAGGAAACAACACCTGATATTAAAACTTTAATATTTATTTTTAAAATGGCAGGTGAACAGTTGGAAACTTTTACAGACTGGAGTCAGTCTCATCAGCTTTGGGAAGTTTCACTGCAGAAGCATTTGTGTGATTTTAACTTTTCCTCAAGGGAACAGGGATATTTCAATATGATATTTTAATAATTATAATCATGCATTTTATTTTTAAGCAACTTTCATGACACCTATGGATGCTGTACAAATAAAAAAACAGCAGACTGTTACATGATGATTTTAAATTCAGAATGAACTAATAAAGGTTTACATGGAAAACATGTTTATTAGCCTTTATTCAAGGCCTGGTGGTTGGAATGGTTCTGATTGGACAGGGACGTAGTGACGTATTTACGTATTTACATCTACCGGAAGAAAAATTCCAGTTCAGTTTCTCCGTCAGGGAAACTTCATCCAACTTGGCGCTACAGCTTTATAAAGATCCATGTTATAATGCTTACATCCATCCACACTTTCATTACTTCCAAATCTTCTAAGACTCTAACTAAATAAACTGTTCCTCATTGCTGCAGGGCAAGAGAACGAACGGAAACTTAAAACGGAATAAACGTATACATGATCGAGGAATTATTTAATTCTGATTTAAAATCAAATTTAAAATCAAATAGACCAGCCACTTACTTCAGAATTAAGTTTTTTATTTGGAATTAACATTTTCATTCAAGGTGCTTTGAGGAGAATCTATTACCGGCGACATTAGGACTCTGCTACCCATGAGCACGTGCGGCGACTGTCGTAATGCTGCGTTCCAGTAACCTCGGAACTGGGAGTGACATCATCTCTGACTTATCGGCGTTCCAGTTGAAGTCAGAAAAAAACATGCCGATCTACCAGGCTATTGTTAGCTGTTGTTAGCTCGGGAGTGGTGAGGTTTCATCGAGCTCCCAGTAGGAAATTTCAACTTCGGGGGACGTTCTAGTTGCAGTTTCCTACTCGGAACTTGGAAATTCCTACTTCTGACTACAACTGGAACGCACCATAAGACCCAAGTCAAAGCGTGTGTTTGTTGTGATGCTAATGAATGCAGCTCGGACCTTCCTCAGAACTCTGCATTGCTTTACAACTTCTTTTTTCAACAACTTACAGGATGCAAAGCCACGAGGTAATGTATCTCTTTCTAGTTACAAAGTGGTAGTTTTTGATGTGTGACAACAAGCAATTTTTGAAAAACTTACTTTCCTAGTTTTGTAGTCGGCTATATATGGCTACTTACAGCCCGGTGCTCTAAGACGTGTCTGAATAATATAAATTTGCTCTAGTTTTAATTGTCTTGTTCCCCAAGTTGAGTATCCAGGCCAGTCCAGCCCTGTCCGACCCGACCGCGAAGCTAAGGAATAGCATTTATAGATATCATATTTTGATGCTATAAAACTCATCTTAAAACGTGTATTTCCATCAGGCATATATCTAAAAGGGAGACCTTTTTGTAATTACTTAGAAAGTCATCACAGTCTCTTCAGGAATTAGGTGTTTACATGATTATTTTTAATGTTTTTAAAGAGGATTTAAGTTTTATTCTGACTTCAAGGGGAATTAAAGTTCTCATTTAAACATGATAAGTGCGGGAAAATGTTGGAAAGTTGGAAAAAACAACTCAGAAACACAGACACGGGCACATGGGGAGAAAGAACCTGATTTATTTGATTTGCCCCATGGTTTCAAACAGGTATAAATGTAATTTTACTGTTGAAGTTTATAATTCTGGTGTCCTGGGGGGTGGGGGTGCCTCTGTCAGTCCCTGCCCCGGGCCCCCGATAAACCTGCGCCGGCCCTGCTCGGAGCCTGTTCAGGACTCCGGTCCCTCCCCCGGTCCCTCCCCCGGTCCCTCCCACGGCCCCCTCAGCCCTCCTCTCCATCCTGCTCGGCTCTCATTTCTCCTCACGTCGGTCCACAGGTCGGAGGTGAACCATGCCGAGTAAGAGCGCGCGCAGCCTGCGGCCCCGGCTCTGCACGCTGGAGAAGGGCGACAACGGCTACGGCTTCCACTTGCACGGGGAGAAGGGCAAGACGGGCCAGTTCATCCGCCTGGTGGAGCCCGACAGCCCCGCCGAGAGCTCGGGGCTGCGCGCGGGGGACCGGCTCGTGTTCGTGAACGCGGAGGACGTGGAGCACGAGAGCCACCAGCAGGTCGTGACCCGGATCAGGGCCACCGTGGGCCAGCTGGAGCTGATCGTGGTGGACCCGGACACCGAGCAGCTGCTGAAGAAGCACAGCCTCAAGTGTCTGCGGGAGTACGTTACCGAGGGGGTCCCGGTGCCGGTGGAGGAGGAGGAGGAGGAAGGAGTGGAGGAAGAGGAGGTGGAGGTGGTGCAGGAGGAGGTGCAGGAGGAGGTGAACGGGACAGTGATAGAAGAGGAGCTGATCGAGAAGAAGGAGGAGATGGTGGAAGAAGCAGAAGAAGAGGAAGAGGAGGAGGTGGACGTACAGGAGGTGAAGGAGGTGGAAGAAGATGAGGAGGAGGAGGAGGTGGAGGAGGCGCCCCGGGAGCCCTCACCTGTACCGGAAACTAACGGAGAGATTCACGAGCAGGTGGAGGAGAAACTCAGCGTGGAGTCTGAGAAGGTGAGTCTGAAGTTCTCCAGATGTTCTCCTGCACTTTATCTCACACATAGGGCTGGGAAACAGGGACGAAAACCACGATTTGTTAGTGTTTACATGGAGATTAAAGAGAAAAATTAATATTTCTCAGAGCAAACAGCCCTCACAATCACAGAACAATGAACTTTTATCTGATTCTTGTAAAAATTAAATGATGAAGATTAATGTTTGTGACAGATGAAGAAGTTAAAAGTTACAATGGTGCCCTTTGTCCCCACTTTTATTTACTATTTACATCGAGCCATTAAGCCAGTGGACAAAATGAGAAAATGAGTGGAAATCAGACAGGTATAGAAGAACAAAAAATGCTTTATTTGTTAATTTCCAATTAAATTAAAACTTTAACAGAATATGGGTTATTATCAGGTTAAATGCCCATAAATCTCAAGTGCTGACCTTCAGTTACGCTCCAAATCAATTCATAAGAGACACTTTTAACATACAATGGGATTCTGAAGCGATGAAATATTTGGGTATTAATATTTCAAAAAAAAAATCTAGAGAACGTCAATAAAAATTAAATTTAATGTACTGCCTTGACTTTTATACTTGTTCCAAACCATCCCAGCTGAACTCTAAAATAAAAGTTTTCAAAAACTTGATCAAATGATATAAAGGTATATTTGATGGGGAAAGAAACCTCGGATTAAATTTGAGACACTCCAATCATCAGAGAAGTTAAAGGTTCAAAATCTTAAGGCCGTAATATAAAGTTTGTCTAATAATGATCCTGCTTCCTGAGGATGTGATTCACAGTCTCTCTGAGGTGGAGATATTAAAATCTGAGGATTCACACATCAAGCTAATGTTATTTACTTAAAGTTGGGTGTAAGTAACTGTGAATTAAAGATTTAGATGATGAATCTTCCACTAGGTTACAATTTTAAGAACATTTCATTGTGTTTTTTAGGACTTCTACCTTATTGATTGTGTGCGTATATGTGCATGTCATGTGTGCATGTACATGTATGTGTGCACATGTATGGATAGATAGATACTTTATTTATCCCCATAGGGAAATTGTTGAACCAACTAACAAACAAACAAAACACGATAAACAAACACGGAGCCACTCGGACGTGCTGCCACTCGACCGGCGCATGCTCAGCCCATATGTGCAACTGTAGTCACACACACTAGGGCTGAAAGATATAGTGTTATCATATCAATATGGAGATATCAACATTCAAGATATTAATATCTAAAAAGCAAAGATATAAATGATATAGATTTTATGTACAGCTCTGGAAATCACAAAAACTCATTTTTACAATTGCCCTTGAATGCACCGCTTGGTTTTCAGCAAACCCATAGTCATATCGTATCGTATCGATATCGAGATACATGGCGTAAATATCAAGATATGAAACTCATATCTTTTTTATAATTTACATATTTTGATTTCTAATTTTCTTTGTTAAAATGAAATAAAAATTTAACCCCCCAAAAATATCATTCCTTTAAGTGATGGGAATCAAAAAAAACAATTCCATTAGAGAACAAATCTTCCAGTGAATCAATATCATTCCTGTTTCTGCTGATCAATTCCGTCACCTTTTTACAGCATGCTTTGCAAATCAAGGCCCTCACACTCTAAATTTCACCAAAAGTGCCTTAATGCTTGACTTGTTTTGTAGAAACATTTATCTGTGCAGCTCAGCTTTGAGTATCAGGAGGTTTGGCTGTAGTTTCCTCTGAAAATGTGTTTAGATCAACTTTTTGAAATGTAGAAAATCCACAGGAGGTGGTATTGAGGCATCAGGTCGACATGAAGAATCATTAATATCTTTGTATTCACTCGTCACTGTCATTCCCTGTTTGTTACAGAGGTGTTAATCACAGCATAAAGAGTCTGCATGATGTGATTTAACAAACAGAGCTCAGTAAAATATACTGAAGACATACAGGACATGTTTTTCTGCTGCTCTGCTTATCCAAAACATTTTCGACATACTGCAGTGTGAAGAGTTTAAAAATAAACTCATGGATGTTCTGAGTTGATCCTGTAACTTTTTATAACTTTTGTTCACTTCTGATTTTATTGCAAACATCTCATGGCCGTCAAAAACTGAGCAAACAGTTTGAAATGATCAATCTATCATAATAAGAATATTTTAAAATGGTCTCCGCTGATCGAGAGGCAGGTCGGTGAGTTTAACCTGGACATCTGAACATGATAAAAGTGATCCAGTCAGAAACTTTGGAGCAACTTTGGCTCACGACTCAACGAATACACAAACAACCAAACACCTCATTGTTAACCTGCAGCAGCTGTGTGAGAATAATCTTTGATATCAAACTCTCAGACAGACCGAACCGCAGGTTCATCCTCAGAGGAGCAGGAGAATCAGAACCAGAAATACTTTATTAATCGCCAAGGGGGAATTTGGTTGTTTCAGTTGCTCCTATACATGGTAACTAAAAATGAAATAAGTGTGAAAGGGATGGTCAGCATCAATCCTCAGGTAGGCTGTGGGGTTTGAACCATGCTCAGGTGGGACTGAGGGACCACCAGCAGCAGCCTGAACCGCTGATCCAAGGCAGGATGGATCCATACTTTGTCACAAAGTCTGAACGTGGAGCAGAGATCCAGACTCATCAGGCCAGAGGCCGATAGCACGAAGCAGGATTAATGTCTTCGCGAGATAACTTCAGGGTTAACTCTGATTTATCCATAGCACGAAGCCGGTTCCTTTTTTATCAGAGTAGATCCCCATGGTGACTCTAAACGGCTAACCTGCTCTGGAGTAGGATAAGTTGGAGGTTGAATCTGATCCTGCCAGATGACCGTCGCACTAGCCAATCAGCTTCTCCAAATCAACGGCCTGCCCTCTTCTCCTGAACCCAGTAGAAGGAGGCGCACAACTCTTGAGACAAGCATGAAGATGAGAAAGAGTGTCACAATACCGATTTGACCAATGAGATCAACCTGACCACGCACTATGCGACGTACCGGCTCTCGTGGCCCAGAATCATCTATACCTGGGTGACAGATGGAGCCGTTTATTGCCCGTGTGACCCGCAGGAGCGGTGCACTAACTGTCCCGCTGTTATTGTGCATCGCCTGATCTATAAACTTCACTTGTACATCCCCTTTCATACATTCAAATGCACCATAAAGTGCCTGACAAATAAAGGGGATGTAATTCTTATGTGAAACATTATTCCATCATGCCATTCCTGCATTTTATTCATGTGTTTGAGGGGTTTTTTTTCTTGCTGATTTTTAAATTGTTAATTTGGGTCAGACTTCAGATCGGTGTGTTTTTATGATTTCATTGAGGCGACAGCGTAAATCTTAAATGCAGCATGATATGACATGAAATAGACCAACCTACCAGACGCAGTTATGCTTTTGTGTTTATTTTTTATCTGCTCCCACGAACTCCTCACGACTGAGCGATTACATCTGAGGGAGTGGGGTGATAATTGTCAGACATGCAACACATTTTCACAGGTCGCCACGCATTTTGTCTGATTGACAGCTGCTACGGTGTTTCTTTTCTCCATTATTCTGGCTTTTTCATCCTAACATTTTAACATTATCAGACGCTGCTCTTCACATGTGAAATATGGAACTCTGTCAGTGTGTTCGCTTCTCAGCGTGTTCTCCGCTCATGATAACGATTGTTCAGCTGCCTCTGAGCTCATGATTGTGTTGGTCAGCTGCCTCTGAGCCCTCCCTTTTTATGTGCGCGTTCACAGCTCTTGATAAGACAATCCTGGGTTGAGTTACCGTGTTGATAATCTGCATCATGCTATCGATTATCCTGATGGCCATTGTTGCGGTTACTCAATCCTGGATAGATGTGAGTTACCGGGGATAAGTCGACCGCGCTTTGTGACATAGGCCTCAGGATACATTTCTGAATCTTCTGTTGTCCAGTTTTGGTGAGCCTGTGTGAACTGTTTCCTGTTCACAGCTGACAGGAGTGGTACTTGGTGTGGTCTTCTGCTGCTGTAGTCCATCTGCCTCCAGATTCAGTGTGTTGTTACCTCCGCCAAAGAGGTTATGCTATTGCTGGCGTCTGTTTGTTTGTTTGTTTGTTAGCAAAATAACTCAAAATGTTATGGATGGATTCCGATGAAATTTCCCGGAAATGTCCAGATGGGGACAAGGAACAAATGATTCGATTTTGGGAGTTTTCACCGTCTAGATCCAGGAATTTTTTTAAAGGATTCTTTAACATTGCCAGATAGGACCTTTTTTGGCATTTGTGTATATTTGTATGTTTTCATGGTCAAGGAATCTAAACATTTAGATGAAATAAAGGTAGGACTAATATTTATGGTGAAAATCACAATATGGGTGAGGGCTGTGGTGCTGCAGGTGGTCTGCGCTCTCAGAGTGCTTTTCTAGTGTAGTCAGAAATAGTCTGTTGTAGACCTTGGTTTTTTATGATTGTTCGTTTAAGGTCCTGATCTAAAGTGATTTTTACTGTTATTGTTTGCTGAAGGAGAAAATCTTTATCAACACGTGTTTGAAGCTGCATAGGAGGGGAAAGAAAGAGGAAAGATCCTGCAGAACTGGAACAGCATGGACCCACTCTGTTGGACATGCTCAGTATTCAGACATCAGGTGTCATGAACTTTTCTGTCATGGCTTCAGGAGGCATCAGTAAATTCTTCTTTCAGAGTTTGAAGCTCAGTTTTTAATGACGACCTTAATGTATGTGCATTTGTGATAAAACCTGCGGGACACGTTTCTGTGGAGAGTTTTGCAGCAGCAGCTCGGAGAGCAGCACCCCCACACTCACAGCTGTGCAGGGAACATGTGGGCAGGATCAGCTGAGAGGAAAAACAACCTGCAGCAGCTCAGGAATCAACAAACAGAGAGTTTGTGCACTTTAACCTCGCAGAGGAACAATGCTGAAGCTGGTGACTGTTTCACAGAGAAACCATTTCCTCTGTTTTTACTGTGACGCAACCGGTTAGAAAAGTTACATAAGATGAATAATTTCATGTGTGAAAAGTCAAAAAGGAAATCAGAGTGAGAAACAGAGGCAGACAGACACTGACGATGATATTAAATATATCTGAATGTGTTATTATAGCATTATTAACACTGAACGCAGGGGTAAGGACACAGGTTTGTGTAGAACTGACAAGAACTTTGAGTCTTTGATTTAACTCCAAATATATACAATGAAAAATGAAATGGTTAAGTTAAATAACAACAGTGGGTTACGTAAACACGCACCCATGTTTCTGAGGATGTTAGACAGGAGTGGGCGACCAGCAGGAAGCAAAATTATCCCCACATTCAGGTGTGAAAACAACCTGAAATTAAAAAACAACAAACATTTAAGAATTATGAAATTATGACTAACTCTGCCAAGAAGGAATTAAACTCAGAGACCCTTCGCTGAGAGAAAACCCGTCCATCCCTCCTCTGTACCGCTCACAATGATGATGGGGTGCACCTTCAACCTAAATTTGTCTCATCATATTTGGAGATTTGTTTTACTTAACTAACTCAAGCTTTACTTTTGTTTGGATATCTTCGAATAAAACTTATTCCAGACATGTAAGGACATTTTTTGTCTTGAACCTGGACCAATCCTCTCACCTATGTCTGAGTTTTTTCAGTTTTTAGTGACACATCCAGAGAAATCAACAAGTGGAATATCGTGGTTTAAAACCACTTAAACAAATGAGACAGCGTGAAACCCCAAATCCACAGTAAAGACAGACAGCCAAAATAAAACCAGTCTGAGACACGACCATGACAAAAGTCCATAACACAAACGCTCCACAACAAACAAACAGGAAATAGCTGCTGGTTCATTTTCTCAAGCTTCACCAACAGAGTCACGCAAAATGGAGTTTTTCAACCTTTGATCCTCGTCTGTAAAACACAGAAGTTCACCGCTCTGCAGACTGCCTGTGTCTGTGTGTAAGTGTAGTGTGTGTGTGTGTTTGTGAGTGTGTGTTTGTGAGTGTGTGTCTCTCAGGATCAGGGTTCATATGAAGCTCTGGAGGAGAAGAGGGTCGGCCTGCTCCGAGTCCTCCTGCCTGTTTATCCCCGAGGCTGTTTGTGTCTGCGTCCAGCTCCCACCGTCCTCCACCAAGGAGGAGAGGAGAGGATATGAGGAGAGGAAAGAGGAGAGAGGAGAGGAGAGGAAAGGAAAGGAGAGGAGAGAGGAGGAGGGGAGAGGAGAGGAGAGGCGAAGAAAGGAGAGAAGAGGAGAGGAGGAGAGAAGAGAGGAAAGAAGAGGAGAGAGGAAAGGAGAGGAGAGAGGAGAGGACAGGAAAGGAGAGAAGAGAGGAAATAACAGGAGAGAGGAGAGGACAGGAAAGGAGAGGACAGGAAAGGAGAGAAGAGAGGAAAGAAGAGGAGAGAGAAGCAGAGGAAAGGAGAGGAGAGCTAGGAGAGGAGAGGAAAGGAGAGGAGAGCTTGGAGAGGAGAGGAAAGGAGAGGAGAGAGAACGGGAGAGACGAGGAAAGAGGAGAGAGAAGAGGAGAGTAGGGCTCGGAGTGCAGAGAGAAGACAAGGAGAGAAAACAAGGAAAGAAGCACAGAGACAACAAAACCATCAAGAAGACAAGCAAATGGACAAGGAAACAAGAAAAGGAAGCAAACAGAGAGGAGACCAGAGGACAAGACAAGGAGACAAGCAGAGAAGCAAGTAGACAAGAAGAGATGCAAGAAGACAAGCAGCGAGGCAAGGAGACAAGCAAAGAGACAAGAGTACATGCCAAGGAAACAAGCAGAGACACTCCAAGGAAGAAGACAAGGAAACAAGCAGACAGAGGCCAGGAAACAAGACAAGGAAACAAGCAGACAGAGGCCAGGAAACAAGACAAGGAAACAAGCAGAGTGCAGGGAAAACAAGCAGAGAGACTTCAAGGAAGAAGACAAGGAGACAAGCAGAGAGATGAGGAAACAAGCAAAGAGAGGGCAATGAAACAAGTGCAGGGACAAGAGAACATGTAAAGGAAACAAGCAGAGAGGCAAGGAGAAAAGCAGAAAGGAAAAGGAAAGAAGACAAAGAAAAAAGCTGAAAGACAGGAAACAAGCAGAGAGAAGGAAACAAGGGAAGGAACAATTGAAGAAACACAGAGAGGCTAACTCTCAAAGAAACAAGCGTCCTAGAGCTGGTTTAGAAAACTGACTGAGTGATTCATGCTGACGACGACTGTTCTGATGTTTCTGATGTTTCTGTGTCAACAAACGTGTGAAACAGTCCCAGCCAATCACTGCTGGATCTTCTTGGACATATTGTATATCTGAACAGCTAAGCAGGCCGTGTTGAGGGAGTAGGAGGGCCGCCTGTGGGTCCCGGGCCGCCTGTTGCCCACCCGGCCTTACATCTCATTCTCAGACTCAGACTGGAGCGCTCAGTTTTTTCAGGGTTTGTGTTTGTGGTAGGATATACAGGACCGTCCCAGTGTTTACTCCTGCTGCTGTGAGCTGACAGCAGAGCTCACAGGGAGGGGAGGGACGTCCAATCAGACTGCAGAAAAGTAACCGTGACGTCCAATCAGACTTCAGCAAAGTCACCGTGACACTGAAGCTTGAAATGACAAAACCCAACAGTTGAGACGAGGAGGAGAAGCTCAGGAGGAGCCCCCATCCTGACAGACTCCAGAGTTTTCATGAACAGGAAGTAACTCAGGGACAGGAGCCTCTGCAGAAAGTGTGTGTGCAGAGGTGTTGTGTGTGTGTGTTTTGGTGTGTGTGCATTGGTGTGTGTGTGCATTGGTGTGTCAGCGAGCGTGTTAATGAGACTCCTGGGATGTTTCACTGTCGGCTGCGTCTCTGTTTCTCTCTCCAGCTCCTCTGGTTCTGTTTTTTACTCCGACTCTTTCTGGAATTTTCTTCTTACATCCTGTCCAGCATTCCTGTGCCCGAGCCCTGTGGACACACCAATAACACACACACACACGCACACAGACACACACACAAACACACAGTCGTATCAGAGCTGAGAGCTTTATAAAGGTTTTCAAATACATGGGTACATTTCTGAAAGAGACTGAGATAGTACTGCTATCAGTTTAGCTAACCAGGAAACTCGGGTCATATTGCTCTATAGAGCACTTGAGTTTAGTTCAGGCTGCACCACATATACTCTATACTACCAAAAGTATTCGCTCACCTGCTTGACTCACATATGAACTTAAGTGACCTCCCATTCCTAATCCATAGGGTTCAATATGACGTGGGTCCACCCTTTGCAGCTATAACAGCTTCAACTCTTCTGTGAAGGCTGTCCACAAGGTTTAGGAGTGTTTATGGGAATTTTTGACCATTCTTCCAGAAGAGCATTTGTGAGGTCGAGGCCTATCACGATAACAAATTTTGCTGGGCGATAGTTGTCCAAAAAATGATTGACTATAAACGATATTATTGTCAATATTATTTTGATTTTTTTTTTAAATTTTTCATTAATGTAATTATAATACATGTCATAATAAAGCGAGTACACCATATCAGAAGCAATAAACTTTAATTTCTTAAGAGTATTGAACTGTAATTCGAAGGTCAAGGTCTTTTAAATTAAATAATTTAAACAAGCAATGTAATAAATTTAACAAACAAAAAAAGAGAAAAAAAAAACAATGAAAATGAAATGGACTCTCTTTTAGGAAAAATTACATGTAAATAAAAATAATTATACTAATCAAAAACAATAAAAAATAGACACTGTCATTGTAAGAAAAAAACAAAACTCCAATAAAAACACACACAAAAATAAAAACAATAAATAAAATGGAGTTTATACGGTTCGTAACGTCTGTCAAATGTTTGTAGCATTTCTGGCTTTTAAACCATATTAAAGGGCTGCATTTCTTTTGCAATGTAGCGAATAACACTGTCTGTGAGCTCACTATTTTGCGCTGTTTTATTTATGTTTACTTTGCCAACCAAACGTCTCAGTAAGTGCTGACTGTCAGGACGACCTCCCCTTCTTCTTCTTCGTCGCCACTACTTTCAAACTAATAAGACACATCAGCTCATCGGTGCTCATGAGCTCACACCTTGTTCATTCTGTTTAAAACCAAACATATTCCCACACTGGGGCAGTCGGCTTAGGAACCGTAGCATTCGTGCCATCTTTCATATTCGTGTTTGTTTCCTCGTTTCTCCTCAGGATGCTCACTTCAGCTTTCTGTGTGTACTTGCGAGCAACCCCGCCTCCACCCCAAAGATTGTATGTTTGACAGATGCTCACGCCGCTATAAAACCACTAAATCCGCTATAGAACCGATGCACCCCTGTGTTAAGAAAGATGGACAGAGTGAGCCATCTTCTCATTTAGCCTCTTTGGTAGAAAGAAACATGCACTAATCAGTTTATTGAAGCAGGCAAACTTACCGAGGACATTTTTATTTATCGTTTGGTTAATTGATTTATTGAATATAGTGCCAGGCCTAGTGAGATCACACACTGATGTTGGACGAGAAGGCCTGGCTCTCAGTCTCTGCTCTAATTCATCCCAAAGGTGTTCTATTGGGTTAAGGTCAGGACTCTGTGCAGGCCAGTCAAGTTGATCCACACCAGACTCTGTCCTCCATGTCTTTACGGACCTGCTTTGTGCTCTGGTGCACAGTCATGTTGGAAGAGGAAGGGGCCAGCTCCAAACTGTTCCCACAAAGTTGGAGCATGGAATTGTCCAAAATGTCTTGGTGTGCTGAAGCATTCAGAGTTCCTTTGACTTTCTGAGTTACCTTAGACAGACAGAGCTGGAACAATGAAGACCTAATTGGCTTGGGTAAATATCAGCATATTGGGTATCAGTAAATGTTGTGTATCCTAAATAATTCTGGTAATGTGACAGTGTGTAACTGACATATTTATAGGGATGTATATTGTTCTGATTTTATCAATACCAATACAGATACCGATACTCCTTATCGGTATTGATACTTATCGATACTGTTATCGATACTACAACACGCAAGTTTGAGTAAAAAATAAAGACTGACCGACATGCTTGAGCCGGACGGCGGTAGTGTCATAACAACGTGACAGTTGAAGAGACGTTTAAGTACCGATAATAGTACCGTTTTTCCAGATTCTTATTGGTATTCGGGTACCGACCCAATTACGGACTGGTGCATGCAAGTACCGGTCCACGGTATACATCCCTAGATATTTACATTAATCTAAAACTTTAAAGATCTCATTACTGACCAGTTTTCCCAGCCCTGACTCAGAAACTCTGTGTTGATTCATCAGTCACACTGACGATCATCCGTCTGCTCTCAGGCTCTAAAAAGACTCAAAGAGGGTTTGAGCGTGAGCAACACCTCCTCTGGAGATGCCGAAGGACCGCGCTCAGCGTTTCCATGGTTACGTTGATGTTGTGTATCAGTGTGTGTATTTCTGTAGGTGTGAGGATGGTGGTGGGCGAGGGTGTGAAAAACTGATCTGAACAGCAAAAGAGGTTAAAACAAGAGAGAGAATAAAAGCAGCTCACAACACACAAACACTACACACTCACACAAACACACACACAGTTACACAACAGCAGGGGTCCAAAGGTCGCTGTTTTGTTTACTGGGCAGTAACATTTTCACTCGGTCATTGTTGAGTTTAGAGGATCAGCCGTCAGAGCACTCCGTCAGATTATTCTCCGATCTGCTCCGGATTAACAACACATTTTGATTTTTACATAATTTTATTAAAATAGCTGTTACAGCCAAAACTTTTTATGTTTTAGGATCAGAAAAGCACTCCTCTCTCCTCTCCTGTTGTTGTTGGAGTTACATTATCCTACAGGGGTTTAAAGTTTGGTGACAGTCGCAGTGACATGTTGAATCAGAGATAAAGTGCCAGTGAAGGCAAACAGTAACTTAAGCTCAGATGATCTTCAGTAAACCAACACACCTCATTCACGCTGCTGTTTCAGGCTGTTTTATCTTCACAGCTGTGACTTTTCACCTCCATCGTGGAAGTATTTCAGACAGAATGGGGAACAAGTTGACCCGTGTTCGCTTCATCTCCAGTTAGAGGTGTACAAAAATATCATTAAACCAGTACATTTAAAGGATTCAAAGGAGTTTTGTTCATCATTTAAAGGTACAGTGTGTAGAATTTGGCAGCATTTTGCCAAACATAAACAGTGTATATACGATATAATGTTTCTATTTGTATGTAAAGTCCGTCAAAATAGGTGTACAATCATCCCCATTAAACGTTTCCTTTATTTTTATTTAGTTAGAAAAAAATTCAAAGGAGACATATCATGCTTGTTTCTCCTTTTCACTATGCCAGACTAGGATGCCTGTAAAGCATTTCTGCCCTCAGTACAAGTCATTTAGTTCCTTCATTGCCCCACAATAGCGTTCTCAAAATCCTCATTTTAGGCCATTAACAAGCTCTCGTTGAAAAGCTCGGATCTCAGGATGACCTCCAGTTACCTCGCAACGTCACAGCCCTTTGTGCTCTGATTGGTCAGTTCTACAGTGGGTAGAGCCAGCCTGTCCTTCTTCTTCTACTGTTTTTTCTGGCAGGCTCAAAGCAGCGACCGTGTATTGAGTCCCCCTACAGGCCAGAGCTGGTAATGAGTGAGTGTGAGCTAGGGATCTATATACTGCTGCTTGTGGATGTGTTCCTCAGTGACGGTTTTGTGGCTAACAGACATCACAGAGGAGGAAGTGTTTTATCAGATTACTCCAATAAAAAGAAAGGTACCTCGTGTCGTCACGACGATTTAAATCTCGCGGACATCTCGCAATGACCTATTTTCAGAGGCATCAAATCTCATTCTAGGATATCAGAAAAAATACAATATCTCATTTTTTGAAAAAATTTCAATCAAATTTATTATATTATATGTAAGTATTAAATCATGCATCAGCATGGTATGTCCAACGTGAAGGCAAACAGTAACTTAAGCTCAGATGATCTTCAGTAAACCAACACACCTCATTCACGCTGCTGTTTCAGGCTGTTTTATCTTCACAGCTGTGACTTTTCACCTCCATCGTGGAAGTATTTCAGACAGAATGGGGAACAAGTTGACCCGTGTGCACTCTGTCTCCAGTTAGAGGTGTAAAAAAATATCATTAAACCAGTACATTTAAAGGATTCAAAGGAGTTTTGTTTATCATTTAAAGGTGCAGTGTGTAGAATTTGGCAGCATTTTGCCAAACATAAACAGTGTATATATGATATAATGTTTCTATTTGTATGTAAAGTCCGTCAAAATAGGTGTACAATCATCCCCATTAAACGTTTCTTTTATTTTTATTTAGTTAGAAAAAGCTTTAAAAATTACATTACCGTGGGCGGCTTTCATGTAGGCCGACATAATAATCCGCCATTTTGTCTACGGGTGGATTTTAGGGACAAAAAGAATGAAACACGAATCAATCTGCCGGTTCTGAAATCTACCTGGAATGCAGGCGAAGAAGAGGAGAGAGGGCGGCAGTGGATGTTTAGAAAGTTGTTACTTTGCACTAGGGATTTAAACTGTGTGTATTTTCAAGTTAAAGCTTTGGAAATGGAGGACCACATTTATTCCAAATCACTCAAGAGTCAAGAGTCCGATCAACTTCTTTCGAAAAAAAGAAAATATGACAAAATGAAGCAGAATCAAGGGTAAACATTGGGGTTGCTTATACAAGGTGGAGAGCCTTGTTTACAAAGTTATGTCTGAGGACTGATGCCGAAGTTGCTTTTTCTCTGCTGGACCGGTAAAGGTGCAATATGCAGTTTTATTACGTTTTGTAACAGTGTTTGTTATGTTTAAAGTGCATTGTTTAATGGAAAGAAACCCAATTTCAGCAACAGTGCCGGACGCTAACAAAGCAAACGGCTTTCAACTTTTTTAGGTTTGTAAATAACGCCCATAAGCGGTGGAAAATAAATACTCCATTGATCATATTACAAAACTCTCATTCGTCCGGGCTTCTTTCCACCACATTGTACTCTCTCTCTCTCTTCTTCACCTTATTTCACCAAATCCACATCAGGCTTGATCTGATTAGCTTTAATGCGCTAATGTTTGTTTGTGTTACTACAAGTTTACAAAACCTACAACCGGCAGCTAACAACTGACCTATAATCTATAAAAATAATGGTTACAAACCTCGTCACTTTAGTAAATGATGCCATGTTCAGGATCCTTTTTGGTCCTCACAGCATTCCATTGCTCAGCGACGTGAAGTCTTGGCTAGGGTTAGGTTCATTCTAGAATTTGAACGTTAGATGTCGCTAAAATGCCAAATTCTACAAACTGCACCTTTAAGTCTGCAATAACAACCAAGGTGCATTAAAAGAAAAAGCAGTTTTACCCAAGAGAAGAGCAGCAAATTAGAGGATCACAGCTGGTCCTCAGTAGAGCTGCTATACAGAAAGGAACAGAGGAAAGATGGATGTTTTCCCAGAATTGCTTTATGAATAAAAATAACCCAGTGTTGTTGTCTGTGAACTGCTAGTGATGTCCAACCAACCATTTCATAAAGAATACAGTGATGGGTGAGAGATTTTGCATTAGTTATTGTGAAGAGATGCATGATTAGAGGTGTGAAAAAATATCGATACAGCAATGTATCACAATATTTTGACCTCTGATATAATATTGATAGTTCAAATCTTAATATCGATTTTTTTGTAAAAAAAAAAAACCAAAAACATTTTATCAGAGTTGGAAATAAATTACAATGTATAAAAATGTATGCACAGGTTTTTTTTCATACAGTCACAAAAGACATATGAGATTATTTTTTACTTACTGTTGTGCTGTCAGTAACTCAAAGCACTTTGTTCCTCATGTGTTCAGTTACAGTTTGAGCTGCACTGCAGATTAGGATGCTTTCAACACTTTGTTAAAGGGAAAACAAGAATAATTTCTCTGCAACATTAGTAGAAGTGACTTGATGCACTCTGTGTTTTCAAGTTAAAGATGCTATGAGGGGTTTTTAAGTAATTACAGAAAAGTCTCCCTTTTAGATATATGCCTGATCAAATACACACTTTAAGATGAGTTTTATAGCATCTAAATAGGTTATCTATAAATGCTATTCCTCAGCTTCGCGGTCGGGTCGGACAGGGCTGGACTGGCCTGGATACTCAACTTCAGGAACAAGACAATTAAAACTAGAGCAAATTTATATTATTCAGACACGTCTTAGAGCACCGGGCTGTAAGTAGAGATATATAGCCGGCTACAAAACTACGATACTAAGTTTTCCAAAAATTGCTTGTTGTCACACATCAAAAACTACCGCTACGTAACTAGAAAGAGATACATTACCTCGTCGCTTTGCATCCTGTAAGTTGTTGGAAAAAGAAGTTGTAAAGAAATGCAGCGTTCTGAGGAAGGTCCAAGCTACAACACAACAAACACACACTTTGGCTTGGGTCACGTCTTTTGGTGCGTTCCAGTTGTAGTCGGAAGTAGGAATTTCAGAGTTCCGAGTAGGAAACTGCAACTGAAACGTCCCCCGAAGTCGGAATTTCCTACTGGGAACTCGGTGAAACCTCAACACCCCCGAGTTGACAATGGAAGATGGATGCCCCCAGTGTGAACAGTTATTTAGCTCCTGTAATAATCAATTCATTTGCACTTCTGACTGGGGTGTGTCGCTCTAGATCAGCTGTATACATAGTATTGTTAGACTTATATTTACAAAAATGCTGCCATAGTGATAATCACATTCTTCATGTGATATTTGTGAACAACAACACAGGGCGTGCTAACAACAGCTAACAATAGCCTGGTAGATCGGCTTGTTTTTTTCTGACTTCAACTGGAACGCTGATAAGTCGGAGATGATGTCACTCCCAGTTCCGAGGCTACTGGAACGCAGCATTACGACAGTCGCCGCACGTGCTCATGGGTAGCAGAGTCTTTATGTTGCTGGTAATAGATTCTCCTCACAGTCCCTTTAAGTTATATCCAGGTGAAGAAAGCTGCAGGGAGCTCTGTATAAATAGCTTTATTTAGCTTTAAATCTGTTGTTCAAGCTCCAGAGATGTAGATCATCCCTCATATTTGTAAACCAGAATTATACTAATTGTAATCTCGTAAAAAACAAACAAAGCAATAGTGATGTTTTTTTCTTAGAGGAATGTTAAAGCCCATTAGAGTGTGACTGTGTCAGCGTTCTCACACTCAGTGATTCAGACGATCAGAGCGCGGGAGTGTGAGGGCGAGAAGTTTTCCTGAACGATGGCTTACATAAGAGCGTTAAGGAGTAATGACAGGAGAGGACGAGCAGAGCTGTGACAGCAGAGAGACTGCAGCCAGCCGAGGCATCACTGTGTGTCTGTGTTAGTGTGTGTTTGTGTCTGTGTGAGTGTATATCTGTGTCTGTGTTTGTGTGATTTGATTTTTATAGATGGAGGCCCGTGTTCACAGAGACAGGAGGAGGCTCCATGTCCCTCATCTCTCCTCTCTAATCGTATCCTGTGATCTGCTCACTCATTGAGAACATGCTTATTAAGGCTCTGGAAGCTTCCACCACACTCTGCAGCTCCTCATCGAGCTCCGTCTTTAAACAGTGTGGGGACGGCGAGTTTTCCCTAAACAAATCATCCCTGAGCTGAAGTGTGGGAGGACTCGGTTATATTTGTGCTCGCAGCTCTCTGCTCCCACAATGCTCTCTGCTACAGGCTGCTCGGGCTCTTTGTAGCTATTTATGATATTTAAAATGTTTTTATCGCAGATTCAGAGCTTTAGTGCTCACATGTTTCAGATTAAAGTATCATTGTTCGCTTTAGTTGCTGACACAGCAGGGAGGTTTTCTCAAGAACAGGGGTGGGCAACTAGCGGCCCCCCTAAATGTGGCCCGCCAGTTATATCCAAAAATCAACAAATAGCAATTATATAAAAGTTATATAAATCAACAAATATGAAGAAAACCCAGATACCAAACGTGAATAATTCTGTTTTACTTGATTATTTATAGTAAGTTTTTGAGGTACTTTGCTGTAATAGTGTCTCTAAATCACATTCATTAAGCGTTAGCACATTATATCAAGTATTACTTCATACTGTATTTAGAAAATTGCAGCTTTCCAATATTTGTGCGTTAAAAACTGAAAAAACTCATTGTTTGGTTGATTGAAAAATAGCTTGATTGACTTTAACTATGTGTAGATTGTCTAAATTAGTTTGAAACTCATGTCAAATCCATTTAACTATTTATCAGAACTTGTATTTGTGTTATAATACATACAATACATGAATATTTGTGTACTATATTTCTGACTTCTTTATATTTGCACATTTTGTTTATCAAACATTATTTTTTCCCCATCAAGAGTATCTGAAAATTTGACATAATGCGGCCCTCAGGTTGGGAAAAACAGTTTTATGTGGCCCTCTGGGTAGTTAAGGCTGTCCACCTCTGCTCTAGAAGATCACCTTTAGACATTTAATTCTGAAAACTATTTATAAATCTTTGACACACACCTTATAAATCTTTGACTCTGTACAAGTTGCCGATTAAACACAAAAACAGTCCCTCATAGCTGATCTGAGGCAGACTTCAGAAGGTGTCAGCACAGTGAGAAAGCAGATCCTGGTCAGTGTGTTTGTCTAATTTCAAGTCAGAAATATCCATAATTCTTTTTTTTAACCCAAATTCACTTGAAATGTCCAGATAAATATCTTACTACAAGGAATACAAAATCAAAAATAAGGTACTAACTTACACGTAATGACAAGAAAATATCTGCCAACAAAACAAGCAAAATCTTTCCAACTAATCTGGACAAAAAAGTTCATTTTAAGAGAAAGTTCAAGTTAAATTTGGCTTTTCTCATGGGCAGATAATTCTACTTATTCACGTATTTTCAGCTTTTGTATCTACATTTAAGATGTTAATGCAGACATGTCATGAAATTGTGGCTTTCAATAAGCGTAGTGATATTTTTTGACTTGTAATTGGACAAAAACTCTCCCCCAGATCGGAGTATTTGCAGCGTGATGGCGACTACCTGCAATTTCCTTGCTGTGCGGTGTATGCAATAACCTGTTGAGTCACCGTGCCGCCCTGGAAATTGAGTAATGGAGATGAAAAGATTGTCATGGGACATGATGAACTGTTATGTTTTGCCATTATTATTATGAGGATTATTTTCAAGTATTTTTTATTTTTTATAGCACATTAAAAAAAGCAATGTTCTGCTTTTCAAGTTTTACCTGCCCTTTAGGGAGTTTTACGTCTCCTCCAAGTTGTAGAATACTTCAATGCACAAGACAAAACTTTCTTAGCATCCAGGCTTTTCCCTCTCTTCTTGAGATCAGCTCCAGCAGCTGCCTGAAATGGCTTGTTCACTCAGGCCCTGAATAGACCTACCACTGTGACATCAGCAGTTTCAGCCCATAGGCTCAGAGTGGCAGTGCAGGACAGAGCTGCTGAGAAGGTGGACCAATCAGAGTGTCTTTGACCGAGAGAGAGTAGAGGTGGATCAGGGGGACTAAAATTAAGAAGGTTTGTTGAGTATTTAAATATATGAACTAGAGTAAAACTTAATATGGCCTCTTTAATGTTCAAAATGGTCACGTCAAAAGCATTTTTGTTTTTGTTTTTTAAATCAGTGAGTTATTTTGTTGCATTTGAGATTTCTTTTTTTAATGGGACAGAAAGCATTAATTGACATTTACATATTAATTTATGGGGTTATAGCTGAGAGTCTGTTCTCACCTTTGTTTTTGTCTCTTGGTTTGGGAGCCTTGCCTTGTCTGACAAAAAGAGGTTTGAACATATTGTAAAGGTTGCCCATAAAATGACTGGTGTTAAACTACCTGATCTGTCTGATATCTTTAGGGACATCATTCAGTGCCCTGACCGTCATATTCATGTGGAATTTGATCTCTTGCCCTCAGGCAGGAGATACAGGTTACCAATGGCCAAATCAAACAGGATGGAAAAACTCCTTTATCTTTCAAGCCATTACCGAGATAAATACAAAATGAATCAGCTTGTTTGACTTCAATTGTATCAGTGTTTGTCATTGTCATTAGGGATGGCTCCATCTCTGTTCTCGGTTATCTCCCTTGGTTAATGTGCTCCTGTGTTTTGTTGTTATGAATGACTTGATGTGACTGTATATTATTGTCTTTTTTACCAGTCTGCAAAGCAAATTTCCCTTAGGGGACAATAAAGTTCAAGTTAAAGTGGACAATTTCCAATCCCCAGTCCCATTAGCAGGTTTGTATCAACACATTAAACAAAAGCAAACATCAATTATATGAATAACATCCACAGTGTACATTAAAAGACAAGCAACACACAGAAACCGTAGACAATATAAGCAACATGCAATCCAAAATATAGCTGGGAGGGAGTTTGGGGACCGTGGGAAATACACAATGAGCTATAAAGTGAAGTTTTTTTATTTAAATTGCAATAGTGCTAAAGTGCTAGCTACCTGCAAGCTCAGATTCTTGTTGTATTATACATTGCCCATTATTGCACAGAAATGTAAAGTGCATGTTGCATTGCACTTTACCCTACTGCTCATAATTATCAAGCACCAGACTGAATATAATCAGACATAGATGTCTTATGTAAGCACTAATTCACAAAAATGGCATCCCATTCATCCTCACCTCAGTATCCATTAAGATAATCATGATTATGATTATCGCGTTAATTGAGCAGCCCTGACATCAACGTGTGCTTCAGCTGAAGTCATCAAACATCACGGCTGAAGAGGGTCACTCCCAAACTCTCACATGCGAACCACTAAGTTCACTCCTCCATTAAAGAGCAGAGCAAACAGGACAGTCACACAAGCTCCGCACGACCAAATGTTAAAACGAACGTCTGCGGTCTGACGGGATGAATCAGGAAGATTATCTGATCAAGACTGACAAACAAACACAGAGATACACTTCAATAACCAAACAGACAAACACAGAAAGCAGCAGAAACAGGCTCTGATGCTCTTTTCTTAATAACACTGGGAAACATCAGTTTTAAAGCTGGACCTGTGTTTCTGCTTCTGGGAATCTTGGGTGGGGGTTTAGAGGAGGATCAAGAGGACGAGGTGGGGGGGGTGAAATCTTCCTCTGATAACAATGAGAGGAAACCAGAAGTCCAAACGTCCTAGGGTCTGCCCGGAGGATCAGACTCCTGCAGACAGAAACAGACCGAGTGCTCATGAAGGTGTGGCTGATCCTGTCTTTAAATGAGCGTCAGGGCCGAGCGTCGAGCCCCGGACAGAAAACAGGATCAACGGACGGACGTCACGTCAGGAGCAGATCAAACACACGGACTTTACATGAAGACCAAACTGAGGCCCCGATTACTAGTGTTGTGTTACCCGAGACCGGTCTTGGTCTTGAGACCACATTTTGAAGGTCTTGGTCTTGTCTTGGACTCAAAGGCATTTTTACTCTGTCTTGTCTCGGTCTCGGACTGCCCGGACTCTGGATTTTCCATCAAGACCAATCAAGACCAGCACTGATCTGCTGTTCTTCAGCTTTATTAATGTGAATAAGAAAAACTTGGTTAAACATCAAAAAAGGCTGTTGTGTCTGAGGGACACTCCCCTTAACTGTCAACCTTCTAATTGTTTTTAAAATAGATTTTGATGGTCTTGGTCTTGTCTCGGTCTCTGCTTGTCTCGGTCTTGGTCTCGACTCCCAAAAGTCTTGGTCTCGGTGCATTCTGGTCTCGGGCAAGTCTTGGTCTCAGATAGTGTGGTCTTGAGCACAACACTACCGTTTACACAACAACATTGTCACCAGAAACGTAAAGGTAGTAGTTGGAGAGTTTGTAGTGAAACAGCGAGGCTACAACACACTTCTCAGTCAATTCATCAATCAATCAAACTTTATTTATAAAGAACATTTCATACAGAAAACGTAGCACAAAGTGCTTTACATTAAAATAAACAAGCAGATCAGAGTAAGGGGATACAGAATAAAATAGAAACACCCACCCTCCCTGGATTTCACTCTGGCTTCTGGCTTCATAACATTTGCAGAATCAGGCACATGTGGAAACAGAAGGTGTAAACTGGGATGCTCGATAGTGAATTTTTGCTGAAATCTGATATGCTGATATTTTTTTAAATCATTATTGCCAATACCGATATTTGGGGTCAAGAGCACAAGCTTTGTGCTTCATAAAAATTGACTTTTCTTTCAGTGTTACAGCATATTATCACAGGGACAGATGCAAAACAAGAAAAACAGCTTCAACTCTTGCCCTCGATATTTAAATGTACCCATGCAGTGATTTGAACATTTGTATAATTTGCTGATATTTCAGCCAATATATGGCTGATATGTGTAGCTGATGGATCGGCTGTAAATATCTGCAAAAATTTGAGGTTAGAGGTTATAAAATTATTATATCCTACCCTAACACAAATTTAAAATTACGGTAAAAAGCGTTTCCACCTAAAATAAGTCTTTAGAGCCAGATTTAAATTGATGTCTAATGTAGTTACTACTGTTTTCATCATAATAAAGCTGTAGAAGACTAAGGTACAACTTAGATAAAACCCTGACATGTCTGTTTGGTTACAAATATCAAGGTTAGACTGTTAAGCAATAACAGAGTTATAAATAACAGCAGCCCCTCCCTTCACTTCTGTATAAAGAAAAGGATGTTCAACCTCCAAACAAAAGGATGTTTAATAAGTAAATTAAGAGACAGAAAATAAGAAATATGACTTTGAAATTGAAATGTAACGTGGATCAAAATTAAAACATGCTTCATGTAGGTTTCTCTCTTTAAAAATGCTTATTTCAATCGCAAAATCTGGCAACACAGCTAGCTGCAGCAACGGTGAGTCTGGAGCGTCTGTGGAGTTAAAACTGGAGTTTTCAGGATGGAAGTAAAAGAAGTAAAAGTCAAGAACACACATGTGAAGTGTCCATTATGTCCTAAAGCAAAGTGTTTGTCTGTTGTTAGTAAATCTAAAATCTAGAGACCAAAAACAGCGAGAACTCTGCTGATGATGTCAGAGCTGCTGCAGCAGGTAACAACAAGGAAGGACACAGAGACGGAGACACACAGTTCAAGAGGAAAAGATTTTTCAAAAAAGTAACACATCAGTTACTTTACCTGGTAACTAATTACATTTATGAAGGAGGTATTCTGTTAGTAATTCAATTACTTTTTTGGGAAAGTAACAAGTTACTTTTTTAAAGTAACGTGCCCAACACTGCTGATATCAAACTGGTAATATTGTGCATCCCCATTCAAAAACACTGTTTTCGATGTCGTGTAAACGGCCCCTAAAGGTTGATCTTGGACCAGGACTTTCTCGGGTTTTATGGACTTGTTGATCTTTATCTGTGCAGCCCAAAGGAGAATGTGGTCAAACACGTAGCTGCCTCATTAGCAGCTGATTACACAGTCTGAATACAGTATCACAGGACAACAGCCGAACCATTAAGACACCCGATACTCTTCCAGTCCAACCTCTGGTCTTATCAAACAGCCGTAAAGTCCTCTCTCTCTTTTCTGCTCTTTGTGTTCAGCTTTCACCGGCATCCATTACACCTCCTCTGTTGTTCAGGCTCTGTCACTGGAGCAGCTGCTGTTTGTGTATTATGGGATGGAATCTCAGTGTTTCACATGATACCATCACACCATCATCATATCCTGACAGAGACGACAAAAGGAGTCTTTTTTTTTTAAAAGAAAGTCAGAATATCTCACAGTCAAATTAAAGGGACAGTTCTGGGTTTTTGTTTGAGGGTGTGGAAAACATTTATGCACAAACACCAACTACAGTGAAGCTGGGATGTTGTGTAAAACATAAATAAAACAGAATAGTGATTCGCAATTAAATTCACAACAAAGAAAAGATATTTAATGTTATTGCAATAATCACTCATTTGTATTTAATGCATGAACCTTTCATTTTAACAACACCAAGGCAAGAACTGTTGAAGCTCTGAACTCTTTTTGCTGCAGGTCAGTCTAGTCCCTTTTCAGTGGAGGCAGGTGTGGACTGCAGCAGGTCAGTCTAGTCCCTGTTCAGCGGAGACAGGTGTGGACTGCAGCAGGTCATGCTAGTACCTGTTCAGCGGAGACAGGCGTGGACTGCAGCAGGTCAGTCTAGTCCCTGTTCAGTGGAGGCAGGTGTGGACTGCAGCAGGTCATGCTAGTACCTGTTCAGCGGAGACAGGCTTGGACAGCAGCAGGTCAGTCTAGTCCCTGTTCAGTGGAGGCAGGTGTGGACTGCAGCAGGTCAGTCTAGTCCCTGTTCAGTGGAGGCAGGTGTGGACTGCAGCAGGTCATGCTAGTACCTGTTCAGCGGAGACAGGCTTGGACAGCAGCAGGTCAGTCTAGTCCCTGTTCAGTGGAGGCAGGTGTGGACTGCTGCAGGTCAGTCTAGTCCCTGTTCAGTGGAGGCAGGTGTGGACTGCAGCAGGTCAATCTAGTCCCTGTTCAGTGGAGGCAGGTGTGGACTGCAGCAGGTCAGTCTAGTCCCTGTTCAGCGGAGACAGATGTGGACTTCTAGCAGGTCTTGCTAGTACCTGTTCAGTGGAGACAGGCGTGGACTGCAGCAGGTCAGTCTAGTGCCTGTTCAGTGGAGACAGGCGTGGACTGCAGCAGGTCAGTCTAGTCCCTGTTCAGTTGAGGCAGGCGTGGACAGCAGCAGGTCAATCTAGTCCCTATTCAGTGGAGGCAGGCGTGAACTGCAGCAGGTCAGTCTAGTCCCTGTTCAGTTGAGGCATGCGTGGACAGCAGCAGGTCAATCTAGTCCCTATTCAGTGGAGGCAGGCGTGGACTGCAGCAGGTCAGTCTAGTCCCTGTTTAGTTGAGGCAGGCGTGAACTGCAGCAGGTCAGTCTAGTCCCTGTTCAGTTGAGGCATGCGTGGACTGCAGCAGGTCAGTCTAGTCCCTATTCAGTGGAGGCAGGCATGGACAGCAGCAGGTCAGTCTAGTCCCTATTCAGTGGAGGCAGGCGTGAACTGCAGCAGGTCAATCTAGGACCTGTTCAGTGGAGACAGGCGTGGACTGCAGCAGGTCAGTCTAGTACCTGTTCAGTGGAGACAGGCGTGGACTGCAGCAGGTCAGTCTAGTACCTGCTGTTGTAACTTGAGCAGACTGTGTCTTCATGTCTCTGAAATAATCAGGACATCTTTGAAAAAGATGGATGGCAGCCTGTTGCTCCTAAACCTGTCCGTACTTTTAAGCATTAATGGAGCCTTCACAGATTTGCAGGTTACCCATGCCATGGGCACTAACACCCCTCCATACCATCACAGATGCTGTCTTTTGACCTTTGCTCTGATAACAGTCTGTATGGTCCTTCTTGTCTTTAGCCTGGAGGACACCACGTCCATGATGTCCAAAAACAGTCTGACATGTGGACTCAGACCACAGCGGACTTTACCACTTGGCCTCAGTCCATCTCAGACGAGCTCGGCCCAGAGAACACGGCGGTGTTTCTGGGTGTTGTTGACATTTGACTTTGTTAATGTTTGATGGAGTCTTGAGGAGATGCTACATACAGATTCATGGTACTTTTTCGTGATTACTAACCCTGCCTGTAAGTGCAGGGATATCTTAGATTCTCTGAATCTTTTAATGATATTGTGGACTGTAGATGATGGAATCCTTAAATCTCTTGAAAGTGTCAATGAGAATTGTTCTTCATAAACTGTGTTGCTAACACAGTTGTTCACAAACTGGTGAGCCTCGTCTCAACAGCTTTTTGGAGCCTTTTCGTGTCTATAGTTGATAAAATCAGCCTGTTGAAAGTTTTATTATTACAAATATCTCAGAACAGTTCCAGACTCCAAACTGACCGTAAAGAGGAACTGTGATACAGTTTATAAAAATGCACATCACTGTCTGTTTTATCTCAGGAAACGCGCCCATGTTGGTGGAGATAAAACCCTGATGATTTCATTCTGCTGTGTGATTAGCTAATATGCGTGACTTTTTCCCTCATCTCATGGTTTTGCAATCTGTCCTTTATCTTAATCTGCCTGAGCCAAACAGTGAAGTCGGCAGGCAAGCTCTTGTTCTTCATGACTGTATCATCCTTGGCATCAAACCAGTATCACTGTTGTTTGACCGTTTACGAGAATTGTACCAAAATGTATAATTATGGTATTAAAGGAAATATTCGCTGTTACTTTGGTAAAAAAAAAAAATCTATATCTAAAAGACTTTTGTCCATGTTTTCCAGCCCTAGAAAAAACAAAAAATATTTTGTTAGCAGCCTGCAAACATGCTTATTTCTGCTATTGAATTAATGTTTCTCACTATGGGACTCTATGAGGACTGACTCACTTAAGGAGAAAGCCTCTAGTGGACATTTGAGGAACTGCAGTAAAATGAGATTAAATTAAGTTGGCTTCATTTCTCTGCTCTGGAGTTTTTTATCAGCAGACAGAGGAGCAGTGACGGGACAGTTAGATAAGAGTCAGTGGGCCAGGCAGCAAGATGTCGTTAAGTTTAGGAAATTAAAGATCAGGAGGTCAAAGTTTAGTTTTTTTATTGAAGTGATGTTATTAAATGTGGTCTAAATGTCAGAGGCATGTAAAATGGCAAAGGTACAGCTGTGGCTGCTATTCTAGCTCTTTACAAGGATTTATATATTTTGGTACATTAATGGCAGATAATTGTAAACCCAAAGGTTTAATTCAACCTGTACAGCCCCTTTTTTAAGCCTTCTGCTCGAAAATGACATACTCATAAAGACAAGAGTGTATCTCTGCAACCACAAGGTCTATTTGAATTATTTTGGTGTCATAATAAAATTAACCATTGAGAGATTTTTCCAGATGTGAATTATCAGTATATGAGTTACTGGGACAGAGTAAATGAAGGTAGAAGGCAGAATAATTTGAACATTTCATCCTCGTCTAAATAAAAAACAAGTTTTAATTGTGATTATCTCTTTGGAATGATGCAGCTGCAGCTTTAGAATTCTATGAATGAATGTGAAAATATGTGAACATTACTTCTGCCAAGTTTGAGTCTGATAAAGTGATGCAGAGCAAAGTTAGAGAGGTTTGACTACAGAGTGGTCAGGCCCAGTCTTGGCACAGTTTGGCTCCATTAGTCCCATTTGACATTTCTGATATACCAAACTTTAGATTTCACTTTTATGTCACTTTTGGTGTTCATAATACCAAATTACAACAGTTTTTATTCTTTTCTGCTTATCTGTGGCAGTGTTAGACTGTAAGTTTTGGAAAAAATCAAACAGAACTTTCTACATTTTCCCATCCAAATAAATCCATACAAATCAACCCAAATTTGAATAAAAGTGAAACAGGTTTGGATTTTTGATAATTCATTTGCTTGGTGTTGACGTTGTGTTTGGTGTGTGTAAAAATGGCTTATATGGTTGTGTAGCTGAAGATTTCCTGTTTAATTTGATGTGTAACATGGCTCTATTTCTACACTTTTTCTTATGTTTTTGTTGGAGAGCATGAAAGCATTCCTGAAATCAGGTTAAATCTTTTTTTATTCCATTAAAAATCAAAAATTTTGTCATAACACCAGGAAAATGTTGAAGTTCTGTACATTTTTAAAAACATCAACACCATTTTCACAAAGTAAGATGTTCAAAATGTAGTTTTTCATATATTGTGTTTTTTAGGTATTTATATTTGGATGTTAGATCAACGTATCTGATTTACGATTTGATTATGAATCCAAAAAACGAGATGAATTCCTGAACACTGACCGATCCGTCATTCTATCAGCCGCTCTCTCTCTAACGTCTCTGTCTGTGACGTTGGTCTGAACAACAGGACCACTGTGGACCAGGTCAGGGCTGGAACCTGAACCCTGAGAGTGTGTGTTCATGTGTGTGTGTGTGTGTGTGTGTGTGTGTGTTTGTGTGTGTACATGTGTGTGTTGGGATGCTGGATGCAGACTCCACAATGCCACATTCCACTTCCCTCCTCATTCTGAAGGTCCACCACCCTGATGGACAATGAGCCGGGGGGCCGCGCCCTGCTGAGGGGGGGCGGAGGAGGAAATGACTCGCTGCTCGCCCTTAAATAGACTCCCCCACCCCCCACCCCCAGCCACATCGCCCACCTCCCTTCCCATCGCACAAGACAGACGTCAAACATGAGCTTTATCAGGAGAGAGTGAATTAATGTACATCGTGTTCTGAATCAGAGGCTCTCAAACACTGTGGTGTGACCAGGAAATCTTGATGTGCCAATCAAGCACAATCAATCAAGACTTTCGTGCATCAGTTTTTATCTACAACTGAAAGAGTTGTAACTTTAAAATAGCTTTACAAAAGCAGAGGATGAGATAGTTATTACATTCTCAGTCTCTCTCCCAGTAAGCCTTGAAATGCTGGTTTCAGGTTAATAGGCCTGTCACGATAACAAACTTTGCTGGATAATTGTCCTTCAAATTATTGTCGATAAATGAAGTTATTGTCAACATTATTTTCTGACCATTTTTAAATGTAAGGATAATATATGGCAGAACAATGTATGTCTGCCATATCAAAAGCAATAAACATGAATTTCTCAAGCGTATTTGACATTGGAATGCCAAGAGCTTTCAAATAAAACAAATGAAACAAACAAAATAGTAAATCAAATCCAGTTTGCAGTTCAGGAATTTACTGTTTGCGACGTGCGTTCTCCCAGGCAATTCGTACTACCTGTGAAATGTTCGTAACATTTTCCGAAATGCTGGCTTTCAACCATCTTGAAGGGTTGCATTTCTTTTGCAATGTAGCGAACAACATTGTCTGTAAACATGCACCATTTTGTGATGTTTTATTTGTATTTACTTTGCAGACTTAAAGCCTCAGTAAGCGTTGACTGTAAGGACGAAGGCTCCTCTGCATCTTGAGCAGTTTTTGTTCCCAGTTGGGAATACTAGAGAGGATGGTTGTATTTGAGGTGCAAAAGTTGGTCGTATTTCCCTTCTTCATTGCCATAACTTTTGATCAAATGCGACATATTTGCTCATCGTGCCCATGAGCTCACACCTTGTCCATTCTGTTTCAAAACCAAAATATTCCTGCACTGGAGCTGTGGCTTTCAGCTAAGAAACCATCACTTTTTTTTTTTTTTTTTTTTTTAATGTATTTTTTGGGCATTTTGTGCCTTTATTTATAGGAGAGAGACAGTGGATAGGCTTGTGAAAGGGGGTGAGAGAGTAGGGGAAGACACTCTGCGAACTGGTCACAGGCGGGATTCGAACCTGGACTGGCAGAAGCAAGTACATGGGGTGCCTGGTTGCTAACCACTACGCCAAACCAGCACCCCAGAAACCATCACTTTTGTGCCTTCATTCATACTTTTTGTGTTTGCTCCCTTGTTACTTCTCCGACACTCACTTGCAGCACTCAAAGATTGACTGACTGACAGATGGTTCACTCTGTTAATTTTATTGTGATACCAACACGCCCGGGTGTTGAGACAGAGTGAACCCTTTTGTCATCCAGCCTGTTTGGTGGAGAGAGGAGGAAAATAACCATGCATGTACATGTCAGTATATAGAGGCCGGAAAAATTATTGAGTTTGATTTAATTTATCGTTCAATTAATTGATTTATTGATTATTGTGACAGGCCTACAGGTTAGTATGTTTCGGGATCAAGGAATTTAAAAATCTTCTAAAGGAATTCTTCTGTAAATTTCATTGATATTATTTTGTCAGTTGTTTTAGGCACCACTGCAAAGACTGTGAAGATGCGACGTACATGTACCATGAAGCTATCACTTGATTTTTAGTGTGCTCTAAACAAAGAAAAAGTAAAAAACGCTGTTAAAAATCAAACAGCTGGTGCTTTTGTGGTCACATGGTTGCACTGTCTGAAATTACCATTTCGATCTGAAAACGATAAATCTTTCAGCCCTACATTAAAAGCTTGTATGTAGAAGACAACTCAGCCTCTCAGTACAGTTTTTAGCTATGTTTAATTTAGATGTTTTTCTCAATTTCTTTTTCTTTTCTTTTCTTTTTTTTCAATCTCTTATGTTGTACTTTGTTTTTGTCTTTCTCTCTTCCTATTTTATTTCTCTGACTACTAGTCCGATGTTAACAACTTTGGGTATGTCATGTCCTTTAACCTTGGTTATTTACCATCTGTTTTGGTGTTGTTGTTTGATATTGAAAAATAATAAAAAGTTTGGTCAGAAAAAAAAAGGAAATATTCTGGTACGAAGCGGCAAATGAAGGTTGTGACTTCTGTGGATTGGATTATAGCGGCGCCCTTGTCCACCATAGATCTTTTATACTTACTCAGTTTTACTCTCGACAGTATACTTTGTAAACTCTAGATTTATGGTGGATTGCAAACTTTAGTGTCAGTATGGAACGTCGAATAATATACATGTTGACCAACTTCCAGTTTGGATTGGACCTTTGGTGGTGCTCTTGTCCCTGCAGATGGGTTCTCCTGGAAGTATCGGCTTTTCCATTTGGGTAAAAATCAGATTTTGTGCATCTCTTGATATCTCTAGATACTGTTTTAAATACAGCCAATTAACCCTTTCATAACCGGAATAATAACAGTAACCCGGTTGGCCATGTAAACACTCTAACCCTTTTTACAAAGCAAAATATGCTCATATTCCAGTTTAAAAAAAAAAAAAACAGAAAATCAACCCTTTTCTAACTCAAATATTTGGCCGTGTTTACACCTATCAGGATATACGTGCGTCGAATGTTGTTCTCTGCATTGCTGTTTTGATTGGGATACCATGCATACTGTAGAGGAACAACCCTGTTTGCTAACGTATGTAAATGGGTTATTCTGAATGTTTCAGAAACTGAAATATTGACCATAACATGAATGTTGACCGCATTTAAATGAAGCCACTGAAACATTTTTACCAACAGCTGTGTAATGACTTCCTGCAGCTGACGGTCGTTTCTCTGCAGAGGCCATGGCATGATTCTCTAGAGTTGGCCCTTCACATCTCCACCTCTGGCCTCCATCGTTGCCTCCATCTGAGCCGCAGTAGCAGTAGGGCTGCAACTAACGATTATTTTCAGAACCGATTAATCGGGCGATTATTTAAATGATTAATCGGATAATGACACATTTTTGCAATGTCCTTTACAAATTAGCTTAAAGTTGTTTTAGGTATTTTCTAAACAACAATAAAGACAATTAAAAGCATTTTTCCTTCAGTGATAATATTTTATTACAGCTTTTTTTTTTTGACTCACTGTGTTAAACTGTAAGTACATTAACAGACTTGTTAGCATGTTGTTTAAATAAATGCTCACAAACGTACTTTTTTCTTGAAACAAAGCAGACAAAGTGGTAGCAGTCTTGTCTATAAAGTATTCAATAAAATAAGGTGCTGCTGAATGAAACAAATAAGAATAATCTTTATACCAAGGCGAGTCTTCGTCCGTCTCCAACACGCCAACTTGCTTTCTCAGCTCAGCTCTTTCATAGAGGTCGTGCTCCCATGCCAGATGAAGTCGGCCTTGCAATGTTTGCAAGTGATCGTTTGCTTTGCTTTGTTGAGCATAAAATGCTCCCAGCTTTTGGAGGTTTTTGGTCGCTCGTGAAGTGATACTACCGTGGACGCTGCCATTGTGAATCCTTCTGCATGTTGTTGTGTGCAGTGACGGTTGCTAGTGCGCATGTGCACCTCTCACAGTAGCTTATGGCAAGAGAGCGGGCTCATCTCCTCCGAACTAACCGACTGTAAGCTATAATTTAATGCACCAAAACACCTGTGATTCGTTGCCGATGAAAATTGATAATTAAATTAGTTGACAACGAAATGAATTATCGATTTTCATAGATTTAATGGATTGGTTGTTGCAGCCCTAAGTAACAGCAGAATACAAAGAGAAACACCGGACTGAGGGAGAATCAGAGCTGCTGGGGTTCAGTGGTTGGTGATTATGTAACTGTAGGATCTATTATTAGATTCTACATTTTATTCAGATGCTGACTGAAAAAGTGGGATTGTTCTGATATTCAGAGTTTGCTGTGAAGCTAAAAGAATATCAGTCAAACTCTCATCATGATGTTTCTCTGCTTGGCTTGACAAGAACGTCCCGACTTTCTTGGCATGTTTTAGACGTAAAATTCAAAATGAGTGAATTTTTGCTGAAGGAACAGTGAAGTTTATGAGATTGAACATGAAATATCTTGTTTTTTTAGTGTTTTTAAAGGGACTGTGAGGAGTTTCTCAGTAATTACAAAAAAGTCTCACTTTTAGATATATGCCTGATGGAAATACACACTTTAAGATGAGTTTTATAGCATCAAAATAGGTTATCTATAAATGCTATTCCTTCGCTTCGTGGTTGGGTCAGACAGGACTGGACTGGCCTGGATACTCAACTTTGGGAACAAGACAATTAAAACTAGAGCAAATTTATATTATTCAGTCACGTCTTAGAGCACCGGGCTGTAAGTAGAGATATATAGCCAGCTACAAAACTACAATACTAAGTTTTCCAAAAATTGCTTGTTGTCACTCATCAAAAACTACCACTACGTAACTAGAAAGAGATACATTACCTCGTGGCTTTGCATCCTGTAAGTTGTTGAAAAAAGAAGTTGTAAAGCAATGCAGAGTTCTGAGGAAGGTCTGAGCTGCATTCATTAGCATCACAACAAACACACACTTTGGCTTGGGTCACGTCTTTTGGTGCATTCCAGTTGCAGTCAGAAGTAGGAATTTCCGAGTTCTGAGTAGGAAACTGCAACTGGAACGTCCCCCGAAGTCAGAATTTCCTACTGGGAACTCGGTGAAACCTCGCCACCCCTGAGTTGACAATGGAAGATGGATGCCCCCAGTGTGAACAGTTATTTGGCTCCTGTAATAATCCATTTATTTGCACTTCTGACTGGGGTGTGTCGCTCTAGATCAGCTGTATACATAGTATTGTTAGACTTATATTTACAAAAATGCTGCCATAGTGATAATCACATTCTTCATACAACAACACAGGGCGTGCTAACAACAGCTAACAATAGCCTGGTAGATTGGCATGTTTTTTTCCGACTTCAGCTGGAACGCAGATAAGTCAGAGATGATGTCACTCCCAGTTCTGAGGTTACTGGAATGCAGCATTACGACAGTCGCCGCGCGTGCTCATGGGTAGCAGAGTCTTTATGTCGCCGATAATAGATTCTCCTCATAGCACCTTTAATTTGATAGAGGCCAAAAAAGATTTGCATTTCACTATATTCTGTTTTTATTAACACAACATCCCACTTGACTGGACTCAGAGTCTGTACTTTGGCTTCTGTGTTGTCAGATCGATCTTCAGCTCTGTGTGTTAAAGGCTGAAGAGGATCAAGTTAAGAGACTCTGGGGTCAGAGGTCATGGAGCTGGTGCAGGTATCTGGTCTTCAGGGTGGAGGGTCAGGGACAGGAAGAGTGTCTGAGGAGATAAAGCTGCTGATTCTCTGGTTTGTGTTTGACTGAGAAGAGTCCTGATTAAGAGAGGAGATGGCAGATAGGGCTGGGAAACAGACTGACACAGAAGTTTTATCACCTCCACCAAGGAGCATTTTTAAATTTGGATGTTATTTTTGTCTAAAACTAATGAACAGATTTGGATGAAATTTTCAGAGAATGTTGGTCAAAGCGAAAGAAAGACGTGGTTAGATTTAGGTGGAGATCAGAAGTAGGTTTGGGAATCAAAAGCCTTTTTCAGTTGAGAATTAAGGATAACTTGATAAAAAAAACACTAACATGAGTCTTTTAAAGCAGCACAACGGAAGAGCCCCGCTTGACCGGAGCGAGAACTCAACTACCCATGAGCTCTAGCGCGCATACTGTTGTAAGGATACAGATCTGCCGGTCGCGTGTGTTTGTTTTGTAGGCGAATCACAGAAGCCAGGACTTCGCTCAAAAGTATTCTTCTGTCTTCAGCGGCTGTTTGCAGGATGGATAGCGACGAGGTAATGTATTTATTTTTGACTAAATGACGATGTTAAAAATCGCTAAGTTCAACTTGGTTTTATTACCGTGAAGCTGCCCCCGTCCTGTTGAAGCGATAAAGTGAATAAAAGTAAAGACAACGACGAGCTGGTGATATCACACACTTAAAATAGGTCTAAACAAAACTACATACTGGTACGCTCTGGATTTGTTGTGCTGTACTTTTTTCCTGTCAAGTTTTTTTGAGGAACTTCGTCATAAATTAGTCGCCCAATATACCTGATAGTAGTCGGACATCCCTCCTCGTCTTTTATATCACGCCAGCGAGTGAACGCCAAACCGATGTTTATTCTAGTCCGAGCATTCAGCTTGTTTTTCTCTTGCTTTCTTTGTTTTGTATCCGCCGACAAAACTTTTCTCTTCCTGACGTTGTTGCCTCTGCCATGTTACAGCTCCGCGTTAACGATTGGCTTTCGCCGAGACTTCCGTGTTTTAAACGAATCAGGAATCAGGGGAAGTGACGTATGCCGTAAAGCAGTCCAAACGTGTAGTTTTTTAGTGTGGCAGGGTTCCCACCATCCACCTCGAAGTTACATAGCGCCAGTGAAAGGGATACAGACCACTCCAGACCACGACAGAGGTGTCATTCAACTTATTGTAAAGTGGTGGACCATCACAATGAATATCGAAGGATTATGTTTGAAAAACTACATAGTGTTGGTTTAACTGAACAATTTCCTCATCAATTCCTTTCCTCCGCTTTATCCTGCATGCCACACAAATCAGGGACACAAGCTCTAGTGTTGTGTATATGTATATATTTTTGTTTCTGTGATGATCAGCAGCTCTGTGATGATCAGCAGCTCTGTTTTTAGTGGCTGCTCCCCGCTGTGATGACTGACACGACGTTTCTTTTCCCGTCCGCCCCTCTAAAGACTCTTTTGTAACAGGAACCTTTCTGTGGTCCTTTTGTCGAGCCGGTTTGTCCCATCTTAAATGGAAGTTTGGAGGGGCACAGTAGGGGGCTTTGTTCCCCCCTCTGCCTCCCAGCTGGTTCAGTGGTCCGGCCTGAAACCCAACACCCCCGTCCTGCCTCAGAGTGGTTCGCTCCTGAAACTCTCTGCGGGGCCAAAGTCTCTGTTCTGGTTAAAAAGGACAAACTTCCATCAAACATTTGTGGAGGCCGTTAATCTCTGTCCACAGCCACACGTGACGGTCACACGGGCCTGAAGTCTGCCCGCCACACGGAGACCACGCCGCTCGCCACAGTGTCACAGCAGGTTACTGTGTGCCGATGAAACAGGGACGTCAGGACAGACAGACATGTGGATGTGTTCAAACTTCTGTTCCAAAGCAAACAATCAGTACAAATCTCAGAAACAGTGGTTCAGAAATATTTGGACACAGTCAACCAGACATTTAAAAATAATTATGATGTAACAACAAGAGAGAATATGAAGCTCTTTTATGACAAAATCTATATCTGTAGGTTGGTTTTAATCAAAAGAAAACCTGTAAAATAAAAATCACTGTTTTATTTTCTAGCTTTTTTACACGACTGATTTTAGTTAAGAAAACTATTTACTGTAAATCCACAGCTACACAGTAAATAAATGTAAAAGGCAAAAGATTGTGGGAAAACATACTGATTTCTGTAAACTTAACAGCATTTTTTACAATAAAATCTTTCGTTACCTACTTTAAGATACAGTAAATCACCGAAAGGGCAATGGATCAAGATTTTTTTTTATATTTGGCCCAGGAAAACTGACCACTTGCAGGCAAAATTTCTTTTAGTAAATGTTTCACATGTTTAATTAAATGTATTTTAAAAGGGAAAAGTTGATGTAGGTGATTTTTTAAATAATAAATAAGATCCTGCAAATACATTATCATTAAAATAATTAAAGATAAAGTAGACTAAAAATCTGTTCAAGCTCTTCTACTCCCTCTGATCTTTTGCGCTGTCTATTGTATTGTTTTGTTTTGTTTTTTTAAATGTTTTTATGCCTATTTAAAAGCACTTTTTATCTTTTGTAAGGTGACCTTGAATGCCATGACAGGTGCCCTTAAATAAAATTTATTATTATTGTTATTATTATTATTATTATTGTTATTATTATTAATATTTTATTATTATTATTATTATTATTATTATTATTATTATTATTATTATTATTATTATTATTATTAATAATAATAATAATAATAATAATAATAATAATATAAAGTGAAATACAGAGGCTCACTGTAATTTAAATAGCATTTAGAAAACTAAAATAAAATTCAGCAATGATATTGTATATGAGAAAACAAAGGTGCTGAAAATAAAGTTATTAATGACATCTCTTCTAAAAACATAGTGGCTAAACAATCATAGAAAATACTGTAAAATGCTGTAAATTAAAATAGAGTTATGCTACTATAAATACATGTACATTTACTTACTGGCATCTTGATGCCAATAAGTTAGTCTAAAATTAAAGAACCTTTTTACAGTGCATGTTAAAGCTAATGATTTAATCATTTATATGCCAGTAGTTGGTTTCAGTAGGAGTGACACCTTTAATCTACCATATTTTAGTAAATGATGATCATAATAAGAGCATAAATGCTCTTGAAGTCTCCGTCAGTCTCTGTTATTTTTCATTTTGAGTTTGCAGTTTCACATCAGTCCTCTGGCTGAGCTCAGGGAAAAAGTGAAGTAGTTGGCAGAGAGGCGACTCTGCAGCAGCTGGCATCACACACACACACACACACACACACACACACACACGCACTCACACACACACACACACACACACACAGCCACACTCGCTCACAGCTCTCCTCTGTGGGTCAGAATCTGGAGTGTCTGGATGATTTTGTCTCTCTGATGAAGATGATGGACAGGAGAGCAGGAGACGATGTATCAGACTCTGAAACCTCGTTCACACCTGCAGAAAAAAACCCTGAAATTATCCAGACTTTACCGCATGAGGCTTGTAAGGACTCTCAGATTTAAGCTGTGCTTTTTGTTGGTTCACTCCTTTTGTGCTTAAGCTCTGTTTTTTTTTTTTCCTTTTTTTGTATACTTTATTTTTATGAAGAAATATAAACCTTTTTATACACCCACAAATAGAACAAAATACAAAAAATACAACATTATATGATAAATAGGCATTTTAAGGGAGGTCATTCCTCTTTTGAAGGTACATACACAATCCATTTTTCCCAGTATTGCAAAAAATTTATTTTCTCAGATCCAGTGAGAAAGTTAATCTCTCCATACTCTGTATATCTGTTACAATTTCTATCCTTTTTTTTAATTTTATTTTGAAGTTTTTCACATAGAACAAAGAATTAAAGCAATTGCAATGAAAATCGTAGTTCTAATCATAATAATGGAATAAATAAAATAGAAATACAAAATTCATAAATAAAAATAGAAAGATAGAAGAAGATTTACCAGGTGGACAAGTCATAGGCTTACATCACTTTATGTCCTTCAGTCTCAATAAAGCAGGACAGAAATGGATCCTCAAATATCAAGTTCATGTGCTTTTGCTCCTCTCTGTATTTCAGACCAACTTTTTTAAGGCGCTGTAGAAAAAATTCACTCATTATTATCATTATTATAAGTGCCTTGTTAAGGCCTGACAGCCAGTTTTTTTATATAGACAGCACTTTTTAGTTTAGTTTTAGTCTTTTGCCTAAAATATCTTTTACTTTTGTCAATATTTGGTCATTTAAGTTGTTTAATTTCACAACATTTAAGTCCTTGGATTTCTGAAGTCATGTTTCACTCTTGGATAAAGTCAAACATCTAATCACCCTTTATTGAATGTCAGGGCGTTTTCACATTAGGTCCACTTGTTTTGAACCGTGCTGCGGCGCGGTTCACCATGGGTTTGCCCCCCTCCCCCTCCCCCACTGGCTTGCATTCACACTGGCAACATCAAACCATGCCCGGACCCACTTGTGTATTTCCTCAGTTTGAAACAGCAGGGGGCGATATGCACATAACTGGTTACCAAACCTGCTACAGAGGAGAACGAAGAAGAGGCTACCATGGTAACCATTTCCTACACCAGACAACCAATGTTTACGTTTCGCTCTCTTCTACATTTTCCTTCAAATGTTTTTTTTTATCGTGTTTGAGACGGCATCAGCGACCTTCTGGACCCTCGTAAATCATTGTAATCCTCAACCAGAATAAACAAATCAACAAATTGAGTAAGCAAAAGATTCAACCGTGGGATTAACAGGAAGTAAAGCATCAAAAGTAGATTGGTTCAGACCACTTTGTTTCACACCAGTGAAACTGCAGATCGAGACCACCCCTTCATGGAGGTCTCGGACCGGCTGATTTGGTGTGCACCAAAGTGCGGTGTTTGCATTCACATTGACATTAACGTACCAAACACTGGGCCAAAACTTCTTTGGTGCGTACTAAATATGGTTGGTGTGGAAACACCCTAAGTAAAGTCTGAATGTCTAAATGAACAGAAACAAATGTTCCTTTTGTGTGAAATGCAGTCACCTTTATTTAGACTACCTGGCAGAGCATCTCAGTTACAATACCAGAACTGACAACAAACAGTGGACCTGCTCTACATGAATATATCCATTCATAAAGAGAGCAGCTCTGATTGGATCGCTCCACAACTTATCCCACCACCACCAAGCTAAGGCAGCTGTGATTGGATGTCCCTCTGAACTCATCCAACCTTTAACACAACCAAAGTAGCTGTGATTGGATAGATTCATCACTTGTCTCTACTTCCTACATGACCATATTAGGTCTGATTGGATTAAGTCTGTCAGACATTTTAGTCTAGTTTTTATTTGTTGATGAAAATGTCAGTTAGTTTAGTTTGAGTTTTTGTCCATGTGCTCTTGTTTTTATAAGTTACTGTCCAGTTTTCGTCAGGAGAAAAAGGTTGTTGATGAAATAATTAGTCAACAAAATGAACACTGCATACAGCTGGTTGATAAAACGAGTAGGAAGTGCATCAATAATCTGAATGAAAAGGTAAAAGCAGGAATAATCATTTCTAGTTCAGGCTTTGAGATGCATTGTCTTAAGTTTTGAAATATTCCTGTGATGATAAAAGCAGTGAAATAATCATCTTAATAATCACATATATATTATACAAAGGTAAAAATATCAAAAGTAATCGCGATGTTACATAAGATAAAGGATTCACTGGATAATGAAGCATTGTATATTTTATACAATTCTATGATTGTTCCATATCTCACCTACTGTGTTGACATTTGGGGAAATGCCTGCAAAACATAAACAATCTATTTTTATTTAGCAAAAAAGAGTTATTCGATTAATTACTAGAAAACAATATAGAGATCCAACCAACTCATTATTTCTTCAGTTAAAAGTGTTGACATTTTATGATTTAGTAGATTATTGTATCTTGCAATTTATGTTTAAAGCACATAAAAGATTGTTACCCATTAATCTGCAGAAAAGATTTGAAATAAGAGGAAGTAATTATAATTTAAGAGGAATAGAGATTTCTTAAAAAAAAAAATTAAATTTAGAACAGAAATGATGGGTTGTTGTGTTTCTCTTAAAGGGGTTTATTTATGGAATAATCTAACCAAAAACATTAAACAATCCATATCAAAATGTACATTTTAAAGAACATTAAAGGGCAGTATGTTGAGTTAGGACCATTACCATTTCTGTAATGGATGAAATCTCTCAAACATAATTATTAGTATTATTTTAGTGGTTGTTGCTTCTTGTTGTTGTCATTGAGAATCAAAAAGAATTTGAGACCAGCAGTGTTGATGATGGCTGTTTTATTTTATTATTGTTGTTGTGAATTATGTTGTTCATTGTGTTGTTGTTGTTTTTGAAATATTTTTAAGTGCCTAAAAGGGGCAGATAATATAAGATTGTTCTTCTTTCTGTTCCTTTTCATTCACTTATATGCTTATATGCTTGAATGAAGATGTTTTATTTCAGATATATGAATGAAATAAAACACAAACTAACTAACTAACTAACTAACTAATTAACTAACTAACTAACTAACTCTTTCTTTAACTCTAAAGTGTCTTTTGTGTGTTTGAAAAGTTTTAAACTGAACAGGGAACCCCTCAAACATGTGAGCTGCTGTCTTTAAGCTGTAATTAGAGTTTAAAATATTCACCGAGACATTCCAGAGAGGACAGATTTACCCAAATATAATTATATACACTCAAAGATTTAGGTTTTTACAGACGTGATGGAGACATTTCTGAGTCAGACTGTTATCTTATCTGCAGCTTCCTGAGGAAAAGCACAAACGTGGAGATGCTGAGTGTAGAGAGGCATAAAGTGTGTTTGAAGAATATTAACATGAGCCTGGTTTTGTTCTGGAGTCGTTGATATTCACAGCATACGCCCGTTTGTTGTTGCCAAACGTCTGTGAGGTCTTTGAGGAGAGAAACAACATCACAGGGACGTACAGAGGGCTCACAGCGGGGTTTGATCGACTTGGTCCAGTTGGCTGTGAGAGGCTCCTCAGCTCTGGCTCAGGAGGATCCAGCTCATAGATCAGCACATGACAGCGAGACTTTGGCCTGCTGTTAGACTTAAAGGTGTCGTGCGTAGAAGTCGGCATCATTTTGCCGAACAGAAACGGTGAATATAGGATATAATGTTTCTATGTGTATGTAAAGTCCATAAAAATAGGTGAACAATCATCCTCATCAAACTATATATTCTTTTTACTAAGTTAAAAAAAGCTTTTATATCTATGTACCGCGGGTCTCACCTCTGTGGAGGCTGACATAACGATCCACCATGTTGCCTACGGGTGAGTTTTGGGGCCAAAAGAGTGAAACTTGATTTTTGAATGAGTCTACATACTGGATCTATACCTTACAAACTCTGGCTCCAAAAGGCCTTAATGATGAATTTTCTCTGAATATGTTTCTGTAGTTTACTTTAGAGCATATCCTCCCTCCGTCTGACTAACTAATGTGAGATACATATGAAGTGCACACATTTCTAGGCCCACTTTCAAAGACCAGGTGACCTATTAAATGTGTTTATTTGTATGTTATTGTTCTGCATTTTAGGCTGTTTATCTTGCGGGCAATTAAGTGGTTTAATAATCAATGGACTGTGTCAACTTAAAGTCTATTGTAATGTTTCTCTACAATGTTACTTGTCTTATGGACGTTTAATGTCCCCTAAATTGAATATTTTGTGATTGATTTTTTATTTTTAGCTTTACTTGTAGGCTTTAAATGGACTTTCATCATGTTGACTCTCGTCATGTTGACTATCTCGGTCAGGAAGTCGATGTGTTTTTTTTATCCGTTTATTTTTCTGGTGCAGATGTTACGTCATGATGATGATTGGCCACAGGTGTGATCGCCACTTCCTATTTAAGGCATTTAAATAAATGATTTTCTTGCAAGTTAGACAGTGTGGGAGTCCATCTTCGTGTTTAAATCAACTTTTTTCCCCAACGCACCTGGCTCCTAAATTAGATGTGTAAAGTACTCTCCTGATTTGAATATGAGTCTTCAAAAGTTTACAAGACCTATAACCATCATCTTAACTGACCTATAATCTATTAAAATAATACTTACAAATATGAATGAAACCCCTCACTGGTAAATGATGCCCTGTTCATGATTCTTTTTGGTCTTCACCGGCTCTTAGTAATGTGATGTTTTAGAAACAGACGGGCTCGTTCCAAAATCTGAACACTAGATGTTGCTAAAATGCCAAATTCTACACACTGCACCTTTAAAGCCAATGTTTTCTTCACTCCTTAGCCCATGACCTGCAGATAGACTCCATTCTGTCGACTGTGCTGCAGTTGCAAAGAAAAGATGGACAGAGCTCGCCCAGCGCTTATTAGCTTAGATCAAACACTGGCAGTCAGTGGGTAGTGCTAGCCTTAAACTTCTAGCAGTCATTAGATACTCTTCAGCAGCTCTAAATTGTCCTGCGTTCTTCTTGTGACTCATTTTTTCTCTGTTGCATTACGTTATCTTCACTATCATCGTAATATCTTTTTCTATTAACTCCTATTAATGACAAAGGAACAGATTATATCTGTCCCAGGAGCTGGCCCACACGATGTCACGTGTCGTGGCCTCCCATGTGCGCCCCGATGGCCAGTCCGCTCTCTCAGTTGCTGTAACGGTGACAGCTGCTCTGAGTGTCTCCGCTACTGGGTCTTTCCAGCACACTGTTTTCGCAGTGGCGGGGATCATTCAGACCAATCAGTCTCTGCGCCTCGCCTGCAGTGCATTTAAAGGCAAGGAGAGATGTTGATTTGATTGGTGAAGACAACACTCGGCTGTGTTAAACCCTCTCAAGCCTTGTCTCCTCCCTCTCTGGCACTTGCGTGGAGGGGCAGGGACGGAGGTGTGGATGTGCCTCTCTGTGCCTCTCTGTGCCTCTCTTGGCACTGCAGGAAACTTGCAAAGTGCGCTGGTCACACCCTGTCGGCGCAGCACAGAAACGGCACAGGGCAGGTGCGCTGCGTCTGCGCCTGGTCAACGAAATTAGAGCCTGAGGCCAAAACTCAGTGAAAACTTGGATTTGGTTGTATTCTACCTTATGTAAAAGTCCCTTTAAGTGAACAATGTGGACCAATCGCAGTTTTGAGAGAGATGTTAATTCATGAGAAATTATTAAATGCAAATCACTGGCAAATTTAAGAATGGTGTCTATCTGCTTGTCATGGACTTGTTAGGGACACAAGACAAAAAGAAATAAAATGTATCCGTGTAAGCTTTCTGTTCTCTGTGACCACGTCAAACCTTATTTATTAGCAGTAGCAGGAGTCAAGGCCATGCTGGGGCTTAAATACCCTGAATGTTGACTGAGGAGGGGTCACTGGTGCACAGAGTCAGAGTTGTTTCCTCTTTCTTTAAATGCTCACACATAGAAATCTGTTTTCTCGTGGTGGTTTTGAGCTTTTGTGCCACGTTCTGGTCTTTAAAACCTACAGACTGATTTTGCTTTCATGTCGGGAAGTTAGGTCAGCGTAGAGGGAAGCAGGTTGAGGGAAGATGTGTCGACAGTTCCTGTTTCACACTTCCTGTTCAGAGGAAAGTTGGTATCACAGAGAGAGTGTGATCATCCGGAGAGGTCGTCATGCCGCCTGAAGAGGAACATGCCACACATTAGATCACAGTGTGACTCTGATGAGCTGATGTGTTCATGCTTCAGGATCTGCCAGGGTCATTTCAGCTGGAGTCTCACATGAGATCAGGCCAAACTGTCATGTCTAATGTCTCATATCTAAGATCCATCCATGTTGTTTCAGACGGTTATTTGTCACCTTTAATAAAACCCTTTGTTAATGCGTTTTACATCGTTGGAAAGCCTAAATAGTCACCTTTACAGCGAGGGACACCGCCTATGGATCGTGCATCCAGGACGTATGGGTAGTGCCCAAAAGATGTGCTGAATTTTGTTTTTTTAAACTCAATCAGCCTGAATATGGACTTTAAATCAGGCTGATCTATGAGGTTAGTTTGGCCTCTGAGTGAGACATAGATGAGAAAACACACTCCTGATCTGTCCTGCAGCTTTTGTCTCACATCACGCCTGTCAGAGACTGGCAGCTCCCGGCCGCTCTGCAGCAGACCAATCACAGGGCTAGCAGCCTGAGTTGTTTTGATGTTATGCCACATTTCTGAGGAAGTGCACGTTAGGTGACATTTGCAGGCTTCCCGGTTCAGGGCTGCACAAGCTCATGGAGTTGACTTTGGCAAGGCTTTAAAGCAGAAGTGTGAACCAGGTTTAGCACCAGACTGCAGAATCATCTCCTTATTTTACTCATTTATGTTTTAAAATGTCATCCTGTAGATGTGATTTCAGTCAGAGCTGCTAAATTGTTTCACCAGATTCCTACAATCCTACGATTTCTAGTTTTTCTCTCAGTAAACAACAAACACAATTAAAACATTAAGCAAAAAAAAGTAGAATAAAAATCAAAATCTGTAGGGCGCCACCTGGTGAAACCTGGCATCGCACTCGACACATTTTCACCTCGAGCTCCAACCTCCAGCAAACTACACACACGAATGAGACATCTGCAGAAAGCTGAGACCGAGATCTTTCCATAAATACCAAATACAGACCGAGATATAGCTCTTTGTATTTTACCATCTTAGGCCTCAATGGATGCGTCACATTATCAATTTTTACAGTTTTTAGGTTTAATTATAGACATTTTTGAGTAAAAATGTCAGAACAATGATCCAAAGGAGTTTATTACGTGGGAAAGTCCTAAATAAACTTTTTAAACACTTTATTTATTAAGTTTGGCTTTTATTTGACAAAATACATTTATTTTTGACCTTTGGCTCAATATGCACTGTTTCTAAAATCCTCTTCTGACCATATTGTTATAAATGTGAAAGACTTTCCGACAATAAAACCTCTCTAATTTTGCTCTGCAGCACTTTATTACAATAGTCTTTTGCAGAGATGTTTTAAAAATATTTTGTTCTTTATTTTTAGAGTTTACAGCCACTCCAGCATCATTTTCAAGAGATATTCACAATATACACATCAAATTAAACAGGACATTTTCAGCTACACAATCATATAAGCCATTTTTACAGGCACCAAACACAACGTCAAAACCAAGCACATGAATTATCAAATATCCAAATCTGTTTCACTTTGATTCAAACTTGGGTTGATCTGTATGGATTTCTTTAAATGGGAAAATGTAGAGAGCTCTGCTTTATTTTTTCCATAAAGAAACATAACATTTGTTTTTTATACATATTTTTTCCAAAACCATCAAGCACTGCTACAGATAAGCAGAAGAAGATAAAAGCTGTTGTAATTGGGTGTAATGAACACCAAAAGTGTCATAAAAGTAAAATCTAAAGTTTGGTATATCAGAAATGTCAAATGGGACTAATGGAGCCAAACTGTGCCAAGATTGGGCCTGACCACTCTGTAGTAAAACCTCTCTAACTTTGCTCTGCATCACTTTATCAGACTCAAACTTGGCAGAAGTAATGTTCACATATTTTCACATTCATTCATAGAGTTCTAAAGCTGCAGCTACATCATTACAAAGAGATAATCACAATAAAAATTTGTTTTTTTAGGCGAGGATGAAGTGTTCAAATCATTCTGACTTCTATCTTCATTTACTCTGTCCCAGTAACACATACAGTCATGGAAAAAATTATTAGACCACCCTTGTTTTCTTCAATTTCTTGTTAATTTTAATGCCTGGCTCAACTAAAGGTACATTTGTTTGGACAATTATAATGATAACAACAAAAATAGCTCATGAGAGTTTAATTTAAGAACTAAGAACTATTCATTTTCCATGGTTTTCTTGATAATAACCAAAATTACTTAAATTCTTACATCAATAGCTATGGCATTGTACCGCCAAAAACACTACTTTTAAGCATTCCATGTTTTCTTTTCTGTTTGCTTTAAACACATGATACACACAAGAGTTAATACTTGATTGCATAACCATTGTTTTTGATGACTGCAGCCATGCGTCTTGGCATGCTCTCCACCAGCTTCTGACATTGTTCTGCTGTCACAGCAGCCCATTCCTGTTGGACAAATTCAAACAAATTTTCTTTGTTTTTGGGCTTGTGGTTCTCCATTTTGAGTTTGATGATTTTCCACAGGTTTTCAATTGGATTAAGATCTGGTGATTGAGCAGGCCAAGGCATGGTGCGAATGTTGTGGTTCTCCATCCAGGCTTTAACTGACCTTGCCGTGTGGCAAGGGCATTATCTTGTTGGAAAATCCAGTCATTCAGGCAGGAAAGAGTTTTCCAGCTGATGGAAGAAGACTGTTTTCAAGGGTAGTCCTGTACATGACCTGGTTCATTCGGCCTTCACACAATTGCATTTGCCCTGTTCCACTCAGACTGAAACAACCCCAGATCATGACTGATCCACCCCCATGTTTTACTGTAGCAAGACAGTCTGGGTTGTAAGCTTCTCCAGGCTTCCTCCTAACCAGTAAGTTGGCTGGAGTGGGCATCAATTCAAAATTGGATTCATCACTGAAGAGAACCTTAGCCCAATCATCAACAGTCCAATCCTTGTGGTCTCGAGCAAAGAGTAACCTGGCCTTCCTCTGCCTTTCATTGATGAAGGGCTTCTTGCGTGCTCTGTGTGACTTCAAACCAGCTTCAACAAGTCGGTTTGAACTGTCCTTGCTGAACAAGTCACATTTCTCGACAGTGCCCACTCATTTTTAAGGTCCCTGGAGGTCTGACGACGATTCCTGACACAGGAACGGATGAGTGCACGGTCATCTCGTGGGGTAGAAAGACGTTTCCTGCCACGGCCAGGTAGCAATTTAGTAGTGCCATGTTCAGCTTGTTTTTTTTTGTTGTAATGAACGGCTGTCTTGGAGATCTTCAGTTTTTTCGCTACCTGTCTCTCACTCATGCCAATTTCCAGCAGTGCCAAGATGGCTGCCTTTGTGGCTTCACATAATTCTTTTGTTTTAGGCATTATGTGAGAGCTGACAACTTCTGAGTTGTGCTACGGCTTGAATGTAAGCAGGAAACCACTCTAGGCCTTTGCATGTGCAGTGCTGCTTGTGACATGAAATGGCCTCTTATATACCCTGGGAATCAATTAAGCTTAAGAATGTCAAATAGGACATAAAGTATTATGTGACCAGCTGCATTTTTTGTTGTGTTCATTGTATTATACGTTTAGTGGTACCAGATATTAGAATGAACAAGAAATTGAAGAAAACAAGGGTGGTCTAATAATTTTTTCCATGACTGTATACTGATAATTCACATCTGGACAAATCTCTCAAGTCTTACTTTATTATAACACCAAAATAATTCAAATAGACCTTGCGGTTGCAGAGATTTTCGTTATGAGTAGGGCTGAACGATTTGAGAAAATAATCTAATTGCGATATTTTTCCCCAATATTGCGATTTACTCTGCGATTGTTTTGATGTTCCTCATCTTATGTATTCTTAAACAAACATAAGCAGTAGATCTTTTTATAGTATAACCAATATGACATTAAATTAATCTAAGGATAAAAGATTTGAGAAAAAGTGGAGAAGTGAAGAACAGAAGCAAAATAGGTATGAAATTGTAAAAACTGGGTAAAAATGGTATGAAAGCAGAAAAAAGTTAATAGGTGAAAAATAGGTATGAAATTGAAAGAAATAGCAAAAAAATTCAAAAGTGACTAAGGAAAATTGATTATAGCAGCAAAACTGGGATTAACTTTCAAAAACCATGTAAAAATTCCAAACATGGTCTGACAGTGGCCAAAAAAAAGATGAATTGGAGCAAGAAAGGCATAAAGTTGTAAAAACTGGGTTAAAAAAAGGTTAACAGGCATGAAATTGCAAGAAACTACATCACAATGCCAAAATGTTCAACACATTTTGGGTTAAAAATATTGCACTGTCTGCGATTTGAAAATTGTAACAAGCCATATTGAGATTTAATCTAATTTCCAATTAATTGTTCAGCCCTAGTTATGAGGATGTCATTTTCGAGCTGAAGGCTTTAAAAAGGGGCTGTTGAGGTTAAAGTGATTCAGTGTGACGGGCTGCAGCCAAACCCTCCCAGAGTGTCCCGTCGATGTTCAGACAGCTGTGTCTCAGAAAAAAAGCACGTGTGCGTCTGACGAGTGTTCGGTCTCTCGCCTTCTGTCTGTTCAGCAGATTCTTCAGATTTCAGCTCTGCGTGGAGATTCTTCTGCCCTCCACTCCTCCAAGACACAAACCCTCCTCTGTTGTTCCTGCCAGGGCCTCTCTCACCCTTTCTTACCCTCTCTCGCCCGCTGCAGTTCACCCCAGCGTCGGCCAAAACGCCCAATGATTCAGAGTCTCAGTGTCTCCTCGTCTGCTTTAATAAGACGTGACCAAACATTCTGAAGTCAATATGGAGATAGATCCTTCTGCAGAGTTTAGCTGCAGCCTCTGATTACAGGTGTGAGTGTAACACTCCCCAGGTGAAGCACGTGCACTCAGCTCTCCTGTAATCAGACTCATCACGGTGCGAGCTTGTGCAGGACTCTTATCGTGTGCACATCTAATCAGAGGATGGATTTGCATGCATAAAGTCGACCACCTGATCGTAAAAGCACCAGCAAATGCTTCTCCTCTGCAGAAAGAGCCGACAGTAATCCTGTCTGAGCCATCACAAAGAAATCAGAGTGACAAACACAATATTTATATATATTTACACATATTGTGCAAGCTTGATGTGTCACCAAGCCGCACTGTAAAGTAAATAAACCTCAGCGAAGGCTGAAAAGAAATCTGATTTAATTATTAACACTGCACTGGAGAGGTGCCATGTGTCCAGTTACAAGAACAAACGATCAAATCTAATGACAAAAACATATCAGAATTGGGGCTGTCACTTTAGTGCATTAATTAGATTAATTCATTACACCGCAAATTAATATAAAAATTAATCACAGATTAATCATAGCACACAAACATTTTGATATTGTCCAGCTGGAGGACCCGTACATGGCAGTGGCACATGTCACTTCACACATGCGTCTCTAGTCAAACCAAACAAAGCCCAGGTGACAACAGGAATGACATATTTAAGACTTAGTCTTATTTTATTTTTGAATTTATTTATCTATATTTGTACTACATTCTTTAATAATGCATCAGGCCTAATTGTTTTGCTGGATGTCCTCGACCTTTTTCTTATTTTGAATTTGATTTATGAAACACACTTAAAGTGTAATTTGAGTTGCCTGATTGAGCTTAGAATTTTCTGGACAAGTTGCCCTGACTTTGGTTTTATTTAGTCAAAAATGTGGATTTACAAATCTTCACTTCTTAGTGTATTCATTTGATTAGTCCTGCACTACAATTTTATAATATCCTAGAATTCAAATTCTTTATTTGGGTACTTTAAGCAGATATGAGATTAAAATGCGATTAATTAGATTAATTAATCATAAATCTGGTAATTAATTAGATTAATTTTTTTAATCGTCTGACAGCACTAATCAGAATATTTAAATAAGATTTTCTTAAATTTTTCTACATGTTCATCTAGATCAGGCATGAGCAACTGGAGGCCCGGGGCCCACACATGGACCTCCTTCTACCTTTATGTGGCCCGCCAGTATGATTAAAATAAAGGTGGGCAACTTTGGTTCCAGAGAGGGCTGCATAAATATCATCCTCACTTTTTACAGTTTCGGGAGCATCAACAGAGACAAAACAATGTTAATTGATTGATTGAAGAGTTTCTTTCCAACATATTACAAAAGGAAAAAAAAGAACAGACAGAAAAAAAAAAGAAAATTAGCACTTAGATAAGTGTTACATGTCCGAAAAGGGGTTAGAAGAAGTCATAACTGATTTAATGCCACCACTTCTTTAATAATTAAGATCAAATTGTTTAGCTTTCCACTCTAAATAAATATAAACACAGTTGTATCTGTCATGAGAACGTCAACATTTATAATGTGTTTCACAGATTTATTAGACCACCAACCAGTGTAAGTTTTTTTTCTATAGTTGTTCCTGTAGTGTTTTTAAATTGCAGCTTTTTTTGTTAATTTGTCAAAACATATGTTAGAAAGTAACTTAAATTAACTTCATAGTAAAATAACAGTGACTTTAGTGTATAGTGGCACCTTCGTTTATAAAGCTACCCACCCCTGATCTGGATTTCTGGATGAAGTCTTTGGATTTTGTCCTGTTTGTTGTCAAGATTAAATATTTTATTTCTGAAGGTCAAAGGGCAAAAGTAAATGCCTCAGATTTTGCCCACTCTTGCTCACTCCACTTCTTCTTGTCGTTATTCAATTATTTAACTTATTTCTACTTATTTTAACTACTTATTGTAACGAGCACTGCAGTTAAATCTTCTTGTGCAATAACTTCTGACCATGTTTGTTGCCAACTTCTTGCTTATGCAACTGTTGTTATATACTGTTTTTTATGTATCAACATCTAAAATATCCAATATTAGTCCATTATTTATTTATTTATTTATTTATTTAACTCAGTTGTAGAATATGCTTATGTTTAAGTTTAACACAGTGGTTATTTTGCAATTTAATTATTTATTTTTTTGCTTTTACTGGATTTCTTGAGGTTACTTTTCAAGGTTTTCTAATTTATTTTTTACTTATTTTATTTAATTGTAGTATATTCTTATGTTTAAAGTTAAATTTATTGAATAGTTCTCTTATACCTACTACTGCAGACTACTGTTCTCTGTTTGAGTAACCACCTGATCAAGCCTTTTCTTACAGTCCATGCTACAAAATAAGAAAAAAAAAGTCTGTTTGATTCCTGCTGATATCGTATCTGATCAATATCGGTATTGGCCAATACTCAAGGCTGCAATATCGGTATTGTATCGGAGGTGAAAAGTTGTATCGGGACACCCCTGCTAAGGTGTCGGAGGACTTGCAGGTGCTTCTTTGAGGAAAACACTCGCTCCTGGTTGGCGTCAGGGTGTGGACAGTTGTGTTTCATAATCCAGAGAAGTGGCGATGAGTCGACGCCCTGCAGAAAGTGTTGAGTAAGAGCAGCGCTGGCTGACCCCCCTCCTCTAACAGGCCACCGCTCCTCATTTATTTATAGAGTTTCTTCATTGTTTTTGACGATGGCGTGGAGGGGGCGGGGCTTAAAGTTGCTCAGATGTTTGGGGAGTTTCAGGTCACTGTGACAAACACTCGATCCTCGCGATGACTTAGAGCCACCAAAGCTAAAAACAGAAAGTTGTTCATTCACTCGGAGGAAGGGAGGTTTTTTCCTGGATGACAACGCCGCTCGAGCTCTTCCTGCCATCCCAGGGCGAGAGCAGAGTCGTCCAGAGGTTAACGCCCCGCTCCCATTGTGCTCCTCAGGGCTCGAGCGGTCCTCTGGTTCCGGTCCCTTCCTCCACCCGACAAGGCCGTGAACCCCCCCCTCCCTGAACCCTCCAAATAAATCCTCCCCGCCCGCAGAGCTCCAATCACATGCCGGAGACCCTCTTCCTTCCTGGCGAGCAGCTCAGGGTCACGTGGAGCTCGCAGCAGCTCAGGTTTAATCCTGATGGTCAAAAACAGCGTCCACATCAGCATGAATGTTTAACCTGGGCTTTATTTTCATGGTTAACGACTCTCAGGAGCTCTCCGTCATCTTCGTGCCTCTTGTTCTGCCCGATCGCTCGCTCATGGTCGAGGTACACTAAAGCAGGACTTCCTGTTTCTGATCCCGTAACATGACCTTTGTTAACATCTTCTCTCTTTTCTCCAACAGGAGGAGAGCAGCGAGCTGAGGCCTCGTCTCTGCGTGATCCAGCGAGGGTCCAACGGCTATGGCTTCAACCTGCACAGCGAGCGGGCGCGGCCGGGTCAGTACATCCGGGCCGTGGATGAGGATTCTCCGGCGGAGCGTGCGGGCCTGCTGGCCAAAGACAGGATAGTTCAGGTAATGCCATCAGCCGGGTGATGCTCTCAGCACCGTCACACTAACTTTTTGCATTGGTTGCAACAGTGCACCTAAAAATTTTTTTAAGGTGCACCAGCACAAAAATTAGGTGCACCCAAATTTTTCATAGGGCCACCTTTAATGCCATAAGGCACCATTTTATTAGTCTCCATTACTTTGATATAATGTAAATGACTTTCAGACAAGTATAAGACGTTATATAAGAGTTACCGCTCCGTGCTGAAACCTGACACCACAGTCAGGCTCTGTCTGGGCTCATTTGCATACTAACAGCTGATTGGATGATTACTGAGGGCTGAGTGTGTGCAATGCCGGGACAAAGAAGAGAGGAAGCAGGTGCTGTGTCTTGTCGGTGGATTTTTCCGCCACGTCAAATCCTTTCTTCAACTTAAATTTGTAAGAGAGCGCCTAACATCTTTTCTTGGTGCACCAGTGCACCCAAGAAAAAAAATTAGGTGCACTCTCACAAATTTAGGGTGCATGTGAGCCCAAAATGGTTGCACTCTGGAGCCCTGTGGTTCCTTTAAAATAAAACAGGTGGAGCTGATTCTCCAGGTCAGTCTGGTGTGTTTGGACAGGTGTAGCTGCTGTTAGCTAAAGCTCAGGTGTGAACCAAACATCCACCTGAGGGTGCTTATAAACACGGGTCCTTGTCCAACCTCTTAGGCCCCATCCACACGAAGACAAAACGCTAAAAAGTTTCAAAAATGATCGTCATAAAGACGAAGGCGTCTCAGAAAATGTGTGCATCTACATGGATGCACTCGATACACATTAAAACGCTGTAAAACACATGCCAGACCTCTAGGGGCGCTGTAATGATATGACAGAAACAAGCAGAAACAGATGAAAAAACAGTGGGCATGCGCACTTGCGGAAAAAGTTGTAAACAGAGATTGCGATAAAGTGATCATAAAGTGCTGTAATGTGTCCTCGATAATTGTTTGTTCAACTGATTGATGATTGAGAAGAAGGAGATTTTGCTGCTACAGGGATAGTAGGGTCACTAGCTTCATCAGCACATATGCTACACCGTACGCTGGCATTGTTGTTGTTGTTGCCGCGTGTGGCGCATGCGTGTCAATGAAGATGTGAAACTATGACGTAAGGGTATCTGAAAAGTTGCAGAGAGCCAGTAATCACGGAGCTGCGTATACGGCATTACGAAATCTTTCCACTCTGGAACCTGGTTTCAAAAATGATCGTTTACAGACCCCCAAAACACCGTCTTCGTATGGATTATACCCAGATTCAGCAACAGACGTATGCGTTTACACCTCGGTTTGTCTTTGTGTGGATGGGGCCTTAGACTCCTGTAGCATTCACAGACGACCCATGCGAAGTCCACCTGCAGTGAGCTGTCAGTCAAAGCAAAAGAAAAGAGAGGCCAAGCTTGAGCTCCATTGTTCACTTGTTTGGAAATGAAGACAAAACTAGCTCCCAATAAGGTGCTTTAACTAAAACATTTGGGTTTGTGGATGGATTTTACATTATCAGAGAGAAAAGCTATTAAAATATACTTCCTGATTCTTGCTTGGAGACACTGTCACCTAAAACGCAAAGGTTTTTCCTTTACGTATTCAAACTCAATCCACGTTAAGATGAGGGTGCAAGAAACAAATGAAACCGATGCAGTGTGCATGCCAGTCCAGTAGATGGTGATGTAGGTTTGCAAAGAAACAGCGCTGCTACAGCACACGTACGGAGAAGAAAAACTTTTCGCAAACAACAATTTTGAGTGGACACATGAAGACGCAGGAGTTTCTTGTCTGGACAACAAATCTGTGTGGATAATAGTGCTGTGCATGCGCTCTTGTATAAACGGGAGGCGAAAACGCAATGGATGCTGTCATGTAAACAGACCCTAGGTCCCTTTACACAGGGATGTGTCACCAGAAATGGAAAGGTTTTTCCTTTGCATTTTCAAAGGCAATCCATGTTCAAATGGAAATACGAGAACAAGTAAAAACAATGGAACTTGCATACCAGTCAAGTAGATGGTGGTGTAGGTTTGCAAAGAAACAGCGCTGCTACAACACACGTACGAAGAAGAAAACTGTTCACAAACAACAATTTTGAGCGGACACATGAAACGCAGGAGTTTCTTTTCTGGACAACAAATCCGTCTGGATAGTTTCGTCTGGATAACAAAGCAAGCACAGTAAGCAGCTCACATGTTACTCTGTAGACAATGAAGCTGTTGTTGTTGCTGGTATGTGTGCACAGCCTTCATGTGAAAGAGTACTGCACATGAAACGCTCTGACTCTGGTTTCAAAAGTTTGCGGATTCAGGCAATCCATGAACAGTTCTCATGTAAACGGGAGGCCAAAATGCAATGATGCAATGCAACTCTTCGGATTTGGCCGTATTGGGTCTCGTGTAAACAGGGCCTTAGACTCCTGTAGCGTGTACAGAAGGCCCACCTGAAGTCCACCTCCAGTGGGCTGTCGGTCAAAGCAAGAGAAAAGAGAGGCCAAGCTTGAGCTCTGCCCACAACTACAGTTTACTTGTTTGGAAATGAAGACAAACCAAGCTCCCAATAAGCTGTTTTAACTAAAACATTTAAATTTGTTTTCATTTGTGGATGAATTTTACATTGTCATGCTGCGTTCACACCGCAAGCGACCCAGCTACCAAAATCACTTCGCCCACTGACGTATTGTTGTGTGTCCATAAAAACCCCATTTTGGTCACCGTTGCCGTCGGCCATCGCTCGGTGACGTCACGTCCGCTCGAGTTTCACCGCGATCATATCATATATCATATAATAGGATGTATAAGCGGACATTTTTCCAGCTGTACCCTTTTCATTCACTCATCAACCACAAAACACTGCAGCTGATGATGCAGCAGCATTATCTGTAAGTTTCCCGCAGTCCGTCTAGGCGGAACTAATGTCCTCACTGACTAATGTTTCCACAGGGACATGCATTGTTACTCTGTAGTCTAAATGAAAAACTGTCTGTCTAGGGTAACGTCACACATGCACACACGGCTGATTGGCTGTTGCCGCACAGCCACACACGACATCGCCTGAAAAGATCAACTTTTTTTCTAACTTTGACATCATGCGACGAATGAAGTGATCGCGGGAGGGTTAGCCCCGCCCCATCGTGGCTGTACATTGACTTTGCATGGAGAGTGATCACTGAGGTAGTACAAGTAGCATGCGGTGTGTAAGCACCTTAAGGGTGGAAAGCTGTTAAAAGTATACTTCCTTATTCTTGCTTGGGGCTACTAAAATAGCATTCAGGGGCCACTCTGGTTGTTTTCACACTGAATCCTTTAGGACAGTTGTGTCCCTGTTTCAGCAAGAACCTCAGCACAGCTCTCCTTAAAGAGGTGGTCTTGGCTAGCTTGCATGCATTGATGACACAATCGAACCAGGAACTGACAAACAGGATGACAAAATAACTCATCACAGTGGTGTATTATTATCAGAAGCAGCAATAGCAACAATAGCTGCTGATGCTTCCACAGATGTTATGTTGTAATAAGTTACCATGCTATCTGGTGTTCCCTATGGTCCACTTTAGACACTTTAACAGCTTTAAAAGCCTCTTTCTTTGCTCACTAGCCAGGATTACATGAAGCCTAATATTCCGATTAGAATCGGGTTAGAATCCCAAACCGAATAAAAATGCTCCACATGAACACCTCAATCAGAACAAACAGGCCAAATCTGAATAGAATTTAATTCAGTTGCACAGGGGTAGTATATTTAAGTAAAATCCTGTCATGTAAACGGTGAATCTGAAAGTTGTCAGGCTGGGTTCTGTCTGCACATGCTCAGTCTTGATGTAAACGAGCAGTGACGTTTACTCACTTGGAAACATGGCAGCTTCCAAACAGAGCACACAGCACTGGTCTGCGTCGGAGAGTTTGTTTTTAATACAAACTCTCAAAGAACTAAACATTATCGCACGTGTAGACGGTAGGAAAACAAGAAATGCTGAACTATTGAATTAAAAAAGTCCATGAAAAATCAGCATAGCCGGGATAGACCAAAACGTCGAACAGATAAGAAGCCGCTGGAAAACTGTGAAAGCTGATTACTACAAGGCTAAACAGCACAACCCTCAAATAATTCATTAAAACACCTGCTTACTGCCATCTTTGACAAATCACGTGATGTTTAAATAGATCTGAGCGTATCACGTGTCTGTAAAACAGCTGTTCTGATTAAATGTTGTGGCACATGTAAACACCAGATCAGAAAAGATCACCTCACATGTAAACAGTTCAGCTGAGATCTTTAATCAGAATGAAATAAGTCTGCATGTAAACTAGGGCTGAACAAGTAATTGCAAATTAGTTTAAATCACAGTATGGCTTGTTGTAATTTTCAAATCGCAGAAGGTTCAATATTTTTACCCCAAAATGTGTTGAACATTTTGGCATTTTAATGTAGTTTACCTTTTTTAACCCCATTTTTACAACTTTATGCCTATTTTGCCCCCATTCATCTTTGTTTGGCAACTGTCAGAACCATTTTTGGAATTTTAACATGGTTTTTGAAACTTAATTTCAAATTTAATTCCCAATTTTGCTGCCATAATCAATTTTCCTAAGCCACTTTTGGATTTTTTGGCCAATTTTTTCCCTTTTTTTTTTTTTTTTTTTTTGCAATTTCATACCTAGTTTGCTTCTGTTCTTCACTTCTCCCCTTTTTGTCAAATCTTTTATCCTTAGATTAATTTAATGTCATATTGGTTTTACTATAAAAAGATCTACTGCTTATGTTTGTTTAAGAATACATAAGATGAGGAACATTAAAACAATTGCAGAGTAAATCGCAATATTGAGGAAAAAAATCACAATTAAATTATTTTCTCAAGTCGTTCAGTCCTAATGTAAACCTGGCTATTGAGTTTGTTTACATTGATTTAATAAGGCATGTCTGTATGATCAGTGTGTAGTTTAGTTGCTTTCTTAGCCTCCTGGTTTCTTCCCATCATGCACTGCACTGGCTGTGATGTAATGACTAAATCTCGAGGCTCCTTGGAGAGCGAGGCCTTCGGCTGCTTCCTACCTGCCTGATTATGAAGCCTCCTGTGCAGCCGTCACATCCTCCACTGACCTCAGCTGATTGTGTTAAACAACAAGACGAGTTCACAAACAGACAAACGCTGATCTGATGGGATCATGTGGGGGACCCTGCTGCTGCGGACACGTCTGCGTTGTTCTGCGGTGGCGTCACGTCCTTCCCTCCCGAGACCCTCTTCCTTCCCTCAGTCCAGCAGGATCGGCCTCCTGCTGTGATGCTCACATGTGAAAAGCCTTAAATCTGGAAAAATAAAACTAAGGGTGTCAAATTATCACGTTAATTTAGATTCATTACAGTCGTAACATCTTTAAAATCACATCTTAAAAACCACTTTTTTAGACTTGCTTTTACATGATTTTTATTTTACTTACTTGTTTTATTATTTTAAGTTCTACTGTTCTTACCCTCCTCACAGTTTCTCATTGCTTTAGTCCTGCTTTTACTTTCTTTTCTTGTTTTGAGATACTCAGTTTTTATTATCATTATTTTAATTCAATTTATTTTATGTATTGACTTATTTATTAGTAGTATTTATTATTATAATTTCATTTATTTATTTGTTCTCTTTTACCTGTCCTCTATCTGCCTCTTCTTTTCTATCTTCCTGATGTGATGTTGTCAATCTTCAACAGACTTAATCGAAGTATCTGTAAATTTAATATCTGTTTACGGTCTTATCATCTCCTTGTCATTATGCATTATAATCCTACCATTTTATTCTATTTTCTTTTATTTGTTACTTTAGTTAACTTGACCCTCTGTGCCTTTTCCTCTGACTCTCGTGGTCTCTGTTGAACTGATTGTTGATTTTATTTTGCCTTTTTCTGCCTTTGTTTTGTTTGTTAAACACGTTGTAAATTTCTGTTTTAAAAGGTGCTATATATGTAAAGTTATAACGGTATTATTATTATGATTCGCGTGCTATGTTTTTAATTTCGTTAATCTAATTTTGAATCTGATTTCACTCTTTTGGTATTTTTAGAGGGTAACGCCTTAAACTTCCAGAGCAGCTGGTGATTGGACGATCAGTCTGCTCGTCACACTCTCCACAGACCAATCACATCAAGCCACAGTATGATGTAGCAGCTCGGCCCTGTTGTTAGCCGTTAGCTTAAAGTACTTCAATCCTTAGACTATCGTCTCATCCTACGTTTAATGATACTGTACCACACGGATGTATCATCTGACACATGTGACATGAACCTCGTCAAAGACAAAACCACCAAGATCTGCTGCTAAACTTCTGAGGAGGGAAGATTTGATATTGTACAGTAACCATGACTACGGCTTGGCGTTGTTAGCATTTCCGCAACTCTCAGGAGAAGGAGAAGAGCAAAATCATGGTTTCCCATAAGAAAGCTTGTAGTGTTGTTCTTTTCTCCTCTTTTAAAATAGAAATCGAGTCCATTTCTGATAAAACTGCAGATCTTTCTGCATCCACAGAGACAAATTTACACACCGCTGTTGTTTTCAAACATGCAGTCACTTCCTGTGGTCGTCACATCTTTAGCTCCGCCTCTGTCCCCTGATTGGCCCATTAAAGCTGGAGAGTTTTTATGCATTGGGCTTCTTGTGCTTCAGTTTTTGGAGGGTGGAGAACAAACTTTAGATCTGCCACAATAATCTAATGAATTTAAATGAAAATACCTCGAGTTGTTGCTTTTTTCAACATTTTTTTAAGTGAGATTAAGTAGATTAAGTAGATTAATCAATTACAGGTCATTACGGAAGAGGATTATGGCCACTGAGGAGAAAAAATGGAGTCCAATTTTTTTTAAATTAATATTTCTCTAAAGAAAAAAGTCAGAATTCTGACATTATCTCAGAATTCAGACTTTAATATCAGAATTCTGATATTAAGGTCAGAATTTTGAGAAAAAAAGCCAGAATTCTGAGTTTAAAGTCTGAATTCTTTAATCTCAATATGATTCTGACAGAATTCTGAGATAATGTCAGAATTCTAACTTTTTCTTTCTTTAGAGAAATATTAATTTTAAAAAATTGGACCCCATTTTTTTTCTCAGTGGCCCTAATGTTCTTCCTTAGGTCATTATAATTAATAGCTCATTTTTTTATACCTACTGACATCCCTAAATAAACCCAGAGTGCTGTGTGTGTTTTCTCTCCATAAGATGATTTAATGCTCGATCCACAGCAGGACAGACGAGCTTTATGATCCCTTTGAGCCTGACTCAGAGCGAGTTCGTGGTCGACCCCCGTCCCAGCGCTCGCCGTGCGTGCAGAGGAATGTGATGTGAACAAACGGCCTCAGTGGGAGGTCCCAAATCCCCCGACGACTCTGCTGGGACTGTCACTGTATCGGCCCCTCCAGCAGATGCAGAGTCTCGGGACCACAGAGCCTGATTCTCCAACACGTGGTCCAATCAGAGCCACAGATAATCCCACAGGCCGCCATGTTCACGCCTCTGTGGCGGTGACAGCAGAGGTTAAAGGTCGTGTGTGTTTAGACTTAAGAAACATCAGAGGTCTGTCCCTGTAAAGGTGACTCCTCTTTAAGGAGTTTTCTTTGAATTTAATTTTGAGTTTACTGCGAACATGTAGACAAAGAAATAAAAACAGAGAAACACCATCCACATACAAAAGAGGAAAAAGTATTTATACACGTCATAAAGGAGTAGGAAGTTTTTATTACTCTTTCATGGGCCATTTAAAAATATATTCAGCTTTTTCATCTATGCAAATACATCATACACATATACACTACAAAATATATAACATAAAAGAAATATAACCATATAGCATGTAAGAATAATTGTGAACATAACGTACAGTACAGGCCAAAAGTTTGGACACACCTTCTCATTCGATGTGTTTTCTTTATTTTAATCACTTATTTTGTAGATTCTCATTGAAGTAATGATGGCCACTCATTTCTCTTAACTTAACTGATTGGTTTTTGCCATAATATTAATTCTAACAGTTGTCTAATAGGACTGTGGGCTGGGCATCAGCCTGACTTCTGAACAACACAAATGATGGTCCAACCCCATTAATAAGGCAAGAAATTCCATTAATTAACCCTGGAAAGGCACACCTGAGAAGAGGAAACCATTTCAGGTGACTACCTGTTGAAGCTCATAAAGAGAACGAAGAGTGTGCAAAGCAGTAATCAGAGCAAAGGGTGGATACTTTGAAGAAACTAGAATAAAAGACATGTTTTCATTTATTTCACACTTTTTTGTTAAGTATTAATTCCACATGTGTTCATTCATAGTTTTGATACCTTCAGTGAGAATCTATAATGTAAATTAGTAGGGGTGTAACGGTACACAAAAATGACGGTTCGGTTCATACCTCGTTTTTTTATGGGGGGGGGGGGGGGGGGGTCAGGGTTCGGTACATTTTCAGTACAGTATGGGAACAACGCAAAACCATTTGCTTGTTGAGCACGTTTATTAAACCAAAAATTTGTAATTATACAAACTTAAAACCAAAATAAATTCAGTGTGCTGCTTGGTAATACTTATAAGGTAAATAAATTAAATTTGTAGATTTGTTTATTTCTAAAAAGATGGGACAATACATGTTAATGAACATAAAAATGTAAACATGTGAGATTATAGCCGTGTGGCTAATTTCCATCTGTAGTCCCATTTGCAGGTTGGTGTTGTACAATACATTTATACACAATAAAAACAAGACAAAAGAAAACAAAGACAAAATAACAAATGTATGAAATGAAAAATAATGAGTTTCTTTTTTAATTCCTGGCTTAAATGTGGACGACTGGGTACTTTATACCGGGGCTCAATCACCTTTAGCATGAGTTTAAAACCAGCATTTTCCACAGCTGAATATGGTCTTAGATCTGATGCTGTAAAAACACTGATGGATGCTGATATCGCTTTGGCTTGATCTAAACTGTCTGGGAGAGGCTGCTTGAATGCAGACGGCAGTTGAATTTGCACTACAGTGTTTTTTTTCCTTCCCGTGGAAATCTTTACACTTGAGTGGTGCCGTTTCAGGTGAGTTAGCATGTTTGACGTGCTGTCGGAAAATACCCGACCTCAGTTGAACAGTATCGGCACACCGCCTTCGTTTTATCCACCTGTCTTTCTCCATTGCAATATTTCACCAGGAAGCCAAAGAGTTCACAAACAGGAGATTTCAGCGACGGCGGAGGGTCTCCAAGCTCCAGTTGGTCGCTAGCAGTAGCCATGATGCACAAGCTCATGTGGTTACAGAAGCTCTTTGATATTCGTCCTCTGATTGGCTCGCTGAGACGTCACTTCAACATGATATGTACAACATCGCAAGAGCACGAATCACGGACCACTTTCCTCATGAATATTCAAAAGCCTTCCCTAACCACGCCAATTGAAGACGAGTACCCCCATGAGTATTAAAGAGCCATGTGCAGCGGCTAACATAAACTTACTGTACTCGTTCGAGTACAACACTGTACCGAACTGAACGTCCATTTCGAGTGGTTCGGTACGGATACATGTACCGTTACACCCCTAGTAATTAGTGATGAAAATGAAGAAAACACATTGATTGAGAAGGTGTGTCCAAACTTTTGGCCTGTACTGTATGTACACATGCAGAAAATAAATAAATACACACAACTGGTGCAAGGTCCATAATGTGGTGGAAGAGATGCAGAAATACAGAGATTAAAATGTAAAAGAGGAATCAAAGTAGAGAAGGGCAGCATTCGGTCAGTCTGATTGGTCTCCATTTCCCCCTCGAGGCCCCAGACAGACAGACAGACAGACAGACTGACGGACCCCCCACCCACTGAGCAGCGGGGCTCCACGGGGAGCCGGCGGCCATTGTTCCTGCTGTTACTGCCAGGCTGCTATTGTCCAGCTTCCTGTGAGGGCCGGGCTTAGACTGCAGGTCCACCCTATGACCTAACACACACACTCACACTCATGCAGGCATTTCTCACATGCTTTCCCATGGAGACTTTCTCCACAAACATCAGCTGGAGCAGCAGGACACGCCTGACGTGAGGACTGTCAGTCAGAAAACAGGAGTTAGAGATGAAGTGAAATCAGGATCAGGCCCACAGACCGTCCCGTGATGGTGGAGATTGTTTTAAGGGTTAAGGAATGTGTGTGTTTATGTTCCTGCGTGTGGACTCTGAGGATTTCCTGCCCCGCAGCCTCGAGCAGACCGAGAGATAATATTGAAAGAAAAGAAACCTGAGGGTGATAAAGCAGTTCACTGTGAGGAGACAGAAAAATGTGATTAAAGAGAGTGCAGATAAATCCACACAGGGCTCCCACACGTCCTGGAAAACCTGGAAAACAAGGGAAAAGTTATAAATCCTGGAAAAGCTTCAACCGTCCTGGAACATGATTTATCCTCCTGCTACCTTGTCAGTGAACAAACATCAATCTCAGGAAATGAAGTAAAAATCTACTAAAATATGAGAAGATAAAATAATGCAAGTTTAGGAATAAAAACTCAAAACATGATGAAAAAATTGAAATTAAAATCTAGGCTACATATGCAGTAAATTAATAAAATATATTTCTAAAAAGACAGAGTAAATAAAGATAAAAATACATATACATAAATATAAACCATAAATTTATAATTGTAAGACCCTACATGAAAGCCAGCCTGATAAGACAGCAGGCAGACAAAGTCCATGCCTAAATTTTAAGAGTAATATGAAACAGTGGAGCTGGCTCGAGATATTGGTCATCAAGCTTTAATCTGTTTTTTTTTCTTTGTTTTTAAGGTTGGATTAACCTGAGAATTGCCCACACCAATATTGTAACTTCAGTTGGTTATGCGACACTGGAATCTATGGCTGTCATTTTGCTATTCTATGATACATTTGTCATAAATTCTTAAAACGTTAGAGAATATTTGAAAGAGGCATCAACATAGCAATCTGGCAATCCTGTTTTATTGACGTGAAACAAAGACTCATTTACATTCTCCAAGTCTGGGACACCTTTTCTTCTCTTTAATCCTTTAACTATCAGCTCGACTGTTTGGCCGAGGTCATCATTAAATTCAGGGATATTTAATGTTTTAAAAAACAGAACAAATCAAATAAATGTTTGGTTCCATTAACACTTCAGGGAACAAAGAAAACCACGAACAAAAAAACCCCAGGTATTTTCTTGTTGTGGGATAGAAATGTTTTAAAGCCAATAGTTGACTCTGTAATGACATAAAAATGCACAAAAATTTGGTACTAAATCAATTTGAAAAGGCAAAAATGTCTGTGAAAATTTAGAAATAGCTTAAAATAGGTAATATTGAGTTTGACACACAATTTTTTTTTTTTTATGGGTAACAGACTTTAAATGTACATGTATATCATCATATCAGCGAATGGTAAAGTATTTAGTATATTGATGGTAAAAAAATAATAGTAGCTTTTAACTTTTTAAACATTTAAATCCCAAAACAAAATATCAGTTCTTTTGGTTTGTTTGCAGTTTTTCTGTATCATAAAACACTGACGGAAACAAACAATGAAGTGTTGTGTTTATTTAATACATTAAATATTCCTGAATTTGATGACCTCTGCCAAACAGTTGAGTTTTAAAGGGTTAAAAATGTTCTGAACTTCAGTTTTCCTGATCAGGTCTTAGAGATTTAAGGTCCTGCTCCTCCCCCTGCAGGTAAACGGTGCACCAGTGGACGGGAAGACGCATTCAGAGGTCGTAGCTGCCATCAAATCTGGAGGGAGTGTGACCCAGCTACTGGTGGTCGACCCCGACACAGATGCCTTCTTTAAGAGATGCCGAGTGACCCCGAATCTGGAGCACCTCAACGGTGAGAGCTGACGGGCAGGGCGGTTAGAAATGAAAATAAGCTTCTGATTTAATGTGTCTGTGGAGGGCGGAGAGAGTTATGGTCATGAGACGAGCGTGTCTGACTGATAAAGTTTAGACCTGAGGTGTCGACCCACAGGACTGAAGGACTCTGCAGAGGAACAGCAAAAGAAAAAAAACTCTTCTCCTGTGAGAAACACAAAAAACTAACACTAAGAATATTTTCTCCTTCGCTCTGAGTCAGGAGTGGGCAATTTTGATGGAAATGCTCTTTTTTTTATATATATAGCCCTTTACAGAACCATCTCAGTAAACAAAAGTGCTTTACAATAGATAGAAAGTAAAAAGCAATAAATTAAACAATTAAAATGAATTAAAAGCAACAAAAATAATCAAAGTAATTTAACCATAAATTATAATAAAAGAGAGTAAATTAGAGTTAAAGTGTCACCACACTATTGAGTATTAAAAGCCATCCTAAATAAATATGTTTTCAGCCTAGATTTGAAAAACGTACAAATTAGGATTGGTGATCAAATATTTCATGATAACGAAGAGGGCAACATAAATTTTTTCAGTGCATATTGGTCACTCGCAATTAGGGGAAAATATAAAGCTTAAAAAAATAATTTTACAAAAAAATATGAACTGAACCCTAATTAAAAATACATGACTTAATGAGCAAGACACATAAATAAGGCCAATTTAAGCCTCCTTTTAATGCAATAAAATGCAATTTAAAAATACCCATTTTTAAATGACAAGTATATTTCATTTACCATAGTTTACAAGTATAGTTTCTACTAATAATAATACTGTATATTATAATGAACTGGCTCATAAAAGATATTTAAATCAAAGCAAAGTAAATTCTTTAAGGACTGTAAAAACAACTGCATGTACCAACAATCTAAGGTTAGTAAAAAAATTTGATCACCTGTCCTGATTTGTACATTTTGTCCCACAGGTTACTCATGATAAATCATATTTAGTAGTTGTTGTCATGTTTTCTTCATATTTCCAATTATTATAGTTCTTCTGGAATTGATTGTTGGACTGCATTGAGTGAGTTGAAGGGCCGCATGTGGCCCCCGGGGCCCCAGTTGCCCACCCCTGATCTAAGTGGATTAACTTCTTAGACTAAAGGTCCCCACCTGGTGACCCTGCGATGTTCTGCTCATGTGAATGCTGCTTTCAAGGACAGCAATAAATCAAAACAGTGTCTTAACACCAGGGTTAATTTGCTTTACTTTCTCACAAGCACAGCTGGATCAGCATCAAGTCTGAGGCTAAAATTAAAACAATTAAATTATGACTAAAAATATGAGATATATTAGGCAAAAGACTGAAACTAAATCAAAAAGTGCTGTCAAAATTAACACTGCTTAACTGTGATCATAAATCTAATTTCACAGTTAATAAAAAAAATCACATTATTTTAGAGAAGAAGGATAAAATGAAAATGGAGAGATAAAATGAAGCCCAGGTGACCAATAAAAACAGAAACCCTTCATCAAACATGTCCTCTAAAGTAAGTCCTGTTCAGACATGGTCCCTGGTTTGCAGGTTCAGGTCCAGTGTCCACGTTGTCTCCTCGTGTTCTGGTCCACCTCGTCCTGCAGAGGGAGCTGCAGCTCAGGCATCTCCCTGAGTCTGTGCAGAGACTGTGAGCCAGGAGAGCCTCTGTGGGGACAAAAGAGTTTCATAAACTGAGTAATTATTAATAAAATAGGAACAAAAACAGCCTGTAGGTCTTTATTTAAGAAGGAATAATATCTCCCCACAGTTCAGAGCCTGTGATCAGTGAGGAGTGTTTTGTAGAACTGTGTGCACGGTAAATTATCAGAGGCCCAAAGATCACGTTGTTGTCTTTCATTAGTGAGTCAGTTATCGTCGTAACACGTCTCTTTATTTAAAGGTGTAGTGTGTAGAAGTTGGCAGCATTTCACCGAACATAAACGGTGAATATAGGATATAATGTTTCTATTTGTATGTAAAGTCCATCAAAATGGGTGAACAATCATTCCAATGAAACTTTGGTTTTCTTTTTATGAAGTTGGAAAGAGCTTTTTTATTGATGTACCACCTTCCCTCTGTGGAGGCTGACATAACGATCCACCATGTTGTCTACATGTGGGTTTGAGGGACAAAAAGAGCAAAATGCGCCAGAAGTTTACAAAATCAAGCATCACCATCTTAACTGACCTATAGTCTATAAAAATAATAGTTACAAATATGAATGAAAAACCCTGACCTTGTTACTGATGTACATGATTCTGTAATGTTATAGTAACGGACGGGCTCATTCCAACATCTGAACACTAGATGTCGCTAAAATGCCAATTTCTACACACTGCACCTTTAAAAAGACCAAAAATCCAGTGATATCAGTTTTTGTTTGTCATTATAATGTATTATTCTTTATGGAGGCTGCACATTGGTGCAGTGGTCAGGGCTGCCTTCAGCAGCAGGAGGTTTGTGGTAGACTCCTGTGCTGCGTTCAAGTTATGCTGGGAAGTCGGGATTTCTGAGTGCAAAATTTCATCTTAAACACCCCCCAAGGTCGGAATTTCCTACTGGGAACTCGGGGGAGCCTCGCCACCCCCGAGCTGACAATCGAGCATGGCTGTCCCCAGTGTGAACAGTTATTTAGCTCTTTTAATAATCCATTTATTAGCACTTCTGATGGGTGTTTATGGTACTAATCAGCCGTATACACAGTATTGTTCAACTTTTATTTATAGAAGTGCTGCCATAGTGATATTTACATTCCTCATGTGGCATTTGAGAACAACAATGCAGGGAATGCTAACAACGGCTAACAATAGCCTGGTAGGTTGGTAAGTTTTTTTCCGACTTTGTAACTGGAACGCTGATAACTCAAAGAAGACATCATTCCCACTTCCCTCTTCCCAGTTCCGAGGTTAATGGAACGCAGCAATATTCTCTGTGTTGATGTTACTTCTTGTCCGAGAGCATGCATGGGTTCTCTCCAGGTGCTCTGGTTTCCTCCCACAAGCCAGAAAAATGCTTGTTATGTTAATCAGTGGCTCTAATTGGTCTCAGGTGTGACGTGTTCAGGGTTGGTCCAGCCTCTCAGCCAATGGCAGCTGAGAGTATCCTGTGGTCTGGGGTGTTAAGAGTGAATTTGTCCTGATAATCGTCTCTGAAACAGGTCAGGCCGACAATCCTAAATGTGAAACTTTTTCAATATTTACGACCAAAGAGCTTCATGTGTGGGGAAAGCCGACAATTCCTGAGTCATGACTCTATGATGTGAATGTAGCCAATCAGGGAGCAGCTGACTGAGGAACAAGGAAGCAGGAAGTAAAAAAACAAACATGGCCGACCTGAAACATAAAGTTTGGTGGACCTAGAAATGTACCCCTTTCAGACTGGCCAAAAAAAACTTTTAAACACGGTAACAATCGGCTCCTGTCTGCAGTTTGAAAGGGTTTAATCTGCATTTTACCCTGCAAACGACATAGGTTTTTTATCGGCTCTCCTCCGATCAGCTTTAGTGGGAACGTGACACCAGGGTCAACCCACTAATTTACGTCATGACGTCGGCCATAACGTGCCCACGGCATGACATCACGCCTGTCCCCTCCGTCTGTGACCTACGTGACATTTTGATAAATGATGCTTTAAAAGGTTTCTTTAATATAACTGGGCTTTAGGGGCTTTTAGTTACAGAAAAATGTCTGAATTTGACTGTTTTGTAATAACAAATGAGGAAAAGGTGGTATTTTTCTGTAGCTGAAGACATAAGCATCGTAAATTTTGGCAAAGATTGCTGATATAGTAACTTTAATGTACTGTATCAGCTACTGTAACTATGTGTAACTATAACTATTTTTTTAGTTAGTTTAGGACTTTATTTCAAAAACACAAAATACAAATGAAAAAGAGCTGCAGGACAACATGCCTTTTGACATTTCATTATTCATTTTTTCAAAAACAACTAACAAAAGAAACACAAAAGACCACTGTAATTCACATTTTGCCATAAAACAAGTATAATAAGACTTAGATGAATGCATGTCCCTGTATTAACACACTGGCTTTGATACTTTTTTAAAAGATGAAGTTTGATTTAATTTATTTAGTTTCTTTGTTCTGATTAATTCAGTCCTCTCACTGAAGCACAGTGCTCCTACAGCAGGAAGTTCTGAATCTTTTATATATATATTTTAAATCATTTTAAATTATAAGAACATTCTCTGTTTACAAACACTGCCTGGTGTCCCAGTTCTTCTGGATAAGGGTCATAAAAGTGACGTTAAACTTGCTGCAGAATGAAAACTCTCGACCACACGAGTGATCAGATGCTTCAGAAATTCACGTCTCTTCAGTTTTTCCATCAGGATTAAAATAATCAAACTAAACACAGATTCCAGAGACGGGGTCTCCCAGGTAACGCTGCCCACTCAGAGGACACCTGCCTGTATGACTCTTAACTCCCGCACACACACACACACACACACACACACACATACACACACACACTCGGCAGCTTTGTTTGGTTTCCAAGGCGCTCGGTCCGAGTGGCCTCTTCAGCCCGAGCTGGAGCTGAATTAGGAGCTGAAGAGGCTCCTCACCAGAGTCACACACTAACACACACTTACACACACCTGTACACACTAACACACACTTATACACACCTGTACACACTAACACACACTGGTACACACAGTGACCACCTGAGGAAGACTTGAACCACAGATTAACTCTGAGCGAGCAGCTGCTGTCTGCGTTATTAATCATCGTTGCCTGTTCAGCTCTTTTTAGTGTTTGGACGATCAGAGGATGGAAGGTAAGAGGAGAGAGAGATCCATCTGTGTCTGTATAAGAGGGATTTAAAGTGAGGCGGTCTTGTTTGTGACAGTAAAGTTTATTTTGATTTGAAGGAAAAGATCCTACGACCTGCTATGTGGTAAAAAGATAGTTTACATGCTTATTGACCACACCATAATCAATCTGAAATGTTTAGACTAAAAACAAATGATATTAATACAAGTTTGACACCAAAGAAACAAAATTAAAGTCTTGAACGTATAATATTTTGCAATTTACTGTTTTATTGTGATTAAAAATGCTTACTAGACCCTTGCACACAATCTGAACTGCACTAATATTGTCAAAATGTAAAAAAGATAGTTGGACTTGGCCACGCTCCTCGTTTTATCCAACTTATTCACCAAATGAAGACCTTTGTTTTCCAACCTGAATATATTTACTGATGCTAGAAGAGTTTCTCAAAAATAATTACAACCAATTTTGTTTGCTCATTTCTTCCACAGAACAAAAGAATAAAATTTAAAGGAATGAACCTTTTTTCATGCCACAAGGGGAAATTAGTGTTGTTACAGCAGCAAAGGGGACAGCAATGATGAAAAAAATAGACATAAGTATAAAAACAGTATGTACATAATTATACATATAATAAGACTAAGAAATATAGAAAATAAAAAATTAAATAGAAAATAAAAATAACTTACATATTCACAAAGTCATTGCACATGGGAGATATGTTCAAGATTTTATCAGTAAATCTGTATTTTGTTGTATTTAATGTAATAAATGCTGTTGGATTGGCACCTTAGATGAAATTTCATTTTGCCAGATTTTACATTTTCTTCATATTCACATTTGTTGACATTTGGAAACGACCTGAGGACCACACTGAGTGAGTAGGAGGCCTGCATGTGGCCCTCAGACCGGTAGTTGTCCACCCCTGCTCTACAGAGTTCAGGATGAATATGAGACAAGATCATTATGTTTTTTTCATTTTCTGACACCACAGATCATCAAATCGTGAAGTTTATCATCATTAAACACTTGATTTTAAGGGTAAAGACCATTTTTGGAACATAATGTTGTCAGTGAGCTTCAACAGTTTGGTTCTTGTGCTGAAATTTACACATTTTGATGATCAAGGTTAAAAAAAATTAAATATTCTTTTTGCTCTGGTAACAAACAGGCGTCGGTGTTGTTCGATTTTTACAGCATGAAGATACAATTTAAAAAATAAATCTGAAATGTTTAGTGTAAAAAATATAATATTCATACCAGTTTGATACCAAAGCAAGAACATTAGAAGTCTCAAACAACTTACATTTGGCAATTTACTGTTTTTACCTTTAAATATGCTTACAAGACTCCTGCACGCAATCCGAACTAGGGGTGTCCTGATCCGATGTTGATGTCGGATATTAGTCTGATATCAGCAAGAAAACAATTATATCAGCCTGCATCTCAAATCTACGAAATAAGCACTCTGATACAAGCGGTCCATTCTAATTTATTTTTTATTTATTTAATGCATTTGTAGAATTTGCTTATGTTTAAGTTAAACACAGTGGTTATTTTTTCAATTTAAAAATATGTGTTTTTGTTTTTATTGGATTTCTTGAGGTTACTTTTCAGGGTCTACAAATTTATTTTTCATGGATTTTATTTAATTGTACAATAGTCTTATGTTTAAGGTTTAATTTTAAGGTTGAATTTATTGAATCCCACCTGATCAAGCCTTTTCTTACAGTCCGTACTTCAAAATAAGTAATAAAAGTCTGTTTGATTCCTGCTGATATCGTATTGAATCAATATCGGTATCGACCAAAATTCAAGGCTGCAGTATCAGTATCATATCAGAGTTGGAAATGTTGTATCGGGACACCCCTAATCTGATCCGCACATATATTTGTCAGTTTTAAGAAAATGTGTTTGGAGTTGGCCTCACTCTTTCTGGCCTTTTAAAATACTAAAACTTTGGGATTTTGACTTTTTTGCGTAATAAAGCTTTATTTTTTGTGTTTTCATCTAGCTGAATTACACTGTCATGACTTTTGGTCCACATTACTTTAGCTAAAGATGAAATGCTCTCCTTAAGTGGATGCATAAGGATCGGGAGCAGAGGATAAATAATTGATGTCCTGCTCATAGCTGCTGTAATAGAGGAAGAGTTGGAGGAATGAAAGTTGATCTGATGGGTCAGAGAGGAGCTCTGGTCCGCAGGAGGCATCATGAACAGACCTCAGTCCTGACAGCAGTCCTTCATCTGGATCATTCTCAGTCCAGATCCTGATTCTGGTCTTCTTTGTCCTGCAGGTCCACTGCCTGAACCTTTGGTGAACGGAGGGATGGAGGAGAAGGTAAGAGACTTCATCACTCCCATTGTTTACCTGCAGCTACAGGAATGTTTGTTAGGCCGAAGCTCGCAGCATCTTTTCAACCAAATAACGGCGGTTTTAGCAGTGGAGACGCGTCATCCGGAGTGACCAATCACGCTTCTCCATATGACAATCTGATGGACCAGTCTGGGTTTAGCGGTTGCCAGGAGAACCATACTTGTGGGACTGCATTGTGCCAAGTAGGGCTGCAGCTATTGATTCTTTTTGTGATCGATTACTCTATCAAATATTTTGGAGATTAATCGAGTAATCAGACAACAGTTACATTGCGCTCACTGCTATTTTTTTTGTTTTACATTGAATCACTACGCATTATTATTAGTAACACACAAAACAGAAAAGCCAGGTCACTTAAATTAACCGCTTATTTTTCTTATTTTGAACATTCTGAGCCTAAATGGGATCTCAAAAAGTTTGGTTATTTTTATTTTATTTGTATTCATGCTTGTCTCTTTTTGCTAAATTATTGCCTTTACTATTGTACCATATTGATCATCTTATTTTGCTTACTTTGCACTGATTTACGTTCTGAACCAGCCTTTACATGGAGCCATAATCAAAGTAGGTTATTTACTAGCCCATATCTCAGTTATTGATCACATTAGCTGCTTCTGTTGATGTATCATGAGTGTCATCCTGTTGTGTCGCTCTGACGCACAGACCGGATATTTACTGTTGACGTGCTGCAGCATTGACGGCGTGCTATCATGCTAAGTTACGTGCTAAGCTAACTCCGTTTGACATCAGACACACTGCACTGTGTTTTCTTTTCGTCCCTTCTTGTAGTGACCACACACTTGGGACACTCTCTGCCATTTCTTCTGTGGACTCTCTCCTTTCTGTCCCTCTCTTTTCTCTTCCTTCATGATTTTACAAGCCACGCAGCAGCGGAGGTAGCAGGCGCGTTGTGCCACAGTAATGACCGTCCATGTCAAACACCGTGCACTGTATAGTAGTCCAGGTATATATTTTATATGTATAATTATATATTAAACGAGGCTTCGAAGCACACAATTTGCCCCGCGGATATTTTGTAATCGAATAATCGGGATTATCTGAGGAATCGTTTCAGCCCTAGTGCCAAGTGTAAGGTTTGGTGGAGGGGGGATTATGGTGTGGGGGTGTTTTTCAGGAGCTGGGCTTGGCCCCTTAGTTCCAGTCAAAGGAACTCTGAATGCTTCAGCACACCAAGACATTTTGGACAATTCCATGCTCCAACTTTGTGGGAACAGTTTGGAGCTGGCCCCTTCCTCTTCCAACATGACTGTGCACCAGAGCACAAAGCAGGTCCATAAAGACATGGAGGACAGAGTCTGGTGTTGATCAACTTGACTGGCCTGCACAGAGTCCTGACCTCAACATGAAAGAACACCTTGGGATGAATTAGAGCAGAGACTGAGAGCCAGGCCTTCTCGTCCAACATCAGTGTGTGAGCTCACAAATGCTCTTCTGGAAGAATGGTCAAAAATTCCCATAAACACTCCTAAACCTTGTGGACAGCCTTCCCAGAAGAGTTGAAGCTGTTATAGCTGCAAAGGGTGGACCGACATATTGAACCCTATGGATTAGGAATGAAATGGCACTTAAGTTCATATGTGAGTCAAGGCAGGTGAGGGAATACTTTTGACAGTAAAGTGTACTCTTACAGTGTCCATGCCCAGCTTTGACCATGAAGTCAGGCACTGCTGCACCTTTAAGCCAAAAAAAGTGACTTGAACTTTGGAGTGCATTTCAGTGATGTGATGTCCTCTTCCCGTCAGAGAGGACATTTAATCTTTTGTCATTTTAAACCGTCTCTCTCTCTCTCTCTCAGTCCTTTAGGTCAAACCTTCTCTGAAGTCTCAAACAGCTCCTCCTGGTCTGTAACTTCAGAGCGAGTTATTAATCAGAGACGTGTTCTGAACGGAGCTTCCTGTTATTGTCTGAGCACTCGGACCCTCATTGTGTGAAGCTGTGAGGAAAACCACACCCTGCCCTCGCTGCAGTAACTCTGAATTATTAGAAATAGAGGAGGACAGACTGTTTACACTGAGACTTAAAGTCAGACTGAAGAGAAAGTGAGCACTCATGTTTAAGAGCAGTTTATGATCACACTTGTGGCCGTGGCACTGAATGAATATCAGCTTCTTATTAATCCTCCTGCATTTAGTCCCATTCCTCACTTTTTATAATCTTTGATTTGATATAAGCAAACAAACAGGGACACCAGTTAAGACTCCACAGAGGAGAGAAGCATCGACAACTCTGAGAGCAGGACATCGATGAAACCAGAGAGCAGCACAGAGGAGGAGGGTTGCAAAGCAGCTTACAGTGGGAGCAGTGAAGAGTAGGTTGCTTAAGTAATACCCCTTTCAGACTAGCCAAAAATCCCGTTTCAACCCACTAAAAATCAGCTCCTATCAGCAGTTTGAAAGGGTTCAATTGGCATTTTAACCCGGGTCGACTGATCCTGCAAGCAACTTGGGTAATAATTGGCTCGCCGCTGATCAGCTTCAGTGGAAATATCACACCCACGTCGTCCCACTAATTTATGGATGATGTTGACGTAACAAATTGCAGCGAACTGTATAATCAGGGCTGAGTTTGTACATTTTTAAAGAGGGCCAGATGTACAAAGTACAGATAACATGTCTTCATGCTTCTTTCCATTATTTACACGGAGGGGCTTTGTCACGCTGATGATGTCATCAACGTGATGACATTAGCGTGATTCGCTCGAGAAAAAAAAAACAGCCATGCAGCTTGTCTGCTGCTGATTAGACCGAATCTGCTGGCAGTGGGAAAAGAGTCACATGCCGATTGTTAGTGGTAGGGCTGGGCGATATTACTTAATCTCAATATCACAATTAATTAAAGCTCTTACCACGATAACAATTAATAAACGACTATTTTATGCTATGCTGGAACAAATTAGTGGTGATACTGCTGGTTGTCGACACGGTCTTCCTGCAGTATTTACACTTAACCTCTTTCTGCTCAAGTCCTCTGCAAAGAATCCAAAATGTGCCCCAACGGAGACATTTTTCTTGTCTACAAGGTCCTTTGATTGCCGCTTGTCTGCTTCATGTTGGCAGCGCATCCTTCGCTCTTGGCGAAAGTAAACAGACTAAATAGAGGGGGTGTGGTCATGTGACTCACACATCGTCATGAGTAAAATTACTTAGATTAGAGGGTCTAAATGTCGATAACGATTAGTTTTTGATTAATTTCCCAGCCCTAGTTAGTGGGTTAACCTGCATTTAAAAAACCTGCATTGACCCGCTAATTTTAGTGTGAAAGTGGTATTTCATTACTGCTGACAACAACCAGTCGGTGCATTTCTGGTCTTGTTGTTACAGGTGTCCACCTCAGTTAAAGTTTTGGGAATGTGCCCAGCCTGGTGGAAACCTCCCCCCTTTAGGGTATTACACCCCACGATTTTAGAAGTAAGTTAACTAATTAACTGTCGCTGCCTCTTTTTGCTGGGGGTGGACTTTTTTTTTTATTTCACATGATCCGCAGTTGTTGACGCCGATGGTCAAATGCCAAATCCTGACAGAGCGAGCCTTCGTCCTTCCTTCTTTTAAACAGGATCATAAATCATAAACAGACTTTTAGCTGCTGTCACAGAGAGAGGATCAATATGCTGCTGCAGACAAACAGCATGCTGTGGCTAAGACACATCTATTTTCTTGGTGTTTGTCTTCCCTGTTTGGTTTTTTTATTCTTTGTTATCTTCTTCTCACATTTCAAACAGACAAACACAGCATGCATTATTTCCAGGAGTCATCACAACCCTGAACTCTCACATGTAACAACCCCAGCCATCAATATTATTCACAATGTGCAATATTTATGTCCCTGTCACTGTTGCTGCTTCACAGCTTTAAATATAAACTCAATAATTATTCATCCTATTGAATACAATTAATGGGATGTATAATCATCTGTAAGTATTAATGTGCACTATAAAGTAGGTGTGGGAGAAAAAATCAATTCACAGAAGTATCTGGATTTTTTGTTTGACGATTTTGAAATCAAATTTTTTGTTCAAAAATCTTTTTTTTTTCCAAATTTAAATGCTTCATTTTACTCTGTGTTAATAAGCCACTTTTAAATGCAGTCCAGGCTTTTGAAGAGAGAGTATAAACAGCTGGATAAAATATATTCCTGAATAAATCCTAAAATCAGACTCACATGTGATGTTTATTTTTCCTGATATAGTCTGTAGGCATCATCATTGATCATCTTTTTTTCTGGTGTTAAAAAAGCTAACTTAAGTTTGTAAAATATCATGGAATCACAATTATAAATTGAATCAGCACCTTAAAAATATTTTAAAAATCAAATCGGGAGAAAAGTGTATCGCTCCAGCCCTACTATAAAGATTCAGTAAATATTCAACTATCCTGTGCAATACATTTCCATATATACATAGAAATACTTATTTTTATTATTAATATTTATCCTTTCTATCATATATTTGTATGCAGAGTTTTTCAATTGTGCTGTCCTGTAGGATTTTATCTTGTGTATATTTTGTACCTATGCTTTTTTCAACTGTTATTCTTACAACTATTTTATACTTTACTTCTGTTTTTTTACATACATATGTGGCAAAGATTGTCGTTACCCTATTAATAAAAATATTTTTTAAATAATCCTGTTGAACAACAATTAAAAAGCAATGTCAGATTTTCATTAGTTGATTTTCAGTAATTTTTTATTTATTATTATTTATGTCAGTTTCAAGTTTTTTAGTGATCATGTTGGTTTTTGTTTCTTTAATGCAAGTGTACCAACAGTCTTTGCCACGTGTGTGACTATCTATTACACTGAAAAAGGAGAAGCTTTCCAATCATTGTGTGTGATGACAATGAAAGACATTCTGATTCTGATACAAACAATCATTTTACAGACAAAAGAAATACAAATACCAATATCAGCCCCACCCTCAGGCTCAAAAAGGAAGAAAAGAAATAATAAACAAATAAAATGAAAACAGAAGGTCACAAAACTAGGCAGGGCCTTCTCATAATTATTCTGTTTGCTTTTAAATATAATAATATTGTACACACATAACTCCATAGACATAAAAGGAGCAATTACTACTTTATGAGAAGAGCACTTAATGACGGGGATAATTTAAGTTCAGTTTGTAACTTTACTCCAGGTCTTCTTTTGCTTCTTTCTTTTATCTGCACCTTTTTCTCAATGTTTAAAATGTTTGTGAATGCCTTCCTCCAGCAGCAAATGCAGTTTATCCAGAAAATACAAATTGTTACTCTTCCCTTGATCTTATTTATGATATCAAAGCATTTCATTTCATTTTGGAAGAATAAAAAGAATAATCAACAATTAGTCAAGGCAAAATAAAACATATGTACATCAGACATCTGAATAAATCAACAACTAAACTTAAACATGTGAGTTCACACACAAATATGACACAATACCCTGTTCGAGAAGGAACAGATATACAGATATACTGAAAATGTATTATATGGTAACAAATTATTTTTAGGTTTAAAACCAAGTTATAGTTCAATTACTGGTATGAATTTGGTCTATAATGTAATTTAAGTATTTGCCTATCATTACACATTATAGTCAAAGTCAGTGTAGCTGCTATCACATAAAAACACACTTTTATAAATGCTGAAGTTTTGGATTTAAAGCTGTAAAAGCCTTTGGACAACGTTTGAGGATTTGGCCGCTCTGCTGTTTCTCGGAGCACAAAGACGAGAGTGTGGATGTTAGCACAGAGTCAAAGTGCTGCACAGAGTCCAAGTCATACAAATAAAGTTTACAGGAATGTTTTAGCTCCAAATGTCATTTGGCTTTTCTCTCCTACTCCTTCACTCTGGTTAGAACCAGGACCAAGAGTCTGTTGGTTTTTTGTTGGTTTGTTTTTGAAGCTTTTGTGTTTTATAGAATCTTTTATCAGACAATCTCCTAAATATTCAGGCTCTGAAAACTCGACAGCCTGAGTTTGTGCAGAAGCTGTTTCTTAAGAGTCAACAAATTCCAGCTGCATGAAGAAAAACTAGAATTTATTTTGTACCTATACTTTTTACAACTTTATACTTTACTTCTGATTTTTTTACTTAGTTTTTCTTTTAAAAAAAACTACTTCAAATACAATAATGATGTACATGAACAAGAAGAAAAAGAAGACTGGAAGACGAAGAAGACAGAGAGGACAAAGAAGACGAAAAGACTAAGAAGGCTAAGAAGACAAAGAAGACAAAGAAGACTAAGAAGATGAAGAAGATCAAGAAGATCAAGAAGACGAAGAAGACGAAGTGGAAGACCAAGAAAACCAAGAAGACTAAGAAGACAAAGAAGACAAAGAAGACTAAGAAGAATAAGAAGACGAAGAAGATTAAGAAGACGAAGAAGACGAAGTGGAAGACTAAGAAGACTAAGAAGACGAAAAGACTTAGAAGACGAAGACAGCTAAGAAGACGAAGAAGATTAAGAAGATGGAGAAGACGAATAAGAAGACCAAGAAGATGAAGAAGACCAAGAAGAAGACCAAGAAGACGATGAAGACCAAGAAAACCAAGAAGACCAAGAAGAAGAAGAAAATGGGATTGTGAAGTGCATGTGAATGTATTTGTAAACTGTGCCCTTACATGTTCATAGCTTTAATTTGGTTCAGCAAGTTTCCACCTTACAACAAGAAAAGTTCCTCTTTTTTTTATTTAAAGTTATTTTTTTGGGCTTTTTTTGATAGGACAGCTGAGAGAGACAGGAAAGCAGGTGAAGAGAGGGGGGACGACATGCAAAGGGCTGAGGCCGGGATTCAAACCAGCAGCCGCTGCTGGGGGTTGGCAGCCCCCGTACATGGGGCAGACGCTCTACCAACTGAGCTAATGTCCTCTTTAATCTCAAAGCAAACGTTATTTGCTCTATGCCCTGTATTTCTTGAACCTTCTCGATCCACATATTGACAGATGGGGAATCAGATTTTAACCATTTAATTTCAGCTGTTGTTAGTTTTCGTAGTAGATACTTTTTTGCTTTTCCCTCATAAGCCAATAAGCATCAGGCCAAGTGTAGCCACTTTTGGATTAATCACATGGTTCTTATGAATTATATTATCAAGGGCTTAAAAAATATCTTTCCAAAATATTCTTAATTTTTCACATGTCCAAAATATGTGAGTATGAGTCCCTTCATTGTCTCCAATATTTATCCGAGTACACAAATGCTGCGTTCCATTAACCTCCGAGTTATCAGATAAGATAAGATAAGATAAGATAAACCTTTATTAGTCCCACAGGGGGAAATTTCAGCGTTCCAGTTACAAAGTCTACCAGGCTATTGTTAGCTGTTGTTAGCATGCCCTGTGTTGTTGTTCACAAATATCACATGAAGAATGTGATTATCACTATGGCAGCATTTTTGTAAATATAAGTTGAACAATACTATGTAAATAGCTGATTTAGTGCGACACACCCCAGTCAGAAGTGCAAATAAATTGATTATTACAGGAGCTAAATAACTGTTCACACTGGGGGCATCCATCTTTGATTGTCAACTCGGGGGTGGCGAAGATCCCCAAAGTTGCCAGTAGGAAACTCTGACCTCAGGGGGTGTTCCAGTTGCAGTTTCCTACACGGAAATTCTGACTTCCGACTACAACTGGAACGCACCAAAAGCTCATCTTTGGAGTCTGATAAAATCTGTTAACTGCATTCCACTTTAAAGATGCTATGAGGAGTTTCTAAGTAATAATGAAAAAGTCTCCCTTTTAGATATATACCTGATGGAAATACACACTTTAAGATGAGTTTTATAGCATCAAAATAGGTTATCTATAAATGCTATTCCTTAACTTCACAGTTTGGTCGGACAGGGCTGGACTGGCCTGGATACTCAACTTCAGGAACAAGACAATTAAAACTAGAGCAAATTTATATTATTCAGACACGTCTTAGAGCGCCGGGCTGGAAGTAGAGATATATAGCCGGCTACAAAACTACGATACTAAGTTTTCCAATAATTGCTTGTTGTCACACATCAAAAACTACCGCTACGTAACTAGAAAGAGATACATTACCTCGTGGCTTTGCATCCTGTAAGTTGTTGAAAAAAGAAGTTGTAAAGCAATGCAGAGTTCTGAGGAAGGTCTGAGCTGCATTCATTAGCATCACAACAAACATATGCTTTGGTTTGGGTCACGTCTTTACGACAGTCGCCGCGCGTGCTCATGGGTAGCAGAGTCTTTATGTCGCCGGAAATAGATTCTCCTCATAGCACCTTTAACATCCCTTCATGTTTTGGAATGGTGGTGTGCGCCAGTTGTAGTTCGAAGTCGGAATATTCAAGTTCAGGGAAGGAAACTGCAACTGGAACGCCCCCCCGAGGTCGGAATTTCCTACTGGAAACTTTGGGGATCTTCACCACCCCCAAGTTAACAATCAAAGATGGCTGCCCCCAGTGTAAACAGTTGTTAAGCTCCTTTAATAATCCATTTATTTGCACTTCTGACTGGTGTTTATGGCACTGAATCAGCCGTATACATGGTATTGTTCGGCTTACATTTATAGAAATGCTGCCATAGTGTTATTTACATTCTTCATGTGGTATTTGTGAACTACAAGGCAGGGCGTGCTAACAATGGCTATCAATAGCCTGGTAGATCGGCATGTTTTTTTCCGACTTTGAACTGTAATGCTGATAAGTCGGAGATGACAACATTTCCACTTCCCTCTTACCATTCCTCTCTCGAGATATCTCTGTTCACCTCAGATTCCCACCTGTCTTTTAAATGTGATGTATTAATCAGAGTCATATTTGAAAAAGCCTGGTAAGGCTTACATATAACATTTCTGCTCCCACCTTCTCTTTGTAATTTTATAAGAAAAGATTCAGCTGGAGTAGGCTCTTTCACTTTCCACCAGTCTTTATGTTTAGTTAGAAAGGTTTGTAGTTTTAAATATCTGTACTTCAGTTTTTTATGTAACTATCTATGAACTGAAAAAGAATAAGCTCTGCAATCTCATTGTACATTTTGTATGATGACGATAAATGGCATTCTGATTCTGATACAAGCAACGAAATGCAAAAACAAATATTCAGGCATTCATGCAAAATGATTTCAAGACTCTGAGCTGTTGCCAAGAAACCATGAGATGCTCCAGGAAGTGAGTGCCCCGGCCAAGAAGAGTTTGAGCCTCCAACGCCCCCACGAAACCACCGCTGATTATTTTTAGAGTTTATTATTCTCTGAGAAACTGAAAAGTTCTTCTTCTGAGTGTTTGAACAGTCTTAATCTTCATGTTTGTGTTTGTCTGAGCTCTTCATGGGTGTTTGTGTCTCCTGGAGCGGGCACAAAGACTTTAACAATCAGCTTCATGATAGATAAATGTTTTCAGACGGTGAATCCTCGTGGTTGGTCGTGGTCACCGTCTCGCTCTCTCGGCGTTGGTCCAGATATGTAAATGTGGGCCTGACCCGAGCTTCCTGTTCCTGTGGGACTGAATGTGCTGCAGAGAAGTTAACTTGTTCCGCTGATTGTTGCGTAACAGACGGAGAGGAGAGGGGGCGGAGGTCAGGGAGAAGTCGTCTTTACAGGGAGGAGGACCACAGGGAGTTGAACGTGCTCCTGTTGGAGAGGTTTAAAGGTCTGATGCTCGGTGAGCTCCAGGCACTCGAATGCATCGACCTGCAAAACTTCAGCACTTAAAGACTGAAGCGAAACAGTCTGATGGTTTTACTGATACATAAAGATGATTTAAATGCAGGGCTGACTTTACTTTTTACTTTTACTATCATCATCATTATTATTATTTTTATTATGAGATAATTATTATTAGATTATTGTTGTTGTTGTTGTTGTTGTTGTTGTTATCATTATTATTATTATTTTTATTATTGTTACTATTATTATTATTATTATTGTTATTATTATTTTATTATTATTATTACTATTATTATTATGGCTATTTACTATTATTATTATTACTACTATCATCATGATTATTATTATTATTATTATTATTATTATTATTATTATTATTATTATTGTTATTTTTTATTACTATTATTATTTTTAATTATTTTTTTATTATTATTATTATTATTTACTTTATGTATTTATTTAATTTTTCTTTAATTATCATAAGTAGCAGTGTAATTATTATCATTATTATCTTTTCTTATTTATCTATTTATCCCTGTAGTTATTTATTTTAAGTATCAGTATGTGTTTAATTATATTATCACTATATAATACTATGACAGTAAGGATAAAACATTACTATCATATCCTTCTGTTATCATAACCGTTTTTACTCAACTCTTTTTACTTTATCGTTTTTTTTGTTGGTTCATTTTTACTTCTTCTTATTATTATTGCTATTACTGTATTTTTATTATATTTTTATGTATATTTGATTTAATTTATTTCTTTATTTTTTATTTTTATTTTATTTTTATTATTATGTTTGTATTTTTATTTATTTACTATTACTTTTTTAAAAAAAATGTTTTATTATTTTTTTTCCCATTTATTTATTCTCTTTTTTTTTTGGAAAATGATTTTCAACTTTATGCAGGTATGGACGCGTAGGGGGTGGTCTTATGTACATATATATGTATATATATACATTGCAACCAACTTCATAACTTATGTCGGTGACATGGTTTGCCAATGTCAAGATGCACACATTCATTGTAACAAATGAAAAAACTGTTAATTAAGTGCCAAAACTCAATAATTAGAAAAAAAACAACTTCAGATGCAATAATGATGTAAATTTTTCCATTTTTGTTACCATTTTTACCATCAAAGTTTTTTTTTATTTAACATGACCCAACTATTTTCAAATACACTTCATACCAGTTTTAATTCCCACATAAACACATTATTACTGTAATTTTTGCCAACTTAAATCACCGTTTAAAACTCCTACAAGAGTTTACCTTTCTTGATTTTTAAGATTATAAGACTTTAAAAGAAAACCTAAAGATAATAAGCTGTATTTTAGAATTAATCTTACACTAAGTAGAGTTTCCTTTAACTGTATTTGTTTTTAAATTTGTTGAACAAACTCAGAAGTTAGTAAGTCTCACTATTTAGTAGTCTAAATAAAAATTAAGAAAGAATTAAATAAGAACTCCTCCTTTGACATGTCTCACTCTGCATGTTTTTATTATAATTATTGTTTTTTTAATGTGTGATATATCTCAGTGAGAGGCGCTTCTGTAAGTTGTGCTCAGTAATGAGATCCAATGCTGCCCCCCTGCGGTCAGGACTGGAACTGCAAGATGAAACCAGAAGGTCCTTTTGTTCAGGAAAGAGATGTTTTTATTTTGTATTTAATATGTTTGTGCTCGTGTTTTTGTGCCAGGTGAACGGTCGAGGAGCCAATGAGGGAGAGAGAGACTCCAAGCTGTCAGTCAGTCCATCTCCATCCAACGCCTCGTCCAACGCCTCACTCACAACCCCGCCCACAAACACCCCACCTGAGGTATGACAGTGGGAATAACTGTTATAGCTGATCATGCTGTAACCAGACTTATCTATCTCCCTAGACTATATTATTTTCTGTTATATATATTAGAGATGCCCTTTTAACAAACATCAACCTTCTGCCAATAAATGAATGAAGACAGAGATCAGCTGCAGACTTTTTCCCGCTGTGTCAGAACAAATTAATTACTGAATTCTCCACATATAAATAAATGCTAAATCAGGGCAGACAAAACTCCCATGTTAGAAAAACTCTGATCTGTTTTCACAATCAAACAGGAAAGAAATTATTAGTTTAATTGGAATATTCTGTCAAAGGAGTAATAATGAAAACAGCAGCATCAGTGGCCAACATTTTTACTGATTTTATAAAAAAAAAAAAAAATCCAAAGATGAGAAAGATTGTGAAAGAACAAACAAGATATATGCCAGATATTACAGAGGGTAGCTAGGGGTGTCCTGAAACAACTTTTTCACCTCTGATATGATACCGATATTGCAGCCTTGAGTATTTTCCGACTCTGATATCGATCAGATACGATATCAGCAGGAATCAAACAGACTTTTATTACTTATTTTGTAGTATGGACTGTAAGAAAAGGCTTGATCAGGTGAGATTACTCAAACAGAGAACAGTAGTCAGCAATAGTAGGTATGAGAAAAACTGACCCATTTGTTATTAACCAATGGGTTCAATAAATTTTAACCTTAAACATAAGAATACAGTACAATTAAGTAAATAAAATAAATGAAAAATAAGAAGACCCTGAAAAGTAACCTAAATAAACCCAGTAAAAACAAAAACGCATATTTTTAATTTGCAAAATAACCACTCTGTTTAACTCAAACATAAGCATATTCTATAGCTGAATTAAATAAATAAAAAATAAATTAGAATGGACTGGTTGTATGGCCAATGGAAAAGAGAGATCATGTGCTTTGTCCACCTACGGAGAATTAGGTATGCCATTAGAGGACCGTTCATATCCTATGTGGAAAATATGGCAGCTACCAATGTTACTCTGTAACCCCTTTTTTATGTTTTCTTAGTTTAAATTTGCATTTTTATTATCTGTGTACATGTGTATTTATACATATCTATACATGCGTACTTAATTTAATTTTATTATAACTATTATTTTATTATATAATTCTTTTTTTTCCATGACCGTCCTAAATTGTTTTTGTTCTGTTTTTTACCTCTGCTATCTTATTTGAAAAATTAAAAAAAACTTTGATTAAAATAAAAAATTGACTTCTTGTGTCAGAGTTCTTATATTAGATATTTTAGATATATATCCAATATAATCCGATATTTGGGGTTTTTTTGGTAATATTGGACTGATATCAGTATTTGATTGGGACATACTCAAAGCATTAAATCTTATTTTATTCCAGTGTGACATTTGTAACCCCCTAAAAACCAGCACCCACTTTCTATAATTTAGTATATAAATAAATAAATGGACAGATAGAAAGACAGACACATGGACTGATTGATTGATAAGTAATGATAGCTTTCTTTATTTTTACCTTTGAGCTTTTTTTAAACTTTGTACTTGATAATGAGCCTCTTCTTTTAACATCATCCACCTTTTAGTATCACCTCCCTCTCCTGATCCTCATCAGTATTATACAACAATCAGCCCAAACTCCAGAGAAACAGTCGGTGGATACATTTTGTCCGTCTCTTTGCTTTTTCAGGGTCTGATCACGGACACCATCCCAGCTCTGAATCTGACGCTGCAGCAGGTCAAAGAGCTCGCTCATCAGAAACGCTCCAACAAGAGAGCTCCACCCATGGACTGGACCAAGAAGAACGAACTCTTCAGTAACCTATAGGACGCCGTCACACCAACACCCTCACATGAACATGTTTTATAGAGATTCACACATCAGAGAGACATTTTACCGCCATGACACTAAAAAAGCTGTTTTACTTTGAGAGCAATCGAAGCCATCCTGTAAAATATACTCTTCTTAATGTTACTCCTGTTCTTTTAATGCAGATATTTTAATGTTTCTGTTTTACTAACAGCAAATATGAATGCCAATGACAGAACTGGACCATGTTTTTAATGTCTGTTTGCCTGTGTATGTCCCTGCTGAGTTAAATTTTAGTTTAATCTCCTTTTTCTTTATACTAACAATGAAAACATGTTTATGTCTTTAAAACAACAACGGGACGAGCAGAAAGTTCAACCAGCCTGACAATCACTTCATATTTTATTTTATCTTGTTGTTGTAGGGTTACAAACCTCTGAGGTGTAAGGTAAATTCACTTTAAGGTCATTTATTAAGTGTGAACTTATTTAATTTACAATCAAAAGCAAAGAACAGCTGTGTTTGTCGTTTTTATTGTTGTTTCGATTGATCAGGATTTTGATTAGTCATCTCAAGGTGATAAAATAAGAGTTATACATGTTTTGTGTCCTGGATGGATGAAATCAGCTGTTGGTGTAGAGCAGGGGTGTCCAAACTGTGGCTCGGGGGCCAAATGCGGCCCACTGCCCATTTTGAATCGGCTCCCGAAACAGTTGAGAAATCAAGATATTTTAATTACAGCAGCAAATACCATCAGTCATGCACAATTTCTGCTGTATTTACTTTGCAACAAGGTCTCATTTACAAAGTATACTGCAATATTCACCTTCAAGCACAAACATACTTGCAGTTTTCTCTTGTTTTGTGTCTGAAAGTGAAGCTAAGATGTCAGTGTCTCCCATCTCTGCTGCTCAAAAAGGTCTCGCCCGTACTCGGTGTGAATCTAGTCACAGCCCGGGGTAACAAAGGCCCCTCGACAGGTGATAACCCACCCATAAACCTTAAAATTTAAACTTCAGTACACTAAAAGTGAGGCGTGGAAAGTGGCTCAGTCGTCCATGTATTCCTCTTCATGTGGCCCTCGATGTAAAAAGTTTGGACACCCCTGGTGTAGAGGCATTAAAAACAGTAGAATTCAAAGATGGCCACCGTAGATATAAAAACAAACATGGCTGTTCTCTGCTTCAGTCTGTCCGACTCATACCTGTGAACTTTGTAAGAGGTGAAGAGCCCAAACCAGCTCATTAATCAAACTGGAAAGAACTGTGCATCAGAGTGGATTCTCCTTTATTGTACATAAATATCACATTTCATGTCTATTTTTTGACTCTTAAATGAATCCTAAGCCGCTACGATCCCTCTCATCGTTTATCCAAACACCCTCTCTTCTTAAATGTGAAGGTTAGTTTATTTTCTCATATTTATACCGTCCTGACGCTGCCATCATCTTCTCTTTAAATGGCTCCTCAGATCCATGATACAGAATATTTTTATCGCTCCTGTGAGATTTTTACACATTTATATGAAGGTCTTAAAAATATTATTGATGAACTTTGAGATTATGTATTTCTTAAAAAAAAAAAAAAAAGCTTCACTGGATTTTGTGCATTTGTCTGAAGAATCGTGATGAATTTCTCAAAATGAATGATATAAATATATGAAATGTTTTTTAGCTTGTGTAAGCTGTAAGAGTTATCGATTTCTATTCTGTAATAAATCATTACAATATTAAATCATGTGGTCGCCTCGTCAGTGCTGTGAAAGAATGCAAATCTTTCCCTCGAAGATAAAACATTTGAACACTTTGTTTTTATAGTTTTTCTTTTTCAGAAGACAACAACCACAAAATCACAAAAAGGGTTCATGACCATCCTTGACTCCAAAACATTTATGTTACTGTTGCCTTTTTTTTTACTCTTAATTCAGTCTTTCTTTGGCTGTCGTTGCAAATAAACAGATTAGATCAGATTAAATTAGATTAAATTAGATTAGTCAGTACTTTATTAATCCCTTTGGGAAAAACTCCCTTTAGGGAAATAAGGAACCGTTAGCAGTTGATTTTCACAGATAAAATGATATTTAAAAGAAAAAAAATCTAAATAGAAATATTGATAAATATGCATACGTTGGAATAAATAAAAATATTTAAAAATCAATAAATAAAATTAAAATTAAAAAATGTCTCTTTGTTCCATTTCTCCTGGAATTGATCCTCCTGAATCCTCACACAGTGGGTTAAATGTTTAATAAAATTTATTTAACAATTTTTAACCACTCATCTTGTGTTAGTGGGTCAGTCTTATCTCCTTGTGATGGCTTTTTTAATAGCTGCCAACAAGGTTTCAATAAATATTCAATTTTCTTTATAATCAGATACATTTTCCCAGGACTGTATGGTTCTCATACAGAGCCAAAATATAAATAAATGATCAACATTCATGGCACATTTTAATCAGACTCCACTGCTTAATTGCATTAGTTTTAAGCCTTTTTTTACTTTGTAAATGCAGCTTTGCTGTTTAATTTTTTTAAGCTTGAAAAATGAATATGACTTTTGATTGAAGCTTTATTTTTATTCTTTATTAATTGACATTTTAATGTGGCCAGTATTAAAGTTGCCCATCCCTGATTACTATTATTATTTTTTGTTTTACTTTTTGGTTATTAAAAATTAATAATTTTCCAACATTTGGCTTCTAGAACTATTGTTTTTTTTTTTTTTTTTTTTTTGCTGAGCGCTCAAACATTTATCTGCATTGTTTATTTCCATTAGAATTAAATCAGAGTTTATAACTCAGGTGTTTATTACAGAAGAGTGTAAGGGCCATGTTAGATGGAGAAAACAACTCTGGGGAAGTTCAGATTAAAGTTGAAATATCGAGGTTAAATAGAAATGACAAGAATAAGTCAAAGTACAGTTTAGTGATAAAATGCGAAATGTTGGGAAAAACAGTGAAATTTCGAGAATAAAGTAGAAATACATTTATTCTCGACTTTCGACTTTTTTCTTGACATTTTAACTTTAATGTCATCATTTTGACTTTTCATCATGTAATTGTATTTTAACTTTATTGTCAACATTTTAACTTTAACCCTTTAAGGCCCAAGACCATAGACTACAGCCAGAAAATTCTAATTTTTTGGAGCTGAAATGTTTGTTTCACTTTCTGCTAAAATCCATAAAAATCAAAATGTCAAAAGAAAAAAAAATTCAACATATAGATTTTTTGTATCTCATTTGATACATTAGGTGTTTTAAGCAACTGATAATCCATTTGGGGACATTTTTATTATTTATCTGATTGTATTCAGATGGTTTTTTGTTTGGTAATTTGTTGATCATATTGAGTAGATAGAGGTATTATAAAAGTATGTATCAAATATGATACAATTGGCTTTATAGGGTTAATCTCGTCATTTCGAATTTAATGTCCACCTACTGAAAATTATTTTTTCCATATAAAATGGACCTAATACTCTTCCAGTTTGTTATTTCTTTTCAGAGATTAATATAACATATAAATCACATTTTTATACGCTGAAAAGAAATTAAAAGTGATATATTAGTCTGATTCACCCAGCCCTACTCTCACACTGTAGCCCTAATAATTAGAATAACATCATCTCTCATTTTCACCTTTAATTTGCTGTCAGATTGAATTTCTGTCATGTTTTCAGCTCTTCCTGTCCGTCTGTAGTCTGTGCGGATATTTTTATTTTCCTCTCACAGAAGTGGATCATCATCCCCTCAGCTGAGCTTCTCTTCTGCCTCTTATGTGTCAGTGTGTCTGCAGCAGCTGTCTCCATCTAATAACCCCGACCTTTCTGCTCCTTCAGCTCTGCCGTCATTATCACAGCTCGCTGTCACACACATCCCTCTGCTCTCTGCAGACAGCATCAGAGACGAGGCAGGGGAATCAGGAGGAAATGGGATAAAACACTGTCTCTGTAAAGATTATAATAATACTAAAGTTATTAAAACATGAATGAAACCAGCATAATGGAAGAGAATTAAAACTATACTATTGCAGTTTGATTAGATCAGTATATTGATTTAATTATATCTCTACAACAGCTCTTTTGAGATGGACTGATTGGTTAAAATGGAAAATTTACATGAGTATTCAGCAGATGTATAATGCATATAATAAAGTGTGATTCAAAATCAATAAATGCTCTTATTAGCTCAAGGTCCTCTATCTGTGAATTATATTTTTATATAAGAATATTTAAATTATGAATGCGAGCTTGATGGTTTAGCTGAATGCACAGTCAAAATTATCAACATTTCTTGTTGGCATTACAACAAATTAGACAATGATTGATTTTTGATTTTATCATCATATCATAATTCAAAATCATTACATGGAGAAAACTAAGGCCTAAACACACCAAAACAAGCAAACCAATAGGCTTGGTTATTTCATAGTCAAGCAGTGCCGGGGTTCTTACAGTTTTTACTTTATTTAAAAAAATTAGCCCTTGGCAAAAAGACAGCAGAAGAAATTTAAGTGTAAGTGCTAGACTCATCTAAAGACAATTATCTTTAATTACTAAAATATAAGGATTAATACTAAAACTGGTCATATTTTGTTAAACTTGGCTGCCATCCCGCAATTTGATTGGTCCGCTCTTGGCAATTGACTTTAATTTGCGTGCGTGATGACGTCACATCTCATTCTGGAACTTTCGGAGCTAGCAACAACTTCTCGATGGAAAAATATATGAAATAATCTTTTACGTTAAAGCAGTTAGGAAATAATAACCGGTTAACTTAAGTTTTGGCAGAGATGAGGAGAAGAAATGATGTCACACAAATAGTTTTTTACTTTTGGTAAAAGGAGAAAATGGCGAAATTCAGAGATGAAGATGCTACTCGCTAACATGGCGGATCGTCAGTGGGGCAAATATGGAGGACGACGAGCAGGAGGCCTGTCTGAAGGAGCGGTCTTATGTTGTAAGTTACTTTATAAACTTTATAAATTATAATAAAGGGGATTCTCTCCTGTCTAGAGAAGAAGTTAGAAGTACTGGATCTCTACTGTTCACTGGTTTACAGAGGCAGATAAGACTGTTTCTATGGAAACAAAGATTAATATGCGCTTAAATAGAGCTAAAACCGCCTCACTTAGCTTAAGAAAACACCAATACTGTCCCTTTGGAACAAATAGTTTATTCATTAGGTGTGTACTGGTAATTTTTTATTACCCAGGGCCAGTACCACCAAACCAGAGGGGGGACTTCAGTAGCTTGTGTTTAAGAAGATGAAATCGGATATTGTGATATTAAAATACTCAGTATTATATCAACATCAGTAGATATTTGCTGCAAAAGTTGAATATTGGTATCTGCAATTTGGAATTTTTTGCAGATATTAACAGTTAATATACCAGCCATACATATCTGCCATTAATCAAAAGCAGTAAAAGTGAAATATGCACAAATATACTATGATGATGAGTGAGATTTTTTTCAACAGGTCACCATTCATGATTATAGATGATGAATTCATCTGCCACTGCTCAGTATCACCATTATTTGACTTTTGGCTGATGCTGATTTCCAATCTGGGATATTTAGGAAATTAGGACATAGCAAGTGGGAAATGACACGCTGGAAAGAAGCTGACCCTGTGTCTCAAAAAGATGAATGTGAAATGGCCGAGGCATGTCAAGCTCTGGCTTGTGGAGTTATGGGTTTCAGACCAAGCATTTTTGCATTATGTCTGTAACTCTCTACTGTGGTGTTATTTCAACTCAGTTAAGTGTTTCAGTTGAAAATTTAGGAAGAACCAAAGTAAATCCCCCCACAAGTGACCCTACTCATTAAATAGCTGATCTGAGAGAGCCTTCTGTATAAACAAGGAGAGGCTTAAACAGTACTTTAAATTGAACAGAATCGATCTTGTCTGTGGCATAATCTACCACTGTAGACATACTTAACCGCTAAAACAAGGTAATAAGAAGTCTATTTTAATCTCCCTATCTCTTGGTCTGTAAATAGGTCACTAACTTATAATTGAGGTAGCGTAAGCACAGTGGCAGCCAACACATATTGACTCCCAAAGCCAGGAGTACCTGTCTGCAGGGACAAGGGCGCCGCTAAAGGTCCAATCCATACTGGACATGCCAAATGGAAGTTGATCTTGTACATCATTACTTATTTTGCACTGCATTCAAACAGGTAAATCGTAGAGACCGTAAGATGATACAGAAGATTGAAAGAGATTGAATGGTAATAAAGAGAAATTTGAAGCATTAACTTGATCGCATTATTATTTAAGGCTACTGATTGCTAAAATCTAGCACTTCGATGACTGCACTTGCAATTTTCAGTTTTATCCAGTATGTATAAATTGTGAAAATTACTACACCTGTTTTAAATATAATTAGTATAAATAAAACAACTATGAAATATTATAAACTAGAAAAGCACTCAGAGAGCACAGACCTCCGCCAGCACCACAGTCCTGTCCCATATTGTGATTTTTACCATAAATATTAGTCCTACCTTTATTTCATGTAAATATTTAGATTCCTTGACCATGAAAAGTTACCATTAGCAATTGGTTTCATAATATCTATTTCAGTTCAGTAGTTATTCACGAAAATTGCATTTTTCGTCATGGCGGGTCCAGACGCTGGTCCGGATCAGCAGCAAAATTGAATCACTTCTTTCTTTTCCCATGCTGAACATTTCCTGAAAATTTCATCAAAATCCATCCATAACTTTTTGAGTTTTTTTGTTCACAAACAAACAAACTCTATCGAAAACATAGCCTCCTTGGCGGAGGTAATAAAAAATATTAAGCGCCCGAAAAAGTAGAGCTTATTTAAAAGCAAAAAAGTATGTGTTATAGGGTTGGGAGGAAAAATCGATTCACATAAGTATTGGAATTCCTTGTTTGACGGTTTTTATATATATTTTTTTTTGGTTAAAAAATAGATTGTTTTCCAAATTTGAATGCGTCATTTTAGTCTTTGTTATAAGACACTTTTAAATGCAGTCCAGGCTGTTGAAGAGAGAGAATAAACAGCTGGTTAAAATATATTGCTGAATAAATCCTAAAAACAGACTCGCATGTGATGTGGATTAATCCTGATGTAGTCTGTAGGCATTAGGGCTGGCTATTTAGCAACCTCACAATACGATACGTATCCCGATACTAAGGCCACGATACGATATGATACGTATCCCGATACACGTAATTTGTGAACATTGACTATGCTTTAAACAAAATTCTTGACATGTTTAGTTTTTTCTTATAAGAAGAAAAAGAACAAGGATGAGTTTTAAGTGGTTCTACAACTTGAGAGACATAAATTCAGATCCTCAAAGATGGTAGACCTAAGTTCAAATTTATAACACATGCTCGTCTTCTACTTTGAACTGTGCCACTGTTAACATTAGCCAAAGTGTATTGACAACAACCGTCGAAATAGTTAGGCTGTATCGATTCTGTAGAATTTGTATCGATTAGAGCTGAAACGATTCCTCGAATATTCGCGAGTACTCGATTACAAAATATCCTCGAATTAAATTTTGTGCCTCGAAGCCTCGTTTAATATATAATTATACATATAAATATATATCTGGACTACTATACAGTGCACGGTGTTTGACACGGACGGTCATTTCTGTGGCACAACGCGCCTGCTACCTCCGCTGCTGCGCGACTTATACAATCATGAAGGAAGAGAAAAGAGAGGGACAGAAAGGAGAGAGTCCGCAGAAGATAGGCAGAGTGTCCCAAGTGTGTGGTCACTACAAGAAGGGACGAAAAGAAAACACAGTGCAGTGTGTCTGATGTCAAACAGAGTTAGCCTAGCTTAGCATGACAGCACGTTGTTAGTGCTGCAACTGTTACTATTACAGCATTTTAAATATGCTCATCACAGACATGTGTCCTCTTTCCATGGTGGAGGACACAGGATTTAAGAACATGATCAAGGATTTCAATCCAAACTACACAATGCCCTCCAGAACACACTTCACAAATATAATTGCAGAATTATATTACTGCTTTGTAAATCAGTATTGTCTTGGCTTTGTTTTAAGCCAGTAGTCGTTTAAATTTTGACATTTTTTAAAATAAAAACCCTTTTCTGAGGAATAAACGGCACTTGGTTGCTCAATTTGAAAGCCCTAACATGTTGCATTGTATACAGTTGATTTGTTTGTTTAAAAACAAAAAAGTATATTTTGTTAGAGTACTCGAGTACTCGAAGAAATAATTGGCAGAGTACTCGATTCCAAAAATACTCGATAGTTGCAGCTCTAGTATCGATACACGTATCCCGAAGAAGTGCATTACGATATTTTGCCGTAACGATATTTTGAGCACAGGCCTAGTAGGCATCATCATTGCTCATCTTTTTTGCTGGTGTTAAAAAGGTGTGAACTAAAGATGGAAAAAATCGTACTATTGCAATTTAAATTGAATCGGCACCTAAAAAATCTTAAAAAAACGAATTCGGAGAAAAACGTATCGTCCCAGCCCTAGTGTGTTATATTCGAGAAATGATGGTATTTTTCTTTAAACAAGTCAAATGAGTTCATGGTTATTTGTCCTCTGTTGTCTGTGCTTTTGACACATTTACAGTTAAACCAGACTTGACTCCACTTCACGTGCATTAGACACACTGAGCTGCGATAAAGACTTGATGATATGGAGGAGGGTTGGGGATGAGGAGTGTGATAATTAGGATGATGAAGGGCAGGTGCGGTGCGCGTGTGCTGGACCTTCACAGCTTAGATGCAAACACAGCTCACTGCTAAGCAACCCCGTCTGCCAGGGGGTCCTTGTAAGGCCTGGATCTGGGGTGAGACGAGGGGTCGACACAACTCTACCTTCAAATACAACAGCGGGCTAAATATAGAGCAGGGGTGTGTGAGAGTGTATGTGTGTGTTTAAGACTAGAGGATAAAATATACAGTGATTCACGGAATAAGTGGCCGTGAGCGTTCAGAGAAAACAGAGGTCAAGATGTTTAAAGTGATCCGAGCCTGAGTGAAGGTAAAGTCTGACGTATTCAACAAGCAGTGCAAAAACTCCAATGTAATCCAATCTTTTCTCTGTCTGTCTTCTCCGAGAAAGCTTTATCCCCTTCCGACTTACTCTCCTCACGCACACACTCGCTCGCACACACACCACATCTCCTTTTATAAAAATACCCAAGGACAATCCTCACTATTAATAGGAAGTGTTGTCAACTGGCTCTGGAGAAATGGGACCTCCTGTTCAGCTAACTATTTTAGTGGCCCTTTGTAGCTGTGACCCTTTACACTGTCAATTACATTTATTTTCCAGACTAATAACAGCCTGTTTGATGTAATCCCATCAGGCAAATACCCATCTATCTCTACTCTTGTAATGATCACTCACGTAATAGATGTCACAATGAACTCATCAGACTTTTCTTTGCTCCAATAATTATTTAACTGTTCAATCTCCACTCAGAGTTTTTCTTCCTCCAAAAGTCCATGTGTATTGTTGTGTTTTTGTGCCCATCTCAGGCTCCCACAGAGGACTGTTCCAGACAGCAGTGATGGACTGGATGTTTTATTATTTACTTGGCCCTTCTTTCAGCACCAGGCTCTTTTGGTTCCAGCTCCGGAGCGGTAATCGAGCTCCACACATACTGTGGGTGATTTATAAGCCCCAGGGCCGCTATGCAGTGCCCCCCGCGCTCAGCTATTTCCTCGACCGAAACAACCAGGCTGTGTGTACGCACACGGTGACATAAGGGGGAACAAGCTACTGTGATTATCAGCAACTTAAATATACACCTAAGGACAGTTTTGCATTTGTTTAACATCTCTTTTGAAACTTTTTGTCTGAGGCGTAAGAAGTTTTAACCTTTGTAACCAACTTTAGCAGTGTTAATTTTGTTGACTCATTATTTATATCATAGTTTTCATTAACAACATTTTTCCTCCTAACGAAAACTAGACAGTAATGGCCCTTTTCCACTAGCACGCTTTGGCCCTACTCTACTCGGCCCTACTCGATTTGCAGCGTGTTTCCACTAGCCTGGTACCTCCTAAAACTAGTTTTAGTACCTACTCCGCTCTGGTTCCAAGCGAGCTGAGTCGATACTAAAAGATGACGTCACCAACTGCTGGCTACTGATTGGTCAGACAATGTCGTCATCGATGAGTCATGAGTGCGACAACCTGGCATGCTAGCAGTAGCTACTGTTAGCTTACCCTCATACGTCTTTTCTTTGCAGCTCGATTGCTCTCGTCCTCGGCTTCATTCTGTTGTATGGTTTCCAAAACTCTCCTGTGCTTCTCAAGGGGTATTTCTTCTTACCACCTGCAGCCTTCTTCTGCTTTCCTTTTTTACTCGGTTTGTGCCAAAAAGCCACAGATTGTTGTCGCGCTAAAAGACGTCACCGCAGAGCCGCTCAGCGACACTGCACCCCGTTGGGCAGGCGACTGGGGCTAATGGAAAAGCAGCACAAGGCGAGTAGAGTAGAGCCGGGTAGAGTCGAGTAGAGTAGAGTAGGGCTAGTGGAAAAGGGCCATAACTAATATAAACAAGTGCACGTGGACAACAGCTAAAATACATCAAATGACATGTTCATCAACAATTAAAAACTGAACTAAATGTTTGACACAGACTAATGCCGCTGGTAACCAGTAACTTGGAAATTTCTCAAACGATCACTATCATTCAGAATTTTTTTCCGACCACATTCTTCCTCAGAGACGATGGTTCTCCTCTGTCCTTCCAGTTATTAACAATGTGTTGAACAGTTTTTAGCTAGGGGTGAGTATTGGCAAGAACCTCACGATACGATACGTATCACTATACTTGTGTCACAATTCGATAATACTGTATCACGATAAATCACGATATCACAATATTGTGATATTTCACAATGTTCTACAGTTAACCAAGAAAAAACTTGAGATCATGTATATGTTAATCATATAATATAAGTCTAAACTGTTTGATTGAAAACAAGTTTTCCATTTTATTGTTTTTGAAATATGTCAAATGCAGTGTATACACTTAACTTGAAAACATAGAGAGCATCAAGTCACTTAAACTGATGTTGCAAAGAAATTATTCTTGTTTTCCTTTAATGATGTATTGAAATGATGTATGCTAACCTGCAGTGCAGCTCAAACTGTAACTGAACACATGAGGATCAAAGTGCTTTAAGTTACTGACAACACAACAGGAAGTAAAAAAAATCACATATTTCTCGTCATTGTCTGAACTGAATGGACTGCATGAAAATAAATCCTGCACATACATATTTATATGTTGTATTTTATTGCTCTTACTCTGATAAAGTATGAGTTTTTATTTTTACAAAAAAAGATTTCAAAGATTTGAAATATGGATTTTGTATTGGTGGTCAAAATATTGCGATATACTGCTGTATTGATATTTTTTCACACGTCTATTCTTAACCCAGTTTTAGGAGATTCTGCAATCTCCTTAGATGTGATCTCTACTTGATGCCTGCTTATGATTTGACCTTCTTATCTAAAGATAATCACCCATGCAGTAATTATCCAATAGGGGACTCATACATGTTTGGTTAGTTTAATCCAGGTGGCAACTTATTTTTTTGACCAGGCAGTCTGTGTTGTGTGTATTCTGAAATAATCCATCTGTGGAAGTCAAAATACCCCTGACATCAAGTGATAATGACCTGGTGGTCTTTGTCATGGACCGGAAATGAAACAGAACATACCCTCTGCCAGTAGGTTATGTTATTGCCCACGTCTGTTTGTTTGTTTTTGATTGTTTGTTTCTCTGTTAATGAGATAACTAAAAAAGTTATTGACAGATTTCGACGAAATTATCAGGAAATGTCCGGATTCGGTGAAGGAACAAATGATAAGATTTTGAGAGGGTACCAGATCACCTTCTGGATCCACCATGACAAAAATGGGATTTTTGTGAATAACTACTGAGCTAAAAACAGATATATTGATGAGTTCAATTGCTAACGGCATGTTTACATCGAGGAATCTAAATATTTCGATGAAATAAAGGTAGGACTAATATTTATGGTTAAAATCACAATATGGATGAGGACTGTGGCGCTGGTGGAGGTCTGTGCTCTCTGAGTGCTTTGCTAGTCTGATTCTGTAAAGCAGAAGAGATTTTGTTGAGTTTTATTGTTTATTTCAGGGTCTAAAAATGTCGCACAGCTGATTCAGAGCTAACTGTTCGCGACGTCAGAAGCTTGAGTAAACACACACCGTGGTCTTACCGCAGCTCCAACACTAATTTCATCCATAAATCATCTTTTAACTCATTTTTTATTTTATTTTTTGTCAAATGTGGCAAACTGCTGTGATACAAAATCTCAATCTACTGCACCATTATTTTGACTGACCTGACTGACCTGCCTGACTTGCTTGTCTTCACCGAGTGTGTTGATTGGTCATTTGGCTACACCTGCGAGTTCTCCGAGGTAAACGTGAGGCCATGTTTCTGTTAGCATGACGACATGCTCAGACCCCGTTTGGCTCCAAATATTTGTAGCCTCTTAATTAGAAGTTATTTAATATCTCAGTGGGGACGATGACCGCATCCTCTTATTGATGAGTACTATTATACTGTTTGTGCATGTGTGTGTGCGCGTGCATGTGTGTGTGTGTGTGCTTAAACACCAGGAATAGGGCTTGGGCTTGGACAGCACTTAAAGCTTAGCACCATTCCAGCTAAACACCTGTCGCAAACACACACACACTGAAAACTCTCACGCTGGATGCCCGCACACACACACACCTGCCGGGCTCATGCCTCATACTGTCTGTCTGAATGTCCGTCTGTCTCGCACTCACACTTGAACACACTGTGACATGCTCAGAAATGTTGACACTTGTGTCTGCAAGGTCACATTTCTATATTCTCACATGGCCGCTGCAGCACTTGTTTATCTGATTACTGCACACATACGCACTGAGCAGCTTTAAACACATTCATACAAGGCCGGGCTGTTTGGAGCATTCTTAGATCTGATCATAAATAATGCTAATAAATGCTTGTTTATGATCAGGCAGCTGGAGCATCTTTTAGACAACCTTATTAGAGGTTACAAATACCAGGGATGTACGATACTGTATGCGATGTTACTAAAGTCATTATTGCTGATGTTGACACGATACTTGTATTTTTTTACAAGCGCACAAAGCCACAACTTTACCAAACTGACCTGGTCCTTTCATGGTGACAGTCTATTATGTAAGAAGCAGAAAAAAACATTTCATTTGTTAATAAGTGACTTTTTTGGCAGAGAAATTTAGGAAAATTGTTCATCGCCGCAGTGCACATTCTCAGCTCTGCTGCTCACCCTACAAATGCTTGTTCCTCACAAATGTAGCTCCATTTAAAGAGAAATAAAAAATGATAAGCACCCGAAAAATTAGAGCTTATTTAAAAGCAAAAAAGTATGTGTTATAGGGGTGGGAGAAAAAATTGATTCACATAAGTATCAGGGTATTTGTTTGACTATTTTTAAACTGTTTTTTTTTGTTCAAAAATTGATTGTTTTCCAAATTTAAATGCTTCATTTTACTCTGTTATAAGTGTTATAAGTAGGGCCTGACCAATTTATCGGCCGGCCGATTTAATCTGCTTATTATAGCCCTTTTCAAAGTATTCAACATCGGCCATAGTTTTGCCAATGTAATGCCGATATATTCTTAATTTCTCATAAAACAGTAAACGCTGTTCGGTGTCCAAGCTGCGCAGAATGATGACGTGAAAGATGGCGACTCGCGTTGGTGGCGGCTCTTGTTAGCTCTCTGCTGATGCTGTGTGTGTGGATGACTCGCCTATACTCACACAGAGTTGTTCTTTTAAGCCTGAAGGTCCGACTTGACAAGCAACTTTCAGCGGTGTACAATGTCCCATTGCTGTTGGACACAGAGAGACCACCGGGCTCTCTGCTCGTTCAGCTCGGATCAGCCTCACAGACAGACCGGCACCGCCGAACAGTTTTTTATTGTTTTTTTATTTACTTTTTTATTGAGATTATGACGGAAATCTGGCTTTATCTGCTTGTTCCCGACACGGAAGCTAAGCTAACTAGCTAGCGAGCTCAGTAGCATTAGCACAGCTCCTCGGAGTCTACGTCATCATAAGCAGACTCATCCAGGGGAGACTTCAGCGTAGCTGGGGACTTTAATCAGCCTCTTTAAATAAGTTTGTGATATTTGTGCAGTGTCCCACAAAATATTTTGATTTCCTCACACACATTAACTCATGTTTACAATAAAAAAGTGGTTCTACCTGAACTAAAACCTGCTTCTGAAAAACTAATGAGGACTGAAAGGCAGATGTGACAAAGAGTTAATAAACAGAGTTATATATTTACATTTTTAAAAAGGTAATTTGTTTTATTTTTCAGGAATTTGCCTCAGTTTGACACACTCTTTTATTTTGTACTTTCAAGCTGCAGAGAAGAAAAATAAAAGATGCCTATGAAAAGAATGTTACCTTAACTGTTTTTGTTCAGTTCCTGTTAACTACTTTTTAAAAAGTTGTTATATCTTTACTATAATCTTCCTCTAATTTTTATCAACAAGAAGTACAAGATACAGAATGACTCTTTTTTTTAAGGTGATATAATAATATAATTAAGTAATATATATAATAAAAATATAATTAATGTAATATAATTTTCCAGAAGTTCAATGCATTTTTGCATGTTTTTGTACTCCAAATTTCCTCTCTGGTGTAAAGTTTAACAAATACCAAAGGACAAAGTATTGTATAAATATTTATATATATATATATATATATATATATATATATATATACATATATATCTTTTTTTTTTTTTTTTTCTCAATTGGCCAATTAATCGGTAATCTGTGTTTTTTTCTGACAGATATCGGTATCAGCATCAGCCTCAAAAAATCCATAGTATGGATAGAATAAAATTGTACAAAATGCAAGGGAGGTATAAAAAATATGAATCTCTGGATGTTAGATATTAAATATTGGATATGTACAAATTAAGGAGGGAAGGAGATTGAGTCCAGTAACAGTCAGTATGTAGCAGTGAGATTTAGGAGTTCAGGAATCTGATGGCTTGGAGAACAAAGCTGTTGTAGAACCTAGTGGTCCTACACCAAATGCTGCATAATCTTTTTCCAGAGGCCAGCAGGCCAGCAACCAGTTATCAGAAGAGAAATTTTGAATCTGAAGATAATGATATTAACCTGATATCTTAACAATAATTTCATTAATCCCACATCCTAAGGGCAAACATGAAGAGCCTTCATAGACGAGCATGCAGCATAAGAGACTAGACTGATAAATCGACATTAATGGGGAAGTTAATTATGTTTTGGTGTTGCATAGTAAGCCTGCACATACTCAGGTGCAGTTAACTTAACAGCCACATTTCCAAAATAGGTGTTAACGTGTGTTAATGTATATAACCTAAGGATGCAGGATATTATCGGTTTGATATCAATATCGACCAGTATCCGCCTAAAATGTAAAGTATCGGTATCGACTGATATTCAAATTTTTGCAGATGTATCAGCCACACATATCGGCAGTGATGACTGTAATATCGGCAAATTATACAAATGTTCAAAATTGATGCACCTTCTCATCACTACATGGTGGGGCTGGGCAATATATCAATTAAATCTATTAATTTGAATTTTTCTCTGCAGAAGATTTAAAAATTAATAATCAAGTTTTTTTCATTCGCTTAAACTGTAAGTAGTTGCAAAGTATATATATATATATATATATATATATATATATATATATATATATTTTTTTTTTTCTCAATCGGCCAATTAATCGGTAATCTTGTATTTTTTTTATTTGAATAAATATTGATCAGAGAGAAACATGTTAACAAGCTGAAAATCCATCAGCTTTCAGTGTTTATGTAGGCAAACCTGCCTGTGTCAGAACTAATTAATCAACATTTTATGACACACACTTTAATTTTAAGAGGGAAATTCTGATTGATTTAGAAATATATTTTGACAACATAAAGGCAGAACTTGATTGATGTAATTTTGTGTCACTTGGAGTTTTTTTGCTTTGTGAGGAAAAAAAATCGATTAAAATTGTAAATCGAGTTTTGTGGGGGAAAAAATCGGGGATTTTTTAGGCCATATCTCCCAGCCCTACTGCATGGATACATTTAAATATTGAGGGTTTCAATTTTGCAAGAGTTAAAAGCTGTTTTTGTTTTATGTCTGTCCATGGAATAATATGCTGTAACACTGAAAGAAACAAGTCCATTTTTATAAAGCACAGAGCTTGTGCTCTTGACCTGAAATATCGGTATCGTCGATAATGAATCAAAAAAATATCGGCATATCAGATATCGACAACAATCCAGTATTGTACATCCCTAATGTAAACAGAGTTTAAGTGGGTAATAGAAGTGGCTGAAACATTTGATGATAATGGATAATGATTTGTATTGCCATAGTCATCCTAATCTACAAGAGCAGCACAATGTTGACAGTGTGAAACTGCAGACAAAAAGCAAAAACGATTTATAAGAGATATAATTCAAACATCAGATATTAAATGGAGGGATGGATCAGCTTGGTGTACTGACAGAATTAAACGGAAACGGGGGTAGCAGTTATACAGAATACTTATATTTTTGTGACTTTTCTGTCACCCTACTATGCAGAGGCTCTGGATTCGTGCTTCATATCAGCTGCTTTGTATTCATCCATCAGAAATCCATTTATCAGAGTCAACATAGCAAATAAATAAATCCTGTTCAGAGACAATACCAGGAGGTGATAAACACTTGTTACTGACCCCCCTCCCTCCCTCTCTCTCTCGTAGTGGTCTCTCTACATCTTGCTCAACGCTCGTCCATCATCCTGTCAGCACTGCTGCTTCACCCGCTCTGTGCTCCCGGTCAATCCCAGCCTCGGCCCGCTCCCCGGCCCGTATATGGCGGGGCCATCCGGCAGGGGAGCCACAGGGTTAAATATACACCGATGCTCCGAGAATGACAAACTCCTGCAGCCAACCTGCCAGAGAAATGCAGCGTCCAGCACACACGCAGCAGACACATTTACCTGTTGTGTCATTAGTGTAAGTATTTTCTAAATGTTTTCTGAGACAGAGTGCTGTCTGTGGTGTGTTCAGATTTTTAAAAAACACTTCTGATAATAAAGAAATTAAAGTTTGGTTTGATGTAAGACATTTATGAGATAAATTAATGCAAAAAGTTATATTATTTCCATATGTCTTGGATTAAGATCTTATTTAAAGATATAAAAACAGCAAAAAATAACTTAATATAACCAATAACTATAACAATAAAAAGTTTTATCTGCACAGAGTTACAGTGTGCTGCACAAGGGATGGTAGATGTTTGTGTCATAAATCCTTCCATTCCACTCCTTTATCACTGTGTCGTTGTTTTAGCCTCCTGTGACCGTATCAATACAAGGTGTTTGTTAAAACAGGTGAAGAGAGTGTTTAAACAAAATCAGCCCAGCTTCTTGTTTTCATGTGACAATGCAAAGTTTAAAAACTATCTGAAAAAAGAAAAAAAAGAAGTATGAAAAGATGAGACCTATGAAATTAATGCATTGTGGTATTAAATTAAATTGAACCATTGTCTTAAATCAAAATCGTCAAATCATCAAAATCAAATCGAATAATGAGACCAGTGATGATGCACAGCTCTATTACAGGAGCATTTGTTGGTGAAATTTATCACAAAATTTCACTTACCTCTTAGTAACCGCAGCACAGATACCTCAGACACAGTGAAGTGTGTAGTTATAGATGTCAGGGCCTGTACTTTGGCACAGGATTGCAGGAAAATGTTAAATTCCTGCAACTCTGCCACTTATAATGTGGGGCAGTAGGTGTGCCCGTTCAAAGAGACGACAGACTGAAGAAATGAAGTTCAGACGACTGAGAGTTTGGATCATTTGTGCAGAAACTCCCCCTTCTTCCTCCCTTTCACTTTGCCCTCTTCATCACACATATCACACCAAGAGATAGACACCCCGCAAATGTAATCTTAGCAGCACAACCTGGTGTATTTGCTGACACACACCATTTCATTCCATGTTCATGTGTATGTCTTAGAAACAGATGTAAGGTAAGAAAAACAGTATTTTTTCTTGAATAAATTATAATTGTATATTCTGCCAATATTCCAGACAAAATAAGGAATATATAACTGGATATGACTAGTTTGACAAACACTACCTTACAGTTTGTTCATCCAAGATCACCTTTAAAACCTTTTTTAGATTATTTTTTAGGCATTTTGTGTCTTTGTTGATAGGAGGGAGAGAGAGAGACAGTGGTTAGGCTTGTGAAAGTGGGCAAGGAAGAGAAGGTTGAGGACACCTTAGACACTGGCCACAGATTAGGCTCGAACCTGGCAGAAGCTTCTACATATGTGGACCTTGCCTGCTACTAGGACTGCCACAATTAGTCAATAGTCATGACGACATTGTCGATCAAAATCGTTGACAGCTAATTTAATAGTCGATGCGTCATTGTTTTTTTTAAGCATTGTTTTTTCTCAAACTCCCAAAAGTTTGGGAGCATTTTACCAAAACAAAAGAGAAGAATGTGCAGAATCTGCAAGGCTGAACTTTCCTTCCATGGCAGTACTATGCATAAGCATCTGAAAAGAAACCACATCGTGGCTAGTTCAATTTCTGACGAAGAGGGACAGTCGTCTCCATAAACTATTTGGCTAGGTAGCTGCTAACATTAGCGTCAACAGTATGGAGACCAGATTTCCTTGATTTCCGGGAACAGTCCCTGTTTTGGATGACCTGTCCCTGGTTAAAGCTGTCCCCAAAAATGTGCCTGATTTCAGTGTTTTGTTATTGTGTGTCTACTTGAACAAAGGTTATTAATACAGCTGCGTAGGAAGCAGAAAGCGTGAGAGAGCAGGCTGAGTGCAGACTAAGACAGCAGTTATTGTGTTGCCATGTCCGCTCAAAAAAGTGACTTTGGGTTTGCTCTTCTACTTGTGTGAATCCCACATGATTATCACCCAGCTGCCTCTACAAAGCAGGACATGAGTGCGATTGGTGGTTTTTCCTTTCTGCCCCCTGTTTCCTGGTTATCACGCCTGCAGGAATCAACCTAGCACACCCCCAAACACACTCACATGTGGCACATGGACAACTAGGTCTAGGTCTGCTCATTATAAGTGATTTTGGCCACCTGCTGCATGTTAGTGCGGTACGCTGCAGTTTATACATGATGCAGACTTAATCGCAAAAACAGTCGTTGACTAGTTGACTATCAAAATTGTTGTTTATGACAGCCCTAGTTGCTACCCACTCCACCAAAACCAGCACGCAAAAAAAATATCAAAGCATTGTTTTTCTATGCAACAGTGTACCTGCCAGGTGTTTTTTGGTGCTCCATGCCACACGAGTTTCAGCGTTGAAACATATTCAACTTTTCTGCAGAAGGCAGAGAGTCACAGCGCTAATTAATGCCACACAGCATAAATTAGGATGGGAACAGGCAAAAAGGCAGCGTGGGAGGTTACTGATGCCCTTTGTAAGAATATCTTTAGAAAGAGTCTTTGACTTGAGCACCCATTTGAAAATTTAGGACAGGAGTTTTCCCCCAGTTACAGAAATGAATTTCAGGCCCTCGATGTGTTTGGGTACGGGTTTGATGGACTGTGAGGAAGATCCTCCTGAGCAGGAAGTGGCTCTTCATCAATTTCAGTTTCTCCTTGGACTGGAGTAAAAGGGGTGGGGGGGTCACTCAGTCTGAAAGTGACATAACAGAGCAACACGAGAGCTTGGAGTGTGTCCTCACTTCATGTTCTCAGGGACACACTCACTTAAGAGAGAGGCCAGCCTTGGTTTACTTCCAGGGAGAGTTTTTAGGGCACGTGGCAGCAAAGTGATGAAGGGGAGCAGGAGAGGGCAGGATTCATTAGCTGAGGAGAGGGGAGACGTCAGGCAGCAGAAAGTTAAGACGACTCAAGACTTAAAGTAACTTTTCTCTGAAGGCGTGAGATACAACAGTTACTACTGTAAACACAGAGCTTTAGTTCACATTCACTGGTCTTTAAAATGTTTACCAATCCAAAAAGATGAAGAATTGAATGACATTTATGTGTGATGATACCATGGCAACAGAAAAGGCAGGCTTCTAAAAATGCTTCATTTAATTGTTTTTACTTTAATTAGAAATTAGAAAAAGTCACTGCTCACTGTCCAAAGGGAATCTTGAACAAGAGCCTGAAAGCAGGACCAACTAGTTTGGGTAAGGATGGAATTTAAAAAAAAACAATTTCTGTTGAGAATCGTGAACATAATCTTCTGAGAACAAAGAAAAAAAATGTCATCAGTTTATTCTTGCTTAGTTTTAGTTTTTTTTACATTCCTCTCTATGTTAGCGAGGTGACACCATCACAGATGTGCAGTAGATGCCTTTTGTAAAAAATTAAGCCACAATTCTGATGCTTCTGAACCCTGTCACTAGGGCTGATTGATTTGAGAAAATAATCTAATTGCGATTTTTTTCCCCAATATTGCGATTTACTCTGCAATTGTTTTAATGTTCCTCATCTTATGTATTCTTAAACAAACTTAAGCAGTAAATCTTTTTATAGTAAAACCAATATGACATTAAATTAATCTGAGGATAAAAGATTTGAGAAAAAGCGGAGAAATGAAGAACAGAAGCAAAATGGGTATGAAATTGCAAAAAAAAATTGGAAAAAATTGGGAAAAAAATCCAAAAGTGGCTTAGCAAAATTGATTATAGCAGCAAAATTGGGAATTAAATTTAAAATTAAATTTCAAAAAACATGTAAAAATTCCAAAAATGGTTCTGACAGTGGCCAAGAAAAAAAAAGATGAATGGGGGCCAAAAAGGCATAAAGTTGTAAAAATAGGGTTAAAAAAAAGGTAAAAATGGTCCAAAACTGGGGAAAAAAAGTGTATGAATAGAGGTAAAAAAAAATAGGCATGAAATTGCATAAAACTACATCACAATGCCAAAATGTTCAACACATTTTGGGCTAAAAACATTGAACCTTCTGCGATTTGAAAATTGCAACAAGGCATATTGCGATTTAATCTAATTTGCAATTAATTGTTCAGCCCTACCTGTCAGTGAAAGGAATTGACAAGGGAGCTGATTAGAAAAAAGACTCATGATTGTGATTCTTTGGTGGAGCTGTTAACGATTCTCAACTGGAATTGGTTTTTGATTCCCATCCCGAATGAAGATGCAAGAATTTCTTGTCTGGACAACAAATCTGTCTGGATAGTTTTGTCTGGATAACAAACCGAGCACGATAAGCAGCACTCATGTTACTAGTAGACGGCTGAAGTTGTTGTTGTTCCTGCAGCTTTCATGTGAATGATTACTGACATCGACGTTTCACCCTAGAACATCGATACCTTTTCAAAACTATGGACCCTGGCTTCAAAAGTTTGCAGATTCAGACACTCCAGGCACCGTTCTCATGTAAACAGGAGGCGAAAATTCAATGAACACGGTCCGTTTTAGGCCAGAAACTGATTCGTGAAAACTTGTGTTGACGGCCCCTGAGAATTGTAGTTTATCTGTAGTAATATAAATCTTTCTGATTTGTTTACATGCATGTTCCTGCTCTCCTGCATGCACCTTCATGTAACCTTCAAGCTCTGAGGAGCATCTGGAGGGCTCCTCGCCTGCAGGGTGTCACATTCTCAAACCTCCCTGAAAGAACACCGAAAATTCTGCCATTGTGTCATGACTGCCTGCCCACATGCCCACGGCTCTATTTATACCAGAGGGGCACAACTGCTGCTATAGGTACAGTTACAGTGAGGCACTTCGAACCCCAGCTGCCCGCTCAACCACTGATACAATACACACACACACCAACACACACACACCAACACACATACACCAACACACACACAGCCTCCCCTGCTGCTCTTGGCCTGAAGCGTCCTCCCTCAAAGTACTTCCTGTATCAATCACAGTGATGAGCATAGTGCATTAAGTCACTTAAACTGAAGTTGCAAAGAAATTATTCTTGTTTTCGCTTTAACAACGCATTGAAAGCATCCAAATCTGCAGTGCAGCTCAACTGCAATTGGACACATGAGAAACAAAGTGCTTTGAGTTACTGACAGCACGACAGTAAGGAAAAAAAATCACGTATTATACACTGCATGAAAAAACCCTGTACATACATATATATATATATATATATATATATATATATATATATATATATATATATATATATATATATATATACATATATATATATATATATATATATATATATATATATATATATATATATATATATATATATATATATATATATATATATATATACATATATATATATATATATATATATATATATATATACAGTGAAAATAGTAAATATTATATAGTACAGACAGCAAATCAACGTCAGGCAAGAAGTATTACCTGTTTTTAGTAGGAGTGAGTATTGGCAAGAGCCTCACGATACGATACGTATCATGATACTCAGGTCATGAGACGATAATATCACGATATATCATGATATCAAAATATTGTGATATATTGCAATATTCTACAGTTAACTAAGAAAAAACTAAATCACAAAATATTACTCAAAACTGAAAGTACAATTCAAGTCAAAACTGATTGAAAACAACTTCATTTTATTGTTTTTGAAATATGTCTAATGCAGTGTTAGACTTAACTTGAAAACATAGTGCATTAAGTCACTTAAACTGAAGTTGCAAAGAAATTATTCTTGTTTTCGCTTCAACAACGCATTGAAAGCATCCAAATCTGCAGTGCAGCTCAACTGCAATTGGACACATGAGAAACATATGTTGTAGGAAAAGTGATATATAAATAAAGTTTGATTGATTGATTGGTTTAAATGGTTCCTAATCGATCCATAAAATCCAAAGATGGATCTTTTAACTTGGGTAGTTTTTTCTTCATTAGACGTGCAGAGAAGCAGCCTGTGGTATCAACCTTGCTAGCCTCAAGTGATCAGCATTTAGTGCTGCTTTCCACTGAACAAGATCTCATGAGATGTTACTGCAAGCAGTCAAACAAACATGGAGGAAGCAAGTAGCACTATAGGGGCACCACCGGAGAGTTTAAAAACTGATGTTTGGTCTTATTTCAGATTTAACAAGCACACAGGAAAAGACAAGTTGGACAAAAAACAAGTAATATGCAAAATATGCATAAACATATCATTAATATATGATTAATATCACTGCTTTGTGTTCAGTTCTTAATGTAAAAACAATTTTTAACAATGTACCAGGTCACAAGGTCACTTTTTAAATTTACAGCATTATTTTAACAGATATATCCCAGACTGAATAAATATCGAATTTAATAGTGAATCGATTTGAGACCTTGTAATATCAAATCTATCCAGAAAATTTGAATCGATACCCAGCCCTACTATCCATTAATTAGTTTTGTTTGAATGTTAAGACACATTGACAACTATTATATTTGGCTTTCTTTTACTTATATATTTGCTTACACTTCTTCATTTATTAATTTATCTTTTTTTTCTCTCTGTATTCTTGCTATGAAAGTGTCCTCGGAAATGTATTGAAATAAACTTGTTTTCACTAAATATTGGGCTAAAATAAACTAAAAATAAAGGGTAATCATTTACAAATGAACAGTTTTTAAGTGTAATTGAAATAAGGGGTCGACAGCAGAGGACGTCCTGTTTCAGGATTACTGTGTCCTCTCCCTTACGTGTGTGTGATATATCCCTGGACTTAAATATCCTTAAGTCAACAATCACAACAGGAAACAGCGACATGACAACCATCTGGGAGCTGGACCACCTTGTAAACTTGCAGGTTGAATGAGGATAACTAAACCTCACAAATTATATCTCTTAAAGAGGAGGAGGGTAAAAATACTTAAGTTTATTTTAAAAAGAAATTGATGAATTGTCATTGGAGTTTTTGAGAGCGTGCCTGCTCAAAAACTCCAATGACAATGTAAAAATGTGTGTTTTTTTTGTGATACAGCAGTATTATCACTGCTGTGATTTATTAGCATTAGAGCACAGTGCTTATGATGAGCAGCTGTAACTTGATCCCGAAGGGAGATTGAGCTAAATGTCAGTGAGCCACCTTGAGCTTTTCACTGCTGCAGCCGCTCGAACACGACGAGCGCTCCACAGCTGAGCAGGTTCACCAACGACAAGAGGCAAATGATCAGAGAATAAAGGAGAGAGATGTGGGGAGATAGACGAAAGAATAAAAAGACCTGTTATGACAAGGACTGGTCTGCTTTCAACTGTTTACCTTTCTTTACTGACCAAAACCATTCGAGTTCACTAAAATAGCACATTTGAATGATAAACTTAATTCATTTTAACATAGACTTACTGAGATATAGTTTGTATTTACTGCAAAGAAGTTTAAATGGTATGCTAGACCTAGCTAGCCTTGCAGAGCAGATGGACCTGCCTCATTCCGAAATTATGAATATCGGTCTTGCCAGCCTTCTTTGTTAAATGGTTTCGCTCGGCTAAATGCTAAACGGCCCATTCAGGGAAGAGAAGTGGGAGCAGCAGACGTGACAAATGGTGCGTTCCAGTTGTAGTAGGAAGTCGGAATTTCCCAGTTCCGAGTAGGAAATTTTATCCGGAACGCCCCCCGAGGTCGGAATTTCCTACTTGGAACTCGGGGGAACCTCGCCACCCCCGAGTTGACAATGGAAGATGGATGCCCCCAGTGTGAACAGTTATTTAGCTCCTGTAATAATCCATTTATTTGCACTTCTGACCAGTGTGTGTCGTTCTAAGTCAGCTGTATGCGTAGTAGTGTTAGACTTATATTTACAAAAATGCTGCCATAGTGATAATCACATTCTTCATATGATATTTGTGAACAGCAACGCAGGGCGTGCTAACAACGGCTAACAATAGAATGGTCGATCGGCATGTTTTTTTTCCAACTTCAACTGGAACGCCGATAAGTTGGAGATGACGTCACTCCCATTTCCCAGTTCCCAGTTCCGAGGTAAATGGAACGCAGCAGAAGAAAAAGCAGGAGGTGACTTAACAGGAAGTCAAGTCACTTCCTGTTGTACAAATAATGGCATTTAATGTTGGTTACTCAGTTATACTTGGCGAAATGTGCTCTCCTCAAAGGGTTTACTTCATAGGGATTGTCTTTGATGTGGTTCATGTCACAAATACGTGTTAAATGATACATCTGTGTGGTATAATTTAATGTGAAACGATTGTCTTTAAGTAGCTAAGCTAACGGCCGGCAGCCCATAGGCACTACGGCTAATGGCTAACAATCGCAAGCAACAGTTAACGACCGTAAGTGTTTAGTTAGCTATGACTGTTTGCCCTTGTAAACCGTTAGCCACAAGGAACTATTAAAGTAACCACTTTTACTTCTGATCCGAATTGTTGACCAGAGTCATATGAATAATCTTTTGAGGCTTGATCAGTTGTCTGGTGCCTGTAATGACTCACAAACCGCGGGTAAACTTTAATTTAAGAGAGTAAAATAGACAAATCATTGGACCAGCCAAGCACATGAAAAAGGATGATAAAATTAACCCATCATTAAATGTTACATTAACGTCTAACATGACTTTAATTGATCTGAACTTTAAATAGAGACTTTATTCTGTCCCTGAGGCTGCACAGGCATTTAAAGCCTCATAATTTAAGCGGTTTAACCTTTAGTTTATTTACTTGTTGACTGAATGATATCATTCATGGAGTAGTTTCCCCGTCATGTTCTCATCAGTGTCCCCTGCCTCTCATTCACAAAGCCCCCATGCCCCCTCCTCCATTGTCCTGACCGTGCATTCTCTCTTTTGCACATCTTATTTCCAGCTTGCCAGGCAGCAAACCCCTCTGCAGTTGTTGCCCTCTACCCCCCGGCCACCCCCCCACCATCCTATTCTTTACCACAGGGGCCACCCCTGCCCACCTATTTGTGTCGACCTCAGCCAATGAGAAGTGAGTGAACGGTGGGCAAGCACCAATGAGGCCACTTTTTCATGTGTATAAAACTTTTCAGGACAGTTTGCCGGGTTGCACTTTCTGTCAGTCCGGGGCTCCGAGAGGAGAGCACCAGCCCAGAGAGAGAGAGAGAGAGAGCGAGGGGGTCGAGAGAGAGCAAGACTGAACGCAGGGGGGGTTGCCAGATTCTAATCCCAATCCCACACTTCCAGAAAGTGGTGCGTTTTTAAAGATTACTTTTGTTTTTGTTGAAGTTTAGCTTGAGGCCGCTCAGACTTTGATTTGATGTTTGTGTTTGTGTCCTGAAGCCTCTCCGTTTCAGCCAAGATGGAGAACGCACACACCAAAGAGTCGGACGACGTCCTGTCCTACTTTGGCGTCACTGAAGACAGCGGCCTCTCGCCTGATCAGGTCAAGAAGAACCTGGACAAGTACGGCTTCAACGGTGAGGGAGAGACACAAGTGGATGGATGGATGGATGGACGGATGGATGGATGGATGGATGGATAGATGGAAGAATAATAGATGAGTGGAAACAGTTGATACTTGGTCGTTGAGACTTCATTTAATTTAACACTTTGTTTGCTGTGAAATCATTTTAAACACCGATGTTAGAATAAGTTACTTGGCAATATTTAAAAATGCTGTCCAAATGCAAAGCTTGGCCAAAAAAACCTAATTTAATCAAAGTTGTATTCCTCTCATTTTGTCTCTAATGATGAACAAAAGGTTAAATGAAAAGGACCAAAAATCCATGTTCTTGTTTGATGACTATCCATGATATATTATCATATATAATTAATATATTTATAATTGTTTTAGAGTTTGTTTGTTTATTAGTTTTGCACCGTACAAAGAAACATAAGATCAAACTGGAAATATTCAGAAAACAAAGAAATGTGTCAGGAGAGGTCAAGAAGCCATCAGGATTATGCAAAGGACTTCACCTTTCCATAAGAGGAAACAGCAAAGAACAGTCAAGATTTCAGTAAGAACACAAAGTAATACATGCATACATGTGTGGAGAAACAAAGAGAAATAATAATAATCAACAATAAAACAAACATGAACAGGTAATGCAATTAAATGATAAGATCAATCACATGTAGTGTGGGAAATAGAATAAAAATGCTGGTTAAAAAGAGCAGAATAAACGAAAATGTCTCACTTAGATAACCTGAGGTCAATAAATAAATTAAGTTTGGCCCAGAATCTATTCTTTTTAATAAGTCAGCATTAGAACTAACTATCAGTTTAGTCAACATTGCTCTACCCCGTGTCTCTTTCAAAGGTTAATTATTATCTTAAATACATATTGTATAGCCCAGCCTGATAGAAGGATATGAGTATTGATTAAAAAAGCAGATTGATAAGACGTTGCAGAAAGTCGATCGTGAACTGGTAAAAAAATCATAAAACTGGAACGTCTGCTAAAGGGGCTAACATGAATTATTCGACCTGATTTGTAAACAAGATGGAACAGAAGCAAAGACGTGAAATATTTTTTGTTTGTCTGAAATAAAATCAAACTAATGAAAAGATAAAGACGGGGAAAAGCTGACAGATGATTTGGCTGTGTGGGACTTTAGATTAGTCACTTGTCAGTGAAGTATTGTCAATTAAACAAAGCAGCAGTTGTTTTTGTGGAGCAGTTTCTGTTTTTATGACGATGCCTATTGTTGAGATTGAAGATTATTTTTATTAGAACTTTGTGAGCTATGGCAGGGCAGCAAACTCAAGTCTACGTATTTCTTCAAACTTGATCTGATTAGAGATGAAACATTTCACGCTTAAAGACATAATAAAGCTGAAAATGAGAATTTTAAATCCCTTCAGAGCTTTTGAAGAGACTAAGAATGGACATTTAGTTTTGTTCTTGCTGCTATCCTGCACCTGCAGCCTTCAGGCCTTTAAACACGGCAGCAGCCTCGTGGCTTTAGCCTTACCGACTGGTGGTTTTATCATTGGCTGCTTGCTCTTAGTAAATGCTACTGCAGGGTGTCAAAGGTGATCCTCACACTTGGATCATTAAGGGGAGATGTTCCAGTTCAAGTGTGCATTTTGTGTTTGTTTGAATAAATATGAACACAGCAATCGATCTAAACTTTAGCTGTGTTGGGACACTACACTGAAATTTCCTAAATGGCATGGCATCAGTAGATGAGCCTGATACTCCTCTGACGGAAGTGGACGTGCCAAAATTAAACAAACCGGGCACTCAGGAGGATAATTAGCAAGTTTTGAAGCTGTTTTCAATCGCTAATGGACGTAAGAGAGCTAAGCTACGCATGTGTTAACATATTTTATATTTATAAATGAAAGAAGCTCATAGCAGCTTTCTTTCTCTTCTTCCTCTATAGAAAAACACGACAGCATTGCATTGTGGTACACAGGAGTACAATATACACCCACATTTGCTGTGCATTGTGGGTATTTTGTAGTGTACTGTATAATGAATTAAATTAACTGCTAAGAATTTGAACAACACTACAAAATGGCAAACACACTATATAGAGCCCTATATCCATGATAGGGAACAATTTCAAACACAGTAGTTGACTTCGAAGCCGACACAGCAGGGTGACAAGGTAACTCACACTGCAGTAGTGAAAGCAGCAGTAATTTGGTTAGTGTTACTTTCTGTGCTCAAACACGACACGTGAAAATATCAACATGTGAACATCACTCACCTTCTCCATAGCAGATCATAAACTGGTGTAGGTCAGAGTTTAGTCCTGCTTGTTACAAATGCAGAATTTCCCTTTTTTAAGCTGCTGTCCCACATCTGACGGTTTCTCTGTGGACATGTCTACAGGTGTTACAGTGTAATAGGTTCCCATGCTACCTGGTGTCCTCTACGATCTGCTGTAGTCAACAATGAGCATTTAAAGCTCCTCCTCTACACAGTTTGTCTTTCCTTATAATGTATGGCATGTCCCACATTTATAGATAAAATCGTACATGGAAATTTAATATCCGCTGTTATCTTTGTTATGTCATCAGTTTGTGGTTGGCTTGGCCTGCAGGCTGTCTTCCCATGATGCACAGCGTGACTCGTAGTCAAAGCAACACTGGCAGGTGAAATACTGCCATGTGAACATGAAACTATCCAAAGGAAATGTGACTAGGGATAGAAATTGATAAGATTTTTGCCAGTGCTATTAACAATACCGCTAATCGATCCAATTTTTTAACGATTCCCTGATTGATTCCTGCAAATGTTGGTCTGTAGATTTTCAATGTCAACAATGTCAAACACACGTCACAGCGTAGATAACTGCTTCTGCGAGTTGCTGGTGTTTCCACTTAGCTGTGCTCAAAATATCGATACGGCAAAATATCGTATCGCACTCCTTTGGGATACGTGTATCGATACGGATTCTACAGAATCGATACCGCCTAAATATTTTGACAGTTGTTGTAAATACACTTTGGCTAATGTTAACAGTGGCACAGTTCAAGGTAGAAGACGAGCTACATAATGAAGCATGTGTTCTAAATTTGAACTTAGGTCTACCATCTTTGAGGATCTGATTTATGTCTCTCAAGTTGTAGAACCACTTAAAACTCATCCTTGTTCTTTTTCTGCTTGTAAGAAAAAAATAACCTTGTCAAGAATTTTGCTTAAAGCGTAGTCAGTGTTCACAATTTACGTGTATCGGGATACGTATCGTATCGTGAAGTTGCTGGAAATACTCAGCCCTAGTTTCCACTCACTTAAGGTTGTGCAGTCCCTGTCAGTGGAAGGAATTGATAAGGGAATTGATTAGAAGACTCATGATATCGATTCTTTGATGGAGCTGTTAATGATTCTCAACTGGAATTGGTTTTCGATTCCCATCCCTAAATGTGATCAAAAAAATCTCAGAGCTCAAGAGTAATGAGTACTAAAGCTTTGGGGTCAGTTAGCATTTCAGCACTTTCTATTAGGGCTGGGACGATACGCTTGTCTCCAGATTTTATTTTTTACAATTTTTTAGGTGCCGATTTGATTTAAAATGCAATTCTACGATGTTGCAGATTTTTGCAATCTTTAATTAGCTTTTTCAACACCAGTGAAAAAGATGAACAATGTTGATGCCTACAGACTATATCAGGAAAAATACTCATCACATGTGAGTCTGTTTTTAGGATTTATTCAGCAATATATTTTAACCAGCTGTTTATACTCTCTCTTCAAAAGACTGGATTGCAGACTAAAATGAAGTATTAAAATTTGGAAAAAAAATCTATTCTTGAACAAAAAAGTAGATTTAATAATCGTCAAGCAAAAAATCCCGATACTTATGTGAATCGATTTTTGCTCCCACCCCTACTTTCTACTCCCTCTTCCTTCAGAATATGACTTTCAGATTAATGCTTGACATAGGGACTTTGATTAATTTTTTTTCTGCAGCGTAAAAACCATTTGTTTTTTTAAAGCATTATTGTTACTGACTTGTGTTGGACTACAAAAATAGCTGAAGATCTTACACCGAGTATTTCCAATAAATGCTGCTGCATATGTGATTACCATAGCCATGAGCAAGAAAAAAAAAAAATCATAAAAATATTCTCTACAAAAAGGTGAGAGATAAACTGTCTACACCTCAAACACGTTGAAGTTAAGTTTGTTTTAAAGATTATCATGCCGAGCAAAACTAAGATCATCTGTTACTCAACAAAGTCCTGAACAGTGAAGAAAACCAAATGCAAATACATGTCATTTATACTAACAGAAATTCATAACTGCTGCTAAATAGACAATATTTGGAAAGGCAACCCAAACAGGTTTCTTATTTTTGTCACCTTTATTTTTTGATTTGTTTGTTATCACTGCCTATGTGCTTGATAGAGACATTTATTTGCTTGTTCCTCCCATAAATATGCCAGTTTAGGAGCAACATCCCCAATTACCTCCGCCAAGGAGGTTATGTTTTCAGGAGAGTTTGTTTGTCTGTCTGTCCGTCCGTCTGTCCGTCTGTCCGTCTGTCCGTCTGTCCGTCTGTAAACAAAATAACTCAAAAAGTTATGGGTGGATTTTGATAAAATTTTCAGGAAATGTTCAGCATGGGAAAAGGAAGAACTGATTCGAGTTTGGTGTTGATCAGGATCAGCGTCTGGCCGCCATGACGAAAAATGTGATTTCTGTGAATAACTACTGAACTAAAATAGATGTCATTATGAATCCAATTGCTAATGGTATGTTTTCATGGTCAAGGAATCTAAATATTTAGATGAAATAAAGGTAGGACTAATATTTATGGTGAAAATCACAATATGGGTGACGACTGTGGGGCTGGCGGAGGTCTGCGCTCTCCGAGTGAAACAACAAGGGCTAAATATTTTGCCTCTGTGTAGTTGTTGTGTTATAGCAAAGGTAAATACAGAAAACACTTCAAGGCAGAATTTTTGGGGTGTTAAATGCTGCCATCTTTGTTTTTATGCTGTGTTGAAGTTTAAAGTTAGACTGTGGCTCCATTTAGTCGTCAACATAGAAGACAGTTGTTGAGGTTGTTGCACTTATGTTTTGGCTCCATGAATTAAAAAAAACTGCCGTTAAAGTTTAGCAAAAACAAATCACTCGAGTATGTAAAACACACAAGTGTAGGGTTATCAACTATTAACCCACACTTACGAGATGGCTCTCAGCTTGTTCTCCTAAAACTTTAATTTGACAGGTTACAGAGCCTCTCAGCTGACAAATGGATGTTGACATTGTAACAGTTAAGTATGATAACAGTAATTAGACTCACTTGAGATCTGGCATGATAATAAGCTCATAAACTGGATTTATTGTCTATTTTAAGATGTCCCATTTGTTTTGTTTTGACTATTAAAGCTGTTTGTTTTTCTCTTTCCCACAGAGCTGCCAGCAGAGGAAGGTGAGTCCACTTTAAACTCCTTAATCGTTCATGTCTGAATCACTTAGTTTATCTTCTGTGTCGCACCTGTTCCCCGTCGCTTTATATTTGCTTCTTTCTCGGTCCCGTGTGTGCTGTAATGACCCAAAATGATTGTTATTTGATATCAGTCCAAAGCCAGCCAGTAACCAGAGTTTAATTGTGTTTTAATAGTGCGTTTTCGCCATTTTTGTTTGACAGCGACAGTCAGTTAATGTTACCTTGGCTCAAAGATGTGCATGTGCATGTGTGAGATGGTTGACATCGCCTCTCTAAGACAATCACACCATCGGTCCGTCAGTCATGCGCCTCAATAAAGATTAGACTAATCTTTTACATTGTAACATGGTTTTCCGTAGGTCATTCATGAACATATATGATTTGACAAAGAGAATAACGGCATAAGCACTCACACTTCCCTGCAGAAATGCTCTTCAGCAGTGATTGTCTTTACTTCTGTCAACAGGGAAGAGTATCTGGGAGCTGGTGGTGGAACAGTTTGAGGATCTGTTGGTCAGGATCTTGCTGCTGGCCGCCTGCATCTCTTTTGTGAGTTTTTTTTTTTTTTTTTACATGATTCACTGAATTTGTATCAGAATCACCAGTAAAAAGAATTCAGGAAATGCTCCTCATGCTTTAACAATATTATCAATCAATCAATCAAACAATTTGTTTAGCACTTTTCATACAAAAATGTGTAGCATAAACTGCTTCACTTAAGAAATAAAATAAAATAACAATAAACAAATTATGAACAAATGAAAGTAAGGCCCCACCCACCTTCTCAATTCACATGCAACACACAGACTAAATTAAATAAACTCACAAAGACATAAAAAAGAAATTCTAAGGAAGACTGAGGAAATGCTATCTTTAACTAAAAGTGAGGAAACACAGGAGCTAAAACTTAAATTAAAATTAAAAATCATAAGACATTTAAAAAATAGTATAGGGAAAAGAAGGTAAATAAAGAAATAAATAAATATAATTAATGAAATATAATTCTAATTAAAATATAATATAACCAATAAATTAATTAATAAAAAATAATAAAATATTAATAATGATAAAATAAATAATAAATAAAATTAATAAAGTAACAAAATAATAATAGATAACAAATATAGTAATAAATAAATAATAAAAAATAGTAAAGAAAACATTAAAATAATAAAAAATACTTAATAATAACATTTATAAATAACATCAACATTAATATAATAAAAATTAACATAACAAAATAATAAAATTAGAAAAATAATATGGTAAAATGAGATAACCTAAAACCAGATGTGTAAAAAAAGCAGTTGAAAGAAGGATGGTAGAAAGAAAAGCTGTTAACAGAACTGCTACGGTATATTACATGAATTTATTAAATATACATGTGTTTTTCTTATTTGTGAGGCCTGTTGGCTGCTCTTACAGGTGTTGGTTAGATCTGAGTGGCACTGGAATATTTCGTCTGTATCCATTCACCTCCACTAACAGGTGGATACACTGCCTGGATTTAACTAAGCAAACAGGTACAAGCCTCACCCGCTGCATGGGTGATTATCTTTCAGCTGAAAATAAGTTATTTAACTCCAGCTGATGCAATGAGCAGCTTCTCATTTCTTTAACAACCATGTCAAAGACACATCCTGTGGTCGTGGAAAAGGTGTTGGTCTGTTTAAGAAGGGTCAAATCATTGGCATCAAGCAGAGAAAACATTTAAGGAGATTGAAGAAACTACTAAAACTGGGTTAAGAACTGTCCAACACATTATTAAAAACTGGAAGGATAGTGGGGAACCATCGTCTTCAAGGAAGAAATGTGGTCAGAATAAAATCCTGAATGATGGTGATCGGTGAATCACTTAAATGTTTGGCCAAATCAGATCAAAGTAAAACAACAGTAGAACTCAGGGGGGTGTTTAATAGTGAAAGTAAGAGCATTTCCACACACACAATGTGAAGGGAACTCAAGGGATTGGGACTGAACAGCTGTGTAGCCTTAAGAAAACCACTAATCAGTAAGGCTAAGCAGAAAAAAGGCTTCAGTTTGCTAGGGAGCATAAAGATTGGACTGTGGAGGACTGGAAGAAGGTCATGTGGTCTGATGAGTCCAGATTGACCCTGTTCAAGAGTGATGGGAGCATCAGGGTAAGAAGAGAGGCAGGTGAAGTGATGCACCCATCATGCCTAGTGCCTACTGTCCACGCCTGTGGGGGCAGTGCTGTGATCTGGGACAAATCTGTGACATTGAAGAAGCTTATGAAACAATGACACAGAGAATGAGACTGTAATCAAAGCTGAAGGTGGTCCGATGAAATTTTAGAGTGTGTTCCAGGTAGAAGTATTGATGAAATGATCTGTCTGATCAGAATGAGCCGTCAGTTTATAGATTTATGGAGCATGAATGACTGGAATCTCAGAGTAAGTGAAGTCTGAAGGTGATTCTGCAGCTTTGTGTCGATCAGATCAAGCAGACGAAGGGAGGAATGAAGGCTGACAGACATCAGCAGTGCATCTGTCCCGTCTCCTCACCTGTTTGCCTTTGTGATTACACTCACACACAGCTATTAAATTACATTTGGACCTGTGTCCCCCCTCTCATTTACACGAGGAATCCCCCGCGCCTCCCCCTCACTCCCTCTCTCTCCAAAACAGTTTTGTGGAGGAGCGCGGTGCTGCTCACATTGTCTTAATCCTTCATCTCTGCCCTCCGGCCTCCCCGCTCAGCTGTCGGGATGGCCTTAGAAGGCCTGATGGCTGCGTGTGAGGGTATAACAGGAGGGAACACCATGAAGAGACGAGCCCTCTGCACTCGCGCATGGTAGGGTCTTATTTTAAGAAGGTCTCGGTGCGGGACGAGACACGGTATCCTTGGACAAAGGTCAGGGATGGAAGGAACGAGGAGCAGCTCGCAGCAGGAGAGGGCGAGCGCGAGGTGGAGAGGAGGGTGAGGAGGGTGGCGGGGGAGTCGGGGATTGGGTTGCACAATGGCATTGTTTGTTACGATGACAAACGAGAGCAATAGATTCAGAGTCGTATACAGTTTCTAAAAGAGAGAACACTAAATACTGCAGATACACGCTCGCCCTATTCATACACGCAGGAATGTCGTACCGCGGCGGCGTGCTGACAGCCTCTCACTCTCATTCTGGAGATCGATTGTGTCTTTGAAGAGAAGCAGGGCGAAGACAGACCGGAGAGAGTGAGCGTGGAGCCTATTTTTGGGAAAGGGTGAGAAAAGACCAGAGATGAAAAGCGGGTGAATGGAAATCACGGCAATGATGATAGAAAAGTTTAGAGGAGGGATGAAGCTCCCCTCTGCTCGGCTCCGTGCTCCGCTGGCCTGCAGCTAATCTGTGTCAATGTCAACATGGAGCCTTTTCCGAAACAGACCGGCGTTAGCAACCAGGAACCCCCCCCCTCCTGCCAGCTCACAGGCCAGCACACGTGTCCGACTATAGGTTCAGCTCGTCACATGGAGGGGAAGGACCGCTCGAATACGATGACATAAGCGGCAACAAAGTGAAATGTCATTTGATCCACTAATGGCCGTTGTAAATAGCTCTTTGTCGTGACTTTTTTATGTTTGTGTTTCATGCTGGACGGCAGTAAAAGACAGGACTCTCACCCAGAGCAACAGGTGCACAGCAAACTTAAAGACCTCCTGACCCGAACCAAGTGTCACAGACATAGAGGGAGTGGGTCAAAGGTGCACGATAACTCAAGAACACATAAAATGCGTTAACCTGTTGAGCCCCTTTTTCAAGCCTTCTGCTTGAAAATGACATACTCATATAGAAAAGAGTGAATCTCTGCAACCACAAGGTCTATTTGAATTATTTTGGTGTCATAATAAAGTAACACTTACGGCATTTTCACATTAGGCCCACTTGTTTTGAACCGTGATGCGGCGCGGCTCGCCATGGGTTCGCCCCCCTTCCCCTCCCACGCTGGCTTGCATTCACACTGGCAATATCGAACCATGCCCGGACCCACTTGTGTATTTACTCAGTCTGAGACAGCAGGGGGCACGTAACTGGTTACCAAACCTGCTACAGAGGAGAACAAAGAAGAGGCTACCATGATAACCATTTTCTACACCAAACAACCAATGTTTACGTTTCGCTCTCTTCTACATTTTCCTTCAAGTGTGTTTTTTTATCGTGCTTGAGACGGCATCAGCGACCTTCTGGACCCTTGTAAATCAACGTAATCCTTAACCAGAATCAACAAATCAACAAATTGAGTAAGCAAAAGATTCGACCGCGGGATTAACAGGAAGTAATGCATCAAAAGTAGATCGGTTCGGACCACTTTGTTTCACACCAGTGAAACTGCACCAAATGTAGGGAGATGGAGCAGATCGAAACTTCATGGAGGTCTCGGACTGGCTGATTTGGTGCGCACCAAAGTGCGGTGGTTGCATTCACATTGACACTAACGTATCAAACCCTGGGCCAAAACGTCCTTGGTGCACACTAAATGTGGTTGGTGTTAAAACGGCCTTAGGGATTTGTCCAGATGTGAATTATCAGTACATGTGTTACTGGGACAGAGTGATGAAGATAGAAGTCAGAATAATTTGAAAATGTCATCCTCTCCTAAAATAAACAAGTTTTTATTGTGAATATGTCTTTGGAATGATGCAGCTGCAGCTTTAGAACTCTATGAATGAATGTGAAAATATGTGAACATTACTTCTGCCAAGTTTGAGTCTGATAAAGTGATGCAGAGCAAAGTTAGAGAGGTTTTACTACAGAGTGGTCAGGCCCAATCTTGGCACAGTTTGGCTCCATTAGTCCCATTTGACATTTCTGATATACCAAACTTTAAATTTCATTTTTATGTCTCTTTTGGTGTTCATTACGCCCAATTACAACAGTTTTAACTTCTTCTGTTTATCCGTGGCAGTTTTTTACTGCTTTTGAAAATAAATATAAACTAGAAAAGCACTCGGAGAGCGCAGACCTCCACCAAGCAGCACAGTTCCCACAAAGAATCCTTTGAACAATTCCTGGATCCAGACGGTGATCCAGATCAACACCAAAATTGAATCAGTTCTTCCTTTTCCCATGCTGAACATTTCCTGAAAGTTTCATCAAAATCCATCCATTACTTTTTTAAGTTATTTTTGTTCACAGACAGACAGACAGACTCTCCCAAAAACATAACCTCCTTGACGGAGGGAAAAAAATATATAAAAATATATATTTTCAGGGTTTTTTTGTAAAAAATAAAGCAGAACTCTCTACATTCTCCCATTCAAAGAAATCCATACAAATCAACCCAAGCTTGAATCAAAGCCAAACAGATTTGGATATTTGATAATTCATATGCTTGGTGTTGATGTTGTGTTTGGTGTGTGTAAAAATGGCTTATATGGTTGTGTGGCTGAAAATTTCCTGTTTAATTTGATGTACAGCATGACTATATTTCTTTTCTTTTTTTTTAAATTATCTTTTTACTGAAATGTGTCATTGTATCACTTTTCAATGTATCTTAAAAATACATTTTTTTCGTTTTTTCCAACAAAAACAACAACAAAAAACTTAATTTGGATAAGTTATTTCGAAATAGGTTATTTAACATTAGAGTGACTGCATGGAAAAAAAAGTCCTTATCACTTCCAATGAGTTTACTTATATGAAACTATTATGCCAAATGTCACTTTAGGAATCAATCGGTCATTTAAATCATAAAACATATCTTTTTAGCAAGCGTCAATATCAACCAAAAGATAGGGACAAAAATGTAAAAAAAGAAAGAAAGAAAGAAAGATAAGAAATTAATTAATAAAAAAAACAGAAATAAACAATAATTAAATAATAAATATTGAAAAAGGATATGTATATATATATATATATATATATATATATATATATACACATATACATACATACATATATACACGTGCACACACGCATATAGATTTATTATGTGTGCTGCAGTGCAATACAAGACCATTGACCAGGTGAAAAATACGACAGAAACAACCATTACACTGTCAAAGAGACAAGACAGTTTATGTAGATATTCAATACAGCAAGACAGAACTAAACCAAGTCACACAGGGACTGTTGACAAGATGCATAATTATGTGTTGATGTGATGATGATGAATATGTGTGTCCATGTCAGAGTGTGATTGAATTTCCAAATCTGAGGAAGCAAAGTGCCTTGACAGTGAGAAGAAAAAGAATATATCAGGACAGAGATACGAACAAGAGGAACCAGGTCAATTAAGAAACTGTGGTAATTTATTACTGATTGTGAATTCATCAGGCTTGTGCTGTGAACCTGCAACTTTTAAATATACATATTTGTAATACATTTTATTTAAGAAAGCAAATCTCAGCTTGTTACAACACTGATAGGCACAGTCTTGGCAAGACAATTCACATTGTTTTGTACATTTAGGTACATCTGAAAAGATAAAAATGGAGGTAAGAATTGCAGAGTATCTGTAATTATAATATTAAAATGTAATTCTTTTTTTCCCTGAAAAGAGCAGCCATCAAACTGTACAACTCCTCTCTGAAGGGGAAGAGGAGTAACAGGTAAACAGAGGATGGAAGCAGCGGTAGCCAGCCTGTAGCAGTATTTATTTTCATTTATTTATTTATCTATTTATTATTATTACTATTTTCATTTTTAGTTATTTGTATTTATGTATATTTATTAATAGTTCAATTTAGATCTAATTTTTCTTTTTATGTATCTTTATCTGAAACATGTTTTTTTAACAAGTTTTTTCCAAAGGAGTTAATAAAGTAAGATCTAATCTAATCTAACCTTGAAGAATATAGCCATTCAAAAACAAGCAAATAAAGGGAGCTTTGTCTTCATAGAAGTGCAGGTAATAAAAGGAGCAAGCATGTATTAACTGTATATATGTGTATAAAACACCATAATAAATTAGAGTCAGCTTCCGGATTGCAAAATATCAGATACGATGAAATGATTTTAAAAGTCTAATTTTTCGAGTCCTCCTGTCAATAGAAAATACTTTCTTCACAATTTGTTCTTCAGTGACTATTTATGATGCTTCAGACTGTCAGAAATTCTTCAATTCAATGTCAATATTTGAAAGTGATTTATGGGACTCGCTGTGTGGAAGTGTTTGAGGAAAAGATGCCTAAGATAATAAGTAACATGTTCCAGTCTTGCTGGAGGATTTGCTTTCTTGTGTTTAAGAACTGAGCGATATGGCCTTACAATTAAATCCAAGATTTTTATACACAATACTTGATTTACGATCTTGATATATATATATATTTGTTTCGCTCTCAAAAAAGAAAAATGTGACTCAGACTTACTTTAATCATGTTTATGTTTTTAAAATGTAATGCAAAAATAAACAGAAGTACCCTGGTATAGTTAAAGTGTCATAAAATGTTTATCATGTAATCGACAGTCCTTTCTACATTAAGGAAATTTACATGAAACTCTCCAAACAGTTTTTTTTAATAACTCATATTTTATTGGGTTTTGTTTTTGTAACAGTTACAGTATCAGGGCATAGCAAAAATCCATCTCATTTATCCATTCTCCTCACGTCAATGTCTTTATTATCCAGTGAGACTGGTGGTGTCCTCTTCAGTCCTCCTGAAAACAGTCCATTTTTCCAACTTTTACACAAATTGTGATTCCTGTAATCTTAATTTGTGTGTGAGTTTCTCCATTACAAATATTTCTTCAACAGTGCACACCCACTGCTCCCCAGTTGGTGGTTCTACTTTGTACCACAATCTGGTGATTACTTTTTTACTTGCTGATAATAGTATTTTAACAAGATACTCATCCTTTTTTTGTATTATATCATGTGACAAATTCCCCAAATACAAGTCTTCAAACTGTTTTAGTCTCATTTATTAAACAAAAACAAGCGTAAACATATGCTTTTGCAGAACCTTACAAGACCTACCATTATGAAAAATGTACCTTAGTAGTAGTAGTGAAGTTTATTTCAGACAAAATAATAACAATAACAATAGCAGTAATAATATAGTAATAACAACGATGATAATGATGATAATAATAAATAAACAAAAAATAGAACACAGCAGTGGACAGACATGAAAAAAAGAAAATACTCTACAGAAGCAGAACGTGTAAAAAATAAAACAGTAAAACATATCAAGTAATTAAATAAATTATATATCCGAAAAGGAGTGCGTTGAAGTTAATCTTATTTATACCCACCCGCTTTACTTAATAATTAGCAATCAATTTACCAATTTTCTGCTCCTCTTTATTTTAAACACTCAAGAGGAAAACATCTCTATTTTAAATTTTAAGTCTTCTATTCAAAATAATTAGAATTAACTGATTTAACCAATATAGACTCAGCCCTGTTGTGTGTGTTGAGGCATTTTAGGGGCATCATCTTTTCTCAATTTTGATCATGTTTTCGTGTTGATAGAAAGTGAAGAGGATTGAAGGATTTACAGATAAAATAAAGTAAAATTTAGTCTTTTGTTGTTCCTGTGTTGCAACTTAAGGGCTTTGTCTTGATATGAGACATCAGCAGCATAAACCAGAAGATGTTTTTTTATCTAAATATTGTTTTTCTTCTCGTCTTTCTCAGGTGCTGGCCTGGTTCGAGGAGGGCGAGGAAACCGTCACAGCCTTCGTCGAGCCCTTCGTCATCCTCCTCATCCTCATTGCAAACGCTGTTGTGGGAGTCTGGCAGGTCAGTGAGCGGACAAACACTCTGAGAAGGAACAATGCAGCCACAAGGACACATACCTGCCTCTGAACGCAGTCTTTTACACACACCTAAATAGCCTCTTATACTTAGAAACAGTCACACACAATAAATCACACTCCCAGTGTCCTTTACACCGAGCACACACACTCCCCTCAGAGTTCAAGTGAAGCCGGTACGAGCCGCGGACGTCAGCGCGAGGTGAAAAGATGAAAGGTTAAGCTAACGGGGGAGGGGGGCGGCGGACTCTCACCCGTCCTGTCTTGAAGGCTCAAACTGCTGCGCTGCTTTGTCACAATCCGCTGTAAAAATACAGAGGGCTGATCGGGTTACCGCAGGCCCGGGGCGTGCTGGTGTGGCGGGGGGTTCATATCGTCCCTGCAGCAGTCATTTGGAAACTATGCACAAGGATTCACACATGAGGGGCGGCAGGGAGGGAGGGGGCGGCATAAGTCTGGCTTTACACTCTGAGGCGATGGAGGGCGGCCTTGGAGGAAACAAACGGCGAGGGAGCTGAACGTCAGGTGGAGCGACTTCTGCCATCAACCTGCTGCTCAGCGGGAGCACCAACGCGGTAGTTTGTGAGCTCGTCGCTCCTCCATTCAGTGAACTTCACAGTTCGGCTGCAGCCATATTTGTTTTCTGTTAAGTGCTTAGAGGGGTTAGCGCCTGTGTGTTTGTTTTTCTGTTTGTTTGTTAGCAAGGTTATGCAAAAACTACTCGATGGATTTACATGAATATTTAACAACAGGTATGGTTTTGTCCAAGGAAGAAGCCAGTCCCTTATTTTTGCTGATACGATCCAGATTGGCGTCACAAAAAAAAAACTAAAACGGCAAATCCCATTCATTTACGACAATATGAGAGTTGTAGCTCATTTGCAGACTGACCTCTAGTTTTTCAAGCCCATGTCACTACATTTCCCAGCTTCCCTTGCAATGCGAAGGGAGGAGTTCTCCACTGCACTCACAGCTACGAGTAACAGTACTGTGAGCCCATTTTCATTATAGAACAAACGTGGCAGCTCTGCTCATTGCAATTAGTAATGATAATAAAATAACATTTTATTTGAAAAGCATTTTCATTAAGAAAAATCTCAAAGTGCAACAGAAAACGTTAAAACGTTAAAAATCATATGGGTATAAAAACACCAATACAATAAAGTCAAGAAGAATAAAACTCCCTCCAGACATGCCTGTTACACTCAAAACAAGGCTGCTGATAATAATGATACAGAAAAGTCTGTCATAGCAGAAGTCTATGTGTGTAAAAGCCAAACCCTCAAACTCGACATAGAGTAAACACAGCAAAGCGCCGTGGTTTTCCTTCTGACTGGCGGCATCACCCACTGGTGCACTGCGGTGCACAAATCACCAACATCTGAACTAAGGCTGTCGCTATTCCAAAAAATCAAAGTCGAACGGTTTTCGGACATGCACCCAAATAATCGAAGATATTTGATTATTCCTCCCGATGAAAAGCCGGTGGCTGAGCGCGCACATTTGATGTGGAGGACGAGTGACTAAACTGTATTTCACAGTATATACAGCCTGTTCTTTGATTTTTAAGTTTGACATCTACGATGTAGAACCAAAACTACTCCCACACAGCCCTCCTCGGACGATTCGGAGCTGTTAGTGTCTGTTAATGTCCACTCAGAGTGGAAACTCATTGTTTACTGGAGTCAAGAGAGCACCGGTTGTGTCTGATGGTCAAGCTACACTCACAGCGCCCTCTGTTGGACAGAATGGTCCTCTGCTCCAGGCACCCTGATGTGCCGCCACACTCAATATTTTGCATTCAAATATGTATTTACAATTCGGTTACGGATGTTTAACCCTATATTCGATCGGTTATTTGAATATCGAATATAGAGTGACAGCCCTATTCTGAACAAGCAGCAGCAAATTGGTTCAGTCAACAAGTTACTAGGACCCACTGCTGACTAGGTCACTCTATTGATGATACTTAAATCAACAATAATCACACTTCATTCAGATTGATATTTTTCATTCCACAATATACGTTTAAAGTAAATATAGGACTATAATGTTGGGTGGAAATCACAATTTATGGGTGGAACTGAGCTGCTTGGCAGAGGTCTGCACTCTGAGTGCTTTTGTAGTTAAGTAATGCTAATTAGTAGCAAATTAATCCGATGGAGATTTAAGTGATGAACTGTGATGAGTCACACAGGCTCTGAGATTACCAAGTCCCACTGGTGGGTAGGTTTTTAAATTTCAGAGGGTCATGTGCCAAATGACGGGCATGATTAAGATTCAGTGAGAAAAAATAAATACAAAATTACAGTAAGATTTAGAAAGAAAGTTCAAATGTTTTATGAATCAAAAATGGAACTATATATACACATATATACATATTTTAAACACTTATATATCTACCAGGCTAAACAGTGCTGCGTTATTTCCGAACATTTCATTTCATCAGGGTACAAAACACCTGGAGCAGGCAAAGTTACACACACTGCCTGATTGGAGTTGGGAAACCTGTGGCCCGGGGGTCACTGTGTGTCCGTCCATGTCACTTGTATGCCAAAAGTATGGTAGTACTGTATTGTAGGTTTTAGATATTGTTCTCATGAAGTAAAAAAAAAAAACACAATTTGTCATGAAGATATGAAAATGACTTAGATTATTCTCTTCTGATAACTTGATTATGGTTCTTTGTAAAGAATTAGATATTATCGGCTTATTTTACTCTTTTTTTTGTAACCTAAAAACGTAGATATGTAACTTTTAAGTTAAAGATGTTAGAGCAGGCCTGAAAGATTTAGATAGATAGAGAGATAGATAGATAGATAGATAGAGAGAGAGATAGATAGATAGATAGAGAGAGAGAGAGAGAGAGAGATTTTATTGATCCCCGAAGGGAAATTCAAGATATCCCATTGTTGCTCGTACAAACAATCAAGTTAAAAATACATCATGAAAAATTTATCGTTTTTAGAATTTCAGACAACCCAATCATGTGATCCCCAAAGCTACTACTTATTACAGCACTCCTGACTGAGTCAGGATCTCTTGTGCCAACTATTTTACAAATACCATTTTGCAATTTTGCAGGTAATTTACGTTCATTTCTCACTTAACAGAACAGTTCAAAAGAGTCGAGTCGTTCACGTGTGGCGTGAAGTTCTGGTCAGCTGTTCAACAATACAGAGTCTCTGTTTTGGTGTAGAAGCTGGAGTATCCCTTAAATAATGAAAACAGATTATCATCAATATTAGATGATCAATAATGTGTTATGTGCTGTTAATAATTAATTTCCTTACTGTTGTCCTAACTATAAACATAGTGAATATTGCATTGAAGCTTGATTTGAAGAAAATCATGAATCAAATTGAAGCACAATATTTGCTAGAAAAATCTATATTAGATCTTTTCCTGAAATCATGCAGCCCTGTATAATAATGCCTAAGTCACACATTCCCGTTTCTCATAGCGACTGTGCACGACTGTACACGATTGAGGAGGCTGGTGTGATCGCTATGATATGGGATTAAATGACTGTCTCACCCCTGGACACACCCCGTAAATACACCGTCAATGGCGCTGCTACAGCGCTTCAGGCGCTGTATTAACCAGTTAGGTTAATACAGCGATATGAGGAGGATTCCATCCCGCTGACAGGACGTCAGCTCCGCTCGAGCTCAGTTCGCGTCACATAAGCCCCGACTGAGCCCCGTCGCTTGCGCCGTCTTAAACGGGACACAGTCGGGGCTCAAACGGATACATCCTTGTCAGTCCTCCTCATAAAGCTTTCAGGATTGAGCCACGATTGGGCCACGTTCAGCCCGACTGAGCTCCGTACATGCCACGCTGATACCGCTCGCATTAGGTCTGCATTAGGCTTCCACCCCGCTATACTGAGAACGGCGATTCTCCACGACAGTTTTGAACAGTTCAAAACTGTCGGGACCCTTCCACGTTCCCCGCCGTTCATCCACGACTATACAACGCTGATCCAGACCAAGTAGCGCATGCACCGCGACCAAATCACGCTTTATCAGGATTATGACAATCGTGCAGAATCGCCATGAGAAACGAGAGTGTGTGACTGGGGCTTAACACTAACCTATTAATCTAATTTGTTTTGTATACTCTGTTTATTTTATTATTTGAGCTGAGTGTTAATGCCCCATTCAGAGGTTAATGTTAATTCTTAAGCGGTGAGATGTTGTCTCAAGTGTTCATTCACAACACATCAGTGCTGTGAGGGGCAGGAGAACGCCGCTATGTGTCCACACACAGTTAGACATGCACACACACATAGCGCTGGCTTAGCTAATCTGTGATAGCCCTGTTACTAACGCCAAAGACAGCCCAGAGAGGGTATCACTTTGTCCTCCCAGTGCACCTTCATGGCAGTCATACTGAGGGCGCAACATGACCAGCAGCCTGTGAATGAACCTGTGTGGATAAATCTTTTTATATGGCTGCATAAACCCGAGCTCACACTGTTGGATGGTATATTGGATCATAAAATGCACACTCAGGTTGATGATTATTCTCATTCTTGCAATAAAAAAGCTCCAACAACAAAAACATAGAGGTTGAATTCAGAGGCTGGATCAGCTGAGGTGACACTAAGCAGACAGTCAGCTGTTTTTCAAAGAGGCCACAGCAGAGCTACAGAACATGAAGATAAGATAAAATTATCTTTTATGAGCCACGGAGGAAGAGTTTAAGTGTTCTGCAGCACAGGGCGAAGAGGAGACAACAATATAGAGTTAATGTATATCCTAACAGTAGCTTGTCCCTCTCACTGGTTGTTTACTCTAAAAAGAAGAAAATTTGATGTTTTTTTCATTCATTAAGATTATCAACATGAGCAGAAAGTTTAAATTGAGGTAATTAGCTTAATTTACAGTTGGTCTACAAATATGTCACCCCAGCCACTTTATACATCAAGTGATTCTGATTCTTAAAACTGTAGATGGATACCTTTTTGCTGTGTAAGTCTAAAGAGTGGACATATATACTTATGCTATATTATTTGCTTATGCCATGATTATTACTGTATGGTTGCTATTATTTAGGAATATTCCTTTTTTGTCATTTGTCTGTTTAATGTATTATTAATTCATTTATGTTATTTTATTTTTTATTTTTATTTTTTGGTGTGTGTGTTTTCTGTTTTGTCCAGGTTTAACTTATCCTCTTTAAAGGGACTGTGAGGAGTTTCTAAGTAATTGCAAAAAAGTCTTCCTTTTAGATATATGCCTGATGGAAATACACACTTTAAGATGAGTTTTATAGCATCAAAATAGGTTATCTATAAATGCTATTCCTTAGCCTTCTGGTCGGGTCGGACAGGGCTGGACTGGCCTGGATACTCAACTTCAGGAACAAGACAATTAAAACTAGAGCAACTTTATATTATTCAGACACGTCTTAGAGCACCGGGCTGTAAGTAGAGATATATAGCCGGCTACAAAACTACCATACTAAGTTTTTCAAAAAGTGCTTGTTGTCACACATCAAAAACTACCGCTACGTAACTAGAAAGAGATACATTACCTCGTGGCTTTGCATCCTGTAAGTTGTTGAAAAAAGAAGTTGTAAAGCAATGCAGAGTTCTGAGGAAGGTCCGAGCTGCATTCATTAGCATCACAACAAACACACGCTTTGGCTTCGGTAACTTCTTTTGGTGCATTCCAGTTGTAGTCAGAAGTAGGAATTTCCGAGTTCCAAGTAGGAAACTGCAACTGGAACATCCCTCGAAGTCGGAATTTCCTACTGGGAACTCTGTGAAATTGCCACCCCTGAGTTGACAATTGAAGATGGATGCCCCCAGTGTGAACAGTTATGTAGCTCCTGTAATAATCAATTTATTTGCACTTCTGACTGGGGTGTGTTGCTCTAGATCAGCTGTATACATAGTATTTTTAGACTTATATTTACAAAAATGCTGCCATAGTGACAATCACATTCTTCATACAATAACACAGGGCGTGCTAACAACAGCTAACAATAGCCTGGTAGATTGGCATGTTTTTTTTCATCTTCAACTGGAACGCCAATAAGTCAGAGATGATGTCACTCCCAGTTCCGAGGTTACTGGAACACAGCATTACGACAGTCGCCGCGCATGCTCATGGGTAGCAGAGTCTTTTTGTCGCCGGTAATAGATTCTCCTCATAGCACCTTTAAAGGATAACTTCGGTTCCTGCAGCTTTTACATTGTTTATAGAATGAAGAACAACAATATACTCACCCAGAAGGCTTTCCTGATGCAAACGGTGCTTCGGGAGATATTTAGATCCAAAATCGAGCAGCGGACACCGATATAATGGTAGCCTGTAGGGCATGGATCGCCGCTCCTAAAAACTGCATTAGTCGTCCAAAAACTCATGTTTTTCACCAATATTCCATCATGATTCGCACCGAATGGACGGCCATTGCAGCCTGTGTCTCTCCACACAGCGCTGTGTGGCTGAACCAACGAGTTTGTTTACATGCTCTTGGCGCATGAAAAGCGGCTCATTGTTTCAGGGCAGCTACAAATCGACTTTCTTCTTCCAGTTTTGTGCAAAATGGACGAATATCTATGGGATGAAGATGTTGTGGAGGAGGACTTTGAATATGATGGACGTCCTTACAGTTTGGAGCCAGATTATACAGATAAGGAGCTGATAGAAATGAGGAAGTGATCTCAACGCTCCAGAGAGTACTGCGCATGCGCGAAGGGCATGCAAACAGACTCGTCTGTTTAGAGGTTAGTTCAGCCACACAGCGCTGTGTGGAGAGACACAGGCTACAATGGCCGTCCATTCGGCGCGAATCATGATGGAATATTGGTGAAAAACATGAGTTTTTGGACGATTAATGCAGGTTTTAGGAGCGGCGATCCATGCCCTACAGGCTACCATTATATCGGTGTCCGCTGCTCGATTTTGGATCTAAATATCTCCCGAAGCACCGTTTGCATCAGGAAAGCCTTCTGGGTGAGTATATTGTTGTTCTTCATTCTATAAACAATGTAAAAGCTGCAGGAACCGAAGTTATCCTTTAAGACTGTATATAGTTATGTACTGAAAAGACTTTTAAAAATACAAAGACAAACAAGAAAGACCTTCTACGAGAAGACATGTCAAACACAAAGACTGAGGAAGAGTGCCATGTTTGATTAAAGGTGCTGCATTGGAGGGAAAATAGACTCATTGTGTATCAGTTACATACAGAAGATATGTTAAAATACCTCGAAAAAAAAAGTTTAATCGCCCAAAAACAACTGTAGATGAATTAAAATAACATTAACCTTTTGTGTTGCTGTCACAGGAGCGTAATGCAGAGAGTGCCATTGAGGCTCTGAAGGAGTACGAGCCTGAGATGGGGAAAGTTTACCGGGCGGACAGGAAGAGTGTGCAGAGGATCAAGGCCAGAGAGATTGTTCCCGGTGATGTGGTGGAAGTTTCTGGTAAGACTGATCAAACTTTGAGGTTTCCTGTCACTGTTTCACACATTCAGTTTTCACACTGGCAGCTCAGTGCCACCTAGGAAGAGGATTTCCACTCTAGCCAAAGGAAGATCAAAACTGTGGCCTGCAGATTATCTCCTTTTTAATAAAACACTCAAAATTCAACAGCAGCAGTGATGTGGAGTTGGTTTGCAGAGCTATGGTTCTGATTGGACAGGGGCAGACGGGAAGTATTTATGTCAACAAAGAAAAACTCAGAGAGGGAAACCTCCTCCAAATTGGGTGCTACAACTTTCAAAAGACCGGAATTAATTTAAAGTGGAATGAACATACACATGATGGAGGAATTATTTAATTCAGATTTTTTTTTTTTTTTTTTTTAAATGTCTGTTTTTGGGCATTTTGTGCCTTTATTTGTAGGAGAGAGACAGTGGAGAGGTTTGTGAAAGGGGGTGAGAGAGTAGGGGAAGACACTCTGCAAACTGGTCACAGGTGGGATTCGAACCTGGACCGGCAGAAGCACATACATGGGTGCCTGGTTGCTAACCACTCCGCCAAACCAGCACCCCTATTTAATTCAGATTTATATTCAGAATAAACCAGCCACTTATTTTGGAGTTACATTTTATTCCTTTGTTAAATAAGATAAATACAAATTAATTCAGATTTAAAATTGGAATAAACCAGCCACTTATTTTGGAGTTACTTTTTATTCACTTATTAAATAAAATAAATACAATTCAATTCAGATGTTAAATAGGAATAAACCAGCCACTTATTTTGGAATTACATTTTATTGATTCATTAAATAAAATAAATGCAATTTAATTCCGATTTAATATCAGAATAAAACAGCCACTTATTTTGGAACAGTGTTTTATTCTGAATTAAAAAAACTTTAAGTATAAATTACAGTTTTGAAGTATGACTTGGCACCCTAAATATAATTTAATCAGATTTAAAATCGGGATAAACCAGCCACTTTTTTTGGAATTACGTTTTATTCATTTAATAAATTAAATACAATTTAATTCAGATTTTAAAATCGGAATAAACCAGCCTCTTATTTTGGAGTTACTTTTTATTCAGAATTATTATTTTCAATAGGAATTAGCTGTTTACATGGTCATTTTCAATCATTTCAAAGAGGATTTTAGTTTTATTTGGAATTAAAGGGAATTAAAGTTTTACTTTAAACGTGATAATTATGAGAGCAAATGGGTGTGATTGGCTAAGTGTGGCCTGTGCTGTAAAGCAGCTCTGAATAGTCAGAGAGAAGAAAAGTGCTATCCAAGCTCAAGGCCATTTACCATTTTACCATTTATCTATACAGCATAACCTGATAACTATATTTGACAAACTGATAAGGAGAGAAGCTGGATGACATAGGAAGCTAACTGCTAGCCACATGTTTTCTTCTATGTTTGTTTAAACTAAAGTCCCATTTGATAACATGAGATTGCAAGCTATCATTATAGAGGTCTACCATCAGGATCTGTACAGGATCCACCATCATTTGTCTTCTCACAGTTTTGAAGTATGATTTAGCACACCCTAAACACAATTCAGTCACATATTTTCAGAGTAAAATGATGCCAGACTGCACTGTTCCTAAGAGATGCTTCTAAAGCTGTTTATTTATTCCACAGCATTTATTCCAAATTCTTCATTTACATCCAGGTTTTCGGACATTTTGGCACCAAGCAGCAAAGCTACAGTAGTCAGGAGCAGCAGGGGGCGGTGTTACACTCACGGATTGTGGGCCTGTTTGAGTAAAATATGTTGATAGGTAGTTTAACAGACTTGTTAATCTACGACTGACTGTTTAGTTCACGTAAACTGTTTTCCCGTCATTCACATCCCTGTTTCTGCTGGGTCAAAGATCAACACATCAAGTCCTAAACAGGAAGCTGTGGGGGGCCTGATTAGCCTCACTGATCTACAGACTTTATCAGCTGAAAACACAGTTGCCATGTTGAACTCCTCGTTTCTGATCAACACATGAAAACAGAAGCCTTTCTCACGAGAATCCTCGCCGTTCGCCCGCCCAGCCTGATCTCTGTGCGACCCCCAAGATCAGGCTCCTAAAGATCCTTAAGCTTCTCCGCACGTGCGCTACACTCCTGTCGTCCTTGAGAATGAACACGGGCCCTTTTAAGGCAGCGACAGAAACAAGGGGTGGAGGGGAACCGAAGGAACTCTGCTACTGGAAGAAAAAAAACAAGCTTGAGTATAAATAAACTTAATATCGCCTCGCTCCTCTCCCTCTGTCTGCTCTACACCTGTTCTTTTCACTTCATGATCTCCCCAAGGTCTCCCTCTCCCTCTGTGTCTGACTGTGGTTTCAGTTTTCAACAACAACACCATCCACGCAGAGTGCTAAAACCAGTCAATCAACCCCACACCCCCCTCCATCCGCCCTGCTGCTGCTGTAATGATGCAGTCGGACTGATATGAAGCTGCTTTAAGACGACTGTAATCCTACACAGAGAGAGAGTGCTGCTTTAATCACAGAGATAATGTTATATGACCAATAAATCAAACAGGGACACAGATAAAGAGCAATAATCACTCTATATAAAGAACGTGTTAGCATGTCTCAGAATTAAAGTTTCTGTTGGAGCAGTGCTTCTCAGCTAGTGGTTTGGACCTGAAAGTGGGTCATGAATGTTTGCCAAAGGAAAATGTGACAAAACACGTATGATTTCCATAATTTTTTTTATTGATTTATTTTTTATTATTTTATTTTATTTGCACCATAAATTAGAAACAATTACATTGGCATAGAAATAAAAAAATGCAAGATAGTACTGGAGAGGTGAAAAAACCCAAAGCGGGCTTGTCCAAGATACCTCTCCAAATAGAGTTAATAATAAAAATATAAGAAGAAAAAGAAATAAAATTTAATGAAATTTTACTTGGGTTTTGCTGAGATAATAATCAACCAATCAAACTTTATTTATGTAGCACTTTTCATTCAAAAAATGTAGCAGAAAGTGCTTTACAGACAGATGAATTAAAATGAAGGACTTATGACCCAAACCCACTCCACTCAGCCCGTGAACCCACCTACACCGCAATCCATACACAGTGTTGATAAAAAGCATCCTAAAAAAAAACAATAGACAGTAATGAAGCACACAGCTGCACCCAGTACGTACTGAGGAAACACCATCCTAAAGGTTTAAAAATGAGAAAACACTTGAGGTTAGGTTAGAGTGCAAAATTAAATATATCATAAAATAAAAAGAATTAAGAAAAAAAATAATAATAATAAATTGAAATGAAGTAAAAATGAAAAAAAGAAAAAACTAAAGAGTAAAATAAGGAAAGATAGAAAAGATAAAAATCAAAGTAAGATAAGATGAAATAATAATTAAAGTGGGCTGTATTTAGAATAAATAAAAATGCTTAAAGGTAATTCAGGTAAAAGCTCGACTGAAAAGGTAGGTTTTGAGTTTGTATTTAAAGTAAGTACATATGATTGTCTTGATGAGATCTTGATATGTTTATCATGTTCTATTGAAATTACAAAGATACATTTCTCAAACTGATGAGTGATTTTAGGGGTGCCTCACAGTTAGAAGGTCTCCGGTTCGGACACAGGGCCTTTCTGTGTGAAGTTTCCTGTGCATGCGTGGGTGCTCTCTGGGCACTCTTGCTTCCTCCCACAGACCAAAATCATTAGGTTAATTGGTGGCTCTTAATTGCCCTTAGGTATGAGTGTGAGCGTGAATGGTTGTATGTCTCTCTATGTGGCCCGTATTGTGCAATATAGCTCGCCTGCTGCATTTGTTTTTAAAGGTCTCTTTTTGCCCCATAGTCCCCCTCGTAAACAGCACATTAACCTTTTCAGACCCTTTTTTAAGCCTTCTGCTCGAAAATGACACACTCATAAAGAAAAGAGTGTATCTCTGCAACCACAAGGTCTGTTTGAATTATTCTGGTGTCATAATCAAAGTAACACTTGAGAGATTTGTCCAGAAGTGAATTATCAGTATATGTGTTACTGGGACAGAGTAAATGAAGATAGAAGTCAGAATCATTTGAAAGTTTCATCCTCGCCTAAAATTAAAAAAAAATCTTTATTGTGAATATCTCTTTGAAATGATGCTGGAGTGGATGTAGAACTCTAAAAATTAATAATAAAACATTTTTTACATCTCTGCGAAGCACTATTGTCCTTTTCTAGTTAAATAAGTAATCTATTTACTGTTAAACACTATTTAACTCTGGTACAGTTCTTCTGTTGTCACAAGGGCATACATATAATGGCTTGAACCAGCAGCATGAATGGGACTTCAGCTCAGTCACATGTTTTTGTTCTATCTGCAGTCCAACCTGCAGAATTTTTAATTAAACAGTGTTAAGTGGTTTGGAAATGTTTGCTGCCCTTTCTCATTATGGATGGGGTCGTGACTCCTGAGGCTACACCAGTAAAAAATCGCTCTCAGAGTGCCGGAAGCGTTGTTTGCATGTGTGAAAATAAATGTGTGCTATTTATTTTTCTATTCTTAGCAGAAGTGTAGAGGTCAATGAACCAAATACTAGCTTTTTATTTAAGTTAAATTTCTTTTTTTTTACTCCAGTTGGTGACAAAGTGCCGGCTGACATCAGGATCATCTCCATCAAATCTACAACCCTGCGTGTGGACCAGTCCATCCTCACCGGTAGGTTTGATAGAAGAACAGATGTGTTTTTTAACATCTGCCTCACACCTGGACCCCCTCCTTACCTGTTTGTCCTCCTACAGGTGAGTCCGTCAGTGTGATCAAGCACACCGATGCCGTCCCCGACCCCCGAGCTGTCAACCAGGACAAGAAGAACATGCTCTTCTCTGTGAGGCTTTTCTCTTGAATTATCACCTTTTTGTTTCATCACATAGACAGGCAGCCTGAAGCTTACTATCTGGCTCCAGAACATCATCAAATTCTAAAAATTAGGAGGCAGGAAACTGTTTTGTTTTGAGGACGTCCCCATTACTCAGCCAGTCTGTGTTACTATAAACTATTTAACTATGAATGCATGTTCAAGTGACTTGAAATTTGGCTGAAACTTGGTTGGAGGAGGGAAATTATAATGGCAGCATCTGCAGTCAGATCTAAATATTGATATTATTAAACTGTTGTTAAACTCTGGCCCCTCTGATTTCAACACACGGGATTAAATTCCATCTTAAAGGAATATTTCACCCAAAGAATGATATGCCTTAATTTTCTACTCACCCTCATGCTGAGCAACACTCTGGAGCACTTTTTTGATGTCTCAAATGCAGCTGGAGGTCCGGGGGGATTTTCGCTGTCAACAAACGTCCATCTAACAGGGGACGACGGAGCCCGAAGAAAAAGTTCCATAAAAGTCCACAAAAACGTGCCTATTTTCCTTCATACTGCTCGTCCGCTGTAATCCAAGTGTCCTGAGCGGGTAACGTCCATAATTAATTTGAAACAAGGTCATTTAGTACATTTTTCGAGCCTAAACAGTGCTATAGCGTACTTCCGCAGTGCACGTCTATGCGCGCTCCCTGCACTATGTAAGCCGTCTGGATTGGTCTGCCGCGGCTGAGGGTGAGTAGAAAATTAAGGCATATCATTCTTTGGGTGAAATATTCCTTTAAAGCGATGAAGATATATGATAAATGCAGTTTTTTTAAAGATCTTTGTTATGCAAACTAGTTGTTCCTTTATGATTGAGTATCGATAATATTGTTAATAAGTAACAACCTGGTTGAACAAATACAGTCCCAAGCAAAATCTTAACAACCAATTGAAAATGTGCAAGAATTTGCATTTTGCATCGTTGGATCTTAAGAACATTCTGGGTAGAGCTTAAAAGTGCAAAACAATAAATAATAAAAGAAAAAGAAAATGGGAGAGACAAAAATTTTGTACAGGTACATTGTAATAATGTAGTTAAAGCCCCTGACATAGATTGTTTTTTCACCTAAATATTTCTGTCAGAGCTGCTTCAGAACTTTTTCTCTTCCAACTTGTTTCATAAAGTGTTTGCACTGAGCATTGTACAAGAAGAAATGTTACAATGTTTTGCGTTTCGGCCGTTTTCATTCACCAAATACCCAATGTTATTCAGCTTGTTTTAGCTATTCTTTGGTTACCTTTGAGCAACAGCCTAATAAATCATTCAATAACCTTTTAACTAAGGCTGGGTGATAAATTGATTAAATCCATTAATTCTAATTATTTTCTGCAGAAGATTTAAAAATTAAAAATCGAGATTTTTTTTCATTCACTTACTTTAATTGTAAGTAGTTGCAAAGTTTGAAAAATATTAATACTGAAACTTTACAGTTTTCATGATTTCCCTGTCAGGTTTTGCCCTTTTATAGGCTTGTATTTATTTATTTTTAAATTAGATTAAATCTTGATCAGAGAGAAACATGTTAACAAGCTGTAAAAAAATCCTCACATTTCATAGTTGGAGTTTTTTTGGCTTTGAGAGGAAAAAAATCGATTAAAATCGTAATTAGACTTTTGTGGGAAAAACATCTGGGAATTCATTTTTTAGGCCATATCGCCCAGCCCTACTTTTAACTTTGGTGATGATGACTTGAGGCTTAGGCTTGACCGTGTTAACACAACTAAATTCAGCACATTTTACTTCTTGAAATTTTAACATGTTTATACAGGGTGTCCATACAGTCTCTTTATAATTTAAGACATTTATCACAAAGGTATTTGATGAGATATCTTAACCCTTTAACTACCAGCTCAACTGTTTGGCAGAGGTCAAAAATAAACACAGGGATATTTTATGTTATATTTAACAGAACAAATCAAATCACTGTTTGATTCCCTTAACATTTCAGGGAATAGAGAAAAATACAAACAAACCAAAAAAACAGATATTTTAATGGTGTGGGATTCAAAGGTTTAAAAGTTAAAAGCTGATTACCTGATGACTTTGAATGCACAAATATTTGGGACAAAATCAGTTAGAAAAGGCATAAATGTTTGCAAATAAAATAGCAAAAAAATGACTTAAAATAGATGATACTTAGTTTTACAAACACACCAAACAAAGTTTTTTTTTTGATGAATACTATATAATGTCATTGAAGTTAAGTATTTAAAATAATAATGAGGGTGATAATCCGTGTATGGTTCGTTCTTTCGTTATTCTGTTTCAAAACAAAATCAAAAAAACGAAAAAACGGACTTGTTTTTTTGTTTCTCTGTTTTAAAACCAAAACAGAAAAACGGAATAACAGAAAAACAGAAAAACGACGTTTTTCTGTTCTGGTTTTAAAAATGGAAAAACGAAAAATAAAAAAAATAAAAAGATTTTGTTCATATTCTTTCTTTTCGTGAATTTTGGCTATTGCAGTATTGAGGAAAATTAATGAAGGCGGCTTTTAACAGCTTTATATAAAAATAAGACAAATAACTCACACTGAAGGTTTATACAGACATGTTCCTGAGCTTTTTTAAAACAGGTCGCTGACGATCCACTGCACTCCATCTCGTCTGCGCGCATTTGCGCACTCCCGTGAGTGTATGAGACAGCATCAGTCAGTGCACAGTCTGCTGCTGTCTGATCTGCTCACAGATAAACCAAGAAACACCAGAACAGATGATGAAAATAAGCTTTCTTCCTCTCGCTTTTCACCTGTTCGTGCTATGACTCATTTCATGTGTAACGGCTTTGCGCCTTCCTCTTCCGCAGGGCTCTCTCATCAGTAAAGAGGTATTTAGAATTCTCAGAAATAAAATAGCCCTTACCCATAATTACTTCAGTGTCGGCTCACTTAATGTGACATCAGGTGTAAAAACACCAGATTGTGCAATGGGAACTTCTCCAACATTGCGCAGCATGTTTTTGGTTTCTTCGTGTTATTTAGACCCTCTTCACGTCAGCCTTGAAACTCTTTCACCACCACAGAAGCACTTTGGTTAATCACATGTGCACTGATTACTTTCATAACTTAAAAAAAAAAACTCATCCATGTTTAAAATCAAAATATCCCACAAAGAATTTAAACAAAATCTTATATGTTTATTTTTCGTTTTTCCATTTTTAAAACCAGAACAGGAAAACGTCGTTTTTCTGTTTTCTGTTATTCCGTTTTTCTGTTTTGGTTTTAAAACAGAAAAACAAAAAAACAAGACCGTTTTTTCGTTTTTTTGATTTTGTTTTGAAACAGAATAACGAAAGAACGAACCATACACGGATTGGTGATAATAGTCAAAGCTTTTACGTTTTTAAATCTTTAAATCCCACACAAAGGAAATATCAATTCTTTTGGTTTGGTTGCAGTTTTTTCTGTATCATAAAATTTTGACAAAAACAAACAATGCATGTGGGCTGTCAGTAAACTCATATTGTCCTGCTTAACACTCATCGAAAATCTAAATAAAACCCATTATACAGAATTATTACAAAATAAGACTACCAGAACTGTGGTCCTCACTCTACCAGTTAACCTGATTTTGGGAATGCTTGCATGCTCTCCAACAAAAACGTAAGAAAAATTGAGCTGTTTTTCAAAATCCTCGCCTGACCATAATGTTAAAAAACCTAATTTTGCTCTGCATCACTCTATAACAATAGCCCTTTGCAGAGATGATGTAAAATAATTTTATTATTCATTTTTAGAGTTTTACAGCCACTCTAGTATCATTTCCAAGAGATATTCACAGTTCACAAATTCACAAAAATAATTTTTATTTTAGGGAAAGATAAAATTTTCTAATTGTTCTGCTTTCTCTCTTCATTTACTCTGCCCCAGAAACACATATACAGATAATTCAACATCTGGACAAATCTCTCAAGTGTTACTTTTAACACCAGACTAATTCAAATAGACCTTGTGGTTGCAGAGATACGCTTTTCTTTATTTGTGTCATTTTTGAACAGAAGGCTTAAAAAAGGGGCTGAACAGGTTAAAATTTAAACATGTAACTCTGATAATGTGAAACGATTAGGGCTGGGATGATACATTTTTCTTCTGATTTGATTTTTTACAATTTTTTAAGTGCTGATTTAATTTAAATTGCGATTCTACAATATTGACAACTTTTGCAATCTTTAGTTAGCTCTTTTAACACCAGTGAAAAAGATGAACAACGATGATGCCTACAGGCTGTATCAGGAAAAATACACATCACATGTGAGTCTGTTTTTAGGATTTGTTCAGCAATATATTTTAACCAGCAGTTTATACTCTCTGTTCAAAAGCCTGGACTGCATTTAAAAGTGGCCTATTAACACAGACTAAAATGGAGCATTTAAATTTGGCAAAACATCAATTTTTGAACAAAAAAATCAATTTAAAAATCGCCAAACAAAAAATCCCAATACTTATGTGACTCAATTTTTCTCCCACCCTTAGAAACGCCAGTTAAGTTGAAAATTTAGCGAACGTGTTACTTTAGAAAGTTTAGGTTTCTGAATATAACCCATCTATCCCTGTTTACTCAACTATGATCAGGGCACCAACATCGCTGCAGGAAAAGCCACCGGTGTCGCCATCGCGACAGGAGTCTCCACTGAGATCGGTAAGATCCGCGACCAGATGGCTGCAACGGAGCAGGAGAAGACACCTCTGCAGCAGAAACTGGACGAGTTTGGAGAGCAGCTCTCCAAGGTCAGTAAAACCGTGTCGTTACAGAATGTTAAAAAATACAAAACCTGATTTATTAAGTGCTTGAGGCAGCGTTATGTGTGATATAATGCTGCAGCCTATGCCTCATACCCCTGTGGCTGCCTGTGCTGCAGGTCATCTCCCTCATCTGTGTGGCTGTGTGGATCATCAACATTGGACATTTCAACGACCCCGTGCACGGAGGCTCCTGGTTCCGTGGTGCCATCTACTATTTTAAGATCGCTGTGGCTCTGGCTGTGGCTGCCATCCCTGAAGGTAAAACCCCAGGATCAACTTTCATTTGTTTGCCCAACGAGATTATCATAACTAATGTTGTAGCTCATCGATATATGCTGCTGCTAATATCCATACAAACTAACCGACACACAACAATGAAACTTCTTTGAAAAGGAAAGACACAGATTTCACATGTTAGGTCTGTTATCAGGGCTTTGGAGGCACAACTGCAGGTGAAAATTAAGCAAAGTATTGTTTGAAATGAAAGATTGCCCGGAGAAAGACAATTAATTTAGCTATTTTTAGCTGTTTATCATTTATTTTAGCTGCTTTATGATTTAGTTCAACTGTTTTTATAAGCACTTTCTGTAGTTATATGAATGGTACTCTGATTGGATGGCATCTTATTTTATATTTGATCTTCATCAGGATGTTTGGTATAATTATATCCAAAAAGATAAATAGATTTACTGTCTGATGTTCACTTAAAAAGTCTAACAATCCCCTGAGTTGACAAGTAGCAGCTCCGAGCGATGCCCACAACTCTTCATCTCTTTAAGCCTGAGGCAGCAATATGTGAAAGAGAGTTGTATGAAAATGTTGCCCATGAAAAAAAACATCTATGGAGACTATAACTGTATTCATATCAGGCTATAAATGTTAGGGCCCTTTTTTGAGGCTGATACTGATATTTGGCGTAAAAAAATTCCAATGACCGATTAATCGGCCAATTAATTGAAAAAAATATACATGAAATAAAGCTGAAAAAAAATTGGATCCAAAAACACAACAATGAATATATGAATTACAGGCAGAACATTTTATGGCTTTATAATACTTTGTCCTTTAGTATTTGTTAAACTTTACAACAGAGAGGAGGGGATTTAAAGTACAATTACGTGCAAACAAACATTAAACATCTGGGAAATTAATGATGTAACATGTAAAAAGAGTCACTCTTTGTCTTGCACTTCTTGTTGATGGAAATTAGATTTAGGTTTTAAGTTAGCTTTTTTTTCCAACTTTTTTTAAAAATCTATTTAGTTTTTTACATGTAAATAGAAAATGAGATCATCATGGGTGTTACAGTTAAAATCAAAGTATTCTTTTACAGATATATTATGGCATAATGTAGCATTATTCATGGTGTGTATGCAATCCATTTTTTCCAATGTTTAGTCCTATGTTGGAGGGTCTAGTTGCAGCAATTTCCTCGTTACAGCTTTCCTACAGCTTGCCAAGGGTATCTTCCATAAATATTTATCCTTCTGTGGGATTGTTTCTGGTATTTTTCAAAGATACAAGGTTACAAAATAGAACAATTCTAAAATAGTTATGAACAGGTTGCTGTGAGAGAAAAGCAACAAAAACACTTAAGTAACATTCTTTTTATAAACATGTTTTATTTTTCTTTTCTGCAGCTTTCAAGTACAAAATAAAATAACCTTTTTTAAATGTAAATATATAGGTTATTTATAAACTCTTTAATGATAATAATATGTTTGATTTATTTTCAACTTTTATGAGACTCAAGGTCACCTCACCTCAGCACAAAAGATAAAAAGTGTATTAAAATGAGCATAAAAACAGGTAAAAAACAAACAAACAAACACATCTGCAGTTATATGGCAAAACTCTGGCCGATGTGGAATACTTTGGAAAGGGCTATTTGTTTATTTTGTTCATTAGATTTTGCACAATTAAAGATACATAATATCAAACTGGAAGTATTCAGAAAACAAAGAACTGTGTCAGGAGAGGTCAAGAAGCCATCAGGCTTATGCAAAGGAGCTCATCTTTCTATAAGAAAAAGCAAAGAACGGTCAAGATTTCAGTAAGAACACAAAGTAATACATGCATACATGTGTTCAACCATGTATGAAGAAATAAAAAGAAATAATAATCAACAACAAAACAAACAAAAACAGGTTTAACAAAGAAACAAAAATATAGAGACCAAAGAAGAGTTGACAAAATTAGAACAAAATTTAAGACATAAGAAGAACAATAAAGTAAAACTAAGCTTCATGAATTAAATGTAAAGACAGTTTCCTTTTAAAAACGTGTAATTATGATACATGATACATGTCTTTTATCATTCCATATTTTAATACCATGATGTCTGATGGAGAACTGACCGTGCTTAGTTCTATAAAAGGTGAAGATGACAAGATGACTAACCTGTCTGGTATTAAATGAGTGAATCTGTGAGTTTAATTTGAAGAAATCTCTAAATGATGATGGTAAAGAAGATCGGCTGATGTATCGGTCAGGCCCTTGTGATCGTGTTTATTTCTGCTGTGAAGTTGGATATGTTAACATGGGGCTCTATGGAGATCGACTCACTGTAAGAGCCTGTCTCTAGTGGCCATATAAAGAACTGCAGTTTGTGTCTCGGGGGCATCGTTGTAATTTCTCAGCCTCTGTTGTTGCTGCTCGGCTGAAGCTGATCTGAGACAACAATGTGATGATGCCGAATAAGCAGCATCGTCAGCAGACATGGACGCCTTCATAATGTCACCACGCTGGACCTGCTCCAGACCTCCACACCTTCATCAGCAGATGTTTTGCCAAGAATCCGAGCACCGATCTGTCTGAGTGGCGTCCAGCAGGAATACCTCGGAGAACACAAGGTCTGGGCGTGATCCAGCTGATGTGTGAAGGACTGTCAGGGGGACACCATTTTTGTCAGGCTGCCCGGTGGCAGCGAGTCCCTGAAGAGCAGCTGGTTAAAACAGACAGCACAGTATTCGGTTGTGTCACCTCCACCAAGAGACGACAACGCTGATGCACCAGAGCTGAACCTCAGGGGGTTGAGGAGTCTGTGCAAGAGCAAGAAATCAGCTTAATAATAACACAGTTTAAAAATCAACAAATTATAAAGTCTGTTAGTCACGATCTCAGTGACATTTCAGATGATTATTAAGGTTCCAACAGATTATTATCCTGTTATCCTCAAATATTACTAACACATTTTACCCTGAAGGTCAGTCTGACGCAAAGGATATTTACCTCCAGAAAATGATTTACATAAACCTGTTGACCAAGTTTTTACATCAGGCACTTTTATTTGTTGAGCACATAAATAACTCCATAATAATAAAACCTATCAGTGAGTTGACCTGTCCTCTAGCGCCACCATCAGGGCAAACTTTCACATTTGAATAAGTGTATGTTGACAAGTTTTTATGCAAATCTTCTCAAATTTACTGACAACATTAAAGTTCGGGTCTACGACCTAAAAAACAGTTTGGCTGTTGAGACAGATTTGAAAAACGCAGCCTGCCCCCCCCTCACTCACCCCTCCCCTCCGTGTTCCAAGATCCCGCCCCCCAGCTCGTGTCGCCTCCTAACAACACGCCCCCTCTGATAGAGCAAGAAGGCGGACGGCAGAAAATATTCATTGGCGTCGATGAGTAATGAGATTTCTCATAGCTGGAAGTAACAAACACGACAGTCATCCCCCTTGTAACACACAGCCATTTCAATTGGACCGGCGGCGAAGCGGGTCTAGCGTCACCACTGTTAGCCGATCAGAGCAGAGCTGAATGTAGGCGAGGATTTACGTTTCTCGGCGTGTCTTCACCAGCTCAGTTTACAATGCTGACGATGCGTGGCTAACTTATGCTAAAATCTATTGACAGAGCCTACCCGCTTCGACCAACAACGTTCAGTCATTAGCCAGTATAGGCTCAGGCTAACCAGAGTTATCCAGCAGACATCTCCCACTGTAGTAAACAGTGGGAGATGCTGTCTCAGCGTCAGTTTTCAGTCTCAAATCACTCTGCAGCTTTTTCCACCGGTCGTACGATTCTCCAATGTTGAGTCTCCGTTGAGACCTGTATTGCTCATATTTCTTCAAAAAACAAAAACAGTAGATTTAACCAATTAAAACACAGACACAGAGAAAAACAACTGAAGACTCATAAGACGGTAAACAAGTGTCTGATTAGCTTCAATACCTTGACAGCAGAAGCCTGCCTGATGTTTCCCAGAACTCTCACTTTAGTGTTTTAATTATTTCTGCCTCCTCTGTTTACCTTCACAGTTTGGTTTAAGATGCTCCTGTAAATTTGTTATAATTAATTGATCCAGTTTTCTTCCCCGCCCGTCTCAGGTCTCCCTGCCGTCATCACCACCTGCCTTGCTCTGGGAACTCGCCGTATGGCCAAGAAGAACGCCATCGTCAGGAGTCTGCCCTCCGTGGAGACGCTTGGCTGCACCTCCGTCATCTGCTCTGACAAGACCGGCACCCTGACCACCAACCAGATGTGTGTAACCAAGGTACGAGGCCCGAAACAGGAACACGCACACTTATGTTTGATGCCATAACTCTGCTTCATTCAGGAACTTTGTCTTCACACAGATGTTCATCATCGACAAAGTCGAGGGCGACAGCGTCGCACTTGGTCAGTTCGACATCTCCGGCTCCAAGTACACCCCTGAGGGAGAAGTGTGAGTGTAAAACATCATTAAAAGATCAACATATTAAACTATTCAGCCCCTTTTTAAGCCTTCTGCTCGAAAATGACATAAAGAAAAGAGTGTATCTCTGCAACCACAAGATCTATTTGAATTATTTTGGTGTCATACTTGAGAGATTTGTCCAGATGTGAAATTATCAGTATATGTGATACTGGGACAGAGTAAATGAAGATAGAAGTCAGAATAATATGAAAATTTCATCCTCACCAAACAAAAAAAACAATTTGTTATTGTGGATATCTCTTGTAAATGATGCTGGAATGGTTGTAAAACTCTATAAATGTATAATAAAATATTTTTACATCATCTCTGCAAAGGACTGTTATAAAGTGATGCAGAGCAAAATTAGAGGTTTTATAACAGTATGGTCAGGTAAGGATTTTGAAAAACCAAAGGTCAAAAATGTATGTATTTTGTTAAATAAAAGCCAAATTTAATAAATAAAGTGTTTAAAATTTACAGGTTGCACTTCTTCTACATAATAAAGTCTTTTGGAACGTTGTTCTGACATTTCTTACACAACAATGCCTAAATATAAGCCTAAAAATTGTAATATTTGATAATGTGATGCTTCCATTGAGGCCTAAGATGGTAAAATACAAAGGGGTCTATCTCGGCCTGTTTACTGAGTTTTAGTCGTAGAACAGATTATGTGGTGTCAATGGAAAGGTCTCGTTCTCAGCTTTGTGTGTGTAGCTTTGCTGTAGGTTGGAGCTAGAGGGGAAAATGTGTCCAGTGCGATGCCAGGTTTCTAAAGTTGGTGTCCGACAGATTTTGATTTTTCTCTTACTTGTTTTGCTCTTAATTGTGTTTGTTGTATGTAATAATGGCTCATATGGTAGAGTGGCTGAGTTTCTCCTGTTTAATTTGATGGGCAGCTTGACTACATTTCTACATGAATAGTTCATTTTTTTATGTTGGAGAGCGTTCAAGCATTCTCAAAATCAGATACTTTGGGGCTGAACAGTTTCCATAACACATCAGCAGTACCCTGATTTTGTTTCCTTGTCCTTGTTTCAGGACGAGGAACGGCTCGTTGGTGAAGTGCGGACAGTTTGACGGACTGGTTGAGCTGGCGACCATCTGCGCTTTGTGCAACGACTCCTCTCTGGACTACAACGAGGTCCGCCTGACATCTAGGAATATTTACTTTAATAAAATTTAAGACGGTATTGTAACACGTGCTCTGTTTCCGTCTTATTGTCTCCAGTCCAAAGGTATTTATGAGAAGGTTGGGGAGGCCACTGAGACGGCGCTGAGCTGTTTGGTGGAGAAGATGAACGTGTTCAACTCTGAAGTCCGTGGTCTGTCCAAGGTGGAGAGAGCCAACGCCTGCTGTGGAGTAAGTCTGACGGTCATGTGTGGGCAGGTCCAGTTATCTCAGGGTGACGGTGGTTCATAAGGTTTGGACTCGGCTGTAGCTCTGAGCATGACGACCTGTAAACATGAATAAATGTCTCATCAGTGGATAATGTTTTACTGGTGCAGTAGAGTTTCCCTCCTGAGAAATCCTAACAGCATCTCAGTGGCCCCGTTTACATGGGTAGTTTTCCTCAATCTGATTGAAATCGATCGAATTAAGTGAATCTGGTTCGATCTGTATACATGAACTTTGAGAAAAGAGATCCACATTCAATCCGCGTTTGCATGGCCCCAGCTGAATCTGATTGTATATTTTTTTTTGACGTGCGCAGAAGGTCACTCTGCCACTACCTGCAAATGTGTAAGAGAAGAAGAGGTGCACTTCCTGCTTCCTGTTTACCTCTAGAAAGATGGATCCACATCGTGTTTTGTTGGGGTTTCTATTAAAAAGTTTGTTTCCTCCACCGTCCAGTTCTTCTGTTTGTTCGCCATGTTTGTTTGGGCACGCTCTGCGTACGTCACTACGTGCCTCTTACGTGCTACGAAGCGCCTGCACAGACCGAACAATCCTCTTTATCAACCCAATCCGCTCCACTCAGCCGTTTACATGAAGCATGGAGCGGATTATCAATTGGCGTAGACTACCTCTTACAATCCGATCTGAAATACAGTCAGATCCAGGTGAATCCGATTGGCTAAGGTGTTTACATGAGACATTTCTAATCTGATTGACTTTTCAATCTGATTGTAAATAGAATTTTTTGACCCATGTAAACGGGGCCACTGTAAAAGTCAGGCCTTGTTTTCGATCAGTTTCCTGACTTACCCTCTTTGTTCCACTTCTCTCTAACAGGTGATCAAGCAGCTGATGAAGAAGGAGTTCACCCTGGAGTTCTCCAGAGACAGAAAGTCCATGTCTGTTTACTGCTCTCCTGCCAAATCTGCCAAAGCTCCAGTGGGAAACAAGATGTTTGTCAAAGTCAGTGTCCGACACACAAACTGTGACCTAAAACCTAAAAATTTTTACAGCTAAAGCCCTGGCTTTGTCAGGGGTAGGGATGGGACTCAAAAGCAACTCCTGTTAAGAACTTTCTAAAAGAATCAGTCGTTTGACGTATTAGGTAACAAATCCATCATTAGTTCATCTGACTTTGTTCTGCATGGCTGTCAAATAAAGAGGCAGTCAGCAGAAACTTTAACAAAAGAGTCAAATATGTGCTCATGGTAGACGGGAACAATAGAGTTCAAAATTGTGGCGTAATTTGAGACAATAACAAAACTACCTGCACAACAAAGCTGCTACTGTGGTACAGCTTTTCAGATATGCCTCGTGGCTGATGTTGTTGACACTGAGCACCAGAGCTGAAACTATTCCTCGAATAATCCCGATTATTCGATTACAAAATATCTTCGAGGAAAATTTTGTGCCTCGAAGCCTCGTTTAATATATAATTATACATATAAATATATATCTGGACTACTATACAGTGCACGGTGTTTGACACGGACGGTCATTTCTGTGGCACAACGCGCCTGCTACCTCCGCTGCTGCGCGGCTTGTAAAATCATGAAGGAAGAGAAAAGAGAGGGACAGAAAGGAGAGAGTCCACAGAAGAAATGGCAGAGAGTGTCCCAAGTGTGTGGTCACTACAAGGAGGGACGAAAAGAAAACACAGTGCAGTGTGTCTGATGTCAAACAGAGTTAGCTTAGCACGTAGCTTAGCATGATAGCACGTTGTCACTGCTGCAGCTCGTCAACAGTAAACATCCGGTCTGTGCGTCAGAGCGACACAACAAGATGACACTCATGATACATCAACAGAAGCAGCTAATGTGATCAATAACAGAGATATGGGCGAGTAAATAACCTACTTTGATTATGGCTCCGTGTAAAGGCTGGTTCAGAACGTAAATCTATGTGGAGGCTACTTGCCCAGAATCATGTGTATTTTGTTCACGTACTTTTCACATCCAATAACTTCACATTTAATTTGATTGCAGAGAGTAGAAGAGGAAACACTGACAGTGAGTAGAGGAAGCAGGTGTAGGGAATGCTTTCATATGTTATAGAAATGTACATTAGCTAGTTAAATTATCTTAGTATCTAAGTATGATATTATTTAGTCCTAGAAATAAAGTAAACATAAGATCATCAATATGGTACAGTAATAAAGGCAATAATTTAGCAAACAGAGACAATTATGAATACAAATAAAATAAAAATAACCAAACTTAAAAAAAATACTGAAAAAGCAAGATATGGCCCAGAGTAAAAATAAAAGTATAGATTTTGATTTTGAGATCCCATTTATGCTCAGAATGTTCAAAATAAGAAAAATAAGTTGTTAATTTTAGGTGACCTGGCTTTTCTGTTTTGTGTGTTACTAATAATAATAATGTGTAGTGATTCAATTAAAAAAATAAATAAATAAAAATAGCAGTGAGTGCAATGTTACCGTTATCCGATTAATCGGCAAAAATTTGACAGAGTAATCGATTACAAAAAGAATCCATAGCTGCAGCTCTACTGAGCACCTCTGTAGGTTGATTTTTATCCACTCATATAAACCACAGGAATTAATAAAGAATTGAATTAGAGGGCAGAATCGATTATGTGTACCCTCAAAATAAAGATGAATTCAATCATTTATTATTATTGGTATTCTGCCCTCCCTCGGTATAAGCTGTCAGTTTGGAGGGTAGCCAGCAGTTCTTCAGTGAGAGCCAAAGTTTTCCTCATTTGACGGGTTTTATTGCACTTTTGGTAGAAGTTCACTGTAAACTGACAGAGGAGATCACACACATAAAGAAGGAAAAATTTAACATAAGTTTACATATACAATATGTAACAATTTTAAAAGTATGTTCTCAAAAAAAGTAGATATCGTCTTCAGCATTAGCTCCACACAGGTCTGCTAGCTCAATGCTAACACATAATAGAAAACACCATATACAGGCTAACGTTATTGGCATCATGATCTCAATCACTTTAACTCCTCAAACCAACTGTAATATTTCAAACAAACAATGCTGCAGTGCACAAAAAAGAACACGAAGCAATAACAATGCTAACAAGCACATATTCTCTATCATTTCTGAAGAAAGGTGAACTTTGGGAGCTAAACTGCTGCCTGTCGTCTCCTCCAATGTCACAAACCTGCTAACGCACCACTGCCACCTTCAGGTGAATGTGTGAAAAAGGGGGCAGCACAATCATCGACATTTATTTAACCAGGAAAAAAAAAATTAAGATTAAAAATCTCTTTTTCAAGAGTGTCCTGGCCAAGACAGTGCATTCAACAGTTTTAGATGAACACATGCAGTCATGGAAAAAAAATAAAACAAGACTTCATTAAATAAAAAAAGAATTTATGTTTATGCAGATTGTAAGCATATATGACTCAACCTTTTCTCATACTCTCTCTCTTGAAATCACGACTTCCGTGTCTATATTACAGAATAAATAACAGTGCTGCAAACAAACTATCATCATCATCCTTATAGCTCTACATCTAAGCAATCAGCTTTAAGTCAACTCCACCAACAAAAATAAGTAATAAGAAAGCTTGAGGCTAGATGCTTTGTGGGTACATCGATATAATAATAATAACTTTACTTATATAGCACTTTTTATAACAAAAGTTCACAATGTGCTTTGACAAACGGTCAGGTACAGCAAACAATAAAGCACAAAGAAACAAAATCAAAAAGCTCAGTTCAAAACTCTCTTACAGAAAGACACAAAAGTCATAAAAGACACTAACAAAGAAAGTTAAGAGGAGAGCATCTGGCTTTTCAGGTGTCAGGTGACTTCAGCTTCTGGCTCAAAGGCCCTTTCCAAATGTCATAGGAACCCAGAGAATAGAAGAACATGCAACATAAAATGAGACCATGAGGACTGAAATTAAAGTTAAGAAAATAAACTCAGTAAGAAAAAGAAAGAAAAGACTATTAAAGGTGATTGAAAGCAAAAAAAAACAGGGAAGCAAATAAAAAACAAAACAAAAAAAAAGATAAAACAAGTAAAAAGCCTAAAAGGTTATCTGTGAAAAGATTAAAGTGTAACAAAAGTGAATCATAGATTAGATAACATCTGAATTAAAAGTGAGTAACTGCATTAATGTGTTAACAACAGAAGCTGAAAACAAAAGAAGACCGACTTTTAAGTAGTGGGAGGTAGATAAGAGCTAAAGGGTAAAAAGACAGTAAAGCCGAAATAAGATTGAGATAAAAGATGAAATACAAAAGACAGCATCACATAAAACCAATTCTGTAAAAGTGACTCAAAAGAAGTGGGTTTTTATATATATAATAATATAAAGGCTTTGTGCATCGTTGCAGACACAGAATTTTAATTTATTGTAATTTACAGTTATGAATTCATGTGTAAAACCGACATTCAACAATCACTTGTTTAAGTTGGCAGTGAAAAGGATGCAGAATGTTCCCTTTTCTCTAAATTTTGACCATGGTAACTTGAGATAAAAAAAAAAAAGAGAAATGCTGCTCTAAGCAACATGCTAACCTTTTGTTCTTGATTTTTTAAATTTTATGTTTAACCTTTATTTAAAGAGACTGTGAGGAGTTTCTAAGTAATTACAAAAAAGTCTCCCCTTTAGATATATGCCTGATGGAAATACACACTTTAAGATGAGTTTTATAGCATCAAAATAGGTTATCTATAAATGTTATTCATTAGCTTCGCGGTCGGGTCGGACAGGGCTGGACTGGCCTGGATACTCAACTTCAGGAACAAGACAATTAAAACTAGAGCAAATTTATATTATTCAGACACGTCTTAGAGCACCGGGCTGTAAGTAGTGATATATAGCCGGCTACAAAACTACGATACTACGTTTTTCAAAAATTGCTTGTTGTCACACATCAAAAACTACCGCTACGTAACTAGAAAGAGATACATTACCGCATCGCTTTGCATCCTGTAAGTTGTTGAAAAAAGAAGTTGTAAAGCAATGCAGAGTTCTGAGGAAGGTCCGAGCTGCATTCATTAGCATCACATCAAACGCACACTTTGGCTTGGGTCACATCTTTACGACAGTCGCCGCGAGTGCTCATGGGTAGCAGAGTCTTTATGTTGCCAGAAATAGATTCTCCTCATAGCACCTTTATGCAAATGATACCCATTGAGATCAGCAGCATTTATCACAATTAGTGAGGCAATAAATGATGAACAATAATTATGGAAAAATTCAACAATTTGACAGTTGAAGTGCAACAGTTTTGAGGACAGAATAGATTAAAAATATGAACATTGCTCATATGGTTCTTGCTACCTTGTGAGTAAAATAGAATGAATACCTCACACTGAAACAGTTCAGACATTTTCAGTTCTGTCTGCACGGTGTTCCAGCGGTGGGGGCATCAAAACAAAAAGCTCATTTCTCAATTCAGTTCAGACCCTCGGCACATTTAGAGGATAAACTGCAGAAGGTCTTAGCTCTGAGTGTTTATTAGGCTGACGTTTGCTGCATGGTAAAAAACACATTAATATTTAGAAGCTTTTCCAGATCACTTTTTAACTCGATCATCATGTTGTCCGTCATCAGGGCGCCCCTGAAGGTGTGATTGACCGCTGTGCTTACGTCCGTGTTGGCACCACCCGCGTCCCCCTCACGGCGCCCGTCAAAGACCACATCATGTCGGTCATTAAGGAGTGGGGCACCGGCAGGGACACACTCCGCTGTCTGGCTCTGGCCACCAGAGACACTCCTCTGAGGAAGGAGGAGATGAACCTGGAGGACTCCACCAAGTTCGCAGACTACGAGGTGAGGACAGAAGAGTGTTACTCGCACAAACTAACACCTGTACATATCCAAACTTACTCAAAAAGGGAAGGGGCACACAGAATAAGGGGAATATTTAGTTTTGAAGTCACAAGGGTGCATACGACATGGGAAAGTTTTTGATTTTGGGAATGCTCTCCAACAAAAACGTAAGAAAAAGGGAACTGATTTCCAAAATCCTCGCCTGACCATATTGTTATAAAACCTCTCTGATTTTGCTCTGCATCACTTTATAACAATAATCTTTTGCAGAGATGATGTAAAAATAGTTTATTATTCATTTTTAGAGTTTTACAGCCACGCCAGCATCATTTCAAAGAGATATTCACAATATTTTTTTTTCTTTTTTAGGCGAGGATGAAAATTCTGACTTCTATTTTCATTTACTCTGTCCCAGTAACACATATACTGATAATTCCACATGTGGATAAATCTCTCAAGTGTTACTTTTATTATGACACCAAAATAATTCAAGTAGACCTTGTGGTTGCAGAGATGCACTCCTTTCTTTATGAGTTTGTCATTTTCGAGCAGAAGGCATAAAAAGGGGCTGGGATTGGAGAGCTGAAGGAATGACAAAAACCAATCAATTAGAAAAAGGTACAAAGAACTTATTTTCACAAGGTTAAGGGAGGAATAAGGTGTGGCTTTCCCAAATATTTAGAGCTTGTTTTTGATAGAAGTTTGTAATATTTTACAATAGACTGTATAACTCCTAACTAGGTGGGATGAAGGGGTAACAGGAACACTGAAGGCGGGAAAGATCAGTTTCTATTTATGTATGGTTCTTTTTATATTCGTCTTTTTTTATATCTATCTTCTTACGTGCTGTAAACTGTGCTACTGGAATCTTAATTTCCCTGAGAGTTCCCCAAATGGATGAATGAAGTTCCAACTAATTAAATTTTTTCATAGAGCAAGCGTTAGAGTTGATTATATTATATGAAATGTAGTAATTGGGTGCATTTCAATCACTAAATGGAATATCAATCAATCAAACTTTATTTATATAGCACTTTTCATACAAAAAATGTAGCACAAAGTGCATTACAACAGACAGATAAATTAAAATAAAGAATTTATGACCCAAACCCACTCCACCCAGCCCTTGAACCCACCCACACAGTAATCCATACTCAGTGTTGATAAAAAGCATCATAAATAAAAGACAATAATAAAGCACACTGATGTACCAAGTACGTACTGAGGAAACGCCATCTCAAAGGTTTAAAAATGAGAAAGCACTGGAGGTTAAGTTAAAAGTGTAAAATTAAATATATCATAAAAAGAAATTTAAAAAATAATAAGATTAAATACTAATTGAAATTAAGTTAAAAAATAGAAATAAAAAATAAGATAGAAAAACTAGAAAATTAAATAAGGAAAGATAGCAAAGATAAAAAATAAAATATTAAAAATAATAAAAGAGTGGGCTGTAAGTAGAATATATAAAAACACTAAAAGGTAATTCAGGTAAAAGCTAGACTACAAAATAATTTACTTTTGGGTTGGGATTTTATAAGTTTGTACTTCTTCCCACTTCTTTTTGTGCATATAAGTGAAATCATTTGGTGCTGTTTTCTTTAAGATGGTCTTTGTTTGCTCACTTTAGTGTTACTATTTAGCTGCATTTGTATTAATGTACATAACATAGAAGATTTATTTGATGTTCAGAATAAGCTACTACAGTAATGTGATGATGATGCCGATGTGAAGAACGTCCTTTAAGCTCTCCCCTTCCCTCTGCAGACTGACCTCACCTTCGTGGGCTGTGTCGGCATGCTGGACCCTCCTCGTAAGGAGGTCATGAGCTCCATCGAGCTGTGCCGGGCTGCAGGCATCAGAGTCATCATGATCACCGGTCAGTATTAACGTCATAATCACTGTTTTAGTCAAACTGTGTAAGTCCAGCTAACACCATGTCTGCCCTCCCCAGGTGATAACAAAGGCACGGCCGTGGCCATCTGCCGCCGCATCGGCATCTTCAGCGAGGACGAGGACGTCACCGGAAAGGCCTTCACTGGACGCGAGTTTGATGACCTCACTCCGTACGACCAGAAGAGCGCCGTCAGGAAGGCGTGCTGCTTCGCCAGAGTGGAGCCGTCCCACAAGTCGAAGATCGTTGAGTTCCTGCAGGGCTTCGACGAGATTACCGCCATGGTGAGACCCTGATTAGCTTCTTCTACATATAAATCTTTGATGTTAAAAATTACAGTTTTAAAGCATTTACTTATAAGAAAAGCATGAGCTGCATGTTTTAAATCAGTGAGTAATCATGTTTCATATTCGTGATCTCATTGCTTTTAAAGTTAGCCTTTTTTTTTTTTTTCGAGCAGCCCTGGAAAAAATAGACGTGGATGTGGATGTAACAATACGAAAATTTCACATCACGGTCATTGTTACCAAAGTTATTTTTGCGGTATTGTTGCAGTGTGTTCAAAAAGTTCAAGAAGTACTTTTACACACACATAAAATCTTTTTTTTTTTCATTTTATTCACCAATTAGTGCATACAAACAAAAGTAAGTGAACAGAGAGCAAGTGCATAGCAGGTTGTAGTGTTGGTTTATAGAGATTCAACACAAACATTTTTAAAAAGATGAAACTTGACAACTAACAAAACTAAATGTGGCAAATGAACAAATGGAGAAAAAAACAAGGAAGTAGACAAATAGGTGAAAAAGAAAAATATAATTTTCTTACTCCTTACAAACAACATTTGTCTGCTCATGCTGTGGCATTAACCCATCGGCACAGTAGTACTTATATGATGGCGTTCAAAAAGTACTTTTACACACACTTGAAATCTTTTGGCTCCTTTAATATTATAATTATAACTATCTGTAATTATCTTTTTTGTTAATTAACCCTTAGATACCTGCCAGCAGGATCAAAACACCAGTTATATTTAAATGAGTGGCATTTACAAACCACTTGTCCTATCCAGAAATGGAAAACACTGGTGTAATCAATAGATTTTCAAGTTTCCAAGGGTACCTGACTTTATCACAAGTAACGTCGGCAGCATATAAAAAAAATATAGAAGAAAACGGGCCAAGTTGTCTTTGAAGACATATGAAAAATAACCGTTTTCTCCGGCTAAATTCAGTAAAAAGCAAAAAAATCTACACTTCTTATTGTGTTCAACCCATTGGTCGGTCACACCTGCTGTCAGTGCCTTCACATGTTACAGGGAAAATTTTTCCCAGCAAACTGTTGTTTTTACAAAAGAAAGTGTGCTTAACATATTGCCTCTACTGTGTAGACTGTAAATTAATAATGTTAATATAATTAATATGAATAATTTAATAAATTCTGAGAAATATATATATATATTTTTTTTTTTCATTTTTCTTTTTTTTATGATTTTTAGCTTGTAAACGTTGTTACACTTCATGTAAACATAACTGAGTTACATCAGTCAATAGCCATGATAGTCCTGGATCTATAGAGGTGCTGGACTTCATATTGTAGAAAAAATGAGACATTAGTGAGTGAAAAGTAAGAGAAGTAAAAACGGCCTGGATTTCCTAATATCAAACAAGGTTTCAGAATTTGTAAATTCTTTGAATGCAGTATCAACATCACAATTTTTCCTATGTTCCTTAGACATGAGGTTACCTGGAATGTGTTGTGTGCACTAATTCCTTATTTTAATATTTTTTAAAATTATAAAATCAGAAAAATGTTGTTTTTCTTTTTTTGAATGATGAGTGGCTTGTAAATTTTGTTACACTGCATGTAGACATAATTGAGTTACATCAGCCAAAAGCCAATAGAGGTGCTGGACTTCATGTTGCAGAGAAAAATGAGACCACAGTGAGTAAAAATGTGAGAGAAGTAAAAAATGACCAGAAACTACTTGGGATTCAGAGGGTTAATGTGTCAGGAAATGTCCTATAAGTAAAATTTTTACCTTTTTTTCATGAGAAATAAAAGTAAACAAGTCTTGGTGATTATAAACTTTATGCCTAAATGAAGAAATGTAACTCCCTGACATTGTTCTCCCATGACAGACCGGTGACGGAGTGAACGATGCCCCCGCCTTGAAGAAGGCGGAGATTGGCATCGCCATGGGCTCTGGCACTGCCGTTGCCAAGTCTGCCTCTGAGATGGTCCTGGCTGACGACAACTTTGCTTCCATCGTGTCTGCTGTTGAGGAGGGCCGCGCCATTTACAACAACATGAAGCAGTTCATCCGCTACCTCATCTCCTCCAACGTGGGCGAGGTCGTGTGGTGAGTAAGACCGGAGCGGCCGCCGCTTTGTGGTTGAAGATTCAAGCGGTAGCGGGTTAGTTAGTGTAGCTTTGGACCAGCATCAACATTTAACTTTACGGGCACATCCCTACACGACATCAAGACATAAAGAGGGTTTCTGCAAATCCTGTGAAAGTCTCAGAAGGCTGCTAATTCTGATTTTTAAATTGAGGGTCATAAAAAGTTTTCATATTTATTACTCGTCAGACGTCTTGGATGTAGATGTTACTTTGATATGATATTTTTAAAAGCATATACTTTTAATAAAAACATGAGCTGCATGTTTTAAAACCAGTGAGTAATCATGTTTTGTAATCGTGATCTCAGTGCTGTTAAATGTGTGGTTTGTAGAAGTTGGCAGCATTTCGCCAAACAGAAATGGTGAATATAGGATATAATGTTTTTATTTGTATGTAAAGTCCATCAAAATAGGTGAACAATCATCCTCATGAAACTTTGTTTTTCTTTTTATTAAGTTAGAAAAATCTTGGGGTGCTGGTTTGGCGGAGTGGTTAGCACCCCATGTACATGCTTCTGCCGGTCCAGGTTCGAATCCCACCTGTGACCAGTTTGCAGAGTGTCTTCCCCTACTTTCTCACCCCCTTGCACAAGCCTATCCACTGTCTCTCTCCTATCAATAAAGGCACAAAATGCCCAAAAAATACATTAAAAAAAAAAAAAGTTAGAAAAATCTTTTTATATCTCTGTACCGCGGGTCTCCCCTCTGTGGAGGCTGACATAACGATCCGCCATGTTGTCTACTGGTATGTTTTGAATATGAGTCTACAAAAGTTTACCAAACCTATAATCATCATCTTAACTGACCTATAATCATCAAAATAATAGTTACAAATATGAATGAAAAACCCTCACCTGTAACTGTTGTAAATGATGCCCTGTTCATGATCCTTTTTGGTCTTCACCAGCTCTCGTCTCTTAGTGATGTGATGTTTTAGAAACAGACGGGCTCATTCCAAAATCTGAACACTAGATGTCGCCAAAATGCCAATTTCTACACATCGCTCCTTTAATGTAAACATGATGATTTTTACCATAATCGAGCAGCCTGAGAAGAAACTCTAATAAATACTAAAGCTCAAATAAAATAGATTATCTTAAACAGAAGAGAGAAGCTTCTGTGTTGGATCTAGAATGATGAATCCTCCTCTTCCTCTCTCAGTATCTTCCTCACGGCTGCCCTCGGCCTCCCCGAGGCCCTGATCCCCGTCCAGCTGCTCTGGGTCAACCTGGTGACCGATGGTCTGCCCGCCACCGCGCTGGGCTTCAACCCCCCCGACCTGGACATCATGGGCAAAGCTCCCCGCTCCCCCAAAGAGCCGCTCATCTCAGGATGGTTGTTCTTCAGATATCTGGCCATCGGAGGTAACTTCTCTGTTCTCTCTCTGTTCCAACAGTCTTTGTTACTCGTTGAGTAAAACTTTTATAAATTTTAGGGGTTAAAATTTAGATCCGTTATTGATATCAGTCCAATATCAGCAAAAAAACAAATATCGGAATAATCAGCCTGCATCTAAAATCTCCGATACAACCAGTCCATTCTAACTTATTTTTTATTTATTTAATTCAGTTGTAGACTATGCTTATTAGAGGTGGGAGAAAAAATCGATTCACATAAGTATCTGGATTTTTTGTTTGACGATTTTTAAATCGATTTTTTTTGTTCAGAATTTTTTTTTTTTTTTTCCTAATTTAAATGCTTCATTTTAGACTGTGTTAATAAGCCACTTTTAAATGCAGTCCAGGCTTTTGAAGAAAGAGTATAGACAGCTGTTTAAAATACATTGCTGAATAAATCCTAAAAACAGACTCACATGTGATGTGTATTTTTCCTGATATAGTCTGTAGGCATCATCCTTGTTCATCTTTTTCACTGGTGTTTAAGAAGCTGACTAAAGACTGCAAAAATCGACAATAAATCATAAAATCGTAGAATTGCAATTTAAATTGAATCGGCACCTAAAAAAGTCGTAAAAAATCGAATTGGGAGAAAAGTGTATCGTCCCAGCCCTAATGCTTATGTTTAAGTTCAACACAGTGGTTTATATGCAATTTGAAAATCTATGTTTTTGTTTTTGCTGAATTTATTGAGGTTACTTTTCAGGTAATTTGTTTTCTATTTATTTTATTTACTTGTAGTATATTCTTATGTTTAAGGTTAAATTTATTGAACCCATTGGTTAAAAACAAATTAGTCAGTTTTTCTCATACCTACTATTGCTGACTACTGTTCTCTGTTTGAGTAATCTCACCCGATCAAGCCTTTTCTTACAGTCCATACTACAAAATAAGGAGTAAAAGTCTGTTTGATTCCTGCTGGTATCGGTATTGTATTTGAGATGAAAATTTTGTATCGGGACACCCCTATTAAATTTACTAGAGATGGATTAGTGTGAATCAGTTTTTGTTATTAACTTAATTTTTGTATTGTTTTCCAGACAAAACATAACAACAGGATAAAGAACAATAAGAATTGTCAGACATAATAAAGGGTTACAATATTAGTTAAATAGGGGTTTTAAAACCAACATTATAAATTAATCAGTTTATAGGAGCAGTTTATGAATTCCAATGATGTAAATTTGCTTAAGGCTGTCCAATAGGAGCATCATTTGATTCTTTTAAATATAGCTTCCATTTAGCCCATCTTTTAATGTACAGATCATTTCTCAGTTTTAATAAGAAAGTCAACCTTTCCAACTCATGAATATCTTTAATAATTTCAACCCAATAGTTTATTGTGGGGGGATCTATCTGTAACCATGTACATGGGATGCCTTTTTTTGCTGCAACTGTTAATATTTTCACAAGTATCTTTCAGATCCCTTTATTTCCTCGAGTAGATCTCCAAATAAAATGATGTAAAAGTCAGGGGGAACAATTGTCCAAGAGTCAGTTGCATGATAGTCCAAATATTTTCTCAAACAGTCGTACATTTATGCACCTCCAACAAATACACAGGTGATCTGCCTCATCACATCCACATTCCCTCCAACATTTACGTGTCTCAGTTTTTCGATATTTCTGTAATTTAGGAGTAATAAAATAGCGTTTTTCCAACCAAACTCGTGCCAGTAGATAGAACAGGAGGTCGTGAATGTAGTTTCACACATATTTTCCCACTGTTGACATGCAGTGTAAATCAATTTTAACTTTACTTTGATGTAAAAGTGTCAGACTGTACTAAAAAAAATGAAAAAAAAAAAAAATTGCAACTTTTGACTTTTACCATCGATGCATTTAAGAGGAAACAGATCATTTTTATTTTTCAGGAAAGATGAATCCATCTGCTGAACATGGGAACAATTCCTCTTGAGTACAGCTGTTCATCGTGGACTTTCATCGCCTCAGTTTAACTCTTTCACGTCTCTCTCCGTCTCCTGCAGGTTATGTCGGTGCTGCCACTGTAGCAGCAGCAGCCTGGTGGTTCCTGTACTGTGACGAAGGCCCCATGGTCTCCTTCCACCAGCTGGTGTGTTTTTGAGAATAAATACAGAAACACAACATTTAATCTAAAAGCATTTCTAATGTCCAGATCTTCAGACTTTAGAGGATAAAAGTTTGTTTGTCTCTCTCTGCCGTCAGTCTCACTTCATGCAGTGCAGCGAGGAGAACGAGGACTTCGATGGAATCCACTGCGAGGTGTTTGAGGCGGCTCCTCCCATGACCATGGCTCTGTCTGTGCTCGTCACCATCGAGATGTGCAACGCTCTGAACAGGTCAGACTGCAACATCAAGCTGTGGTTCAAAAGTTTGGCCAACATAAAGAACAATAGGCTATTATTTAAATAAAATACCATTATATTTGGATTTAATTACCTCCGCCAAGGAGGTTATGTTATTGCCAGCATCTGTTTGTGTGTTTCTCTGTTAGCAACATAACTCAAAAAGTTATGGGATGGATTTCAATGAAATTTTCAGGAAATGTCCGCATTGGGACAAGGAACAACTGATTACATTTTAGGATCTGATCTGGATCACCGTTTGGATCCACCATGATGAAAAATGCGTTTTTCGTGGAAAAATGATGAACTAAAATAGATATCATTATGAATCCAATTGCTAATGGTATGTTTTTATGGTCAAGGAATATAAATATTTAGATGAAATAAAGGTAGAATGAATATTTATGGTAAAAAATCACAATATGGGTGAGGACTGTGGCGCTGGAGGAGGTCTGCGCTCTCCCAGTGCTTTTCTAGTATTGTTATTAAGATTCTATTTTTAGGCTAATGATGTTAATATTATCCTTATTCTATATTTACTTGTGTTTTTAACCACCTTTCAGATTCAGATTGCCAAAGGTCAAATCATGTGTCATGTCATGTTGAAACATTGCAGTGATGGTTCTGCTCAGTTCTGCTCAGCAGCATCTAAACCAGATCCATCTCTCTCTCTCTCTCTCTCTCTCCATATATTTATCTATATATCTATCTATAGATAGATAGATAGATAGATAGATATAAAGTTGCAGGAAAAAGTAAGTAATTTGCCTAGGGGTTCACATACTTTTTCCACCCTGCACTGTGACATATTGTGTTGAATAAAAACATGAAAACTTATCATTTTTGTACGGTATTAGTTTAAGCACTGTGTTTGTCTTGTGATGTGACTTAGATGAAGATCAGAACATATTTTATGACCAATTTAAGCAGAAATCCAAGTAATCCCAAAGGGTTCGCATACTTTTTCCTGCAACTGTACACACATATATATATATATATATATATATATATATATATATATATATATAGATATAGATATATATATATATATATGTAGATAGAGAGATAGATATAGATATAGATAGATATAGATATATATATATAGATATAGTAATGGAGTTTAGATGCTTATTGTGTAAGAGATCAACAGATCAGAACAGTACGGTGAAATGAGGTTGTATGATCCTAAAAAGCAGGAATTCAGAGGCTGAGATTTTGCACATTATTCAGGTCTGACTCTTGTGTCTCTGTTGTGATTACTTTAAGAGTGAATGTGGGCACAGTAAATTAAATATTAAAGACAAAAGTATGAAGACCAGATTCACCCTAAGAATAATCCACATTATTTTCTCACATTTCCTGCAGTCTTATTGTTTAAAGTTGACCTCTGCACACTCTTTTATTTTTATTTCTTTGTCTGAGTATCGATCTCTTCTGTCCGCAGCCTGTCAGAGAATCAGTCTCTGGTCCGAATGCCTCCCTGGAGTAACGGCTGGCTGGTGGGCGCTATGAGTCTCTCCATGTCCCTCCACTTCATGATCATCTACGTCGACCCCCTGCCCGTGAGTCTCAACATAACTTGTATCTCCTGCTGCCAGGAGTTCATATTTATCTGACCGCTTGTATTTTTTTATCTAAAACGTATCCTGGTGTATTCAGATGGAAAATCAAGGATTAACTCACTGTGATGCAATAATAGAAATTCATACACTTTTTAATTTTTACATTTGTCTGATGGGTGGAAATGTAAATAGATTTATTCAACAAACATCTTTATTCTGAATGAAGGATTATTCTGTGCTAATTAAAATACTAATGTGATTGTTTTGTGGTCCACAGATGATCTTTAAGCTGACTCACTTGAATGTGGAGCAGTGGATGATGGTCCTGAAGCTCTCCTTCCCCGTCATCCTCATCGACGAGTTGCTCAAGTTTGTGGCTCGCACATACCTGGAAGGTAAGCTGATTTTATGACTCATTAATCGCACCTTTACTTTAATCTGTCAGGGGGACGCGAAAACAAACAGCAGTTTTTAACCTTTCATATAAATATCCACGATAGTCTTTGAGGCTGTGTTCATTCTAAAGGGGATTTTCTGAAGACGGATGTGATCACAATATGTATTAAAAGTAGGGATGGGTACCTTTCACATTTGAACCGATACCATACCGATGCCCGGTACCTGGGAATCAGTATCGGTACTCAACGGTACCAATTTTTGGTACTTTTGCGTGTGTTTATGGGGTAATAAATATTAATTTGTTTAATATTAAGATCTCAATTTTTTCAATGTAAATTTATTTCTCAATATATAAAATTTGACAGATATATATCAAAACAACATTCAACTGTTTGTATTGTAACATTGGAGTTGTTCCAAAAATTTCTTCAACATGAAAACCAGTAACTAAAATGAACCACAACTTAATAAATTAACTGCAGCCCTCACTTTAACTTTAGGGCAGTTTAACAATGGGTCTGACAGAGCTGTAAATAAAAAAAACATTTACATTAACGTTACAAAGTACGAGGAACCGACCTGATAATGATAACTGACGCACATTAAAATGCCAAGCTAATACCATCTTAAACACGAGGCTTATTTACCTGGACCAGGTATCCTCCTTGTCACATTTGCTGCCATCACCAAATGTTAAAGCCATTTCTTTTCCTGTGTTTCTGGCTGCAGACGACTAGTCTCCATTGGACACAGGCGTGCTAACAGTGCTGAATGAATCCTTTGTGGTCGTAGATCTGAGGCTATCAAAAATTGTGCACTCTTCAGCTTTAAGGAAAATTTTGTGCATCACCAGGTGCTTCCTCAGATTTGAAGTATTTCCTGGCCTTACACTTGGCGTCACAAATATTGCAGCGAGCATAATCTCCATCACATTTAATAAAGTAGAGCCATACTTCAAAGCAATTTCTCTCAGCCATGCTTGCTTTGTTGACTGAGCCCACGGCTGCTGACGTCATTACGCTATTGCTGTGCTGCGTTCAAGTCCGGTATGGAAATTCACCTACTCTACCCAATAGTGTGCCTGCTTCTTCCACTCCCTCACAGTCACAAGGATGCATTTAGGTACCTAAACATGGCACCGTTTGATTTTATGTGATTCGGTACTCAGTAGTACCTACAGAATTTGGTCGGTACCTCTTAAAGTACCAAATTCGGTACCCATCCCTAGTCACGAGTTTCTCACTCACTCCAAACTTTATTTCTGCTCGATTACCGCTGCACATTTTACTACCTGCAGTTTGTTAGAATAGGATTTTCAGTTTGGGGGCACTTTTTATGTCTAGCCGAGCCTAGAGCGCCCTCTCACGGCATTAGATGGTAATGTTTACTCTTTGGTTCATGTCTGTCAGGATGTTAAATGATGTACATTTTGATATATAAGCCACACCTGCCTATAAGTCGAAGTATCAGCCTAACTATGTAAAAAAGTGCGACTTATAGTCTGGAAAATACGGTAGATACAGAGACAGAGAAGTGGTCCCGGGATGGAGCCTTGGGGGACCTCACATGGGAGAGGGGCTACAGCACAACACCTCTGTTAACGTGCTTCGTGCTTTGAATGACTCCTGGGATACGAAACTATCCGGTGAAACTCCAACTGAATTTTGGCTGCAACACAGTCGTCCAGGATATTCAGCACATAATTTATCAACAACAGTCCGATTGTTTTTCTGCCTGAAACCCTGCAGATATGGATGGAGTGGAATATAAAACAGCTTCTGTGGCTCTGTTTTTATTTTGGATTAACTCAATCATGTTCAAAGTTTGACATCAGTCATATTTCTGTTTGACTCTCCCCTGATCCTTTTTAATCAGTAATGTTTGTTTATTTTAATCGACCTCCATCCTGATACTTTAACAGTTTTCCTGTTTCCTCCTTTAATTAAACTTTAATTTAACAGTTTAATTCACTTTCCTTTTATTCTGTTTGACTCTCAGTTGTTGATTTAACCTTTTTTGTCTCTTCCCTCTCACAGTTTAACTCTCTCCCTCTAATCTGTTTTTATTTTCTGATCATTTTCTCTAATTTTTCTCTCCCTGATGTTTTTTTTCTTACCCTCTGACCTTCAAGTCTAAACGTGTTTCCCTCCTTCACACCCGTAACAATGAAAGGTATCCTCAGAATAATGGTATAAATATTCTGCATCATGCTCGTCACAATAGTTTCTCTCAATTGTTTTATTTATTTAGATATTATTGAAGAGATTATGTTTGTGAATGTTCATGTATATTTCTGAGCTTATGTGTTTGATCCTGAGTGTTGATGTGATGAGTTTTGTGCTGATATGTTTTTTATTAACATTTAATTTTCTTTAGTATCCTAACACATTCATCCCTAATGGCAGAAAATGCCAGCTTTTCAAAAACTGCATGAAAAATAATGTAGTTTATCTTTTTTCACACTTTTATGATTCAGTCTTTAAAAAACACTTGACCCTAAAATATACGTCTCAAATATTAAATATACTTTGTGTTTGTTCGCCATTTAAAGGCTAGTATGCATACACATCTCCACATTTTTAAATAAAAAGAATAATTTCCTTAAAATACATTTCAAATAGTATTTGATTATTACTGTTAGGCTCTAAAATGAGTCAATGATTAACATTGTTTATGATGCATTAAGTTGTCAGATTTAAAAAATTCATACTTGTAGTCCTGGGCACAAAAATTAGATGATTTTTACAATGCCACACAACTTAAAATGTTATAATTGATTGTCGATTAATATCTCAGCTCGTCTTAAAGTATGAATGAAATAACATCTGCTGCTTTGATTGCTTCACTAAACTCAAACTAACATTCTGCTTTTTCTGCGTTTTGTAAACTGGATAAAATCTAAAAGAATTACTTTTTAATTCCTTTTCCAGCTCGTTTGTCAAACAGAAACCTTCTGACATACTTTTAAACATTAACAAAACATTTTGGACTTGCTTAAATATAAAACTTTTAACACAGTGCTGTCTGTGTGACTGTTGAGCTTTGATCGGCTGGATGAAGCTTCATACTATCGCCCGTTATTTACTCCTGACTAACCCAAACTCCTGACTTTATCGTACGTCCTGTTTGTCCCCGCTGACCCTCTCGTGTCTCCCTCTGCAGGTAAAGTGTAAAGATGTCTTTAAAGCAGCTGGCCATACTGAGCCGCCGAGCGTGCAAGACTTTAAACGCCCGGTGCAGGCGAGACAGACTCAAACAAGACATGGCCGAAAAAAAACACATAAAGCCATCTGAAAAAAAAAATACACCACAAAGAGCTGCAAAATATTTTTCTGTGTATGTACTGAAGTTAATATATAGGTGAGAGTTATTAAAACTATTCTGTGTTGATTTTATTCTTAAAGAATAAAGATATGTTAAAAACAGACTGACTGACCCGGGGTCATATTTAAACTAACACCTTTAGTGTCTTAAAGGGATAGTTCTGGATTTTGACCTGGGGTCTTAAAGATGCTATGAGGAGTTTTTAAGTAATAACAAAAAAAAGTCTCCCTTTTAGATATATGCCTGATGGAAATATACAATTTAAGATGAGTTTATAGCATCAAAATAGGTTATCTATAAATGCTATTTCTTAGCTTCGCGGTCCAGTCGGACAGGGCCGGACAGGTCTGGATACTCAACTTTGGGAACAAGACAATTAAAACTAGAGCAAATTTATATTATTCAGACACGTCTTAGAGCACCGGGCTGTAAGTAGTGATATATAGCCAGCTACAAAACTACAAAATTAGCTTGTTGTCACACATCAAGAACTACCGCTACGTAACTAGAAAGAGATACATTACCTCGTGGCTTTGCATCCTGTAAGTTGTTGAAAAAAGAAGTTGTAAAGCAATGCAGAGTTCTGAGGAAGGTCGGAGCTGCATTCATTAGCATCACAACAAACACACGCTTTAGCTTGGGTCACGTCTTTACGACAGTCGCCACTCGTGCTCATGGGTAGCAGAGTCTTTATGTCCCCGGAAATAGATTGTCCTCATAGCACCTTTAAAAACCTTTAGGGCCAGATCCCCAAAAGGATTGCACTACTTTTGCCACCGCTAAACCTGTGCAAATGACAGAAAAAATAGAGTGCAATCGTCAAAGCATACGCAAAGGGTGAAATGCACGCAAACTGAACACTAACTGCACTGCCACTCCTCGCTGGGCCGGTCCAATTTGCATGCATGTTGATGTTGATGAATTCAGCGCAGTTGCCCCCTTCTTATGCAAATGAGCCTCATTGCAAATACCACCTAATCTACAAAGACAGCGCTAATTGCCGCAGGCAGTAAAGCGGTGCTATTTAACGCCAGTGAGACCCATGTTTTAAATCTGCGCACTTTCTAATTTCAAGAAAGGATTTATCGGAGGAGAGTATCACTTTTTGATTAAAGTGACAATGAAATCATTTGCAGATAGTGGTTGCCAGGCCCGATATCCTTGTGCTACTAGATGACACCAAGGATGACTGTAATAAAACGGGATGAACAGCAAAAAGAAGACAAAAAAACAACAGCACCTATGGACGTATGGTCCTTTGACCACTTTAAACCACTTTGTGATCAGAATAAATAATGTGAAGTTTTTTTTCTGAAGGGGCACAATTAATACTTTGACATTTATCCACTTGATGTCTGTGTCTCGGGAGGTTAAGGGTTAAATGCAGCATGCTTCACTAAATAAGGGGATAAATCAGTAACACCCAAACAAACCCGAGAAATAAATGCAACTTAACTTATTTGTTGTTTTTGCTGCTCAGTTTAAAGCAGACGTCAATCTCCTTTAAGTTTGCTGGGACAAAGTCACCTGTATGCCACGCTGCTTGTTGCAATCAAAGGCGCAAAATGCGCTCAGATGCCAAACTGCACCGGCACATGATTAGAGCAAATTCTTTTTTATAGGATAAGGCGCTTAAACAGTGCAGAGTGCGTGAGCTAATTCTGTGCAAATAATGGCGCTATTCGCAGATGCAATCTACCCTTTGTGGATCTGGCCCTTAGTGTCTTAAAGGGATAGTTCAGGATTTTGACCTAAACTGTGTTTGGAGGGTTTTGAGTTGAGCTGTTCAGACGTGTTCAACTCACTGCAATGGAGCTTTAGTGGAAATTAAGTCTTTCTGTAAGTAAATAAATAGAATAATAACGCAGTGATCCAACTTAAAGCCACATCTACAGGAGAAAAAGTTCATAGCCATCCCAAAAGATGAGGAAAATGTTTTTTTTTTTTACTTTTTAAAATATATAAACATTAAACAGTGTTACACTTTCACATTTTTACAGATATTTTGGAGTTTCCATCAAAACAAACAAACATAAATTAACTTAAGGTCTAAAGGCTATAAAGCTCATAGAAGAATAAAGAGTTAATGAGAAAAGTGTAAAAAGATGAATTAATGTTATAAAATTACGTCTGGAATGTAGTTAAAGTTTTTTTCCACTTCATTTTTCATTATTGCACCGAGATCAATTTAGAGTCCTGAAGAGAACGACGAGAAGATTCATCTTGGTAAAGAAATACCACCATATGTGGGTCTGAAGTCAGTTCCATAAAAGATATTTACAGGCGAGTGTTAGTGAGAAATCACGGAAGACGACCAAGGCCTCGGAAAAGGACGTCCAGTCTCTGGATAAAGTCAAATTTCTGAGGGAAAATTAAGAATTCTGAGACTTAAGTCCAAAGTCTGAGACTGAATATGAATATCTGAGGCCCCATCCACACGAAGACAAAACGCTTAACAGTTTCAAAAACGATCGTCATAAAGACGAAGGCGTCTCAGAAAATGTGTGCATCTATATGAATGCACTCGTTACGCATGAAAATGCTGTAAAACACATGCCAGACCTCTAGGGGCGCTGTAACGACATGACTGAAACAAGCGAAAACAGATGAAAAAACAGTGCGCATGCACACTTGCAGCAAAAGTTTTAAACAGAGATTGTGATAAAGTGATCATAAAGTGCCGTAATGTGTCCTTGATAATTGTTTGTTCATCTCGGTGGTGATTGACAAGAAGGAGATTTTGCTGCAACAGGGATAGTAGGGTCACTAGCTTCATCAGCACGTATGCTTCACGTAAGCTGCTACTGTCTTTGCCGCGTGTGGCGCATGCGTGTCAATGAAGATATGAAACTATGACGTAAGCGTATCTGAAAACTTGTGGAGAGCCAGAAATCACGGAGCTGCGTATACGGCATTTCAAAATCTTTCCACTCGGGAACCTGGTTTCAATAACGATCGTTTACAGACCCCCAAAACGCCGTCTTCGTATGGATGACACGCAGATTCGTCAAAAAACGAAGCGTTTAGACCTCGGTTTGGCTTCGTGTGGATGGGGCCTGAGACTTATGTTGGATATTTGGAGTTCCAAGACTTAAGTCCAACGTCTGAGACTTAAGTCAGACTTAAGGTGGATATTTGGATTTCTAAGACATAAAGTCCAAAGTCTGAGACAGAATCTGAAAATATGAGACTTAAGTCAGACTTAAGTAGGACATTTGGAGTTTAAGACTTAAGTCAGATTTAAGGTGGATATTTGGACTTCTTAGACATAAATCCAAACTCTAAGACTGAAAATGGAATTCTGAGGCTTAAGTCAGACTTAAGTTAGACATTTGGAGTTTATGACTTAAGTCCAAAGTCTGAAATTAAATATGGAAATTTGAGACTTAAATCAGACTTGAGTTGAATAGTTTGAGTTCTAATACTTAAGTCTAAAGTCTGAGACTGAATATGAAATTCTGAGACTTGAGCCAGACCGAAGTCGGATATTTAGAGTTCTAAGACTTAAGTCAGACTTAAGTTGGAATGTTGAGACTTACATCAGACTTAAGTTGGATATTTAAGCCCAGATTAAGGTCAGAATTCTTAGGCTAAGATTGAATCCTCAGCAGAGGTCCAGACTTTAAACCTTTCCCGATGCCGTCGTCGTCCGTGAAGAATAACTGTGTTTCTTTTTGTTAGTGAAGAGTCTGAAACAGTTAAATGTCTCCAGAGTTCATCAAAATCACTTTGGTCTCTGATGAGCAGCTTCTCAGAGGCTCTCCAGTGTTTAAGTCTTCGATCTCTGTCCTGGTCTCTGCAGTGTTACACGGGTCCACATCCTAGTCCCGCTGGTCTCCTTTAGTCCTCCTGTTGGTCTAAGTTGGTTTTTTAGCCTTGGTCGCTGCTCTTTGGTTCAAAAGTGTTTCCTTCTTAAACTCACGAGGCGTCTGCTGGTGTCGATCCGGCTTCACTTCCCCCGTCCTCCAGGATTTCTTTGACCTGATCAAAAGTTTCCGCCTGACGGATCAGCTCCAGCTTCACCTGCAAGACGGACAGGAAAGAGTCAGACAGGGTTCCCACACGTCCTGGAAAACATGGAAAACCTGGAAAATGATTGCCCAATTTTCTAGTCATGGAAAACATATGGAAAATGAGGAATATAATGAAATGTCCTGGAAAAGATTAAATTGTCCTGGAAAATTATTTGTCTTCCTTTTAACTTGAAACATCAGAAATGAAGTAAAAATGTACTTGGTAACTAATGTACACGTAGCCAGAAAATGTGAGTAGGTAAAATAATGCAAGTTAAGGCATAAAATATAAAAACTCAAAACAATGGGGGCAAAAAGAAATAATAAAAAAATGACAAAATAAAATTAAGGCTAAATTTAAAAAAATCTATTCATAAAAAATGCAGAGTAAATATAGATTAAAAATATGTATGACCATAAATTTAAAATAGTAAGACACATAAAAGCCAGACTAAACAGACAATGTTCGTGCTGGAGAGTTAGAAACAAAGAAATTCTAAGATCAATATGATCAATAGCTACAGATATTGTTCATCAACCTCTAATCTTGTTTTTTAGAAGACTAACTAGAATTAAAAACTGCCCACAGCAACAATGTAACTTCAGTTGGTTATGTGACACTGAAAAAAGTCCTGGAAAATGATTTCTTGTAAAGAGTGGGAACCCTGATCAGAGATCAGATTCAAGAGTCAAAACCAGGATCCTGAAAAAAGTCTGAGGTCTGTTTTTACTTTTAGGAAGCTGAGGATTCCCTGATTCTTAGGACTTCCAAAGTTTCACCTCGAGTTAACAAATTCAGCCACTTTTAACGTGAAATTCTTTGACCCCTGACCCCACCTGTCGTCCTCTCACCTGCAGAGATTGTGAAAGTTGTACGAAGTCTCTCTGAACCGTCTGACTAGTGTCCACCTGTGAGCGCAGACTGATCACCTGACTGCGCAGCTCCAAAACCTGCTGCTGCAGAGCCGCCTGAAAATAAACAAGACGCAACAAAAACAGTTTAAAAAAATTACAAGTTAATATTCATGATCATGTCAAATTAACAGAATATACATTAGACTAGGATTTAGGTTTAGGTTAGGGGTGTGAGATATGACGATATAAAATCATTAATGATTATAACGTGGGGAAGATCTCATAAAGCAGAAAGATCGTCAGATCGTCTGTGTGGGCGCAGAGACTTTGACGCCCCCCCGACTAGCCAATCATAGCACATTAGGCGCAGTGCATGGTGGGATCTCCTGTTTGGTTATGTAGCCTGAAGCCATGGCAGAAAGAGAAAAGGAGATAAAAGCTTGAAGATGTCTGAACAAAAATCTGTTCTAAAGCAGCTGTATTATTCACTCAGATTATAGACATTGCAGTTAGATAACATTTGTTCTAAATTGTTGCACTTTAAGAGATAAACAGTTACTGCACAAAAGTGCACTTTATTGTTGTTCATGACCTGTTATGTTTACATTTACTGCACATTTTTATAAAAACTGCACTATTTAAATCAAACTTGTTCAGAAAGTTTATTTGGCTTAAATTCATATTTTTTTTCTTTTAGGGTTTTACATGTTTTATACAGTATATTAAACAGGGAAAAAAATGGTCAAACATGCAAATTAGTTTAGAAAAATCAGCGTAAATAAGAACTGTGATACAGTCATGATCGCGATTTTATTTTTAAAAAATCGTGATATGATATTTTTGCCATATCGCCCACCCCTAGTTTAGGTCATTATTTCATTGAGTTAGTAAATAAAATAAGGATGCACCAAAGCTGAATAAAATATAAACGCTTGGCCGAATACCGAATATCCAATGTGGAGGCTAAGGAGTTCACTATTTTTTTAATAGTGCATAAATAGCTTAGAGTAAATTTTTAGACATGTTTTTAAAAGAAAATAATTGTTTATGGAATATTATGACATTTATTAAAATTCCAGTAGCCTTTGCTTTTCAAAAAAAGCACAACGAAGTTTTTCATTCATATTAGGCCTTCAAACAAAACAAAACATGCATTAAAAAAAAAACTAAAGTGCACTGAAGTGGATAAACCCAAAACAAATGAATGATTGTCCTTTTGACACGAGTCTGCTTAGCCACAGTCACGCAATGACGTGTTTGATTTCATCATTGCCTCACGCAGTACTGTTCGGCCCTGCTATTACCTCAATATTTGGCCCAATATATTCGGTCATCAAATATTCAGTGCATCCTTAATATAAAACGTAATAAACAAACAAAGAAAAATCTCAAACGTGAATAAAAACATGTTTGTCTTCTTAATATCTTACAAGAGAGAAGGACTAAAATACATTTTCTCTAAATGATTACCAGAAAAAAAGTGACAACAATTAGTAATAATAGCTATTAAATGTGAATTTTTCTCATCAAAATAAAGTACAAAAAAAATCACAAAAGGTCAAAGCATTTTATCCCAAAGCTTTTATCCACTAATGCTGTCAGATTGTTCAGAACTTTATATTTGATTTTTTTTAAAGCTACACAAGTTTAATTATTTTATGGAGCATAAGTACTGAATCAAGACAATATAGATATTTTTAAATATGTTTTATTTTTAACCCTACAAGCAATCGTCGTCTAAAGTGCACAAAATGTCAGTTAGTTACTTTTTAAAATTTGCCAACATAGTTATACCATTAAAAAGTGTTCAGCATTTTATAACATATTAAAAATAACAATATTTGTTGCCTTAGAGATTTAAACCTGGCATGAGAACTCCCACATGCATCCCCTTTCTGAGCAGACATAAATATTTGTTTGTCTTGCAAGTCTTTAAAATTGTGTTTTTTTTACACAGCTGTGTTGTTTCAGTCAAGTTTGTTTCAGACTGTTTTGTTGGTTCATTTAATTCAGCAAATAAACAATTAAACAGCAGAGGAGGTCCAAAAGACTCTTTTAGAAAGTAAAAACAGCTTTAAAAATAATCCATAGATCAGTGATCACCAACTGGCGGCCCCTGATTTTGATGATTGTCTATTTAAGGATAAAAAAAAGAAATGTATGACGGAAAGAAATCAGAATCTTAAGAAAAAGTCAGAGTTCTTAAATTAAATTTTGAATTCTAAAATAAAGTATGACTTAATTATCAATCTTAACCTTTTCTCTGCTTTTTTCCTCTTATAAGTTTAAATTTGTTCTTAGGATTTGGACTTTTTTTCTCAGACTTTTAAACAAGGTCAACCTTTAATTCTTTTCTACCTTGTCTTTCTTTCTTTTTGGCCCTTATTGTCTTCTGTGTTACCAAAGTGAGAACACCTGCAGGCTAAAAATATGTTGTTTTAAAGATAGATTTTGTCTCTAAATACCCCAAACTATTTGAGACCCCACATTTGTGTGGCAGGACTGGTGAATTGGGCTGATAACAAATAATTTTGTAATGGCCCTTTTCCACTAGCACGCCTTGGCCCTGCTCTACTCGGCCCTACTCAATTTGTAGCGTGTTTCCACTAGCCTGGTACCTCCTAAAACAAGTTAGTTTTAGTACCTACTCCGCTCTGGTTCCAAGCGAGCTGAGTCCATACTAAAAGATGATGTCACCGACTGCTACTGATTGGTCAGACAATGTCGTCATCAATGAGCGCGACGACCTAGCATCCTAGCAGTAGCTACCATTAGCTTACCCTCATACGTCTTTTCTTTGCAGCTGGATTGCTCTCGTCCTCGGCTTCATTCTGTTGTATAGCTTCCAAAACTCTCCTGTGCTTCTCAAGGGGTATTTCTTCTTACCACCTGCAGCCTTCTTCTGCTTTCCTTTTTTACTCAGTTTGTGACAAAAAGACACAGATTGTTGTGTCGCGCTCAAAATGACGTCACTGCAGAGCCGCTCAGCTGTTTACAGCGACACTGCACCCCGTTAGGCAGGCGACTGGGGCTAATGGAAAAGCAGCACAAGGCGAGTAGAGCGGAGCCGGGTAGAGTCGAGTAGGGCTAATGGAAAAGGGCCATAAGTGGACCAAAATATTTCATTTAAATTGTTTGGAAATTATTTTCACTGTTTTGTGGCCCCCATAGCATATGGCAAGAAAAATCTGACCCTTGTACAAATGTGGTTGATGATCCCTGCCATAGACCTTTAATTATGGATAATTAATCATAATATCTGCATAAATAATCTATAAAATGAGGCCTCTTTCTGATGGTTTTACATCCATTGAGGTGAAGCTCTGCTCAAACATTTGACTGCAGTCTCTGATGGTTCAGAGGAAACATTAAGCTGACTTACTTTGTCCCCGCTGAGGGATTTGCTGGTTCCTTGAAGATGAGACAGCGCCACCCGCAGGCCATCGAGCTCAGTGCGACAGGAGAGCAGCTCGGCCTGCAGCTGATCCTTCTGAGCCTGGATCTTCTCCGTCTCTGTTTTCAGACTCGATAGCTGCACTGAAGACAGAAAACAGGCAGATATGAGAACAGCTGCAGTTTTGCACAGAAGAATTTAATTAATCATGATCGTGGTCTGTCAAATAAATAAAATAAAATGTTATTTTTTAAGGTGTTAAAAGTAGAGTCGTCCTGATACAACTTTTTCACCTCCAATACGATACTGATATTGCACCTTTGAGTATTGACCAATATCAATCCAATACAATATCGACAGGAATTAAACAGACTTTTATTACTTATTTTGTAGAATGGACTGTAAGAAAAGGCTTGATCAGGTGAGATTACTCAAACAGAGAACAGTAGTCAGCAATAATAGGTATGAGAAAAATACATTTTAACCTTAAACATAAGAATATAGGACTATTAAATAAAATAAATACAAATAAATTAGAAGAACCTTAAAAGTAACCTCAATAAATCCAATAAAAGCAGATTTTACAACTAAATTAAATAAATGAAAAATAAATTAATAAATTAATGCAGACTCATATAACCCTGAACTTTAATAACTTCATCAGACTAATAGATACAGGAGGCGTTTACTTACCCCCCAAAACTTCTGGAAATCGGAGTTTCAGTCCAAGCAGGAGAGAAGAAAAAGTATAAAAACATTTATGTTAATAAAACATTAAACAAAGGGATGGGAATCAAAAACCAATGCCAGTTAAGAAATGTTAAACAGCTCCATCAAAGAATCAATATCATGAGTATTTTTACTAATTAATTCCCTTATCAATTCCTTCCACGGACCGGGTTCAGAAGAAGCAAAATTGTGGCTTAATTTTTTACAAAAGGTGCCTACTGCACGACCTTAACCCTTTCATGCATGGTCTACAGTAGACAAATATTTGAAATAAATTTTATACCCTTTATGGTGCAGCACCTTGTCCAACTTTCAGTTGGTGAACTCCCAAACCCTTGACTAAAGTTTCATATAAATAATATCTTTGCACTGTTTTAAAAATCCAGAAAAAAACTGACAAAGGGCAAATTTGGTATTTGGAATTTATATTTCACATAATTTTGTATTTTTTATTTTAAATTGTGGTGTAATTCTCAAGTGAATTAAACAGCAATAATATATAATTGAGTTTTGCTTTTTCTTTTATCTACTCTTAATAAATGTTTGTCAAATATGTTTGTGGATCTTAATAAAGTTCCAATAAATTATTGTAGTGATGCACGGTGAAGTGGACAGATATAAAACTACCTCAAAATATAACACTGAAAAATATGACCATTATTTTTAACTTGTTTGAAATAAAATGAAGCATTGAAAAAAAGTATTCCTTTGTGAGGTAGTAATTTATGCATGAAATGGTTAAGTGGAAACATCAGCAGCTTGCAGAAGCAGTTATCTACGCTGTGACGTGTTTGACATTGTTGACACTGAAAATCTACAGACCAACATTAGACCACAGGGAGAATCTGCAGGAATCAATGAAAAGAATTAAAAGTTAAAGAATTGGATCGATTAGCAGGATCGTTAATAGCACTGGTTTCATATACTTGTATCAGTTCTCATCCCTAATCAAACGTCGAAAAGGGAATGACAGGCAGGAGAAAGAAGAGAAGAAGAAGGTGAGGGAATGTTAACACAAGAAGACAAAAATATGATGGAAGTGGAGAAAAGAAAAAGGATTAAGACAGGAGGAAGAGGAAGTGAACCACTAACCGTTCTCCTCAGCCTTGGTGTCCAGTTCCTCCCTCAGATTCACGATCTCGATGCGGAGTCGCTCCTCACAGTGCGCCCCCTGCAGGTCAGGAGTCAGATCACATTTAACCCTTGTGGACTGTTAGGGCTGAAAACAGCCACTTTGAGTAAAATTTTCTCAGTTATTTGACCATAACTTTTCTTGTATTGCAGCAAATTGAATGAATTTTGGGCAGGAAGCTTATTTTTACATACATTATGTAAATATGATTTTAAATTTTTCAAAAGGTCAATAGGTCACTGTGGACAAATTTACTGTACACTCGTACTGTTATGGCTGTTTTCAGCCACCATACTTTTAACTGCTCTAAAAACAAATCAGTTTTTTTCGTTTTATTTATTTTTCAATGCTTGGTAGTTTTGGGAAGTGGATTAGAAAGTTTAAGTGAAAAAAGTAGAAAAAATATTGATCTGATATTTTTTTAGAGCAGTTAAAAGTTAGGCTGAAAACAGCTTTTTGTTTTAAATCTGATGCTACACAAGAACTAAAAAGACATCAAAGTCAATGATGTCACTAATCTTTGACATATCCAAGACCATGATACCCTGTAAAAAATCTCTGGTCTCTGATGACTTTTTATATAGAAAATAGGTCATTTTATGTTTAACCCTTCCACAGTCAATGGAGTTCTTTCTGTTAAATTGCCCTTAAGGTGTTAAGATTTGTTATCTATTTTTCAGTGCTTGGTAGTTTTGAGCAGGGCAGAAGTGAATTAAGACATTTATGGGAAAAAAGTAGAAAAAAATATTGATCTGATATGCTTTTAGATAGTCAAAAAAGTTAGTGGCTGAAAACAGCCATAATAGTAACAGTGTATAGTATACTTGGGTTAAACCACATGAAGGAGAAAAATTTTCTACCCTTTCAGAAAAAACAACAAAACTGATTACTGTAATATTTTAACATTCATTTCTACAACTTTAAGTTAAAAATAAAAGCAGCTCTTCTTCACTGAAGGAAGTCACAGAAACATAACTCTTGGTGGTTTCTGTTCCTTTTTTGAAAACCAGAAAAGTTTCCTGATGCAGCATATTTTCTGTCAGTAAACTCAGTCTCTCACCTGCAGTATTGAGGCATACGAGGCTTGAGAGTCGACTTCTTCCTCTCCGACTTCTTCCCCTTTCAGCCGGGACAGATCGCTGCACATCCTCCTCTGGGACACCGACAGCTCCGCCTCATTTTATAAAAACTTCATGTTAGACTTCAATTTAAAGGACAGCAAACATTTTTGTCTTTGTGGCACTAAAGCAAAAATGTTCCAGTTCGATTTTATATTAAAAAAACTTTGCATGCTCGTGTTTCTCTTAGTTTGAGCCCAACTGTGTTTCTGTTAATGCAGCTAAAAAGTTTAAATTATACCTGATAGGAGGCAGAAGCAATGTCACATACTCTACAAGGGCTGCTCCATTATGGAAAATATTGTTTTGATATTTAGATCATAATTATGATTACTCATTCGTACAAAATGCACCACATGCAATTACTTCAAGTAAAGGCTCTTAACTGAAGATTAAAGACCAAACAATAAATGAAAACACATGGGATAAAATACCTTAAAATATTTATAGATGGAAAAAAAACAAGTGACACAGTAATTATATGATCACAATTATTCTGTTTTTCTAACCGTGCAAGACACTGATTATAATTGAAATTGAAACTTAATTTATGGTGAAACTCTGCTCTTTAACTTTAACTACAAGCTCAGCTGTTTGGCAGAGGTCATCAATAAAGTCAGTGATATTTAATATTTTAAAAATCAGAACAAATCAAGTCATTGTTTGACACTGTCAACATTTCAGGGAGCAGAGAAAACTACAAACAAACTAAAAAACATTTATTTTCTTGGTGTGGGATTTAAAGGTTTTGAAAGCTAACAGTTGATTACATGATGACAAAATGCACAAATATTTGGGATGAAATCAATTATAAAAGGCAAAAATGTTTGTCAATAAAATAGCAAAAAATAACTAATAATAACAAAAAATATATACAGTTAAGAATTTAAAGTAATGATGGTATACCTTTTTAAATTCAAGACAAAGAAAATGTTATTTTATTTTGCAGTTTTTTCTGTATCCCAAAACATTTGTAGAAACAAGCAATGATTTTTTGGTAACACTTTGGAAAAACGATCATTTGTAAGCCATTTATAAGCTATTAGTAGATATTAGTAGATAGTTAATCATGAACAAACTAAATATACACATTTGTAAATGATTATTAAATCATTTACAACTTTTGTTACAAGACATCTATGGGCTATTAATAGGTATTAGTAGATAGTTAACTAATAATGAAAAAATGATTGGTTAACTAACCCTAAACCCTAATGATTTCATAATCATTCATAAATGATTTAATAATCATTTACAAATGTATATATGTAGTTTATTCATGAATAGATCAATATCTACTATTAGCTTTTACAAGTCTTGAAACTTAAGTGTTAAATGATCTAATAATCATTAATAAATGATTCAATAAGTATTTACAAATGTATATAAGTGGTTTGCTTATGAATAGTTAACTTCTCACTAACGTTTACTAATAGCTTATAAATGTCTTACAAATGATCATTATTCTAAAGTGTTACCGATTTTTTCAACACATTACATATTTCTGGATTTATTGACCTCTGCCAAACAGCTGAGCTGGGAGTTAAAGGGTTAAGGATAAAATGATGGCCCAGTCTCTCACCAGTCGGCTCTGCACGGCGCTCTGTGATTGGCTGAAAGATTTCTGCAGATCCTGAAGCAGAGCCTCTGACGTCTGAACCTGAGACTGAAGCAGCGACACCTGAAAGCAAAAGCAAACAGATAAACAAACAGCTGTGCACACGTCCTATCCACCGTCTCTGCGCGAGTCACTTACCTGTTTGTGGGTGTGGTTGGTCTGCGTGTCGAGCTCCTTCTCCAGCTCCTCCTTCTCTGCCTGCAGGCGACTCACCTCCTCCCTCAGCTCCAACACCTGAGCAGCAAACACAGTCACCTGATTACACAGAGGCTTCGGTACGGCTCGTCGTTCGCATGTTCACAGTGGAAAAGATCTAAAGTCTTGAGGCAGAACTTCATCAGCTCCAGGCTCTCTGACCTCTGCTAGGGCTTGAAATATCGATTAAACTGATTAACTCAAATTGTTTTCTGCAGAAGATTAAAAACTAAACATCTTTTTTTTTCTCAGCTTACTCCAACTGTTAGTCATTGCAGTATTTAAAAATATAAGTAATGAAAACGTCTGTATGTTTCGTCTGCATTTTACTTTACTGAATTACTGAATCACAAAGAAATACTTTTAAAAATGTTTGTTTTTACTTTTAAACAAGGTAAACATCATGTTCATTTTTTTTTTGGAGTTCTGCATCTGTCCACTACAGTGGATGCCATGCATCAACAGTATAGAAAGTAATTTAGTGGAACTTAATAAAGACCCACAAACAAATGTTTTTGACAAACATTTAAGAGCAGATAAAAAGGCAAAGTCTGAAGAATATGTGTTAATGCTGATTAATCAAACACTTTGCTTGTGAATCACACCAAAAGTTAAACAAAAAATAAAGTATGTGAAATCTGAATATATGCATAATGTCCAATTTACCCTTATGATGCAATATCTCAATATGTGATAAATGTGCAAAGATAACATTTTTATTAAACTTAAGACAAGGGTTTGGGAATTGACCACCTGGTAGTTGGACATGTTACTTCAATCTAAATGTTTTCCAAATATCCGTCTACTGTAGCAGACACCATACATGAAAGAGTTAAGAGTGCAGAGGAGATCTTCTCAGACGGGCTGAGAATACAGCCGGGTCAGGAGTGATATGAGGACCTGAAAGGAGACAGTGTAGCTGTTAAGCATGCAGCAGGTGTCCTCTGCTGTACCTGAGCGTTCAGCGCGTCCCAGTCCCCGTGCGTCACCAGTCGATGTCCTGCTGGCGGCAGGTAAATGGCCTCGGGCACCAGCGTTCCCGTGGAAACCAGGGAGTCGGTGTCCTCCTGAGCGTGCGTCTTCCTGGGCAGCGACGGCGTGTCCATGGAGAACGAGGACAGCGACGCAGAGTCGCAGTTTCTCAGGGAAAAATAACCGTCTGACGTCAGCGCCGCGGCCTCGCCGTCCGCCGCCTCCGGATCCACCTGCTGGAGCTGCTTCCTGTCCGCGGACGCCGAGTCAGTGTCGTTCAGACTGTTGGAGGTTTGAGAGTCGTGACTGACGGCGTCTCCGTCCGTTCTGCTCCGTCTGCCACTCATCTGAGAGACAAAGCAGCGTCTTTCATTAGGATTCACATAAACGGATATTTAAAACTTACTTTAGCCCGTCCTGACGTCAATACAAGAGGACAGAAAGGTTTTTTTTGTTTAAGAATAAAATAAAATAGAACTGCTCTTTGTTTTCACTTTAATAAACATTTCTTAGGCATTAGAATTTGAACACTGAAACATAGTTTATCATCTTGAGTGGCAGCAAAGATCATAAAAAAGTAACCATATAAAATAGAGAAAAGTTATGAATAGAATTAAGATAAATGTAGACTGTAGCTTATATAAAAGACGTTTATGTACATGATCACGCCTAAATTATTTACTAAAATACTTTCAAAAGTGACGATAAAATCAAGCTTCAGCCTTTAAGAGCAGCAATCACTAGTCACTGTCACAAACAGCCCTATCTCTCAGATCATTCAATTTCAAATTAAAATAAACTTGCAAAAAGTCGACAAAGTTCATTATTGCTCATTTAGCTTCAAAATAGAAAGTCAATATCTGCAGAATTTTCCTTGCTGCCCAAAACCAATATTTATTTTTTGAAAAATTGATCTGCCAATTCTGATAAACCAAATAATCATCATCCCTGATCATGAAGACACAAAAGGCAGAATTAATATCTGTAACACACGAGGGTTTAAAGTATAAAAGCTGCACTAGCCAAAAGCAGAAAACTTATTTGAGTTCAGAAAGTGGATTTGTTGTTTTTAGATCACACCAACAAAAACTAGAGAAGCACTCAGAGAGCTCAGACCTCCTCCAGTGCCACAGTCCTCACCCATATTGTGATTTTCACCATAAATATCAGTCCTACCTTTATTTCATCTAAATATTTAGATTCCTTGACCATGAAAACATACCAATAGCAACTGGATTCATAATGATATCTATTTTAGTTCAGTAGTTATTCATTAAAATCTCATTTTCATCATCATCTTCTGGATCTAGCTCCAAAGTTTTTAAAGATACACAAATCAGATTAAACACTCCAGATTCCACAGTATCTTGGCTATATTTTGGCATTTGTTGTAAGTCTATGTCTTTATTTGTTCCCTTGCTATGATAAAAAATTCCAAGGATATCTAAATTTTTCTTGTTCTGGATCAGAGAATCTGAAATTTTGCTGGGATCCAGATCAGTCTGTGATATCTTGTAGAACCTGTTGGAAACTTATCCTGTATTTTTTTTTCCAAATGCTCTGACTATTTTTGGTGGAGTAATATGCACAGATGCTGAAAATGGTCCTATCTCACAATGTTAAAAAAATCCTTTAAAAATTCCAATGTTCCTTGTCACAATCCAGACATTTCCTGAAAATTTTATCAAAACCAGTCCATAACTGTTTGAGTTATGTTGCAAACAGAGAAACAAACAAACAGACGCCAGCAATAACAAAACTTCCTTGGTGGAGGTAATAAACAAAAATACTTAACAGGGACAATAAAAAAAGCTTCATCCTTCACTTTAAGAGCTGCAAACACTGATACTTAAAAAATCAGCAGACAAATCAGCCCTATAGCTGAGAATGTTCAATTTCAAAATAAAATAATTTTACAAAAAGTCAACAAAGTTCACTTTTGCTCGTATGGCTTAAGAAATAGGCAATATCAGTATCTGCAGAAAATGTTGGTGTCCCAAAATCAATATTTATCTTTTTGAGGAATTAAATGCCAATTCTGAGAAACCAAAAATATCATCATCCCTGATTATGAAGAAACTAAAGGTAGAAATATTATCTGTGGGTTTAAACTATGAAAGCTGCAGAAGCAAAAGCAGAAAAGACAGGCTAAAATTTTAAAATAATCATAACTTAAGGGTTTTACTCCTGCAGTAAAATGAAGAAAGCAGCACAAACACCCAAACTTCAGCTCTAGGTTTATGGTGCAGTAAAAAGCTGGAGGCGTGCATGTCCTCGAAGCGCCTCCATGAGCGTAATCACCACGTGTGTGATGTTTGAACTCTTCATCAGAGCCGAACACGAGGACACACACCTCCATAAACAGACTCAGATCACACTGACCATGATGTGTCCGCTGGCTCTCCTCCACTCCACAGGCTGAGACTGCAGCACGGAGATACGAGCTTCATACTGAGCAGCCGTCTCTGCAAACACAAAAGAATAAAAATACAGGGAGCTGGTGAATTAACATGCTTCTGCAAAACTGGGTTCAGTATGCAGAGTCTTCCTCTACTCACTCTCACCCCTTAGCAAGCCTACCCACAGCATCTCTCTTCTGTTATTAAAGGCACAAATTACCCAAAAAATAATCTTCAAAAAGAAAAGAATCATGAAATAAAGGGTCAGTGTCCAAACACACTTTAGTCTTCTGATTCTCAGTTTACAATCCAGAGAAAAACATCTATATATATATTTTTTTTTAACATCTATTTACTATTTTTACAAAGACTACAAAACATTTTGTGCAATTATAACATTTACCTAAATTTCAATGAAATGAGACCAAAATAATCCCATACCACCCTCCCCTTTGGTACCTTTCCCCCCGTACAAAACTAAACAAATAAAAAGACATGGGACAAGCAAAGCATACATAGACAGTGTATACATGAAAAGTTAAACAGAATAATTAACAATATTAAATAAAGAAAAGAAAAGCACTTTATAATGTACCTTGTAGTGTGACCCTAGTATATCAAGTTATATAAATCAATCCAACACACAGCTCAGTCTGGTGTAAAAGTAAATTGTGTGCTGTTAATCAAGACAAAAAAATGGGTTCCAGATCGTACTGAACTTTCCTGATTGTCCATGGATTGACAACCTAATTTTACAGATATTACAATTTAAATAAAAATAAAATAAATAATGATCAGAACAAACAGAGTAAAACTAATTAACACTAACGTGTCAATAACTGATAAAGGTATAGGCTGAAGCTTGTAGCTTATTTTTGCCCCTGCTGTACAATCCAAGATTAATTTGACTTTTAAGGAAAAAACACCAGACATTCATCCATAAATCATAATACTGTGCAATAACTACACCTTATAGCATTAATTCATTTATGCTTTAAGTTTTTTCTGAACTTTAAGAGTTTTTAAATGATTTTAATTCATCACTAAGCTTATTCCAAAATGTTATCCCAAAACCAAAACACATCTTAAATAAATAAATAAATGTATTCTTACTTTTATTGTTTTAAACATAAGCACACCTCAGAAATTACACTTTAAAAGTTTTAGAATGTTTGATTACAAGCAGGAAAAGTTTTATTTATTGCACATAAACTTATCTCCTGTCTAGAAATGAAATCTTAAACTTGAAAACGTGAAACCTTCTGACTGCACCACAGCTTCAACCAAACTTGTTTTTAATTCTCTTCATTGTGCTTTTTTCTTTTAACCTGTTCAGCCCCAAAGTACCCGATTTCAGGAATGCTTGCATGCTCTCCAAAAAAAAAGGAAAAAGAAAAAGTGAACTATTCATGTAGAAATATAGTCATGCCGCACATCAAATTAAACAGGAAAGTCTCAGCTACACAACCATACAAGCCATTTTTACACACACCAAACACAACGTCAACACCAAGCAAATGAATTATCAAATATCCAAATCTGTTTGACTTTGATTCAAACTTGGGTTGATTTGTATGGATTTCTTCTAATGGGAAAATGTAGAGTTCTGATTGATTTTCCAAAAAGAAAATATTTTTTTACGTATTTATTTTTCAAAAACTGCCACGGATAAGCAGAAGAAAAAACTGTTGTAATTGAGTGTAATGAACACCAAAAGTGACATAAAAGTGAAATCTAAAGTTTGGTATATCAGAAATGTCAAATGGGACTAATGGAGCCAAACTGGGCCAAGATTGGGCCTGACCACTCTGTAGTAAAACCTCTCTAACTTTGCTCTGCATCACTTTATCAGACTCAAACTTGGCAGAAGCAATGTTCACATATTTTCACATTCATTCATAGAGTTCTAAAGCTGTAGCTGCATCATTACAAAGAGATATTCACAATAAAACCTTTTTTTTTTAGGCGAGAATGAAATGTTCAAATTAGTCTGACTTCTATCTTCATTTACTCTGTCACAGTAACACATATACTGATAAGTCACATCTGGACAAATCTCTCAAGTGTTACTTTATTATGACACCAAAAATATTACAATAGACCTTGTGGTTGCAGAGATACACTCTTTTCTTTATGAGTGTGTCAAGGCTTAAAAAAGGGGCTGAACAGGTTTAAGTTATACATTTAGAAAGTAAATCTTCCTCCTGAACTCTTTCCGTTCAGCTGAGTTTAACGACGCTCCTCTGTAGATAACCTCCTGATAAAAGGATCATGAAGAAATGATTGAGCTGTAAACAAGTCAACTCAGAGACTTTATCAGCCTTTTCTGTGCCTCCAGGGTAAATACAGCAGCAGATTTATGTGAATATTCTCATATTTAATAAATAAACTCCATAAACTGCAGGTGTGACACTTTCCTTCCGGGGCTAAAAGTCCAACATGTCAGGTTTTATCTGGAGGTAAAGTCCAGATCATCTGAGCTGCTGACGGGCTGCAGACTTCTTAAACTTTACCAAAGATCCTCCTGAAGCTAAAACCATATCAGTATGTGAGGTTTCTCTCATTATGTAGCTTATCCTGACCTCTCCAGACAGCTTCTCTTTCCTTCTACGATATGACAGGAGCTTTATTTCCCTCTTTTTAGACCAAACAAAAACACCCAACAGTTTAAAGTCGACAAACAAACAGCTCTTACCTCTCAGAGCCTCCTGGAGGGACTGGATCTCTTGATCACATTGTTTCTGCAGCTCTGCCAGTTCCTCCTGTTTGCTCAGCTCGCAGATCGTCGCCACGCCCTGCCAGTGCTCCACCTGCGCCCGGCACTCGGCTAGCTGGGCCTGGAGGCTGGTCTCTGCAGGGAGGGGTGAGCAGGTTTATGGTGTTTTGACATCAGCGGTGTTTATGGACATTTAAAACCTGTTCAGCCTCTTTTTTAAGCCTTCTGCTGGAAAATGACATACTCATAAAGACAAGAGTGTATCTCTGCAATTGTGAATATCTCTTTGAAATGATGCTGGAGTGGCTGTAAAACTCTAAAAATGAAAAGTTTTTTTTTTTTTTACATGATCTCTGCAAAGGACTATTGTTATAAAGTGATGCAGAGCAAAATTAGAGAAGTTTTATAACCATATGGTCAGGCGAGGATTTTAGAAACAGTGCATAATGAGCCAAAGGTGAAAATATATGTATTTTGTCAAGTAAAAGCCAAATTTTATTTAGTTTTTAAATGTATATGTAGTACTTACTCCATTTTTATTCAAAAATGCAAGGTTCTAAAAACCAAACCTGCTTTTTGTGCCTTTACAAAATAACTAGAACTTTACTCAGAAATGTTGTCTACCTCTTACAACCAAAAAGCTGTGAAAAACTCCATATTAGTGCTCTAAATTTTAAATATTTAGTGAACTTGCTTGAGTATGTAAGTATAAATGCACATTTATATTATTTTTCTTTTTTACTGAATATTTTACATTCTATTATAAATCTTTGCGAAACTAATATAAACCCCTGAAACTGCACATTTCTGTGCTTGTGTAAAATATCTCTTTTTTCATGTGTTCTGTTGTTTGTAAAATGTGATCTATATGAATAAAGATGATTATAAACAAAATAGGCCCAGTCACTGAGTGATCACACTAAAACAGCCTGTTCTGTGCAGGGCTGGAACAGAGGGGTTTATAGGCATGCAAAAGTCTAAAAAAAGAAAAGAAACTAAAATAAGGGTCCAGAGTTAAGCTTTTAAATTACATCTGTTATTACATATTACATCATATTATATTATTACATCTGTTTTTGTTTTTAATTCTGCAGTTATTTTGCATCCTCACATTAAAAAGTTCTATTTTAGTTTGTAAAGAAAGGCTTGAAATAAAGCAACCAACATTTGTGTTGTCTCAAATTTAAGATATAATCATTATTTTCATTTTTGTAATAGTTTTATTTTGTTACTTTATTCAACACAAGAAGACATTAAAGCAAACCATGACTCATCAAGTCTGGTTTGGGGACTCTGTGGGCTTTGCTGGAGTCTTCAGGGGTTCAAACTATTTTTAATTTTATTTTGATTTAATGTTTAAAAAACACTAGTTGGATAGTGGGAGTCAGTTAGCTAGCTAACAGCTACATACTCGTTCACTTCTATGACCAAGTAAGCTAACAGGGTAATATTCGAGCTTTAGCATCAATTAAATTGATTTGGAGTTAAACAGACAATAACAACAAGCAGGAGTTTGTCACAAATGTTGATTAATAAGTCGAGTTATGGAGAAAATAGCATTTAGACTATAGTAACACACACCCATTCCGTTAGCTGCCCTGCATTCACGTCCTGTCGGGATAATCGGAAAATCTGGATTCGGTCTGTCGTAACCCGATTTGAAGCCTCATGAAGTCAGTATAACCATCAGGAATATGTTGTGAATATTAAAGAATATATGTTTGCTTTAAATGATTGTTCTGAACAGAAAAGCCTGATACGAATTTGTGTTCGACGTAACGCTTTAAGACGCACTCAAGTGGAAACAAGTCGTAACTCGTCGGAAGTTCCGAGCTTGAGAAAAACACCTGAACGCAACACCGGCCACGGTGCAGAAAATCAACAAGTGTCCGTTAATGTTTACCGGAAATTAACCTTTTAACGGGCACAGCGCGCGCTCACAGCCAATCCTGTCACCCCAGAGGGTTTATAGGGAGCTTAAAGTGTTAAACTTTAACTCTGTGAGTCTTTATTACCTGAATCTTCACTCATCCTCCCGTCAGACCGTCCCGGTCCAGCGGCAGAGCCGTCCGACCTCAGATCGTCTACCGAAGGTTCCAGAGACTTGAAGCCAGGTCCATGCTGTAGAGACCTCCAGGTGTGTCCTCCAGGTCCTCCAGGTCCTCCAGAGCAGAATTATCAGTCAGTGACAGCCTCAGGAAACAACTTTCCCCGGTGTTAAGCCTGCGGAAATGACGTCAATGTCCTTCCTGTTCTCGCATACCTTTCTCTTTCTGCTGTTTGGATATTTGGGCACTTTTTATTTGATTTTTAAGAAAATTATATTAAAAATCTGGACGTGAGTGTGCCTGATGATGCAGTTCTGCTCATTAATAATCCTGTAGCATAAATAAACAGTCACAGCTGCCTGGTGAGGCTTATTTGTGCCATAACTCCTCATTTTATAACATACATTCACCTTTTAGCTCACTGGCCACTTTAATAGGTACACCTGTTCAGCTGCTGGTTTTGCAGATAGCTACTTAGACAATCATATGGCAGAAACTTAATGTATTTAGGCCAGGGGCGGATTTAGTCATATGGGGGTCCAAGGCAAACCCAGTCATTGGGGCCCTTCATATCCCTGTACTGTGCTGATACATTTTTTAAATTATTTTTATTAATTTTTCCAACTTATGGGATGGGTGCAGAGAAAAAATATACAAGAAAATTACAGATATCAAACAAGGGTTGTCTCCAGACTGTAATAAACCTTAACAGTGAAAAATAATTGTCCATAAAAAACAGTATGTTAGAGACAAAGTTTCCATTCACTACTCAGATAACTCATTCAGTTTTTACTCATTCACACCACAAGAGACAAAATAGATGGACAGACAATCGTCAGAAGAATTGACAAGAAGAGGGGAAAAGTGGGGATGGGCGGGGAGAAGAAAGGGAGGGTAGTAATAATAAAAAATAACTAATATTAAATTAAATAAAATAATAACATGAAATGTAAACCGGGTCAGTAACTCAGTATTTCATTGGTTTTCAGCATGCTGATACATTTTTATTATTATTTTAATCTTGTACCAATTTCCTTAAATTCTGTAATTTAGTTAAATTTTAACAGAAGGTGAGTGTGTTAATTAGTCCTGCTTTTAAAATCTTTAACAGTTATCTGACAGCTTAAGTTACAAGTTACAAACCCATGTTTATATGTCCTCCACATCCGGGTAATAATATTTATGACCAAAAAAAGAATTTGAATCTAAAATGTTTATGAAGTGTTGTGGAGTTTGAAAAGTTATGAATTAAAGTATTTTACAGGATATTATGACTGAAAATAAAGACAATGACATCAAATGTATGAGGTCTACTGACAAAATGATTATAAAATATGGATGTTGATCTTCTCTGTTTCAGACTACAGCGTGGGAATTAAGACTAAAATATTAATAACTGTGCTGAATCAAAGAAAACTTTAATAATACTTTTTTGTGAGATGTTTGGGGGCCCTTGGACATCTTGGGGCCTCAGGCAGTAGACGGGGTCAAGACGACCTGCTGAGCCTTTAAGTGCTCTGAAACATCTGAAAGTGAGTTGTCTGTCTCTCTATGTGGCCCTGTGATTGACTCCTGCTGAATGTCAGCTGGGATATGCTCCAGCCAGCCCATGACCCTGAAAGCTCAAAGCAGCATAGATGGTGGATGGATGATGTTTACTTTGACTTTTTTATGCTCTTTGATGATCTGAAAACTGAAATAAATAATATAGGCGTTAAAATCTGTTCAGTTTTCATCTTTAAAAACAGGAAACTCTTTGTATCAGCAGCAGGTTTGAAGCTTCTGTTTGCAGCTGCTTCCTTTTCTCGACTGAGCAGGATTTATAGTTTCCTGTCTCGCTGAAGCCAAATGAAACTGATTTAACACATTCTTCAGCCGATCATTTATTATCTCAGATTAAAGCTGTTTTTAAAGTTACGCCCTGTTTCTATTTTCTGTTGCTGCATAAATAGAATCACAGCTCTGATTCTCTTCCCTGCGTCAGATCGATTAGATCCAGAAATCTGAGACACAAAGACGACTCTTCAGTCCTCTGCAGTAAAGCGAGGTGAGGAGGAGAAACATCTGCTGCAGAGGGCAAAAGAGAAGTCAGAACATGTTTCTTTAAATCTAAAATCTTCACCTTCAGTCATATTAAGACTAATTTAAGGGACAAAGATCGTACAAAAAGCTGGGAAATAAGCAAAAGTTCATGAAGTGCTACAAAAATAAAATGATCTCCAGATTATGACTTAAAGGAGTTACTGATCATGAATTATTTGTCTAATAGGCAATAAAATGAGAAAAAGTGACCTTACTGCTTGCAAAACACTGACATTTATTTCAAAATTGTGACTTTACACTTTAGAAACAGCATTATTGATCATAGAAATATAATCCAAAAGTTGACTTAACCCTTTAACTACCAGCTCAACTGTTTGGCAGAGGTCATCAGTAAAATCAAGGACATTTAATGTTTTAAAAAACAGAATAAATCAAATCCTTGGTTTATTCTGTTAACACTTCAAAGGACAAAGAAAACTACAAACAAACCAAAAAATTTCTTGCTAACAGTTGATTAGGTAATGACATAGAAATGCACAAAAATTTGGGACAAAATAAACTAGAAAAGGCAGAAATGTTTGTAAATAAAATAGCAAAAATAACTTAAAATCGATGGTGTTGTGTTCGACAAACACACACGTTTTTTAGAAAAACAGATTATATAATAAATCATATTAGTAAATGGTTAAGATGTGTATTTAAATAATAATGGTAATAATAATAACTTTTGGATTTTTAAATCCTACACATAGAAAATATCAGTTCTTTTGGTTTGTTTGCAGTTATTTCTGTTTCCTAAATCATTGACTTAAACAAAGAAGTGTTATGTTCTTTAACAAATGACATACAGTCCTGATCAAAGTCTTCAGACCAGTTGAAAAATTGCTAGAATATGCATTTTTCACATTTAGACCTTAATGAGGTTTTAAATAGAGCTACAATATGCAAAAGCAAGAAGGGGGAGTGTGACAAAAAGGCACTTTGAAAAAGTAATTTATTGAAAACAACAAGTAAACTGAAATAGGCTGTTTATCAGCTGATCAAAAGTTTAAGACCACAGGCTATTAAAGCCAAAATCTGCTCCAAATGTTCATTTTCTGTCAGGCATTCACACGGTCATGCCCTCCTGATGGCTAAAGCTAAGAAGCTTTCTCTTCTTGAACGTGGTCGGATCGTCGAGCTGCATAAGCAAGGCCTCTCGCAGCGTGCCATTGCTGCTGAGGTTGGATGCAGTAAGACAGTCATTCTACATTTTCTGAAAGATCCTGAGCATTATGGAACAAAAAAGTCAAGTGGTAGACCCAAAAAAATTACACCTGCGCTGAGCCGGAGGATCTGATTGGCTGTCCGTCAAGACACAGGGCGGTCCTCGACCCAAATTAAGGCCCTTACTGGTGCCGACTGCAGCGCAGTAAGCATCAGACGGCATCTGCAGGAAAAGGGGTTCAAAAACAAAAAACAAATTCAAAGACCTCGTCTCCTTCAACGCCACAAAACTGCCCGTTTAGACTTTGCCAGGGAGCATCAAACATGGGACACTGAAAGGTGGAAAAAAGTTTTATTCTCTGATGATAAAAATGTAACCTTGACGGTCCAGATAGCTTCAACGTTACTGGCATGACAAGGAGATCCCACCTGAGATGTTTTCTACCTGGCACAGTGGAGGGGGGTCCATCATGATCTGGCTGCTTTTTCATTCAGTGAACACTGGAGCTTCAGGTGGTGCAGGGTCGTCAAACGGCGGCTGGTTACGTGCAGATGTTGCAGGGGGCATCCCTCATGACTGAGGGCCCTCGTCTGTGTGGTAACAGCTGGGTTTTTCAACAGGACAACGCTGCAGTTCACAATGCTCGCTTGACCAAGGACTTCTTTAGGGAGAATAACATCACTCTTTTGGACCATCCCGCATGTTCCCCTGATTTAAATCCCATAGAGAACATTTGGGGATGGAGGTCAAGGGAAGTTTATAAAAATGGCCGTCAGTTCCAGGCAGTTGATGACCTTCATGAAGCCATCTTCACCACTTGGAGCAATGTTCCCAAAAGCTTCCTGGAAACATTTGCATCAAGCATGCTCAAACCAATTTTTGAAGTGATTAACAAGAACGGTGGAGCTACTCATGACTGAGTCCTACTGAGAAACATTTTTGTTCTGGTTTGGAGAGTTTTTTGTCATTTTTTGAGCGATGGTCTTAAACTTTTGATTAGCTGATAAACAGCCTATTTCAGTTTACTTGTCGTTTTCAATAAATTACTTTTTCAAAGTGCTTTTTGTCACACTCCCCCTTCTTGCTTTTGCACATTGTAGCTCTATTTAAAACATCATTAAGGTCCAAATGTGCAAAATGCATATTCTAGCAATTTTTTAACTGGTCTTAAGATTTTGATCAGGACTGTATTCCTGCATTTATTGACCTCTGCCAAACAGTTGGCATGGGAGTTAAAGGGTTAAAGAAGCAAAATGTTTTAACATCTATGAGTTCATACCCTTAAAGGATTGACTGGTTACAAGAAATGCTCATGTAGTAAAAAAAAGTCTTGATTTCATCTTCAGATCATGACTAAAGACTTATAACATGTTTATATTGGTCATAACATTTGTCTGATAGCAAATAGTTAAAGAAAAGAATAGAATAAACCTTTATTCGTCCCACATTAGGAAATTTGCAGTGTTACAGCAGCAAAGTGGACAGCATTAATAGAATAAAAAATAGACTTAAGTATAAAAAATAGCAGCATGTACATTATTCTACCAATATAAGATATAAAATATACAAAGGGCCTGGAAAAAAAACTAAGAGCAAATCTCATAAATAATAAATAAGAAGAATAAATGCTGTAAATGAAAATTTCAAAATTATTCTTTATGCTAGTTATTATTAAATGTCCTAAAATATAGTCTTTTTGCCCAAAAATAAGTGAAACGGTGAATAAGAGCTTTACAACGTCAACAAAGAAGAGCAAACAGATGCTTTATGTAAAAATATTCCGTTGTGTTGAGATAATTCAGCTCTGATTTGAGATGTTAATCCCACAGGAGTTGAAGATTTAAGGAGCCAAACAATTTTGTGTTTCTCTAAAAAAGCTAAAGTATCTTTATTTAAAGACAGAAAACCAAATAGCTCGTATATTAAACATTTTTATTTGAGTTCATGTGAATAAAAACATGGTCACATTATAGAGCAGGACAGTACAAAATGTTCTCACAGGTAAAATGTTTGAGTCCTTCTGTTTTATGATTTTCACAGATTAATGAACATTCTACATATGAGCGGACAAACGGACGTTTATTTGATTGAAATGATTCTTAAAACTGACTTGATGATGCAGAGCAGCTGGAAGTTTGTAGAAAATGCTGGTGAAACCTTCAAAGTGACTCAAAAATACAGTTTCTCTGATAAAGAAACATCATAAATAGTTTGTAAAGTTTAAATATTTAAGTGGTTTTCTCCTGTTTGGAGTGGAGCAGAGGCACAGAGAGTACGAGTAAACAAAAATAAAGTTGAAGTCAGTAACTGAAGATACAGAGGTGTGTTAGCAGGTCTCAGAGGTAACAGGATCTACGGAGTAACAGTTTCAGAAGCACCAAATCTACGATGACTGTACCAAGTGCATTATCGTAAGTGCTGAAGGTTCTCCTTTAGGTCCTCACAGATCCATGTCCTGATCAGAGACGCTCTGACGCAGGTAGTCCTCGTACAGCTTTTTCTAACAGAGGAGCAAAAACAGAAAATTTTAAATCATGGTTTGTTTGCTTCACTTTGTTCAGCGAGATTAGAGCAGAAAAGATTGGGGAAATATTTTAATTATTGTTCTGATATCAGCTCGAGCTACGGAAGAGTATTAGGGCCATGTTAGATTGGGAAAATAATTTTGGGGAAGTCGACATTAAAGTGGAAATTTTGACATTAAACTCAATATTTCAGGAACACGACGGAGGATTAGGGCCATGTTAAAAGCAAAAAAGTAAGGTTACGAGAATAAAGTCGAAAAGATGCCAGAATAATCTCATAAATTTACAAGAAAAAAGTTGTAAAGTTACTAGAATAATATCATAAATTTATGAGAATAAAGTCGAAAAGTTACGAGAATAAAAGTTGAAAAATTACGAACATAAAAGTAGAAAAGATACAAGAATAAAGTCAAAGTTAAGAGAATAATCTCAAATTTACGAGAATAAAAGTTGAAAAATTACGAGAATAAAAGTCAAAAAGTTAGAAGAAGAAAATTTGAAAAATTACTAGAAAAAGTAAAAAAAGTTACAAGAATTATAGGTGAAATTTACGAGACTTAAGTCGTAAAGTGACAAGAATAAAGTTGAAAAATTAAGAGAATTAAGTCGAAAAATTTCAAGAATAAAAGTCGAAAAATTACGACAAATTCGAAAAGTTACAAGAATAAAGTAAAAAAATTATGAGAATTAAGTCATTAATCTTTTTAGATCAAACTAGGAAACATCTACTTGGGTAAAGATAGACAGATATTCACAGATTCAGGCTTTGCAGCTCAATAACTCAACAAAAGAACGTCGTTCCAAACCCGACCCCTCTTTTTGATCACTGTGATGAAGACTGTGAACTACAAACTCGTTTTCCTCGTCATGCGAGCCAGACGACTTCAACTGGTCTTTATTCTCATAACTTTCAAATTTATTCTCATAAATTTATGAGATTATTCTCGTGACTTTACGACTTTTTTTTGTTTGTTTTTAACGCGGCCCTAATCCTCCGTCATACAGGAATAAAGTTGAAATGACGAGAATAAAGTTGAAAAACAATTTTGTGATTAAAGTCGAAATGTCCAGCATAAAGTCAACATTCATTGTATTTCATCTTAAGTCTCAAAATTTTCACTTTTTTTCTCGACATTTCTACTTTAATCCAAAAATTTCCACTTTAATGTCGACTTCCCCAAAATTATTTTCTATTTCTAACATGACCAAATACTGTCCTGTACTAGCAGGACCGTCAACAGACGGGCAAAAATGATCAATACCACTGTGTTTTCCTTTACAAAAATTAAGAAAAAAATAAATAGAAGAGCTTCGAGAGCACAAAATTCCACCAACAGTATTTCTGACAGAGTTTTTAGTGAAGATATGGAAACTGCCCCATCTCACAATGTTAATAAATAATTTAATAATTCCCAGATTCGTAGATCAAAACCAAACTGTAGTGAAGTCGTCCTCATGCTGTGACCAACATTCGCAAATTCATCAAAATATTTCCACGACTCCAGGGCGCTGGTTTGGTGTAGTGGTTAGCACCCCATGTACTTGCTTCTGCCGGTCCAGGTTCAAATCCCGCCTGTGACCAGTTTGCAGAGTGTCTTCCCCTACTCTCTCACCCCCTTTCACAAGCCTATCCACTGTCTCTCTCCTATCAATAAAGGCACAAAAATGCCCAAAAAATACATTTAAAAAATTAAGAAAAAAAAATATATATATATTTCCACGACTCCTTTGGCAGAGTAAAAATCTTTATCTCTGACCTGCAGGTGAGATTTTTCTTCATTTTACTGCATCAAATAAGTCTGGATCGATCTCACAGGAGTTTATTCAGGTTAGCTTCATGTTTAATTAGCTTTTTCTTTATTAATTTACAGCACAACTTTAAACTGAATTGTCTGACTAACAAACATTTTAGATTATAGTTTAGTAGCAGCTATGAATCGTGGAAATCTAAAACTTTCTGTCTCCAGCTTCAGACCTAAAACAATCTTAACTTATATTAGGATTATGAAAATTATTTATCTGCCTGTTTTAAATTCAAAACTTTTATCTTGACTTTTGTTCTTTAAATTGTTTTGTTTTTATATCATGTAGCACTTTGATATTGCAAAAATGTAAAGTACAATATAAATAAAATTTGTTATTAAACCCACACACATACAGACCTTTTTGGTCTTGACCACCTCCTGGACGTACTCCAGCTTCTCCTGCAGCTGCCGCTTCTGTTTACCAGACAGAGTCTGTCGAGTTCTGCAAAGAAATGAAGAAAAGGACGCTTCAAAATTAAAGACAATAGAACTAAGAGGACGGAGAGTTTCACAGCTGTTTTACAAAAGAGAAATGGAAACAAAAAATCTGTGGCTGCAGTCGAATAGTTGCCTCCAAAGTCCTTTCCTAACCACTTTTCCTTAACCCTGATGGAGAACATCATGAATTTAAGGAAAGGAGAAAGGAGACTTCAAAAAGGACTTAGGAAAGGAAAACTGCCGACTACACTTTCACTACGCTACATCATCTTGTGACGGCGGATGTTACTGCTGCAGAGAAACTACAAAGATGGACTACAAAAGGCTCATCTTTGAAGAGCTGGTGTATCATGACAATGTTGTTCCTTTAGACAATTTGAACATGAACAACCCGGCAAAAATGAGGTGTGCATAACTGATGTTGAAGTGAGGATTGAAATAAATCTGTCCTCTCATTATCAACATGAACACCAATCGGTGCAGGAAAATAAATGAACTGAATGAAAGAAAGGCAGAAACTGTTAAGACCATAATCTAATAGAGTACAAATTATTAATACTGAACCAAGTTTAAAACAGAATCAACATCAAATGTCTCATATCCTGCTCTCTTCAGAGAATCAGACTGCTGGAAAGTTAAGGCAGGTTTTGGTAAACTTTAGAAAGGATGAACAGCAGAGGGAACTCACATGGTCTGTGGGATTTGTTCATCATTATTCAGTTGAAGCAGTCTGATAACACGCTGTTTATAAAAGCTGTTGCCGTGGAGAATTGTGGGACAGAATAATTTCCTCTCCTTTCCTAAAGGATGGTCTGGTCTGGTGTATCCTATGCTAAAGGAGATGCTAAAGGAAGCATTGAGCAACCTTTCCGAAGCATTTAGACTATTCCAACAGCTCTGATCAGCTCCTGTGGGAAAGATGCAGGTAAAACCCTCAGGTGAGACATTCGTACCTGAAGAAGAACCGTGCCATGACAAGGAGGAGGAAGGAGAGGAGGAATAGTCCGCCGACGCCGTACAGCTGCTGCTCCACAGAGAGCGACTCGAACAGCCTCACAGCGGGAGTCTGAAGGTCAGAGCTGCAGTCAGGCTTCAATCATTCACACAATCAGACCTCCACCTAAAAGTCCAAACTCTCACCAGGTAGACGGAGAGCGCCTCCACGCCCTGACGGCCCAACGCCACCTCCAGCAGCTCCTGCGACAGCGAGCCGAGCACCAGCAGCGCCATGAGGGCGAGAGGGACGCTGAAGCCCAGCAGAGTCAGCAGGCAGGTCTTACAGCGGGCGTGGCGGTTAGCGGCGCTCGTCTGTCTGAGAGAGAAACACGGAGGTGATTCACGGCCTGACGCTGCTTTAGTCTGCAGATCTATTTATCCAAATCAGAGGTGGGCAACTTTGGTTACCAAGAGGGCCACAGAAAAACTGTTTCAGTGCCTGAGGTCTGCACTGTTACACTTTTGCAGGATAAATATGAATATATAAAAACAGCAAATATGTTTTAAGACAAGATTCTGCAGCATTAGTACATTTAACTCAAATACAATAAAAATGCATGATTTAACCCTTTAACTGCCAGTTCAACTGTTTGGCAGAGGCCATCATTAAATTCAGGGATATTCAATGTTTTTATAAAAGAGAACAAATCAAGTCAGTGTTTGTAGTTTTCTCTGTTCCCCATGTACCAACCAAACAAAAAATACCCAGATATTTTCTTGGTGTTGGATTGAATGGTTTTAAAAGCCAACTGTTGATTGTTGATGGAAAAATTCACAAATATTTGGCACAAAATTAACTGGAAAAAGCAGAAATGTCTGTAAAATTTGAAAAATAGCTCAACGTAGATGATACTGAGTTTGACAAACACACAAAAAACTTTTTGATGAATAACAAACTGTATTTACATATATATCATCATATCAGTAAATGGTTAGGCATTTAAAAGAATAATGATGGTAATAATAATGGTAGCTTTTTCCGGCTTTAAATCATACAAACAAAACATCAGTTCTTTTGTTTGCAGTTTTTTTCTGTATCAGAAAACATTGACAGAAACGTGATAATTTAACACGTTAAATATTCCTGAATTCAATGACCAACAGTTGAGCTGGGAGTTAAAGGGTTAATGGGCATGACACAGAACTAAAGCCTGTTTAACCTTCTTTGATGCAATTAAACAATAACTTCTTTTTTTTTTACTTATTTATAGGAACAAATATTTTACCTTTACTGTGGTGTCTGGATATAGTTTTTTACTGATATACACGGGAATATTTTTATCACCTATCCTAATTTGTGCATTATGAAGTACTGGTTACTCATAATGACTCAGATTTAATCGTTTGTTGTTGTTGGCCATCGATGGCCAGTTGCCCACCCCTGATCTAAGCAGCGGCTCGTCCTGTTACCTGTCCTGCTGCAGCGTGTCGGTGATGGCCTCGCCGATGAGCTCGCAGTCTTTCTCCAGAGAGTTCAGCGTGTTCTGGACCGTCTGGTTGATCGTTTTCTCCACGGTGCGGCAGACCTCCTCGATCTGGTTCACGCAGCGACTCGGCTGACAAAAGAAACGATTAAAAAACAATAATTTAAACTTTAAAACAGATGTTTACAAAGTGCTTTAAGAGGCAAAACAAAGGAAGGAAAATGCAGAAGCCACAAAAGGAAAGAAAATGAAAATCTATAGAAATATAATGCATTAGTACAGGTTAAAATATTAACATGTACAGATGAGTAACATTAGTACATAAGGTTTTTCATTTTATATAGAATCAGGACACAAAATCTGCTGCTTATTTTTCTTTTCATTCTTTTATCAACATGCCGCTCACATTTTGCACAACTTGTATTTTTGTATGTCTGTCTTTAACTGTGATTATCTGAATGTTTGCAAACCAAATCACCCTCTCAGGGACAATTAAAATACTAGATACAAAGATGGTAGATGGGGTGAACAGGGTAGAAAGAGGACAGATTAAAAAAGCAATATATTACAACATGAGAAGACGGTAAAAACAGGACTGAAACAATGAGGAAGAGCAGCAGAGAATAAAACTAGTTTAATAAGTAACTGTAAAGTAAGTGTGTAGATAAAGCAGGATAAAAAATAATTCACATGGTTGATAAACGTGTATATAAGCATCATGTAAAAGCAAGTCTAAAACAGAGTTTGGAGAAGTGATTTCAAAGATGTCACTGATTCATTTCGGGGAGGGTGTAAAATCTCAGCGAGGCCGACGGGAGGAAAGTCTCACCTTGTTTGGATTCGGGATGTAGATGGTGGGCATGTCAAAACCACATTTGTTGAGTCCTGGTCTTTTGCAGAGCTCCTGGACGATCTGCATCATCACCCTCTGATGGAAACATAAAAAATTAAAGTTTAAATTAACTGATTAACGCCTGAATTTAAGCAGCTTCACAAAGAGACAAATCCAACAGCACACTTTTACAGATTTATTTTTTTACTTATTTATTATGGAGGCGTTCTGTGGCTTTAAGGTTCATTTCAGTACATCAACCTTTTGATAGCATGTAATTTAGGAGAGATTGTTAATACAAGACTGGGGATTTTCTTAGTTTAGTACGGACAGTTCTGTGGGAAAACTGACAAGGAGACAAAGGTTCTTTCTCAGGAAATACAGGCTGTTACATTTTAAGAGTTGTTGTGTATGTTCATGTGGTGTCCAACGGATACAGCTGTCTTTAGATAAGAGTTCAAAGTCAGACTCAGCTTTTCTCTGTCATGTATATTCTTATATGGTCAACAGAGATACATAGATTAATTGAAGGAAATACATCCAAGACCAAAATAAGAGAGAAAATTCATCTTAACCTGTTCAGCCTCTTTTTTAAGGCCTTCTGCTCGAAAATGACATAAAAGAAAAGAGTGTATCTCTGCAACCACAAGGTCTGTTTGAATTATTCTGGTGTCATAATAAAAGTAACACTTGAGAGATTTGTCCAGATGTGGAATTATAAGTATATGTGTTACTGGGACAGAGTAAATGAAGATAGAAGGCAGAATCATTTGAAAGTTTCATCCTCGCCTAAAAGAAAACACGTTTTTATTGTGAATATCTCTTTTGAATGATGCAGGAGTGGCTGTAAAACTCTAAAAATGAGTAATAAAATATGTTAACATCATCTCTGCAAAGGACTACAGTTATGAAGTGATGCAGAAAAAAATTAGAGAGGTTTTATAACAATATGATCAGGTGAGGATTTAGAAAAATAGTTCACTTTTTCTTACATTTTTGTTGGAGAGCGTGCGAGCATTCCAGAAATCAAGTACTTTGGGGCTTGAGAGGTTAACACCTTCTCTTTCTAAAATGGTGTCAGCTTTTATTTTATTAATATTAACATTGTTGATGTTATTTCTAATTTAATTTTCAGGTCTGTGATGTCACTTCGTAAAAATCTGCTGATAGGTGCAGTCATTGTTTCCAGTGAGCTCAAAAAACTGACTGAAGCTCAGTTCGTGCTAATGCTAAAGATCAGGGGAGCATTGATGTTATTAAATTACATAAGGGGCCCTTTATAAGGCTCTCCAGGGGCCCGGAAAGTTCTGTGGGTGAGCCTGCTGCAGCCTCGGTGCTAATCAGTTCTCTTATCAATTCCTTCCACTGACAGGGCTCAGAAATGTCAGAATTATGGCTTAAATTTTTACAAAAGGCGCCTACTGCACAACCTTAAGTGAGTGGAAACACCAGCAACTTGCAGAAGTAGTTATCTATGCTGTGACGTGTGTTTGACACTGAAAATCTACAGCCAACATTTGCCCACACAGAAAATCTGCAGGAATCAACAAGGGAATTGTTAAAGAACTGGATCGATTAGCAGGATCGTTAACAGCACTGGTATTAATAAAATTCCATCAGTTCCCATCCCTACTCATCAAGCTCTTCATGTTTTATTAGATTTTATTTTTTTTAATACTAATTTTTTTTTATTGTTTTATTATTTTGTGGATTTATCTGTCCAAACGGACCCCATCCTTTAAAATCTTTTCTTATTTCTTGGCTTTTAACCCAGACGCAGACCTGTCTGTCGCTCTCTCCTCCGGCCTCGTCGGCTTTGCTCAGGTAAAACCTCAGCCTGTCTCCGTGCTTCTCGTTCAGACTCTCCACGATGTTCAGCGTTCGTTTGCACAGAGCCTGACCCATCGGGTCGAAGAAGACCAGGATCAGGTCACAGAGATCACCTGAAGGAGGAAAAGACTCCATATTAACCACAGAGGGCATCTCTACCTGCATCATCTTAAAAACACTTAAATAACCGTCTGAGGAAACTCACCGAGCCACAGGAGAACCTCGTCCACGTCAAACGGATACTTCATGTCTCCGTCCACCAACCCCGGAGAGTCCACAAACGTCACCAGGCTGAACCGTTTCTGCCTCGACGTGCAGATTTCTGTGCTCAGGTACTCAGAAACACCTGGAGATCAACACGAGAGTCGGATTATTATGATGAGGAACAGGCAGGAAGGCCAAATAGCTCATCACTGCACCATAACATTTTAATTTTTTATTACATTTATTTATTTTTTTACTTATTTTTTATTGGATTTTTTTGGCAGTTGCAGTGTTAGGGAATACCAAATTCCATCTCATTAATCAATCCTCCTCATATCACTGTCCTTACTGTCCAGTGATAGTGAATGTGTCCTCTTCTGTCCTCCTGAAAACAGTCCATTTTCCACAGATTGTGTTTCCTATAATCTTAATTTTTGTGTGAGTTTCTCCATTAATAACTAATATTTCCTCGACACTGCACACCCACTGCTCCACAGTCAGTGGTTCTACTTTATACCACAATCTGGTGATTACTTTTTTACTTGCTGACAATATTTTAACAAGATACTCATCCTTTTTTTGCATTATATCATGTGACAGATTTCCCAAATACAATATCTTAAATGTGTTTGGTATCTGGTATCCTATTATATTTTGCAAACTCTGCCACGTTTCTTCCCAGTACCCTTTTAACTTTATATTTCTGACATTGTTAGCAGAGCTATCAGTGGAAACGTGGAAACTGCCAAATCTTAGTGTTAGCAAACCATTTAAATAACTTGATTCACAATCTTCGAATCACTTATTTGTGCCGGGATCAACGTTCATATCAGTATCAAAATATTTACATAACTTGGAGTTATCTTGCCCGCAGATAAACAAACAAACTGTCAGAAATATGACTTCTTTGTCAGAGTTAAAATCTGTTTTATCTCTGACCTGCAGGTGAGATTCTTCTTCATTTTACTGCTTCAGTTTCGTCTGGGAGTTTATTCTGGTTAATAACATTGGAAGTCCATGTTTGATTATCTTTTTCTTCTTTAATTTACAAACTAACTTTAAAACAGAATGATCTCACAGACTCACAAACAGTTTAGATTTTAGTTTAACAGCAGTTATGACTCATGGAGATCTAAAAAGATACTAAATAAAGAGTAACGGGATTAATTAAAGCACTGGCAGACTTATTTCTGTCTCCAGCATCATTGAGCTGCTGCACCAGGAAATAAGGAAAATAAGAACTGATGTTTAAGTGAATTTTCATAAACCAGAAAAAATCTGATCGACTGATTTGTGTTCATTAGGGATGGGACGATACACTTAAACTGACGCTGCACCTCGATATGCCTGGGTCACGATACGATACGTCAGGATACAATATCAAAAAAGTAAAAAAGAAAAAATATTACAGTGTAATTACAACTTATTTGTTTTTGTTTGAGTTGCACACAGGAAAACACAAGGCCTAACAGGCCAAACACAAACAATAACACTCTCTAACCCTAGAGAGGTTAGAGAGAGTGTATGCTAACGAGCGGTAGGCTCATTTTCGCTGTCTTCGTCTTTTTTAATGAGAAAGCCAAAATACTGCCAGACAGATGACTTGTATCCAGGCGGAGCGTCCTCAATTTCGACCTCGTTCGACTCCATCATTCGGCTTTTTGGAGGCAAGGTAGTTGGTCCTAATGTTTGTTGTCGTCACTTCTGGTCACATGCGCTATTATTGGACGTGACGCCTTTATTTCGGGATCCATTTTTTTCAAACTGGATGCATTTCGTCACGTACTGTATCGCAATATATTGCCAAACGATATTTCATTCCATCCCTAGTGTTTGTTTTCAAAAGTAGAGCCCGATGTTGTTGCAGCCTACAAAGACTACAGATTTGAAATACTCTTAAACAGACAAAAAAATCTGCTCATTCAACAAACCAAAGCATTGAGACTCCTGAACAGATCCAGACGGTTTGTGTTTGAAAGCTCACCTTTGAATTCTTGCAGAGGTTTGAAGTGTGGGTACAGATGAAGGGTGGCGTTTCCCTGAGAAAACAAACAGAACAAAACCAGACTGAGATATTTCATCTCAGAAGGATCAGGATCTCAGGAGCAAAGGTTTATTATGTGTTTATATTTTTTAACCTGTTCAGCCCCAAAGTCTCTGATTTCAGGAATGCTTGCACTCTCCAACAAAACCATAAGAAAAAGTGAACCATTCATGTAGAAAAATAGTCATGCTGCACATCAAATTAAACAGGAAAGTTTCAGCTACACAACCATATAAGCCATTTTTACACACACCAAACACAACGTCAACACCAAGCAAATGAATTATCAAATATTCAAATCTGTTTCACTTTGATTCAAACTTGGGTTGATTTGTTTGGATTTCATTGAATGAGAAAATGTAGAGAGTTCTGCTTGAATTTTTCCAAAAGGAAACAAAAACATTTATTTATTTTTCGAAAACTGCCCAGATAAGCAGAAGAAGTTAAAAACTGTTGTAATTGGATGTAATGAACACCAAAAGTGACGTAAAAGTGAAATATAAAGTTTGGTATATCAGAAAAGTCAAATGAGACTAATAGAGCCAAACTGTGCCAAGATTGGGCCTGACCACTCTGTAGTAAAACCTCTCTAACTTTGCTCTGCATCACTTTATCAGACTCAAACTTGGCAGAAGTAATGTTCACATATTTTCACATTCATTCATAGAGTTCTAAAGCTGCAGCTGCATCATTCCAAATAGATATTCACAATAAACACTTGTTTTTTTAGGCAAGGATGGAATTTTCAAACTATTCTGACTTCTATCTTCATTTACTCTGTCCCAGTAACACATATACGGATAATTGGACAAATCTCTCAAGTGTTACTTTTATTATGACACCAAAATAATTCAAATAGACCTTGTGGTTGCAGAGATTCACTCTTTTCTTTATGAATGTATCATTTTCCAGCAGAGGGCTTAAAAAGGGGGCTGAACAGGTTAATAAATGTAAATACTTATAGACGTTCTGGACTCACTGTGAGGGACTCTCTCTTGCGCCCACTTGTGACGAAGCTGAAGCCCTGAGTCTCGATGGCCACCCCAGTCCTCTGGATATGCTCCTCAACATACCTAAAGACACACAAAGCAGCAGAGTTACCTGCTTTACCTGGTGTGGGCATGTCGGTCAGTCTTTTCTATTCTTATAAATCATCAGACATCTGTCCAGTTAGACTTTTACCAGTTAATGAAGGAGCTTTTCCCTGCAGAGTGGTTTCCCATCAGCATCACAGTGATCTTCTTCCTTGGTGGCAGCAGTTTCACACCAACAGACTCAGCGATGGTGATCAACCCTGGAAACAAAGAGCAAGGTCCACATAATCATTAGAGACTGAGTCAGACGATGATGATGATGATGGTGCTCTCTTTGTCAAATAAAGGTGGAGCCATTAAAGTGGCAGCAGGGAGGAACCTGACAGGCAAACAGGACAGTCAAGGTCGTGATGAGGTGATAAACAAACACTCGTATATACTGTAAATGTCCGGAGGCGTGAAGAACATCTGAAGTTCAGGAATTCAGGGCACATACCAGAGGAGCTGCCGCTGCGTTCACGTGCACCTGAGCAGTAGGTGAACTTATATACTTAAGTGATTTATTATTAATTATGTTGTAAAGTTCCGTTTTTATGCTCATACCCACATGGACATGTGTTTGGAACTCTTAAACTAAAATATTACACATTGTTCTTGGATTACTAACAAAGCTCGTGCAAGAACGCAACTTCTCAGAACAAGAAACACAAAAATCCGAGGCGTCAATGAACGCGTCACGCTAATTCCCCGAACTCTCCTCAAAAACAGCAGAAAAAATAAAACTGTTGTTATTTCAGCGTCTGTGTAACACCAGAATTAACCATTAAGTTTTGTTTGACCTACCTGCACATAACAAACGTGTCTAACACTCACATTAGAGAGAGTATTTAAGGTTATATCCAAGTTAGCTAGCTAACGGTTAGCCCCATCTTTGGGGATTATGTGCCTCCACGTCAGGAGTTAGCTAGCTGAACACAGAGAGCGGAGAGCCAAACAGCTGAAGTTCATCATTAAACTGGTGGATGTGTGATGTTTTACTAAAGGAAGACTCGGTTCAGGACCTGACGGACTCACCGCTGTCCGGGTCGGTGTACAGCTGGTGACAGTCCCGTAAGATGCGCTCGTCGCAGGAAACTCCTCCTGATGTCGCCTCCGCGTTCGCAGCACTGCGGCTCTTTATTTTTCCGGACATTGTTGGAAAAGTGAGAGAAATCAGAGAAACGAAGAACCTTCCTGAAGCCCACACTCCCTAAAGTCTGCAGACAAAGCCGGTTCGCCTTGTTTTTTTGAATCGCCCCGGTCCGTTGAAACACGGGGTTTAAGACGTAACGCGGCCACGTCGTCACAGAGCGGCTTTGACGCAAAGGCTTCTGGGAAACGTGGTTCATCAGCAAACATGGAGGCAGCAGCCCCACCTTTACTGACCCTTATGAACCCCTAAAAATATTTGATGAAAAAAAAAGTGCCAAAAATAATTTATGAAACCTTTTCATGTGATCAATTTTTTATTTTAATTATTTTTGTTTAATTTTTTTTTTTTTTTTTTTTTTTTTTTTTTTTTTTTTTTTTTTTTTTTTTTTTTTTTTTTTTTTTTTTTTTTTTTTTTTTATAAGTAAACAGAGTGATATGTGCATAGCTAGTTATAGTCTTGGTCTACAAAATTCTGTTCACAAATAAAAAATTAAAAGACAAAACTTGACAATGAACAAAACTGTACGAACAAACAGAAAAAAGAGGGGGTACAGAAATAGGCAAAAAGAGGAAACAAAAAAAAGAGATAAGGGCAGAAAGACAAAGAAAAGAGAGAAACCAGGCAAAACAGTGTAGCTACTAAATGATCTTAAATGGAACAGAGTGATGTATTTGGCAGGAGTTTAATGATGGGTCAGTTATGGCCTATTTCGGCCAAGGTCTTCGCTTTTTTTTTTAATTTTAACAAAGGGAAACTAGAAATAACTATATATCCATTACAATATATATATTTTCATACCTGTACAGAAACGTTATATGTATGTAAATATGGAGAAAAAGAAATGCTTTTGAAGTCATAAACTAATTTAAAAAAATCTCTGGATCCAAAAGTAGAGTTCTCAGATATTCATTACACCTGAAGCTCACGGCTTTTCCTCCTTCAGGTGACCTCTGAGGCTACTTGAAAGTGAGTACCAAGTCTTTATAACATAGTCTGTGGACTCTGGCTGTTGACAACTAGAAGTAAGCAATCCAAATACATCATGATCCATGCTCGAAAAGAGAGTGAGTGTGGAAATTTCCAACATATGGTGACTAGTTTTCCAGCTGTAAGTCCTGCTAACAAAGCTCTTCTCTTGTCCAGGGTCAAACCCAGATCTACCAAATCATTCAAAATGAGAATAGCAGGCAAACATCTTCCAGAAATTACACTAGGGTGCACTCCCAGAACATGTGAAAGAAACTATCAATAGGTTTGGAAGAACAGAAGGACATCTTGGAAAATCAGAACAATTACAAATAAAAAGTTAATAAACTAAAAAAAAGCAGATCCTGGTCAACGAGGGGAGCAGAACCGGCATATTTACAGTGGCATGTACTGGGAAATTGTTGATTGATGTGCACTGTCCTATTCAAGTAAATTAAATTAAACCAACAACCTTCTCGATGAACAACAAATATATAACTACAAAACCTTCATACATTTTATATTTAAGCTGTACAAATAACTGTAACTTTGCTTTCTGAGAGAAAAAAGATAAATAAGCATTAACTGTGAATTAAAGCTGATTTAGGACAAAGGATGAGACACTGACGAGGCCTCTGTGGTTAAACAATTACATTATGGTTAAAAATAGGCCTGCAGAGAGATAACATAAATGGTGACTCGGCTAATTAAATTTAGATTCTGGCAGGTTGCCTCGTACTCTTGGATAAAGAGCTAAATGAAGTTAATTGGAAATCTAATTAAGATGACTCACAAGCTGCAGGCATCACAGAGCCATACCTGAAAACATGACCATTAATATCTGACTGCTGGTTTTTTAAAAATTGTTTGTTTGTTTGTGCCTGATAGAGACCTCGGGATTATCAGTGAGACAAAACACAAAATAGAATTAAATTTACAGAGTGCTGCCATCATTAAAACTGATGGCATGTTTAATTAAAAAAAAAATTAACATCTTAAAGTGTCGGCGCTTGTGCTGTCTGTTGAACAGAAAGAAAAGCTATCTTAAATTAGTACTGTATATTCATTCTAATTTCTCATAATTTCTCTTCACTACTTTCTGAATTTGATCTCCTGCTCTCTTGGTTTTCTATTTTTCTTTTCTTTTTTTATTATTATTGCAAAAACAAACAATACATACAGAGACTTAGATATACAGCAGAACAGGTTACATAACATTCAAACAGGATGATTTAACCATTTTGGGGGAAAACACAAAAGACAATACAAAATGAGAAACCGAACATCACAAACACAAAACAAACTCTCTTGTTTTTCCGTCTGAATTGTTTCGTGTATAAAGAAGAAGAGGAGAAAGTAAAATTAAGTTGGTGACGCAGCCACAAAGTGTGAGGTTGGTTGGCTAACTTTTTAAATTGGGGATTTATATGTAATCAAACCCTCGAGCTCGTCCTGTCCTGCTGTTGGTTTTTTTTTAGGTGATTTCTGATTGGCTGCAGTGGTCATGTGACCTGCTGCAGCCAGGTGGACTCAGGTGTGAAGAGAGAGGGAGGGGTTAAGCAGGAAGAGAGAGGAGAAGGGAAATGTTTGGGAAGATTTTTCTGGTGATCCTGAATTAACCCCGCAGCCCTGTAAGGCCTCTGTTTCCAGGAGAAGAAACCAAATCCTCCGTGGTGATCCCTCCTCTGTGCAGGAACTTTGTCCCCGGCTGTGAGTATCAGAGCTGAGAGGACAGAAGTGTTCCCAGGTGAGTCTCTACTTTCTGATTATTATTATTAATATTATTATTTGCAATGCTGTGGCTTTGGCTCATTTTTGCTGGATTATTCATTTTTTTTGTTACTTTAATTTTAATTGTTTCATGTGGTATCCTAACGAGGACAGTTGACATTTGGTTATGTTATGTAACCTGTTCTGCTAGGTGTGTTAAACAAAAGACAAATAAAAAAAATTAAAAAACAGTCATGGTTACCGAAATCCATTGTCAAAGCAATTAACTTATCAGTGACTCCTTAGATTTCTTTTCTTATTTCATAAATTTTCCATTTTCCCCAATTTTTCAAGAAAACATCCTCCTTTGGTCTAAACTGAGAGGTCATTCTTTCCATAATGTGGATCTCTCTTGAGATCATGATTTCAAGCCACTGGTTTACAGTTAGGGGTTCAATCATGCACCAGTTTCATGTTTTTACCTTGTTGCATATGTCCAATATTTTAGTTGCATTTGTCTAAGATTATTCAGTTTTTGAGATTTAAGGACTATTGTTGGGCTTTTGTGTTTGGATCACGACAACTTTCTTTGGATTTTTACCCTCTTATTTAAACTGAAATCAAACATTACACATGGAACCGAACCATTTGGGGGACATTTTTGTTGCTGTTGAAACAGATTTTCATGGGCCAAATTTACGAAGTTTGTGTTGAGGGTTTTAGTTAGGAACTGGAAAATTTGTGTTTGAGATTTTAGTTAGGAAGAGGAAAATTTGTGTTGGAGATTTCAGTTTGGAAAGGGAGATTTGTGTTGAGAATTATAGTAAGTTAGGAAAGGCAAAATTTTGTTTGGGAATTTAGTTGGAAACAGGAAAATTTGTGTTGAAGATCTTATTTAGTAATGGGAAAATTTTTGTTGTGGATTTTAGTTCAAAACGGGAAAATTTGTGTTGAGAATTTTAGTTAGGAATGGAAAAAATGGTGTTGAGAATTTTACTCAGGAATGGGAAATTTGTGTTGAGAATTTTACTTAGGAATGGGAAAATTTGTGTTGAGAATTCTAGTTTGGATTGGAACGGGAAATTTGTGTTGAGAATTTTACTTAGGAATGGGAAAATTTGTGTTGGAGCTTTTGGTTAGGAATTGGAAAATTTGTGTTGAGAATGGGACAATTTGTGTTGAGAATTTTACTTAGGAATGGGAAAATTTGTGTTGGCGCTTATGGTTAGGAATGGGAAAATTTGTGTTGAGAATGGGACAATTTGTGTTGAGAATTTTAGTTAGGAATGTGAAATTTGTGATGACAATTTTACTTAGGAAAGGGAAAATTTGTGTTGGAGCCTTTGGTTAGGAATGGGAAATTTGTGTTGAGAATTTTACTTAGGAATGGAAAAATTTGTGTTGAGAATTTTACTTAGGAATGGAAAAATTTGTGTTGAGAATTCTAGTTTGGAATGGGAAAATTTTTGCTAAGAATTTTACTTAGGAATGGGAAAATTTGTGTTGAGAATGGGAAAATTTGTGTTGAGAATTTTACTTAGGAACTGGAAAATTTGTGTTGGAGCTTATGGTTAGGAATGGGAAAATTTGTTTTGAGAATTTTAGTTAGTAATGGGAAATTTGTGTTGAGAACTTTACTTAGGAATGGGAAAATTTGTGTTAGAGCTTTTGATTAGGAACGGGAAAATTTGTGTTGAGAATTCTAGTTTGGATTGGAAAAATTTGTGTTGAGAATTTTACTTAGGAACTGGAAAATTTGTGTTGGAGCTTATGGTTAGGAATGGGAAAATTTGTGTCGAGAATGGGACAATTTGTGTTGAGAATTTTAGTTAGGAATGTGAAATTTGTGATGACAATTTTACTTAGGAATGGAAAAATTTGTGTTGGAGCCTTTGGTCAGGAATGGGAAATTTGTGTTGAGAATTTTACTTAGGAATGGAAAAATTTGTGTTGAGAATTCTAGTTTGGAATGGGAAAATTTGTGCTGAGAATTTTACTTAGGAATGGGAAAATTTGTGTTGAGAATGGGAAAATTTGTGTTGAGAATTTTACTTAGGAACTGGAAAATTTGTGTTGGAGCTTATGGTTAGGAATGGGAAAATTTGTGTTGAGAATGGGACAATTTGTGTTGAGAATGGGACAATTTGTGTTGAGAATTTTACTTAGGAATGGGAAAATTTGTGTTGAGAATGGGAAAATTTGTGTTAAGAATTTTACTTAGGAACTGGAAAATTTGTGTTGGAGCTTATGGTTAGTAATGGGAAATTTGTGTTGAGAATTTTACTTAGGAAAGGAAAAATTTGTGTTGAGAATTTTACTTAGGAATGTGAAATTTGTGTTGAGAATTTTACTTAAGAATGGGAAAATTTGTGTTGAGAATTTTACTTAGGAATGGGAAAATTTGTGTTGAGAATGGGAAAATTTGTGTTGAGAATGGGACAATTTATGTTGAGAATTTTACTTAGGAATGTGAAATTTGTGTTGAGAATTTTACTTAGGAATGGGAAAATTTGTGTTGAGAATTTTACTTAGGAATGGGAAAATTTGTGTTGAGAATTTTACTTAGAAATGGGAAAATTTGTGTTGGAGCCTTTGGTTAGGAATGGGAAATTTGTGTTGAGAATTTTACTTAGGAATGGAAAAATTTGTGTTGAGAATTCTAGTTTGGAATGGGAAAATTTGTGCTAAGAATTTTACTTAGGAATGGGAAAACTTGTGTTGAGAATGGGAAAATTTGTGTTGAGAATTTTACTTAGGAACTGGAAAATTTGTGTTGGAGCTTATGGTTAGGAATGGGAATATTAGTGTTGAGAATGGGAAAATTTGTGTTGAGAATTTTACTTAGGAATGGAAAAATTTGTGTTGAGAATTTTACTTAGGAATGGAAAAATTTGTGTTGGAGCCTTTGGTTAGGAACGGGAAATTTGTGTTGAGAATTTTACTTAGGAACTGGAAAATTGTATTGGAGCTTTTGGTTAGGAATGGGAAAATTTGTGTTGAGAATGTGAAATTTGTGTTGAGAATTTTACTTAGGAATGGGAAAATTTGTGTTGGAGCCTTTGGTTAGGAATGGGAAAATTTGTGCTGAGAACTTTACTTTTAGTCAGGAAAGAGAAAATCTGTGATTAGAATTTTAGTAATTTAGGAATGGCAAAATTTTGTTTGGGAATTTAGTTAGGAACAGGAAAATTTGTGTTGAGAATTTTAGTTCAGAATGGGAAATTTGTGTTGATTGATTTCTCCGCCTTTAATCAAAATTTTTGCATATAGTGGAGTTCTCTTTTTTTTCTTCATTTAATAATTTTACTTAAGTATCCCATAAGGATTAGATGATCATTTACAGCAGCGTCAAACCCACGATTTTGTCTAAACCTCAGAAAAAAAGCTGGTTGTTATAATACAGAGTTCACACATTTAAAGCAGCGAGTTGCACAAGTCCCTGCTGTCTGATTGTCAGGTCAATATCTGCAGGTTCAAGGTCTCTCAGACTCCATGACTCTCACTTTTCTTGCTATTATTACACCTTATGGGCCATGTGATAGAGATAAGTGTTATTGAAGGGTTTAGGCCCGAGTCCTGCTGTTTAAAGTGTAATCCGCACGTTTTACTGTAAAAGATGTTCAAACTGCATGAGGGCAAAATAAATCAGAATACTGAGCAGTTTTTCACGTAGTTTCTGTTTCTCACAAGATTTATGAGACAAAATCATTTACAACAATCACGTTGAAGACTCATAATTGTTCTTTAATGATGACAGCACAGACAAACCAAAGGAATGAGGATGATTTACATCTAACAATAAAAGTAAATGAAATCAGCTGTTGTGGTGCTAAATGCATTTAGTGCAAACATAAACATCTCAGAGTGAATCTTCACAATAACTTCAGATGTTTCAGTGCAGACAGCAGAGCCCTGTGTCAAACTCTTATTGCAACAATTAACTTAAATTAAAAGTATTTCATCACTCATCCTTACATTAGGACACAAATATCTTATTTTAAATGTTCTCGTTTTGAGCCATCAAGCCCAGAAGTTAGAGAAAACAAGCCTCAACGAAGGTCTTTAGAGGAACTGTTACACGTTTAGCTCTGCACAAGCTGCCAGTTTGGATCAGATTTCAAGGAAATGAGAGGAAATACTCTCCGTCGGCTTTATTAAATGATTCCTCCTCCGGTAAATGGATCAGAGCGGAGCAGCAGATCGGCCTGGGACGAGTGCTTCTTCACCAGAGCCAAGATTTTATAGGATTATGTTGTGTGATGTGTTCTGTCAAGGTCCAAACAGAGCAGTTAATACTGCTGATGGAGCACTGACACATCCATCCATCTCCGTCTGCTTAACCACGGCCATCAGGCTGTACAACACCTCACTGGGGGGAGGAGGAGTAACAGGAAGACTGAGGACAGGAAGGAGCCATAGCCATCAGTGGCCATACCTTTATTTACATGTATCATCACATCTCTGTTAAATCAGTCTTATAATCAATACCCAACAAGATCCAGTAACCTCCTGATTCCTGAAGTTTCTCGGGTGAACACTTTATGTGGAAGAACTGCTTTAAGCTTTTCTGCTGCGTTCACTTGGAACATTTTACAACAAACTTTTAAACTGTAAGCACCAGTGTTGTTACTCCAGACCACATTTTGAAAATCTTGGTTTTGTCTTGGTCTCCGACTGGCCGGACTCAGGACTTTCTGTCACGACCGATCAAGTCCAGCACTGATCTGCTGTTCTTCAACTTCATTAATGTGAATAAGGAGGAGCACTAAAACAACAAAAAGCTTCAGTTCATGTGTTATTTCTCCCTGTGATGACTGCAACCATCCTGCTGTTGTGACTAAGGGACACCCCTTTAACTGTTCCACCTTGTCATGGTTTTTAAAATGATGGTCTTGGTCTTGTCTTGTTCTTGGATAGTTTGGTCTTGAGCACAATGCTACCAAGCACTTGTTCCGTGTTCGTATTGGTCAGTAGGGCTGGGACAATATGCTTTTCTCCTGATTTGATTTTTTACGATTTTTTAGGTGCTGATTCGATTTAAATTGCGATTCTACGATATTGACGATTTTTGCAATCTTTAGTTAGCTTTTTAACACCAGCAAAAAGATGAACAATGATGATGCCTACAGACAATATCAGGGAAAATACACATCACATGTGAGTCTGTTTTTAGGAGTTATTCACCAATATATTTTAACCACCTGTTTATACTCACTATTCAAAAGCCTGGACTGCATTTAAAGGGAGCTTATTCACACAGACTACAATGAAGCATTTAAATTTGGGACAAAATCGATTTAAAAATCGTTAAACAAAAAAAATCCAGATACTTTTGTGAATCGATTTTTTTCCCACCCCTATTGGTCAGTTCCAAACAATGATAAGGAATTACACTGCTTTTGAATGTAAGTGTTTTTAACTGTGTTGTTGTTCTTTGTACTCTTGACATCCTTGAAAATCAGGGAACACCCTAAATGATTTTTCAAGATTAAAGGTGTAGTCAGCGATCTTTTAATCTTATAATCTAATGCACTATTTGTCAAAATCACCGTATTTCTCCTCTCCATCCACAAGATGGACAGCATGTTGAAAAAAAAGTCCGTTTTCAATACACAGCCTTGGCTCTGAATTTCAGCAGGTAAATACTGTGGCTCAGGCCGAGTTACCAAAACAGAGTACACCCCCCCACATCCAGGGGGCGATCATACTCATGCGCAGATCAGACAGAGGGGGGAGGGGGGGTCGTAGGTTGCGTAGCGTGCGCAGTTAGCGTAAGAGAGATACAATTGGTGCAGTAGCAATGACTGAAAAACAGCCCAAAAGAAAAAGGTCAGAGGAGTGAAAAGTGAAAAAGAAGGGCTATGACCATGAAAGAGAGAAGACCCGGGTCAACATCAGTGTTGCTTTCCGACGGTGGAGGGAACTCTGCGAACTGAAAGACTTGAAAACGGACGCGGATCTCGCCGTCTGTCTGCTGGATAGGTAAGCAACATTAGCTTTGTGGTGCTTCACATAACAGTAACAGCTGTCGGGCATTCATCTTATTGTCTAATCTGCCAAAATGTACTGTTGTTGTGATGTTATCAATGTCAGTCGAGTTGTCTGACGAGTCGGGGTTACCTTAGCTATGTTGGTCAGCTACGCAGTTTCTACGGCTGTTTCCATGACGATGTGCACGTCCATCAGCTTTCGGGGGTGGAGCCAGGGGTGAGGTATGAAGGGAGAGGCAGGTCTAAATTCATTTATAAACAACCTCTCCACTCGTTTTCTCCCACATCGCTGACTACACCTTTAAGTAAAGGTTGAATGAATGAATGTGAAGGAGCAGCAGCTCTTCTCTGAGCTCTGAGCTCCATGGCTGATCTACAGGCCTCTTGTTTCTGTTATCTCGTGACTTTAAGTGAGAGCTGGAACAAATCTGCAGCCTGACCCTCCACCTGAACTCTGCTGCCTGCTCGACAAAACAAACCCTCGAGCCCACAGGGGCAATACAAACAGTAATGGCAGTACGGAGGCCTGAGCAGAGATGAAGAAGGTTAAAAACACTTCTCTTCGGCTTTTGGTGACGGTTGTGTCCATGTGTTCACGTCTGAATCATGAATGTTAATGATTCATGCTGGCTGCTCCGTCCCAGCTTCATCAGACATTCTGTCCACACAGACGAGCTGTTTGGTGTGAAACCTCCTTCACCGTCTGTTACACCTTCAAACAGGCCGCTCCTCCTGATTCAGCCTGTTTGAAGGGGAGTCTTAGGGGCCGTTTACACGAGGCCTTAACCGGTGAAATACGACAAGTTTTCATTGCGTTTCAGCCTCCTGTTTACATGGGAACACTATGGATTGTCCAATTCTGTAAACTTTTGAAACCAGGCTCCAGAGTGGAGAGTTTTCTAAATGCTCGTCCATGCAGCACCGTGTAAACCAGAGTTAGAGCGTTTCATGTGCAGTACTCTTCCACATGAAGGCTGTGCACACATACCAGGAACAACAACAGCTTCGTCTTCTACAGAGTAACATGTGAGCTGCTTACTGTGCTTGGTTTGTTATCCAGACAAAACTATCCACACAGATTTGTTGTCCAGAAAAGAAACTCCTGCGTCTTTGTGCGTCCGCTCACCATTGTTGTTTGTAAAAAGTTTTTCTTCTTCATACTTGTATTTTAGCAGCGCTGCCTCTCTACAAACCTACACCACCATCTACTGAACCGGCATGCAGACTACAGCGGCTTCATTTGTTTCAGCGTCTCCGTCTGAACGTGGATCGACTTTGAATACGGAAAGGAAAAATCTTTGGGTTTTAAGTCAGAGAGTGTCCATGTAAATGTAGCCTGAAAGGGACAGGAGCTCGGAGAGAGCCTCTCAGACAGAGGGAGAATGGGGGTGGATCAGGGGCAATCTAAAGGTGCATACACATCGCACGCTACTTATACTACCTCGGCGATCACTCAACGATGGGGCGGGGCTAACCCTCCCGCGATGGGACATCCGCTTTTCACACTACCACATAGCTTGTCGCTCAATGTCAAAGTAAAAAAAAGTTGGTGTTTTCAGGCGATGTCGTGTGTGGCTGTGTGGCAACAGCCAATCAGCGGTGTGTGCACGCGTGACGGTACCCTAAGCAGACAGTTATTCATCCGGACTACAGAGGAACAATCCATGTCCAAGTGGGAAACATTAGTCAGTGAGGACATTAGTTCCGCCTAGACGGACCGCAGTGAAACTCACAGATGATGCTGCTGCAGGGCATCAGCTGCAGCGTTTTGTGGTTGATAAATGAATGGAAAGGATACAGCTGGAATAATGTCCGCTTATACAACCTATTATATGATATATGATCGCAGTGAAGCTCGAGCGGATGTGATGTCACCGAGCGACAGCCGATGGAAACGGTGACCAAAATGAGGTATTTATGGACGCGCGACAAGACGTCAGTGGGCGACGCGATTTTGGTAGCTGGGTTGCTTGCAGTGTGAATGCAGCATAAAAGTTTTTTTGTACATCAGTGATAGTGAAAATACTGTAGCAGTCATTAAAAATCGAAATACTGGCTTCCTGTCTGAGAGTTTGGTGTGCTTGGTTCAATGGCTCGATCTTTGACATCGTGTTGGACTTGGAGACCTCTGCTTTTGGACTTTGGACCCAGTGCTTAATGCTGGGACTCTTGGTTTCACCTTTTGCAAGTTTTGAAACACCCATCTCCAAAAAAAAAGGTCTACAAGTTGCAGGAGTGGAACTGTTGTGGGCTAAACTCGCAGCAAATTCAGCTAACCAGCTAACAGCTAACAGTGCTGAATAAAAAGAAAAGCAGGCTGAATGGGTCCAAAGAAAATCCCCTCCATAAAGAGGTATCTGAACTTTCTGACTGAAGAAGTTTCTGCTGTCAGGCTGCAGCAGAGAAACATTTTGGACCTGGTGAAGGAGGATAATACAATTCTGAGTAAGGCAAAATATGGATGCTACGTTTAAGTAATTAAGTTAGCTTCACTTTTACATTGGGATTTTTTTTGTGGTGCAACAAGAAAAAAATCTTCCTCCCTACAGTGTTTACTTTCTCTTATCTGGCTCTTAAATTCTTTGGTACAGGTCCATATATTATTATATCCATTTGTTTACATGGAAACACTTTTGTCACTTTATTTTTGAAGTAAGGCATAGATGAATCTAATAAAGATAAATGTTAATATTTCACTTTATTTACACATAAATTTGGTTAAGGGCGGCACGGTGGCGCAGCTGGTAGAGCACGTGCCTCACAGCACGAAGGTTCCCGGTTCGATTCCGGGTCGGGTGGGCCTTTCTGTGTGAAGTTTGCATGTTCTTCCCGTGCATGCGTGGGTTCTCTCCGGGTACTCCGGCTTCCTCCCACAGACCAAAAACATGCTCATTAGGTTAATTGGTACCTCTAAATTGTCCTTAGGTATGAGTGTGAGCGTGAATGGTTGTCTGTCTCTCTATGTGGCCCTGCGATCGACTGGTGACCGATTCAGGGTGTACCCCGCCTCTCGCCCGATGATAGCTGGGATAGGCTCCAGCCCCCCGCAACCCCGAAAGGGATAGCCGGGTATAGAAAATGAATGAATGAATGAATGAATGAATGAAATTTGATTAATTACACTTGAATCAAATAAGCACACATTAAACTCAGCAGCCTTCTAACAAGAAAATCACATCTATTTATTGTAAACTTCAGTGTGAATAATAATATTTTCATATTTTGTGGAATTTAGAAGAATGACCGATTGTTCTGAGTTTAGCTTTTTAATCAGAGTATCTGTTGTTTGTTCAAATATTAGACCCAAAGTCACAGATTTATACTGATGATATTTGGCATTTGTATTCTGTATTTTTCTTCATTTCTTTCTTAACATTACAGAAATTATCTTACGTTTTATAAAATAAGGCAGAGATGCTGTTTTACAGCCAGTAAGATTCACTAATTACTAAGATCTGTTGAATTTGTTCTTTGCTCTAAATTCAGCTGTTTGATGGATGTGCATACGAGCATCAAACCAAAGAGGTGAATATTATTCTTCCTGTGATTACATAATTCAAGGTCAGGGTTTACCAAAGTGCCATGCATGTCTCTGCACACACGGCACAGTGACGCTCTTCAAGTTTTCCTTCATTGTCTTCAGTGTGTTTCTTCACTCTTTGGTCCTCGGTTACCAGTGAGCTTTCCTCTCTTTTGCGACCAGCTCCAGGAAACGAGAATGACTCGCGTAGAGCGGGAAGGTCGAGTCCACGTCCACCCATTTGACTTGTCCTGCGTCATCGCCGGCCTGCAGCGGCAGCTCGCTCACACTGTTCCCTGAACAAAGAGAAGACGGTGAGTCTTCAGTAAAGCTGTTAGAGGAACAGTATGTCGATTTTATTCAGCTCAAATGTTTTAGTAAATATACACTGCCATACACTCTAATGTTTCATTGGACCACCTTTAGCTTTGATTACAGTCTCATTCTCTGTCTCATTGTTTCTTTAAGCTTCTTCAATGTCACAGATTTGTCCCAGATCACAGCACTGCCCCCACAGGCTTGGACAGTAGGCACTAGGCATGATGGGTGCATCACTTCACCTGCCTCTCTTCTTCCCCTGATGCTCCCATCACTCTGGAACAGGGTCAATCTGGACTCATCAGACCACATGACCTTCTTCCAGTCCTCCACAGTCCAATCTTTATGCTCCCTAGCAAACTGAAGCCTTTTTTCTGCTTAGCCTTACTGATTAGTGGTTTTCTTAAGGCTACACAGCTGTTCAGTCCCAATCCCTTGAGTTCCCTTCACATTGTGTGTGTGGAAGTGCTCTTACTTTCACTATTAAACACACCCCTGAGTTCTACTGTTGTTTTTCTTTGATTTGATTTGGCCAAATGTTTAAGTGATTCACCCATCACCATCATTCAGGATTTTACTCTGACCACATTTCTTCCTTGAAGACGATGGTTCCCCACTATCCTTCCAGTTTTTAATAATGTGTTGGACAGTTCTTAACCCAGTTTTAGTAGTTTCTTCAATCTCCTTAGATGTTTTCTCTGCTTGGTGCCAATGATTTGACCCTTCTTAAACAGACTAACATCATTTTCACGACCACAGGATGTGTCTTTGACATGGTTGTTGAAGAAATGAGAAGCTGCTCATTGCATCAGCTGGAGTTAAATAACTTGTTTCAGCTGAAGGAGTATCCAATAGGAGGCTCAAACCTGTTTGCTTAGATAAATCCAGGTGGGAACTTTTTTGGCCAGGCTGTGTTTTATACACATTAGGGCTGGGTATCAATTCAGATTTTCTGGATCGATTCGATTCGATATTACAAGGTCTCAAATCGATTTGATTCACGATTCAATTCGATATTTATTCAGTCTGGGATATCTTAGTTAAAATAGTGCTGTAAATTTAAAAAGTGACCTTTTGACCTGGTACATCATTAAAATTGTCTTAACGTGAAGAACTAAACCCAAAGCAGTTACATTAATCATATTTTAATGATATGCATTAATGCATATTCTGCATATTACTTGTTTTTTGTCCAACTGGTATTTTCCTTTGTACTTGTTAAATCTAAAATACTGAACATCCAAACATCAGCTTTTAAACTTGCCAGTGGTGCCCATATAGAGCTTCCACCATGTTTGTTTGCAGTAACATCTCATGAGATCTTGTTCAGTAGAAAGCAGCGCTAAACGCTGATCACACCAGACTAGCAGGGTTGATACCACAGGCTGCTTCTCTGCACATCCAAAGAAGAAAAAACTACCCAAGTTAAAAGATCCATCTTTGGATTTTATGGATCGATTATGAACCAGTTAAAGGGAAATCGATTTAAATCGATTAAATCATTTTTTTTAACCCAGCCCTAGTACACATACTTTTCATAATATTTACATTCCCATTAGTATTCATTAGTAGTATTTTTAAAAGCAGAAGAAATCCTTCATTAGGAGAAGCCAACAGGGCGGTCTTCATTCACACTCACTTGAGTCGACAGTTAACCTAAAAACTCTCCATTTGGTCAGAGCATAATCAAAAAACATTTAAAGTCAGGAAAAGAGGCAGAGTGGTGGGCAGCCAGGCCTGAGCCATGTGTGATTCTGCCAGCCTGGGATGATCCACTGTCTCTGTCTTCTATCAATTAAGGCACAAAATGCCCCAAAAGGGTTTTTTAAAAATAAAATCATGAAAAGAGCCGACCTGTTTGGACCAACACAGGGTTTTTATAAAGTTTCAATGACTTCCTCTGGCTCTAAAAACTTTTATAAATCCTGAGACGACTGTTCTTAATGAATTAAAAGCCATGTAAGATAAGATTAGCCTGTTCTGTAGCCTCATACTCCTGTAAATCTCTGCCTGTGAGATAATGTTATAAGAAATATGAGACGTCTTCAAAGACATGAAGGATCTCTGATACCTGACTCATCGTGAAAGTTGACGGCGACCGTCTCCATCCAGGCATTATCGGTGTTCCTGGGGTCGTCCACGTAACCCTTATACACCTGAGAGAGATTTGAACCAATCAGATTTCTGCTCAGAGAAGACCTCAGTGATTATGACGGTAAACAGAGGAGCTGAAACCTGAAACCCTGCAGATTTGAAGAGTTTGGTGATGCGGTCGTGGATTTTGGCTTTCTCAGCGGGCGGCAGGGTCAGCGAGTTCAGAGCCTCCTCGGAGAACTCTCTCTGCAGCGTGAGGGAGACCTGTTCACCCGGATCCACCATCCCCTACCGGACCAAACCGGAAAAAGAAAAAGAACAGGAAGTCTTTGTAAAGCTGTCACGTGGAACATGTTGGCTCTGTTCTCAATAAAAAACAAGAATAAAAAACAAATAAAAGACAGAAAAGTATAAAAGCGTGGTACCCCAGGAATGGCCCACTCCCCACAGTCTTTCCTCTTGATGGACACAAACTGCAGGATCGGCCGTTTGGAGACGGGGTGAATGATCTTTGCTCCTTTAGCGTCGACTTTCCATCTGCAGGAGGGATATAAGCATCAGGCCAACGAGAACTTTAATCCTGAATTATGATGTAGATTTAAATTTAACGTTAGATGCTGGCGTTTGCTGTTGTCACTGATGTATGAAGTGAGAAAGTCACCTGGTGACGATGGGATCTGCTGCGTGATTGGGCCCCCAGCGTCCCAGCAAACCTCTGCCGGTCACTCCTGTGCGCCCTCGAGGGTTTCTAAAGGAACAGATAATCAAACAGGCATTTTAATGTTTGACCTGTTAGAGCTGATGAAGAAAATCAGTCATCTGAGCTGAGGCAGGAACACAAAGAGTTTATCTTTCTTCTTAGAGACGCTTGTCTTGAGCTGATCTTCTGTTTCTGTGTCGTGAGACTGAACATCATCGACTGTGAGCAGCAGTTTGGTCCACCGTCTGCTGCAGCTTCTGTTTGTTTGGCTGATGTGTCCAAAGATCCAAAGAGCTTCTCTTGTGGATTCTTGTCAGGCTCTTAATTTTCTGTTTTTAGAGGAAATTTCCACCACAAGCGTTTCGTTCATGCTTCTGCAGCAGCAAAGGCCAAATGCATTATTCTGTCTGTTAAACATCCTTTGGTCAGTCAGCCTTCTCTGTCACAGGAGCTAAACTCTGGAATAGTCTCCCTACTGAGCTGAAAACGCAAAATAACTTTAGAGGCTTCAACAAAGGTGTTAAATCATGGCTGAAGGAGCAACAATACTGTTCCCACATATAAATTATTTGCTTGTTTATGTTTACCTGATGAAACCTTTTCATTCATCTTTTTATGGAACTTCTGTTTTTTTCTGGATATTTTAATTCTTATGTACTTTTTAATGAACTGTGTCTTAGGGATCTCTGTTCTTCTTTAAATTTCTTTTTGTACATTTTTAATCCGTAAAGCCTCCCATGGACTGGTGTTGAAAATTAGCATTATCTGGGACCTGAGGATATTTAAATAGCACAGCGTCAATGTTACTGTGTGTCCATGTCAAATAAACAATAGAAATAATTTGTAAATCTTTACAACTATTTTTAAACTATATTTTACCAAAGTATTTTTATAAATATAACAGAACAAAAACAAACAAGTCATCAGAGGTAGTACAATACAGTTCAGTTTCATTAAGGTTTAGTCAAAGTTGTCCTCTCCAGTGTCCAGGTGTGTTTATTATTAGTCCATCATATCCTCCAAATTAATGAGCATCCAGGGACGAATCCCCACAAAACATCTGCATACAGACCAACCATCATCCTTAACTTAATCATCAAAAAGACAAAAGGCTCTGGCAAAAACACACATGTGGTTATATAAAGAAAAATATACATCAACCACCTCCCATCATATATTTTTGTCCTGAGTTGTTATCCAATTGGACCAATATTTACTCATTTTATCTAAACATAGTCTTAATGAAAAGGTCAGCCTCTCCATGTCATACAATTCTTTTACAGTTGTTAACCATTCTGTTTTTGTGGGGGGTTTCTCGGGCCATTTCCTGGTTATTACTTTTTTGCTTGCATCAATAATATTTTAAGAAGGTATCCTGGGAATTGAGCATGTAGGGTAACTGGAGACCAAACACTGGTTTAGTGATTTCTATTATGTCTGAGCAGTATGGCTGAATAACTTGGTAGTCCCAGAACATATGAAAATGATCAGCATTGTCACCATTTTTAAGATTATTTATATATGAACTAAATATCTTGTGACTCTTTCAGAGGATTTCTTAGAGCTTTGCACAAACATCTGAACCAACTTATGAGTGAAGTCGTTAATATCTGCAGCTGGAGGTTAAAAGTTGAGGTCATGGAGCCTCCTGTTGGGTTGTGTCTTAATGGAGTTAATATCATCCCTCTTCAGCTCAAAGAATCTGAACAGACACTTAAAGAAGAGCGTCTGGTGCTCGCCGTCTCTTTTACCAGCACTGTGCCATATTAGTGCATTAGCATGATTGAGCTACTTCGCTGACATCAACATTTATAATAGACTCTGGATGAAGAGTCATAGGGCTGGGCAAAAGGCCTCAAGATGTTTCAGTATATTCATAAACATAGATACAGGATCAGAAAACATTCTATATCAATATACTAGGGCTGAACGATTTGAGAAAATAATCTAATTGCAATATTTTTCCCAAATATTGCAATTTACTCTGCGATTGTTTTAATGTTCCTCATCTTATGTATACTTAAACAAACATAAGCAGTAGATCCTTTTATAGTAAAACCAATATGACATTAAATTAATCTAAGGATAAAAGATTTGAGAAAAAGTGGAGAAGTGAAGAACAGAAGCAAAAAAAACATGTAAAATTCCAAACATGGTCTGACAGTGGCCAAAAAAAAAGGATGAATGGGAGCAAGATAGGCATAAAGTTGTAAAAACTGGGTTAAATAAGGTTAAAATAGGCATAAAATTGCAAGAAACTACATCACAATGCCAAAATGTTCAACACATTTTGGGTTAAAAATATTGCACTGTCTGCGATTTAAAAATTGCAACAAGCCATATTGCGATGTAATCTAATTTACAATTAATTGTTCAGCCCTACAATGTACAAGTACAAAAGTTGACTCATCTGATGCTTAGTAAAAACATTTATTCAGTTATTGTTTATTTTAACAGGACACTGGAGCGTTTACAGCCTGAGCTGATGTGCAATGCTCGTCCCAAACAACTAACAAACTCAACAAGTACAGACTGAAGAATACAGAAAAATATGGTCAAAATGTTGGTCTTAAATAACAGCAAAAATGTTCATATCAGCTGATACCGATATTTGTCTGATAATATTGTGCATGTCTCGTTCATGCTTCTGCAACAGCAACGGTCAAATGCATTATTCTGTCTGTTTGTAAATCTTTAAAAGTATTTTTATATGAACTAATTATCTTGTGACACTTTCAGAAGGTTTCATTACTTCTGAAGAACTTCAATATCAGTTGCTCTGGCATCAGATTTATCAAAGTTCCTAATTCTGGTTTAGTGATAACAAGAATTTGTTAATTCTACAGAGAGACAAATATCAAAACATACATAATGTGTCCAAACTCAGTTAAAAATATTAACCTGTTCAGCCCTAAAGTATCAGATTTCAGGATTGCTTGCACGCTCTCCAACAAAAATGTAAGAAAAAGTGAACTGTTTTTCAAAATCCTCACCTGACCATATTGTTAAAAAGCCTCTCTAATTTTGCTCTGCATCTTTATAACAACAGTCCTTTACAGAGATGACGTAGAAATATTATTTATTTTTAGAGTTTGACAGCCACTCCAGCATCATTTCAAAGAGATAATGTTTTTACTTTGATTCGATATTAAGAGGTCTCAAATCGATTGGATTCATGATTCGAAATTTGCTCAGTCTGGGTTATCTCAGTAAAAATAATGCTGTAAATGACTTTTGACCCGGTACATTATTAAAACTGTTTTAACATTAAGAACTGAACCCAAAGCAGGTACATTAATCACATATTAATGATATACATTAATGCATATTCTGCAAGTTTTTTTTTTTTTTTTTTTTGTCCAACTTGTCTTTTCTTTCATGCTTGTTAAATCTGAAATACGTCCAAACGTCAACTTTTAAACTCTCCGGTGATGCCCTAGTGCTACTCGCTTCCTCCGTGTTTTTTTGACTGCTTGCAGTAACATCTCATGAGATCTTGTTCAGTGGAAAGCAGAGCTAAACGTGAGACTAGCACAGTTGACACCACGGGCTGCTTCTCACACCGTTCAATGAAGAAAAAACTACCCATGTTAAAAGATCGATCTTTGGATTTCATGGATCCATTATGAACCATTTAAAGGGAAATCCATTAAAATCGATTAAATTGATTTTTTTAACCCAGCCCTACTGATAATTATTGACAAAACTCTCAAGTGTTACTTTTACTATGACACCAAAATAATTCAAACAGACCTTGTGGTTGCACAAAACACTCTTTGCTTTATGAGTATGTCATTTACCAGCAGAAGACTTAAAAAAGGGGCTGTTTAAACTGGTTAAAGCTGATTAAAACTAAACATTTGGTCCAACTTTGACCCTGCTGTTACTAGTAATGCATTGAACTGATTTATAAAAGTCCATAATCTGCTTTATTTCAGTTTCTTACACCCTATAGTGCATTTTACACGCCTCTCTTACCAAAGAGTCCCACTAAACCAGCCACAGAGTTAGAAGAGACTGTCAGTGAAAACTAGACGTCTTTCAACATTAGAGATTACAGATCTTCTTCAGGAGACGTCAGAATCAAATGTTTGAACCTGAGCTGAGGGAAAATACGACCTCTTTGAAACGACTGATTCTGGAGTCTAGTTTACTCCTCAAAGAAAAATCTCTTCAGATGGAGTTTATGTTTGGGCTGAACAATCAATTGCAAATTAGATTAAATCGCAATATGGCTTGTTGTAGAAGATTCTATATTTTTAGCCCAGAATGTGTTGAACATTTTGGCATTGTGATGTAGTTTTTTGCAATTTCATGCCTATTTTTTTTTTTACCTCTATTCATACACTTTTTTCCCACTTTTGGACCATTTTTACCTTTTTTAACCCCATTTATACAACTTTATGCCTATTTTGCCCCCATTCATCTTTTTTTTGGCCACTGTCTGAATCATTTTTGGATTTTTTACATGGTTTTTGAAATTTAATTTCAAATTGAATTCCCAATTTTGCTGCCATAATCAATTTTCCTAAGCCACTGTTGGATTTTTTTGCCAATTTTTTCCCAATTTCTGGAATTTCATACCTATTTTGCACCTATTCATTAACCTTTTTCCGCTTTCATACCATTTTACCCAGTTTTTACAATTTCATACCTATTTTGCTTCTGTTCTTCACTTCTACACTTTTTCTCAAACCTTTTATCCTTAGATTAATTTAATGTCATATTGGTTTTACTATAAAAAGATCTACTGCTTATGTTTGTTTAAGAATACATAAGATGAGGAACATTAAAACAAAAAACATTGCAATTAGATTATTTTCTCAAACCGTAACACAGCTCTAGTTTATGTTCTGTTTTAGTTTTACTCACAGAGGTTTTCCTTTTTCAATTTTGTAGTTCCCCTCAAAGCTGGTCCTGTCCACACTCCCGTCCACCGTGTTGAACTTTGGAGAGAAAGCACTGAAGGACAGAAGATCACATCAGAGGTGTATAAATAAACTCTGACATCTGATCCCTCACAAACATCAGGTATCTCAGCTCCAGGAGCCGATAACTCGTAAACATTTGCTGTAAAGTGGATTAAATTCCTGCTCACCCGATATCAGGATCCGCCCACACCGGCTTCTTTGTCACCACAGGGTCGGTGTAGCTGATGGGGCTGTACTGCGGCCAGCTCTGACTCCAGTCCACTTTATCATCGGGCACCACGAAGCGCTTCATCTTGGAGCTCGGGTACTGGGGGCACCGGGCCTTCACGTGAGGCGCCACCGTGGAGGGCATCGTCCCGGCACCGTGGAGGTAACAGAGGCTAGAGCTGAACGGTCTGAAGGTCTGACGAGACGAAGAGCAGGAGAGCGAGGGCCTGCAGGAGGAGAAACATGAGACATCAACATCGACGGGAAACATCAGCACCACCCAGCATGCCCTCTGCTCACAGCTGGATCTGCAGATGATCGTGGAGAAAACAGAAAGCAAAAGAGAAAACCGCACGAGCACAGTCACTCTAAACAAACACTAGACTGAAATATATCTGATAAAATACAACAAAAACAACTGGCAATATTATCAGCATCTGCACATTATGGATCTGCACGTCAATAATTGATATCTGCATAAATCTAAATTTATTTTATTTATAGCTGTAAACATCAGAATAATGTGCACAGACATTCATGCAGTTTAAATCAGAATCAACAGACAAACTTTATTTTATTTTAATCCTCATCAGTTTTAAAGGCTGCTGTAAGAACTCAAGTTTTAGGTCTGAACTTCAACAATAAACCAGCAGATAAATATTTCTTATTTGAATGACACCTTTTATTTTTGTTTCACCAGATCAAGAGGTCCATACAGGGCTGTTTGTGCCTCTAAAAAAGGTGGATGAAGATTGTTTTAATGCAAAAAGTTTTATTTTCAATCAGTGTTTATGTCATTATCACCTACAGAAGGCATCAGCAAAAATCAACACCAAGCCTTCTAATATTCAACAGGGCTGTACCAGAAGTTACCATAAGTTTTTTTTCAAATGTGTCCTTTCCTGACACATTTATTGACAAAAAAAGACAAAAAGAACTGTTATAATTATGATATTAGGTGTTAAATGATTTCAAGTGTGTGTAAAAGTACTTTTTGAACATTTGAGCATACTGCAACAATACCGTGAAAATAATGATAACGTGATATTTTTGGTCACAATAACAGTGATATGAAATTTCATACCGATACATCTCCAACCATAAGTCAGAATTTCATCATAAAAGAGCTTTCACATTAAGCAAAGAGATCAAATGTTTTTTTTAAACATACAGAGGTGCGATATGTGGACCACACTTATACATCAAGACCATGAAGAGTTTACAGGATGTTGTAGACAGGGTTCCTGTGATGCTAAGTTAATTAAGAGTATTAAAAATATACATGTCATGATTTAAAATTACACATTTAACAGTTGTATCTACAGGCAAATACACAGACTGTAAGATTATTAATTTGTAATCTCTTTGCATAAGGAATGGAGAATATTATCAGAATCAGGTTTATTGCCAAGTAGGTTTGTTACACTTCAAGGAATTTGCTTTGGTGCTGTTAGTGCAAAGTTTGATTATCAGTTTGATTTCAGCATCGACAGACACTCAATATTGGTTTTACAGATATGAACATTTCTGCCATTATTTGGAAGTATATTTCATGTAGTTTGGAGTATTTTTGCGTGTACATTGTTAATTGAAAGTGTTGTGTTTTGAAGTTGCAGATATGAAAATTTCTGCCATTATTAATGGACATTACTTTTGCATGTTAATTATGATTTGAGATTATGAGCACCCAAAGAAAAGGCTGATGTGTCAACAGAGAACTACATCAATGTTGCTAGCACACAAACTGATAATAGAGCATTATTGTGTTGTCACTTTTGAAAAACAATTTGGATGTAACAGAGAGTAATCTAAAATAACCTACTTTTAGCCTTTATAAACATAAGTTTTGAAATAGCTGCCTATCAACAAACAAATCCATTGTTATACATCCTACTTAACCTAAAACATGGTTTGATGTCTAAATGAATGTCTCCTGTGAGCCTGCGGGGTAAAACAGTCCAGCTGACTGAAGGGAAAGGTCATTTAAAATCAGCTATAACACTGATAAAGCCTTAGACATCATGAGTACACATCTTCCGTATCTGTACGTGCGTAAATAATCAAACCGTATTTTAGGGTCTTTACGGTCCGTACGTGATCCCGGGGCTGCCGACGGTGAGCGGGAGTCCGAAGACAGCGAAGGCGAGACGAACCCGGCCGATCCAGTCCCGCCGCAGGAGGAGCTGGATCATTCCTCAGAGAAATAAATCTATAACGAGGAAACGGGGCAAGCACAACATGCAGCAGGTCCGTAACCAGGAAGTACACCGCCCGCCCTGCGTCATGGCGTAACGCAGGGGCGTGGTCACGGAAGGCCTGCCCGTTTCCATGGCGATAAGAGTCCACTGTTTATTGTCTTACTGTCGTTTCAAAGTTTGACCTCTTACAGGCTTTATATTTGTGTGATGATCTGATTTAATTTACAGTAAATAAACAGACATAATTATTTTCTGATTAAACATAAAATAAATAACTTATTTTACTTTAAGGGCTTGAACAGCATCAGTTTTAATTTATATTTAAAACAACCTTTTTATATTTATATTTTAAAGAGCCCATGTGTTCTATTAAGTCATAAATAAGATATGTTAGATCGAAGGACTTAAATTAGAGATATATTATTATTGTTCTAACTTATTTTATAGCCAAAAAAAAAATCAGTATTTAAAAAACATTCATCAAGTTATCCAAATGAAACAGAAAATGCATTAACTTTTATATTACTAAAATTGTAAAGGCCTTTCTAATGTAGTAAATGTCAGAATCTTAATCAAGAATACTGCAATAACCCCAAAGGACAAATTAGTTTTTTTCAGTTGCTCTTACACACAGTTAAGCAGAAGGAATATTTATAAAGATAATAAAATAAGAATTAAAATAAATCAAAATTAGAATAAATCACAACATGCAGAATCTTCAATGTCTAAAAAAATCCTTAATGAAGGAAAAAATTAAATAAGGGAAGCTATGAACAAGACCAAAGCACAAACACTTTTAATGTTAACAGTATTAACAATATGAAAATATTAAATATTAAAACTCTGTTTGACAGCAAGAGCACAAATTGGCAGTAAGTATAAAGCATTGTTACTATGGCATTTCAAACCCCCATCCCACAAATATATCACCAAAACAGTCCTACGTCTATGAAAAAATTTCATATTAACTCATTGAACAAGCATATACTTTGTACACAAAAAGAATGTTATGATAAATGTGTGTGTTAACTTATGTCTTTAAAATGTCCATCCACATGCAAACTTTTGAAATACATTTCACTTAATGCCTTTTTAATCTGCATTATAAACATGTATTTTTACAATAATGAACATATTTTAAAGTATTTATAGTTTTCTATAGCTGTCTTTTTTTGTTACTTTGTATATTTATTGAATTAATTAACTGTCATGTTTTCTTTAAAATTCTACTTTTGGATATTATTTTAGGTCTAGGCTTCAAATAAGTTTAAGGTCACTTCTTGCACCACACACTTCTTGTTCACTGTGCATTTCTGTTCAGCCATTGTAATGGGAAAAATACACCATACCTATCATACATAACCAAACACTTTATTACATGTTATACAAAACGTGTGTATTATCATTTACAACAATGTCCAGTGTAGATACACATCAAGTTTTCCCTGATGTGGACTGGAGTCTTCAGAATGGTGACGCTTACATGAAAAGATGTTCACAGTGCCTTAAGAAAAGTCCACATTGATGATGAAAATGTCTGTCCTGCTACATCACATCATATTGTTAATTATGTCAGGATGGACAATCCACCACTGTAAACTGAGGTTATTATATTTATATTTTCTTTATATTTTTTAATTTAATACGGAAAAGTAAAAAAAAAGTGTGTATAGAGAATAGAACCAGTAACATCAGTAGAGGTGATGAAAAGTGAATCATGAGGTTTTTTCAGTATATATTTTTAAAAGACAGCATGGAGCATGTTTGGACACGCCCACTCAGGGCTGCTGCATGTTTACTCTGCAGAATGCGCTTGTTTCACTGCAACGGTGGAGCCGAGCGGGCGGTGCTCGCATTAACTACACGGTATCTTCCCCAACGACACACCCTCATACTTATATCAAGCGCATCCATGGCACCGTTGGTTGGCACGCGCATTTACGCTCGGTGATGAGACCAAATCCGCGCTCGTGCACCAAATCCATTTACTCTCGAGCAGCGGAGGCCCAGACTTGGACCCAGACCCGCACCCGGACCCAGACCAAGTCTGTCCCCGCCCGTCAGTGACTCCGTCTTCCCCGGTACACCCTCCGACACTCGGTGGCTCGCGCTGGGAGCGGCGGCGGTCTCTCGGTGAATCTCTGAGCGCTCGCGGAGGAAGAATGGCGGACACGAGCTGCACCGCAGCGGCCGGGGCCGAAGCCTCCAACGGCGCCGCTGCTGCTGGGGCGGCGGGCAAGCCTGCGACCGACGCTCCGCCAGCTGCTGCGGCGACCAAGACCGAGACCGTGAGGGGCCAGAACTTTGACGTGGGCCCCCGGTACACCAACCTGTCCTACATCGGGGAGGGGGCGTACGGGATGGTGTGGTGAGTGCAGCAGCTTACCGCGTCCGTTAAATCACAGAGCTAGCTGACATAAGCTGTGTGTTAGCCGCAGCAGGAGCAGGTTATCGGTCATTATCTATCAGCTCTGCTCGGTAAACGGTGAAACAGCCGTGATGAGTTCATTATAAAGTGCTGACAAACGGCAAACACCGGAAACACCAACGTAAACACCATGTTGTTGTTAGCATGCTAGCTGCTAGCCTCAGGCGTGGCTACAGATTTTTCAGGAAACAGATTTGGGAGTGATTGCGCAGGACGGAGTTTGTGACCTGTAGAGCTGGAAAAAATGGACCTGGAGTCATATTTATACTTTCACCAGATGATTGGATACTCTGTATGTATAGTGATACTTTGTTACAGAAAGAAAAAACAACAAATAAAGTGAATTTTGAGTCAAATCTCAGTTGGTCAAGTGCCAAATGTGACAGACTCGTCTATACAGGCAGCTGCACTGTGCCAACATGTGAATGGAGAGGAGCAGAGACAACCTGCTCTGTTTTAGAGGAAAAACAGAATATAAAAAATAATGTTTCCTCAAAATGAATGAATATCCTAAATGGCTTACCCAGTGGACAGTATCTCCAGCCCTGTAAACACTCCATTTGCAGATGAAGTTTGTAGAAATCTTAAATATTTAATGCAGAGAGTCCAAACATATTTTATTCTGCAGCAGAGCGGAGAGGCAACCACTACTTGAAACTACATCCAGACGCAAAACATGAACAAACTGCTACAAGCTGCCAAACTTGGTTGGTTTGAGGATGACTGTCTCTATAATTTTTACTGCTGTAATGTTATTGTACACTGGATGTTTTTCTCTTTCCTCTCTTATTACATTGAATATAGTATCGCTTCAAAAACCTCTTGTGGACAAGTCTGGCAAATAAGCGCAATCTAAAATAACAATGCATCTGGTTTTTCCAATGTAATTATGTTCAAATCAACAAATTAAATAATAATTAAAATAAACATTTCTGTGATTGGACCATGAGATGCTGCAAAAAGAGGAGAAAGTGATTAATGCTGCTTTTTGTTGCCACTATCCATTTTGTCTGAGGCTTCATGCTTGAATGTTGGACATACACACTTGTTATAATGCAGCAGAAACTATTCATTTTGTGATACTCTCCATAATGAAAATGTATAATTTGTCACGGGCGTCAGTGGGACAGTCTGGTAGTCGGCTTAGTCAGTTACTATTAGGTTGCAGGTTTGAGCCTAGCATTGACTTTAGTAGTAGTTGTTTATTTCAAACATGCAAGAAATAAATGTTATATATTATGTACAGTTATACAAATGTAGCTAAATACCCATACAAAAGTAATTAAAGTCCCTTCAGTAGAAAATAACACCCGTTGATTTCACCCACATGCTTGAAAGGGGGTGGAAACAAGTACAAACTTATTTAATCCCACCCTTTCTCCATTAGGTATCAAAAGTCAATTATTGTCCTATAATAATAGTATAATAAGAGCTCCTGTTTAATATGAATTAAATTACTAAATCACATACAAAGTAATTAACAACCATATATGCCTTACGAATATATATGTATGTATGTATTCATGCACACATACATACTAGGGCTGAATGATGTGGACAAAATTTCATATCTCGATATCCATACAGTACAATAAGACTACAGGTTCGGTTAAAACCAAGTGGTGCATTTAAGGGCAATCGTAAAAGTCACAGGCGAGCACGCCTGCATGTACAGCTATCTATATCATGCATGTACAGAAATCTATATCATTTATATTGTTCCTTTTTTGATATTAATAGCTTGGACTGTTTCTGGTTAGTATGTTTATCTCTGCGCTCACCTTAAGGAGTTTGGACCTGTGTTCATATTTCCACTAAAGTCTAAAATGATATTTCACTTTAAAACACTGCATATACTGCCCAGCCCTAGATCTAGGAGAGACGTTCAGACTAAATTTGAGTTTCTTCATCCACCCTCGGCGTCCTGAGCACTCCCCGCCTCTGATTGTTGGACGCTGCAGAGCTGCTGCAGAGGACGTGTTGGACGTTAGCGAGGCCGTGTGTGGCTCTGCGTGGACTCGTTATAAAACCCTGTTACTCTTTACATCAACGCCGAGTCATCACTGTGAGAGCGGCTGTAAACTCGAAGTGACAGCGCCGCTTGTGCAGCGTGTGATGAGGAAGAGGAGGGAGAGCTCGTCCCACACATGGATCACAGCAGTGTGAGGCAGCATGTGTGTGCATGTTGAAACGGTCACGTGATCCTCCAGTGCAGCCCTTTGTGTTTGTAAACACGGTCGACACCCACTGGTTGATACTTAGAGAGGAGAGTGGAGACGTGATGTTGGTGTTTCTCTGCCGATGTGCAGAGTGTCAGAGCTGTTGTGTTTCACCTTAAAGCCACTCTGATAAATGTGGAAAGTTATAAAGGAACAGGTCGGATTTTTTCAAGTGGGGTCGCTTGAGGCCATTGGCACCTGTAGATATGTGTGCCAGTAAAAAAAACTGTCAGCTCTGACCCTGATGGGAGGTGTAGGGCCTTCAGAATGTTTCATTTTTCCCATATTCTGTTTTTCCCTGTTTTAATTTTTTTAGAATTTGTTTTTTGTTCTTATATGCAGCTTAAACCCAGACACAGTATAAAGTAATGAAATACAGACCCTCAGGGGCCATTTACACAAGGCTAAATACGACCAAATCTGAAGAGTTTTCATTGGGTTTTGGCCTCCTGTTTACATGGGAACGGTACCTGGAGTGCTTTAACTTTTGAAACCAGGGTCCAGAGTGGTGAGCTTTCTAAACAATCCTCCATGCAGCTCTATGTAAACTAGAGTCAGAGCGTTTCAGGGTGAAATGTTGACATCACCGCATGAGAAGTATTCTTTCACATGAAGGCTGAAGGCTGTGCACACATAACCTGACATGCCAGATGGACAGTTTCATATTGGAAATATTTCACTCATCCATCTGGGAGGAGCCCTGAGAAAGTGTTTTCAGGGGCAGAACCTTCAAAAACAACAGCAGCTTGTGATTGGACGATTGTTTGGCACATCACACTCATCACAGACTAATCCATATCAAGCAGCCCTGCTATGACGTATCATATGTAGCTGCTAAATGTAGCAGCTAATGGCTAACTGTCAGCCGCAAATGCTAACGGCTTGCAAGGGCAAACAGTTAATGGCTGATAGCCATAGCGGCTAATTGTTGTTAGTGGCTAGCTGTTGTTAGCCGCTACAGCTTACAGTCACTATAGCTTAACAACCTTAAGACTATCGTTTTACATTAAATTATACCACACAGATGTATTGCTTAACACTTACATGTGACATGAACCTCTTCAAAGACGATTCCTATGAAGTAAACTTCTGAGGAGAGCAGATTTCACCAAGTATAACTGAGTAACCATGATGACTACAGGCTAACTGACATTAGCCGGCATTATTTGAACAACAGGAAGTGACTTCACTTCCTGTCAAATCACTTCCTGTTGTCATCACGCCTGCAGCTCCCGCCTCTTTTCCCTGATTGGGCCGTTAAGCATTTAGCCAAGTGAAACCATTGGACAGTGGAGGCTGTCAAGACAGAGATGCATGATTTCAGAATTAGGCAGGTCTGTCTGCTCTGCTCAGCTAGTGCACACATACCAGGAACAACAACAGCTTCATCGTCTACAGAGTAACATGTTAGCTGCCTACCGTGCTCGCTTTGTTATCCAGACAAAACTATCCACACAGATTTGTTGTTCAGACAAAAATATGTGTGTCATACGTGTGTTGTAACAGTGCTGTTTCTCTGCAAACCTACATCGCCATCTACTGGACTGGCATGCACACTACAACAAAGGAAAAACCTTTCTGGTGAAAAGATCTCTGTGTAAAGCTGCGTTCACGCCAACTGCGACTCCACGATAAAAATTGCATTGCCCACTGAAGTCACGTCCTGTGTCCATAAATACCTCATTTGGTCACCATTGCCGTCGGCCGTCACTCGGTGACGTCACGTCAGCTCGACTTTCACCGTGATCATATCAAATAATAGGATGTATAACTGTTCCAACTGTTTCCTCTTCACTCACCTGTTAACTACAAAACACTGCAGCTGATGATGCAGCAGCATCAGTCAGTTCTCTGCGGTCTGTCTGGGCGGAACTAATGTCCTCACTGACTAATGTTTCCACACGGACATGGACTGTTACTCTGTAGTCCAGAATAAAAACTGTCTGTCCCGGGTACCGTCACACACCCACACACCGCTGATTGGCTGTTGCCTCATAGCCACACATGACATCGCCTGAAAACATCAACTTTTTTTTAACTTGGACATCAGGCGACAAGCGAAGTGATCGCCTTGAACACAGCAGTCGCATCACGCGAAGGTTACCCCCCCCAATCACAGCTCTACTTTGACTTTGCATGGAGAGCAAACGCAGAGGATGCCGCTTTTGGTGTGTAGGCACCTTAAGAGAGATACGTTCCTTTTTATTTAAAGGAAAAACTTATGCCTAAAATGTGGGCAATTTCCATGATATTCCACTTATATATTGAATTCCACTTGTAATGTCCAATTCAAGTGTCAGGATTTTATAGAGTTAGCTGGTACGTAGCATAGAGCCACAGAAAGCCTTCAGTCGCTGCCCTGCTCTGGAACTCTCTCCCACTGGACCTTTGAAACTTAAACTCTCTGCCCTCTTCAAATCCAGACTCAAACCTCACATTTTCAGGACCTCATACTCCATTTAAAAACAATCTGCCATCTACATAGGGATGGGAATTGATAAGATTTTATCAATACCAATGCTTTTAACGATCCTGCTAATCGATCCAATTCTGTAACGATTCCCTTATCGATTCCTGCAGATTTTGCATGTGGGCAAATGTTGGTCTGATTTTCAGTGGCAACAATGTCAAACATACATCACAGCATAGATAACTGCTTCTGCAAGTTGCTGATGTTTCCACTCACTTAAGGTTGTGTAGTAGGTGCAATGAAAATTAAGCTACAATTCTGATGCTTCTGAACTCTGTCAGTGGAAGGAATTGATAAGGGAATTGATAAGCAAAAAGATTAATGATATCGATTCTTTGATGGAGCTGTTAACGATTCTCAACTGGAATTGGTTTTCGATTCCCATCCCTACATCTACATCCCACATCTGATTAGTCTGTTGTGTTTTGATGACTTTATTACGTCCACCAAGGAGGTTGCGTTTTTGCCTGCGTAAGTTTGATTGTTTGTTAGTTTGTTAGCAAGACTACACAAAAACTACTGGACATATTTTGCTGTAGATCCCCTTAGAGACAAAGCTTGACTGTTTCTTTACTGGTAATCTTATGTATCTCTGTCAAAAGGGTTGAGAAACTTAACTTAAAAAGCCTGAACTATTCCTTTAAGTGGGATAATAGACAGAGCATGGTTGGAATTAAATTGTAAAAATGGTGAGTTATTTTCTGGACACTGTCTAAATTGCTCAAAAACATTTGAAGCATTCTTGAAAGATTGTGTTGCATTTATATTTTGTGCTTGTCCAACAGTGTGCAGGGATCAGCCTTTAAATCTTAACAAAAAGAAGGAGCTACCCAAAGTTGTGTGCTTTAACTTTGTTTTTGTTGCTGTAGAATCAAACTAAGAATCTTCGTTGTGTTTTTGTTTTAATGTTTGTGGCTGCAAACTGAATCTCCACTTTGGGTTAATTAAAAGTTTCTGGATTTTATTTTATTCTGAATGTTTATCTGTTTTTGTTTTTCCTTTAACTTCCAGCTCTGCTATGGACCACGTGACGAACCAGCGTGTCGCCATCAAGAAAATCAGCCCGTTTGAGCACCAGACGTACTGTCAGCGCACGCTGAGAGAAATCAAGATCCTGCTGCGCTTCAACCATGAGAACATCATCGGCATCAACGATATTCTGCGGGCGCGGCACATCGATAACATGAGGGATGTGTATCCTTAAAACACGTAAAAACAGCTCTGATTAGTGTTTGTTTTTACTATATCAGGTTAAATTTAGGCTCCTGTAGGTCTTTAAAATTAATCACAGTTTTAGCTGCTGAACATTATTAATTCAAGATTATCAAGTTTGAATGATCAAAGTAGGGCTGGGAAATATATTGATTAAATTAATTACTTCTAATTTTTTTTCTGCAGAAGATTAAAAATTAAAAATCCAGATTTCTTTTTACTTACTCGAATTGTAAGTTGTTGCAGTGCTTGAAACTATAAATACTGAAAATGTTTTATAGCATCGGTTTAACTATTTGTTGGTAATTATGATTAGTTTTGTTATATATATTGATCACACAAAGGCATAGCTTTACTCATGTAATTTCTGTGCCACTTGGAGGTTCGTTATTCATTTATTTATTCATTTTTGGATTGGGAAAATAAAATTTTAAATTGTAAATCGAGCATTGTGGAAACAGTCAGGGATTTTAATTTTAGGCCATATCGCCCAGCCCTATATCAGAGTACCAGATGCCATGCTGCGTTCATTTTGCTCAAAGGTTTTGTTATAATTGGTCGATGGCGTTCGCCTCCATCTCTCTACAGCACTGCCTCTGCTTCCTCCTTCCACAAAAACAGCTCTCAGCTTAATTTAAGTGAAGAGCAGAGGGAGCCACAGAATGTACTCCTGTTTATCTGAAAAGGAGGGCAGCTAAAGAAAATGACAGAGAGCAGCTGTGAATCAACAGAAAACACAAAGCAATCCCGTCATATGAGCCCCACTCTGGTTTGAAGCTTGTATTTCATTTTTCTGTTGGGCCGAGAGAAACCTGCTGTGGATTCACGACTCCAGGATTATTTCAGCCATCGAGTCGAAGCCGTGAAATCAAACCAAACACAAACAAGCTGTTAATAATCCAGCTCTCCACACTGAAGTGTTTCTGAGAGACTTCAGGAGCCGTTTGGCTCTGTGGAAAAAAAAACTAATAAAAAGAAAATGTTACGACTTTTTCAGCTAAATTAAATGAAAATATCAGATCAGACGTTAACCTGTTCAGCCCCTTTTTAAGCCTATTGCTCCAAAATGACATCAAGAAAAGAGTGAATCTCTGCAACCACAAGGTCTATTTGAATTATTTTGATGTCATAATAAAGTAACACTTGAGAGATTTGTCCAGATGTGAGTTATCAGTATATGTGTTACTGGGACAGAGTAAATGAAGATAACTTTGATAACTCATTTGCTTGGTGTTGACATTGTGTTTGATGTGTGTAAAAATGTCTTAAATGGTTGTGTAGCTGAAAATTTTCTGTTTAATTTGATGTGCAACATGACTATATTTCTACATGAATAATTCACTTTTTCTTACATTTCTGTTGGAAATGTTTCCTGAAATCGGGAACTTTGGGGCTGAACAGGTTAAAATAAATAAAGGCCATCTCAAAATAAGACTCAAATATTTCCTGCAGTGAGTTTACACACATATACACAGGAAATGTGATTTGTTTCGTCCATCACAAAGTCTGGTATGAAGTGGAGTAATATTTTAAATTGATGGACAGCACAAATAAAAATCAATATCTGTCTCTTTGTCCCGCTTCGGCTCAGTGTCTGTCTTCTCGTTTTCTGTTTGTTTATGTATGTCTGGTCCACGCAGTCGTCCGGCTCTCCCTGGTCTGTTGTCTTTGGGGTCCGTTCTGGTGTCTGTATTTATTATGTCGTGGTTTTCTTGTCTTCTTTAAAATTTTACCTGGTGTGTAACCACTCATTTGTGCTCTTCTTTTTTCTTTTTGCCTGTCCCAGCCCTATACGGCTCAACCGGCTCAGTCTCGTTCTCTGCGCCCTTCGGTGTCAGTCTCGTTGTCCCGCCCTGGTGTACCATCGTCTCGGCTCAGTCTTTGTCTTCTTGTCCGTCCTCCTGGTGTAACCACGTGGTCTCAACTCAGTCTTTGTCTTCTTTCGTTGGTGAACCACGTGGTCTCGGCTCAGTCTTTGTCTTCTCTTTCGTCCATCCTGGTGTAACCACGTGGTCTCGGCTCAGTCTTTGTCTTCTCTTTCGTCCATCCTGGTGTAACCACGCGGTCTCGGCTCAGTCTTTGTCTTCTCGTCCGTCCATCCTGGTGTAACCACGCGGTCTCGGCTCAGTCTTTGTCTTCTCGTCCGTCCGTCCTGGTGTAACCACGTGGTCTCGGCTCAGTCTTTGTCTTCTCGTCCGTCCGTCCTGGTGTAACCACGCGGTCTCGGCTCAGTCTTTGTCTTCTTGTCCGTCCCTCCTGGTGTAACCACGTGGTCTCGACTCAGTCTTTGTCTTCTCTTTCGTCCGTCCTGGTGTAACCACGTGGCCTCGGCTCAGTCTTTGTCTTCTCGTCCGTCCGTCCTGGTGTAACCACGCGGTCTCGGCTCAGTCTTTGTCTTCTCGTCCGTCCGTCCTGGTGTAACCACGTGGTCTCGGCTCAGTCTTTGTCTTCTCTTTCGTCCATCCTGGTGTAACCACGTGGTCTCGGCTCAGTCTTTGTCTTCTCTTTCGTCCATCCTGGTGTAACCACGTGGTCTCGGCTCAGTCTTTGTCTTCTAGCCTGTCCGTCCTGGTGTAACCACGCGGTCTCGGCTCAGTCTTTGTCTTTGTCCGTGTCCTGGTGTAACCACGTGCTCTCGGCACAGTCTTTGTCATCTCGTCCGTCCGTCGTGGTGTAACCACGTGGTCTCGGCTCAGTCTTTGTCTTCTCGTCCGTCCGACCTGGTGTAACCACATGGTCTTAAGTCTTTGTCTTCTCTTCCGTCTGGTCCTGGTGTAACCATCTCGCTCAGTCTTTGTCTTCTTTGTCGTCCATCCTGGTGTAACATCTCGCTCAGTCTTTGTCTTCTAGTCCGTCCGTCCTGGTGTAACCACGGTCTCGCTCAGTCTTTGTCTTACATTTCGTTGGAAATCCGTTTCCTGGTGTAACCACGGTCTCAGCTCAGTCTTTGTCTTCTCGTCCGTCCGTTTTGGTGTAACCACGCGGTCTCAGGCTCAGTCTTTGTCTTCGTCCGTCCGTCCTGGTGTAACCACGTCTGGTCTCGCTCAGTCTTTGTCTTCTTGATGGCCCTCCTGGTGTAAATAAAAATCAATCGTGGTCTCGTCAGTCTTAAATCTTTTAGCAGCCTCATAAACTCTTGGCTTTACTGACCGGATCTGATCGTGATGCAAAAGCGACTTGTGGTTCCTGGTTTACACCATCTTTACAGAGTCCTGCTGTTGAATAATTTATCACACTTTTAAAAGCCTCTCATCTGTCCGTCCTGGTGTAACCACGCGGTCTCGGCTCAGTCTTTGTCTTCTCGTCCGTCCGTCCTGGTGTAACCACGCGGTCTCGGCTCAGTCTTTGTCTTCTCGTCTGTCCGTCCTGGTGTAACCACGTGGTCTCGGCTCAGTCTTTGTCTTCTCGTCCGTCCGTCCTGGTGTAACCACGTGGTCTCGGCTCAGTCTTTGTCTTCTCGTCCGTCCGTCCTGGTGTAACCACGCGGTCTCGGCTCAGTCTTTGTCTTCTTGTCCGTCCCTCCTGGTGTAACCACGTGGTCTCGGCTCAGTCTTTGTCTTCTCTTTCGTCCGTCCTGGTGTAACCACGTGGTCTCGGCTCAGTCTTTGTCTTCTCGTCCGTCCGTCCTGGTGTAACCACGCGGTCTCGGCTCAGTCTTTGTCTTCTCGTCCGTCCGTCCTGGTGTAACCACGTGGTCTCGGCTCAGTCTTTGTCTTCTCTTCCGTCCGTCCTGGTGTAACCACGTGGTCTCGGCTCAGTCTTTGTCTTCTCTTTCGTCCATCCTGGTGTAACCACGCGGTCTCGGCTCAGTCTTTGTCTTCTAGCCTGTCCGTCCTGGTGTAACCACGCGGTCTCGGCTCAGTCTTTGTCTTCTCGTCCGTCCGTCCTGGTGTAACCACGTGGTCTCGGCTCAGTCTTTGTCTTCTCGTCCGTCCGTCCTGGTGTAACCACGTGGTCTCGGCTCAGTCTTTGTCTTCTCGTCCGTCCGTCCTGGTGTAACCACGTGGTCCCGGCTCAGTGTTTGTCTTCTTGTCGTCCGTCCTGGTGTAACCACACGGTCTCGGCTCAGTCTTTGTCGTCTTGTCCGTCCGTCCTGGTGTAACCACACGGTCTCGGCTCAGTCTTTGTCTTCTCGTCTGTCCGTCCTGGTGTAACCACGTGGTCTCGGCTCATTCTTTGTCTTCTCGTCCGTCCCTCCTGGTGTAACCACGCGGTCTCAGCTCAGTCTTTGTCTTCTTTGACGGCTCGTCCCTTCAGCTACATCGTCCAGACCCTGATGGAGACCGACCTGTACAAACTGCTGAAGAGCCAGCGGCTGAGCAACGACCACATCTGCTACTTCCTGTACCAGATCCTGAGAGGCCTCAAGTACATCCACTCTGCCAACGTGCTGCACCGCGACCTCAAGCCCTCCAACCTGCTGATCAACACCACCTGCGACCTCAAGGTGGGTCACACTCACTGACGGGTCACTCAAACTTTATTTTTTGATATTTATACATCTCAAATGGTTAAACATAGTTATTACTTATATTTACAATTTGGCAAACATGTAGTATAGAAATATCAAAATTCACGGGGCTAATCATTTTCACTTTTTCTGGAAGTGACGAACAATTAAGAAATATTGGGAGGAGGTTCACAAGCACATTAGGTTTATGTTTGGTGTAAATATTCCATTTACCTTTGAAAGTATGTACTTTGGTGATATATTTTTTGAAAACTGGAGTTGTAATGACAAGAAATTACTTTTGATACTTTTGGTCATGAGTAAAGGATTTAACAGAATCTGGTCGAAGTGGGCTGAGTACGTAAAACCTTTAAGATCTGATTTTAGCTGAACTAACTGTAAGTGATAATATGCCTGCATCATGTCTTTTGTGTCTTTTACTGTAATTTGTTTGTTAACATGAGAATGCACTATTTTGATGTGTGATCCATGGATTTTCCAAGGAACATCTCTCTTCTCTCCAAGGTTCTGTGATTGGACTTCACTGTTTAAAATCATAAATAACAGGAAAGCATACTCTGAAAGACTTCTTGAAGCGAGTAAAAGCTGTCCTAACTTTTTGGCAAAACATAAGCCTTCTTGGAACACACTAATTGAATCGAGGATAGTTTATTAATCTTAAATGTAATGCAATGGTTTGCTTTTCCTAATAAAAAGAAAATTAAAAAAAAAAAAATCAAAATTCATGGCAATATCTTCAACCATATAAAGAGGAAACCTCAACATATATATTTTTAAAAAATTAAAAAGAGGGGAAGAGAAATTGTTTCTTTAAGTGGGCATCAAATTTATCTTTCTATAAATACACCAAAACACATTATCTGTTATCCTTTCACATACATCTAATTTAGTTGGTATGCTATTGACATGAACAAAGTCAACCAACAAAAATACAAATCGTACTGATTTTTTTTTTAAATTTTGGGTCAGTCAGACTTTATTTGTAAAGCACTATTTTTATTTTAAATTGTAAATATGCCAATGTTTTTGGAGTATGTACAGACACATACAATACACAGTACTAAACGGAAGAGAAACAAACAAACAAAAAAAGACAGCCAGCATTCGTCCCTTAACAAATGAAAAAATTAAAAGATAAACAGTGTCAAAGTTCTTTTATATTCAAGAAAACCTCTTTAAATAATATTGTATAAAGTTTTACTGCTTTTGTTTATATGCATATCAACATATATTGAAATCAACATCATTCTACTTTAGATTATATTAATTATAGGTATTCACTTTAATATTTGATTTAATCTCTCTCATGGTTGTATTGATTATTTATCCATGGTAAGTCCTTGTACAAATTCTGGGATACAAAAGAAAACTGTATAAATCCTAAATAATCTGCTTCACTTCTAGTTTACTGGGAACCATTTTGTTTATTTGAATATATATTTTTTTATAAATCTTTTTATTAATTTTCTTACGCAACAATACAAACCAAAATCATTATTTCTGGTCGTTACAAGAGAATTTCACTACGATCACAGAGTGAAAGAAGCGGAAATAACATAACAAATATAACATTATTAAACAAAACAATGTTTGTAAAGTGCATTTATCTATCTCCCTCCACCCCACACCCACCCTCACCCTGTGTTGGTCACAACACCACACACACACTCACACAAAACAAAAACTTTAAGGACAGAGATAAGGACGAACAGCTAATAATAAGAAAGACAAAAAGTTCCTCAAGTACCGGTATTATCATCTTCAGGAAGTAGATCGAGATTATCCACCAGATTATTTCCAGAGGGTCACACTGAGGCTAAAAAATGTCAGGAATGTCTCTGACCAGCGGCTTAAAAATCTGTTTCTCTCAAAAATGTTTGTTTGCTCTACATATATATATATTTTCTAAACACATAAAGTTCTTTGTCACTGCAGTGGTCTCATTTATTAGATTTAATTCTCTCTTATATCAATGCTGTTTTTATTAATTCAGTAGCCCCAGCTAAATGTTCCAGGTGCTTTACTTACAGCTATTTCATGTTGTTTCTGGATTAATAAAATAACAATGAAACATTATAAAAGTTTAAGTAATAAGTGGAGTATATAATCTAGACTTTCTGTTTTATGAGGTAATGTCTGTTAAGAGCAAACAAATAAGATTTATTGATTTATTATTGGAGCAGAGTTTATTACTGTCAGCTGCTTCTGTCTCCACACTCACATCCATAAACCAAATGTTTAATTTGTTCATTTCTACGCCTGTGACGTGTCGAAAACTAAATACAAGGAACTAACAAGGTTTTATTGACTCCAGTGCTGTTAATTCAGCTGATCAATCCAATTCTTTAACTATAATTTAATCGATTACTGAGGATTTAAGTCGGCCTGCCGAGTTTTTCAGAGGCAGCGATGTCAAACACACGGACTAAAAAGGAGGAGATGCTGACCAAAGAAAGCAAAGTTTTGTTTTTATTTTAATTTTTCTCATTCAATTTACACAGTTGGAAAACACAATGCACATGAAAACATTTAAAAAAGGTTGAGTGTGGATTGGTAGAAGCCTTCAGATGGCCAATTTAAACCATGAAGCACCAAAATTAAAAATCAAACATCAGATAGAAAGGACATCCATTTCATACAAAGAAGCAAAATCAAATGAAAATATAGAACAAAGATGGAGCTTAGAAATGATAAGAAATGATAAATTACATTTTTTTAGACATGGTTGTTGCTTCTGTTGATGTTAAGGTCATTGTAAAGTCCTATTTTTGTATACAGGCAACAACAGAGAAGCATTAAAATGATGGTATGTCTTCCACAAGACAACTCCCTGATATTTAAATTGATTTATATAAGGGGGCATAAAGGTTGTTAGCTTGCCTAATTGAATAATTATGAAATTTTGAATTAAATATTCCCATGAACGAACCAGTAAATCTGAGTTTTGATGTAAGACTTTAAAGACAGAAATGCGTTTTTGGAGGATGTTAATGTTAAAGGTGCTCTTCGTGCTAAAGTTTTGGAGAAGGTGGCCGATCTGACAGATTGTTTCAGTAGCTTTAGTATTTTGGAGATGTGTGGGAAATGTGTCCAAACGGTGTTGCAATATGATAAATGAAACTATAATTCACTGCCTGGCCAAAAAAGTCTCCACCTGGATTTAACTAAGCAAACAGGTTTGTGCCTCCTATTGTATAATGACTGCATGGGTGATTAGCTTTTAGCTGAAATAAGTTATTTAACTCCAGCTGATGCAATCAGCAGCTTCTCATTTCTTAAACAACCATGTCAAAGACACATCCAGTGGTCGTGGAAAAGATGTTAGTCTGTTTAAGAAGGATCAAATCATTGGCATCAAGCAGAGAAAACATCTAAGGAGATTGAAGAAACTACTAAAACTGGGTTAAGAACTGACAAAACACATTTTTAAAAACTGGAAGGATAGTGGGGAACCATCGTCTTCAAGGAAGAAATGTGGTCAGAATAAAATCCTGAATGATGGTGATCGGTGAATCACTTAAACGTTTGGCCAAATCAAATCAAAGAAAAACAACAGTAGAACTCAGGGGCGTGTTTAATAGTGAAAGTAAGAGCATTTCCACACACACAATGTGAAGGGAACTCAAGGGATTGGGACTGAACAGCTGTGTAGCCTTAAGAAAACCACTAATCAGTAAGGCTAAGCAGAAAAAAGGCTTCAGTTTGCTAGGGAGCATAAAGATTGGACTGTGGAGGACTGGAAGAAGGTCATGTGGTCTGATGAGTACAGACCAGGGGTCTGCAACCTTTCCAATCACAAGAGCCATTTTGCCTGCCACGCCCACCAAAAAAATCAGTCTGGAGCTCAAAACACATTTGAACCTTAAAATGAGAACAGCAGCACCTGCTGACTCCACGTTATAATGACATTAGATCTATTAGCAAACTGCTTTACCACCTGACATGGCTGCTCTATAATGGACCATGTACTTTTGTTGCTTTAACTTGACATTAGTGTTATACCAGATTATTTTGCAGTAATTAATTTAGAACTAAAATGACAACAATGGTTTGTTTAGTTTGATTTTCAGGTTTGTCAACAAAAATAACCATCAATTAATATACGCCTGTGTTAACACCTTTATTTTCATTTTTTATTTTGCTATTGTTGTTACTCTGTTTCTTTCCCATAGGATCAGGTTTTAACTGCAGTGGAGAAATCCTAAATATTTATTTGACATCATCCGGTGAGATGGGGGTCAGTTGTCCTTCCCCTCACATTTTAAACTAAAATCATTTCTTTCCTGCATTCTGGTCATTTTTTTTGCACAATTTTATCATAATCATGAAGAAGTCTTGGGATTTTTGAGGTGCTTTTTGACATCTCATCAGTGTTTTAGAATCTTATCCCACTTAAAGCTAGGGTCTATGATCTGAAAACCAGTTTGGCTGTTAAGACAGATTTGAAAAACGCAGCCAGCCCCCCCTTCACTCAGTGTTCCAAGACCCGCCCCCCAGCTCGTGTCGCCTCCTAACAACAAGCCCCCTCTGGCAGAGCAATAAGCTGGCTGGCATAAAATATCAGCAGCAGCAACAACAACCAAAAACAACTCAGCTCAACTGAAAGTAACAAACACGACAGTCATCCCCCTTGTAACACACAGCGGTAGCCATTTCAGTTGGACCGGCGGGGAAGCGGGTCTGGCGTCGCCAGAGCAGAGCTGATAGTTGGCGAGGATTTATCTTTCTCGGCGTGTCTTCACCAGCTCAGTTTACAATACTAACGATGCGTGGCTAACTTATGCTAAAATCTGTTGACAGAGCCTACCCGCTCCGACCAACAAAGTTCAGTCATTAGCCAGTATAGGCACAGACTAACCAGAGTTATTCAGCAGACATCTCCCACTGTAGTAAACAAAGCTATTACCTGTTCAACCAGGGGCGGAACGGCCATTGCTGAAGGCCGTTTGCCAGCCGGCACCCAGTCCTGCGGCCGAAGCTGCGGTCGTTCGCCAGCCGGCGCCCAGTGCTGCGGCCGGCGCCCAGTGCTGCGGCCGGCGCCCAGTGCTACGGCCGGAACTGCGGTCATTCGCCAGCCGGTGGCCCGTGCTGCGGCCGGCCGTTCGGTAGCCGGCGGCCGGCGCAGTGTTCAACAATCCCAAATCATTCTGCAGCTTTTTCCACCGTACGATTATCCAATGTTGAGTCTCTGTTGGGACCCGTATTGCTCATATTTCTTCCTTACTTCAGACTTTTCCTCGAAACTTTTTACGTTTCCTTCTCTTCGATGTGGAGGTTAACAGAAGCCGCCTCCCAGCTCCATGATGCTTCAATAGCTGTGCAGCTAGCTGCTCACCGGTATATGAGGAAGGAAGTGGAGAGGAGGCAGGACGGTGCAGAGCAGCGGAGACAGGGGATTGGATGGACTCACGGACCAATCAGCAGTTCGGATTGGTCAACTATTATACTGAATGTTTTTTTTCGTTCTTTTTGGTCTTTATATTGCGTAGATCGAACCATAGGACCATAACGGCCTTATAAATGGTGTTAAGATGTACCAAGCTTCCAAATCATAGACCATAGCTTTAATTACTCAATATTTAGTTTCATGCCAATTTTGATGTGTCATAAAAAATTGTCAGATATACATATAACACAGTTACTCACACACCTGAGTTTGTAGTTAATGAATGAGAGATAATGTGAGGGGGAGAGACCGACTGCAATCATAACGCTGAAAAAGTTAAAAAAAAAAACATCCACCTGATATCTTTGTGTAAAAATCCCCCGCTTCAACAACGCCGCCACAGTCGCGCTGAATTATCGTCTCCCCGTGTCTCTCGTCTTTCCAAAGCTTTATCGCTGACATGCCTTTTAAAAAGTTTGAATCCCTTCGCAGCAGCAGTTGAAAGTATGAGAGTTCATCAAAACATCTTCATCAGAACTTAAAATGAACATCAAGTGAGCTCACAGCTAAAGATGCAGCAGCGTCCTGCTCTCACTCCGGCCTGCTGCAGGTCACGCAGAGGTCATGGGAGGTGCACACGTGATGCAAAGTCAACGATGTAAAAACCAAGAAATTGTCATTAAAAGAAAAAAGGCAGACGGTGCTAAAACACGCAGAAATAACATCAATTAATTAGAGTTTAATGCAAGTCAAAGAAGAAATTTTTTGCTCTTCTGTCCTCTGAGTCCATTGAGCCACTGGTGAGGGGCAAAAGGGGGTCAGTCTGGACCGGAGCCTCAGGTTGCTGACCCCTGGTCCAGACTGACCCTGTTTCAGAGTGATGAGAGCATCAGGGTAAGAAGAGAGGCAGGTGAAGTGATACACCCATCATGCCTAGTGCCTACTGTCCAAGCCTGTGGGGGCAGTGCTGTGATCTGGGACAAATCTGTGACATTGGAGAAGCTTAAAGAAACAATGACACAGAGAATGAGACTGTAATCAAAGCTAAAGGTGGACCAATGAAATATTATAGACTAAAGACTAGCAGTTTTTTAACATCAGGAAGCAAGAGTGCAGTGATTGAATCTTTTCATTCTGATCCTGAATTGAAGCCAAAGTGAGGCCTTAATGTGAGGAAGTGTTTGTGTCTGCCCCTGTTCAGATCTGTGACTTCGGCCTGGCGCGGATAGCCGACCCCGAGCACGACCACACGGGTTTCCTGACTGAGTACGTGGCCACACGCTGGTACAGAGCTCCGGAGATCATGCTCAACTCAAAGGTGAGGGAGGCGTTTGGCTGTGTGCTGCAATCTGAACACGAAGACAGAGAACATGACCGCTCTGCTCTCTCCTCAGGGCTACTCCAAGTCCATCGACATCTGGTCCGTGGGCTGCATCCTGGCCGAGATGTTGTCCAACCTGCCGCTCTTTCCCGGGAAACACTATTTGGACCAGCTGAACCAGATCCTGGGTGAGGGAGTGCAGTTTCTATTCACACAAAATGATGAGAAATGAAGTTATTTAAGCCTTCAAGTATCATTTCTCCGACAAAATATTTTTTATTGAAGTTTTATTAATTTTACCTTTTTTCAAATGTATTTTTTGGGCATTTTGTGCCTTTATTGATAGGAGAGAGACAGTGGATAGGCTTGTGAAAGGGGGTGATAGAGTAGGGGAAAACACTCTGCAAACTGGTCACAGGCTGGTTTTGAACCTGGACCGGCAGAAGCAAGTACATGGGATGTGCCTGGTTGCTAACCACTCTGCCGAACCAGCACCCCTCATTTTATCTTATTACTTCTTTCAATGTATTTCTTTTATTATTTTATCATTTTATTTATTAACTTATTTTACCCTATAGTATTTCCATCTAATGCCTTATCATGATTTTTTAGGGCCCGACTGATTTATTGGCCGATTATAGCCTTTTTGAAAGTATTCAACATCAGCCAGAGTTTTGCCGATCTATTCTTAATTTCTCATAACAACAGTAAACGCTATTCGGTGTCCAAGCCGCACAGAATGATGGCGCTGTGAAAGATGGCGGTGTACATTGTCCAAGCAGCTCTCTGCTGATGCTGTGTGTGGATGACTCGCCTACACTCACATGGAGTTGTTGTTTTAAGCCTAAAGCCCAAATTCCACTGCATGCGTATCCGGTCCGTCTCCGCTCCGCTGCGGCAGCGGAGCCGATCCGTTTCCATTATAAGCAATGCATGTACTTCCACCAGCTGCGGCACGGCTCCGTCACGGCAGATTCGTTCACCGCCTCCGGCAGACGGAGCAGATACGCAGAGCTTCTATTTTTGCCAGATGCCGGACCACGGCGCAGCAATGTAGCACACAGAATATCGTGCGGGACAGGAAGTTGAGCACAAACACAAAATAAAATATCCGGTTATGTTTCAAAATAAAATAAACCGTGTCAACAACGGAAAAGTATTGTACCTGGAAAAACGTCATTTAGGGCGGAGACAGACCTGGTGTCAAAAGTTCAGTCTCACCCCACTTCACCAGGGATGAGGAGCTTTTGATTTTGGAGGTGCAAAACCACAAAATACTTTGTGAGCTCGTTGACCCGCTGCAAGGCGGAGCCAAATGCTTCCGCAGATGGATCCAGTGGAAGTTGACGCGCGTCAGATGACGGAGCGGAGCGGAGAAGGACCGGATACGCATCCAGTGGAATCTCTTCTTAAAGGTCCAACATGACGAACAACTTTCAGCGGTGTGCAATTCCTGCTGCTGCTGGACACAGAGAGACCACCGGGCTCTCTGCTCGGCTACAGATCAGCCTCACAGACAGACCGGACACCACCGAACAGTTTTCTGACCAACGCCTCCTCTGTCATTGTCAATACTGATGAATTGGATCTTCTGAAGGCAGGGGATCAGATTAGCTGTGACTGTTCTATTGTGATTATGCTGAAAATCTGGCTTTATTCGCTTCTTCCCGACACAGCAGCTAAGCTAACTAGCTAGCGAGCTAACTATGCTAGCGTTAGCATAGCTCCTCGGTCCTAGGTCATCAGCAGCAGACTCATCCAGGGGAGACTTCATCATAGCTGGGGACTTTAATCAGCCAGTTTAAATACGTTTGTGAAATATGTGCAGTGTCCCACAAAATATTTTTATTTCCTCACGCACATTACCTCATGTTTAAAATAAAGTGTTTCTACCTGCACTTAAATCTACTTCTGATGTTCTAATGAGAACTGAAAGGCAGATGTGATAAAGAGTTCATAAATAATCTATATATCTACATTTTAAAAAGGTTATTTGTTTTATTTTTTAGGAATTTGCTGCAGTTTTGCATACTCTATTTTGTTTGTACTTGAAAGCTGCAGATGCCTTTGAAAAGAATATTACCTTTGTGTTTTTGTTGCTTTCCTCTCACAGTTATCTGTTTACACTTTTTTTTAAAGTTGTTCTACTTTTACTGTAACCTACCTTTTGGTTTCAACATACAGAGTGACTCTTTTTAAGGTTATAAAATTAATGTCCCAGAAGTTAAATGCCTTTTTTTGCATGTTATTGTACTTTAAATTTTCTCTCTGGTTTAAAGTTAAACAAATACTAAAGGGACAGGTATTGTTAAACTATAAAATGTTCTGCCTTTAATTTATATGTTCATTGTTGTGTTTAGGGAAGATTTTTTTTAAATTCCTTTTAAATAGATATTTCAAATTTATAGGCCGAGTAATAGATATGTTTTTCAGCCAAATATCGGTATCGGCCTAAAAAAATCCAGATCGGTAGGGCCCTTATTTTTAACAATCATTTTAGTTTAAGCTCCTGTGTTTCCTCATTTTTAATTCAAGACAGTATTTCCTCCATTTCAATGTTTCCAAGAGGAATCTGTTTTTTTTCTGACTGCCTGGAGCTTTTCTGCTTCTTTGTTTTGTTTTTTTTGCAATTATCCTTCTATCTGTATCAACAGAGTTTATGTCAACAGAAATATTAATTTATCAGATTATACAGAGAAAAAAACAGATTTTTGCAGAATTAGATGTGACTGAGCTCAAGTTGGCTGATTAAAGTCTGTCTTTCTGTGTCCAGGCGTGCTCGGCTCTCCGTCTCAGGAAGATCTGAACTGCATCATCAACATGAAGGCGAGGAACTACCTGCAGGCTCTGCCGCCCAAGGACAAGGTGCCCTGGGAGAAGATCTTCCAGGCCGACTCCAAGGGTACGAGGGCATGGTGTATGAATCAGGGAAATGGTACCAAAGATGAACATGAAGGCTGTTTAATAATACTTATTTTGGATTTATCTGGAGTCACACATTAAAACATAATCCACACAAAACATCACTGACACTCAAAATGCTCTGAAACCAAACAGAAAATAAAAGTTGGATACATCGGATACATCACTTAAATTATAAAATGTTTTTCTGTGAGCAACTAAAAAATATCATAAAGACATAAAAACCTAATTACCTAAATAAAGGTCATGACGGGCTTAAAAAAAAATCTTTATTCTTCAAAAAAAAAAAAATCTTTATTCTTTTTACTTGACTTGTTGTTTTTAAAGTTTAGAAACAAGTTGATAAAATAAAGGTCATGTCAAGCTTGAAAAATAAATATTCTTTATTCTTTTTACTTTGCTTATTGTTGTTTTTAAAACTGACCAAAATAAGTTAGTAAAATAAAGGTCATGACGGGCATGAAAAATAAATAAAATAAATTAATATTCTTTATCCTTTTTTCTTTACTTATTTGTTGTTTCATACATTTACAGACAAGTTGATAAAATAAAGGTCATGACAGGCTTGAAAAATAAATATTCTTTATTCCTTTACTTATTGTTGTTTGTAATATTTACCAAACAAGTTGTTAAAACCAAGGTCATGACATTATATAAATTGCAGGGCATACATCCAGAGTTATTGTCAAATTAAATGGATATTTACAATGAATAAATAAATGAGAATTTCAAATGAAAATCAAAGATTAAGCAGTCAAACAAAAAGAAGAATAAAAAAAAGAAATTCAAACAATAAGTTAGAGAGCAAATTAAAGGGTAAGTTTGGTTTCTACAGCTTTCACATTGTTTATAGAATGAAGTAGAACAATATACTCACCCAGAAGGCTTTCCTGATCCAAACAGTGCTTCAGGAGATATTTAGATCCAAAATCGAGCGGCGGACATCCGTACAAATGTAGCACAATAGGGCATGCATAGCGCTGCTCCTAAAACTGCATTAATCGTCCAAAAACTCATTATTTCACCAATATTCCATCATGGTCCGCTCGGGCTACTCCTCCATTACAGTCTGTGTCACTCCAGACTAGAGCTGGGCGATATATCGAATTAATTCGATTAATTCGATTTTATTTTTTCAATCGATATTAAAAAAATTAAATCTCAACATCGAGTTTAATGTTTCCTGTCCCTCCGGTATATTTACCCAACACGTGTAATACACACAGTCGCCATATTTGGAGGACTGGCGCTGTATCACAGACTGCAGTCAACATTCGTTTGGAAATGAGCAATAGACGAAGAACAAACAAACAGATACAACAGGGATACGCATGAGAGATGGAGCAGATGGAAAAAAGAGAAGACATTGAGGACAATTCTGTGCCAAAAAAGGGTTACGTGACTTCAGTGGCATGGACATTGTTTGGATATGCAAGGTGAGACCCGGAACAGACTGACGTGTTGTGCAAACTTTGTAAAAAGACGGTGAAAACAAAGGGAAGTAGCACTACAAATCTCTTTCGGCAGCTCAAGCAGATGCACCCGGCAGAGTGGGAGCAATGTGTGAGGCGCATACCTGTCAAGTCTCCCGTTTTGGCCGGGAAACTACCGTATTTAATCCCTCTTTCCCGCCGTCCTCCCGTATTAATATTTTCCCGTAATTCCCCCGTATTAAAAAAAAAAAAATCCTCTGCTCCTAACTGAACGCTGTCACTCATCTCGCGAGCAATGCCACCTGCAGTATCCTGCATGTTTGTTTTCCTCCTCTTTTACTACCAAAGAGGCTGAATGACAAGATGGATCACTACGTCTATCGTTCTTGACAGCGGGGTGCTTCGGTTCTATAGCAGATTTATAGCCGAGTGAGCATCTGTCGAACATGCGATCTTTGGGGTGAAGACGGGGCCGCTTGCGCGGACACACGGAGAGAGCTGAAGTGATCGTCCTGAGGAGTAACGAGGAAACAAACGCTACTATGAATGATGGCACAAAAGATACAGTTCTTAAGCCGGCTGCCCCAGTGTGAGAATGTGTTGGTTTTCAACAGGATGAACAAGGTGTGAGCTCATGAACACAGACGAGCTGATATGTCGCATTTGTTTGAAAGTAGTGACGACGAAGAAGGGGAGGTGCAGTGGAGCCTTTGTCCTGACAGTCAGTGCTTACTGAGGTGTTTGGTCTGTAAAGTAAATATAAATAAAACAGCAAAATGATGCGCGCTCACAGACAGTGTCGTTCGGTACATTGCAAAAGAAATGCAGCCCTTCAATACGGTTGAAAAGCCAGCAAGGTTACAAACGTTTGACAGATAGCACGAAGTGACTGGGAGAAAGTACATGTCACAAACCATTCCTGAACTGTATAAACTCCATTTAATTTAGGCCATAGTTTTTATTGTTGTGTGAGTTTTTTTTCTTTACAGAGACAGGGTCTATTTTTTATTGTTTTTGACTAGTATAATTATTTTTATTTACATGCAATTTTCCTTAAAGAGAGTCCACTTCATTTTCACTGTTTTTCTTTTTTTTGTTTGTTTGTTAAATTTACATTATTTCTTGTTTATTTTATTTAAAATATCCTGACCTTCCAATTACAGTTAAATATTCTTAAGGAATTAATGAAAAAAATTGAAAAAAAAAATCAAATTAATATTGACAATAATATCGTTTATCGGCAATAATTTTTTGGACTATGAGTTACATTACTTCCTGTTAGTAAGTCTGAGAGGGAAAATACGTCTCATATTGACTGACTTGTTTTGGTCTATTCTAGCACTTTTGGGATTTTTTCCCCCATTTGTTGTGTATTCCTACGTAAAGAGGATTATTTCTTTTTTGGTAGGAATACCTGCACAGAAGCACAAAGTTAATGGTGCCGTTCTTGTTTTTCTTCTGGTATATGCTGGCACTTCCATGGAGAATAATTAACATTTTATTTTTGTTAGCTGTAATTTATAAAATGCTTTTTTTCTCCAGTTTTCATTTATATATTACAATGCAGTGCCCATGCAAGTGTTCTTGTTAAAATTACCTCAGCAATAGCTATATTGCCTATACAGTTAAATACTGATGTTGTGGCATCCAATAAAAGATAGCTAATTTGAATAATGTTTAATTGTGTTCTTTTACACAGAAAAAAATCGATTAAAATCGTTTATCGGATTTCAGTGGAAAAAAATCGAGATTTAATTTTTTGGCTATATCGCCCAGCCCTACTCCAGACATATCTTTGAGCCTCTGCTGACCTCTGAGCTGACGAAGAAGACCGGGTGCCTCTGCGCATGCGCCGTACTCTCTGGAGCGCTGCCTCCACGTCCTCCTTTCTTTGAGCTCCTCATCTGTAAACTCTGGCTCAAAACTGTAAGGACACCCATCATATTCAAAGTTCTCCTCCACAACATCTTCATCCGACAGATATTCGTCTAATTTGCACAAAACTGGAGGAAGAAAGTCGTTGTGTAGCCGGCGTTTGCCCCTGGAACAATGAGCCGTACTGCGCATGTCCGGAGGCACCCGGTCTTCTTCGTCAGCTCAGAGGTCAGCAGAGGCTCAAAGATATGTCTGGAGTGACACAGACTGTCTTGGGGGAGTAGCGCGAGTGGACCATGATGGAATATTGGTGAAATAATGAGTTTTTGGACGATTAATGCAGTTTTAGGAGCAGCGCTATGCATGCCCTATTGTGCTACATTTGTACGGATGTCCGCTGCTCGACTTTGGATCTAAATATCTCCTGAAGCACTGTTTGGATCAGGAAAGCCTTCTGGGTGAGTATATTGTTCTACTTCATTCTATAAACAATGTGAAAACTGTCTTAACCGAACTTACCCTTTAAAAGAGAGGGGGAAATAATAATAGTAGTGATTACATAATAAAGATAAACTGATGCTCAAATTTGTGTTGTCTTTACAGTATTTACCAGATGATGAATGACACATCAAACTAACTGAAATCTTGTACATTCAAAATTCAGATTCAAATTTATTGTTAAAGTATAAACAGAAAGAGAGGGCGTTTCTCCAGGATCACAGCTCACATACATTCATTTATACATCCCACTGAAATAAATAAAACGAAATAAAACGATAATGATGATAATAATACGATAATAATAATTATTATAATGATAATAAAATTAATACAAATAAATAAATAAAATAAGTCATGAAAAATAAATATTAAACAGTTAAGTAGAATTATTATTCTCTTCTCCAATGCTGCATGAACTTAATTTGTAAACATCTGTATCAAACTGCTTAAAGGTTGTTTTTTCATTAAATACTTTAATTTTGATACTTCATGAGACTTGATGTGACGGTTAAATCCTGCTTTATCTGCTGATTTTAAATGTTAAATATTTAATTTTAAGTTTAATATCAGTGTAAACTCTGAGTAAAAAGACTGTAAATGCTCACAGTAAGTGTTGAAATGTTGTTTTTGTCATTTTCTCTGTTTTGTAGCCTAAGTTTACACCTGTAGTTTGCTTTAACTGCAGCTCTTCATAAATGCTTTTACAGTCCTGGACCTGCTGGGCCGCATGTTGACCTTTAACCCCATCAAGCGCATCAGCGTGGAGGAGGCTCTGGCTCACCCGTACCTGGAGCAGTACTATGACCCCACAGACGAGGTACACACTTAGAGGTTTGAGAAGCTGTGTGAAGGCTCCTTGTCAAAGTCTATTATCCCTCTACTGCTTGACTTTTTAAAATTTGTGTTAAAACATATTTCGCCATATTTGGGGGAGCTTTGGGTCCCTGATAAACATCAACTATAAAATTTGACCCCCAAACAAATATTGTTTCGTTACTTCAAGTCAACGTTGTGTTAATAATACACCAAAGTATTCTGTTAGAAGTTTTATTAATGGAGGAAGAGTAAACAAATAAACAAAAAATAAGCCACAACAACATGTCACAGAAAGATAAAAATACATTTAATTGATCTTTTTGTCACAATACTGACCCCTCACCTTTATATATTATTGCACCATAGCAGGGCAGGAGACAATGATGTGTGGCTTCTGCTTGAGAGTTCACCTTTAATGATATTAATGGATTATTTATTTATTTATTTATTTATTTATATTGTGCTTTGCTTTAGAAAACATGTTAAAACCATAGTGATCATTTAAATGCATACTAACACACGGGTGTCCCAATAAAACTTCTCCTCCTCCGATACGATACCGATATTGCAACCTTGAGTACTGACCGATACCGATGTCGATCTGATCCGATATGATATCAGCAGGAATCAAACAGACTTTTATTACTTATTTTTAAGTATTTACTTGTAGAAAAGGCTTGATCAGGTGAGATTACTCAAACAGAGAATAGAAGTCAGCAATAGTAGGTATGAGAAAAACTGACCCATTTGTTTTTAATCAATGAGTTTAATACATTTTAACCTTAAACATAAGAATGTAGTATGAAAAAATAAATTAGAAGACCGCTGTGTTTAACTCAGAGCATTTTCACATTAGTCCCCCCCCCCACTTGCAACATCGAACCATGACACAGCAGGGGGCGATATGCACGTAACTGGTTACCAAACCTGCTACGGAGGAGAACAAAGAAGAGGCTACCATGGTAACCATTTCCTACACCAAACAACCAATGTTTACGTTTTGCTCTCTTCTACATTTTCCTTCAAATGTGTTTTTTTATCGTGTTTGAGACGTCATCAGCGACCTTCTGGGCCCTCGTAAATCATCGTAATGCTCAACCAGAATAAACAAATCAACAAATTGAGTAAGCAAAAGATTCAACCCTGGGATTAACAGGAGGTAATGCATCAAAAGTAGATCGGTTCAGACCACTTTTTTTCACACCAGTGAAACCGCACCAAATGTAGGGAGATGGAGCGGATTGAGACCACCCCTTCATGGAGGTCTCGGACCGGCTGATTTGGTGCGCACCAAAGTGCGGTGGTTGCATTCACATTGATACTAACGTACCAAACCCTGGGCCAAAACTTCTTTGGTGCGCACTAAATATGGTTGGTGTGAAAACACCCTTAAACATAAGCATATTCTACAACTGAATTAATGCTGCGTTCCATTTACCTCGGAACTGGGAGCTGGGAAATGGGAGTGACGTCATCTCCGACTTATCAGCGTTCCAGTTGAAGTCGGAAAAAAACCGTGCCGATCGACAAGGCTATTGTTAGCTGTTGTTAGCACGCCCTGCGTTGTTGTTCACAAATATCACATGAAGAATGTGATTATCACTATGGCAGCATTTTTGTAAGTATAAGTCTAACGGTACTACGTATACAGCTGATTTAGAGCAACACACACTAGTCAGAAGTGCTAATAAATTGATTATTATAGGAGCTAAATAACTGTTCCTGGGCCAAAACTTCTTTGGTGCACACTAAATATGGTTGGTGTGAAAACACCCTTAAACATAAGCATATTCTACAACTGAATTAAATAAACAAAAAATAAATTAGAATGGTCTGTTTGTATCGGAGTGCTTATATCAGATATTTTAGATGCAGGCAGATATAATCTGATATTTGGTTTTTTTTGGCTGATATCAGACCGATATCTGATGTCAATATTGGATCAGGACACCCCTAATTGATTTGTTTATTTATGTTATGCTTTAAATTTAAAAACATGTTATAACCATAGTGATCATTTAAATGCATGCTAACACATCTCTACACGCATGCTAGTGCATTATATTGCATTAAAAACATTGGGCTCCCTGCACAGTGAAATGAAAATTAACAGTTTTACCATTATAAATAAGAACAAAATAAGTTGTCAGACAGTCAAATATACTTCTTTACATATTCATGCACATGCATGTATTTCTTTACATACGGTTATTTTAATGTAAACATGTTAAATAGTGATATTTATCTTACCTATGAGTGGTGATCTGTCAGAGCTGCTTCCTGGAAGAGGTTTTCTCGTCCTAAAATGGATCTCACACGACCTTCAGCTCTTTGACTGGACAGAGATTTGTCTGCGAGCTTTATTTGAGAAAACCTTTTTATCTTAAGGGCCAACATGAGGTCTAAAAATGTGGTTTGTTGCCAGAGAACTTTGCTATAGAGGGTTAATATGAAATGAAAAATACTTAATTAGTTCCGAAAGGGAAATTTCAATCCTAATAATAATAATAATAATAATAATAATATCGTGGTTCACTGAAGCAAAGATCATTGAACTTTAAAACCAAACCGTAATCGTCTTTATTCGCCTGTTAACGCCCAGGGTTCGACTCAGAGCTGAATTGATCATCACTGTCCCACAAACCTCCTGACAAAGAGACAAGTCCTCAGTTTGACCTCACAGTCTTTACGTCACAGTCTGGATTTGACTAACGCTCTTCTTTTTGCTCTGGTTTGTAGCCGGTGGCAGAGGAGCCGTTCACCTTCTCCATGGAGCTGGACGATCTGCCCAAAGAGAAGCTGAAGGAGCTGATCTTTGAGGAAACGGCTCGTTTCCAGGAAAACTACCAGGGCTCCTGAGATTCACAGGTAAGAGAGGAGACGAATACCTGCAAACAAGAAAAATGAATCATTGTCCGGGCTTCAGGTGTGAGCAGAGTCAGTGTAGCGCCTCCTCCATTGATGGTTTACAAACAAAAGAAATGAAACGGCGTTGATTTTACCATCATATTTAATTTATTAGATAACATGTCACCCAATTTACATGCTTAGTAGAGAATTAAATGCAAAACCATCTGAAAAATCCTGTAAATAAGTATTTTAATTTTAAGAGTGATTATTAATAACTGGGCTCGGCTCCCTCTGCATGAGCCAATTCAGTGTAATGGGCCTTGTTTTGTTTTTGTTTTTTTTGGGTTTTGTTTTAATAATGCCAACATTTCCTCTCTTGTTTGACCAGATCAGAGTTTGACCTACAGGTCTTAAAATCATATATAATTCAAAAAGATAAAAACCTTGTTTTCAATAAATATATTAATGAACAATGGAAAGGTGGCGGTAAAAGTGGATGATTGTAAAAGGTGTCTTCTTCTGCTTTACTGTTTTCTTTTTCTTTTTATAAATAAAAAACATTTTTTCGTATCTTTTGCTGATCTATTAGTGAAACACTGATGAAAAATGGGAAAAGACAAGATCATCCGAGCTTCTTCCTGCTCTATCTCGAACATCGATCAGCATTAACACTTAAAGAATTTCTGAAAATAATGTCTTGTTTTTTTGTTGTTGTTTTGTTTGTTTGTTTGTTTTTTACTTTAATAATTTATTATCCGTATGCTCAAAATAAAGATTATCAAATCAAAAAATAATAAAAATAAAAAAACACAGATCATGAGTTCAAAGTCTTTTAGAGACCAGATTGTTGTTTATTTATTTATTTATTTTAATTTTGGGGTTAATTTTTCAGCTATTTAAAGGTGGTTAAAGGTGTGTAAAAGTAGTTGAAGAAACGCAAAACAAAGGGAAATTTTAGAAAAAAACCCAGCAAAAATCAACTATTTTTGAGCATTTTTCTTGAAAAAAATGTAAAAAAAAAAAGTCTTCAGCTGCTCCAAACTCAGTTTTATCTTAAGACCACCAGATGTCAGTGAAGCAAATGATTTTAAGAAACTTAAACTTTAAACTCCTTCAATGCACTTAAGACATAAACTACATGCACGTGGATCATGTTGGTCAAATGAAAACAAAGTTTTTGTTTTTTTCAAAACTTCTGCTGAACCAGTCTGTCTGATTAGTAAATTAAGTATACATAATAAAATAATAAAAACTACATTTGTAAAGCTAAAATGGTTAAGATCGAATAAGTTTATACTTCTTCCTTCACCTTTTTGAGCATGTAAACTTACTGCCCAAGAAAGATATAATCAACAGGTTTTTTTTGTTGTTTTTTTTGTTTTTTTTGTATTTTCATGTAATTTTTATGGTGACCCACCTATTTCTCCACTACATGACCGTCTCTTAAAATCAAAAGTATTTGCTTCACTGTAGAGATCCAGTCTACCCAACTGATTATGTCACATTTTTTCAAATGCTGACATTCATGCCACCCCGTCTGTCTTCCACCCTCTGATTAGTATTTGTCGACCAATCACAGCACTAGTTTGGTCAAACCTTTTTAAAGTTTATCCTGTCTGACTGAACGAACACAGCTCTCCACACTCTTTAAGATTTGTGATTGGAAATATTGAGCACATTACATATTTACTGTTACTCCAGATAAGGTCTGTTCTCGGCCCACCACATCAACAGGTCTTTGCTGACTTTGGTTTGGAGGAGGGATCAGAGCCGAAACTCTGGCTAATTATCTCGTATTGTTTACTTAACCTGTTCATAATTAGGCCTTCTGCTGAAAATAACATACTCATAAAGAAAAGAGTGTATCTCTGCAACCACAAGGTCTACTTGAATAATTATGGTGTCATAATAAAGTAACACTTGAGAGATTTGTCCAGATGTGGAATTATCAGTATATGTGTTACTGGGACAGAGTAAATGAGTACATCCTCGCCTAAAAAAAAACAAGTTTTTATTGTGAATATCTCTTTGGAATGATGCTGGAGTGGCTGTAAAACTCTAAAAATTAAATAACAAAATATCTTTACATTATCTCTGCTAAAGACTATTGTTAAAAAATGATGCAGAGCCAAATTAGAGAGGTTTTATAACAATGTGGTCAGGCGAGGATTTTGAAAAACATCACTTTTTCTTACGTTTTTGTGTAAGCATTCCTGAAATCAGACACTTGGGAGAGAAAACCTCCATGAAACGTGGCGTAAGGAGTCCAACATCCTCACTGATAAAGAGGCTGCATTCATTTGTCACTATCTATACTATCTATTATGACTATCATCATATTTATTATTTGATTTATTCAATTTTTTATTTATTTCTCTCTTCTTCTGTTTCAGCGATCGAGGTTGTCTACGCCACGCAGAAGCTCAGAACAAGAAGACCCCAAACGTCGCGCTAAAACAAAAGAAAAATGCATCTTCAAGAAAGCAACAAAAAGAGAACTACGAACATTTAACTGCTTTTATTTCATTTCTACTGCGAGAGCGAGCTAAGTTTCACAGTAACTCTCCGACGGGACGGGGTTAAACGTCACACCGTCTCTCTTCTGTCTCCGTCTGTCTCCGTCTTCTCGCCTCACGTTCGTCCCCATCCTGTGACTCTCCCGTCTTTCCCGTCTCCTCGTCTTTCTTTCTCCTCCTGCTGATCGGTGGAAGCTCATCTCTCTTTTCTCATGTAAACACAAACTACTGTATTAACCAACACCACGAGGCTCTCGCTGTAAATAACTAAGGAAAGAGAGGGCTGAAGAGCAGGACGTTTACGGTGTGTGGATGTATATACGGAGACGTAGAGGCTTTTTTTCTTCATTTGTTGTTTTTTTAGGGTGATTGTTGCAGTTTTTGTTTGTCGTTCACGTGTTTTTGGATCCGTTTGGAGTCGTATTTGTATGTTAAAGGTTTTCTCTTTTTTCTGAGGCAAACATTCGATGTGTTTACGGCATGTTGGCAGGTTTAGGGACTTCTCTGTTGTCGCTTTATTTATCTTAAAGACAAGTCTGTGTTTGATCGTCGGTCGTATGGATGCATGCACTCCTGAAATATGAACCAAAGCGGCTGAGGAGCAATTTATGAGTATTTTTGTGGTTTTGAATTCAACTTAAAACACTTAAGTCGATCTAGAAATCGTTCCAAGGGCAGACTGTGTGATCTTTTCCTTCACCGGGAGTTCAAATATGTTCACGAGATCAGACAGAAAATGTCTGCAGGGCTGTAGCTGAAGATTATTCCTACTGTTTGTCACTTGAAAGATTAATAAGGGAGCTTTTTTGGTTCATAAAATGACCAAAAATCAAGCAAAATATTGATCAGTGTTTACAAAAGCCAACAACAATGTCCTTGTCCAGTTTATCATTGTAGAAACATAAAAAAGATACTGTTAAATAAGCTTGAATCTAAGGTCATGGTTTTATAATTTAACTGATTTATTTCTGTTTTTGCAAATTATTTTAAAAGTTAAAATAAATCAGTTTATCATCTGCTGCTCTGCTAGGTTTAAATCTCCAGTTTTTTCATCAAACCCTAAAATATAAAGACTTTTGTTACATTTTAACAGTTTTGTGGTGCTTTAAAAGTATTTTTCAGCCGTATTTGGCCAGTAAATATTCATTTTTTTAATGTTACACTAACAGAAGCTGATCTGACGTTAGCATTAAACCCCTCTGTCCGTTACATTCAGCTTCTCTGGTCGCTAAACAAAGCTTCAGACTTTCTGCAAGTACATTTAAGGTTTTGTGCGAGAGAAGCAAACAGTGTTCTGGAAAGTTTGGCCTGCGTATCGTCAGGCTTTACATCCCGTCATGCTGCTGTGTGACCCAGAAAGAGAAACGTTTATGCAAAGTCAGGACCAAACTGATGGTCACGCTAAGATAAAGTCAGTCGTGAACTAAACAGGCTGGAGAAAAGCACTTTAACAAGCATCTCTGCAGCTTCAGAAGCATTTGGTGCAGACTAATTAAAGATTCCTGCAGTGAAATCTGCTTTTTTCAGCCATCAGCAGTTTACATTGTTGCACGGCCTGTCCTTTAGTAACACTCCAATGTCAACTCTTGAATTCAGGCCTCAAAAGTGTCGCTTCTGTCCATTTTAGGATGTTTTCTGTCAAAGTTTACAAGTTAGAAACGACATTTCCTGGTGGTTTGCTGTCTGTTCTTGTTTGTTCTGCATCCCCCTTCAAACTGACACAAAAGCCCCTATAAAGGTGCTATGAGGAGTTTCTAAGTAATTACAAAAAGTCTCACTTTTAGATATATGCCTGATGGAAATACACACTTTAAGATGAGTTTTATAGCATCTAAATAGGTTATCTATAAATGCTATTCCTTAGCTTTGCGGTCGGGTAGGACAGGGCTGGACTGGCCTGGATACTCAACTTCAGGAACAAGACAATTAAAACTAGAGCAAATTTATATTATTCAGACACGTCTTAGAGCACCGGGCTGTAAGTAGCCATATATAGCCGGCTACAAAACTACAATACTAAGTTTTCCAAAAATTGCTTGTTGTCACACATCAAAAACTACCGCTTCGTAACTAGAAAGAGATACATTACCTCGTCGCTTTGCATCCTGTAAGTTGTTGAAAAAAGAAGTTGTAAAGCAATGCAGAGTTCTGAGGAAGGTCCGAGCTGCATTCATTAGCATCACAACAAACACACGCTTTAGCTTGGGTCACCGCGCGTGCTCATGGGTAGCAGAGTCTTTATGTCGCCGGAAATAGATTTTCCTCATAGCACCTTTAAAATCTGAAAACAGGGGGATTTCCCTGCATGAGCAAAGACAGAAACAAAGTTTATATGATTTTAAAGTCAAATCTGTTCTTGGACAAGCACACGGGTCAGTAAAGGCTTAACTATTGGAAGCCGGTGGCGCTGCATGATCGTCTTCTCTCCGTCTGTCTGGCTTCTTCCTGCTTGTTTTCCGTCTGTTTTGTACAAGCGTGTTCTCTCCCGTCTGATCCATGTGAAGCTTTCTGTTCATCTTCTCTCTCCTCCTCGCTTTACTCAAAGGGCTGCCTCCTCCTCCTCCTCCTCTTCTTCTTTCGCCCCATCAATCCTTCGTTTATCGATCACGGTCGCTCGTTAAAGCAGGAAGCTCGTAACGATATCGATAACCAATCAGCACGCCTGCACTTTGTCCTCCGAGCCACGTCTGCAGTCGTTGATTTTTCGGTTTCTTCTTCCTCATTCAGCTTTTTTTCCGTGCGTGAATCGTCTGCGTACAAGCGAAAGTGAATCTGCTCCTCAGCAACATGAAGCCAAGGCTCTTTCTGTCCTGTACGTCCGTGTGTCTGAGCGTTTGTGCCGCCCTCGCCCTGCAGGTTTTTGTGCTTTTACGTCTGTCGGATTTTAATTTTACGTTTGAACAATACGAAACAGACACGTGGGTTTTCAGTGGAGAATCAGTCTGCTGTTTTTTTACATTTAAACATCTAACCCAGTGTCCACACTCCCCTCGTCACACACGAGTGTGTCCGTGTGGGAAACGCTGCACTTGAACGCACCACGAGCGCTCGTTTATTTTGGACCAGTCTGTCGGTAACTCTTTACGTGTCTGTTTTTTAACGGCTGTTCTTATTAATGCTACTGTCATCATTTAAGCGGGTTGTTGAATTTTATTTTTTACATTAAAAGGGAGTTAAAGTTGTATGTTTTTTTTAATTATTAGTTTATTTATAACTGTTTTCTTTGTTTGGGGCGTGATTGTTCATGGCTGTGTTTAAAGTCTTTGGTTTCCCCTCAAAGATGATATTAAAATAATTATTTTAAAGAAGATTTATGTGGAACGTCAAAGAGATCCGAGTTATCGAGGGTTATAGTCTGTATATTCTACGGGAATTATGAATTTAAACGATTAACAAAGAAGCTCAATTATATACATATGATTAAATAAAATTTCCTGATACTGTTACAGATGCTTGTCCGTCATTTTTTCTTTTTTCGTCCGACTTTAAAAAAAGGAATTCATAGAGTTTGGCATAATTAGATTTATTTGAAGTGTCTACAGTGATTTAAAAAAAAAAAATCTCTAAGACAGCCACAGCAGTTTTATGTCTTTGCGGAGAACACATCGTCAAAGAGTGAAAGTGAAGTAGTTTGGAAAAAGTCCACATTTTCTTTGCCACTGAATATAAATATAAATCTTATAAATCTTAAAGAAAAGACTGAACATGGGAGCCAGTGACCTTCTGACCAAACACCTCCAAATTTAATTATTTTAGCGTCAAGAGGACATTTGGGCCGAGTTTGACAAAAAAAAATCATGTTGGAGATTGAAAGAGCAAAAGATAAGGTAAACATCAAATAAATGAAACAAACACAAATGTGAAATGCACATAAAATAACAACAATAAAGATTAAGTATAAAGAAAAATAGATTTGAAAGAAAATTAAAACAAACACAAATGAGCCCAAAGTACCAAAAAAACATCCTTTTTTTTAATTTACCAATTAGTGCATACAAACAAATATAAATGAACAAACATATGTGCATAGCGAGTTACAGTGCTGGTTTGCACAAAATAAAAACTAAAAAAGATGAAACTTGACAACGAGCAAAACTAAACAAGGCAAACGAACAGAGACAAACAGGAAAAAAAGAAGGGAGTAGAGGTACGAAAGAGTATTGGGGCATTATTAGAAGGAGAAAATAATTAACAGGAAGTCGACATTATAGTGGAAATTTTGAAAATAAAGTTCAAATGATGTGAATAAAGTTGAATAACAATTTCGCAATAAAAGTCGAAATGACAATAAAGTGGATATACAATGTATTTCGACTTTATTCTCAAAATTTTTCACTTTTTTTCTCCACACTTCAACTTTTTTGTCAAAATTTCTACTTTTTTCTTGACATTTCGACTTTTTTATACTTTTTTTTTGCTGTAACAATTTTTTTTTTTTTTTTAATCAAGGTCTTTTTTTTTGAAAGTTTTTCAATATACAAAATAAAAATAATAAAAAAAGTGTATAGAAGAACCATACAAACTGTCAAAAATAAAAATAAAAGAAAAACAAAGGAGAAAATCCCCCCCATTAACCCACCCACTGGACAGATAGTATACATATCAATCAGTCATCCCACACTACCACTAGCCAGTACAGAAATGAGTGTAAAGTATCATGGGATTATATTTTCCACTTCTAATTTCTCAACAAACACCAAGAAAGGGTTCCAGGTTTCGTAAAATCTTAAGACTGATCCTCTAAGAGAGTATCTTATCTTCTCAAGCTTGACATATTGCATTTCAATAACAATTTTATTGAATTTTTCGAACAATATAACAGTTAAGGACATATACATGGACACAACCAGAAAGAGAAAAAAAAAGGGAAAAACAGACAATACAATTAAAGCCAAAAAGAGATTTACAATGAAATAAAATAGGACATTAAGTACCCCATTTCCATATCATGTTCATTTCAACTTATAATTCTATGTCCACCTGCCAAAGTCCATTAAATTTAAATCCAGCCTCAATCTGGATGGGTATGCTGAGTGGTCGTATTTGATCCAGAGGGCTTCCAACTCAAATAAGAAATCCTTTGGACAATAAATTTTACTTTATTTTTATGAAGAAATAAAAACATCGTTATACATGCACAAATAGAACAAAATACAGACAATACAACAATATATGATATACAGGCATTTAAATGGAGGTCATGCATTCGTTCGATTAATTCATACCAATGGAGCGTGTCAGTTCATAGAGAAAAAGTTTAGTAATCCTCTTTTAAAGATACAAACATAATCCATTTCTCCCACTATTGCAAAATCTTTTCTGTTCTAAGATCCAGTGAGAAAGTTAACCTCTCCTTACAATGTATTTCTGCTGTAACTTCTATCCAATCTGTCTTTGTTAGAGGAGCGCGATGAAGCCGTTTTCATGTAACTGATTTTTTACTGCTGCCAGTAATACTTTAATTTAATATTAGGTAAAGGTAAATTGTTACAAAGGAACAGTTAACATCATTTTCAAAAATGCTTTGTAAGGCCTGAGTTATTTTTGCCGATGCGGCTGTACTGCTGGACAAAATATGTGAAAGTGGTCTGCCATCTATTCCCCACATTTTCTCCCCTCTTGACTTCATTTGTCCATTTGCGTTACCTTTTAGGTGTTATAAAATATCTCATCAGATAAAAAAAAAGTGTTATGAACTGGTGGAGGGAGCGGAGCGCAGATCCAACCAGTTCTCCTCTGAGATGGACTCCTTATAGTTCTTACTTTAATGTCAAATTTCCCATTGTTTCCTCATAATTCCAAATTTAATCTCATAGTTTTTAGTTTGTGTCCCCAAAATACTGAATTTATCCTGAGAGTTTTTAGTTTGTGTCCCCAAAATACTGAATTTACACTGAGTTTTTAGTTTGTGTCCCCAAAATACTGAATTTATCCTGAGAGTTTTTAGTTTGTGTCCCCAAAATACTGAATTTAATCTCTGAGTTTTTAGTTTGTGTCCCCAAAATACTGAATTTAATCTCTGAGTTTTTAGTTTGTGTCCCCAAAATACCAAATTTATCCTCAGAGTTTTTAGTTTGTGTCCCCAAAATACCAAATTTATCCTCAGAGTTTTTAGTTTGTGTCCCCAAAATACTAAATTTATCCTCAGAGTTCTTAGTTTGTGTCCCCAAATACTTAATGTAATCTCAATTTTTAGGTTTGTGTCCCCAAAATACTGAATTTAATCTCTGAGTTATTAGTTTGTGTCCCCAAAGTACTGAATTTAATCTCTGAGTTTTTAGTTTGTGTCCCCAAAATACCAAATTTATCCTCAGAGTTTTTAGTTTGTGTCCCCAAAATACTAAATTTATCCTCAGAGTTCTTAGTTTGTGTCCCCAAATACTAGATGTAATCTAAATTTTTAGGTTTGTGTCCCCAAAATACTGAATTTAATCTCTGAGTTATTAGTTTCTGTCCCCAAAATACTAAATTTAATCTCTGAGTTATTAGTTTCTGTCCCCAAAATACTAAATTTATCCTCAGAGTTCTTAGTTTGTGTCCCCAAATACTAAATGTAATCTCAATTTTTAGTTTGTGTCCCTAAAATACTAAATTTAATCTCAGTTTTTAGTTTGTGTCCCCAAAATACTGAATTTAATCTCTGAGTTATTAGTTTGTGTCCCCAAAATACTAAATTTAATCTCTGAGTTATTAGTTTCTGTCCCCAAAATACTAAATTTATCCTCAGAGTTCTTAGTTTGTGTCCCCAAATACTAAATGTAATCTCAATTTTTAGTTTGCGTCCCTAAAATACTGAATTTAATCTGAGTTTTTAGTTTGTGTCCCCAAAATACTGAATTTAATCTCTGAGTTATTAGTTTCTGTCCCCAAAATACTAAATTTAATCTCTGAGTTATTAGTTTCTGTCCCCAAAATACTAAATTTATCCTCAGAGTTCTTAGTTTGTGTCCCCAAATACTAAATGTAATCTCAATTTTTAGTTTGTGTCCCTAAAATACTAAATTTAATCTCAGTTTTTAGTTTGTGTCCCCAAAATACTGAATTTAATCTCAGTTTTTAGTTTGTGTCCCTAAAATACTAAATTTAATCTCAGTTTTTAGTTCGTGTCCTCAAGATACTGAATTTAATTTCAACTTTATTCTTTTCATTTCAACTTTAATCCCGAAACTTCCACTTTAATGTCCCCAAATTATTTTCTCCATGTAACATGGCACTTCCTTAGTAGAGAACTATACAGTCGAAGAAGAAAAAACAAACCAACCAAAAAAAATATAAGGTCAGAAAGACAAAGAAAAGAGGGAAACAAGGCAAAACCGTGTAACTACTAAATGATCTTAAGAGGAGCAGAAATGTGGCTGAAGTTTCATGATGAGTCAGTTATGGAGATTTTCCTTTGAGATTCAAAGGATTTTAAGGGTTATTTCTTTCCCTTCCTTCTGAACAAACTCCTTGTGTGGTAAAATCATAATCAGACTGATTTATCTGACAGGTTCATGAGGAAACATGTAGCTGGGGTTGTGAAAGTTTCCTGAAATGTTTCCACCGTGGGAACAAATCAGACGAGGCAAGTGTATGTGAAGAGCACGATTCAGACACAAGGACAAGAAAATGCATAAAATCACAATACAAAATAAAACAAAATAATGGTTCTATTAAAAGAGAGGAGTGCAGATAAGACCCTTCAGTCATATTCACAGTTAAATGGAGCAGTTCAGAGTGAAGTTTGAACATTATCAGACTGCTGTCTCACATCTCAGACTGTTTCCTCACTGCTGACAGAACCGGCTCGTCCTGCTTTACCTCGTTCTCGGCCCCCAAACGTGTCTGAGCACAGATGCCCCTCCGTTAATGTTTCAGTCTTCAGACAGGAAAGAGTTAACCGGAGACTCTTCTGCTCTAAGAGGATCTTTAAATGAGGAAAAGGGCTCGTTGGAGCTGGTCTGGGTTTGAGCTCACTTTGAGTAAAAATGAGAAAACTCTGGATTTTCTCTTCACTCAATAGTTTGTCGGGGGGGTTGTCAAAGCTCGGCTCGTGGCCCCTTTGTTGAAACATTCCTGCTGTGTTTCAGAAGCTGAACAATGCAGCTCCACTCTGCTGACTTTGTGTTTGGAAAAGCAGGTGAGCCTGCAGACATGAAGCTTTTTCATGTTTCAGGGTCACAGTGTAGTTTACATTCCTCGTCCCTGTAGTCAAACACACTCGAGTTATTAAGACGACGCCTGCAGCACATTTACTAAGATGTCACCTTAGTAAAGAGGCTGCTTCTCTTTTTATTTTGCACCTAAAATATCAGAAGATTTGGATTACACTTTATTTGCAACATAAATCAGTTAACCCTATAAGGCCCAAGACCATAGACTATAGCCAGAAAATTCTATTTTTTTGGAGCTGAAATGTTTTTTTTCACTTTCTGCTAAAATCCATAAAAATTAAAATGTCCATAAAATTCAACATATAGATTTTTTGTATCTCGTTTGATACATTAGGTGTTTTTGGCAACTGATAATCCATTCAAGGACATTTTTATCATTTATCTAACTGTATTCAGATGTTTGTTTTTTATGGAATTTGTTGATCATATTGAGTAGAAAGAGGTATTACAAAAATATGTATCAAATATGATACAATTGGCTTTATAGGGTTAATAATATTTTTCACTCTGATTTTCTCATTCACACATCCTCATATCCAGCCTGGGGCTCCTTTAGAACAAGTCATTTCCCACTTCATTCACCAGTTTATTTATTTTACATTATTTGAATGTATTTATTTGACAGGGACGATGCAGTTTAACATAGCTCCACCACTGAGCTTGAATCTGATGAGCTCCACAGAAAGTTTATAGCAAATGCTAATTTCTGACTCTTGTCCCTAGTTGGGCCTTTAAATATAAAAGTCAGAAAATTTACAATATTTAGCAGCATAAAATAAGCTTACAAAACAACAATAAAATACATGTTCACATAAAAACAAGTAATTACACAAACCAGTTCAAAATAATAAAAACAAACATGGCAGACTAAGAATGGTCACAGCTCTGATTTGCTTTTTTTGTGGTTAATTTGATTTCAGTTGGTAATAAATTCCAGAATTTATTTATTTATTATTTGTTCCCTACATGAAACACATCACACCCTTCATCAAATACATTCATGACAGGAAAGGAGCAGCAAGAAGAGAAATTTATCTTTTATTTATCTGCCCCCATTTGAAATATTAAAAAAGAAGAAAGAAAGAAGAAAAGATGGTCTGACGTCACATGCAGTTGATTATCAACAGCTTACACCAGTCTTTGAGTTTTACAACAAAAAAAACAAAACAAATACAAACTAGAAAAGCACTCGGAGAGCGCAGACCTCCGCCAGCACCACAGTCCTCTCCCATATTGTGATTTTCAGTATAAATATTACTCCTACCTTTATTTCATGTAAATATTTAGATTCCTTGACCATGAAAACATACCATTAGCAACTGGATTCATAATGATATCTATTTTAGTTCAGTAGTTATTCACGAAAATCACATTTTTCGTCATGGCAGATCCAGACGGTGATCCAGATCAACACCAAAATTGAGTCATTTCTTCCTTTTCCCATGTTGAACATTTCCTGAAAATTTCATCCAAATCCATCCGTAACTTTTTGAGTTATTTTGTTCATAGACGGATGGACGGACAAATAAACTCTCCCGAAAACATAACCTCCTTGGTCATAAAATAAAGAACCCATAAATATACAAATTTACATCTCAAGATAATTTATGCTTAACAACTTATTTTCTAAATACAATATTAAGTAATACTTGATATCATGTTCTAACACTTTATGGAAGAGATTTTAACACATTATTAGAGCAAAGTTCTTCAATAACTTACCAAAAATAATCTAGTTTATTCAGAATTATTTCTGTTTGAGATCTGGGTTTTCTTCATACTTGTTGATTTTCAGATATGACTGGCGGGCCACTTTTAGTGAGCTGGAGGGCCGCATGTGGCCCCCGGGTCGGTAGTTGTCCACCCCTGAACTGGGTTCTGTTTCACCAGGTAATCATGAGTAATTAAAACAGGTAATCAAAGCTGGTCAACCAGAATAATTAAGTCATGAAGAGCTAAAATGGAAGAATAACTTATTGATAGCTAACTAGCTTCTGGCTAACTAAGCTGTTCCTCATAAGGCGACTAATCAAACTTTCTTTAGACATAAAATACGATATTATTAAAGTGGAGGACTGATCTACAGAAATAATGTTTCCAAACTTTTTTGATTATAGACAGAAGGGTAGATGAGGATACAAACTGCAACTACAAACTCAAACTACCTTAAAACAAATGTGTACTTTAGTTGTAGGTTTAAAAATTTGGACTTCCCAATTACAGGACTTATAGGGCTGTACAGAAACTTATCAATTAAAAAAAAAGTACAAATGTAAAAGAATGTGTCAGTGCACACTTGAAACTTAAAAACTGTTAAATTACAGACTCCTGACCATTTCCAACAGATCTCTACTGTATTCCTAAAATACAGCACTTTACCGCTGTCCACAGAATCATGCAGCATTTTTTTTAATTTATCGCCTTCTTAACTGCACATGGAGAGCTGGATACCTGGGTTTCTTCATCCATCGCCATCTTTCTAAATATTTGGTGAGTATCAATTTAATTTACTTCATATATTGTTTAAAAAAGCCCTCAGCTTATAACCTGAGTGATGAACCAGTTTTTTCATCACTGAATACAGAATGTTATGTGCACGTATGACAGAACGATCCACGTAAGGTAGAATTAAAAGATGATTAGCAGAGAAGAAAAGACTTCAATAAATCCATAAATTGAACCTTCTGTATGTTGATGAAGTGCTGTTTGTACACTTTAACTGTTTGTTCATCTGAATGAATGATTGAAAATGTCCCAATTACATCACAATAACTGTTCTGTAACAGTAAAAACTTCACATCTCTGAATGTTTATGAGCTAATATTGTTCCTGGGGACAGTTCTGATGAGAAATATTGATCCAGGACACTAAAGAAACATGTGTACAGAATAATTATAATGGAATTAAAAAGAAAAGGTTTATCACACATAGAAGAAAGAGGAAATGTACATAATATGTATATATTATATATTATATTGTAATATTAGGCTGCATTCACTGTTAAGTGCTAATGTGATTTTATTTTTAATTTCTGCCCTTTATCACTTTTAACCCTTTAACTCCTGGCTCAACTATTTGGCAGGGATCAATAAATTCACCAATAATTAATGTGTTAGGAAAAACACAACACTTTGTTTCTGTCAATATTTTAGGATACAGAAAAAAACTGCAAAAACCAAAACAACTGATATTTTTTGTGTGGGATTTAAGGGTTTTAAAAGCTTATTACTACCACAGTTACTATTTGAGAGGGATAATTTGTTATTCATCAAAAACATTTTTTGGGTTTGTCAAATTCAATATCATCTCATTTATGTCCTTTTTTTCTATTTTATGTACAACCATTTCTGCCTTTTCCAATTAATTTTGTTCCAAATGTTTGTGCATTTCATGTCATCGCGTAATGAACTGTTAGCTTTTTAAACTTTTAAACCCACACCAAGAAAACATCAGGTTTTTTGGCTTGTTTGTAGTTTTCTCTGTTCCCTGAAATGTTAAAAGAATCAAAAATGATTTGATTTGTTCTGTTTTTCAGAACATTAAATATTCCTGAATTTAATGAAGACCTCTGCCAAACAGTTGAGCTGGTAGTTTAAGGGTTATGGATTGAAGAAGATTGCATCTGTTGTTTTAAGTATATGTTTTTTTGTTGTTATTGGGGGGGTTTTCAATTATTTTTATTAATTTTTCCAACTTACAGGATGGGTACAGAGAAAAAATAAACAAGGGAATAACAGATATGAAACAAGGGTCATTTCTGACTGTGATTAACCTTAACAGTGAAAAATAATGTCTCCTTAAAAAACAGTATGTTAGAGACGAAGTTCCCATTCCTACTCAGAAAACTCATTCAGTACTCATTCACACCACAAGAGACAAAATGAATGGACAGACAATTGATAAGAGTATTGACAAGAAGAGGAGGGAGAAAAGGGGGAGGAAGAAAGGGGGGGGGGGGGGGGGTAATAAAAATAACAAAATAATAAATCAGATTAAATATTAACATTAAAGCTCATAGATCACAGCCAAGCCAGCAGGTGGAGGACTCAGGACTCATACAAAATATGCATAGAAATACATCAGCATCAATATCAGTACAAATAGAAATAATAAAAAATGATATTAACAAGAATAAATAACTATACAGTCCAGGCCAAAAGTTTGGACACACCGTCTCATTCAATGTGTTTTCTTTATTTTCATCTCTAATTCCATTGTACATTCTCACTGAAGTAATGATGGTCACTCATTTCTCTTAACTTAGCTGATTGGTTCTTGCCATAATATTATTTCTAACAGTTGTCTAATAGGGCTGTGGGCTGTGCATCAGCCTGACTTCTGAACAACACAAATGACGGTCCAACCCCATTAGTAAGGCAAGAAACTCCATTAATTAACCCTGGAAAGGCACACCTGAGAAGAGAAAACCATTTCAGGTGACTACCTGTTGAAGCTCATAAAGAGAATGAAGAGTGTGCAAAGCAGTAATCAGAGCAAAGGGTGGATACTCTGAAGAAACTAGAATAAAAGACATGTTTTCATTTATTTTACACTTTTTTGTTAAGTACATAATTCCACATGTGTTCATTCATAGTTTTGATACCTTCAGTGAGAATCTACGATGTGAATAGTGATGAAAATAAAGAAAACACATTGAATGAGAAGGTGTGTCCAAACTTTTGGCCTGGACTGTAAGTATAAATTAAGATGAATAAATTAATCAATGAAAAAATGGCCACTATAAGGTACATTTCCAGCTTTTATCCAAACAAACCCCCTTGTGAGAATAGCAGAGGTGTCTCGGTCCATATATGTCATGAAAGTTTCCCATATCAAATGAAATGCACTCTCCTTGTTGTGTAATCTGCATGTCAGAAAGTCCAGTATTCAAGTATAATCCTTTGCCAGTGTGTTTTAGATGGGACTTTGTCAGCATTTTATAGAGCTTTCTTTTATATTCATCAGAAATGGTGGCAGTTGAAATCTCTAGAAGCATGCACAATGAACGTTGCATCTTTGACTGTGAAGTTAGATGTTGATCATTAATATTTGAAGTTCAGTTTTTGGTTCTCAGTTAATTTAGGCGAGTAGGTCATGCTAACTAATTTAGCATCACAGGTGATCTTCAGCTGAAAAAGGCTGTAACCACTGCTTTATTGTTAAGTGTTGAAAACAATAATGCAGTGAATGCAGCGGCAGGTATGCACAGAAAGCCGTGAATGTCCATGTCCACAGTAAAGAGAGTTTTGTTGCCACAGGGAGGGGAGAGGCAGAGAGAGAGAGAGAGAGAGAGAGAGAGAGAGAGAGGGGTGAGCTGCAGGTGAGCCGTCGTTCTTCATTAACAGAGTTTACAGCTCTGAGACTTTCAGGACACTCAGACTGAAGCAGGAGCAGATTTTCCTGCTCTGTCCGTCCGGTAGTTCCTCTTTTTCTTCACCTTCAGCCTGTGGACCTGCTCCCTTCTCTTTAGCAGGACTGTCTGATCTCTGAGGGTCTGCTCTGTGGATTTGTGTTTGTTGTTGTTTTTGTTGTTGTTGTTGTTGTTATTGTTGTTTATGTGAGGATGAGCAGCCTCCTCTTCTTCATCCTCCCGGCTCTGGGGGGTTACGCTCTGACCTCGGTGTATCTGCTGAAGAACCCGCTCGTCTTGCACAGGAGGAAACGCTCTGCCTTCTCCAGCATTCACATCTCACACCGAGGAGGTAAGAGCAGGCCGAGCTTAACCAAGATGAGGCCCCAGGGCAAAGACAGGTATGAGGCCCCTCCCCCCAGTTCATCCAAACGCAGTCTATTCGTGTGAGTAAAATAATTTTAGGACTTTAAATCATTAAAATGTGTTTTTCCACCTTTTAATATCAAAGTCAGGGTTGATATAATAACAGGATGACTCTGTATTCCATCGTACTATGTAAGTTTGGCAGCAAACCTCAAAGTGTGTACCGCTTTAATGTCACACTCAACCAAAGGAAGGAAATAAGCCAGAAGGAGAATTAGTTTGGTTTAACCTCGACAGCCTAAAAGTACCTGCTTACACGCTCTCCAATAAAAACAAAGAAAAAGTGTTTTTCAAAAAAATAACAAACATATTGTTATAAAACTCTCTAATTTTGCTCTGCGTCACTTTACAACAATAGTCCTGAACTGGGTTGATATAAAAACAAACAGGACATCTGCTAAAAGCTGGGGCCGGGACCTTTCCATAGACATCAAATAGTTGTTATAGGTCCAAAACTCAGGAACAGGCAGAGATATAGCCCTTTGTATTTTAGCATCTTTGGCCTAAATGGAGGCATCACATTATCAAATATTAAAGTTTTTAAGCTTATTTAAATGTATATTTGAGTCAAAAAAAAAGGTCAGAACAACAATCCAAAAGAGTTTACATGGAGGGAGTGCTACATATACATTTTAAACACTTTATTTATTAAATTTGGCATTTGTTTAACAAAATACATATATTTTTGACCTTTGGCTCATTATGCACTGTTTCTAAAATCCTCATCTGACCATGTTGTTATAAAACCTCTAATTTTGCTCTGCATCTCTTTATAACAATAATCCTTTGCAGAGATGATTTAAAATATTTTATTATTCATTTTTAGAGTTTTACAGCCACTCCAGCATCATTTCAAAGAGATATTCACAATAAAAACATTTTTTTATTTCAGACGAGGATGAAATTTTCAAATAATTCAGACTTCTATCTTCATTTACTCTGTCCCAGGAACACATGTACTGATAATTCACATCTGGACAAATCTCTCTAGTGTTACTTTTATTATGACATTAAAATAATTCAAGTAGACCTTGTGGTTGCAGAGATTCACTCTTTTCTTTATGAGTATTTTCGAGCAGAAGGCTTATAAAAAATAAATAAAATAATAATATTTTTTTGTATTGTACTTTACATTTTCACAATCTCAAAGTGTTCCATGATTTAAAAATAAAAAAGTAATTTAAAGAACAAAAATCAAGATAAAAGTTTCTAAAAGAAGGAGGATCTATAAAAGAAATTTAGCAAAATGCTTTTTTTTTTTTTTACAAAGATGGGTTTTAAGATTTCTTAAAAAAGCTTAAAAAGGGGCTGGGGCTTCAGAGGTTAAAAATCTTTTCCACAATAACTGAGGCTGAGCTGGTGCAGTGAGTAAAACGAAAGAATGAAAGAGCTCATATTTTACTTAAGCTCAGGTTCATTTATTCAATTTCAGTTTTTGAAGTCCTTGTTTACAGTTTTTAGGCAGGCATCTATTAAAGAACTACAAGAACACTTTAAAGTGCAATGTCAGATTCATTTTATGTCGCGAAGCAAGATGTCAAATTATCATATGCATGAGTTCATCATGGATTTCATTTTAGATATTTTTCAATCAAAATATTTTCTAAGTGCATAGGTGTTCATCAGTTATAGACAAGTAGCAGGTATGATACATGTCAACATCTAGCATATAAATAATCAGAAATAATTCAATAGAATAAAATATGAAAAAATAGCATAAACATAAGGAAACATAAAACATCAACTTTAAAATGAATAAATGTATAAAAATAATACATAAATAAAAATAATCATACAACAGAGTAAAATAACAAAAATAGCATAAACATTGGGAACATTGGGAAACATGAAACATCAAAAGTAAAATCAAAAAATTAATTAAATAAAATAATCAATTTCTAGTATTTATAAAAAAATGATAATAATAATAATAATAATAATAATAATAACAGTAATAATAATAATAAAAATAAAATCCTTAATATTTTGAAACATCAGAACTAGATGTGTCTCCCTTGTTCTGTATTTTAGGACTAATTCTTGCATTCGAGGTGACGAGCTGTTTCAATCAGCTGCTGGTGCCATAAATATGTGTAGAGGGAGAAGTCCTGATGCTGCAGACTTTCTGTCTTGTTCATAGAAGTGCTATTGTAAGGAGGAGATGTTAAATTCATTAAAGGACAGATAAAACTTGAAAAAGCAGTATCTGGGCTCTTTAACATGCAAAATTTGACATTTTTAATTAAAGCACTTTCTAAATTGCACATGTAAGTTTCTGATGTTTGGACAAATGTGGAAATGTTTGAAACTGGAAAACAAAGTCAGGAATTTCACCCTCCTCCAAATGTTTCCAGCACATTCAAACAATGCAGGTAGAGTTCTCCATCTTTTTATTTTTATTGAAATATGACTTAAGATCAACATGTAGATGTTCTTTTGGATACACTGATTATCATAGCAGATATTTTACTGTGTTGAACAGAATTATGGAGTAATAAAAATACTGACAATCATAAATAAAAATATTTGCCAAACTTTTTGTACAGTTCAGAGTGTAAAAGCTTTGCTGTACTTTTAAAATTAGAAACAGAAAAGATGGAAAAGAGTTTCTGCAGAGGGCTGTAAACATTTTTATTTTAACATGAGGCCCTATGAGGATGAGCTCAGCGTTGGGGACAGCCTCTAGTGGACACCAGCAGAACTGCACTTCACTAAAGTTTAATTAGTTTATTCCTGCTCGGTTTAATTAGTTAACGAAGTCCTCTGTCTGTTTCCAGGATGTGGGGAGAGGATCGAGAGCACGATGGAGGCGTTCACTCAGTGAGTCCGAGACTCTGATTCTTTTTCATTTATGAGGAACGAAGCTTCAAACGACTTTTAGAGTTTTATAAACCACTGAGGGAAGAATAATCTCCACAGAGAAGTGTCTGCCAGATACATGAAGAGTGTCCAGAAACAAATGTGCAGAATTTTTTTTTTTTTGCTTGGCAGTTTTCTTAAAATGAGCATAAAGGGAATTATAAATCAGAAAGCAGAACAAAATATCTTTAAGAATAGATTTTAAGGTTGATTGATTAGTTTAGGAATCTCTTAATGGTCTTGGTACGTCTTTTTTTTTTTTTTTTTTTTTGGCTATGACCCTATGAATTTAATCCTCTGAATCTGTTTTATGTCTGTATTTCAGTTAGGACTTTTTTTTTTTCTTTTTACCATCCTACTTTGAGCTGCTTCTATTACACATCTAGTTTCAGGTTATCTAATTTAACCATATTATTTATTTACATTTTAATTATATGAATTCATATCTATAGTATTTTTATCATTTTTTTATGATTTTTGATTATGATTTAAGTTTTAGCTCCTGTGTTTCCTCATTTTTAATTAAAGATAGTGTTTCCTCAGTCTTTGAATTATGTTTTCTGTTTAGATTTTCCTTGTTATGTCTTTGTGCATTTTATTGATTTAGTGTGTGTGTTGTATGTGAAGTGTGAGGGTGGTTGGGGTCTTTTATTTTTATTTGTATGCAGTGTTCTACTTTTTATTTAATTTATTGTTGTTTTATTTCTTCTGTGAAGCACTTTGTGCTACAAAATTTTATATGAAAAGTGCAATACAAATAAAGTTGGATTATTGGATTGATATGATACTGGATTTTGAAATAGATTTTTAAACCTTATAAGGTCCTGGGGACTTTTTGAGCTACTTTGTTTTTTTAATTTTGAATATTTTAGGCTGTGTCGGATTAGTAGAGCTCAAATTCACCAAAGGATAATCATTGTAAAGGAATGGAAAACATGTTGTGTCATTTCATCAAATTTGCCTAAAATGGCTGAGCAACAAAAAACATTACGTATTTTATCCTTTGGTCCAAATTGGTCCCATCTGAACCCATAATAAATGTTCATTTTGACCCCATATTTATCTAAACACAAACAAATGCATTTCTTCATGTTTGAATTTCATTCTGAGGTAGAACCTTTCCAGCTGCAATTTTTATGTTAATCCAGAATATTGAGACACTTTTCATATTTAAATCATAAAGTCACATTTCAACTTTTTTACTGTTTCCTGCGAGGGTTTTTGGTAATAACATGAGTGAGGTTTTTTTTTTCAATCTGACCCTGCAGCAAAATGAACAATGCATCAAAATCAATGCTGCTGCCAATCACTGACCTATCTCAGGGCCTAATAAATGTTACGACCTAACAGTCATTGGAATGTAAAAAGTGGTTTTCTGTTAATACACTGGCATGCAAAGGGTTAACAATCCCATAATATATTTAAAACTTTATATGAATATTTCAGGCTCAGGCAGTTTTAAAAGATTGTGTCATTTAATGTGGAAAAAATTATTAATACATAATAGTTTTAAAGCTCTATATAGGAAGGGGACAGATTTGGTCCCAAGGATCAAATGTGTACAAATGTGAATTTTGAACACTTTGTTTCTTTCCAGTCTTCAGATGGGACGTGCAGTTCAAATCAATTTTATTGCATATTTTTATTAGTCTAATTTTTTACTCTCATATCCTCTGTGTCGTCCCTCCCTGCCACAGTGCCGCTGAGCAGGGCACACAGATGATGGAGCTCGACTGTCACTTAACTCGTGATGGACACGTGGTCGTGTCACACGACGAGAATCTGCAGAGACAGACTGGACACGACGTCACCATGTCCTCCCTCAACCTGCAGGTGAGACGTTCATCCATTTACTTTTGTACATTTGAAGTAAATTCCTGTTGGTCTGTAGCCCTGCAGAGCAGACAGACCCGCCTGATTCTGAAATCCTGCAGGTCCGTCTTGCCAGCCTCTGTTCATCTGAATCATCTGTGTGGTACAATTTAGTGTATGATGATAGTATAAGGCTGTTAGCTGTTAGCAGCTAAGTTAGCGGCTAACGGTCATTAACTGTTGTTAGCTGTTCGCGGCTAAGTTAGCCACTATGGCTAACATCCATGAACTGTTGTTAACTGTTGTTAGCCATTAGCCGCTACATTAGCCGCTATGTATGCTACATTATAGGAGGCAACCCTGCTTGATGTGGATTGGTCTGTGATGAATGTGACGAGCCAAATGATTGTCCAATCACAAGCTTGTTTTTATTTATGTTCTGCCCCTGAAAACAAATTTAAAGGGCTCCTACCCAGATGGACTAGTGAAATATTTCTGTGGCAGATATATGGAGCTGTCCATCTGACTTGTCAGGTTAGTTGGTCGGTACAGGACAAAGAATTTTAAACTTACATGTTTGTTATAACGGCTCGCTAACTGTAAATCTTCAGACAAGGTTTTGGATAAGACGATATTATTCCTGTCAGAATAGTTATTAGAAAAACAATCAGCCAAATGTTCAGTAAAAGAGTCGTTACATAAGAACGGCAATTTTCTTAGTCACCACAAAATCTGTTTGAAATGTTTTGTCCAAACCAGGAATCATCATGTTCATTTATTTCATTTCATTAAAGAAGCATTTTTCTTATTGGAGAAAATTAAACATTTGAAAATTGCAGCTTGATTTGCCAGATTCATACCTGTCACCGTTCAGATTCATCTTGCGAAGCCTCGAGCTGAAATGTTTTGTTTCGCTCATGGGCGCAGTTTAATTTTGCTGAAATCAACTACAAGCCTGTACGAGCAGCATCAGCAGCTACTGTTGCTGTAAACAGGAGGAGAGGGGGAAGTCCTCATCCTATGGACTGCTTGTCTTGTGCATAGAGGGGCTCTACCATGATAAAAAAACCTATTACACAAACTAAAGGAAAAACAAAACCAAATAAAGAACAGTATTGTCTCTTCCCATTGTGCTTTAAATAATTAAATTAACATAAACTGCTTTTCCAAACACAGAAATGTATCAAACAAAATGTCAAAGAAAATTTTAAAAGCCTTTTCCATTAAACTCCAGTTAACTTCCAAATATATATTTAATAAATATTAATGTTGTAATAGTTTAATAACTCTGTCTCCTGTTTCAGGACCTTCCTCTGTACAAGGACAAAATGGAGATCACGTTTCACTCCGGTCAGTTTCTGTTTATGTTCTGGAACTTTTAATAATTAACAAAAATGCTCTTCATGTAGAAATAGGTCAGCGAATGTTTATCGTCTCTTATTGTCTTTCTCCCTGCAGGTCGCTTCAGCCGAGGAGAGGACAGGAAATTTGCTCTGCTGGAGGATTTGTTCAGGAAGTTCCCAAAAATGCCGATCAGCATCGAGATCAAGGAGAACAACAGTCAGCTCATAGAAAAGGTAAAATATATGACCTCAATAAAGTTATATACCCTTCAAAATCTTATAAAGATAAAGGTAAAACAGCCCAAAAATATACTTTTCAAAAAGGTAAAATATATCCAAAAATATGATCATAATTAAGGTATTATAGACCAAAAATAATTTCACAAAAAAGGTCAAGTACCCCAAATACATACTTATTGAAAAGGTAAAATATATGATCTTAATAAGGTTATATACCCTCCCAAATCTTATTAAGATAAAGTTAAAAATAGCCCCAAAATATACTTCTAGAAAAGGCCAAATACATAAATAAATATGGTCATAATAAAGGTATTATACACCAAAAATAAGATCACAAAAAAGGTCAAATACCACAAATACATACTTATAGAAAAGGTAAAATATATGATCTTAATAAGGTTATATACACCCCAAAATCTTATTAAGATAAAGATAAATTAGCCCAAAAATATACTTCTAGAAAAGGCCAAATATATCCAAAAATATTATCACACTTAAGGAAATTACATCCCAAAACATGATCATAATAAAGGTAAAATACACCAAAAAAAAATCACAAAAGGTCAAACACCACAAAAATATACACATAGAAAAGTCAAATTATGATCTTAATAAGGTTATATACATCCCAAAATATAACTGTAATAAAGGTAAAATAGCCCAAAATATACTTCTAGAAAAGACCAAATATATCCAAAAATATGATCAAAAGTAAGGTTAAATTCACCAAAAATAAGATCACATAAAAGGTCAAATACTCCAATTACATACTTGTAGAAAAGGTAAAATATATGATCTTAATAAGGTTATATACCCTCCAAAATCTTATTAAGATAAAGGTAAAAGTAGCCCCAAAATATACTTCTAGAAAAGACCAAATATGTCCAAAAATATGATTATAATAAAGGTATTATACGCCAAAAAATAAGATCACAAAAAGGTCAAATACCACAAATACATACCTATAGAAAAGGTAAAATATATGATCTTAGTAAGGTTATATACACCCCAAAATCTTAATAAGATAAAGGTAAATTTGGCCAAAAATATACTTCTAGAAAAGGCCAAATATATGCAAAAATATTATCACATTTAAGGAAAAAAACATCCAAAAACATGGTCATAATAAAGGTAAAAAACACGAAAAATAAGATCACAAAAGAAGGTCAAACACCACAAAAATAAACTCATAGAAAATGTAAATTATATGATCTTAATAAGGTCAGATACCCCAAATATATTATTATTAAAAAAGGTAAAATAGCCCAAAAAATATACCTCTAGTAAAGGCCAAATTCATCCAAAAATATGATCATTGCAAAGGTAAAATACACTGAAAAATTAAGATCACAAAAAGGTCAAATACCACAAATACATACTTATCGAAAAGTTAAAATATATGATATTAATAGGCATATATACCCCCAACATATAACCAATATAAAGGTAAAACCGACCAAAAAATATACCTCTAGAAAAGGCCAAATACACCCTCAATTATGATCTAATTAAGGGACAAAAACAAAATAAACATGGTCATAATAAAGGTTAAAAAGTTAAAACAGCCAAAACATACAACATATGTAGTAAAGGTCAAATATATCTAAAAATGTGATAATAATAAATGTAAAATACACCAATGATAATATCACAAATGGTCAAATACATAAAAAGTGATCATGATAAAGTTAAAATACACAGATAATATCACAAAAAAGTTAAATATATGTCCTTAAAGACAAGGTAAAATACATGAAAAAGTACGATAGTAATAAAGGTAATAGACCTAAAACAAATGTATTCATGAAAAGGACCAAATCAGCTAAAATGTTCTTTATAGAAAAGGTAAACTACAACAAAAAACATCCTTATATAAAAGTCAAAATATTATTTAAAAAAACCCTCAAAGATGAGGTTATTTACACAAACAAAAGTGTCTTTAGATAGAGGGCAAAATTCACCAAATATATTCTCACATAAAAGCTAAAACAAAAATGGGAAAACATGGTAAAAGAAAAGCTGGCAAACACCAAAAATGACTTTATAGAAAAGATAAATTTCACCCGAATATATCCTAATATAGAAATATAATTTCATCTGATACGCTCCCCATTTTGTTCTTCTCTTTTTTGTCTCTGTTTGTTTGTTTGCTTGCCTTGTTTAATTTTGTTTGTTGTCAAGTTTCATCTTTTTAATCTTTATTTTATGTACATAATTTTATAAACCAACACTTCTGTTTGTATGCACTAATTGGTGAATAAAATAAAATAAATTATATAAAAACAGAAACACCTAAAAATAAAATGGGTTAAACACCTAAAAATGTCCTTTAAGTGAAGGTAAAGTTGCTTCAGGTTTAAACTTGGTATGATTGTAGTTAAAATATTAAAATATTAAGCTTTTTGTGTTTGTTTTCTGCAGATTTCTGATTTGGTCAAATGTTATGACAGAGAGGACATCACCGTGTGGGCCTCTGTGAACTCCAACATCATGAGGCGGTGTCGCAGGACGGTACCTGAGCCAGCAGGGGGCGACAAAAGCTCCACACCTCACTGCAGCAGAGAATAAACTACATAAATAAACTGTTATTAAATCATTTTCTCCCCCACAGAACAGCGTGATGCCGTACAGCTTCACCATGAGCCGCGGAGTTCTTCTTCTGCTGCTTTATTACTGCGGCCTGCTGCCCTTTGTGCCTCTGGGGGAGAGTCTGCTGCAGTTTTACCTGCCCAGAGTCATCAACAGGTGAGTCTTAGTTTACTCTAAACCAGAATCAAAGACACAGAAAGACATTTAGCTCAAAATCTGTGCACCAAAGAGGAGACACACAAAGACACACATGTTTTTGAACCCTGCAGGACGTACATCCCTCAGAAAGCCCTCCTGAGGAACAAGCTGATCATCTGTCTGTTAGAAAAGTGAGTAAAGAGCCTAAAAGCTTAAATCTGCAGCACTCACAAAGAAAAGATGAGGGAAAGTTTTGTCTTTTTTTCATCGTTATTGTTTTTTTTTCCCCTTTTTTTCTTTTATATTTATGTATTTATGTATTTATGTATTTATCTTATTATTTATCTTATTGTTTATTTATTTATTTATTAATAATTCTGATTTCTATTTTGTAAACATACATCTGTAAAATGATTGAATACCAGTTGTAAGTTCACATCCATGAAAGTGATACCTGGGTAGGGTTTGGTACTGATACAGCTCCATTCTGTGTTTTCCAGATGTTGACAATTTGTTATTGTACATGTATTTTTTGCTGAAATTCATCTAAATAAAGAAGGGTAAAAAAACAGATGAGGGTCTTACGTCAGAGATAAGATCATGAAGCATTTAAACATTTGGATCAAGTTTTAAAGAATGTCACTGCTGAAGCTTAAATGTAGTTTTAATTATGAATTTATTCCACTTTCCCTCCAGAGTAACGATGAGAAAGGGTCTGTTTGATCACCTCGCAGCTCGAGGAATCCAGGTAAAAGGGTCAATGGTCATGAATCATTTTAATCTACTCTTTATTTGCTCTCATTTGTATTTTATTGGTCTTTTTGTAAATCACTTTGTAACTAGAAAAGTGCCACATATATAAAGATTTTTTTTTGGTTATCATTATTATTATTATTATTAATACTGTTTTTAGTACTATTATTATAATGTTATTATTATTAACATTATTTTATTATTATTAATTATTTTATAATAATAATAATAATAATAATAATTATAATAATTATCATTATCATTATAATCATTATAATAATCATAATAATTGTAATAATTATTATTATTATTGTTATTGAATTATTATTAATATCATCGTTATTATTATTATCATTATTATCATTATTGTTATATGATTATTATTTTTTATTATAATTATCATCATCATGATCTTCATCATCATCATCATCATCTTCACTAGAATTACTATTACTGTTATTACTATCATTATTATTATTATTATTATTATCACTATTATTATTATAATGATGATTACTATTATTGTTATCATTATTATTATTATTATTATTATTATTATTATTGTTGTTGTTGTTATCTTTATCATTATTATTATTACTTTTTTATTATCATTATCATTATTATTATTGTTTTTGTTATTGTTGCTATTATTATTATTATTATTATTATTATTATTAATATTATTATTATTATTATTATTATTATTATTATTATTATTATTATTATTATTATTGTTGTTGTTGGTGTCATTATTATTATTATTATTATCATTATTATTATTATTATCATCATTATCATCATTATTATTATCATGGGTGATTGTACCAAAAACATCTACTCTGTCAGCTCAGGCCGTGGTATGAAACCACATGTTCATGGACCTGTTACTTTATTCAAACAATCCAACAAAAATAAGTTTTATTATCTCCAGGCTTCAATTTTAGTTAATTATAGATTATTTATAGTTGTAAATATTCTGGGATTGAAGCCGTTCTAAATGAGCTAAACTCCAAATCAAGGACAAAATTAGATTTTCTGCCTCAGTGATTTCAGATATTTTATCACTTCAAACATGGTAAAGATTTTTTGTGATATGTGCTGATAAACTGTTTTTATTTTAGTATGTTTCATCCTCACAGCTCAGGTGTCTCTGTGTTGCCTTCAGGTTCATCTGTTCGTGTGTAATGAAGTCGAGGACATAAAGGCTGCATTTGATGTCGGGGCCACAGGAGTGATGACCGATTATCCGACTCTGCTGTCAAACTACCTCGAAAGGAACAAAAATCAGGAATGATTCAAAAATACAAACGAGAAACTACAGCCGACCCTGCAGAGGCAGCTTCAGGACACTGAAGTGTGAAAACTGTGAGTCTCTGGTTTCAAACCAGCAGCACTGACCCACTGCTCCACCGTGCAGCTCTGATCTACGTACAGTGTTAATGAATGAAGCCGGGATCAGGCCTCTGCCCCGTCAGTGTTTCAGTCAGTGCAGCAGCTCGTTGTTCTTGTGAAAAGAAAAATAAAACGTTTTTGAAATGGGTTTAACCCTTTGACTTCCAAACTCTGAAATACATCTGAAACAGTTGTTGGTAAAGATTGTTTTTCTTCCTTTCATTTAGCAACATTTCAGCTTTTATTTGAAAAAAAATCCAATCAGGATATGTTGGTCAACCGACTGGTTGACTTGCCTGTTAAGAGTTATCCTGGGCATGAATAGATTTCTTTCATATCTGCAACATGTTTTTTTTTAATGAGAACATCACAGAGAGCATTTTTCTGAGAAATCATGAGCATCAATTTTATTTCCTTCAACTAAATTGTGATTGTTAGAGGATCTGGAAACATGAGAAAAGATTTTTTTCTTACTCAGATGTTTGCTCTTACAGTTAGATTTGTGAGTACAGCAGTGCCACCCACTGGACTCAAATTGGTTTTACAAACATTATTAAGAGAGTTAAATCAAGAAAAACTGACAAAGATTGACTTTTGGAATTTAAATTACAGTGGAAAGGTGAAAAGTCAACCGCACGGTTACAATGAAGGGTTAAGACAGTAGAATATACACATGTAAAGTTTCTTTTATAATTTTACTCTAAGATGCACCACAGAAATGTCAAACCTGCGTGTGCAGAGTACGGAGGCTGAAAAGGGTCAGAATTTACTGCCAAAGAGAAAAAAGTCTCTGCATCAGGCACCTCAGTATATATATAGTTTTTTTTAAGTTTGAGTGTAAATTTTAATACCAAACATTATTAATGTGTCAGCTTTACAAAATTCAATACAACAATTTATCCCAAAATAGAAAATATGCCAGAGGTAAAGGGATAAAGTTAAAAAAAGTAAATAAAATAAAAACTTTTTTTGAGTTAATGCAGTTAAATAAATTGAAGCAGTCAGGAGTCTTAATAGCTTTGGGGTTTGAGGCTCGTTTGCTGTTGATGCATCTGTTCTTGTTTCTGTTTGTGTTTTCTTTGCTTCTGTTTCTGTTGTTAACTACATGATGCACACAGTAGTGGACAAAATACATTATTCCACTTAAGAATCAAGAAAAACGGACAAAGATTGACTTTCAGAATTTAAATTACAGTAGCAAGGCGGCAAATAGTCAACCGCACAGTTACAATGCCAGTTAAAGGGTCAAGACAGTAGAATATAATTTTACACATGTAAAGTTTCTTTTATAATCTTACTCTAAGATGCACCACAGAAATGTCAAACCTGTGTGTGCAGAGTACGGAGGCTGAAAAGGGTCAGAATTTACTGCCAAAAAGAAAAAAGTCTCTGATCCGGTGTCATCAAACTTAAATCCTCCTGATCGGATCCTTTCTCCTCAGAAGGAGCCGCAGGTTCGATTTCAGCCTGGGCGGTTCAGTTTGAGGCCGTTTTAATTAAATATCTTTAATTATAAGAACACAACTTCTGTCCCAGCCTAAAGTGATCAGGATGAATATTTAAACTTTAAACAGTTTTGTTTTTCCTTTTACATGCGCCTGTTTTATTTTTTATTTAAACTCGAGTCTTGTTTAAAAAAGTCTGAACTTGATTTTAGTCATTTTACTGTCAGTACAGACAGATCTTTTACAGAATACTTTTTTATTTTCCTTTTGGTTTTATTTCTCAGTTTGAGGAAACGCTGCTGTGTTTAAAGTTTAACCAGCTCAGCGAAGTGGCCTGACGCCCCTTCTGTCTGATAAGAGTGTAAACGTGACTCTGTTTTGACCGAGAAAGACTTTTTCTGACTTTATTTCCTCTGCGACCCTGAAGGTCGTCTAATATTTTACTGTTTGAAATGAAACACAGACACCAAAAACATTCAGTCAACTGAGAAACAAAAGAAAAAACACTGCAGGATTATTGCTTTTATTTTTATTTTATTTTCCTCTCCACAAAATACAGATAAAAGGACAAATATTCTGCAGAAAAGATGTTTGTGTAGTTAAAAACATCACAGTTAAATATTTTATCATTTACTTCAGTGTTTTTGAAATGTTTACCAAAGTCATAAAATAAAAACTCAGCTGACCTCCAGGGTCACAGCCAGGAAGAAGACAAGAGAATTACACTAGAAGACAAAATACATTTATGATTACGTGTCTTTATTTCTATATTTAGTCTGTGACCGTTTTAGGATTAAGATCCTGGAACCTTTTTTAATGAGATTAAACATGTTTGAGTCTGTGAAAAAAAGGTGAAAAAACTGCAATTACAGAAAGAATAAAAGAAAAATCTTAACCTTAAATTAAAAAAAAATTAAAATCAGAGAAAATGATAATGTTGGGATAAAAAAAATCGAGAAAAATATTGAGTTTAAAGTTGAGATTCTGAGATGAAAATTTAAATCATGAGAATAAAGTCAAAACTTCTGGATGTTGGTCCAAATTCTGAGGTAAAAATGACAGAATAATGGGTAATAAAGTCAAAATATTAGAATAATGGGAAGATTTCTGTGAGCACATTCAGAATTATTGTATATACGACAGAATATGAAGAAGAAAAACTCAAATTCCTGGATTTAAGTCTGAATTATGAGAAACAATGTCAGAATAATACAGTTTGAGTCAGATTATCAATTAAAAGAGAGAGAGTTTAAGGATTTAAGTCAGAATTATGAGAATAAAGTCTGAGTTTTAGGATTGAAGTTGAGATTTGTGATATTTAAAAAGCCAGAGTTCTGTCTTTTCTGACAAACAAGTAAAAACCCTATCTAAGAAGTAAAAACAATATAATTATCTTATTTTGTTAAAACCAAAAACAACATAAAAATACAGGGAAGAAAATGTCGCTTTTATATTTCATCATTGTACATAGGTACAGTAAATAAATACTGGATTTAAGAATAATTTTCCTGCTTTTCTCCTCCTGCATTTAATTTTTTTTCATGTGTGCACAACCAAAAATCAGAAATCTCCTGTAAGTATAAATACACTTTCACACGTGCTCTCTAATCCTCACCTTCCTCCTTATTTTCTAATAAATGTACATTATTATGAATAAAGTAACTCTTATTTAAACATTACATAAATATATTTTCTTTCTCCTGTAGGTATAAATGCACATGTGCTCTCTAATCCTCACCTGCCTCCTTATTTTCTGTTAAATGTACATTATAATAAATGAAGTATTTAACTCTTGTTTAACTGTTTAATACATATATTCTCTCCCTCCCTGTAGGTATAAATGCACGTGTTCTCTAATCCTCACCTGCCTCCTTATTTTCTGTTAAATGTACACAATTATAAAGTTTTTAACTCTTATTTAAACATTACATAAATATATTTTCCTCCTCCCTCCTGTATAAATGCACATGTGCTCTCTAATCCTCACCTGCCTCCTTATTTTCCCAGGCTGTGTCCAAAGTCCGGCTTCACCGCTGTGATAATAATCGACCTCTCTGTTTTCTGTTTGAGAAACAAAGGCTGTATTTTTCCGCCCCGCTCTGCCGTGTGACAGTGAATTAATGGAACATAAGTGGATCAGTGGATGCAAAGAGCAAAGGTTTGAATTAGTGACCCAGAATAAAAGAAATAAGGTTCTTGTGATCGGTCAGGAGTCCTGCTGGGAGTTGGAGTCAAATAAACATTAAAATAAAAAAGATGGGAGGGGAGAATTATAAATTAATCCAATTCCAGTTGTTAAATGACAGATTTTTAATCTGAAATAAACTATTTAAAAATCTCATAAACTCTGGAAACATCATGTTTGTCTTAACTTTAAAGTATAGATTAGTTATCTGACAGCTTTGCGATTTTTACCCAACAAACAAAAATCTTAGGATTTTAGAAAACTTTAACTATTAATGTTTTAATTAGGGCTGTCACTTTAGTGCATTAATTAGATTAATTACAAATTAATGCATTATAAAAATTAATCCCAGATTAATCATAGCACACAAACATTTTAATATTGTCCAGCTGGAGGACCCGTACATGGCAGTGGCACATGTCACTTCACACATGCGTCTCTAGTCAAACCAAACAAAGCCCAGGTGACAACAGGAATGGCATATTTAAGACTTAGTCTGATTTTATTTTTGAATTTATTTATCTATATTTGTACTACATTCTTTAATAATGCATCAGGCCTAATTGTTTTGCTGGATGTCCTCCACCTTTTTCTTATTTTGAATTTGATTTATGAAACACACTTAAAGTGTAATTTGAGTTGCCTGATTGAGCTTAGAATTTTCTGGACAAGTTGCCCTGACTTTGGTTTTATTTAGTCACCAATAAAAATGTGGATTTACAAATCTTCACTTCTTAGTGTATTCATTTGATTAGTCATGCACTACAATTTTATAATATCCTAGAATTTAAATTCTTTATTTGGGTACTTTAAGCAGATATGAGATTAAAATGTGATTAATTAGATTAATTAATTATAAATCCTGTAATTAATTAGATTAATTTTTTTCATCGTCTGACAGCACTAATTTTAATTATTCCCTTCTAATGCTGTTTATCGATCCTGTCTCTGTGCTGTCATGCTCTCCGTTATTCTGTTCACCCACTCAGATTTAAGGATGGTTGGATTTTAGAGGTCATTGGTTGATGGTCAAACTTCTGTTCACCCTTTACTTAAGATCACAGCATCTTTAGACATCTTAAAGATTTCCATCACACTTGCACAAATGTCAGTGATGATGTAAAGATTATGTGAGGGCGGGTGTGGCTTGGCCATGATTGAATAGCCAAAATTTGACTGTTGATCCAAAATGGTAGATTACCTAATATTTCACCAACATGTTGAGAACCAGACTTGTGCACAAAGCTTCAGATTTTTCTCACAAGAACTCGGGAGGGTCAGTTTTTCCAAAAAACAAAGGGTTGTGCTGTTATGTAAAAGTCTTCAACATGTTACTGGTGGGTTCTTCCAGGGGTGTAGCAGCGATTTAAAAAGTGAGGGTGTTTTAAGGGTAGGGCAACCTGCGAGTCAAATCTTTGTTTTTACAATACGCTAATTGAAATTGAATGTATTTTTGCTTTTCATTACAATAATATGCAAGTAAAATAGCATTAAGTATCAAAATGTACATTGATGTACCACACACTCCGCGCTAACATCCTTTTACACTTTTCTCATACCATTATTGTTAAATTATGCTATGATTTAAACCAACACTATGTAGCTTTTCAAACATAATATAATCCTTCGATATTCATTGTGATGGTCCACCACTTTACAATAAGTTGAATGACACCTCTGTCGTGGTCTGGAGTGGTCTGTATCCCTTTCACTGGCGCTATGTAACTTCGAGGTGGATGGTGGGAACCCTGCCACACTAAAAAACTACACGTTTGGACTGCTTTACGGCATGCGTCACTTCCCCCGATTCCCGGTTCGTTTACAACACGGAAGTCTCAGCGAAAGCCAATCGCAGAGCTGTAACCATGGCGGAGGCAACAACATAAGGAAGATAAAAGTTTTGTCGGAGGATACAAACCAAAGAAAGCGAGAGAAAAACAAGCTGAATGCTCGGACCAGAATAAACATCGGTTCGACGTTCACTCGCTGGCGTGAAATAAAAGATGAGGAGGGATGTCCGACTACTATCAGGTATGTTGGGCGACTAATTTATGACAAAGTTCTCAAAAAAACTTGACAGGAAAAAATTACAGCACAACAAATCCAGAACGTACCAGTATGTAGTTTTGTTTAGACCTATTTTAAGTGTGTGATATCACCAGCTCGTCATTGTCTTTACTTTTATTCACTTTATCGCTTCAACAGGACGGGGGCGACTTCACGGTAATAAAACCAAGTTGAACTTAGCGATTTTTAACATCGTCATTTAGTCAAAAATAAATACATTACCTCGTCACTATCCATCCTGCAAACAGCCGCCGAAGACAGAAAAATACTTTTCGCGAAGTCCTGGCTTCTGTGATTCGCCTACAAAACAAACGCACGCGACCGGCAGATCTGTATCCTTACGACAGTATGCGCGCGCTAGAGCTCATGGGTAGTTGAGTTCTCCCTCCGGTCAAGCGGAGGTCTTCCGTAGTGCTGCTTTAAGTCTTTTTTTAGATAATATAGCACTAACCATGCCTATGACTCATATCCAATGATATTTGTGGGTGTAAACAGTGAGGGGGATGATTTTTTGTTTCTGTGAAAGTGGTGTTGAGACACCCGCAAGCCCCGCGGGTGTGACGCCCATGGTTGCTCCTAAGTGTAGCAAACACAGGAACACAATGGAAACAAAACTGAGTAATACGCTCGACTACATCCTATGGAGTAGTCCACACAAATGTGTGGGCCTCATATCCATATACTGGATTTTGGAGGGCAGAGGCCACGTTCACAAGCCTCGTGTTTCATTTCTTGCAAAGCAGTTGGTGAACCCAAAATCACAAGAGTGTTTTGATGAATTTTCTTCCAACTAGGCACACATGTCCACCATATCAGAGGGATGAACTGGCAGGACTATGAGATTCATAAGTCAAATTTCAAGGTCATGGAGCCTCTTGATCACCTTTGTCTTGTTGGCATTTTCTCTTCAGTCTGATGGCAGATTCTTTCATGTCTTCTTCAACTTTCCAAACATTTGAGACTTCACACTCCAACAAACATGTTTTTTTGTTTTTGTTTGAGGTTTTGCTCTTGGACAAAAAATGAAGTGATTCGATTTTGGTAGTGATCCAAATCCAGATGCAGATCCAGGATTTGTTTAAGGAATTGTCTACAATGTGAGATATTGCAGTTTTCCACATTAACCCTTTCATGCACGGTGTCACCTACATTGGACGGATATTTATTTTATATTTTGGACCATTTAGGCTAACCATGTCCCAACTACCAGGTGGTAAACACCAAAACTACATCCCCAAGTTTCATAAAAATATGATCTTTGTGTCTTTTTGTTCATTTTGAGATATTACATCATATATCCAAAATGTCCAACAAAGAGAGATATGCACCACAGCCGACACCATCCTTTATTTTCAAAAAATTAATCAGGAAAAAACATAAACTCCAATTAATGAGATATAAGGAACACTTTTATGCAGATTTAAAAATTACTTTCCTTGTTTATTTTCATACGTGACCAAAAATTAATCTCTCCACTCTAGAGGACATTATGCAGTAAAAAGTATATTGTGTATTCAGATTTCACCTAATTTTGTATTTTTTTTTTTACTGTTTTTTTTATTGAAAGTCACATGTTAATAGTTTAATTAAACTGCAATATTAAATATACTTTATATTTTGCATTTTATTTTGTATACTTTTAGTAAATGTTTGTAACAAATATATGTTTGCGGATCTATTGAATTATTGTTTATTTATTAATTCACTCAAACTATAACATATTAAAAAAAGCGCATTATTTTAACTTCTTTAAAAGCAAAAAAAAAAGAAAAAGAAATCATTCCCATGTGATTAAATGAATTCATGCATGAAAGAGCTAATAATAATCCACCCAGCAGTGTTGAACATTTTAATCTTTTTTTTTCTTTACCTTGATTCTACCAGGAAGTCTCATTGACATTAAAAGTTTCTTTAATGATACACACCTGGCCGATGTAACAGCAAACACAAAATTACAAAATCACCTTAAAGGTGTTGAACACTGTACGCATGATATGTTATCCAAGAACTCTCCTCTCCTTTATTATTTTTGTTTTATTAAGTATGTGCAATTTGCTTAGCTATTCCTTTTACTTATTTTGTTGGATTTTTTTGCAGGATTATTTATTTCAGTCAGCATACATTGTACAATATTTGTCACAAAATAGACATTTTAAACTAACCAGAATTCTTATAATAAGTAGTGACTGAAAAGGCAGAAGCTAAATGCTTATCCAAGCTGAGCCCACATATTTAACCAGAAATAAGCTCCCAAAAACCAAAGATAAAGAATCAACATTAACAACATCATTACATGGTCAACACTTATAATTTTCAAAGATAACTTTGGAGACCATTTTTCTGAAGATATAACATGAATTGCAGGTTTTTATATTTATATTCGTATCATTCCATAGTTTAACCCCAACAACAGAAACACATCTCCTTTTTATACCTTTTCTAGCTTTCAGAACAGAAAACTTACAAACACATCTTAAATCATATTGAGTCTCCCGAATTGAGAAAAACTTTTGCACAGCACTACGAAGAGAGTTTAGTTTTGCAGTAAACATTAGTAACATTATTCTATAATAAAACAAGTCAGAAAATGTCATAATGTGTGAATTTAAAAACAAGGGATCAGTGTGAGCATAATAATCTGTATTATTGATGATACGTACGGCTCTTTTTTGTAAGACAACTATTGATCAGTATGTTGTTTCCATGTTAACTTACTGTCAATCATAATTCCAAGAAATTTGGTTTTAAAAACTCTTTCTATGCAAACATTACTGATTTTAATTGTAATTTCCCCATTTATTTCATTTTGATTTCCAAAAACCATGAACTTAGTTTTTTTATTATAAAGGGATAATTTATTTACATCAAACCAAGTTTTGAGACTTTCCAGCTCACTTTCAATGCCAATCAATAGTTCTTTTAAGTTTTTACCTGAACAAACTAAGTTTGTGTCATCTGATCTGCAAAAATTATGTATTTAAAAAAATTTGTGACCCTGCAGATATCATTGATATACAGTATGAACAATATTGGTCCAATAACAGATCCTTGGGGTACTCCACAGGTGACCCTCTTTAGTTCTGTAACTGAATCATTAATCTGTACACACTAGGGATGTAATGGTTACCGGTAAAATGGTAAACCGCAATAAAATTTCCCACGGTAATTATCACCGTGTCATGTTAAAATTACCGTTATATCGTGTTTGATTACCACACTCAGTCAGTAACTCACGGTGATGCTGCTCTTTACCTGGAAAAGCCTGAACTATGTGTGTCTGCTCCTCAGTGAAGCAGCCATCTCTCACAGACGGAGGACCAGTTTGCATTGTTTGGCCTCTGAAAGTCCAGCACCTGGAGCCTCGCTCAGTCTCTCACAAGTTTTCACACACCCCAACTAAAATGTGGGAGTGTTTGTAAAACAGGTTAAACAAATTTTTTGGCCATCTCAAAACTTTTAACATGTTCATTAACAATTGTTTATAAAGAGAAACCTGTTTAAAGTATAAATCCATTTTTTTTCTTGTAATTACACACAGTTTAAGCATTTATATCTTAATAATGACAAATACTTGCCAGAATTGTTTTTTTCTAATGAAAAAAGTTTTAAATAATTGACTTATAGGACATTTCCTGACAGTTATTGACAAAAAAGACAAAAGAACTGTTAAAATTAGAATATTAAAGGGGTTGAATGATTTCAAGACTGTGTTAAAGTACTTTTTGAACATGTTGAGCTCACTGCAACAATACCGCGATAATAATGATAACCGTGATAATTTTGGTCACAATAACCATGGTATGGAATTTTCATACCGTTACATCCCTAGTACACACTGCTGTCTGTTGTCTAAGTAACTTTCCACCCAAGAATAAGCGATACCTCGTAACCCATACTTCTCCAGTTTTCTCAACAACAGTCTTTACCTTTTTTAAGAACATATTTATTCAGAATTCTGTTGCATCTGCTGCTATCCTACAGCTGAGATCTGGTACAAAGTCATGATTTGATTAGAAGGTAATTTACCTCATTGATGCTTTGAAAAAAATGTTCAATAAAAATGTGTTTTAAGAAAATGTGGAATTGTACAAAAACTCACATTTTAAAACAAGCATTTCCAATGTACAGTGATCCTTAAAAAAAAACAGCCACATCTTTCGGTCACCATGTTCTTTATTATTCTCTAACATTTTCCCAGGGAGATCAATAAATCTAATTTTAGCTCTTTTGGAGGTTGTTGCCGTAGGACTGTCATTAAAGGTCTTCCCAAGATCTTAAAAGCTTCAGATGTAGGAAAGTGTACTGTGGGAAATACCTTGGTGTAGGTTTGTGCAGTCTGACCACTTCTCAATAGGATTTGAAAACAGATTTCAGGCCAGTGAGTGGGTGTAGGGGCCCTTTGGTCACCTGTTATTTAGATTGCAGGTTAAATGTGAGTAAATCATTGACTTAAACATAGAAATCAAAGTTGTGTACAATTTGTGTCTCATTTTATGCATGAAAGCAATCTTAACATTTGATGTAAAGGTGAAATGCATGGTGCTGTGTTGGGTAAAGTTTCATCTGCTGCCAAAACAAACTCAGTGAGAGGAGAGGAAATGTGCAGCCAGCCGCATGAGAGTAAAGCAAACAAACCCAGAAACCACAATAAGCGAAGCAGCTTCCCGCACTTCCTGCTTCACACTGTAAATATTACTGAATCTGAAACTGAAGCACATACGTATCTCTGAATGTCGGTGATTAAAGCTGGTATGAACGACTTTAAACACTCGTCCAGCTACAGATGTGATAATAACCCACTAACAGCTTTATTAATAAACTGTATCAGCATCACCGATAACCACACGGGCTCATGTGAGCTCTCCTCTGATTGGTTGACCCACATTCCCTGCGTGAGCCGCGGCCTCTGATTGGCTGACGCGCTTTGTTTTGCACTCCGCAGACTTCCTCCTCTGCGTGTTTTCATAAACAAACCACATTTTTGTCCCGCCGGTGCCGCCGCTCGGTCCTCCTGCCGCCAGCCCGCAACCTCTAAGGGGTTTAGCTCCCGGTATCAGCCCGTGTTCCTGCTGGAGAAGATCAAATCGGTTTATTCGGTGAAGAAAGGTTGACGGTTACCGGAGGCTGAGTCTTTGTTGTCCGAGCTGCCGCCAGCGCGTGGCCGACCGTTTGAGCATTGTTGACTAAACACGGGCTTCATTTGGAGGTTTCTCCGCTGTCAGCCTCTCTGGGCCACTCTTCAGACTCTTAACATCCCCGTTGTTGTCAGGTGAGTCCGCACTAACACGTTAGTATCCTCTAAATATCCTCTAACGTCTGTTTGGGCAGCTAACGTCTGTTATGACAGCGAAGCTAGCCCGCAAGCTAACGCGCAGGCTAGGTCAGAGCTGGAGAACGATTCGTGCTGAAGCTGGAGGATATTTTAGGAGGTTATCGAGGTTGTTTAAAGACCACTGCATGGTCAGCGGGGGTTTATGGAGCAGAAATGTCTCAGCAGACTCTGCGGAGGTTGAATTTTGGTTTAATTACTGCAGCAGATGAAGCGAGGGCTGATGCGTTCACGTGCTGCTCGTAATTTTCATGTTTGCATTTTTATGGCAGAGCAGACTAAGCTAAACATTACATGTCTATGTTATGGCAATAAACATAACTTTCACAAAACATCAACAGATCCATAACATAAGGACCCAAGAAACATTTAAATATCAATTTCAAAAAGCAGCTATTGTGTTTTTAATGGGCACAACACTAAATAAAGTGCAATAAAACTTAAAGGTAAAAGCCTTTTGTGTGGTGTTTATATGGCAGATGTAGTGAGGAAGAATGAGCCCATCAATTAATGCAGACAAACTTGTGCAGACTTGCTCAGAAACACTGGCAGTGTCTCAGTAAACACTACTTAAAGTTTGTCATTGTGCAGGATCACATGAGCAACTTTTATCAATAAAAACCTAAAGATAATCAGATTAGTCTAACAGGAGTGGCGCATGATCTCCATTTGTGATTAATGCCGATTAATTTTATTAGATTAGAATCATATGATACCTTAACTGAATTGAAACAACTCAATATAAAGAACTACAGATTTTCTGAAGGATCCACAGTATGTTATTATTAAGTATTTTTGCTAATATCCAATGTGCAGATATTTCTGAGCTCATAATTGCTGGTACCAATACTTTTGTCAAGAGCACAAGCTCATTACTTCATGAAAATTGGCTTGTTTCTTTCAGTGTGACAGTCTTTTTGAGTGAGGATCAGATGTAAAACAAGGAAAACAAAATTTAACTGCTGAAAAAAATCACACTCTGGATTTTTAGATGTATTCATGCAGTGATGATTAGGTGAAGCTACAGCTTTAAATATTGTCTGATACCAATATCAATAATATAGAGTATTCCAATATAATTCTTAAACAAATAGCATTTTATATGTTTTTTCCCTGCAGATGTAGAGAGGAAGAATGAACCCATCATTAATGCAGACAAACTTGTGCAGACTTGCACAGAAACTCTGGCATGTCTCAGTAAACACCAACACTGAACTGTGCAACTTGGACATTATGCAGGATCACAAGAGCGTCTTTATTTCATAGAAATCTATATATAATAATTACAACCTTGAATAAGGTGCTAACCATCTCCACTTGTCTTGTCATGTCCAGAAAAATGTTTGTTACTGATTAATTATACTAAATTAAAATCAGATGTTACTTGCAGATGGAAGAGTTGTTCACTTTATAAAGTAAAAAACTTATTTAAAAAATTACATGTATAATGCATGCAAGAATGTGCTGGCAATGGTCAGATAAACTTTAATTTTGTAATGTCAGATAACTGCAAAAACAAAGCCACTATTTCACAACTAAAATGTTTAGGAGAGAAGTAAATAAACAGTGCTGCTGAAAAAACATTCTGTTTTCTTCTGTTTAGAAAGTGTGAAAGGGTCTGTTTGTAATTTTTGTCAGATGAAACCAAAATGTTCTAAACATCTAAATATTTGGTGCTTATGACTTCTGTTTCCACTGCTGTTCTTTCCAACATGTAAACATCTGATTGATTTTTACTAGAATTTGAGTTTACAATTTACACAACTTAACAAGCTCACTGCGAGAGCAGTTACATAAAGTTCTCCAAAGGAAACACGTTTTCCTGACGCTCCCGCCGCACGTGAACGAAGGTTGTTTGTTCAGACTTCTCTAAAAGAGGAAGTGATCTGCTGCAGGTGAGCTAAGCCCTGAACTGTCTGGCTCCATTAGGCTTAATAATTCACTTTAATAAGCTGCAAAAGGGCCGTTTAAGTCTGCACTGTAACAATACAGAGTCATGTGATCAGCTCAGGAATGCCATGCCAGTGTTTTCCAATAGAGATCAATTTATAATAATCTGCTGCAGATGCCAGTTTGTGCCTGGGAAACAATAAAAAGGTCGTTTGAACAGCATTGAACAGTGTTGGTTCATCATAATGTTACAGAATCTTTTGTTTTAGAGATTAAACTGTGAGCCACTACAATAAGAAACAGGAGGCTTACAGGAGAACTTCGGCCACTTGATTTGGTGCAAAACAATCAACTGAGTAACAGAAAAACTAATAATATGAACAAAAACGATGATAATGCAGGATTAATGGAAATAAGAGAGAATATTAATCAAAAGATGAACAAAATGTCTATGAAGTGTTTGTTTTTGTGCACCATTTTACCCCGGTGTATGAGTCTTGAGTGCATCATCGGAAGAGTTGTAATAATTAAATAACATGATCTTATTTCTTTAATTTCTTGGTATAAATGTCTCTGAATAGTGTCTTTGTTCCAGTCAAACATTTCCACTGTATGTGTTTTATTTTATTTGCCTTCGTAAGCGTTGGTGTTTCGAGTGGGTGACCAGCCAAAAGTCTGTTAAACTTGGCTTGAATGTTACACCGAAGGCCAAAATAAATACCAATCCAGTCAGCTGTTGGTCCAGTATCAGCTCATTTATTTAGGTCAGCTGAATGTGTGAGCTGTTGTATCGCTCTTATCAGACGTTCGGATATCTGATACGGGATTGTCTCAGATGGCCTGAATTTGTTCATATCAGAAGTTCATTCACGTGTAAAACCATTAAGTTAAATGATCATATCCTGTAGTGCTGGGCAGTAGATCAAGTTTATTTTAATGATTCTGGCCTCATAGTTTTGCTCATAGGTTTTGTAAACTGTGATAAAATGTTTTCTCCACATTGGAAAAGTTCTAAATTTAAGTGAGGAGCAGAGAGAGCTAAGGCATCCACTCTGGCTAGTTTAAACAGAGAGACGAGGAAAGTGATGGAAAAGCAGCAGTTTAGTGAACAAATCAAGCATTAAATTACCCCAGTCCTGTAAAACACTTTGATTTAGAGGAGACAAAATTTACTCACAGCTGCAAAAAATAAAATTAATAAAAAATTAACTTTTTTTTCCCCAATCCCACACCACTGTGATACATTTTTTATACAGCAAATCAGGAGAAGTACCATAATAATAAACTAAAAAACTACAAAAAATATATATATTTAAATGAATAATAATAGTGATTAGCACAGATACAGTATACAATATAGTTCAACCTTATCAATTAACAGGTTGTTTACATAATAGAGTAAATAAAATAATACAATAATGTACAAAAAAAGAAAAAGAAGCAAAGTGCTTCCCCTTTTGGTTGTTGACTTATTTTCTTTACCAGTATTACTAATTTACATTTACTGTATGCATGAGTAAAGTTACTGTTTTTTGTCAGTTGAAGAGGGATATTATTATTATTACTAGTGTTGTTATTATAATCACGACTTCATGTTGTTTGCCTCTCTATTTCCATTAGTTTTCCCACAATATTTTACCCTTTCTTGAATTCCCTCTAATTTTATAAACTAAATTCTCATTTTCTTTAATTTGTTCCATCAGTTCTCCTTTTAACTAACCCTGGGCTGACTTTACGCAGCTAGTTTTTAGTTATAAGTTTAAGTGCGGTAGCTCTCATTATTCTAATGAGGTATTTATTATCTGAGTTCATTGTTCCATCATGTAATCTACCAACAGAATAAACTCGTGGTCAATTGCCAAGTCATGTTTAAGACTTTTCTAATATCGTTGCAAATAAATGTCCAATATGTCGGGCTAATTCCATTGGGATTATATACATAGTGTAGCAGAAGGAATATCAAAAAGATACTAAAGTAGACAAGAGTCTATAAATGAAGTAAAAATAAGAAAACAGGTTGCAGCATGCAGAATCTTTAAGACGTACTTTAACTTTGTTATAAAGGATAAATAAATAAAGTAAGTAAAGTGAGACTATGAACAAGGCAGAGCAGTTTACACGTTTAACAGTCTGACCTTATTTAATCTTTAAAATTCATGCAGGGATAAGTATGTCGTTAGGTCAATGAGTGATCGTGGCATTTTAATCTCAATAACGATAAGAAAGAATGGGTGCGTTGTTTTATCAGCACTTTATCAGTGGCAGCAAATAACAGCCTGAAGAGTTTATCAGTTCAGTAGATGTGACGTTTCTATTGATATCATATTTATGGTGTTTATGTCGGGCTTGTTTTGGTAATAAAATCAGCAAAATGCATTTCTGCTCCTCAGTGCTTCTCCACCTCCCCACACAGTTTCCACTTAAAAACAATTCAGTGTAGTTGATGGTAAAATCACATTGTTTCTTTTATTGTGTGTTGTTTTCCAACACAAATAGATGATAATAATGACAGGATCAGATAAAAGCAGCAGAGACATGTTAAAAAATCCAATATCGTGCATCTCTTAAATAAAAATAAAATGATTTTGACTGTAATAAAGCAGCCTTAGCGCCTCTTATTCTGGTGTAACAATCACGACAACAGAATTTATATCATTTAAATAAAGAATGATATGAAAACATGTTTCTATTGTATCACAACTAAAAGCAATTTCTTAAGTATTTGTGCTTCTAATCAATTTTCAGGATTTTTTTCTCATTTTTTATGTTTTAATTCTCAGGCTGCTCAATAATGACGATGAATAATCCTTATTGAAACATTATGAAAGGTAATAATAAAAATAGTAATTTAATAAATAATAGCTTTGCTTATCCCTTTTGGGGTTACAGGATCCTGGAGCCTAGTCCATTTGACAACAGCCAATCACAGGGCCGCATAGAGAACAGACACACTCTCAAACACAGCTATGGACAGTTTGGACTAACCAGTTAACTAACTGTGGGAGGAAACTAGAGTGCCTGGAGAGAGCCCACACATGCACAGGGAGAACAGCCATCCTCCACACAAAGACCCTGACTGACGGGGTTTGAACTAGCAACCTTCACCGCCTGCTGCATCACCGCCATGGCTGCATCCTGATAATAAATACATATTTTTACAGGGAGAGATGAATGAAGAATGCTCATTCAACTCACTTATTTTTAATTAATGCCAAGTTCATGATGACTAATTCATCAGACTGTTGCATCTTTAAAAGAGCTCCATCATGGGGAAATAAAATTAAATTATTGATAAGTAATGCAATGTCATAATAGAGTATTTTAGAGTCATTTTTAACTGATTGGAAATGTATTTAAAAAAAACAATTACCAAATGGGAAGTTTACAAATAACATTGCAATATGACAAAAATATGCGAACTAAATATGACATGTTTACTCAAATTTATAATGATCAAAATGATTCACTGTGATTCCTGTGATGGTCTGCAGGGGTTTTACTCATACTCATTCCCCTTTTTGCACACTTATGTAACAGAAAAGATTCTTCTCAAGCGTTGGTATTTTTCTACACTAGCCCTCGATTAAAAGATGATGTGCAGTTTCTAAACGTGCAATATTGTAAAGTAGCGATCTGTTGATGATCCAGATCACCCCTGTTAGCCATTAACCTCGATCTTCCTCCCTCTCCTCGTCCTCAGACATGGTGAAGCTGACCAAAGCGAAGACGTTCCAGGCCTACCTGGACTCCTGCCACCGCCGTTACAGCTGCGTGCACTGCCGCGCCCACCTGGCCAACCATGACGATCTGATCTCCAAGGTGAGGTTACCGCCCACCCACAGCTCTACACCGTTTATTAATGATTCCTCTCGTAATAACAAAACCTCATGGCTGCTGCATAGTTTAGAAAGTGGACCAACGGGAAAAACTGGACCGACCTGGAACAATCTGGACATCTGCAGCAGACTGATATTATTTTTAGAGACAAGATGCCCAAGAAGGGAAATTAAGATAATAAGGATGTCATGTTTGACCTTCTGTTTTTATTTTCTAATTCAATTTCTCCCTCTTTGTGTTTCAGTCTTTCCAGGGCAGCCAGGGCAGAGCCTATCTCTTCAACTCTGTGTGAGTATTTTTACTTTTAATACTTTTATACATGCACGTCAGCCTGACAACAGAACAATAACAGAGATAAACAGTCTTATTTTAAGGTTTTGACATTTTAGTCCCTGCTTTCCTGTTAAATAGTGTCAAAAACTGACACTGCTGCACAATGAATTCATCAAAAGTTTAATAAATATGTTGGTAACGTTCATGCTTAACATTTGTGCATTTAGAGCTCTGTGTTAGAATTTAACAACAACTGCTGAAGATAAAAAACTAGAATTAAGGCAATAATGAGTCTAACAGACTTTGATTTTGTCCCCATGTGACTGAGACAATGACTGATTTGATTGAGTTTATGATTATTACTGCTTTATGTAAAAGGGTCAAACATTTGTTTGTTACATCTACTCTTTAAATCTGGTGTCAGTCGATGTCATTTTAAATTTCTATCAGCTTCTTTTAAAGCTGTCTTTATTAAAAATCATTTATTCCTCCAATCACATACAGATGACAAAATGCTTTTCAGGATCTTTACAAAATGGTGTTGTTTTTCAGTAATACAGATCTTTTTTAGAGATTTGAACTGCCAACAACTCGGCAATTTTGTTTTTTTCAAGACATTGTGCTGTTTCCATTTTTCCGTAATGCCTTCTTAACTGGTGTTGACTAGGGAATATAATAAAGAAAATAATGAGGAGTAGGAGTACCAATATCTTTTTTCTTTCTTTTATTTTAATAAAGATTTCATTGAAATTTTTTACTTTCAACACAACACACAATACCCCTCCCCATGACCAGACAGTGCTGCAAAACAAAAATATACAGGATGTGCACAACACTGCATACACGATATCACATCCACAAAAGGAGAAACACAAAAGGAGATATAAAAAACCATAACAATACCAATAATAGAAATGATACATAAACAAATGTACAAAACTGAAAATAAAGCCCCCCCACAAAAAAAGCTAATAATAAAGTTAAAGAAAAACATTCCCAAAGCAAACATTATTATAATAATAAACCAGTATACATATTATGCACATACATTCACACAAACATATACCCTCAACCATGAAAAATAAAAATAAAACAATGAATAAAGAAATATAAAATAAAATATTACAAATATATTAATTATAGCAATAGTAATTTAAAATAGTAATACAGTCAAAAAATATATACACACATATACATCAACACATATTTGTCCATACACACATGCACTCATATTCATACATACACCTACATACATATGCATATATTTATAAAACAAAAACTCATAAATAAAACAAGTGTTGTGTACCTTTTTTCTTTTCTGTCTCCTTCATTTTGTTGGATCATTTCTGTATTTCAAAAATGTTAAGGAAACCAACATGTAAACCATAAACAGTTGTTAAACTTGCAGTCTTCAATAAAGAAATTAAATTAAAAGGTAAAAAAAAATAAAAGTGAGTTTTCATTGGCTTAAACAGCTTATGAATATCAGATAAGTTTGTTTATCCTGCTGCATCAGACACTTCCTTTTCCACGACTTCTGCTAATCTTCTGCTCTTTAAAGTTCAGTTTTCCTCTTAAAGAACATTTCGCCCTTTAGTTTCAAACAATAATAACGATTTTTCCTTCTATAAATGCACTGATAACTGCTGTTTATTAGCATGTAATGATCTCTTTGACATGCAGGATCTTTTTCAATTTCTTCCAACAATTGAAACCACACATCTGACCAGTGTTGTGGTTTAACTTGTGACCATGTGCAGTTTTAACAAATGTTCCTCTGTTTGGATTTTAGCCCAAAACAAACCCTATGAGCTTGATCAGATCTTGTTTTAATTCATGGATGCTCTTGGAGGTTTCAGCTGCTCCAAACATGGGGGCACAGGATGACATAGGTCACCAGTCAACATGGTTGCTGATAAAACTAAAACACCCCAGTTCACTGTGAGCTTCAGCAGTGTTTGTGTTGTCAGATTTGTCTCGGGCAGCATCGTAGTGCGGAGGCAGCTGAATATCTGTGTAATCGTGTCATCGGTCTGGTCAGTAACAGCAGCAACATCGTGCTTGCCCCCGCGTGCACGCTCACTCCCAGCGCTCCTGTCTCCCGCTCAGTCCGCCCTCCCTCCAGGGTCACGCCGCTGTTTCTTTCTCTGGAGACGGAACAAAGAGGGGATCAACTCGTTCCCCCAATTCCAGCTCACAGTGGAGCCGAAACGTCACAAGAGGGCAAATATTACTGCCTAAAATGACAGCGTGAAACCTGCTAAAGCTAGCAGCATCTGCTCCAGTGTAGAAAGTCAACACGGGTTAAATTGTTGCACAATGTGACGTCACACCGAGGAGAAATCGTCCATTTCAGGCCCAAAATGCCGTTAGCTTGGTCCAAACGGGGACAAACTTTACAAAAGCTTCCCTCTGGCTTTTCCAAAATGTTTCTTCCTTTCTTTTTCATTTTTATTTTGAACATGAACAAACAAACATATAAAAACATAAAAACAACAATTTCCAAAACGCAAAATAAATTTTCATTTGATTGTTCAAGAAGGAGTAGGAGGAAGATCAACTTTATCTGGTCCTACCCTAGTCAGTGATTAACCCACTTCCAAACAATAATGATAATAATAAAAACAATGACATATAAAAAGTGGTAATAATATAATACACAAATGGTAATAAGAGGAAAATAAACAAACAAAAGAAACCATTTAAAATTACTCAGTTTCATTTTTTTTCTTCATCTCAAGTTTAAAAATGAAAAAGAACCATCAACAATTGGTCAAGGCAACATAAAACATTTGTACATCAGACATCTGATTATGTCAACTAACAACTAAACTTACACATGTTAGGACAAACAGACATTTGTCACACAATACTCTGTTTGAGAAGGAACAGAATGAAGTGAAGAGATCATCTGGTCCCCATTACAGAAACAAAACATAGGAACAAAATAATATTTATAATAATTATCAATTAATAATTTGCAAGCACCTCTGGAAAAAATTTACTATATGTATTCAATATATATATCTATACCAATCTATACATAATACACATATTATATACATATCTAAATATCATCACTCAGATGCCTGAAACTGGAATTTTACATTACTAAAAACATTCCAAAATACATTTTTAGTGATTTAAAATTCCTTAAATTCAACATTAAAAGCTGAGTTTGATAAATGCCATCCTCCATGTGGACGCGGCCTGTGAGCCTTATGTCAACAAAGAAATCCCAGAAAGTTTCTGAAGGGTTTTTTTTCTCTTCTCAGATGTTTTTAGATCAGCGGCTCCTCAGGGTTTTGTTTTTGTCTCTGAGCAACATGAAAATATTGAATCAGAGATCATCTTTGTCTCCTCGGGGTGTCTTTTCTTCACAAAGCCTGATTCTCCCTGAAAGCTCTTTCTCAGTATGAGATGTGTTTGCACAAAGCACACATTGAGGAGATAATTTGATTTACTTTAGTGTGGACCTTGAAGTTAGCTGGCTGCGATCACGTTTAGTCTCGCTCCCACTGGGTTAGTGGGTCAGAAATGAACGAGCCCTGTGTGATCTGGAGTCATAAAAGTCCTTTAATCCGACTTAATTACCATCTCCGCCGTCTGGAGGATTCTTGGAAAGTCATGATCCTCTCGACTGTTTCAGGACCGGTTTGTTCACTCTGGAGATAAAGTTTGTTTCTTTGATTTTATGGCAGTTTTTCTTGGTAAATTAATTATATTTTCAGCCATTAAAATAACTGGTGCCTGTCTTTTAGTTCAGATCAAACAGTCTGAGTTTGTATGATCAGACAGAAATATTGTCACAAGCTTGTTTATTTCTTTTTTGGAGTACTTTATTTGCAGCATTTTTCAAGATATACATGAAAACACAAAAAACAACTTCAACTCCCTCCCAACCCACCCACTAACAGCTCGTGAGAAAGTAAGAAAAATAAATAGAAAACATAAGAAATAAATAAACCAAAATAAAAGTAAATAAATAATATCATGAATAATAATTAAATAATTAAGTTCAATACATAGAACAGTCAAAAGGCATGGTAGACAACAGGAAGCACTGGCATCAAAAAGCTTGTAAATCTAAAATCCGTCCATCATCACAGTGTGTCCAAACATTCCAAATAAGGCTGCCACATCTCTATAAAAGTATCATAGTCTTTCTTGAGTGTATAAGTAATTTTTTCAAGTGGAACACAGCTATTCATTTCTGAAACCCATCTTCCTATAGAGAGTTGGGAGTCAGACTTCCACGTGACAGCAGTGCATTTCCTGGAAACACACAACGCCAGTGAGAGAGACTTCTTTTGAGCTTTTCCTAATCGTGCATAGGCCTGTCACGATAATCAATAAATCAGTTAACCGAGCGATAAATAAAAACGTCCTCGGTAAGTTTGCCGGCCTTGATAAATTGACATAGGCATGCGTGTTTGTTTTCCTCCTCTCTTTCTACCAAAGATTTAGCGGATTTATAGCGGAGGGAGCATCTGTCGCTCATGCGATCTTTGTGGGGGAGGCAGGGCCGCTCGCGCGTACACTCGGAGAGAGCTGAAGTGAGCGTCCTGAGGAGTAACAGGGAAACAACCGCTAATATGAGTGATGGCACGAAAGCTACGTTTCTTAAGCCGAATGCCTCAGCCCCAGTGTGTGAATGTGTTGGTTTTAAACAGAATGAACAAGGTGTGAGCTCAAGAACACCGATGAGCTGATATGTCGTATTTGTTTGAAAGTAGTGATGGCGAAGAAGAAGAAGGAGGGAAGGTGCTGCGGAGCCTCGTCCTTGACAGTCCGCGCTTACTGAGACGTTTAGTCGGCAAAGTAAATATAAATTAAACAGAGTGAAATGGTGCATGCTCACAGGCTGTGTCGTTGGCTACATTGCAAAAGAAATGCAGCCCTTCAATACGGTTGAAAAGCCAGCGTTGTTATAAACATTTGGCAGACAGTACGGATTGACTGGGAGGAAGTACGTCACAAACAATTTCTGTTTAAACTCCCTATTATTATTGTTTTTATTGGAGTTTCGTTTCTTTCTTTACAGAGACAGGGTCTATTTTTTATTGTTTTTAATTAGTATAATTATTTTTATTTACGTGCAATTTTTTCCTAAAAGAAAGTCCATTTCATTTTCATTGGGTTTTTTTCTCTTTTTTTGTTAAATTTATTATATTGTCTGTTTAATTTATTTTATTTAAAAGATCCTGACCTTCCAATTACAGTTAAATACTCTTAAGAAATTAAAGTTTCTTGCTATGATATGGTGCACTCACTTTATTATGACATATCTAATAATTACATTAATGAAAAAATGAGAAAAAAAAATCAAAATAATATAGACAATAATATCGTTTATCGTCAATAATTTTTTGGACAATTGTCGTCCAGCAAAATTTGTTATCGTGACAGGCCTAATCGATCATCAATATTTGTAGTATCTCCTAATAAACGGATTTGAGGATCTAATGGAAGATGCACTCCTAGAAGTTCTGTCATGATGTCAGAAAAATCATGCCAGAATGTGTTAAGTGTATAACCAGGTGCAGTGCAAGAATGAGCCCTCTTCTATACTACATCCAAAACATAAGCTGGATATCTCATGTTTACATTTATGCAATTTCAGTGGTGTTAGATAGGATTGATTGAGAAAGTTACAATAGGTCAGCCTGTATCTGGAATTAATAGTGGCAGTTAGACTATTTCAACACAAATCAGACCGGAGACTTGTTTGTTATTTCTTTACTGAAATATAAATAGGGTACATACTGAGGATTCCCTGCACAGACATGTCATTTTCAGTGTCATGTCGTCCATGTTTAATCAGGCTCTGTCTTTAAAAAGACCCTCTGGTTAAAAATCTCCCCTTTTCCTTTCAGCGTGAACATCGGCTGCGGTCCGGCGGAGGAGCGGCTGCTGCTCACGGGACTTCACGCTGTCGCCGACATCTACTGTGAAAACTGTCACACCACACTGGGCTGGAAATATGTGAGTCGGCCCCCCGTGAATAAAATGCTTAACAGATTTTAGACCAGCAGATTAACATCGGAGCCCCCGATGTGGGTCTGCAGGTTAGTGACCACACGTGTGCTGCTGCAGGGGATTTTCGCCCTGGTTTCTGTTTCTGTGCCGAGTTTACTCATTAATGTGGCGCTGAAAGTGGGTTACTGTTAAACAGGAGCTGAACGGCTTTTATTCACTTCATTACTGAGACACCAGTGTTTTTAATTTGTAGTTTTAAGCCTTCTCAGTTTTTCTGTGTGGCTGCTTTCGCCTCATGAGTTACAGCTGCTAAATATCATATGTATATTGAGTATATAGCATCATGTTATATTGAGATATATTATATTGTCACCTGTACATTTCATATCAACAGATTTTTGCCAGTATACAACTATCATATCTAAACTGTGATGGGAGTAATGCATTGCAAGAGTAATGTGATTACTGTAATTTATTTCTTCTTACTGTAATGTAGCATTGCAGTAATATTTTACTCAGTGCAAATGTCAGTAATGCAAGTCATAATGCATTTTTAGTCTAACCCGAAATGAGGATTTGTTTTTTGTTTGTTTAAATACAAATTCAACAAATATTCTGAGATCAGCAGAGGAGAAAAGTCCTCCACTAGCCCTAGAGTTACAGTATCTCTAACACAGTTTACCAGAATTTGACCTTTTGTCTGTTTTTGCTCTGATGGTTTCTTGTATTGTGCCATGAACATCAATGTGTCTGTTATATTCTCCTGTTTTTAGCCTTAAGCTGAACTCAGTCAGACAGCCACCACATCACCTTCACTGGATGTGTAATGAGCTTTTTTAATGAGCTACATTTAGAATGACAAATCCATATTTCCTGTTATTTTGACCAGAGTAACTTAAAGTAATGTGACAATAGTGTAATGCCTTACAGTTCAAATACATTATTATAATGTAACTAATTACTTTGAAATGACAGTAACAAGTAATAAATAGCTTGCCCAACACTTCATAAAAATATAAACATTTTTTAAGCTTGGAAAAATTTTCTTGCTAATTCTGGTACAGTGCTTGCATCCTAGACCATGCAGCCTTTTTCAAATTTCACACTCCCCTGCTAACTTCCCCACGGCAAAATATCACGCCCGCCCCGTCCGTCTGTAACTTGCGTGACTTTTTGGCGTTTCAGCAACTAATTCCATCCTTCTTTGTATCATCAGTGCAGAGTTTGTACGTTTTTATAGAGGGACAAAAGTACAAAGTAAAGAAAACTGTGTCCACGCTCCTTTTCATTGTTTACATGGAGGGGCTTCATCACGCTGATGATGTCATCAACGTGAGACATCAGCTTGATGCACCAGAGAAATTAACAAGGCCATGCAGCTCATCTGTTGCTGATTTGACCTGGGTCTGCTTTAGTGTGAAAGCAGCAGCAGATCTGAAGCTTTTTACCTTAATCAAGACAAACTGTGGGGACAGACATTAAGAATAAGTCTTCTTGAGTCACAGAGTGAAGACAGAAGCTTTGAGCAGCCTCCGGTCATTAAAGGTGTAGTCAGTGATGTGGGAGAAAACGAGTGGAGAGGTTGTTGATGAACAAATTTAGACCCGTCTCTCCCTTCATACCTCACCCCTGACTGATGGAAAGCTGATGGACGTGCATCGTCATGGAAACGGCTGTAGAAACTGTGTAGCTGACCAACGTAGCTAAGGTAACCCCGACTCATCAGACAACTTGACTGCCGTTATTGATAACATCTCAACAACAGTACATTCTTTCAGATTAGACCAGTGGTTCTCAACCTTTCAAAGTCGCGACCCCCAATTTAATGTTCAGTACTGTCCGCGACCCCCCTCCCCCCGGAACGCAATGAAAATTCACTGTCCGCGGTGCTGAAACAACACCCGATCTGTCAGTGGGGACATCTTGTGGATGGAGAGGAGAAATACGGTGATTCTGACAAATAGTGCATTAGATTAGAAGATTAGAAGATCGCTGACTACATCTTTAAGCTGCTAAACTATACTGATGTTTTTCTGTCGTCTGCAGGAACAAGCCTTCGAGCTCAGTCAGAAGTACAAGGAGGGGAAGTACATCATCGAGCTGTCCCACATGATAAAGGACAACGGCTGGGACTGAGCGGGGACATCTGCGTCTTTTCTCCATGACTTTTTCACAAGTTGCATCCCGCTCGTCGTCTTCAAGGGTTCCAGTGTAGCTTCCTCATCCCGCCTGAGAGCCATCGCTGCGCCACACTTTCACTTCGTTCGGCTTTGCCAAGAATAGCATGTGATGCCTTCTGTCTTCTGTTCTTCATGTTCTTCCAGTGATCGCAACAACACGTGTGCTCGTCGTGCTGTGCCGGGACATGGACTGAGTGAGTGTGGGGGTGTGTGTGAGAGCTCGGGGGGGCGTAGTCGCACAGATACGAGTGTGTGTGTGTGAGTGTGTGCTGGATTTTAAAGTTTGAGTCTTTAAAACTTCTCAGAGGCCTCAAAACAGCCTCGCTCTTTGGGGGCGGGGCCAACGCGAGTCAAATGATCTGACCCTCGAATTGGACGCAGATATTTGGGTTTTTCCTCCTGAGCTGAAGGTGCACATTTAGACCGATCTGGCCCGGGCTAGGGCGGGCGATACGGACCAAAAACCAGATCCTGATATCTTTCAGCTGAATGTTGATGCACTTTTTCTTTCAGACGTAACAAAGGGTTTCCAGGACATCAGAATTATAAACTTAGATATGATTGGTGGTGTACTGAACCATATTTGATTCCACTGCAATGAAAATAGAGGAATTAAGCACATAGTAAAGTATTTTTTAATCATTAAAAAGTGCAAACAAGCTTCTAAAAAAATCAAAATTGTCAAAAACAATGAAAACTTTATTTGTTTGGACGTCAAAATTCTATAGTTCTATTTACCATGTGCCTCTTAATGAAAAATCCCCAATATTTTAACAGTTGATGGAATCAAAAGTAAGAAGACTGATGCTTTTTTATTTTTATATTTATCTTTTCTAAGGGTTATTTTTATTAGAGGTAAAAATCATCATTATTCATTTCTGTTTGATACCACGGCAGCAAGAATAGAAGCCTAGTTCTCCCACTAGAGGGCAGATTTTAATTTTAATCATCGAAGCGTTCAAACTAACTCCCAAACATTATTTTAAATGAATAAAAACAAAGTGATAGAATCATCTTATTTAAATAAAACGTAATGTAACGTATTTAATTCTGCTTCCTCTTATCAACTGAACAGGAAGAACTTTTACTGAGATAATGACTCTAAGAGTTCTGGACTGACGAGCGTTCGACTCAAAGCCTCATCGGTTCTCCGCTCTCAGAGACAAATTTGGGGTGAATCCCATTTCTACCCCTTAGCCCAGGGGTGGGCAACTAGCGTCCTGGAGGACACATGTGGCCCTCCAGCTCACTAGATGTGGCCCGCCAGTCATATCCAAAAATCAACAAATATTAAGAAGACCCAGATATCAAACAGAAATAATTCTGAATAATTTAGATTATTGTAGGTAAGATATTGAAGAACTTTGCTGTAGTAGTATCTGTAAATTTATGTCATAAAGTGCTAGAACATATCAAGTACTACTTAATAATGTATTTAGAAATTGCAGCAATCAACTATTTGTGCTTTAAAAACTGAAACACTCAGTGTTTGATTGATTTAAAAAATAGCTTAATTGGCTTCAATGCTGTGTGCATTGACTAAATTAGCTTGAATCCTATGTCAAATCCAGTTAACTATTCATTATAGCTTGTATTTGTGTTATAATACATGAATATCTGTGTATTATATGTATGACTACTTTATATTTGCATATTTTATTTATCAAACATTATTTTTCCCAATCAAGAGTATCTGGAAATTTGACACAATGCAGCCCTCAGGCTGGGAAAAACAGTTTTGTGGCCCTCTGGGTATTTAAGGTTGCACACCTCTGCCTTACCAGCCAATCGAGACGCCACTCAATTCACGCTACATCATCACCCAGAGCTGCTAGCCGACTGTGATGTAAGCAGATGCTGCAGTAACCGTAGCAACAGCTTCGGAAGCTAGCTTGTTATAATGGGAACTTTTAAGATACGACCAACAATTCAAAACAAGATTAATATTTACATAATGATTTAATAATAACTTCTAATTAAGGGCTTCCTTCAGTCTCCGCTCTGCCATCTTGTCAGCAGGCGCAGTGCATAATGGGAAATTTTCACCCCCCTTCCTTTCAAGTGAGGCCTCGATCTGTCTTTGTGACACCGGCTGTGTAGCCCTACAGAAAACTCGGACACCACTTCATTTGACGTGAACTTGCAAAACCAAGGGTTAAGAGGGGGCTAAGGGGTAGAACTGGGACAGACCCAAAGTCTCTTCTGAGTTAAAAGTGAAAGTAAATCATTTCACTCGCTTGAAGAGAAGAACACTCCTACATCTCTATTGTGTTGAACAGATTAAGAAGCTCCGCCATGGGAAAAAAGTCAAAGAAAACCCAACAGCTCTTCCAAGTCGAGCAGCATTGTGCAATCAGAATCAAGTTTTTAACACCTTTCTAACACTACGATGAAAATAGAAGTATACGGAGAGCAGCCTTAAGACCTTAAGAATTTTAAGACGACTCATTCACACCCATGTTTAGGTAAAACAACAGATTACACTTCCTGTCTGCGTTGATATTATTTCCTCAGGAAATCTGAGCGCTTGTCTTCCTGTTTTGGTCGATCTGTCCAGCACTAGGGGTGTCAGAAAACACAGATACACCAACACATGGTGGTAGCTTGCGGCACAGTACTGTATTGATACTTTATTATTCAATATTTTATTGAATAATGGCACATTTGTTTTGTTGGTGCAGCCTTTGGCAGCTAGTTGGCAGCAGACATTCAGTATTTACATTTATTGTTCTTATTTCTTGAACTTTTTTATGCCCCAATATTGTGGGTTGTTAATGCTGATGATTATTTTTAGAAAATACATTAAAATATATTTGTCTGTCTGTAGTATCATATCATATCATATCATAGCACCTACTTGCCAGAGCACACCCCTACCTGCTGGAGATTGACTCAAGGCTTAAGCAGCTCTTACTTATAATAGACTCACCTTTCACTTTTTAAAGTCTCACCTCAGCTGTCAAAATTGCACAAACATGTTGACAATATTCTTAAAAGTTGGCCCAACTGGTGAGACAGAAAATGTTGACTCCTTGATAGTTTTTCCAACTTTTTCCTGCATTTCTTGATGATTAAATTGAGTATAACCAGCCAGTTTCTCAACATTTGTCAACATTTTATTTGCAATTTCAGCAATTAGAAATTTGCCTGCAACTTTTAATAACTCTTCAAAAGCAGGACCCGGTAGTTGGACGTAAAGGGCTGTCATAGTTGCTGTGGTATCAAAAAGGCACATGTATTGTTTGATTTTTTTACTAATAAAATACTCCTTAAATCAAATTAAAAGCTTGTGATTCCCCTTTAAGGCCAAACATTTCAAAATGACCTGATAAGTCTGAGAAATTAAAGATATTTTTACACAAATTCAACTATATTAATACAAACATTATTGTCTTACCCTCATTTAAGAAAGATCCGTTTATTTTACAAACTGGATACGTTGCCCGGCCCTAGCCAAAACTGAGTGAAGTGTTTTCGCCCATTAAACCCGTAGATCTTTCTGGAGGGACTTCAGAGGTTTGGGGACGCTTCTTTCCGTGGGAGGGGCTTGTTTTATACCCGTGACTTCATGTTTTTTTATACGAGAATAGAAACGTTTGTCTTTTTTTTGCCTGATGCAATCGAGATGTTGAATTAGTGAAATTCTGCTAAAGTCTCCTGCAAGAATCCTAAAATCTAGAGGTCGAGTGTGAGTGGGTGTTTTATTCTGCGTGAGCGTGTGTTGAGATATCTTAAGATGGATGCTTGTAGATTCATATTTCGATTCACGTCTAGATTTTCCTGCACATCCTGGGATTTTTTTCACTTTTACTGAATGCTGATGAGATCTTTTCCTTCATGTATTCGTCGTGTACAGCCTTACACCGAGCCGCCCTTACACAAACATTTACTCGATGGTGTTAGAGCAAAGTGTGATTAGGATTATGTAGCATATTTATGGTGATTTTTAATGTCTGCTTCTTTCATTAAAGTGTTTTATTTTAACCGAATCTTTCATTAAAATGCAGTGTGTCTGAAAAAACAAAGAGTCGAGCTTTTATTCACTCACTTTATTTTATGAACCTTGAACATGATAAGTTCTCCTGAGAATTTATTCTATACAAAGATACATACCAGTACATGTATTTAAAAATCCTTAAGAATTAATCCAAATCAAAAATATAGAAATGTGAGGGTTTTTTTAAATTCAAAATAAGTTATATATGCATGTTTGAAAAGATCTGTATGGAAGCTCATTTCCGCAACAAGAAAAAAAAGGGAATTTAGGGAATTAAAAAAAAGAAAAAAATACTAAGTTATAATTTAGTTAATTATAGTTAATTATAGTTAAGTCTTAACTATGAGATAACATCATAATGATGAGAAAAACTGTCAAAATTATGAAATATAAAGTCATTATGAGTAATAAAGTCATAATTATGAGATAAAAAGTCGAAATTAAGAGAAAAAAGTCAAAATTATTAAATAAAAAGTCAATTATGAGAAAAAGTAAGAAATTATGAGTGAAAAAATTCATAACTATGAGATAAAAAGTCAAAATTATGAGACAAAAAGTCATAATAAGGAGAAAAAGTCAATCTTATTAGATAAAAACTCATAATTATGAGAAAAAAATCAACTATGAGAAAAAGGAAATTTATGAGTGAAAAAATTCATAACTATAAGAAGTCATAAAGCCATAAAATCATGATTATGATATAAAAACTCATAAATATTAGGAAAAAAGTTAAAGTTATGAGATAAAAATCATAGTTATGAGTTAAGAAAAGCATGATTACGAGATAAAAGTCATAATTATTATTATTTTGTTTTTAAGTGGCAGAAACGAGCTTCCATTGGGATCTGAGATAATGGGAGTGTAAATTGGACGCTCACAGCAGGTCACTGAATCAGCCACAAGAGGAGGCTGTTTGCCCCGAGAGACGAACTGATGCAGAGAAAGCACTTTAAAATCCAACTTTTTCTTTTTTTCAATTACTTTTTGATGTTTATTTCTCAAAGTATACAAGAAAAACATTTCCCTCTCCAGATAAACCATTATCATTCTGAGAGTTTTACTCTGAAATAAAAGTTGTGTTAAAGAAATCCTTAAGATGATCATTGATGGAGAATCTGCTGCTCTTTAGAGCTGCACATTAAGGGCTCTACTGTCCCTGTTTTCTATTTTTGTTTGGTAAAAAGTCTGAAAAGTCTTTTGTTTTGATGTGTTTTCCTCTGACAGAGAAAGGTTTGCTCTTTTAGAGACTTTATTTTTGCTTATCTGCACATATTTTAAAAGAACAGTAAAAACAGTGAATACGATTAATTACCACGAGCAGGTGAAGCAGAAACTGAATGTTTCCAGAGCTCACCTTCAGAGTAAATAATAGGGGTGGGCGTATCGATCTTACTATCGATAGTATCGATACCAAGCTGAGTATTGGATCGATACTAGTGTGATGAGATCGATGCTGCAGTTTCTTTTATGTCGTCTTCACTTTACTTTCCTCCGCTCCGACAGCCGCTTCTAAACGGTGCACCTCTCTCCCTCTATGTCAACATGTTACTGTTCCTGAACAAAAACCTATAAATCTGTTGTCAATATGGAAACAGAGCCAAAAGGGCAACAAGAGAGGGCTTTGTGAGCAGAAAGGTTAGGGTTAAGGTTAACTGTAGTTTACAATTTATTTGTGCAATGGAAGGTATTTTTTGTTGTGATGTTGACATTGTTATATATATATAGATTTTTTTTCGCATTGGTGCTTTTTTTGTTATTTTGCACTTGTGATTTTTTTTTTTCTTAAACATGGAATAATTGATTACTGTCCTAAAGTTAAAATTTTGTTCTATTGTTGTGGTTCATTAATAAAAAAGCATTGTAATTGCCTAAAATCTTTGTGCTGTGTTTTACCATAATCATAATCGACCAACTCAAGGCAAAATTACAAAATTACTCAATGATCCTTACATTTCATATAAAAAGTATCGGTATTGGTATCGGTATCTCTGTACCACTCTGGGAGGAGAGACGTGAGCAGCAGAGAAAGACAGAGAGTGGGTTAACTTTACTCAGAGCCTCATAGTTTTCCATTGATAGATTTTCCTGCATGTGTGTTAACAGATGCATTAAAGGAGTGTCAGAGTCAGACATGAGAAAAAAGTGAGAAGAGGAAGATTTCTTAATAGAAAGTAGTTAATTTTAGATCACATGTATGTCATATGTAGTGTATTTTTACAGTAACAGTAAAATCAGGCTTCATCTGCCCTTTTCAAGCTAAAACACATTAACTAAACTAAACTATCCATATTTTAAAGCATATACTCTCAATTTAAGAGTAATATGCAAAGAAATCCACAATCTTGATGAAGGATAAAATATTTGCAAAACTGTTTACAGTCCTGCTCAGTATTATCGGCACCCCTTCATTATTTTCATTGCTTTAACAATATCTTCAGAAATAAATTGAAATGTACCAAATTTATGTCATCAGGATCTTTTAATTGAAGGTCCAAAATACTTTAACAAACAAAAAACATTTTTACAAGTTACATTTTGTAATTTCATAGAGGAAACTGAAAAAAAGCCTGTGCAGCAATAATGACACCCCTCTTCAGTATTTTGTTGCACACCCTTTGGCACTGATGACAGCCTCCAAATGTTTCTTGTAGCCATCTATAAGCTTCTTGCTCTTCTCAGCTGGTATTTTCTCCCACTCTTCCTATGCAAATTGTTTAAGCTCTTGAACATTTGCAGGTTTCTTTTCCCCAATGGCAGATTTCAGCCATACAAGAGATTTTACATGAGATTGAGATCAGGACTCATTGCTGGTCATTTTAAAACAGTCCATTTTTTTCCTTTTCAACCATTCCTGCGTGCTTTTGGATGTGTGCTTTGGGTCTTTGTCTTGCTGGAGGGCCCACGATCTTTGACTCAAACCAAGTGTTCTTACACTGGGTAGGACATTTCGCTCTATAATTTCTTGATTATTCTCTGATTTCATGATTCCTGTGATACGGCCAAGCCCTCCAGTACCTGATGCAGCAAAGCAGCCCCAAACCATTATGGAACCTCTACCATGCTTAATTGTTGGTAGGGTGTTCTTTTCCTTGTAGGCTTCAAGTGGTTGCAATTAAAACTGCCTATTCTAAATATGACTGCATGATCATAGTAGCTAATGAAGTATCATTTACAAAACTTAATATGTGAACATTACTTCTGCCAAGTTTGAATCTGATAAAGTGATGTAGAGCAAAGTTAGATAGGTTTTAAAGAAACCGTTTGTACTGTCACACTGTGTACTTAAACTTCATGGGTGCCAATAATGATGAGTAGGACTGTATATCTGCAGATATCACAGATACCATACCAATACTATTGTTCATCCCTAGTTTTAAATGCTGGTTTTATTTATTCTGTTATTTATGGTTTGAAGTGACTGTGCGTCACTTTGGTAACCCTTCAATGCTTTAATGTGTTGTATAAATAAAGTAGACTGGATTGTGGTTTGAGCTGTACTCATGGTGGATTCATGTTGGGTTTGAAATAAAAATAAACAAAATTTAAAAAAATACTCAAATGCAAAATACAGTTTTTAAGTAACATTTGTCATGACTTGGCATGATACAAATCAGGACTGATTGGCTGATATATTATTGTCTTTTCAAGGCTTTAGATGACATTGCTGGTGTTGTTGAAAGGCTTTTGGTGGAAGCTGAACAGCAGCACGTCTCTTTAATTTCACTTTGAATCAAACGAATGCAGATTCATTAAATCAACATCACACTTACTGCAGTAAACTGGCACAACCAGCTTGTCTCAGACACACAAACACACCCTGGATTATCTTTGTTAACTTATTATCTTTGTGACACTCAGAGTCAGCTCAGGTCAGCTCACCTGTGGCTTCATTTTATTTTATTCCTTTATTTCACTTCTCAGACTCTTATCTTTGTTCTTCTGATGGCCTCAAAATCTCTTTCATTTCTTTGCTTATGTTTTTTATAATGTTACCTTTACTCAAGATTCAAGATTTCTTTGTCATTCAAACTTTAAACCAAGAGTTCACCGCAGAAATAAATTACACTGCACCTGCTTAAAACAGAATAAATAATATTTACATGATATTAAAAAAGAAAAGTTTATGTACAGTGAGGTAGTTTGACATTTTTAAGTCACAGAATTGAGCTTTAGTGCAGTACAGAATTAACAGAACAGTGTAGATCATAATGTTCATGTGATCATATTTATTTATAACATATGACATTGTTCTGAGAAAAAAATCAACATTCACATAAACTTTATTGTGATAATAGTAAGAGTAATATTGTTTTACTTTATATCTTACCTCCAAATGTTTACAGTTTTCAATTAATGGCTTAACACCTTTGCCAGCCCACGCTGCTGCATATATGTGTAGCTGTTTTACATTTAAATCATAAAGAAAACAAATAATTAGTCGTTTTATTCGGATGCCATTTTTAGAAACAGAGGAGCGCAGCGCCCCCTGGCGGTTCAGCTGCAGTCAAACACTTGCAGCAGAACGTACCACTGCACACTCTCAATACACTACTGCACACGTTTATGAAAAATCAAGTATTACACTATGACATGCCATAATTTCCTTACAGTTAGTTGTAATGAAATATTCTGAATGATATAAAATATTTTTCTGCGTGGGGAACGTTACTGTCAACGTTTCAAGGCCCGTTTTTGTCCCGCACCCCCGCGCCCCGCACGGTGGTTCGGTCCATGTTGGATGATCATCTGACTTTTTCCGTTTCGCCATTTTCCTCCTCTAACCCGGCGATCTCCCTGCAGCTACGTCGTCTTCGCCCCCTCCCAGTGATCCAGCCTGCCCGGGACTGACGGTGGGAAACGGGGAAAACCTCCGACGAAGATAATCCGCTGCCTGGAAGCTTTATCGGCCCGAGAAGAGAGCAAGGATGTCCTCCGAGGAGAGCCCCGAGTACTCGCCTTTCTTCGCCGTGATGGGAGCCTCTGCGGCCATGGTGTTCAGCGGTGAGTGCGCCTCCTCCTTCACCCGCATTATCTCCTTTAGCTCCGAAGTGACGTCCACAGCACACCGGGCACACCGGGCTCTCGGTGTGCCGTCGGTGGAGCACCGGGCAGAGCCGTGACATCGGGGACGACCGTCGGTGCTTCTCGGTCACGGCTCGCGCACACCTGCCTGCCCGGGATGCGGGGCAGGGGAGGCGGGGGGAGGACATCCATCTGCGGGCCTCCGGCCAGCCCGCACCGGCGGTAACGGTAGACCGAGCGGCCCCCGCCACCAGCCCTGGTGTGAAGGGTTAAATCCCGTTACCGTGATGTCCCGGGAGCTGATGGTCAGTGACGCAGACCCTCCTCGAGGTCAGATCATCATTAATCTGCCATAATCAGGTCAATTTACTGCAGGGAGGCTGACACACAGGTGCAGATGAACACCTATAAACATCTTTTCAGGGCTCTGGAGCGTCACTGGGGTTTTGTTGACTGCACTGAAAAATAAGACAACAGGGCCAAAGCAAGGCCCAAACATCAGTGTGACAGTTAAAGGGACATTTCTCCATTTTGTCATGTCCCCACTCCCCTGTCATCTGCACGGCATGGATGAGGTCTTGGTCTTAAGAAGCAATAATTTAGAAGTAAATGGGTGTTATTATTTTCTGACATTTGTTATTAAGGCTTAAGGTTGTCATTTATACTGCTAGAATACATTTAAGCCATGATACATGTGATACTGAGGTCATGGTGCAGTTTATTCAGAATATCTACTATACTTCCATATTAATACAGAAATAAAACTTTAATTAGTTCATATTTTTACTTTACCATATGTGTGAAGTAGGCCTGTGCTCAAAATATCGATACGGCAAAATATCGTATCGCACTCCTTTGGGATATGTGTATGGATATGGATTCTACAGAATCGATACGGCCTAAATATTTTGACAGTTGTTGTAAATACACTTTGGCTAATGTTAACAGCGGCACAATTCAAGGTAGAAGACGAGCTACATAATCAAGCATATGTTCTAAATTTGAACTTAGGTCTACCATCTTTGAGGATCTGAATTTATGTCTCTCAAGTTGTAGAACCACTTAAAACTCATCCTTGTTCTTTTTCTTCTTATAAGAAAAAACTAAACTTGTCAAGAATCTTGCTTAAAGCATAGTCAGTGTTAACAATTTACGTGTATCAGGATACGTATCCTATTAAGAAGTTGCTGGAAATACCCAGCCTTAGTGTGAAGATAAATGCAGAAGTTGTTGGTTTAAATCTGTAGAGTCTTGCAATATGATCTATACAACACAGTAGGGGTTAGTATTGGCAAGAACCTCATGATATGATATCACAATGTCACAATATTGTGGTATATTGCGATATTCTACAGTTAAAGAAAAACGATGGTGAAACATGGTGTATATGTAAATCACACCAATATTACTCAAAACTGAAAGTACAAATCAAGTCAAAACTCTTTGATTGAAAACAACTTTTCCATGTTTTTGTTTTTGAAATATGTTAAATGCAGTGTAACATAAATACACTTAACCTGAAAACATAGAGTGCATCAAGTCATCATGAGGAACAAAGTGCTTTGGGCTGCTGACAGCACAACAGAAAGTAAAAAAAGAAAATCACATATTTTTCTTGTCACTGTCTGAACTGAATAGACTGAAAAAAAACCTGTGCATACATATTTATGTTGTATTTTATTTCCACCTCTGATAAAATATGAGTTTTTATTTTTACAAAAAAAATCTACATTAAGATTTGAAATATTGATATTAGGCTTGATCAGGTGAGATTACTCAAACAGAGAGCAGTAGTCAGCAATAGTAGGTATGAGAAAAACTGACCCATTTGTTTTTAACCAGTGGGTTTAATATATTTTAACCTTAAACATAAAAAACTACAGTTCAATAAAAATAAATGAAAAATAAATTAGAAGACCCTGAAAAGTAACCTCAAGGAATCCAGTAAAAACAAAAACACATATTTTTAAATTGCAAAATAAGCACTGTGTTTACCTTAAACATATTCTACGACTGAATTAAATAGCTAAACATTAAATTAGAAAGGACTGCTTATATTGGAGATGTTAGATGCAGGCTGATATAATTTGATATTTGTTTTTTGCTGATATCGGACCAATATCCAAAATCAGTATTGGATTGGGACACTCCTAATATTCACAGCTGATATATTGACAGTAATATCAGAAAAGTACATAACTGTGCCGTGATGCTTCACCTCATCACTGCAAGTATTCATTTACAAATCAAGAGTTTCATTTTCTCAGGGTTTGAATTTTGCTTGTCTTGTTTTACATCTGTTCCTCAGACATACTCAAACTGAAAGCAACAAATCAGTTCTCATAAAAAAGCTTGACCAAAACAGAAGTAATGTGCTCAGAAAAATTAAATTCAGCAATATCCAAAAGTCATCTCTTATCACGATATATTATTTTACCACAAGTAGGGCGATACTTGATAGTATTATCTTCTTAATAGTTTATTTTTTGGACAATCACCGTTTCTTGTCAGAGTTATTGACACAAAGCAAAATAAAGATCATAATATAGCATCTGTCCTAGTGACAGGAATAAAGACAATAACTGTAAAAGGGACAAAGAGTTCATAGTTTTACTGTTGTGGTGAACCAAAATACAAAACAAATGTCTGTAATTTAAAAAAAAAAAAAAGTAAATATATTAATATCCCACCATTCTTCCACTTTTCTATGCTAACAGAAAAAATGAAATGAAACAGTCAACCTGTTCAGCCTCTGTTTTAAGCCTTCTGCTCAAAACTAACATGCTCATAAAGAAAAGAGTGAATCTCTGCAACCACAAGGTCTGTTTGAATTATTTTGGTGTCATAATAAAGTAACACTTGAGAGATTTGTCCAGATGTGGAATTATCAGTATATGTGTTACTGGGACAGAATAAATGAAGATAGAAGTCAGAATAATATGAAAATTTCATCCTCGCCTCAAAGAAAACACGTTTTTATTGTGAGTATCTCTTGGAAATGATGCTGGAGTGGCTGTAAAATTCTAAAAACATGTTGACATCATCTCTGCAAAGGATAATCACTTTGTTATAAAGTGCTGCAGAGCAAAATTAAAGAGGTTTTATAAAATATGGTCAGGCTAGGATTTTGAAAAACGGTTCTCTTTTTCTTATGTTTTTGTTGAAGAGAGTGCAAGCATTTCCAAATTCTGATACTTTGGGGCTGAACAAGTTAAAAAAATATTAAAAATGTTTAGCTTGAGCTGAGTACTGACTTATTGAATAAACAAGAAATACCCTTTAAATAAAATGTGTGTCAAATGTGTAGCATTGCAGGGTATTGTTGCCATCTGTTGTTTAGGACTGTAGTGCCCTTCAAAATAAAAGCACAGGACTTTTTTCCTTAAAAAAGCTGGCAGGCCATTGGAAAAGGGTCCGCAACCCACCAGTTTAGAATCACTGCTGTAGAGGAGGAAACCCCCAACAGAGTCTCTGCATCGAGTTTTCAGTTTGTTTGGTGATGAAGTGAATAAATCAGACTCAAGAGCTTCATCCACTCCATGGAAATGTAAACTGTTTGTGTTGTTTAAGAGGCGAGTTAGGGTTTTAAATTCAGAAATCCAAACATTAATCACCTCTGAAAAAAATGTTACTTAATCTTAAATCAATACCTCCTGCACCAAAGTCCTGATGCACTTCTCTCTGCTTCTGTCAGCAAAACTGCTTCAGTGTGAATATTCATGTTTAACAGATTTTTTCACACTTTTTAAGATTTTTATATTAGAAAATATTTAAAGTAGACGGGTCACATCATCGCAGACACCCAAGTGAATCACTGCACCTGTGATTAAACCTGAATTAATCTCATTTCAGCAGAGGGTGAGCGACCTTATTCTGCTGCTGAGGCTGCAATTACAGAAGTTTCCTGAAGCCTTAAAAGTGTTTGAGTTCACTTTTACTTTCTTTTTGTTTAATTAAGGAAAAGTGAAGAAGGTGTGAAGTACGGTTAATGATCCACACGTTGATCGATACAAATATTTAAAGTCTTAGTTTTAAAATCTTTTCATTGTCTTGCTGCTAATATAAATTTATGGTGTAAGACAGACTCTAAAATCTTATTTCAGGATCATTTCTGCTCACTTCTTAAAGGATAAGTTTGGCTTCTACAGCTTTCACATTGTTTATAGAATGAAGTAGAACAATATACTCACCCAGAAGGCTTTCCTGATCCAAACAGTGCTTCGGGAGATATTTAGATACAAAATCGAGCGGCAGACATCCGTATAATGGTAGCACACGGGGCATGTATAGCACCGCTCCTAAAACTGCATTAATCGTCCAAAAACTCATTAGTTTCACCAATATTCCATCATGGTCCGCTCGGGCTACTCCTCCAAGACAGTCTGTGTTGCTCCACCCATGTTTTTGTGACTGTGCTGACATCTGAACTGAAAACTTTGTTTACGTTTGCCTCCGCGCATGCGCTGTACAGCCCATTGTTTCAGGGGAAGACCGCCGGCTACTCAACAACTTTCTTCTTCCAGTTTTGTTGCAAAGTGGACAAATATCTATCGGATGAAGATGTTGTGGAGGAGAACTTTGAATATGATGGGTGTCCTTACAGTTTCGAGCCAGAGTTTACAGATGAGGAGCTCATCGAAGGGAGGACGCGGAGGCAAAGAGAAGAACAGCTCTTCAGAGAGTACTGCGCATGCGAGGAGGCAAACGTTCTTCTTCTTCAGTTCAGAGGTCAGCACAGTCACAAAAACATGGGTGGAGCGACACAGACTGTCTTGGAGGAGTAGCGTGAGCGGACCATGATGAAATATTGGTGAAACTAATGAGTTTTTGGACGATTAATGCAGTTTTAGGAGCGGCGCTATACATGCCCCGTGTGCTACCATTATACGGATGTCTGCCGCTCGATTTTGGATCTAAATATCTTCTGAAGCACTGTTTGGATCCAGCAGCTCTCATGCAGAAATTGTAAGTTTGAAAAGTAAAATAACAACATAAGCACCTGTTTGTGTAATGCAACAAACTTCTGCACACTATCTAAAACCAAATTTGGCACAATTTGTTTGCAAAACTTTACTTTTTTGTGCACTTTGATAGATTTATTCCATTTCACTGATGTTTTGGAACTTCTTAATTTTTTCAGTCTATAAAATGACAGATATTTTTAATAATAAGTCAAATTTAAAACAAGGGTTTAAAGACCTGGACAAACTTAAATACAAGTTAAATCTTGATATAGTTTGATAATTTTGCCATTACTGATGGAGTAGTTGTTACTTGGAGAAAGATGCTTACAGATCAGATCAGGTAGTTTGAGAATTGTTATTAATAAAAGTAATTTTTTTTCCTGTTGTATTAAAAGAATCCGTTGTTTTGGTACCAGAAGCGTGTTTACAGGAGATGAGTGTGAAAGATGGGAAGGTGTGAGATCTTATTTATAGGTTATCTCACAGATATTCAGTCGTTGGAGCTGACTGAGGTGTATTCGTTATCTCTTGGCACAAAGAGACACCGGGCAGCCGTACATCTCTGTTCTTTTTCTGATAATTTAATATCCGTCAGTGAAATCTCTGTGGGTGATGTTAAAGTGTCAAAGTGTTTTTTTGTTTGTTCATGGTCCAGAAATTCTTGTGGTGAAAAATTTCACAAGGCAGAAATAGTAATAAAGCTGAATGTGGTCATTTATTTATCTGTGCTTTATCTCAAGACACTGTGTGCAAATTTAAAATATTATCTGTTTATAATTTTAATGCATTTAAACAGAAGCAGGAGGCCACAGTCTGCCTGCAAACCCCCTTTAAGAATAAAAACACTCTGTTTGAAACAGAAGCATCTCCTTAGTCCTGCTCTCAGTTTGATTTACTTTAATTCTCTCTTGCAGATATTCGATCGTTTTCACAGTTTTCTTTTTGTCTGCAGTCATCATGTCATGTCTCTGAAGCCTAAAATCGACCGGCTGGATCGATCGTCCTCACCCCGCTCCGTCTAAATCCATATCTCGTCTAGTTTTGTCTTCTCATGATGGAGCAGGTGAATTAACAGGACCTCTGTCTCTCTGTCTCTCAGCGTTAGGAGCGGCGTACGGGACGGCGAAGAGCGGCACGGGCATCGCGGCCATGTCTGTGATGAGGCCGGAGCTCATCATGAAGTCCATCATCCCCGTGGTCATGGCCGGTATCATCGCCATCTATGGGCTGGTGGTGGCGGTGCTGATAGCAAACAACATCTCTGAGAGAGTCTCTCTGTACAAGTAAGACGACACAACGCTCGTTTTAACATCATTTACCATTCCTGACCGTGCTGCGGCACAACACGCCAAACCACTTTTCTGACAATGTGATCATGTGATTGCCAAAGATCCAGACTGACCCAGGATCTTTTGTTTAATATTTACGAGTGCTGATGCTGTCACACGTCAGCACTCGTGTCCAAAAGCATCAGAGATGGGCATGCAGGTTTTCTAGACCAAAAAAAAATGTAAAGAGTGATGCAGAGATTTCAGAAAAGCAGGTATTTTTGATTTTTGTTTTCTTTCTTTTTTTAAAATTTTATTTAAAAAAGCATTAGGAATAACGCTCAGGCATAATTCACACAAGTCTAAACTGGTATACAATGGCAGTCATGGATACAGCACATTGGGCACATTACAGCAGAAATGAATAAAAATAGAAGTTAGACAGAAGTAAATAAATATTTACTGTTTATGAGTGAGGTAACATACCTAGTAGGGCTGAAAGATATATCGTTATAGATATAGATATAGAATGACAGTGATGCATTAGCATCTGAAAAGTAAGCACGTCGTGGCTGATTTGATTTCAGGCAAAGAGGGACAGTCGTCTCCATAAGCTAATTGGCTAGTTAGCTGCTAACATTAGCATCAACATTAGCGTCTGGTGACCAGACGTCCCTGATTTTCGGGGACAGTCCTTTGGATGACCTGTCCCCGGTTAAAGCTGCCCCTGAAAATGTGCCTGATTTCAGTGTTTTACTATTGTGTATCTACTAGAACAAAGGTTATTACTATAGCCGTGTAGGAAGCAGAAAGCGTGAGAGAGCAGGCTGAGCACAGACAAAGACAACAGTTGTTGTGCTACCAAGTTGGGTCATTAAAAGTGATTTTGGGTTTGCTCTTCTAAGTGTGTGAATCCCACACGATTATCACCCAGCTGCCCACTACAAAGACATGAGTGTGGTTGGTAGTTTGTCCTTTCCTCACCCCGTTTCCTGGTTATCACACCCGCAGGAATCAACCTAGCGCACCCTCAAACACACTCATGCATGTGGCGCATGCACAACTACGCAGGAGCCATAGTTGCCAGGTGGGAGAACTTGGTGGGTTTTGTCTTTGATGAGATTCATGTCTTATGTGGCAGATGACACATCTGTGTGGTATAATTTAATGTAAGATAAGACGATAGTCTAGGGACTGAAGTTCTCGAAGTTTAAGCTAACGGCTAACAACAGGGTCGAGCTGCTACGTCATACTGTGGTATTAATGTGATTGGTCTGTGAAGAGTGTGACGGGCAGACCGATCATCTTATCACCAGCTACTCTGGTATTTTAAGGTTCTGAAAATACCCAAATGTAGAAATGAGATAAAAAATGAGATTAACACGATTAAAAAACATAACGCGTTAATCACGACTGTAATTAATTTATCTCAATTAACGCGATAATTTGGCATTCCTAGGAAAAACTTGGCATGTCTGGTGACAGTGTCTCCGTGTAAACAGGACCTGAGAATATCAGTGTGTTGTTTACCTCTGCCTGAGTCACACGGAGTGACGCCCTCCCACTTTCATTCTGCTTAAAGTGGTATGAACGCGGCTGCTTCACTGTAAAGCACCAAGGTTCTGAGCAGAACTGCACCGGTGTGAAAGCATTTCAGTGTGTTACAGTCCTGGTTTCCACTTCACACCTGCAGCTGCTCCTGTCACAGGAGAGTTTGGCTCAAACAGCTGAGATGAGAGTTTGTTTATCAGCTCTGCACATCGACTCCAAACTGAGAACAGCCTGAAACATGATTAATCTGTTCTGGCTCCATCAGCAACAGAGGAAACCAAAGACCTCTGGTTTTAAATGGTTTGGTACAGAAAGAGTCTCGGGGTGGAGCCGAGCAGCTGAAGCTTCTCTCAGAGATGAAGCCCTGAAACCAGAGTTTGTTATTATCGATTATGTGGTCGTGGAGCTGACCGCAGGTCTCTGTTTCCAGGTGTAGGAGTTTATTGAGAGCAGTTTTTTTATTATTGGTGTCCCTGGTGGGAGTTTATGTCATTATTTCAGCTGGTGATTAAAATGCAGAGTCATCATTCAGCAGTGAATTTTACCAAGAGCTCAGGCTGGTGTTTCAATATATGGCACAAGATTTGATTTGTACCTCGACATTTAGTGAAGAAATGGAGATGAAAATGTGAAGTAGGGATGGAAATCTCCATCCTCAGGACTATTCGATATGCATCTCTATGTGGAGGCTTCAGTACGATACACCAACGATTCACAAGAAGATTCTACCAAGTCAGGACGATATGGTTTATGTTCCTACCAGGATGCAATAACAATGCAAGCCTGTGCAAATTCAACTCAACTTTATTGTTCCTTCCAGAACATAAGCAGCATCATACTTATCATAATTAAGGAAGCTTGTAACAAATGAAGACAGATAACTTACAGAAGGCTACTTAAGCAGTGAGGACTTGTGAGAATTTAATGGCTGAGAGAGAATTATGGAATTGAATTGACTGAAAATTGATTAATAATAATTTAAATATATATGAAATAACATGACATCAGATTTTGCCAATGCAAACCTTTTACAAGGCGATGCATCTTGATTTCAGACTAGTTTCTAATTCTATGCACACCACTCCAGCTCTCTCTCAGTCGTCCTCAGATGAGCTTCCATCGGAGTCTCCAATCCTTCCTGTTCTCCATACACCCAGCCAGCTCCGAGGAGCTTTTAGCTCCCGCATCTTTCCTCAGGATGCCCACGCGTTGGTTCCCACAGGACCAGCCTGCTGGCCGGGAGCTCCTGATGTCTGTGGCAGTGGCCGGCCAGCCTCATCCTTCTTGCTGAGCCTTGGCAGTTGCCCGTACAGGTCCTTGTTGGAAATGTGGATTTTCTGGTCCACATTCAGAACAGCTCGAAGCATTCTGGTGTGGCACCCATCCAGGGACTTCTGCAGGGTGGGTGTCAGGGTCCAGCTTTCACAGCCATACAGGAGGACAGACTCTACAGTGGCGTGGAATAGACTCAGCTTTATGTGTCGAGGGAGCTTTGAGCACCACACCCTGGACATACCGTTCAGGGCCCTCCATACTAGTGCCCCCCTGATCTTAAGGTCCTGTTCTGTGGAGTTTACCCAGGAACCCAAGTACCTGAAGTCATTGACCTCTCGCAGAGCGTTGCCGTCTGATGTTGCAATAGGCAGATGGTCCATGTGGATGTTATAGGTCATTACCTCAGTCTTTCTTTGCGTTCAGTCTGAGGCCAACCTTAGCACATTCCACCTCCACTCTGTTCAGGAGTTCCTGTGCCTGCTCCACGCGGTCAAATATCAGGCAGATGTCGTCTGCGTAGTCTAGGTCTGCCAGGGCTACAGCAGGGCTCCTGCTGGATCTCCTTGGTGTAATTGTGAAGCCAAGCTCCTGCTCCCGCCCATTGATGGCTTTCCTGAGCGCGTAGTCCAGAGTTATGATAAAGAGGAAGGGGGCAAGAGTGTCTCCCTGCTGTACCCCTGTAAGGATTTCGAACTCCTCGCTGATGCCATCTGGGGTTACCACCCCAGTACATGGCCTCTATGGCCCGGAGTAGATTCGGGGGGACCCCTTAGGCCTTGAGGATCTTCAGCATTATGCCCCTGTCTATTGAAGCCAGCTGATGAGATTTACCGTGGACCCTCAAATCGATGCACTGATGGCACATCGGATAAAATGCCCATCCCTACTTCCCTGCATACAGATCTAATGAACGATCTCAATCAGAGTACTCACAAAATGTATGACCTTCTACGGTTTGAGATCAGTCTTGTTTTTAGATTTTTAGTGGCTTTAAAATCCCAAAATCTAACTGAAGACCTTTAAAGAATAAAGAAAGCTCTGCAGGCACCTGGATCATTTTAAAACATCAAAAATATTAAAGTCTTTGCGCATTCTTCTTCATTTTGAGCTGCTCACAGTCTGTCCTGAATCATTTGCATGTAAAAAAATAAGTGTGTCCTCACCTGGAGTTTGACCTTCAGATTGTGAAGATGATCTCAGCTTGTTCTCTGGGTTTAACTCTGATGGCTCAAAGCCTGAAGCTCGTGGAGAGTGATGTCCGTCAGAACGTGAGCAGTGACCTCCACGTGGATGAAAACCGTCCAAGCAGTGAACCGTTTACTCATCATAGTGTTAAACATGTGCTCATCTTAAAAAAACACTTTTCTCACACATGCTTGAGGCCGAAATTATAAAACGTAAAGATAGCTTTTGTATGACTTAACCTGCCAAGAAGGATCTGTTTTCCCGGTGTGCATTAGTTTGTTAGTTTTAGTTAACGAGATACTTGAAAAAATGATCTACAGAGTTTAATGGAACATTCAGGACAGGTTCAAAATGAGCCAAAAACCAGTGGATCAGATTTTGGGGATGATCCAAATGCAGAAGTAGAGGATTTGATATCATTACAAGAGAGGGCAGTTTCCACATTTTTTAAATAACTTTTTTTTCCAAACTGAAATGCATAGAGCAAGATACTACAAAATATAAAGTAATAGTTTATAAATTGTAATAGAATAGTCATTATCAACACATTAGTAATAAGTTATTAAAGGAAATGGCTCATTCATGAATTAATGTTATATTATCTCATCTCCAGCATATAGATTAGTATAAATATTAGGGATATAATGAAATGGACATCTCACGAAACGATACAAAAGAGGGCTCAAATGCTCTTTGAAAAAAAGCAAAATTGTATTTTTTTCCCCTTATTTAGACTACAGTGCAAATACAAACATAAAATCTCAATAAAAAGTGTGTTATGTCTCATGCTCGCTTTCTAGCAGCTAGCAGTGGTGCAGCGAATGCTTTCTGTAGAGTCGTTTGGTCTTTTGTTAGTTGTTTTTTCCGTGTAGCTTCCAGTAGCTTCTCTTTGTGGTGGTGTTGTAAGTGGTACATCATGATAGTTATACTTGCCGCAGTATTTTGCACACGGTTGTTGTTTTGTCCGCAATCTTCTCCCGTTCTCTCGTCTTTTTACGTGGGAAGCCAAAATAGATCCACACAACCGATTTATTTGACGAAGGAGCGTCAGCTAATTCCTCGACCTTGTCTTCCTCCATTCTGAAGCGAGTGTTTTGCTACGGTAGGCGAGGAGGTTAAAAAATCATCAGCGCCCCTTCGCGTTTTTTTATTTCGTGCTTTTATTTTGTGCGTCTTTGAATTTTATTTCGTCATTTTTTATTTCGCGAAATTTCGTGGCACGACATTTCTTTACACCCCTTATAAATAGACATCTATGGGCATGTTTTACATGAGCAGGCATAGAAAACATAAAGATAATCATAAATGTGATAATATGGGTCAAGTTTCCACGTTTTTGACGATGACAGAGAGCATCTAGAAGGAGACGGCTTTTTGTTTGGTGGATATTCTTTGGCACATTTAGGTGCCATTTGAGATTTCAGGAGACTTTAGGGAGCTCTAAACCTCTTAGGTAGACCTGTTTTACTCTTTCTTTATCACCTTCATGTGAAGGACAGAGCGTCACCCTCTCCAGAGTCTGATGAAACCGTTCATGCATCATAATCTTCTGGACCGTCCATCTGCACTCTCAGTATGTCTCATTGTTCATTTGCCAACATGAAACACTTTGACTACAACACTCTTGAGTCAGCTGATTAAAAAAGACGCTGCCTTCAATCATCTTAAATTATTCTGTTATAATGTTAATTATATGATGTCTTTGTCTTATCTGTTTCTCTACATGATAGGTCACACTCGGGGTGGTAAAGATCTCATTTCATGACTTTATGGCGCTAGAATTTGAGCTTTAGTTCGACACAAATAAAAATCAAACTATTAAAACTACATGAATGAAAATGGAGACCCCGTGTGTCCATTATGTAATTTTTGTTTTGAATCATCAGAAATTGCTCACACAGCAGCTCATCGTCATGGGCATGTTTGGGTCTGAAAAAACACATTTTGACACTTTTTTTGAAAACTAAAAAAATCTCCAGTGTTTTATTATTAAAAAGGTTAACCTCTACAGCCCTTTTTTAAGCCTTCTGCTGAAATGCTCATAAAGAAAAGAGTGAATCTCTACAACCACACGGTCTGTTTGTATTATTTTTGTGTCATAATAAAGTAAGACTTGAGAGATTTGTCCAGCTGTGGAATTATCAGTATATGTGTTACAGGGACAGAGTAACACGTCTCTCTTGGAAATGATGCTGGAGTGGCTGTAAAGCTAAAAATAAATAATACAATATTTTTACATCATCTCTGCAAAGAACTATTGTTATAAAGTGCTGCAGAGCAAAATTAGAGAGGTTTTATAACAATATGGTCAGGCGAGGATTTTGGAAAACAGTTCACTTTTTCTAGGGGAGAAATCGACATTAAAGTGGAAATTTTTGGGTTAAAGTTGAAATGAAGAGATTGAAGTTGAATAACATTTTCATGATGAAGGTCGAAATTTTGTGAAAAAGGTCAATTTTGTCAAAAAAGTTGTGGTGTCGAGGGAAAAAAAGCAAAAAATGTTACGAATTAAGCCGAAATACATTGTGTGTTGACTTTATTCTGGACATTTCGATGTTTATTACTAAATTGTTATTCAACTTTATTCTTTTCATTTCAGCTTTATTCTCGAAATTTCGGCTTTAATGAAATTAAAATTATTATCAAATTATTTATTCAATTATTTATCAAAATTATTTATATTAAATTTTTTTCTCCATCTAACATGGCCCTGATACTCTTCCGTATGAAAGGCCATGTTAGATGGAGAAATTTTTTGGGGGGAAGTCAAAATTAAAGTAGAAATTTCGGAATTAATGTTGAAATGACGAGAAAAAAGTCGAAATTTCGACAGTAAAGTCAAAGCATCAAGAATAAAGTCGACATACAGTGTATCTTGACTTTATTCTGTACGTTTCAACTTTATTCTCGACATTTTTACTTTAATCACAAAATTTTTATTCGACTTTATATTGTCATTTCAACTATATTTTCAAAATATCAACACAGATAGATAGACAGACAGATAGACAGACAGACGGATAGATCGATAGACACTTAGATAGACAGAAAGATACTTTATTGATCCCGAGGGACATTCAAAGCATTCAGTAGCAGGTTATAAGACGAACATGACATGAAACTATTTTACAAATTGACCAACGGAAACAATGATAATACTCCCTCTCAAACATAATATATCACCCCAAGAAGAATTAAAGAAAACTCTTGACGAATAAAAACTCATGCAGTTAAAGAGACTTTATAAGTATTGTGCAAAAAACCTGTGCAGGGATAAAATTAACAAATATTAACAAATAATGTCTTAATTTCCACTTTAATGTCGACTCCCCTAAAATAATTTTCTTCATCTAACATGGCCTTAATACTCTTCTGTGACACTGAAATGTGATATCAAGGGTTTTAATTCCCATGAGTCTTTGCTCAAACTGGGGCTGACAGATATATTGTTTTTTTATCTTTATCAAGATTTGAACATTCAGGTATTTATATTGAAAAAGCAACAATGTGAACAATATAGACTTCCACCTAACCCTGCATGTACAGCTCTGGAAGTCACAACACATTTCATTTTTACGATTGCCCTTGAATGCACCGCTTGGTTGAATAACGAGATATGAAATTTTGTTCATATCGTTGAGCCCTAGCTCAGACCTTTGCTCTGTTTTTTCTCTTTATGTCACTAAAGCTGTTTCATGATTTAACTCCGCCTCTCTGTCTTCTCCCTCCTCAGGAGCTTCCTGCACCTCGGTGCCGGCCTGAGCGTGGGCCTGAGCGGGCTGGCGGCCGGGTTCGCCATCGGCATCGTGGGCGACGCGGGCGTCAGGGGCACCGCCCAGCAGCCTCGGCTCTTCGTGGGCATGATCCTGATCCTGATCTTCGCCGAGGTCCTGGGGCTGTACGGCCTCATCGTGGCCCTCATCTTATCTACAAAATAAGCGTGCGCACCAAACACCATCTCATTCATTCCACATCAAAGCAGCAAGAACAAATAGGAGATTTTCACCGACTTCCATCACACCCCGACGGTCTGACAGGACGGGATGGCGACCTCAAACGTGCTGGCGGTCAGATTGGCGGCCGCGTCCTCGTAGATGTGATCCTTCCATATCGTTTAAAGCCATCCAGTTGTGTCAGTTGTTGTGTGTACAGAACGGGCATGAAGATGTCGTGGTTGTTGTGGGATGAAGTGTGGACAGTCTGCTTGATTTGTCGTCTGATCTTAACCTGTACAGTGCTCCGGAGCCCCTCCCACCCCCGCCCACCCCTGTAAATGTAGTAACCAGTCTGTGCCGTGAGTGTGAATTTCAACGTTTACCCACCCCTACTCCTTTGGTTTTGTTTCTGTTGGTGGTTTTGACCCTCCTGTTTGAGACTGCTGAAGAATCGTGCACATTAGTGTTTTACTTTTTCATGTTCTGTTCGGGGACCATTTTTGAATCACGGCGGCGAGGAGATGATGAGACATATTTTTTTTCACTATTTATGGAAAGTTCTAAAGATTTTGACTTAATGAAACTGTCTAAATGGAATAATACTGTTTATTGAATACCCTATATACATCAAATATATAAATGATCTGTGTATAGTTAGTTAATTGCACTGTGGGTAATTGTTCAAGTGCTTGGATTCCTCTGGATGTAGTGTGATTATTAATGGAGGACGTCCACATGTTGACGTGGGGTTGACAGTGTGTGTGTGTGTGTGTGCGTGGATGACTGAGTGTGTGTGACCGAGCGTGTGTGACTGGGTTTATGTTTAATATGACTTCATCAAACACTAGTATCGTTTACCTGTAGTGCTGCTGTCTTGAGTTTATGTTTGTTTTGTTGAAGGTGAGAGCTCACTGTTCAGCCATGCCTGTCAGATTTCCAAATAAAACTCAACCTCCTCCAGAAGCACGACTCCAGAGCTTTTATTCCCTCCAGACTGTTGGGTTTAAACTTTACTTTTTGTTTTTACATCTTTTTTTTAATACTTTTTTCAGTTTTTACAGAAACATAGAACTACGGAAGAGTTTTGGGCCGTGTTAGAAGGAGAACATTTTTTGGGGAAGTCTAGATTAAGTTGAAATTTCAGAAATAAAGTCAGAATACAATTTTCTAAAAAAAAGTAGAAATGGTGAGAAAAAATTCCAAATGTTGAGGAAAAAGTGGAAATGTCCAGACAAGTAGATGTGTCCTGAAAAAAGTAGACATGCTGAGCTTCAGGTCGACATACATTGTATGTCAACTTAAAGTTACTGTGAGGAGTTTCTAAGTAATTACAAAAAAGTCTCACTTTTAGATATATGCCTGATGGAAATACACACTTTAAGATGAGTTTTATAGCATGAAAATAGGTTAGCTATAAATGCTATTCCTTAGCTATGAGGTCGGGTCGGACAGGGCTGGACTGGCCTGGATACTCAACTTCAGGAACAAGACAATTAAAACTAGAGCAAATTTATATTATTCAGACACGTCTTAGAGCACCGGGCTGTAAGTAGCGACATATAGCCGGCTACAAAACTACGATAAGTTTTCCCAAAACTGCTTGTCACACATCAAAAACTACCGCTATGTAACTAGAAAGAGATACATTACCTCGTGGCTTTGCATCCTGTAAGTTGTTGAAAAAAGAAGTTGTAAAGCAATGCAGAGTTCTGAGGAAGGTCCGAGCTGCATTTATTAGCATCACAACAAACACACGCTTTGGCTTGGGTCACATCTTTTGGTGTTCCAGTTGTAGTCAGAAGTAGGAATTTCCGACTTCCGAGTAGGAAACTGCAACTCTGCCCCCGAAGTCGGAATTTCCTACTGGGAACTCGGTGAAACCTCGCCACCCCCGAGTTGACAATGGAAGATGGATGCCCCCAGTGTGAACAGTTATTTAGCTCCTGTAATAATCCATTTATTTGCACTTCTGACTGGGGTGTGTCGCTCTAGATCAGCTGTATACATAGTATTGTTAGACTTATATTTACAAAAATGCTGCCATAGTGATAATCACATTCTTCATGTGATATTTGTGAACAACGCAGGGCGTGCTAACAACAGCTAACAATAGCCTGGTAGATCGGCATGTTTTTTCCCGACTTCAACTGGAACGCAGATAAGTTGGAGATGATGTCACTCCCAGTTCCGAGGTTACTGGAACGCAGCATTACGACAGTTACCGCGCGTGCTCATGGGTAGCAGAGTCTTTATTTCGGCGGTAATAGATTCTCCTCACAGCACCTTTAAAATAAAAGATAAAATCTTGTGAAAAAAAGTCGAAAGTCAAGAATAAAGTCGACATACAATTAATTTTGACATTATTCTTGACATTTTGACTTTTATTTCATTATTTCAGCTCTTTTCTCGTCATTTGACTTTAATCTCAAAATTGTCCCATCTAACAAGGCTCTATTTACAGAAGAGTATTTGGGCCATTTTAGATGGAATTTTTTTGACAGGTTAGGATTAAGGTCAAAATGATGAAAATAATGTCAAGATTTTGAGATAAATGTTGAAATGTCAACAAACTTAAAATACAATTTTGTGACAAAAGTAAAAATGGTGAGATTAAAGAAAAAAATGTGAAAAAGTTGTAAGTTGTGAATAAAGGACTGTGTAAGTCCTGAAAAAAGTAGACATACTGAGAATAAGGTCGTCATACACTGTATGTCGACTTTAAATAAAAGTTAAAATCTTGTGAAAAAAAGTCGAAAGTCAAGAATAAGGTCAACATCGATGAATTTTGAAATTATTCTTGACATTTTGACTTTTATTATTTCAGCTTTATTCGCATCATTTGACTTTGATCTTATATTATCCCATCATAAAGGCTCTATTTACAGAAGAAAATTAGGACCATTTTAGACGGAATTTTTTTTGACAGGTTAAGATTAAGGTCAAAATGATGAGAATAATGTCAAAATTTTGAGATAAATGTTGAAATGTCAACAAAGTTAAAATACAGTTTTGTGACAAAAATCAAAATGGTGATATTAAAAAAAAGAATTAGGTTTTAGTTCAGGTAGAAACACTTTTTTTATTTTAAACATGAGGTAATGTGCGTGAGGAAATCAAAATATTTTGTGGGACACTGCACATATTTCACCAACTTACTTAAACTGGCTGATTAAAGTTCACAGCTATGATGAAGTCTCCCCTTAATGAGTCTGCTTATGGTGACGGAGGACCGAGGAGCTAATGCTAGCATAGTTAGCCTGCTAGCTAGCTAGCTTAGCTGCCGTGTCAGGAACAAGCTGATGATGACGGATCTCCATCATAAACACAATAAAACAGTCACGGCTAATCTGATCCCCTGCCATTAGAAGGTCCAATTCATCAGCACTGACAACGACAGAGGTGGCGTCGGTCAGGAAAACTGTTCGGCGGTGCCCGGTCTGTCTGTGTCGGACCTTCAGGCTTAAAAGAACAACTCCGTGTGAGTGTAGGTGAGTTATCCATATACACAGCATCAGCAGAGAGCTTAGAGGAGCTGCCGCCAACGCGCGTCGCCATCTTCTACGTCATTGTTCTGCACGGCTTGGATGCCGAACAGCGTTCACTGTATTACGAGAAATTAAAAATATATCCGCGTTAAATCGACAAAACTCTGGCAGATGTTGAATACTTTGAAAAGGGCTGAAATCGGCCAATTAAATCGGCCGGCTGATGTATCAGTCGGGCCCTATTAAAAAGTACCAAGGATTTATGCCTGGTGCTTCTCTTCAACAGAGGCAGGGAGAAATGATGGGGGCTTTCTGAATTTAGGGCCACATGACAAAAGTTGTTTCCTTTTTCCCAGAAACAGGGGGCGGGTCAACTTACCCACTGGCTCAGTTTACCCCACTCTCCCCTATTCTGAATCCAGCCCAGTATACATAAATTACCTGTAACGATTTTCTATTATAATGTTTTTGGACCCCAGGTCTTAATGATGGGACTTTGATTTGCTGAGCTAACCAGTTTTTTATATATTATATATCCTTACTGAGTCCAGGTGAGCCTCCCCCTCCCCCTGACACAGCGGCTGTTCCCCCTCCTGCTGCCTCCCCCTCTGTTATTGTTGACGGTCAGTCTGATGTTAAGTAGGTCATGGAGCACAGAGCAGTCAGCTCCTGCTCCCTCACAGATCATCTCATCTTCATCTGATCACAGTCTTCCTCTCTGATCTTCATCCTGCTCTGAATCACCTCACAGGTAACATCACAGATCTGCTTTAATGCTGTTAGCAGCGCTGCTAACCAGGCTAACTATCGAGCTAGTTTATGCTAGCTACATCTCAATCATCAGTCAAGTTTATGCTTTATTTTAATAACCCTGCTTCTTGTTATGATGTGTGACAGTAGATGGTGACTAACAGAGATGTGGACGTGAATTTTAACGCAGTCTGGTGTGATTGGTGAATCCTCTGACCTTGTTTTAGCCTGCTAACATATATAATGATAGCACTGTGGCTAACGCTAGCTTCTCCCATTAGCCTCAGCCGGGATAGCAGGATAAATAAAAGCTTTAATTTCGGCTTCAATTCGACACAAGTAGCAAAAATTAAGGGGTATAGATACTTAAACAATTCAGGATGAATCTGGAGCCCTCATATCTGGTATTTATCATCTGTAATAGCAATAACGAACATGTTAATAGCAGTGTTTTGGCACCTGTAATATCCAATTTTTATTTTTTTAAAGATGAAATAGACTCAGTTATGTCATTGATTAGGTATATAGAGAGGTACTAAATCACAAGTAGAAGCCCAATATCTATTAAAGTCAAAAATAAACAAAGGAGATGTGTAAATCCATCAGAAAAAGCAGATTAATTCACCCCAGCATCCATTTACACTCACATATGGTTATTTAGTAATTCACTTATTTTGACCAAAGAAGGATCACATACTGTTTGTCTTTAACATTAGAGAGTTTGCAGAGTTTGAAGTAATCAGTACATAGTGTTGAAAAAATGTGAAATACTTTGTTATAATGTATTGCCAATTGTTTTTTAGTAAGATATATTCTCTGTTTGACTAAACCAGAGGAGTAAAGGTGCTTAGAGGAAATATTGATGATTACACAGGTTTCAATAATGAGCTACTTTACACTAATGTTAGATTTATGTGCCATGTTTAATTAGTGTCATTTGTTTTATTTATTTATTTTATTTTATTGCACATATAAGATGAAACACAATATGAAAAAGAAGAAAATAATAATACATATTGGCCTACAAATCCAAGCAAAGCAACAACAAAAATGAGATGTGCAGGAGGGACCAAAGAAACCCATAAGGGCTTCTCAAGTGGCCCTGTTAAAGAAAAGAACAAGAAAAAACTTCCAATCTTCCAACAGTTCAAACAAATGAAATACTAGAGAAGAGCAGAATAAAAGAAGAAGAATATTATAATGGCCATACTGGTGCACTGGTTAAAGGATCCAATAAAAACTGTTTGTTTTGTTAAATTTTTTTTAATTCTAATTCAAATGTGATTGAGAAAATCTTCTGAAAAAATGCTTGATAAAGATTATTGTCTGATCTTGTACTGTGAGGATGGATTTGGAAATTAAACTGAAATAAATTTAGAAAACAGACACGGAGTAAGTCGTTGAAAATAAACAATTTATAATGATCAAAAACAAGGAAATGCACAATTCCATTGACACAAAGGTTGTTTTAAGATGATTATCAATGAGGCAGATGTCTAAGTTTCTGTTGTTATGAGCAGCAAGTTTATTATTCATACATGTTACTGTGAAATATATCATATAAGCAATGATGTTGGCACAATGTTCTGATGATCCATAATAACCTGGATGAAGAAGAAGACAGACTTTAGTGATCCCTCAGGGTAAAAATATTACACCAACAGGTCCTGCCATCATGCAGTAACAGTATTGAGGATTTTAGAAACAGTGCATATTGAACCAAGGGTCAAAAATATATGTGTTTTGTCAATAAAAGCCGAATTAAACAAATAAAGTGTTTAAAATGTATATGTAGCGCTTTCTCCACGTAATTAACTCCTATGGGTTGTTGTTCTGGCATTCTTTTACTCAAAAATGTCAATAAATAAGCCTAAAAACTGTAATATTTTATAATGTGATGCCAGGTTTCATCCTACAGATTTAGATTTTTCTTTTGCTTTTTTTGCTGTGTGTTTTAATTTTGTTTGTTGTATGTAATAATGGCTAAAATGTTCTTCTGGCTGAGTTTTCCTGTTTAATTTAATGTGCAGCATGACTATATTTCTACATGAATAGTTCACTTTTTCTTCTGTTTTTGTTGAAGAGCATGCAACCATTCCTGAAGTCAGGTACTTTGGGGCTGAACAGGTTAAAGATAACAAACACAGTATTGCACACTCTGCAGGTGTTTTGTTCCAAACAGATGTGCCTTTAAAGAGTCGCTCTGATAACGTATAATGAAACAAAGAGATGCTTTACAAAACTGTCACTAACTACACACCAGCAAAATATCGTCATGCACTCTTCGGGGATACGTGTATCGATACAGATTCTACAAAGTCGATATGACTTCAATGTTTTGACAGTTGTTGTCAATATACTTTTGGTAATGTTAACAATGGCACAGTTAAATGTAGAGGCCAAACTACATGATGAAACACATTTCAGCTTAGGTCTGCCATATTTGAATTTAGTTTATGAAGTTTTAGAATCATTTATAGCTGTTTTTCTTCTTGTAATAATAAACAAAAATTTTCAGGAAATTCATTAAAAGAGTAGTCAGTGTTCATAATTTATATGTCAGTTTTGGGATTTGTATTGTATCCTGGGGGTTGCTGGAAATACCCAGCTCTACTTAGTTGTCGGTGCATGCCATTTTTTTATTTTGTAAAAATAGTCATTGCATCACTGAAACATGAACATGCTCAAAAATGTCAATTTGAGTCTTCTTATCCCATAAGAAGACTTGAACATATTTAACTTTTCAACACTGTAATTTTAGAAAAGCTTCTCTTCTCTCCTGTTTGTGTGATAATTTAAAAAGCTGTTTAGTATTTTTGTCTCACCATCCTCACTAACGTTGTGTTTCAGCAGCTGGACCGATGCAGGTCCTCCGGTCCCTGAACTGAGCCTGAACCAAGCGGCCGTCTCTTCTCCTGGTCTGACATCTTCACCGCTGCTGCTGCCATGTCCCGGCGGAGCAGGAACAGTCGAGCTTGGAGATACGTGTGGGGTGGGATACGGCGGGATGCCGACGCCCGCGCTCTGGTGTTGGCCTCTGAAAGTGAAGAATGGAACTACGATCGCTTAGAGGTGAGACTGCAGGATGCTGAAGTCTGATGGTAGTCGTTGCTTCTTTTAAGTCACTTTTAAAACTCACTTTTACAGAAATGCTTGTGTGTGATGTCCTCCATTTTTCTATTCTGTTGATTGCTAAAATAACAACTGTTTTGGGGTGCTGGTTTGGCGGAGTGGTTAGCAACCAGGAACCCCATGTACTTGCTTCTGCCAGTCCAGGTTCAAATCCCGCCTGTGACCAGTTTGCAGAATGTCTTCCCCTACTCTCTCAGCCCCTTTCGCAGGCCTGTCCACTGTCTCTCTACTATCATTAAAGGCACAAAATGCCTTAAAAATACATTTAAAAAAAAATAACTGTTTTAACACGGTAACATTTAAGGTATCATAAAGACATATCTGTTACCGATAAGTTTTCCCCACAATCAAATTACAAAATAGAATTAATATCAACATTTCCAATAATAACATGAAATAATTAAAAACACTTAACCAGGGGTGCAGAGCGGAGAGGGTTAAGCTTGTTATGACCATCTTTTTAGAACAAGTGATCTAAAAAATATCAGAGTATTGGACAGATTTGACAACCCTGCTTTGCTCTTGAAGCCCTGAACGTTTGGTTACGTTCACGCAGATTCTGAAGTTTGTGTGAAATGATGTGTGTTGTTTACATTTTGTCCCTGAGGCAGGACGTGTCCTCATGAAAAGACGGAGTTCACATGAGGCTGCTTGTTGAACTTAAATCCTTAAAAACACCCAGAGCTTTTGTAAACACTGTGTGTTTGTTAATGTGTATGTGTGAGACTTGACGATGCAGCTGTTTGTCTGAATCAATCATCTTCTCCTGCAAGAGCAGCGACGTTATTTATGTTCTTTAAGGTCATATTTAAGAGAAGTGCCATATATGTAGTTTTTATTTCACTTCCTCTCTGTGGCTTTACGGTAGAAAACTATTTTCGTGTTAACACATGAGCACTCCTGTTGTTTTTAATGAAACACACCTGTGTGTTCGCAGTACAGTGATTCAGACTCCGAGGCCGACTTCTCTGCAGTTATGGTTCCTCCGGTGCCCAGCGCCGTGCCCGTCACCGGAGAGTCGTACTGCAGCTGCGACTCTCAGGCGGAGACGAGCTACAACCCTCGACTGAGAGGTTTTCACCAAGTCAGAGACTGCCACTGTGGAGAGGATGACCAAGGTACGGGACGGTTTACTCTTTATACTTCACTGCAGCATTGTGTTATCAGGGATGGGAATCGATAAACCTGTTCCAGTTGAGAATCGTTAACAGCTTCATCACAGTATCAATATCATGAGTCTTTTTGCTAATCAACTCCCTTATCAACTCCTTCCACTGACAGGGATCAGAACTGTCAGAATTGTGGCTTAATTTTTTTTACAAAAGGCTACTGCACAACCTTAAGTGAGTGGAAACACCAGCAGCTTGTAGAAGCATTTATCTATGCTGCAACATGTGTTTGACTTTGTTGACACTGAAAATCTACAGGCTAACATTTGCCCACACAGAAAATCTGCAGGAATCAACAAGAGAATCGTTAAAGAATTGGATCAATTAGCAGGATTTTTAATAGCACTGGTATCGATAAAATATTATAAATTCCCATCCCTATGCATTACCTTGTTATTCTGCTTTTTCTCAAAACCAAAATTTTAAGCTAAATCAGACAAAATAAATAAGAGTTTTACTCCATGGTAGCTTCCAGTGATCCACAAATGTGTTAGTAGCATGCAGGAGTTATATAAGATTGATTGTTGGGGCTTGTCTGCCTTTATTGGAAATATGAGACAGTTGATGAAGCTGATAACTTAAGAGGAGGAGCCTCAGACTCAAACTGATCCCAGTCTGCAGCATCCACACATGGGACGCATGGACATCACCTGCTGGCTTTTGGCTCCTCTGCTGCTGACCTATGAAACAGATGAAGTTCTTTTTTAAGTTTCCTTCCTGCCTGCTGCTGTTAGACTGTACAACCAGCACTGCTCCCAGTTACCATAAACTGTGCAATTCTCTATCAATGTGCAATTACAATGTGAAATTACATCAATGTGCATTCACTCAGTGAATGTGTAAATAATGCTTATAAGATTTGCTTCTTAGTTTTACATCCAAGCCCCTTTTATATTGGCATAATGATGTGCATTCTGCTATTTTTATACTTAAGTCAATTTTTCTATATTTATTAAGGCTGTCCCCTTTGCTGCTGTAACACTGCAAAGCTCCCATGTCGGACAAATAGAGGTTTATTCTATTCTATTCTATTCTGTTCTTTTCTACTCTATTCCATGATTATTGGTCCCACCATTTATTGAAACGATAAAAACTGAGTCACGTTAAAGACAGTTGTTTATAAGAGCATTATATTACCTATTTCAGCCCTATTTCTAAACCAATGTGTTATTTTTTTTTTACTTCAAAATCAGTTAATGAAGAGCAAATTTTATTTAATATGGGATCCAGTACTCACACATGTAGGTGGACTGGATGTCTGACCTGACAGCATCTATAGGCTCCTGTTGTTACACTAATTCCAGTCCATCTCAACATCCCATCTCTGTACCTGTTTCTTCTCCTACATGTTGATAGTACACCAAAATATTTTGTGTACTATTTTTTATTTATTTATTACTTTATTTTTCTTCTTGTTGCCCTCACTTTGATTGTATTATCTAGTACTAATTGGTTCCTAAGTTGACTATGGTATGGACTTTTTTTAAATTTATTAATTTTTTTGTTGTTTTTTTTTCTTCTTTCTCTTGCATTTCACCTTTACATGATAAAACTGCTTTTGTACATATTTGTCTTCTTTTATAATTTAATTCTGTACTATTTACGTTTACTATGCACACTTTACAGGTAAATCCTACTATGTTCTTTTTATTTATTTATTTATTTATTTTGGGGGGGGTCTGTTCCATTTAAAAGAAAAAAAGTGGAAATATGTATTTTTAGTATCTTGTCAATATGTGCTTGTATATTTCCAAATAAAAATGACTCATCAAAAAATCAGTTAATGAACCATCGGTGTCCGATGTTTCAGAGTTCGACTGGGTTTGGGATGCAAACAGCCGATCGACGGCGACGATGCTGAGCTGTGACAACCGTAAAGTGAACTTTCACTCCGAGTACAGCTGTGGCACGGCGGCCATCCGCGGCTCCAAGGAGCTGGCTGAAGGACAGCACTTCTGGGAGATCAAGATGACGTCTCCGGTTTATGGGACAGACATGGTAGCCCTCCTCGCCTCACTGCCTTACATTAACCTGCTTTATGAATCCATGCATTTACTCTGTTTTCTCATTCCTGCACAGATGGTCGGCATCGGCACCTCTGATGTAAATCTGGACAAATACAGACACACGTTCTGCAGCCTGTTGGGTAAAGACACAGACAGCTGGGGTCTCTCTTACACCGGTGAGTTTAGCAGCAGCTCCTCTCTGCAGAAACTGTATTATTCATATAATAATAATATAAAATAATACAAATCTAATGTATCTGTGATTATCCCCCCTCTTTCCACAGGCTTGCTGCATCATAAAGGAGACAAGATGAACTTCTCATCGCGGTTTGGGCAGGGGTCCATCATCGGGGTCCATCTGGACACGTGGCACGGCACTCTGACCTTCTTCAAGAACCGCAAGTGTATAGGTCAGTACTGCTGAGTGATAGAAGACTCAGATTTGAGCTTTATCTGTTATGTCCTGGATATCAGAAAGGTGAAGAAAACTGAGCTTCTTCTTTACTTGATTGACTTTTCTTTCCTCAAAATAACAAAATGTGGGTGAAACTGTTTTAGAAATGGACGGGCTCATTCCAAAATCTGAACACTAGATGCCGCTAAAATGCAAATTTCTACACACTGCACCTTTAAGGCCCCATCCACACGAAGCCAAACCGAGGTCTAAATGCATACTTTTTATCCCGAATCTGCATATCATCCATGGGCATCACACCACGGTGTTTTGAGGGTGTTGAGACATCATTTTGAAACCAGGTTCCAGAGTGGAAAGATTTTCAAAATACACAGCTCCGTGATTACTGGCTCTCCACAACTTTTTCAGAGGATTCATCGCCATAGTTTCATATCTTCAGTTGGGGTTGCGCCGCATGCTGTGACAATGAATGGTGTACAGTGTAGCATATGTGCTGATGAAGCTAGTGACTCTACTATCGCTGTTGCAGCAAAATCTCCTTCTTCTCAATCACCACTGATTTTGAATAAACAATTTCGAAAATACGGCACTTTATGATCACAATGTATCACAATCTCTGTTTACAACTTTTGCATATCACCCACTATCATTGGATATGAGTCTGTTTCCGCATGTTTGCTATATTATCTACAGCAGCCCTAGAGGTCTGGCATGTGTTTTATTTTCATGCGAATTCATGTAGACGCACACATTTTCTGAGGAGAGGATGCATCAATATTGTACATTTGAATATTTTGGCGATATTATCGCTGATGTGTGGCTGATGTATTAGCTGTAAATATATGCAAAAATTTCAATAGTGGCCGATATGATGCTTTACTTCTTTGCCGGATATTAATATCAAAACAATAATATCGTGCATCCTGAAATGAAACACATAAACAACTTTTATTGTGACGACTTTAAAAGTCTCGACTCTTTCACTTATGCAGGTGTTGCAGCCACAGAGCTCCAGAATAAGCGCTTTTACCCGATGGCGTGCTCCACAGCAGCTAAAAGCAGCATGAAGGTGATCCGCTCATGCTCCGCCCCCACCTCCCTGCTCTACCTCTGCTGTGCCCGCCTTCGCCAGCTGCTGCCGGACTGTATGGACACGCTGGACGTGCTGCCGCTGCCTCCGGGCCTGCGTCAGCTGCTCCACAACAAACTGGGCTGGGTGCTCAGCCTGAACAGCGGCACGGCGGAGGAAAGCCCCGACGGGTCAGAGCGACCGTTGCGCTCTCACGTCCCCCAGCTGGCCGGACCGTCGTCCTCTGAGAGCGACTCTGAGGGCTGCGCGTCGGACCCCGAGGCCTTTCAGAGGAAGAGATGTCGCTGGACATGAGCGGGCGGCGTGGATCCTACCTCCTCTCAAACACTGGCAGACGTTACAAGTGGCATCCATCGAGCGGTTCTCACCTGCCTCACCTGTAGTGCAGAAAAAACAAAGCAGGGTCGGAGTAGGTGAGGACTGTGCCTCCATGTTTCTACTGTGATCTTCTCATCCACTCGTCTTCATGCTCATCAGTATCAAAGCAGCTTCAGTGACATGGTGTTGGTTTCGTAGCTTCACATGTTGCCACATTAACGCAGAGAGGACTGTACAGTGCAACACTGAAGTCAGAGTGTGGCCACATTTTGGTGGTCATCATCATCATTGAGGTTTATTCGCAGAGAAAAAAAGGGGATTGAAGAGTAAGAGACTATATATTTTCAGTGTTTTCATCATGTATGCAAGTAACGTTAATCGTTGTCGAGCTAACGCTTCATTCTCAGAGCGGGATGTTACATGTTTACGGTGTGTGCAGCTTTCTGTTACTTTGCCAAAGTAAAAACCAGAAGGACACGGTTAGAAAGTAAGGCGCTAAAACGTCAAAGCATTCTTCTCCCTTTTGTCTTGATCTCTTTAGGAAATGCAGCAATTTAACACATTTACTCACAGGTCAAAAATGTAACGTCAGGAGCTCGAGGGAGCCTGAATGTAATCACAGCTTTTTATACCATCCAGAATGGACGAGTAAACATCGACGCCTTGAGCAGGTTACTGACGTGAGTGAGCAGAATCAGGGAATCGCTTTAACCCTTTCATGCATGAATTATTAAATCAGAAAGGAATACTTTTTAAGATGTTTGTCTTTACTTTCAACAAGTTAAAGAGACTGTGAGGAGTTTCTAAGTAATTACAAAAAAGTCTCACTTTTAGATATATGCCTGATCGACATACACACTTTAAGATGAGTTTTATAGCATCAAAATAGGTTATCTATAAATGCTACTCCTTAGCTTCGCGGTCGGGTCGGACAGGGCTGGACTGGCCTGGATACTCAACTTCAGGAACAAGACAATTAAAACTAGAGCAAATTTATATTATTCAGACACGTCTTAGAGCACCGGGCTGTGAGTAGAGATATATAGCCGGCTACAAAACTATGATACTAATTTTTCCAAAAATTGCTTGTTGTCACCCATCAAAAACTACCGTAACTAGAAAGAGATACATTACCTCGTGGCTTTGCATCCTGTAAGTTGTTGAAAAAAGAAGTTGTAAAGCAATGCAGAGTTCTGAGGAAGGTCCGAGCTGCATTCATTAGCATCACAACAAACACACGCTTCGGCTTGCACACGTCTTTACGACAGTCGCCGCGCGTGCTCATGGGTAGCAGAGTCTTTATGTCGCCAGAAATAGATTCTCCATATAGCACCTATAAAAATCATGGTCATTTTTGTCACTGTTACATTTTGAGGGAGTTACGCATCAGCAGTATAAATAGTAATTTGATGAAACTTTATAAAAATCCACAAACACACGTCTTTGACAAACATTTATCAAATGTAAATAAAAGAAAAAGCAAAATTAGTAGTATACGCATTTTTGCTGTTTAATCAAACTATTCACTTGTAATTTACACCAAAATTTAAACTTAAAAAACCTCACTAAATGCATTTACCCTTTGTTGACTATTTTGAATTTATGATGGTAAAAATTTGTTAATATATTTTTATGAAACTTAAGTCAAGGTTGTTTTTATTTACAGCCTGTTAATTGAACATGATAATGCAGCCTCAAGGGTCTAAAATTATTCCAAATACCTGTCTACTGTACTGGACACCATGCATGAACGGGTTAATTCACCTGAGAAGTCACATTTTTTTTATTAATTTCGATTATGTTCATCACCAAAACAAATTCTCATTATTAAATTATCATTTTGGAGCCTTTACGTTACATTCAAATGCAGCTTTTATGAGTCTGAGCCACAGGATGAAGCCCTGCAGGGACTTTAACATCTCTGTAAGTTTGTGTTCAGATGAGATCGATGCTTCTAGACTTTCTCCAAACATGTGGGTGTATCAGTCAGTTCCTCCTGTGTATGTAGTCAGAGAAAGAAGGTTGCTGGTTTGATTCATGTCAGAACCGTTCTGGATGGAGTTTGCTTCTCCGTGCATGTGTGGGTTCTCTCTGGGCTCCCCTACTTCCTCCCTCAGAGCAAAAACATCCTCTAATAGCCCTTTTCCACTAGTACGCCTTGGCCCTACTCTACTCGGCCCTACTCGATTTGCAGCATGTTTCCACTAGCCTGGTACCTCCTAAAACAAGCTAGTTTTAGTACCTACTCCGCTCTGGTTCCAAGTGAGCTGAGTCGATACTAAAAGATGACATCACCGACTGCCGGCTACTGATTGATCAGACAATGTTGTCACCAATAAGTCATGAGTGCGACGACCTAGCACGCTAGCGGTAGCTACCATTAGCTTACCCTCATACGTCTTTTCTTTGCAGCTGGATTGCTCTCGTCCTCGGCTTCATTCTGTTGTATAGCTTCCAAAACTCTCCTGTGCTTCTCAAAGGGTATTTCTTCTGACCACCTGCAGCCTTCTTCTGCTTTCCTTTTTTACTCGGTTTGTGACAAAAAGACACAGGTTGTTGTGTCGCACTCAAAATGACGTCGACGCAGTGCCGCTCAGCTGTTTACAGCGACACTGCACCCCGTTGGGCAGGCGACTGGGGCTAATGGAAAAGCAGCACAAGGCGAGTAGAGTAGAGTAGAGTAGAGCCGGGTAGAGTAGAGTAGAGTAGGGCTAATGGAAAAGAAACCATATCTGAATTGATGACTTTAATCCCCCTTTCTGACTGGCCAAAAAAACAATTTAAACCCGGTAACAATCGGCTCCTGACGGCAGCTTGAAAGGGTTTAATCTGGATTTCGACCTGGGTTGACTGACCCTGCAAGAGACACAGGTTTTTATCGGCTCTCCTCCAATCTGCTTCAGTGGGAACATCACACCCGGGTCAACCCGCTAGTTAAGGGATAACGTTGGCGTAACGTGCCCACAGTATACGTGACTCTCTGCAGTGTTAGCAACAAATTCCATCCACCTTTGAATCATCAGCACCAAGTTTGTACATTTTTAAAGAAGGACAAAAGTACAAAGTACAGAAAAACGTGATGACATCAGCTTGATGCGCCAGAGGAAAAAAAACAGCCATGCAGCTCGTCTGCTGCCGATTAGACCGGGGTCTGCTGGCAGTGGGAAAAGAGTCACAGTGCACTGCCTCCTGCCTCCATTACCTTTAAAGAGTTTAGCAGTAAAGATCATGGATGACGGATATTAAAATCTCTCATTGTTGAACCACTAAGTTGAAATTAACATCTGCTACAAGCATTAAAACATGATCTGTTGTCCTCAGCTCCTCATCGTCGAAGATGATTTATGATGCACTTGAGTAATTTTGATATCCTAATCTTTTTCAAGGTAAAAACTCGAGGAGTAATTCCTCTTTACCTGGAGGTGTGTACACACAGTGAGTTGAATTAAAGCTTCGTCTTCATTATATTCCTGACATTATGGCTCCAAACATCTTTATAACATAAGCTGAAGATCTGTGCTCCCTGTGGTGAACATCATCAAATAATATCCAACAAAAAACTGATGTCTTTTGGCTAAATTTAAGTTTTTTACTGTTTACATCCCACTGATTGTTTGCTCTGACTGTGACGTCATGTGCATGGCCTCTACTCTTCTTTATTTCCATTTAATAATCATTGGCGTTTGTTTGCTTTGAGAATTAAAGGAGCAATAAGTAGAAATTCACTCTGGATGGAGGGGGAGTGCACGGACTATTCTGAGTTCTTGGATCATTGCTGATAATAAACTTTATATAGAATAAAATCCTGAAACTAAAAAACGATGATAATCTCCACTTTTGATCCTGACTTTAAATGACAAGTGTAAAATTCTGAAAATGAGATGTAAACGTTACTCTGGAAAGTCTGCCACACGCTCTGACTCGTGCTGTTACACCGTTCTGTTGTTTTTAGGAACTTTTTAAAGTTTGTCTCTTTGACGCACAAACTATGAAATGATGAGCAGTTTTAATGAACTTTTTTACCCATCTGTTACAAAAACATGTCCTGTTACCTCCTCATCATGTCCATGATTATGAATCCTGCTCTCTGACAGAACAGCCTGCAGCCTCCTTATAGACTGATGTTAAGATCTATTAAGTATTATTAGCTTATGAGTTGATTAGGTTGGAGTTATTACCCCCGGATCAGATTTGTAAATAATATTTAGTTTTTGGAGTATAAAAATATAATAAGTGTTACTTTAGTGTTTTATGGGGCTGCAGTCACTCTGATCACATCACTCCAGGAGGTTTAAGTAGGCGTGCAGATAGGTTGAAGGTACTATGCAAAACAGCATCTATGTGAGAACGAAGACGCCTCCATGGCTCATCATGGAGGCTCGAAGGTGACGGTGAAGAGGACCATTAGATTAGATTTATGAGAGAGTCAGCGGGTTCATTCTTTTGTCTTATCTCACAGTTCTCGTCTTCACATTGATGCATCTGAGCACTTTTTCTTACTGTGTTACTGTAAATAAGAACGTTTAAGTGTTTCTTCTAAACTGTGTCATACTAATAATACTGTATGTAAAGACCTTTACTCGCCTTTTTCTGTATCAGCATGGTTTTCAGCTGAAAATAAACTAATGCTTCATATGCAACAAGGACTCACATGTCTGTATTATTCAGCAGGGACTCCAAAACGGAGACGAGAAACTGCAGCCAGAGAGAGTTAAAGGCTCACAATGCAAACACCAGGGTACTCATAATTCAACATACATGCTTTCTTATCTTAACAGAAGGCAAACAGAAAGCTCCTGTTATGATTAACAACACAAATGTGCAATTTTTAAGCTAAAATGTGAACAGTAGGACTTATTTTAATGAGCTCAACACTGAATTCAAGCCAATTACCTCTCAGTATGATTGTAATATTTACTTTTTTTTCCAATATATCTTTTTACTCACAGATCATTTATTTATTTATTTATATTAACACGTTTGGTGATGCACATACAGCACTTTAAAAGGAATTAACCAGCAGATGTAAGTGAGAGGAATCAGTTTATGGAACAATCTGAACAAAAAACATAGAAGATCAGTCAAATTTTATCTTCAAAAAAGTATCAAAGCCAGTATGTTGAGTGAATACAGGGAAATGTGTTTATCTCAGTCCTTAGAATTAACATGTGGACCTTTTGTAGGTTTTGTTGGTTGTTTTTGATAATAAGAAATAATCGTAAAAAGGCATGTTGGCCTGCAGCTCCTGTTTAATTTGTATTATATGTTAATATGTTAAATTAATATCTTGTAAGAAAGGGGCAGATTCTGTCAGATTTTTCTTCATTCTGCTCCTTTCATTCACGTTTGAGATTTTCTTTGGTTGTTTAAATAAAGACCTAAACTAACTAAAAGTAAATAAAAAAATCAAAAACTATTTTTTTTTGACAGCATTCTCATAGGTTGGACCATAATGTGAGAATACAACAGGTAAGGTTGTTAGACTCTGAATCCTTTTGTTTCTGATAAATTTCTTTTTTCAGTTTTATTGAGATTCTTGAAGTCTTAATCGTGACGCATTAACCGCGGAACTAACGTCCAACCATCATCTCCCCCCGGAACTATTTACGGACGGACCGAAAAGGCTTCGTGCAGTGCTCGTTGAGGTCAAGGGGAAAAGTTGCTGCTGAAAATCATCTTAAAGGTATTTTATTAAAGATGTCTGCTTGTTATGAATCTGTAACGCACTCAGCTGTAGTTAGGAGGATGTGAAGGTTTGTGGACTTTGTTTTTAATTATTTTATTGATCGTGATGAGCTAACAGGCTAATGTTAGCCTCACGGTGGATGATAGAGATGTGACAGCAGGACTCAGTCTGTTTTATTAATGATTTAACTGAAACATAAACGATTCAGACTTTAAATGTTTCTGGACCTGGACCTTATGAAGATGAAAGGAATACAAGTTTGCATATGCAGTCACTGGCCATATTATTAAGTACATCTTGCTTGCACCAGATTCATTCTCCATTATGATGCTTAGTTTGAATTTGAGCAGGTTTTGTACGTCCACATGCCTGAGACCATTCAGTTGTTGCCATGTGATTGGCTGATTAGCTGTTAGCATTGATTAACAGTTGATCAGGTGAGTCTTGAGTGCCTTGTAAGTGTATGCTGGATTAAAACATGGACCAAATTTATTTAATCTGTCTGCCAGCATTTCAAAAAAACTTTGACAGAATTTTTGAAAAAGAGATTTTATTGAATATTTTACAATACAACACACAACACAATATGCCATCATTGTGTGGAAACTTACTTTAAAAAACATAATAATAATAATAAATAAATAAATAATTTAAAAACGTGAAAATTAACAAATAAATAATACACAATTTTTAAAACATGAATAACTTAAAGTGAAAACCCTGCCATCCGTTGATACAATTGGCATTATTTGCATCTCTCAACCCTACAGTGTAACTATACAGTTTTCTTTTTCATTGGCATTGACCTAAAGAAAATAACTATTCCACACTAAGTACATATCATTAAACAATAGTATTTCTTTATAAACATAAATTAAACATCAACATAATGTTAAAGTTTATTCATTAAAGCACAGATTATTTAAAAACAAAAAAAGAAAGAAAAAAAGAGGACAAATACATATATGTATATATGTAAAAGAAGAGTGCAAGATGAAAAGGAGCTTCTAGGTTATTCTAAAATTGTCCATTCTATTGTTTTTTTGACCTGTCATGAAAAAACGCCGAAAAAAACTCATCACAAACTGTGACAAATCCTTCAGCTTTATTTGTTTGACACTTTTTGTTTGAAAAAAAGATGCAAAGGATGAAGAACAGAACTTATCTATCTTACTCCTATATCCAAAAATGAAGGCAATATTCCAAATCAAGGTTCAGTCATTCATGTCATCAAATAACACTGCTTTTTACTAAAGGCCTGGATTATGGAGTTAGAGTAGAGCTGAAACGATTCATTGAATAATCGCGAGTATTCGATAACAAAATATCCTCGAGGTAAATTGTGTGCCTCGAAGCCTCGTTTAATATATAATTATACATGTAAAATATATATCTGGACTACTATACACTGACAAGCATGAATACAAATAAAATAAAAATAACCAAACTTTAAAAAAAAACTAACAATGCAAGATATGGCCCAGAGTAAAAATACAAGTATAGATTTTGATTTTGAGATCCCATTTATGCTCAGAATGTTCAAAATACGAAAAAAGTTGTTAGTTTAAGTGACCTGGCTTTTCTGTTTTGTGTGTTACTAATAATAATAATGTGTAGTGATTCAATGTAAAAAAAATAGCAGTGAGCGCAATGTACCAGTTTTCCGATTAATCGACTAATCGACTAATCGACAAAAATTTGATTGAGTAATCGATTACAAAAAGAATTGATAGCTGCAGCCCTAAGTTTGAGCTTGTAGTTATGATGGTGTATAAAATTCTGACAACCTAAATCTTTGTCCCTTTTTTTGATAGAAAGAGTTTAATCATGGTTTTTACTGTCTTTGCAAAGTTGGAAAGATTACAGAATGTAAACATTTGAATGAAAATGATTGAAGTTTGGACAGTTTGTCGACTTTTGTCTGAGTTACATTTCTCTCTGTTTTCTTCTTGTTAATAAACAGCAGATTAATCTTTGAGCATCAGCAGCAGTCATGGTGAAGAAGAAGCGACTCCGCCTCATCGCAGAGATGGCTCGGAAGATCCGGGCTTACCGAGAGATGAAGTCCCAGCCTCGGGAGTCCGAGAAATACGCTCTGGACTACGAGACCATGAGGCGACCTCTGACGGGGAAGATGCTGCCCGTGCTGGCGTGGCAGGACGTCCGAAGAGAGAGCCCCCTCTTCTCCCTGCTGGCGGGCATGAGGATGTTCGGAGTGGGTCGTCTCTTCACCAGAAAGTCGTGGCTGGAGGATCATCCAGAGCCGAGCTACTGGCAGGTGACGAAGGCCAGAGTGGACTACAAGTCTGAGGTGAGAGCGGAGATTCATTCATGAGGTCATGAGTGTCAGGTCTGCAAGTTTATGAAATATGCATGTGTATATTCAGTATGTCTAATGATGTATTAAGTGTATTTATATTTGCATGTATCTGTATCTGTAAAATGAGGTTTTGTCTTCAGCCTGCTCTACTGTAAAGTGTCTTGAGATAAGACTTGTTGTGAACTTATGTTATACAATTAAAGATTGACTGACTGACTGATGATTATCTAACATTTTTTCTCCAGAACATGGATCATGGCAAAGCCTGGGGAGTTCTCACCTACAAAGGTAAGGCTCCTCCATGATTTAACAGGTGTAACTCGGTCTGTGGTTTGTAGTCATCTTCAGCTTTAATGTAAAGACAAAACTCAAGACCTTCCTTTTTAGTCTGGCTTTTAGCTTAATATATTTACTACTATTTTTTAATCTTATTTATTTATTGAAACCCTCTTAATCGGTTTTATTTTTCCATTTCAGGTCAGATTTACTGTTGGTAGTTTTATTCTCTGTTTATTTTCTTTTCATTCTCTTTCTTTAGCAGTTTTATTTCACATTTGGAGTTTGGCTTTCTTATTTTAATATATTTAGATATTTTTTATAATTTATTATTCCCGAAAGTATCTTTATCTCATTTCTCATCATGATTTTTACTGTCATTTTAGTCTTAGCTCCTGTGTTTCTTCAGTCCTCTAAATCTGGTTTCTGTTAGAATCTCCTCTTAATGTCTTTGTGTGTGAGTGAGCATATATGGTGCATGAGCACAAGGGTGAGTAGGGTCTTGTATTTTTATTGTGTTCAATTTTCTGCTTTTTATTTATTTCATTTTATTTATTTATTTTATGTAAAGCATTTTATGCTGCAAGACTTTGTATGAAAAGTACTAAGCAAATAAAGATAGACTGATGTGTATGAAAGGGACTCACATGTGGTTTCAGGGAGCCAGAAGCATTTAGCACTTAAAAAATCTGCAAAACAGTTTTATCCACATACACACTAGGCCTGTGCTCAAAATATCGATACGGCAAAATAACGTATCGCACTCCTTTGGGATACGTGTGTCGATACAGATTCTACAGAATCGATACGGCCTAAATATTTTGACAGTTGTTGTGAATACACTTTGGGTAATGTTAACAGTGGCACAGTTCAAGGTAGAAGACGAGCTACATAATGAAGCATATGTTCTACATTTGAACTTAAGTCGACCATCTTTGAGGATCTGATTTATGTCTCTCAAGTTGTAGAACCACTTAAAACTCATCCTTGTTCTTTTTCTTCTTATAAGAAAAAAATAAATTTGTCAAGAATTTTGCTTAAAGCATAGTCAATGTTCACAATTTACGTGTATCAGGATACGTATTGTATTGTGAAGTTGCTGGAAATACCCAGCCCTAATACACTTGTGGACAAAATTGTTGATACCCTTCTGTTAAAGAAAGAAAAGCCACAATTCAAAACCAATGTCTGACTTTCATTTGTTGATTTTCAGTTAGTTTTTATTGATTATTACTTTTGTCAGTTTCTAGTTATTTCAGTGACCATTGTGGATTTTCTTCCTTTAACAGAAGGGTTGCAACAATTTTGTCCTTGTGTGTTTATCTTTCTGCCAACCTGTGGCTTGTTTGCAGGGTGTCCTCTCCCTGCTCTCTCTCGTCCCCTTTCTCAGGCCTATCCACTGCCTCTCTCTCTCCAAACAATAAAGGCACAAAAATACCCAAAAAAATAATCTTTAAAAAAATCTGTTTCTACTGTTTACAGAGAAGACGTCTTTCAGAAAAAGTATACGGCTAAATTATTGCAAATTAGGGGTGGGTGATACGGCAAAAATATATCACAATTTTTTAAAGATAAAATCACGATCACGATTTTATTACGATTCTTTTTTACTTAGATTTTTCTAGACTAATTTGCATGTTTGACCATTTTTTCCTTATGTTTAACATATAAAACATGTAAAACCCTAAAAGATAGATGAAATAGACTATTTAAAATAGACTATTTAAGCCAAAGAAACTTTCTGAACCTGAGTGAATAATACAGCTGCTTTAGAACAGATTTTTGTTCAGACATCTTCAAGCTTTTATCTCCTTTTCTCTTTCCACCATGGCTTCACGCTACATAACCAAACAGGAGATCCCACCATGCACTGCACTTAATGTGCTACGATTGGCTAGTTGGGTGCGCGTCAAAGTCTCTGCGCCCACACAGACGATCTGACTATCTTTCTGCTCTATGAGATCATCCCCATGTCATAATCCTCAATGATTTAATATCATCATATTGCACACCCCTAATGTAAATGATAAATAATCCCCCAAACAAGCTGCATGTAGTAACCATGTTTGGTTTTGTGTTTGCAGGGAGGCAGGAGAGCGTGGAGAAGGAAATCGAGAAGGCGATGTACCACGACTGGCGCCTGATCCCCAAACACATGGAGCAGCAGTTTAAGGACTTTGAGCCGCTCCCAGAGCCGCCTGTGCGCTACGTCTCTTACCCTCCCCTGCTGCGCGCCATGATGCTCGCCCAGCACAAGAAGGAGACGGGGAGCGTGATGAGCGAGGAGCCCGTGCTGCCTCTGAAGAGGGACGTCCTACTCAACAAAGAGTACTTCAGGAATCAGGAGATGGAGAAGAAGAAGAGGCAGGGGACGGCGGTGTGAGGATTACATAAGTCAATAATCAGAGACCGTTTGGACGGAATAATCAGACACTATTATTTCTGCAAACTCTGGAAGTTGACGTCTCCATATCCGTCAAAATCCTGCCAAATCCTGGACTTAAATATCTGCTGTGATTATCTACAGCAGGCCTCTGTTTCTGTGTAACATGTTTGTTTGATGTTGATATTAAATATGAGTTATTATGAAGCTGTGTGTTGATTTGATGCTGAATTGATCCCTTTTGTTTTGGATGTCACAGTCTGGGGCCTGTACTACGAAGCTGGATTAAGTCATCCAGGATAACTCTGCGACATCTCGCTAAATTTCACCGGATCTCCGTCATCCGGATCTGCTGTACTACGAGGCTCGTTATCAACTCGATAAGTGAATCCGGCTGGGATCTGTGCGCACACATAAAATGGGCGTGGTTAGCGGCCCCGGAGCATTTTCCACAATGGAGAAGAGAGCAGCCTACTTCACGGAGGAGCAGCAAATAATCCTGCAAAAGTCTGAGGAGTACCGCAGTATTATCCAGGCCAGGAGCAACACGACTGTAGCCGCGAGAAGCCGGAAGGATTGCCAGCACATTTTCCACATTTTCCTACATTTTCCAGAAACACAAATCGCTTAAAATGTAACAAAGAACTCGTCCACATTAAACCAAAATTATGTAATTAAATAGTCTTTTAAATGGTGATGAATGATTATCCTTTTTATTTTAAATGTAATATAATTAGCCTAAATATAATATTTAATTTCGCTTTTATTGTACTTTGCATCTAAAACAACATTTGTCCCACTGTCATGATCCACCGCTATTGGACAGTGTAAAACATTTCCTCTTTTTTGTTAATTAAAATAATAAATGGACAGTGTTGATAACACTGGGATAAATCTATGAATGAAATTAAATGTAAATTAGATATTTAAAAATATTTCTTCAAACTAAATTATGTCCCTCAGTTTCATGGTGTTACTACCAAAATTTGGAGATCATATTGCATTAGACAGCATTTAAGATATGATGATTACTTATGTAGGCTAATTGTAATTGAACTTTAAACCAAAATTATTGTTACTTTATCCATAATAAAGTTCAGTACAATTATCAGCATGCGTTGTCTTTTCTCAGAAGTAAACATCCTCGGATCAAACGTTATCACTGACATTGAGAAATAGTTTGAATTAAACAAGTTAATGTTTTATTTCATGGAGTTTTGTCAACAGTCTTCAGATGTTGTGATATGTGCCTTTGGATTAATTTTATTGCATTCATGAATCTGTGATTGTAACCTAAAATATGTTAACACCAATGACAGAAATAACACAAAAATACTGACAAGAACAATTTTTCTGTGTCCATTATTGTTGCTAAAACATCATGGTCAACATAGGCCTACTAATAAATAGGCTACTCTACATTTGTCTAAACGCAATTAATTTTTTTAACTTGTTTGACCAGGAAAATCACATTCATATTTTCTAAATGACCTTAGTGCATTATTTGCCACGTAAGGCTCCAGCAGGTCACAGATGTATAGAAATCCCTCCCGCGAAAATCTGTACCTCTCATACAAGATTTCTTCTGGTAAATCAAGCGGATTACTTCTGTCTCGCGCTCCGACTCCTCTTACAATTTGTGCACCGACATTAACCGGTTCTGGCAGAAATGGGCAAGCCATTTTCCAAGACAGCAAATTGGTGACTGTGCGATCTTTTATGCCCGCCTGAGAGAACCGATTGGTCAGTGGGCGGTCTGTCACACCCCGTGAGCTCTTATCCTGGAACTTAACCTGCTCCAGACCAGGTTTGGCGTTCAGCATCAGTTACCGGGGCAACGTGTCTGGATAAAAAGAGATCCACATTCGTAGTGCGGAAAATCCGAAACTTATCCAGGAAGTTATCTCTCTAAGAGCTAATCCAGCTTCGTAGTACAGGCCCCTGGTCTGTCCAAATAAGCACTCATAAATATTTAGGATGCCTAATTTTAGATTTAAAGCCAATATTCCACATGCCTAGATGTCCAAACTTACTGTAATTCAGCCAACACTAAAATGGAAATGGATGAAAGTATATTTTTTTAATGCGTTTCAACTATTCAGAGTGAAAATGATCTTCATCAGATGGAAATTTGCCTTTTTATACTTTATTAGCTACATTGCTAGTACTGGTTTGGACCCCCTTTTGCCTTTAGAGCTCTTTAATTCTTCATATCATAGATTTAACAATGTGCTGAAACATCCCTCAGAGATGTACGTCTATGTCTCCATGATAGCATCACTCTGCTGCTGCAGATTTGTCAGCTGCACAACCATGATGAGAACCTGTTATTGATGTTTATTTAATATATTAATGTCCTGTAACTTTAAAATATTTTCTGTAATTCCTATGAAAGTGTTACAGGATTATTAACAAATATTTACAGCTCTTTTACAAAGGAAGTATTGTTATGTTTAGAACTTTCCTGGCAAATTTGGTCATGTTTTCACCACATAAACACTTTTTTTTTTAATATTTGAAATCGATTCATCATTGTCATCTTACATATAGTTTTATACGGAAGCCCTAAAAGACCATGGTTTTTCCATGTTTTTTTAGCACCGTTTTCTCGTGATAACGACTTGATTTCAGTCATTTTCCCGAGATCTCGAGTTATTTATGTTGTTATCTCGGGATAACGAAGCTTGTTTTCTCGAGATCTCAAGATCTCAAGATCTCGAGAAAACAAGCGTCGTTATCCCGAGATAACGACATAAATAACTCGAGATCTCGGGAAAATGACTGAAATTATGTCGTTATCACGAGAAAACGGTGCTAAAAAACGTGAAAAAACGTGACCTTTTAGGGCTTCCGTAGTTTTAGATGTTTTTGATTGCTTTATTGTTATTTTGGTTTTATATTTTTAGTTTTTATCTAGATTGACCTCCGTCTTTTTTACCTTCTTGTTCCATTTGGTCATTTAAGATTGTTTTATGTGTTATTTTGGTTTTCTTTGCCGTTTTCCAATCACGTTCGTGTCTTGGTGGTCATGATTAGTCAGCAGGGATAAACGTTTCGTCTTCCCGCCGTCTTACGTCTTTCCGTTCTATGCACGTCGTCTTACGTGCTGACGTCATCATTCCCTCCCTCGGTGTGCCCGTCCTGCAGCCTCAATGATCTGCCTGTTTTTGTCCGTGTTTGCTTACTTCTTCCAGTCAGGTCGGTGTTAAATCTTCTTTATAAGTTTATTGTCCTTCTCTGAACTTTATTTTATTCAATTCTGGTTTTATATTTTATGATTAATCACAGTTTCCCTCAGGAGGGAGCGGAAGTCGGACTGTGCAGAGTCGCTGGAGTAAAGGGTGACATTAAAATACTGAAGGAGCTTCGGTTTGATGTTATTAATGATTAATAACTTAGTTTAAGATAGTTTTAGTGTCAGCTTTAACGCGTGAATATTAACTGTAGCTTAGCAGTGGCAGTAAAGGCAGCTTTTAGCTTGTTTCTGTGCTACAAGCTCGTCCTGTGTGTTCTGCCATAATAACAGCATGATATATAATATATAATAATGAACTGAGTAAAAATAATCTTAATCATTCTTTAACTACCATCAATCCCTCCACGTGTCTCACCGCCGAAACACTTTCATGATCCTATTTATGATGCGTTTAAGTGCTGCTCGGATTAACGAGTGGGAATCTGCATTTATAATGTGCTGCGTTCAAGTACACAACTACTTACAGGAACAATTAACTCTAAATAAGTCAAGGCTAATGTCTTCACATATGATCTCTGCATGGGAACTGACAGTAATCTTTGTTTTTGTGATATAAAAAAACAGTTTAAAAGTTTTATGTCAATTTAAAACAAAGAGACAAAAGTGAATTAATGTAAATTGCTAAACATGTACACTTGTGCTTAGCAAAAATATATATTTTATTTTTGTAATGTATATATCTTAATTTCTTATTTTCCTTTGTTGGAGTAAAATAAAAATATGATCACAAAATATCTGATTACAATAAAGATGATAATAGTCTGATGGACAAAGGGTAGACTATGGTTGTATAGAATATGTTGTTGTTGAGAATTTCACAATACAGTGACACTGCTATTAACTTATTGCAATACTATTTAACAATATATCACAATACCTGGTTAAATGATAAATATCTAATTTAGTAGTTCATAGGATTGATGAATAAACTGCACTTTGGTGTCTTATTAACATAATCTAACAAACACAGACTGATAAATGTTTTGTATTTTTATTATGAATTTTTAATTAACAGTCTATCTAATCTAGTGTCTATTTAAAAGACAACCAGATATCATGCTTTGGTTAGTACATGAATAACCAGGTTATATGATCCAAAACAATATGAATATTTTGTCTCATTACATATAAGAAGAGTGAAAATAATATAATAATTTTCATCAGCACTATGTGTTATTGCTGATGTCAAAACTGAACAATTTTCACCTCAAACTTCCAGATAATTTCAATTTAAGAAAAGGTATTAAAATTGTTCTAAAATATCTTTTAATGATCTTTAAATTCAAATAAAATCAGTTAAAACAGCATTTTCTTGAAGCTGAAAGTCAGCAGTTTAGTGTTGTTATTTTTTTATTTAAAATATATGTATTGGTTCAGCTTGGGATGGAGAAGTCTTTTATTAATGATGCTGTGGTATTTTAAAGCATACATAGCTGATGTCATATCAACAGACGACAAAATAAATTAACCGATATTCTAAATAATGAAAGAGAAATTATTAGTGATAGTTATTATAATATAAAAGTAAAGAGTAATATTACCCCAACAAACGTTGTATATGTCCTGATCTATTCTGTTTTGTATGAAAAGGCTGTCTCTTTACCCTTCATGACTGTTTTTAGTTATTTTTCGACAACCTAGTGCAACGATACATTTATCCGATTTTTCCGTTAGCATGTGAACGCCCCGTGTTGGCTCGCCCTTCAGCTCGTTTCCATGGTGCGTTCAGGGTTCATGTTTCTGTAATGGGGCCGAGGAAAAGGTCGCAGCAGAGTCTGCAGCATGAACTGGAGGATTTGAAGCTTAAAAACGCTCGGATTGAAAGAAGTGGTGAGGGGAGGCCGTCAGAGGACACGAGAAGCTGTTTTATATCGTTATATTTATTTATATTTTTATTTATGAGGTGCTATTGTTTCTGCATGAGAGGACTGAACACTATGAGGCGTTTGAGTTCAAACTTGTGAATGTTTGAGGAGTTTGCATTCTCCTGTTAACACGCATGCTCTGTGTCAGTGTCTCTTTTTATGTTTTAAGACTTTATCATTTATCTTCTCATTTAGATGTTGAACGGTTGAATAAAGCAAAATAATATAAACATAAAAGAAAAAATATTTTATAATTGTTATCCTCCTTCACAAAACACATTAATTACATAAAAGCAGACATATCTCCCCCTGCACCTTTTGTTTTTGAACCTTTGTCTTCCTAAATGTAGATATTTCTGTTTTTATACCTGTTGTATAAGCAAAAACTGCACAAATTAATACATTTTATGCTTAAATTCGACCAAACATAACCAGAGAAGGAGTCTTATCACTTTGCCCTTTAAATCACATCCCCTTAACTCAGATCTGTCCTCCTCCAGGATGGACAGGTGTGAACGAGCGCACCTTCATCGCCGTCAAACCAGATGGCGTGCAGCGCAGACTTGTGGGAGAAATCATTCGCCGCTTTGAGAAGAAAGGCTTCAAACTGGTGGGACTTAAACTCATGCAGGTAACAGAGGATTTTATCTCCTTTTCAAAGCTGTGAATAAAAACTAGAATAAATTAAACCAGCGATGAACAGCGTCATTAACAACATCTCTACTGTGGGAGACCCAGTGGTCTGATTTCAAAACTTTATCAAAGAGTTAAACAGAAAAGTTAAAGCCTGTTTAAGCTACCTTTTAATGGGAGTTAAAGAGAATTTACTGTTTATTTGGACAAATGCAGAAAATAGTTTTTTAGAAACAATTTCAGCTTTATTTTCTTTGAAATATTTTTTTATTCAAATGCTGCCATGGCAGGTTTATCAGGTTTTCTTCATAGATTTACATTTTTAAAAAATATTGTAAATTCACTTTTGTATCAAGGCAGTAGCTGAAAGCAGCCCATTACTTGTCCAGTCCAGTGATCACCAACTGGTGGCTCGGGGGCCACATCAGGCCCCTCAGAACATTATTATTACAGTGAGGAAGATAAGGGCCACTGAAAAAAAAAAAATAGGGGTTTTAAAGGTTTAAGTTTCTTGACAGTGAAAAACATCAGAATTTTGAGATTAAAGTCAGAATTCTCCAATAAAGAATGACTTGATTCTTAGAATACTTTGATTTTCTCCTTAAAGTTCTTACTTTAATATTATATTTCCCATAATTTTTCTCATAATTCATCTCTTGAGTTTTTAGTGTGTCCCTAAAACACTAAATTTAATCTGAGAGTTTTTAGTTTGTGTCCCCAAAATACTGAATTTATTTTCAGTTTTTAATTTGTGTCCCCAAAGTACTAAATGTAATCTCTGAGTTTTTAGATTTGTCCCCAAAATACTGAATTTAATCTCTGAGTTTTTAGTTTGTGTCCCAAAAATACTGAATTTAATCAGAGGTTTTGTATGTGTCCCCAAAAAACTGAATTTAATCTCAGTTTTTAGTTTGTGTCCCCAAAGTATCGTACTGAATTTAATCTCTGAATTTTTAGATTGTGTCCCCAAATACTGAATTTCATCCTTGAATTTTTAGTTTGTGTCCCCAAAATGCTAATTTAGTCTTCATTTGTTAGTTTGTGTCCCCAAAATACTAAATTTAATCTCTGAATCTTAATTTGTGTCCCCAAAATACTGAATTTATTTTCAGTTTTTAATTTGTGTCCCCAAAGTACTAAATGTAATCTCTGAGTTTTTAGTTTGTGTCCCAAAAATACTGAATTTAATCAGAGGTTTTGTATGTGTCCCCAAAATACTGATTTTAATCTCATATTTTAGATTTGTCCCCAAAATACTGAATTTAATCTCAGTTTTTAGTTTGTGTCCCCAAAATACTAAATTTAATCTGAGTTTTTAGTTTGTGTCCCCAAATACTGAATTTCATCCTTGAATTTTTAGTTTGTGTCCCCAAAATGCTAATTTAGTCTTCATTTGTTAGTTTGTGTCCCCAAAATACTTAATTTAATCTCTGAATCTTAATTTGTGTCCCCAAAATACTAATTTAATCTCTGAGTTTTTTAGTTTATGTCTCCACAGAGCTGAATTTAATTTTAGAGTTTTACAGTTTTTTTGGCCTGAATTCTGCCTTTTTTTAACAGATTTAAGAACAGGTTCATCCATCACTTTTCCTTCTTCTTGTCTTTTTGGAGTTTTTCGAGCCTTATGTTCTTCATTGTACAAAATGAGGAAATGTTTGTGGTAAAAATGTGTCGATTAAAGGATTAGCTTTTTGCTTTTAATTTTCATCGTTTATTAATGAAACTTGTGTAGCTGCTTCAGGACTGATAACATAATATTTTAACTGGACATTTCATGATTATTTCATTTTAAAGCTATAGTGCGTAACTTCGGTCGCTCTCCAGCGGAATTCTGCGTTCTTACAACAACAAAGCCGGCGCTTCCATTTGACGTACGCCCAGGCTGCTAACATTACAACATTACGTTCATGGCACCATTTACAAGAAAATAATAAAGTACTTATATAATTATAAACCAAGTTACTTACTTATCCAACAGCAGCAAGGCAACATCTGTGTCTGCCCTCAGCCCAATTTCTGCCTTCAAGGCTCTCCATCGAGGAAAAGCCACGTCAATGCAAATCCGCATTTGCCTTCTCCGTCGGTCCCTTTCCTTCTTCGCTAACAATCCTTCAGACAAACGTCCAGGCTTTTTTTGTGGTAGGATCCACTTCTGGACTGTGTCTCGGCCGTTTCTGTGGCTTCTCTGCCATGTTGCTTCCTCGTTCTGCTCCCCCTCCCTTCTTGTTGTGACGTAAAACGCGTAATTTCCTGCGCCAGTGTGGGAATGTCGCCGGTCGACAAGCAAAGCAAAAATTGTATATATTGAAAAATACCGCGAGATGTTAGAGGAGCCGATCGGCTTAATCTGCATTGTGTCATGTCCTCTAGTAGTGGCTTGGCTGAAACGGACATTCACAGACATGTAGAAGTTACGCACTATAGTTTTAAATATGTTCTTTCCTTGAATCAGAGCATAAGCCAAGAGAAAACTGTCCCTGAGCTGAAATAAAATCCATTTTTCAGATGTGATGAATGTTTCCGTGTTTGTGCTGCAGGCCTCTGAGTCTCTGCTGAAGGAACATTACTGGGATCTGAGGAGCCGGCCGTTCTTCGGAGAGCTCATCAGCTACATGAGCTCCGGGCCCGTGGTCGCCATGGTCAGTCTCCTTTAGTGTTCACAGGAAAAAGGCTTTGAACGAGGACTTTGTTTTTCCATCACTAAATCAACAACAGGCCCGAGTCCACAGAAAGACTTTACTAACCACAGCTGCTCTCGTACACAGAACAGCAGCAGCAACATCCAGATAAAGATGTTAAATTATGATTAAAATATGAATATAAATCATGGCAGGAAATAAGAAATTAAATGTGGACAAGAGGTTCTGGTTTCCTGAACTTTCAGACTAAAGGAAAAACTGTTTTTATCACATTCCTGCCAGTTTGAAGTTTATTTTCTCTTTTTGAATTTTATCAAACAGACTTTTTAAACAGAAACAAGTTGCGGTTCTTTATTTTATTACTTCGTTCACTGCCATCATGTCTCGTTTCTCCAGGTGTGGGAGGGGCTCGAGGTGGTGAAGACGGCCCGTAAGATGTTGGGAGAGACGAACCCCTTGGACTCGCTGCCCGGGACGATCCGAGGAGATTTCTGTGTGGAGGTTGGCAGGTGAGATCAGCTCATGGTTTAGCCTTCATCACCACAGACAGTTTCAGTACTAAACCGCTGATCCAAACTTTCAATGAAAAGAATAGAATCATGAAAAAGAGACATAAATGTTACTCTTGTTGCTGCTGTGGTCAGTCGGAGCAGATCCTTTATTTCCTGTTTTTCTTATCAACACACAGGCTTTACGTCAGGGATCATCAACTACATTTGTACATGGGCCAGTTTTGTTTCTTTGCATATGCTTTGGGGGACAGAATCAAGAAATCAGTAATAATTGACACAATTACGCACAAACAATTATAATGAAATAATTGATCCTGTTAAAATATATTTCATTACCAGTCCCATTCCTCAGTCATGAAGCAGCCACATGGGGTGTCCACAGACAGTTGTGGGTATTTAATGAGAAACAAAATCCTTAAAACACATTTTTACCCTGCAACATTTTCTAATTTTGCAAACACTGAAGACCTTAAGGGCCAAAAAAGACCAACAGAAAATAAGAGAAAATCAAAGGTTAACTTGTTTTAAAGACAGTGAAAAAGTCTGTGAAAAAAAGCCAAAAATTTGAGATTAAATTTAGAATTATGATAAAAAAAAAAGTCAGAACTCTAAAATTAAAGTACAAATCGTGTGGAGAAAAGTTGGAAGTCAAAGAATCAAATCATACTTTATTTGAGATTTCTTTCTTTAATTTAAGAATAAGATATTTCTTAAAATCCAGTTTTTTTTAATCATAGAAAGTTTCGTCTAAATATAAAAATATATATAAAATTTGCAGTGGCCCTGCTCTTTTTTTGTTTAATGATGATTCTTGCAAACACTGAAGACCTTAAGGTCCAAAAAAAGACCAAAAGAAAGGAAAAGAAAATTAAAGGTTTAACTCATTTTCAAGTCTGTAAAAAAAGTCAAAATTCTGAGATTAAATTTAGAATAATGATAAAAAAAAAAAGTCAGAACTCTAAAATTTAAGTATGAATCACGTGGAGAAAAGTCAGAAGTCCAAGAATTAAATCATACTTTATTTTAGATTTCTGGCTTTATTTTTAGAATATGATTTTTCGTAAAATCCTGATTGTTTTTAGCCATACGAAGCTTCCTCTAAATATAAATATACATACTTATTTGCAGTGGCCCTGATCTTTTTTGTTTAATAATGATTTTTCCAAACACTGAAGACCTTAAGGGCCAAAAAAGACCAACAGAAAATAAGAGAAAATCAAAGGTTAACTTGTTTTAATGTCTGTGGAAAAAAAGCCAACATTTTAAGATTAAATTTAGAATTTTGATTAAAAAAAGTCAGAACTCTAAAATTAAGGTATAAATCGTGGAGAAAAGTTAGAAGTCCAAGAATAAAATCATACTTTATTTGAGATTTCTTTCTTTATTTTAATTTTTTATTCTTATTTATTTATTTATTTTATTTATTTTTTAATCATACAAAGTTTCACCTAAATATAAATATAAACATTTATTTGCATTTTTATTTATTTGATTATTATTGATTTGATCTTATCAGGGGGCCAGATGCCAGTTGGTGTTCGCTGCTTTACCCTCTGAAAAATAAACCAGCTTCACTCCTCGTCTTTGGACGTCCTGAATTTGTGTTTTTATTGTTTCAGGAACGTGATCCACGGCAGCGACTCGGTGAAGAGCGCTCAGAAGGAGATCTTTCTGTGGTTCAAGCAGGATGAGCTGCACTGCTGGGAGGACGAGAGCAAAAGATGGATCTACAACTAAGAGCCGAGCTTCTACATTATTGTTAGGGATGCACAATATTATCGGTTTGATATCAGTATTGGCCGATTTCATTCTAGAAAGCTACGTATTGGTATTGATTGATTTTGAAAGTTGCAGAAATTTCCAGTCGATACATTAGCTACACATATCGGCCACATATCAACTGGAATATCTGCGAATTACACAAATGTTCAACATTGATGCATCTCCTCATCGCTGCATGGATACATTTAAATATCGAGGGTTTCATTGCTGCAACAGTTAACAGCTGTTTTTCTGGTTTTGCATCTGTTCATGCAATATGCTGTAACACTGAAAGAAACAAGTCTGTTTTTATTCAGCACAGAGCTTGTGCTATCGACCTGAAATATCAGTATCGACGATATTTAATCAAAAAAAAAACTCAGCTTATTGACGAAAATCCAATATTGTGCATCCCTGATTATTGTCTTTACAAAGAACATTTCATCAAACCATAAGATGAATATTCTTGAGGTTTTTGGCTTTTCTTCTTCTTTAAAAAGTTTACAGTGTTTTAACTTCACATCTGGGGTGGAAGGACTTTTAAAAAGCAGAAAACTGGCAATAATTTTACGAAAGACTTGTTTGTGTGGTGGTTGTGTTTCCGTTCAGCTTTTTAGTCGATTTAAAGAGGATATTTTAAATAAAGCACAAAAGAAATGCACTACAGAGAAGCTGCTTTGAAGTGAAAGGTGTCAGAAATCAGGTTTTATGCTCGGCTAAAAATGAGCCTTAGACGGTGAAAATGTGTAGATGAGTCGTCATAATTCCTGTTTGATTGAGAAAATGAATTAAATGATCGAAAGTGCCTCCAGGGTCACGACATGTTCAAATGTGCTCTGCTTCTAAAACCTTAAAAAGTGTTACACCTCTGCCTCTCCCAGGCTGTATTTCATGTCATTCTTCAAAACTTCTGACAGTTTTTGTGTGGAAACTCGACTTTAATCATAGATTTTGTTACACCTCCAACAGCAGATCATGTTTACAGTATTTCAGCGATAAACTTTGTACGGAACAGTAAATGAATGCGACTAAACCATCTTAAATGTTCATGTTTGTAAGACAGATTTTTGATACACATTTTAATGTTTTGCTGAAATTTGCACATCATGTTTATCTTTGTCGTCCTGAATAAGCTTTAAAATCATCAGCAAACAAGTTTCTTCTGCAGTAAAGTCGAGATCAAGGGGGGAAAACAACACGAGGAATATGAAAACCTTTGCATGCATACATGACCTTTTTGTAGCTTTGAATTGAATATCAGAGTTTGTATCTACTTGAATTTTTGGTTAAAGTTTTGAACTTAAGCTTTCAGTGGGTCTAAGCTGGTGTGTCGTCAGCCTTAAATGAGACAAAACCACTTTAATAATCAAACATTTAATTTTGTGATAAAACAACACCTCATAAACTTCACAACTTTTATTTTTAAAAGCATCATCACCAGAGGATCTCTTAAGAGCACATGCACACCTCTGAGACTGTAAAACATACTCGATAACAAGATGAATAAGGTGAAAAAAACATCCTAAATCTACTTACATGGCTCATAAACGTAAAGCAGAGAACATGTTTGTAGTTAAAAAAGTATAATATGACCTTATTTCCCACTTGAGTCCGTCTGTAACTCCTGATCCACCAGCTAAGAGCCGCTGCTTTAAAGCTCTTTTTCCTGCTCAAACTGCACTGATTCAGTTTTTATCGTGTCACATTCAGGTTGTTCAGTCCACTAAAGCTGTATGAAACTGCATCTCAATGGTCAATAAATCCTAAAGCTTAATCTATTTAGGTGTTCAGTCTCTTATTGTTTGTCAACTTGTACAGAAGAATAAGAAAAAGTCAAATCATCATGACTGCCATTTACATTAAAGGTCAAACAGCTTCTCTACACTAAAAATCTCTTGTTTTTACCCATAACTGTAAAAATACGTCAGTAAAATCAGATCAAATTACAACAGAACATATTTTTCTTCTCATTTTTCATGACCCTCAAAAATATGCAAAAAATGGCTTTTGGGCCTGAAGTGGTTGGAAAAACACACAAGAACATGTTGTAAAACTTTATTTTACCTCTTCAATGACTTTTCGGCTGATTTCCCATGGGTCAAAATTTTGAATAAAACCACATGCTAACATATGACTTTTTCAATTTTTCATGACATTCAAAAATATTTAAAAAAAAAAGTTTTTAGGCCTAAAATGATCAGAAAAAACACACAAGAACATGTTTTTACTATTTTACCTCTTAATCGACTTTTTGGCTGTTTTCTCTTGGGTCAAAATTTTGAATAAAAGACGACATGCTAACATATGACTTCTCTTTCATTTTTCATGACACCCAAAAATATGCAAAAAAAATGACGTTTTATGCGTAAGGTGGTCAGAAAAAACAAACAAACACATGTATTTAGGCTCTATTTTACCCCTTAAATGACTTTTTGGCTGATTTCCCTTGGGTCAAAATTTTGAATAAAAGAACATGCTAACATATGACTTTTCTTTAATTTTTCATGACACCAAAAAATATGCAAAAAATGACGTTTTATGCGTTAGGTGGTCAGAGAAAACAAACAAACACATGTATTTAGGCTCTATTTTACCTCTTAAATGACTTTTTGGCTGTTTTCCCTTGGGTCAAAATTTGAATAAAACAACATGCTAACATATGACTTTCTTTCATTTTTCATGACAACCAAAATGTGCGAAATATTTGACTTTTTGGGCCTTAAACGGTAAGTAAATCATATCAGATCGTGTTTTTGGACTTCGTTTATCCTCTTAAATGATTTTTGACTGTTTTCCCTTCGGTCAAAATTTTGAAAAAAAAAAGCAAAAAAAACCCCGACATACTAATGTATGACTTTTCTTCATTTTTCATGACACCCAAAAATATGCAAAAAAGATGTTTTATGCGTAAGGTGGTCAGAACAAACAAACAAACACATTATTTAGGCTCTATTTTACCTCTTAAATGACTTTTTAGCTGTTTTGCCTTGGGTCAAAATTTTGAATAAAATGACATGCTAACATATGACTTTCTTTCATTTTTCACGACACCCAAAAATGTGCTAAAATATGTGACTTTTTAGGCCTTAAATGGTAAGTAAATCATATCAGATCGTGTTTTTAGACTTCATTTAACCTCTTAAATGATTTTTGACTGTTTTCCCTTCGGTCAAAATTTTGAAAAAAACAAACAAAAAAAAAAAACCCGACATAATAAGGTATGACTTTTTTTTCGTTTTTCATGACACCCAAAAATCTGCAAAAATATGACTTCTTAGACCTAAAATCATCAGTAAATCATGTCAGATCAGGATTTAAGTCAGCATTTTACCTCTTCAATGACTTTTCGGCTGATTTCCCATGGTTCAAAATTTTGAATAAAACCACATGCTAACATATGACTTTTTCAATTTTTTCATGACATTCAAAAATATTTAAAAAAAAAAGTTTTTAGGCCTAAAGTGATCAGAAAAACACATAAGAACAGGTTTTTACTATATTACCTCTTAATCGACTTTTTGGCTGTTTTCTCTTGGGTCAAAATTTTGAATAAAACAACATGCTAACATATGACTTTTCTTTCATTTTTCATGACACCCAAAAATATGCAAAAAAATGACGTTTTATGCGTAAGGTGGTCAGAAAAAACAAACAAACACATGTATTTAGGCTCTATTTTACCTCTTAAATGACTTTTTGGCTGATTTCCCTTGGGTCAAAATTTTGAATAAAACAACATGCTAACATATGACTTTTCTTTAATTTTTCATGACACCCAAAAATATGCAAAAAATGACGTTTTATGCGTTAGGTGGTCAGAGAAAACAAACAAACACATGTATTTAGGCTCTATTTTACCCCTTAAATGACTTTTTGGCTGATTTCCCTTGGGTCAAAATTTGAATAAAACAACATGCTAACATATGACTTTCTTTCATTTTTCATGACAACCAAAATGTGTGAAATATTTGACTTTTTGGGCCTTAAACGGTAAGTAAATCATATCAGATCGTGTTTTTGGACTTCGTTTATCCTCTTAAATGATTTTTGACTGTTTTCCCTTCGGTCAAAATTTTGAAAAAAAAAAGCAAAAAAAACCCCGACATACTAATGTATGACTTTTCTTCATTTTTCATGACACCCAAAAATATGCAAAAAAGATGTTTTATGCGTAAGGTGGTCAGAACAAACAAACAAACACATTATTTAGGCTCTATTTTACCTCTTAAATGACTTTTTAGCTGTTTTGCCTTGGGTCAAAATTTTGAATAAAATGACATGCTAACATATGACTTTCTTTCATTTTTCACGACACCCAAAAATGTGCTAAAATATGTGACTTTTTAGGCCTTAAATGGTAAGTAAATCATATCAGATCGTGTTTTTAGACTTCATTTAACCTCTTAAATGATTTTTGACTGTTTTCCCTTCGGTCAAAATTTTGAAAAAAACAAACAAAAAAAGAAAACCCGACATACTAAGGTATGACTTTTTTTTCATTTTTCATGACACCCAAAAATGTGCAAAAATATGACTTCTTAGACCTAAAATCATCAGTAAATCATGTCAGATCAGGATTTAAGTCAGCATTTTACCTCTTCAATGACTTTTCGGCTGATTTCCCATGGTTCAAAATTTTGAATAAAACCACATGCTAACATATGACTTTTTCAATTTTTTCATGACATTCAAAAATATTTAAAAAAAAAAGTTTTTAGGCCTAAAGTGATCAGAAAAAACACATAAGAACAGGTTTTTACTATATTACCTCTTAATCGACTTTTTGGCTGTTTTCTCTTGGGTCAAAATTTTGAATAAAAAACGACATGCTAACATATGACTTTTCTTTAATTTTTCATGACACCCAAAAATATGCAAAAAAATGACGTTTTATGCGTAAGGTGGTCAGAAAAAACAAACAAACACATGTATTTAGGCTCTATTTTGCGTCTTAAATGACTTTTTGGCTGATTTCCCTTGGGTCAAAATTTTGAATAAAACAACATGCTAACATATGACTTTCTTTCATTATTCATGACCCCCAAAATGTGCAAAATATTTGACTTTTTGGGCCTTAAATGGTAAGTAAATCATATCAGATCATGTTTTTAGACTTCATTTTTCCTCTTAAATGATTTTTGACTGTTTTCCCCTCGGTCAATATTTAAAAAAAAACAAAACAAAAAAAAAATGACATACTAATGTATGACTTTTTTTTCATTTTTCATGACACCCAAAAATCTGCAAAAATATGATTTCTTAGGCCTAAAATCGTCAGTAAATCATGTCAGATCAGGATTTAAGTCAGCATTTTACCTTCTCAGTGGCTTTTTGGCTGTTTTCTCTTGAGTAAAGTTTTAAACAAACAACAACATGCTGACATATTTTTCTTCTCATTTTTCATGACCCTCAAAAATATGCAAAAAATGGCTTTTGGGCCTGAAGTGGTTGGGAAAACACACAAGAACATGTTGTAAAACTTTATTTTACCTCTTCAATGACTTTTCGGCTGATTTCCCATGGTTCAAAATTTTGAATAAAACCACATGCTTACATATGACTTTTCAATTTTTCATGACATTCAAAAATATTTAAAAAAAAAAGTTTTTAGGCCTAAAATGATCAGAAAAAACACACAAGAACATGTTTTTACTATTTTACCTCTTAATCGACTTTTTGGCTGTTTCCTCTTGGGTCAAAATTTTGAATAAAAGAACATGCTAACACATGACTTCTCTTTCATTTTTCATGACACCCAAAAATATGCAAAAAAAATGACGTTTTATGCGTAAGGTGGTCAGAGAAAACAAACAAACACATGTATTTAGGCTCTATTTTACCCCTTAAATGACTTTTTGGCTGATTTCCCTTGGGTCAAAATTTGAATAAAACAACAGGTGGTCAGAAAAAACAAACAAACACATGTATTTAGGCTCTATTTTACCCCTTAAATGACTTTTTGGCTGATTTCCCTTGGGTCAAAATTTTGAATAAAAGAACATGCTAACATGACTTTTCTTTAATTTTTCATGACACCAAAAAATATGCAAAAAATGACGTTTTATGCGTTAGGTGGTCAGAAAAAACAAACAAACACATGTATTTAGGCTCTATTTTACCTCTTAAATGACTTTTAGGCTGTTTTCCCTTGGGTCAAATTTTGAATAAAACAACATGCTAACATATGACTTTCTTTCATTTTTCATGACAACCAAAATGTGCGAAATATTTGACTTTTTGGGCCTTAAATGGTAAGTAAATCATATCAGATCGTGTTTTTGGACTTCGTTTATCCTCTTAAATGATTTTTGACTGTTTTCCCTTCGGTCAAAATTTTGAAAAAAAAAAAGCAAAAAAACCCCGACATACTAATGTATGACTTTTCTTCATTTTTCATGACACCCAAAAATATGCAAAAAAAATGACGTTTTATGCGTTAGGTGGTCAGAAAAAACAAACAAACACATGTATTTAGGCTCTATTTTACCTCTTAAATGACTTTTTGGCTGATTTCCCTTGGGTCAAAATTTTGAATAAAACAACATGCTAACATATGACTTTCTTTCATTATTCATGACCCCCAAAATGTGCAAAATATTTGACTTTTTGGGCCTTAAATGGTAAGTAAATCATATCAGATCATGTTTTTAGACTTCATTTTTCCTCTTAAATGATTTTTGACTGTTTTCCCCTCGGTCAAAAATTTGAAAAAAAAAAAAAAAAAACGACATACTAAGGTATGACTTTTTTTGTTCATTTTTCATGACACCCAAAAATCTGCAACAATATGATTTCTTAGGCCTAAAATCGTCAGTAAATCATGTCAGATCAGGATTTAAGTCAGCATTTTACCTCTTCAATGGCTTTTTGGCTGTTTTCTCTTGAGTAAAGTTTTAAACAAACAACAACATGCTGACATATTTTTCTTCTCATTTTTCATGACCCTCAAAAATATGCAAAAAATGGCTTTTGGGCCTGAAGTGGTTGGGAAAACACACAAGAACATGTTGTAAAACTTTATTTTACCTCTTCAATGACTTTTCGGCTGATTTCCCATGGTTCAAAATTTTGAATAAAACCACATGCTAACATATGACTTTTTCAATTTTTCATGACATTCAAAAATATTTAAAAAAAAAAGTTTTTAGGCCTAAAATGATCAGAAAAAAACACATAAGAACATGTTTTTAGGTACTATTTTACCTCTTAATTGACTTTTTGGCTGTTTCTCCTTGGGTCAAAATTTGGAAATAAAAACGACATGCTAACATATGACTTTTCTTTCATTTTTCATGACAACCAAAAATATGCAAAAAATGACGTTTTATGCGTTAGGTGGTCAGAGAAAACAAACAAACACATGTATTTAGGCTCTATTTTACCTCTTAAATGACTTTTTGGCTGTTTTCCCTTGTGTCAAAATTTTGAATAAAACAACATGCTAACATATGACTTTTCTTTCATTTTTCATGACAACCAAAAATATGCAAAAAATGACGTTTTATGCGTTAGGTGGTCAGAGAAAACAAACAAACACATGTATTTAGGCTCTATTTTACCTCTTAAATGACTTTTTGGCTGTTTTCTCTTGGGTCAAAATTTTGAATAAAAGAACATGCTAACATATGACTTTCTTTCATTTTTCACGACACCCAAAATGTGCTAAAATATGTGACTTTTTAGGCCTTAAATGGTAAGTAAATCATATCAGATCGTGTTTTTAGACTTCATTTAACCTCTTAAATGATTTTTGACTGTTTTCCCTTCGGTCAAAATTTTGAAAAAAAAAAAAAAAACGACATACTAATGTATGACTTTTCTTCATTTTTCATGACACCCAAAAATGTGCTAAAATATGACTTCTTAGGCCTTAAGCGGTCCGGAAAACACACAAGAACATGTTTTGGGGATCTTTTTCACCATCTGAAGGACTTTTTGGCTGTTTTCTCTTGGGTCAAAATTTTGAATAAAACAACATGCTAACATATGACTTTCTTTCATTTTTCATGACACCCAAAAATATGCAAAAAATGACGTTTTATGCGTAAGGTGCTCAGAAAAAAACAAACAAACACATGTATTTAGGCTCTATTTTACCTATTAAATGACTTTTTGGCTGTTTTCCCTTGGGTCAAAATTTTGAATAAAACGACATGCTAACATATGACTTTCTTTCATTTTTCATGACACCAAAAAATATGCAAAAAATGACATTTTATGCGTTAGGTGGTCAGAAAAAACAAACAAACACATGTATTTAGGCTCTTTTTTACCTCTTAAATGACTTTTTGGCTGTTTTCCCTTGGGTCAAAATTTTGAATAAAACGACATGCTAACATATGACTTTCTTTCATTTTTCATGACACCCAAAAATCTGCAAAAATATGACTTCTTAGGCCTAAAATCGTCAGTAAATCATGTCAGATCAGGATTTAAGTCAGCATTTTACCTTCTTAATGGCTTTTTGGCTGTTTTCTTTTGAGTAAAGTTTTAAACAAACATCAACATGCTGACATATTTTTCTTCTCATTTTTCATGACCCTCAAAAATATGCAAAAAATGACTTTTGGGCCTGAAGTGGTCGGAAAAACACACAAGAATATGTTTTTAGACTTAATTTTACCTCTTAAATGACTTTTTGGCTGATTTCCCATGGGTCAAAATTTTGAATAAAACCACATGCTAACATATGACTTTTTCAATTTTTCATGACTTTCAAAAATATTAAAAAAAAAAAAAGTTTTTAGGCCTAAAGTGATCAGAAAAAAACACATAAGAACATGTTTTTAGGTACTATTTTACCTCTTAATTGACTTTTTGGCTGTTTCTCCTTGGGTCAAAATTTGGAAATAAAAACGACATGCTAACATATGACTTTTCTTTCATTTTTCATGACAACCAAAAATATGCAAAAAATGACGTTTTATGCGTTAGGTGGTCAGAGAAAACAAACAAACACATGTATTTAGGCTCTATTTTACCTCTTAAATGACTTTTTGGCTGTTTTCCCTTGTGTCAAAATTTTGAATAAAACAACATGCTAACATATGACTTTTCTTCATTTTTCATGACCCTCAAAAATATGCAAAAAATGACTTTTGGGCCTGAAGTGGTCGGAAAAACACACAAGAACATGTTTTTAGACTTAATTTTACCTCTTAAATGACTTTTTGGCTGATTTCCCATGGGTCAAAATTTTGAATAAAACCACATGCTAACATATGACTTTTTCAATTTTTCATGACTTTCAAAAATATTTAAAAAAAAAAGTTTTTAGGCCTAAAGTGATCAGAAAAAAACACATATTAACATGTTTTTAGGTACTATTTTACCTCTTAAATGACTTTTTGGCTGTTTCTCCTTGGGTCAAAATTTGGAAATAAAAACGACATGCTAACATATGACTTTTCTTTCATTTTTCATGACAACCAAAAATATGCAAAAAATGACGTTTTATGCGTTAGGTGGTCAGAAAAAACAAACAAGCACATGTATTTAGGCTCTATTTTACCTCTTAAATGACTTTTTGGCTGTTTTCTCTTGGGTCAAAATTTTGAATAAAACAACATGCTAACATATGACTTTTCTTCATTTTTCATGACACCCAAAAATCTGCTAAAATATGACTTCTTAGGCCTTAAGCGGTCCGGAAAACACACAAGAACATGTTTTGGGGATCTTTTTCACCATCTGAAGGACTTTTTGGCTGTTTTCTCTTGGGTCAAAATTTTGAATAAAACGACCTGCTAACATATGACTTTTCTTTCATTTTTCATGACACCCAAAAATATGCAAAAAATGACGTTTTATGCGTTAGGTGGTCAGAAAAAACAAACAAACACATGTATTTAGGCTCTATTTTACCTCTTAAATGACTTTTTGGCTGTTTTCCCTTGGGTCAAAATTTTGAATAAAACGACATGCTAACATATGACTTTCTTTCATTTTTCATGACACCCAAAAATATGCAAAAAATGACGTTTTATGCGTAAGGTGGTCAGAAAAAACAAACAAACACATGTATTTAGGCTCTATTTTACCTCTTAAATGACTTTTTGGCTGTTTTCCCTTGGGTCAAAATTTTGAATAAAACAACATGCTAACATATGACTTTCTTTCATTTTTCATGACACCCAAAAATGTGCTAAAATATGTGACTTTTTAGGCCTTAAATGGTAAGTAAATCATATCAGATCGTGTTTTTAGACTTCATTTAACCTCTTAAATGATTTTTGACTGTTTTCCCTTTGGTCAAAATTTTGAAAAAAAAAAAACAAACAAACAAAACGACATACTAATGTATGACTTTTTTTCGTTTTTCAAGACACCCAAAAATCTGCAAGAATATGACTTCTTAGGCCTAAAATCGTCAGTAAATCATGTCAGATCAGGATTTAAGTCAGCATTTTACCTTCTTAATGGCTTTTTGGCTGTTTTCCCTTGAGTAAAGTTTTAAACAAACAACAACATGCTGACATATTTTTCTTCTCATTTTTCATGACCCTCAAAAATATGCAAAAAATGACTTTTGGGCCTGAAGTGGTTGGAAAAACACACAAGAACATGTTTTTAGACTTTATTTTACCTCTTAAAGGACTTTTTGACTGATTTCCCATGGGTCAAAATTTTGAATAAAACCACATGCTAACATATAACTTTTTTCATTCTTCATGACCCTCAAAAATATGCCTTTTTTGGCCTTAAGCAATCAGAAAAACACACACGAACATGTTTTTAGACTTAATTTTACCTCTTAAAAGACTTTTTGGCTGTTTCTCCTTGGGTCAAAATTTTGAATAAAACGACATGCTAACATATGACTTTTTTCATTTTTCATGACACCCAAAATTTTGAAAAAAAAGACATGCTAACATATAACTTTCTTTCATTTTTCATGACACCCAAAAATGTGCTAAAATATGTGACTTTTTAGGCCTTAAATGGTAAGTAAATCATATCAGATCGTGTTTTTAGACTTCATTTAACCTCTTAAATGATTTTTGACTGTTTTCCCTTCGGTCAAAATTTTGAAAAACAAAAACAAAACAAAAAAAAAACGACATGCTAACATATGACTTTTTTTCATTTTCCTTGACACCCAAAAATATGCAAAAATATGACTTCTTAGGCCTTAAATGGTCTGTAAATCAAGTTTGATGCACGACATTACCTCTTAAATGACTTCTTGGCTGTTTCTCCTTGGGTCAAAATTTCGAAAAAAAAAAACACATGCTAACATATAACTTTTTTCATTCTTCATGACCCTCAAAAATATGCCTTTTTTGGCCTTAAGCAATCAGAAAAACACACACGAACATGTTTTTAGACTTAATTTTACCTCTTAAAAGACTTTTTGGCTGTTTCTCCTTGGGTCAAAATTTTGAATAAAACGACATGCTAACGTATGACTTTTTTCATTTTTCATGACACCCAAAATATGCTAAAATATGACTTCTTAGGCCTAAAATGATCGGAAAATACACAAGAATATATTTTGGGGCTCTTTTTCACCATCTGAAGAACTTTTTGGCTGTTTTGTCTTGGGGTCAAAATTTTGAATAAAAAAACATGCTAACATTTGACTTTTCATTTTTCATGACTTTTTAGAAGAATGCAAAAAATATGACTTTTTAGGCCTTCAGTTGTCGGAAAAACACACCAGAACATGTTTTTAGGATCTATTTTACCTCTTGAATGACTTTCTGGCTGATTTCCCTTGGGTCAAAATTTTGAAAAAAATGACATGCTAACATATGACTTTTCATTTTTCATGACAACCAAAAATATGCAAATGTATGACTTTTTAGGCCTAAAATGGTCAGTAAATCATGTTAGATTGTGTTTTTAGGCGGTATTTTATCTCTTAAAAACCTTCTTTGCTGTTTTCCTTGTTTTCCATGCTAACATACGACTTTTTCTCCTTTCTCATGACACACAAAATATGCTCAAATAAGACTTCTTAGGCCTTAAATGTTTTTCCTGGGAGCTTAAACTTCTTATGTCAATGTTTATTAATGCATACTTTCCCATAAAAAAGAATCTAAATGTAAAGATGCAAAGTCCTCCAAACTTAATACCTAAATATATAAAAACTTAATAACCTGCATTAAAAATTGTCTTGGATGTTCTTACCTGCTGATGCTATGTCACTTTTTAAGCAGTTATCTGTCCATCCAGATGATGTGAACATGCTGATGATGAATAAATCACACTGAGTCTGTTTTCAGCACACAAATATGTTTAATATTTAATCCACACAGATAGATCGATGCATGAATCCATACTGAACAGAGAGGAGGGGCTTCAGTGAGTCTGCACATTCACATTAATCCCTGTACACGTGAACACGACGCATCACCGAACGACTCTGAACAGCAAACTGTCTGAGCAACAGCCAATCAGACACGACGCTCAAACCCTGGGAGTGATCTAAGACACTGAACGGCTGCACCGCGTACATTTAGGGTCTGATAATGCCCATGAGCAGCAGTCAAAAGGAAAATGAGCAAACGTCAATCATAACGGCAAAAAGTATCAGAACATTTTCTTTGTCTCATGAGCCTCAAATAAGCCCAAAGATTTAATAAGCCAAAGTTCCCTTATTTGATGACATGGCAACAAAGTGGAAGTGAAATTTGAAAAAATTTGCAGGAAGATTTTAGCATGAACTCTCAGTTGCACATTTTACATTAGTCAAAATATCAAGTTAATATTTAGTTTGACTAATGACTTTAGAAATGTTGGGATCTGCTTAAGCTTCTGAGTTAAAATAATATTAAAAAATGGTTTTGCTGCCATACATAAAGAACATTTTGCTTTTCTGGGTTAAAGACTCTGCTCTAGGCACTATTTTACCTCTTAAATGACTTTTTGGCTGTTTTCCCTTGGATCAAAATTTTGAAAAAAAAACCCAACATGTTAACATATGTTTTTTTTTTAATCTCTCATGACCCTCAAAATATGCAAAAAATGACTTTTAAGGCCTTATGTGGTCAGAAAAAGCAAACAAACACATGTATTTAGGCTCTATTTTACCTCTTAAACGACTTTTTGGCTGTTTTCCCTTGGGTCAAAATTTTGAAAAAAATGACATGCTAACATATGACTTTTTTTTCCATTTTTTATGACACCCAAAAATATGCTAAAATATGACTTCTTAGGCCTAATATGATCGGAAAACAAACAAGAATGTGTTTTGGGACTCTTTTTTACCATCTGAAATATTTTTTGGCTGTTTTCTCTTGGGTCACAATTTTGAAAAAAAAAATGACATGCTAACATATGACTTTTTTTTTCATTTTTCATGACAAAAAATATGCAAAAATATGACTTTTAAGCCTAAAATAGTCAGTCAATCATGTCAGATCATGTTTTTAGGCTCTATTCTACCTCTTAAACAATTTTTCAAGACTCTGCTCCATCATAAAAGTCCTGGCATAACCTGATTACCGACTGTATTTAAAATGAATATATCACGTTTGTTTCATTCTTCATTGGGAAGTTTCACTCATAAGAAGTAAACACACATATGCTTTTGTCTAACTTTTATTTTTATTAATTTCTGCAGTAATTGGCCCTTTACTGTATCCATGATTGCTATTTTTTACCTGTCTGGACTTGTATGAATTATACCTGAGCTTTGTTTACCTCCACAAGGAGGTTCTGTTATTGCAGGCATCTGTTTGTTTTTTTTGTTTTTCTGTTAGCGACATAACTCAAAAAGTTATGGAGGGATATTGATGAAATTTTCAGCAAATGTTGGGATTGGGACAAGGAACAAATGATTCGATTTTGGGAGTGATCCGGATCACCGTCTGATCACGGATTTTTTTTTTTGCTTCAATGTATTTGGTTGCTAACCACTCCACCAAACCAGCACCTCAAGAATCCAGGAAAAAAAAATTAAATGTATTTTTTGGGCATTTTGTGCCTTTATTGATAGGAGAGAGACAGTGGATAGGCAAACTAGTCACAGGCGGGATCCAAACCTGGACCGGCAGAAGTGTGCACATGGGACGTGCATGTTGCGAACCACTCTGCCAAACCAGCACCTAAAGGATCCAGGAATTTTATAAAGGATTCTTTAATATTGCGAGATAGGACCGTTTTTAGCATTTGTGCATATTTGTTTGTTTTCATGGTCAAGAGATCAAATATTTGTGTTTTTTTATAAGTGATTTTCTAGTTCCTAATATTTTTTAAAATAAAATTTAAAAAATAATAATAATAAAAAAAAGTTTTGGTATTTTTAATGCCATCAGACATTAAAATAGCACCTGATTGTTGCTCAAGGAAGCAAAACTTCACAAAGAATTAGGGCTGGGTTGAAAAAATTGATTTAATCAATTTAAATCGATTTCAATTGATTTTCCTTTAACTGGTTCATAATCAATCCATAAAATCCAAAGATGGATCTTTTAACTTGGGTAGTTTTTTCTTCTTTGGATGTGCAGAGAAGCAGCCTGTGGTATCAACCCTGCTAGTCTGGTGTGATCAGTGTTTAGCGTTGCTTTCTACTGAACAAGATCTCATGAGATGTTACTGCAAACAAACATGGTGGAAGCACTATATGGACACCACTGGAGAGTTTAAAAGCTGATGTTTGGATGTACAGTATTTTAGATTTAACAAGTACAAAGGAAAATATGAGTTGGACAAAAAACAAGTAATATGCAGAATATGGATTAATGCCTATCATTAAAATATGATTAATGTAACTGCTTTGAGGAGCCAGATGAGGTGGCTCGGGCATCTGGTCAGGATGCCTCCTGGACGCCTCCCTGGTGAGGTGTTCTGGGCACGTCCCACCGGTAGGCGGCCCCGTGGTAGACCCAGGACACGCTGGAGAGACTATGTCTCTCAGCTGGCCTGGGAACGCCTCGGGATCCCCCGGGAAGAGCTGAACGAGGTGGCCGGGGAGAGGGAAGTCTGGGCTTCCCTGCTTAGGCTGCTGCCCCCGCGACCCTACCACGGATAAGCGGAAGAAGACGTAAGACGTAAGACGTAAGACGTAAGACGTAACTGCTTTGGGTTTAGTTCTTCATGTTAAAACAATCTTAATGATGTACCAGGTCAAAATGTCACTTTTTAAATTTACAGCACTATTTTAACTAAGATATCCCAGACTGAATAAATATCGAATTGAATCGATTTGAGACCTAGTAATATTGAATTGATCCAGAAAATCTGAATCGATACCCAGCCCTACAAAGGATCAAACATTTTGATGACCTTCTCTTTCTGTCTGCAGTAAACTGGACTTAAAGGATTGATTTTTCTTACACCAAGTCAATAAAGGTTCCTTAAATTTTGTCTTTTTACTGGTTCAGTTCGATCATCTAAACTCGTTTTGCCTTTGACATCTGCTTCATTTCCTTCCCTTCTTCATGTTTTAAATATTCCTGATATCTGATTGGTTGTTTGCTGTCAGACAGATTCCTGCTGTCAAAGAGAGTCGGTGCCGTCAGTCTCCGTCCTGAAGCTGCTGCGTTTTTGTTCATTTTTGGTAAAGTTCTCGCGTGTCGTGGCCCCGGCTTCGCTCTGAGTCGACGTGTAGTTTTCACTGAAGACAAACTAAGTGTGGGGGGGAGGAGGAGGGGGGTCACTCGGGCAGATGCAGGACGATCGAGGTAAATACAGGAGTGTGCTTACAGGGAGAGTATAAGAGGAGGGAGGTAGTTATGGAGAGTTACGGCGCCCTGTGAGGGACAAACAGCATGGCAGGCAGATTATAGATCAGAGGGAGTACTTACAGGGCGTTAAAGTTACAGTCGAGGGCAGAGTAGTTACAGGGACGATACACGGCTGGGGGGCAACGGGGACTTTTACATGACCGGGGATCAGTAATAATTACAAGGTCTGGGCTGCCGGAAGCTTCCAGGAGGGATTTTAAGAAGAGGGAGCGGGTTTGAAGCAGACTCGGGCATCACTCGGGGATGTAGGACACCTGCCAGACGATGATGTGGCTCCGCTCGGCTTTACACAGAGACGGTTTGATCTGGGACGTCCCGCCGGAGCTGCTGTCGCCCTCCTCCGTCTCATCATCCTCTCCGTCTCCTGAGGACGGAAACAAAACACAAACTCAGAGCCGAGACTTCAAAAACCCTTTAACTCTCAGCTAATAAATTCAGGAATATTTAATGTGTTAAAAAAATGTTCATTTCAAAGAGAAGTGGCACAGTTGCTGTGAACTACAACGGAAATACACTCACTCTTACACATGGAAGGAATTCTCCTGGAAATATTTGATTAGATTCTTTGCTACCCCAAAGCAAAAAAAAAAAAAAAAACGATACACTTGAATGGACCAAAAATGTTGGAGAGGGTGGGAGGATCAGGAAGCAACCCACTACCATATATTTTGGGGCTGCTCAGGATTAAGACCCTTTTGGCTAAAGGTGTTTGAGATAATGGAGGATATATTTCAAACAAAACTACCAAATAATTTTAAAACAGCTGTACTGGGTAGTAAGGAATTAGTGCCCACAACACATTTTCAGGTAACGTCAAGCCAAAAAAACATAGAAAAATATTGGTGTTGGTCCAACATTCAAAGAAATTAAAAACTCAGAAACCTTGTTTTATTTTTTGGAATTTCAGGTCCTTTTTACTTCTCTCTTTTCACTCACTGTGGTCTTATTTTTCTCTGCAATATGAAGTCCAGCACGTCTATAGATTCAGAACAACTTTGGCTATAGACTGTTGTAACTCAATTATGTCTTTATGCAGTGTAACAAAATTTAAGAGCTAAAAATCATGAGAAAAGAAAAACAAACATATTTAAAAAAATGTATGTATTTACTAACATTTATCATATTATTAATATTAATTATGTTAATATTATTAATTTACAGTCCACACTGCAGAGGTAATCTGCAAAGCTCTGTTACTTTTTTACAAACAGCAGTTTGTTAAGAAAAATTTGTCCTATACCAGGTCCTCATAGCTCGCTGCTTAGTGCTGAATTGCTCTGAGCAGGAATATGAGCCTGCAAGATTTGAAGAATTCAAAGATTTTTTGAACAGCGAATTCAGGAAGTATGTGAATCATTGTGGTCTTTTTGAATGCTGTAAGAAGAGTAGATTTTTTTGGTTTTTACAGAATTTAGCCAGAGCTAATGGTAAATTTTCTGCAATTTTTCAAAACCGTGAGAAGTAAAGTGAATTTGCCCATTTTCTGTTTTATTTTTTCAATAAATTGCTGATGTTACTTGTGATTCAGGGACCCTTGGAAACTTGAAAATCTGACGATTACACCAGAGTTTTCTGTTTCTTGAGAGGACAAATGTAATTTCTATCCCGCCTATGTGTTGGGTGAGTAAGGGTTAAATATAATTGAAAGTGACTCGGGGCCTCATTGATGACATAAAGAGCCTCATGTGATGCAGAGTCTGACCTATACGGAAGTCGATGTAGCCCTCTCCTCCGCTCAGCACCAGCACGTTGTGGACCGTCTGGGCCTCGGTCTCCTGAGGGGGCGCCGTGGAGCCCTGACTCTCTGACGGACTGTCCAGCACGCTGCCGTTTAACGTGGCCAGGACGTTTCCTGTCACACATGAAAAAGGACACCGCTGCTTAAAGATGAAGCTGTGAGAAGTCTTCTGTGAACACATCATCACAGCTCAAACTGTTTTAGGCAGAGCTGTTACTGTGTGACTACAAAACAAAGAATCAGGAACTATGAGTCACAAATGCTGTAGGAAAAGTGATCTATTAATAAAGACTGACTGATTTATTAGACTATAAAATGGATTTTAATCTGAAATAAAATCATAGAAACTTTCTGTTCACGTCATTTTGTTACTTACAGTACATAGATAGATAGATAGAAAGATAGATAGATAGATAGATAGATAGATAGATAGATAGATAGATAGATAGATAGAAATCTAGATAGAAATATAGAAATATAGAAATATAGATAGATAGATAGATAGATAGATAGATAGATAGATAGATAGATAGATAGATAGATAGATAGATAGATAGATGGGTAGATGGATAGATGGATAGATAGAAATCTAGAAATCTAGATAGAAATATAGAAATATCGATAGATAGATAGATCGATAGATAGATAGATAGATAGATAGATAGATAGATAGATAGATAGATAGATAGATAGAAATATAGATAGAAATATAGATAGATAGATAGATAGATAGATAGATAGATAGATAGATAGATAGATAGATAGATAGATAGATAGATAGATAGAAATCTAGAAAGAAATCTAGAAATATGGACAGATAAAAAGACAGACATACAGACAGACAGATAGATAGAAATCTAGAAAGATAGATAGATAGATAGAAATCTAGAAATCTAGATGGATAGATAGAAATATAGAAATATCGATAGATAGATAGATAGATAGATAGATAGATAGATAGATAGATAGATAGATAGATAGATGGGTAGATAGATAGATAGATAGATAGATAGATAGATAGAAATCTAGATAGAAATATAGAAATATAGAAATATAGATAGATAGATAGATAGATAGATAGATAGATAGATAGATAGATAGATAGATAGATAGATAGATAGATGGGTAGATGGATAGATGATAGATAGAAATCTAGAAATCTAGATAGAAATATAGAAATATCGATAGATAGATAGATAGATAGATAGATAGATAGATAGATAGATAGATAGATAGATAGATAGATAGATAGATAGATAGATAGATAGATAGACAGATAGATAGAAATATAGATGATAGATAGAAATCTAGAAAGAAATCTAGAAATATGGACAGATAAAAAGACAGACATACAGACAGACAGATAAATAGAAATATAGATCGATAGAAAGAAAGACAGACAGACAGATAGACAGAAATCTAGAAATCTAGATGGATAGATAGAAATATAGAAATATCGATAGATAGATAGATAGATAGATAGATAGATAGATAGATAGATAGATAGATAGATAGATAGATAGATAGATAGATAGATAGAAATCTAGAAAGAAATATAGAAATATAGATAGATAGAAAGACAGACATACAGACAGACAGATAAATAGAAATATAGATCGATAGAAAGAAAGACAGACAGATAGATAGATAGAAATCTAGAAATATAGATGGATAGATAGATAGATAGATAGATAGATAGATAGATAGATAGATAGATAGATAGATAGATAGATAGATCTAGAAATCTAGATAGAAATATAGAAATATAGAAATATAGATAGATAGATAGATAGATAGATAGATAGATAGATAGATAGATAGATAGATAGATAGATAGATAGATAGATAGATAGATAGAAATATAGATGATAGATAGAAATCTAGAAATCTAGATAGAAATATAGAAATATAGATAGATAGATAGATAGATAGATAGATAGATAGATAGATAGATAGATAGATAGATAGATAGATAGATAGATAGATAGATAGATAGAAATATAGATGATAGATAGAAATCTAGAAAGAAATCTAGAAATATGGACAGATAAAAAGACAGACATACAGACAGACAGATAAATAGAAATATAGATCGATAGAAAGAAAGACAGACAGACAGATAGACAGAAATCTAGAAATCTAGATGGATAGATAGAAATATAGAAATATCGATAGATAGATAGATAGATAGATAGATAGATAGATAGATAGATAGATAGATAGATAGATAGATAGATAGATAGATAGATAGATAGATAGATAGAAATCTAGAAAGAAATATAGAAATATAGATAGATAGAAAGACAGACATACAGACAGACAGATAAATAGAAATATAGATCGATAGAAAGAAAGACAGACAGATAGATAGATAGAAATCTAGAAATATAGATGGATAGATAGATAGATAGATAGATAGATAGATAGATAGATAGATAGATAGATAGATAGATAGATAGATAGATAGATAGATAGATAGATAGATAGATAGATAGATAGATTGACCCCTGAAAATTGTAACAATACCCCCAACTTAATATATGGTATTACCCTAAAAAGAATTAGGAACACTCCTGGTGATTAAAAACTCATGCAGTTGAGAGACTTTTTAAGTTTTGTGCAAAAACCAGAGCAGAGACAAAATTAACTAGAGTTTAAAAACATAAAACAAAGACTAGCTCTCGGCCATTAGTCAAAATGAAGCTTTAGACAGGTGAAACCTCCCTAATGTTGGAAAATGAAACAAGATAAACCTGAAAAACCAGTTAGTGAAAACCTGCTCGGTGCTCACCGGGTACGGAGACGAAGAACTTGACGGCGTCCCGGTGTCCATGGAAACAGAGCTGAGCCTGAGCCATGGAGCAGTACGGGATGAAGCTGCCGCTGCTCTTCTCCGAGCCATCGTCTCCGTACACGTGGATCACTCCGCCCGACGACGTGGGAGACACCTTATTGGCTGAAGGAGAGAAAATTCAGAGATCATCTGGTGACGTTAACAAGAAAATCAAACATGACACACAAAGAAACACAAAGAAGCAAGAAGATCCGAGGATTTATTCAGCAGGAAAGAGACTTTAAAGATACCATGTTGGCTTTAAGTATCTCCTGCTGGACCTTCATGTTTGTTTGTGCTTTTCACCCACTGAAGATGTGACTTTTTTTCTGTAAGTTGACCCAAAAACATCAAAAACACTGAACGAAATCCACAATGAACAACTCAAAATAAGAAGCAAAAAATTAGAACATAAATAAACCTCAGAGGAATCACACAGATCGGCTGCATGCACTGAAAACAGGATAAAAAAAAGCTCTGATTGACTTTTAAAGAAGAATCAGAGAGAGAGAGAGAGTCATCAGAGCCTGAAGTGGATCTTCATTTATTATTCTCATGTCTGTTTTCCTCAGTTTAAGGAAGAACTGAAGGTTTGAAGGAGGGCAAAAGAAAAGGAAAAGGACAACATGAGGAGGGAGGGATTGTCCCACTTACCCCTCACACCAAGGAGCTGACCCCGGTGAAGGACCACGGCTACACGAGGGCGAGGAAGAGCAGGAGAAAGAGGAGGAAGAGGAGGTGAGAGTTGAGACCCAGACTGTTAGATAAAGAGCCGCTAAGAGGAGACGGAGGGAGAGGGGAGTGAAAGGAAAGACGGGGGATTCATGGCAAGAAAAGAGGGCGGGGCAAGCGAGAACAGAAAGACTGGAGACTCCTGACTGGTCGGCTAAATACAGAAAAAAAAAATCTACTTAGTCTGAAAATTCACCTAACAAAAAGATCTCAACACTTAATATGGATGTTAACGAAAGTTTGCACAGAAGCCTTTAGGTACTGCAGGCAAATCTCCAAAAGTGACGTTAAAGTTTGTTATTTTCTCATATTTCATTTTCAACAGTATAAGAATGTTTGATTTTAAAGTATGTAATGACCAAGGAGGTTATGTTTTTGCCGCTGTATGTGTTTGCTTGCTAGCAAGATTACGCTAAAACTACTGGACAGATTTGCTGAAATTTTCAGGAGATGTTGGTAATGGCCCAACTTAGAAATGATTATATTTTGGTGGCAAAAGGTGTATTTTTCTATCTGCCAAAATGCCAAAAATTTCTAAAAATCCCATAAGTTAACTCTTTCATGCATGAATTATTAAATCCAAATGAATACTTGTTTTTACATTCAAACAAGTTGAAATTCATGGTCATTTTTCCAGTGTTACATTTTGAAGGAGTTATCCGTCTATCCACAACAGTGGACGCCATGCACCAATGGTGTAAATAGTAATTTAGTGGAACTTAAAAAAGATCCACAAATGCGTCTTTGAAAAACATTTGTTAAGATTAATTAAAAGAAAAATCTAAATCTGAAGTAATTGTTTTGTTGCTGTTCAATCAAACTATCCACTTGTGAATTATACCAAAATTATGTGAAATCTGTATACAGGCATAATACCCAATTTCTTGTTTGTTAGCTACTTTTAATTTATGATGCAACATTTGATATAATAAAAATGTGCAATGAAAATATTTTTATTAAACTTTAGACAAGAGTTTGGGAATTTACAACCTGGTAGTTGGACATGGCTCTGCAACCTACAGAGTATAAAACATATCCCAAATATACTGTATGTTTACTGCAGTGGACCCTATGCATGAAAGGGTTAACATTGGGCAGAGTTTTCAAAAATCAGATTTTTGCCACTTTTTAATGGATTCACTTCCAGTTTCACAGGATAATATGGGGTCCATGTCTCTGTCATCAAGGTAAATTCTATCTGGATTCGATCCAGACTTACATCACAAAAAAACATTATAAAAATATGCAAGCACTGAAGCATTAATTCCACATTTTATTTATTTATTCACTTGTTTTTGATTTACTTCAGGCTGAGTTTTCTGTTGCTGGAGTGTTTATTCCAATACTTGAGAATACATTTATTTAGACAGAGGTGGTACTTTGGTGGCAGCAGGAATCTTTTGTGTGAAGTTCTCCCTGTGCATGCTTGAGTTTTCACCATGTAGTTTCCCCAAATTTCCTCCCATTGCCAAAAAACAAGCTGCTTGTGCTGAGATCATATACGGCATTTATATATGGTTATGGATGACCCGACAGTCGTAGGGAAAATGGTATGTTGGCCTGATTCAAACCTGACATATTTCAACATTCTGGTAAGAAGGTTAACCTGTTCAGCCCCTTCTCTAAGCCTTCTGCTTGAAAATGGCATTCTCATAAAGAAAAGAGAGTATCTCTGCAACCACAAGGCCTATTTGAATTATTTTTATGTCATAATAAAGTAACACTTAAGAGATTTGTCCAGATGTGGAATTATCAGTATGTGTGTTACTGGGACAGAGTAAATGATGAAGGATATTTGATAATTCATTTGCTTGGTGTTGATGTTGCATTTGGTGTGTGTAAAGATGGCTCAGATGGTTGTGTAGCTGAAACTTTCCTGTTTAATTTGATGTGCAGCATGACTATATTTCTACATGAACAGTTCACTTTTTCATACATTTTTGTTGGAGAGCATGAAAACACTCCTGAAATCAGGTACTATGGGGCTGAACAGGTTAAAACTGCAGTGGACCCACTCCTGTCCACTTTGATGTGAGTAAAACAAAAACCAAACTCACTCTCTGTCAGCGGGATGGAGATGATCACGCCGTTTCCTGTTCCAACCCAGAGACGATTTCCACCAATCAGGAGAGCCGTGATTCGAACGAAAGAGAAGCCCAGCTTTCCTGTTCCTGTACAGAAGAGCAAAAGGACGGATAGTTTCAGATAGACCTGCTTTAACGTTAAAAACAAAGTTAAAACAGAATTAAGAGTTCATTTCCATGATGTGCCCTCACCTAACATCTTGCTGACGTAGGGCTCGATGTCGACATCCTGGAGGTGTTGGTGTGTGTGTGCGTGGTACAGACGCAGCGTGGAGTCTAACCGGATCGACACCCACACGCCGTCACCGATCCACGCTAGCTGCCGCACCTGACTCTCTCTGCGAGGATGGGCGTCGAATGACTTCTACAGAGCAGAGGAATAAAGACGAGGATTAACAAACAATTCAGATATTTAACTTAAACTAGATGTTAATGATCTGTTGTTTTGAGCTTGTAAAGTTGTACTTTTATGGGTTATTTTTATCTATTTTATGTATTTAGTTTTAATTGTTTGTTTTTGTTGTTGGTGTAAGCTACTGGAAATCAACTGTATGTGATGTTAGACCATCTTGTTCAAGTAGGGGGCAGAAAAATATAAGAAAGTTTTCTTCTTGCTCTTTTTCAATCATAGAGGTGTTGATTTTAAAACGCAGTGAGCACTTTTGTACAAATCCTGTTTTCCACTTTCATGTAAGAAACAAATAAACTTAAAAACCAAACATTTTTCTATCCAGTGAAATGACAGCAGGTTCCTGGCTCACCTCGATCTGCATGCTCTTGGGCTGGATGACGTGGATTTTGTTCTTGTAGCCGCACCAGACCTTATCGTGGACCACAGCCATGCAGCGGATGGAGTGATGAGGACGGCCGAGGTCCATGAGGTGATAGTTTGATAAATCCCACTGACCGTCTGAAGAAGAAGTCACAACCATATTATCACACCGACAGAGATTTTTAGGAGTCTGAATTAAACTGTCACTTTAATTTCTTCGGTCTACAGAGGAGTGCATAGAAATGAGATATTATCCATAAAAAATAACACTAATAATGATTAAAAAGGGTTAAAGTCAGACCAAACAAACAAACAAATTAACAAACCAGCAAAAGAAGGAACAACAGAAACAAAAAGAATAAAAAAAAAAGAACAAATAAAAGAGTTAAACAAAATAAAGTAATCCCTTACATCCAGTCCCTCCCACCTCTAAACAGATATCACAGTCATGGTTTCATAGGTGAAGAGATAAAACAAAAGGGGGCACAGTCTAAATCTAAAAAAAAAATCTTATCTGGTCGAACCAATGCCAAACCATTTACACCATTACCTGATGTCAGTGTCACACAGGTAAAGTCACGTCTTTCTGATTAAATCAGAAAAAGAAACATCACATCACTAAGAGACGAGAGCTGGTGAAGACCAAAAAGGATCGTGAACAGGGCATCATTTACAACAGTTACCAGGTGAGAGTTTGTCATTTATATTTGTAACTATTATTTTGATAGATTATAGGTCAGTTAAGATAACGATTTTAGGTTTAGTAAACTTTTGTAGAGGGTTAGGGTTAGGGTAAGGGGTTAGGGGTTTGTAGACTCAAATTCAAAAATCTTGTTTCGCTCTTTTGTCCGTTCAACCCACCCGTAGACAACACGGCAGATCGTTATATCGTACATGAGGATGATTGTACACCTATCTCAATGGACTTTACATACAAATAGAAACATTATACCCTATATCAGGGGTGGGTAACTAGTGGCCCGCTGGCCACATGCGGCCCTCCACCTCACTAAATGTGGCCTGCCAGTCATATAAAGCACTCAGAGAGCACAGACTCCGCCAGGGTAACAGTCCTCACCCATATTGTGATTTTCACCATAAATATTAGTCCTACCTTTATTTCATCTAAATATTTAGATTCCTTGACCATGAAAACATAACATTAGCAATTGGATTCATAATGATATCTACTTTAGTTCAGTAGTTACTTACAAAAATTGCATTTTTCGTCATGGCGGATCCAGACACTGATCCGGACCACTCCTAAAATCTAATCATTTGTTCCTTGTCCCCATCTGGACATTTCCTGAAAAATTTCATTGAAATCCATCCATAACTTTTTGAGTTATGTTGCTAACAGAGACACAAACAAACAAACAAACAAAAAAACATGCAGACGCCGGCAATAACAATACCTCCTGGTGGAGGTAATGAAGCAAACCCAGGTATCAAACAGATAGAGCTGAAACGATTCCTCAAATATTCGCGAGTACTCGATTACAAAATATCCTCGAATCAAATTTTGTGCCTCGAAGCCTCGTTTAATATATAATTATACATATAAATATATATCTGGACTACTATACAGTGCACGGTGTTTGACACGGACGGTCATTTCTGTGGCACAACGCGCCTGCTACCTCCGCTGCTGCGCGGCTTATACAATCATGAATGAAGAGAAAAGAGAGGGACAGAAAGGAGAGAGTCCACAGAAGAAATGGCAGAGAGTGTCCCAAGTGTGTGGTCACTACAAGAAGGGACGAAAAGAAAACACAGTGCAGTGTGTCTGATGTCAAACAGAGTTAGCCTAGCTCGTAGCTTAGCATGATAGCACGTCCTTAGGCTGCAACTATTACTATTACAGCATTTTAAATATGCTCATCACAGACATGCGTCCTCTTTCCATGGTGGAGGACACAGGATTTAAGAACATGATCAAGGATTTCAATCCAAACTACACAATGCCCTCCAGAACACACTTCACAAATATAATTGCAGAATTATATTACTGCTTTGTAAATCAGTATTGTATTGGCTTTGTTTTAAGCCAGTACTGATTTAAACTTTGAAAGTTGTTACAATACAAACACTTTCCTGAGGAATAAACGGCATTTGGTTGCCCATTTTGAAAGCCCTAACATGTTGCATTGTATTCAATTGATTTATTTGTTTAAAAACCAAAAAGTATATTTTGTTAGAGTACTCGAGTACTCGAAGAAATAATTGACAGAGTACTCGATTCCAAAAATACTCGATAGTTGCAGCTCTACAAACAGACATAATTCTGTATGATCTAGATTATTTTAAATAAGTCTTTGAAGAACGTTGCTGTAGTAGTGTCCCTAAATCTCTTTCATTAAGCGTTAGGACATTATATTGAGTATAATTCAAATACAGTATTTAGAAAATTGCAGCTGTCAACTCTTTGTGCTTGAAAAACTGAAAATAAATCATTGTTTGACTTATTTAAAAGTAGCTTAATTGGCTTTAATTCCGTGTACATTGGCTAAATTAGCTTGAATCCTGTCAAATTCATTTAACTTTTCATCATAACTTGTATTTGTGTTATAATACATGAATATGTGTGTACTACATTTATGACTACTTTATATTTGCATGTTTTGTTTATCAAACATTATTTTTCCCCATCAAGAGTATCTGGAAAAGTGACACAATGCAGCTATCGGGCTGTTTTACCTGGCCCTCTGGGTAATTAAGGTCGCACACCTCTGTCCTATATTCACCGTTCGGCGAAAAGCTGCCAACTTCTACACACTACAAATTTAAAGATGAAATTAAAAGGTATCGGTCAAAACCTGCTTTCTTTGCAGAAACTCGTATGAAGCATTGGTGCTGCAGACCCTTCAGTGCAGCATTAGCTGGAGGCAAAACAAAGCAAAACTAGAGGCAAGCATAACTCTCCATCACAATCCAGCTACAGGGGTCTAAAATGTTGTTTTGTTGTGATGTTCACGTCACGTGATTTCATGAAACAGTAAAGAAGTCTGAGTGATCAGCTGATTGATCAGGAGGCTCTTTGTACTGAACTTTGCTGCATAAATGAAGTCAGACTCTTAGCTTTGAGTTAATACTTAGATAATAGCTTTTAGTAATAATAGAATCACCCATTTTCAACAGTTAAATATAACAATAGAGCTGGATTTTATAAATATTTACCCTCTGCTCTGTGAAATATGGCGAGGGTCCCGTCAGCGAGAGCAACCAGCACTCGACCTTTGACGTGTCTGAAAACAGAAAGAGGCTGTTAGAGCTGCAGGGACGCATAAAAAAAAAGATACCAGAGAAAAACGAATTCAACTGTGAGGAAAACTTACACCAAGCTGAGCACAGAGTCTTTGAGTTTGATGGAGTGGAGGCACTTCTTCCAGTTTCCAACTGCTGAGTGGACGTACAGCCTTAAAAACAGAAAATGGGGTAAAGCTCCAATGTTGCCCTTTGATTTCTATATTTGGGATTCTTGACCCTTTACTTTACTTAACTCTACACAAAAGGATATCATAGCCTTCACGTCTTTATTAGCAAGACGTTTATTAGTGCTGCACTGGAAGCCTGCTAAATATCCTTCTGTCTCCCACTGGATTAAAGATGTCATGATTTTTCTAAAACTTGAGAAAATTAAGTACACATTGAGCGGATGTACAGAAAAATTTTATTAGAAATGGCAACCCTTTATTTCATATTTCACTAATTTACAGGTACTACTTAATTGAATGTGTGCCTATGACTGTTGTACCATTTTATATTCCATGAATTACAAATAGAGTTTTTGTTAGTCATTATGAGCTGTGTGTGGGTGAGTGTGGGGGGTTTGTTATCGTTTCTTACTCTGCCTTTCAATGTTTTATCTTTTTTACCTTCATACATGTATATGTGTCTGTGTACACATGCATATACTTCATTAAAAAAAGGGAAAAAGGATAATGGTAAATTGTATTTTGTGATTGCAATTATTTTATTGTCCTTTTTCTTCTAATAAAAATATAAAAAAAAAAAAACAGAAAATAAAGAATATGTAGTTTCGTACGGTGGTATATTGCATTCACATGAAAATAAATAAAAATCCACCTGTTTTTATGAGATACTATCTCATAAAAACAGGAAAATCAAAAATAAATAAATTCCCGTTTTTACGACATAGTATCTCATAAAAACAGGCGTTTTTTTATTTATTTTCAAGTGAATGCAATACGTCACTGTAGTTTCCAAAGCATGTCATAACTATTACATTTTATTTTCAACATTTAACACTTTTAATTGAATTTTATCGACAGAAAGCATATGAGAAAATTTTAAAAGATTAACAAATGGGGCCACAGGTTGAAAATTTTGCCTTTTTTCCTTCATTTTCATGAGACTAGAGTTAACTTTCCTCCAACAGCCACTGAGCAGTTTTAACTCTATAACGCCAGTTGTTTCATATTTGATACATTCTTTTATAATACCTCTATCTACTCAATAGCAGAAAGTGAAATAAAAATGTAATCTCCAAAAAATTAGAATTTTCTGGCTATAATCTACGGTCTTGGGCCTTAAAGGGGGGGCTAAAGAGTCTTACCATCCGTTCTGGGCCCCGAGCCACATGGTGGGGGCCACGCTGGTAAAGTTCTTGGTCTCGTCCCCTCCTTCCTCGGACTCTGGAGGCTGTGAGCTTTCCTCTTTGGACTGACCTGCGTTCCTGTTTGAAGAAAAGAGAAACACTTTTATGCAGACTTAACATCGAGGGCTAGGGTTAGTTTGGACAGCACTTTTAAATTAGTTTTAGTCTTTTGCCTAAACTATCTCTTAGTTTTAGTCATAATTTAGTTATCAAAATTGTTTTAATATTAGTCTACTTTTGGTCGATGAAATCTACTGTAAATTTAGTCGACTAAAATATGAAGTGTAAAGGGTAAGACATTTTTATGTTTCCTTGACTTTCTAAAGTAAATAATACATCTAATAACTCTTTATTAAATGCTAGTAAAGTTTGAATATATAATTTTTCCTTTTGTGTGAAATGCAGTCACCTTTATTTAGGCTACCTGGCAGAGCATCTCAGTTACAATACCAGAACTGACAACAAACAGTGAACCTGCTCTACATGAATATATCAATTCATAAAGAGAGCAGCTCTGATTGGATCGCTCCACAACTTATCCCACCACCACCAAGCTAAGGCAGCTGTGATTGGATGTCCCTCTGAACTCATCCAACCTTTAACACAACCAAAGTAGCTGTGATTGGATAGATTCATCACTTGTCTCTACTTCCTACATGACCAAATTAGGTCTGATTGGATTAAGTCTGTCAGACATTTTAGTCTAGTTTTAACTTGTTGATGAAAATGTCAGTTAGTTTGGTTTGAGATTTTGTCAATGTGTACTTGTTTTTATTAGTTACTGTCAAGTTTTCATCAGGAGAAAAGGTTGATGACAAAAATACGTCAAGAAAACACTGATCCAGGGCTGTAAATTTAAGTCAAACTGCAGTTCCCCAAGTGTCCACTAGAGGCTGCCTCCTGCAGTGAGTCAGTCTTCATAGAGATCCATAATAAAATTTATCATGCTAACTGATCATTTTAATGTAAATATTAGACTCCTCTGCTTTTTGAAGGTTTTTTAAACCTTTTTTAAACTGACAAACTCAAGGCCACTCTCATGTTTAACAGTCTTGGATAGACTTCCATACGTTCTGCCCTCGTACCTGTCCGTGGGGTCTGCAGGTCGAGGCGGTGGATCAGTGAAGACGTGTTCAGTGAACGGTCCTGGAGGTCTGTGCTCTGTGCTCCCCGACGTCGGCTCTGGATTCTCCGTGGCCTCTGTGGCCTCCTCTGCAGACTGGGCCGGGTGGATCTTCCCATTCATGGGTGGAGCTGTGGGAGCTACGTCACAAAGATATCAAAATTAACACACAAATACACAAAATTCAAACAGTAATTTTAGTTTGCCAGTTGTGATGTTTGGAAACTCTTCATTTAAGCAGCTATCTGAGTTTATTCCATATATCTACTTTTGTTGTTAAGTTTGTTTAATAGGATAGACACTAATGATACTCCGGGTGCATTTGAAAAGTCCTTCCTTCATCCTTTCCTAACCACCTTTCCTTAACCCCGATGGAAAACGTCAGGGTTAAGGGACGGAGGGAAAAAGAGGAAAGAAAAGGAGAAGTGTGGCAAAAGAGGAATTCCACTGCACTTTCACTTTGGTGTCATAATGAAGCAACAACATAATGAAGCTGTTTTGCTTCAGCTTCATCTATTAATTAACAATCCATTGTTCTGTCTTATTATTGGCATGATTACTTCATAAAAGAAGATGATAGAAACATGATAACTAATATATAATATTAAAGCTGGGGTTGGAATGGCAATCAATTCATAATGTGTTCTTAAAATAGAGTGAAAAATATCCTACAGCAGGAATGAACCTGAGAAAAAAAAACAACCAATCACATCTTTGTAGCCCACATTTTAAACCAATCAAATCCCGTCGCCGTTCTGCCTGCCTCCTGCTAGTACATTTTGCCGGTGTGCACAGACTCTGATTCAGTGTAGCCGAGCTGAGAGGGATCCAGCTACACTGGAGAATGCTTACCTGTCAAGTTTTGTCTTTGAAAATAAGGGAAGCCCGCTACGAGCCGTCCATCAACCCCAACCAAGCTCCAGTATCCCTCACATTTTAAGACAGGCGTACAAGAAATCTAAAATAAACTCTTTGTTTTTCTAAGTTTGTTCTGCTGCTCTAATCTCGTGATAGCTGCCACCCAGGCTACTGCAGGTGGACGTTCTCACCAGGCTTTTTCTTCTTCTTTGGTTTTACGGCAGTTGGCATCCATCATTTTGGAGCATTACCGCCCCCTTCAGGCTAGAGACAGAGTTCAGTTTGGGGAGGCAGAGGAATGTTTTTATTATTATATCATCACACGGGAGATTTACGGGAGAATACTGATACAGGAGGACGTCAGGAAAGAGGATAAAATACGTAAAATACGGTAGTTTAACGGTCAAAATGGGAGATTTGACAGCTATGTGGAGAATGTCAGAGGAACTACCTATACCTCGATCAACATCGGGCTGTGAGCACTAACTAACTTTACATGTTTGTTTGGTGTTTTCTTACTGCTGACTGAGACATGACTTGGTGTAGTGTAAAACATAAACGTTGTACTGAGGGTTTGGAGTTGAATCAGTCTTCTGGTTGTGAATCAGCGGTGCTCATGCATGTGAGCAGGGGGCACCATTTTGGAGGAGGGGTGGGAGGAGCCCTGAGGAGATGCTACATTCAAATTCATGCTAGTTTTCCAAAATGACCGTTTATTATTCATCAACATTGTAGTCAGGTATGGAGAACAAAAGAAATCCTTTGAATTAAGTGCTTTATACTGTAAATTATAAAATTTAGCTATTTATCAGTCCACCATTTTAAAAATGATTTAAAAAGAAATTAACTAAAGGTTATATTTTTGAAAGCACTGACTATGAAGCATATATATTTCTCCATACCTGCTAAAAATGTTAATTTAGTATTATATAGTCTACATATCTTAACAGTCCCTCAAAATTCTTGTTTCCTAAGCTAAAGGAGATAATAAAAGAAGGAAAAAACCTCCTTTCCTTAACTTTTAGAGACTTCGAACAGCCCTTATCATGGCTGACGCTTAAATGCTTCTGGGTCATTTCTTCAGTTAGGAAGGTTCTTTATGAAAAAAGGACTTTTCAAACGCACCTAAAGTCTGTCTTGATCAGGCCATGTGTCTGAAAATATCTGAGGAGGGTTTTTTTTAGGCACATTTGAGCCATTTAGTAAGGGAAACAGAAAACTTCATGGTCAATCTATTTTCTTTTTCCTTTTTCCTTTAGAGAATGTTGGGCAACTAACCTAAAGACATTTCTGTTCTTCTTGTAACCACTTAAAAAACAAATCTCTAAACGATGTGTTATGAGGGAAAAACAACACATGATAATAATGGATGTTCTTCTTACCCTGTCCTTTGTCCATGATGGGCGTGTCAGTGCGTGAAGAGCAGTTGCTGCGGGCGACGCTGCAGTTTGTCGCACAGCCGACCAGCGTGATCCCCGCCAACATGCCCTCCACGCTGCTGCTGTCGTCGCCTCCTCCCGCTCCTCCGTCACCGGGATCCAACACGATCTCGCCGGCGGGGTAATCGCTCTCACTGGCAGCTGGACAGAGGCACAGAGAAGAAACAGAATTTACAAAACAGAAAATGTGCCCCTAGACTTATATTAGATTAGATATTCCAAATCCAAGCAGCTGCAGGATACTAAAGATACATAAGATAGAAATTTACAAATGAAAAATAAAGTCATTAAAAATAAAACAAAATAAAACATAAAATATATTTAGTATAAAGTAAGTGGTATTTACAGTGGTTGCATACGTGTAAATACCAATGTTAATATCTTTAATGACAAACTCAAAACCTACCTTTTAAGTCTAGCTTTTACCTGAATTACCTTTTATTGTTTTTATTTATTCTGATAACAGCCCACTTTTTATTATTTTATCTTATTTTATTTTTATCTTTTCTATTTCTCCTTATTTTATTTTCTAGTTTTTCTATTTTTTTTTTTACTTCATTTCAATTAATTAGTTATTTTTATTATTTTTTTAAAACTATTTTTCTTATTTTATTCTATGATATATTTAATTTTTACACTTTAACCTAACCTCCAGTGTTTTCTCATTTTTAAACCTTTAAGATGGCGTTTCCTCAGTACGTTCTGGGGACAGCTGTGTGCTTTATTATTGTCTTTTATTTATGATGCTTTTTATCAACACTGTGTATGGATTACTGTGTGGGTGGGTTCAGAGGCTGGGTGGAGTGGGTTTGGGTCATAAATACTTCATTTTAATTCATCTGTTTGTTTGTAAAGCACTTTGTGCTACATTTTTTGTATGAAAAGTGCTAAATAAATAAAGTTTGATTGGATTTGATTTGATTTGTTTGGTATTTTACAGATGGGTATTTGAGGTATAATACACATAAATATGTTGGCTATGTACATGCTTGATATTGTACAAGTGAAACATTTGAGGTATTATAAATATAAATATAAATATGAATATACTTAACTCTAAAATAGACTTCACCCTTAATTCAGTAATATTTACAACACATTGTTAAAAAGTTTTTTGGTATAGGGTTTGCCAAAGTAAAATTAATTAGAGTCCTAAAAAACTTAAACTTGAAAACATGAAACTAAGGAAAATAAAATTATAGTACAAAAGCAAGAATATAAAAATGCAGTTCATTAGGAATTAAAAGAGTAAAGAATGTCAGTTTAAAATGATTTCAGAAGTTCAAACTGCAGGATAGGATGAAGTTTGAAACGATTAACATGGATCAGTCATCCTTTTAAGTTTCATCTCAAAGTTTTAGTGAAAATTAATATTTTTAATTTTTATAAAAATGTTGCACAGCATCCAGATTAGGTTGAAAAGTTTCCTTCAGTTGTTGTGACATTTCAAACTAATCTTGGAACGAGTTAAAAACACACATGCTCATAATTTTTGTAGAAATGATCAGCTGATGTGAGAGATCCCTGTGTTATTCTTCAGAAATTTAACCATGAATTTTAGTGACAAGAAAAAACAAACATACGCTGCCTGGCCAAAAAAAAAGTCCCCACCTGGATTTAACTAAGCAAACAGGTTTGTGCCTCCTGTTGTATAATTACTGCATGGGTGATTATCTTTCAGCTGAAACAAGTTATTTAACTCCAGCTGATGCAATGAGCAGCTTCTCATTTCTTCAACAACCATGTCAAAGACACATCCTGTGGTCGAGGAAAAGATGTTAGTCTGTTTAAGAAGGGTCAAATCATTGGCATCAAGCAGAGAAAACATCTAAGGAGATTGAGGAAACAACTAAAACTGGGTTAAGAACTGCCCAACACATTATTAAAAACTGGAAGGATAGTGGGGAACCATCGTCTTCAAGGAAGAAATGTGGTCAGAATAAAATCCTGAATGATGGTGATCGGTGAATCACTTAAACGTTTGGCCAAATCAAATCAAATAAAAACAACAGTAGAACTCAGGGGTGTGTTTAAGAGTGAAAGTAAGAGCATTTCCACACACACAATGTGAAGGGAACTCAAGGGATTGGGACTGAACAGCTGTGTAGCCTTAAGAAAACCACTAATCAGTAAGGCTAAGCAGAAAAAAGGCTTCAGTTTGCTAGGGAGCATAAAGATTGGACTGTGGAGGACTGGAAGAAGGTCATGTGGTCTGATGAGTCCAGACTGACCCTGATCCAGAGTGATGGGAGCATCAGGGGAAGAAGAGAGGCAGGTGAAGTGATGCACCCATCATGCCTAGTGCCTACTGTCCAATCCTGTGGGGGCAGTGCTGTGATCTGTGAACTTTTTTTTGACCAGGCAGTGTATAAGACGTTAACAAAGTCTTTTGAGTGTGTGGTTAAGAAAGACTCTCCATCTGACCTGGTACGCTGGAGATGCAGAGCACGTGGGCGTTGCAGACATTGAACTGGTCGACCAGCGAGCCCGGCTGGTTGGCGTCGATGATGACGACCTTGCTGGCGGAGTGCGTGCTGGTGAGGATCCACACTCGACTGCTCATGGTGTCCGTCTCCTGGAGCTCCTTCGACTGCACAGGTTAGAGAGTCCAGGATCAGATCTGACTTCCATGAATGCTTTTTTATTATTCTCCTCCACTCAGGTAAAATGCCAAACAGCATTACCTTCCTCTTCTCCGGGGAGCTGTGCGTCTTCTTGTCTCCGTCCTCGTCGGCGTGCAGCGGGTCGCTGCTTCCTGTCAGAGCTTTGGTCTGCAGAGACTCCTGAGTGCTGACCCTCCATCCTGTGAGGTCCACTCCTGCTGCACACCACAGCTGCAAACACAAACAGAGTAAAGAGAACAAGACATCAGGCCCTGACATCTCAGAATTGTTTTAATTAAAGACTCAGATGATAATTTTATTTTCCAGAAAGTCCTAAATCCTGACTGTTGGTGGAGACTTTAATGTGCTGAGAAGTTCCTCCTTCATTAACCTCTACAACCCCTTTTTTAAGCCTTCTGCTCGAAAATAACATCCTCATAAAGAAAAGATTGAATCTCTGCAACCACAAGGTCTATTTGAATAATATGGTGTCATAATAAAGTAACACTTGAGAGATTTGTCCAGATGTGTAATTATCAGTATATGTGTTACTGGGACAGAGTAAATGAAGATAGAAGTCAGAATAATTTGAAAATTTCATCCTCGTCTAAAAAAATAAGCAATTTTTTTTGTGAATGTCTCTTGGAAATGATGCTGGAGTGGCTGTAAAACTTTAAAATAAATAACAAAATATTCTTACATCATCTCTGCAAAGGACTATTGTTATAAAGTGATGCAGAGCCAAATCAGAGAGGTTTTATAAAAATATGGTCAGGCGAGGATTTGAAAAACAGATCACTTTTTCTTACGTTTTTGTTGGAGAGCGTGCAAGCATTCCTGAAATCTTAAGAAGTTGGGCTTAAGAAGTTAAACCAAAACAAAGTTATCAGACAACAAATGCTCCCAGGGCACAAACCTCTGCCAAAACATTTCCAACATTTCTGAGAGAATGGGAGACTGTCCTTTTCTCGCACTGCTAACAAATCAATGAAAAAACATCCTGAATCAAAGTCCAGATTCAAATCACCACTAAAATCGAATCACTTCTTTCTTTATTGAGATATAAGCAAAAATGTGGAAAACTTCTATATCTACCAAAGTTACCAAATGCTTAAAAAAAAACGGATCTGTTTCCTAAATTGGATCATCACCAAAATCAAAACACTTCTTTTTGTGCCATGATCAATTTCTCTCAAATTTTAATTTAAAGATGCTATGAGGAGAATCTATTTCTGGCGACATAAAGACTCTGCTACCCATGAGCACATGCGGCGACTGTGGTAAAGACGTGAGCCAATCCAAAGTGTGTGTTTGTTGTGATGCTAATGAATGCAGCTCGGACCTTCCTCAGAACTCTGCATTTCTTTACAACTTATTTTTTCAACAACTTACAGGATGCAAAGCGACGAGGTAATGTATCTCTTTCTAGTTACGTAGCGGTAGTTTTTGATGTGTGACAACAAGCAGTGTTTGGAAAACTTAGTATCGTAGTTTTGTAGCCGGCTATATATCTCTACTTACAGCCCGGTGCTCTAAGATGTGTCTGAATAATATAAATTTGCTCTAGTTTTAATTGTCTTGTTCCCGAAGTTGAGTATCCAGGCCAGTCCAGCCCTGTCCGACCCGACCGCGAAGCTAAGGAATAGCATTTATAGATAACCTATTTTGATGCTATAAAACTCATCTTAAAGTGTGTATTTCCATCAGGCATATATCTAAAAGTGAGACTTTTTGTAATTACTTAGAAACTCCTCATAGCATCTTTAACTTCGTCCAGTTATTTTGAGTTTTTGTGTTCAAAATCAAACAAATAAAAACACAGTAATAAAAAACAGTGAAGAGTGGGGATACCAATATTCCTTTTTTATATCTTCTTCACTTTATTGGATCATTTATGTATTTCACAACATCAAGAAGATTAATATGTATTTTTGTGTAAAATTTGCATTCTTCAATAAAGAAATTAAAAAAAAAAAAAACTATCAAAGAACTAATAAAACAGACTAAACTATTAAAAAACATTTTAAGGAGAAGCATCTTACCTCCTTATATAAGGACAAACAGAGAATTTTAAACATCCCCAAACAATATTGCAATGCAAATTTTGCTTTTCATTTAAACAGAAGACAGAAAATTAGTAAATGTTAAAATATTCTTTTTTTTTTCCATTAATTAGATCAGAATTTCAGGATTTATTTTATGCCAGAATTCTGTTTTACTCTCCTTCTTTAAACTAGACTGAATCAGTTAAAATAAATAAATAAATAAATCCCATTTGAGATTTAACAACTGTTCTGATTTTAAAGCATGACATATTAATCCTCAGCTGACTTTACAAGTTTAAAATCTTTGTTTAAAGACTTAAATCTGTCATAATTGCTCTCGCAGATGAATGTTTTATTGTTAATTTCTGCATAAATCTTCGTCTCCATCTCACCTTCCTGTTGGGGTCTTTCTCCACCAGCGGACGACAGTAAACGGGGACGGGAACATTCTTCATGCGATTGTCCTCTTTCTCATTCGTGGTCTGAAAGTGAAACCATAAAAGAGGTCACAGAAAAATAAAAGAAGGAGAATATCGTCTGGATCCATCAGAAAATAATCACAGAACGACCAGTTTTCATTCATGTTTGCATGAAGACAAACATTAGAGGAAAACTTCATTTTAAGATGCAACTGAGCCTCTGCTGCAGTTTCTTACAATCAAACAAACAGCTGTTAATACATATTAAAAATACATATGAAGAAAAAATCCACTCTTTATTTAAAGCACCAAATGTGATCATTATTTTGAGATTCTCTGATATTAAACTTCCTGTGATAATGCATCATTTAGAGATGTAGCTTTACAAATTTAACAGTGAACTATATATTTTTAAAAATATCCGATGAGCATTCAAGCCTAAAAAAATTACAGCCTTTAATTTAATGTTCTGTTATTTATGTAGAGGACAATAGATGTATTTACAATTGTTTGATTTACACTTCTTAGAATTTTTGCAAGGATGGACAAAAGATCTGTCTTCTCTGAAATGCAACAAAAATTAAACTTTACGAATGAATGCAGCTTAATGAAGTTAAATAATATATCTATAAATAAATTGGAGTTTTTAATGATTGTTATTCCAAGAAAATCTCTCCAATACATTCAGATTGTCCCATACCTACATTGTTTTAAGGGTTATCAGGATATTTAACTACATTTACATGATTTATAGTAGGGCTGAACGATTTGAGAAAATCATCTAATTGTGATTTTTTCCCCCAATATTGCAATTTACTCTGCAGTTGTTTTAGTGTTCCTCATCTTATGTATTCTTCAACAAACATAAGCAGTAGATCTTTTATAGTAAAACCAATATGACAGTTAATTAATCTAAGGATAAAAGATTTGAGAAAGAGTGGAGAAGTGAAGAATAGAAGCAAAATAGGTATGAAATTGTAAAAACTGGGTAAAAATGGTATGAAAGTTGAAAAGGTTAATAAATAGGTGCAAAATGGGTATGAAATTGCAAAAAAAGGGGAAAATTGGCAAAAAAAAAAAATCCAAAAGTGGCTTAGGAAAATTCATTATGGCAGCAAAATTAGGAATTAAAATTGAAATAAAATTTCAAAAACCATGTAAAAATTCCAAAAATGGTTCTGACAGTGGCCAAAAAAAGATGAATGGGGGCAAAATAGGCATAAAGTTGTAAAAACATGGTTAAAAAAAGGTAAAAATGGTCCAAAAGTGGGAAAAAAGTGTATGAATAGAGGTAAAAAATAGGCATGAAATTGTAAAAACCTACATCACAATGCCAAAATGTTCAACACATTTTGGGCTAAAAATATTGAACCTTCTGCGATTTGAAAATTGCAACAAGCCATATTGCGATTTAATCTAATTTGCAATTAATTGTTCAGCCCTAATTTATAGCAAATATAATTTTGACATTATCCTAAAAAAACATCCCAAATAATATCTTTAAAATATAAACACAAACAGAGAAAATAATCAAAAACATTTGCTATCACTAAGGTGCAATAACTACAGACAAGAGTGGATTTTTTTCTTCTTTTAAATCTATGAAAACAAGGCAGGAGAGAGTTAATCATGGCAAAATAAATGCATTAAGTCGGGCATGTTGAGACAGACAGAGGTTAAAAGTTAGAGGTTGCAAAAACAAACGCAGAGAAAATCTAACTGGGATGCAGTCATGAGGTCTGTTCATGTTTTTCATGCCTCAAAATAAAAAAATCTCCTCATTTTTCATGCATTTAGAGTTTCCTCATTACTCTGATCTTAATGAGTCTAGTTTTTGGGTGTTGCTCATTTTGTTCAGAATAATCTTTGGAGTAAGAAAATAAAAACATTTGCTCTCATGCTTCGCTGATCCATGCACACAGTTTTTATTAACAGTTATGTAGGCAGAGTTAAAGCTGTGTGCATGGTTTACAGATCTGAGTGCGTAGGTATAAAAACATGCTCACAGATCTGATTTTTCTTTTCCTGACACATTCACGGCACATTAATGCAGTCAGTTTTAATATTCTCCTTTGTTCTGGTGATGGTTCAGGTTTGATTTCTGGGTGATCTTTGGGCTTGATTTCAGGTTGTCTGGTTTCAGGAGGAAGGTTAAAGGGGAGGGGGAGCCGTGAAGGCGCATGCGGATACTCTGTCGGTCTCACTTGCCTGTTGCCTCTTCAGCGGGCTGTCCTGAGCGCCGTCCGTCTGACCTCCAGTCTGCGGGAGACCAGAGTTAGAGCTGCCTGCCTACCAACACACTCTGAGCGCAGGGCTGAAGCTTTAGCACCAAATCAGCTGTCTTTACAACAGAGATCGAGCCCTGCGTTTGGGCCTCTGAAACTAAACTAACAGACATTTTCATCAACAAATAAAAACTAGACTAAAATGTCTGACAGACTTAATCCAATCAGACCTAATTTGGTCATGTAGGAAGTAGAGACAAGTGATGAATCTATCCAATCACAGCTACTTGTTGTGTTAAAGGTTGGATGAGTTCAGAGGGACATCCAATCACAGCTGCCTTAGCTTGGTGGTGGTGGGATAAGTTGTGGAGCGATCCAATCAGAGCTGCTCTCTTTATGAATTGATATATTCATGTAGAGCAGGTTCACTGTTTGTTGTCAGTTCTGGGATTGTAACTGAGATGCTCTGCCGGGTAGCCTAAATAAAGGTGACTGCATTTCACACAAAAGTGAAATTTATACATTCAGACTTTACTATCATTTAATAAAGGGTTATTAGATGCTTGATTTTATCCAAGAGTAAAACATGACTTCAGAAATTCAAGAAACACTTTACATTTCAGATTCTAGTCAACTGAATTTACATAAGATTTCATCGACTACAATGTTGTGAAATTCATCAACCAACACTAGAATAAAACTGAAACAATTCAGATGACTACATTATAACTAAAATTAAAAGATAATTGAGGCAAAAGACTAACTAACTAACTAAATCTAAGTTAACAAGAAATTGACGTCAGTTGAAATAAAAACACAAAAAACTGAATGATCAAAGATGGGTTTGAGGGACAAGTTCAAGTCCTAAATGTTCAGTTTTGTCTTTAACTGAACGTCAAATGTTTCAGAAGACGTCCTGCTTTGCGTGCAAAGGTTTTGTTCAAACGTCCTAAAATATCCTGAATCTTCCTGTGGAGTTATAGAATCAAGCAAACTCTTTTTAAACTATGTTTCTAGACTTCAAACACTAATGTTGAGCTCATTCCTGGAGGTTCATCGTCTCTCTGACAGTCTTCTGTTCATCAGCAGATACACAGCTGTTTCTGAGCATGTGTTTATTTGTTTGTTTATTTGTTTATTTGTTTTTTTGTTTACCTGTTTAAAGCGTGACGGCACGCTCCACCCACATGCCTGCATGATGCCGTCATCGCGCCGCATGTGCTCTCGGACCTGCCGGTACTGCTCACGCCGCTGCTCCCTACGAGCCAACAGAGCTGAGTCGCTGAGGAGAGACGCAACACCGTTACTCGCCAGTCTGAGAGCAGCGAGAGGAAGGGAGGAAGAGGAAGAGGAAGAAGAGGAAGAGGAGCAAAGCGTTAGCAGCCCGGCCAGCCATAAGCAAGAAACAGAGAGAGGAGATGAGAATATCAGAGGAGAGGAAGAGAGTTAGGCAACAGCAGATCAATAAAGCTTTAAAGCCAAGCAGAGGAAGTTTTTAGACTTAACGGAAAGTTATTAAAGTATTTTTATTTATTAGAAGGTTGACTGATAATTCAATACCCCAATTTACAAGGTTTAAAACTTCTGAAACGTACACTGCCCGGCAAAAAAAATGTCGCCACCAAAAAAAGGTCACACTAATATTTTATTGGACTGGCTTTAGCTTTGATTACAGCACTAATTCTCTGGTGCATTGTTTCAATAAGCTTCTTCAAGATTTGTCCCAGATCACAGCACTGCCCCCACAGGCTTGGACAGTAGGCACTAGGCATGATAGGTGCATCACTTCACCTGCCTCTCGTCTTACCCTGATGCTCCCATCACTCTGGAACAGGCTCAATCTGGACTCATCAGACCACATGACCTTCTTCCAGTCTTCCACAGTCCAATCTTTATGCTCCCTAGCAAACTGAAGCCTTTTTTCTGCTCAGCCTTACTGATTAGTGGTTTTCTTAAGGCTACACAGCTGTTCAGTCCCAATCCTTTGAGTTCCCTTCACACTGTGTGTGTGGAAATGCTCTTACTCCCTGCCCTTATCTGCCCTGTGTGCTGTCTGTGTCTACTGCAGCATCCCAAACTTTCTCGACGAGAAGAGCGGGTAAATGAGAACCTGCCTGTCCCAATGGTACGGTTGGGAAGTGGAGGATCGTGTGCCTGTCTATTCTGTCTGTCAAGGACGTGGAAGATGCCTACATAACTGGATTTATGATAACAGGTTTCCTGCTGTTTGGAGTTAGCAGTTTCCTGATCTATCACAAAGTTAAGAAGACGATGGCAGCACTTTTGACTCTTGAGAAGCTGCCTGTCATGACTGAAGGAATGTGCAGGGCGGTCAACACTCAGACTCAAGCGATTTGTGAGCTCAATCGCAAGCTTGATGCCATTCTCAAACTCATTCGCAAGCAGGACAACCTCTTGGAGAAGTTGACAGCTCGGCTCGGCTCGGCTGAATGGGCCCACGGATTCGGAACATCATTGTGAGAGACCAAAAGACTAGAAAGGCTGATGGAAAATTACAGTTGGTCTGACCCAAACTATTCATTATGTCTTTTTGTTATGGATCCCGCCTGTCCTTGAGCAGAGGTATCTACTCTTCTGGAATGTTTTGCTAACAGAGGCTTGATCCCCCCTCTACTCCCTCATCCTGTGAACTTTGCTCTGGAACAGAAACTCTTTCTCTCAAGGCCGTACAGTCATCTTATCGGACAATAGAGACTTTGTGAGGTCTGAGCTAGGACAAGGTCGCTGGACTCCTTTTTGAATCAACGCCCCCGCTCACAGCTAGAACTATCAATCAATAATAAATCAATTCGATCAATATCAAGTTTCAGATGAGAATATTCTAAATACTCTGAAAAATGATGTGGTTAATAATCCTTAATCCTGATTGGTCAGCTGGACGCGTGGATGCCCCAAAGCCGCTAAAAGCAAGCGAGCATCAGACGCAGCGCTCGGCAGAGTGTGAGAGGTTTAGAGTTTCAGGTCTGTGTCTGCGGCTCACTCTTCAGGGAAGAACTCCAGCGTCCTGTTGGAGGTGGAGATCTGACACATGGTGTGGCTGCGTCTCTGCGAGAACCCGGCGGGGGATGGCGACTTGTAGTGGATGTTGACGCTGTAGTACGGCCGCTTGACGGGCGGCGGGCTGGACGACGAGCTGAAGAGACGGGCAAAGCTGGGGGACAGAGTAGAAGAAACTAATCAAACAACTTATTCAGGCACTAGCTCTTTCATATTTAGATTATTGTGCAGTCATCTGGTCAAATACAACACAAAGTAAAAAATATACAAGCACAAAATAAAGCTGCTCATATAGCTTTGAAATGTCCATTTAGAAACTGAGATGTAAAATTAATATCTTTGCTGAAAAAATGTGTTATAACAGTAACAGTAAGTTTAACAGTAAGGCCTGATTTTGTATAGCAACAACATGCCGATATGGGAGGCACATCTTCAAGCTTTATCGCAAAGGAAGAAACTCATATGGTTATATGGACATGGTGTCATATGAGTGGCTAAAAAGTTGCTTGTGCGATGTATCCTCCCCCTGCCATTTGCTCCTTTATTGTTTGTAACTATATTATTTTTTCACAAAAATAACAATAAAAAGTAAATTAAAAAAAAAGAAATGTCCATTTAGAATGAGCAGCACATTGATGCATAAGAAACCTGCAATCTGGTTAGATGTTAAAAGTAAATTACACTATCTACTAGTGTCCTTTATAAAGAACATTATTTTAAATAAAATCCCAGAAGTGCTCTATAATTAATTAACATTCTTCTCTAATGAACATCAGTTCTGCACTAGGCAGGCATCGGAAGGGAAATTTAGGACAGATGTATAAAAGGTTCTCTACAGAGCAATGATGGCAGGGAATTTATTACCAAGCTTTTTAATCTCAGACAGTAACAGAAGTTGTTTCAAGTGTTGAAATTTTATGATTTAGTAGATTATTGTATCTTGCAATTTATGTTTAAAGCACATCAAAGATTGTTACCCATTAATCTTCAGAAAAGATTTTAAAAAAAGAAACAGTAAATACAATTTAAGAGGAATAGAGATTTTGTGCATTCTCTCAAAGGGTAGTACATTATAGATCCGGCACTGCAAAAAAACTAACAATGCAACAAAAACATTTTTTTACTAATCTTATGTATACTTAAGCCTGATCTTTGAAAAAGTCTGCAGCCCTCTAACATTTATTATATTGATAATAACTCACTTTTGGTGTATTTTTTTCATTAAAATTCGTACATCATGCAATCAAGTTGGCATTTAAAGGGTTAAAATAAAATAAATAATTACATATTTGGGATTTTTGATTAGAACTGAAGTTGACTGAATGATTGGAGCAAAAAAGTACAAAAAAAATATGAATCTGTTATGTTTTTATAGCAGTTTTCAGGAGAGGACATTAATGTCCTCTGATTACCTCAAAGGGTAGTAAATTAAAGCGACCCACAAGGGTTAAAGGGGTTAATTTATGGAATAATCTAACCAACAGCATTAAACAATCCATATCAAAATTTACATTTAAAAGAACATTAAAGGGCAGTATGTTAAGTAAGTAACATTTCCATTTTTGTAATTGATGAAATCTCTCAAATATAATTATAAGTATTATTTTGGTGGTTGCTGTTGTTGTCATTGAGAATCAAAAAGAATTTCAGACCAGCAGTGTTGATGACGGCTGTTTTATTTTATTATTATTGTTGTTGTGAATTATGTTGATCATTGTGTTGTTGTTATTTTGTTGTTTCTGAAATATTGTATTAAGTACATAAAAGGGGCAGATAATATAAGATTGTTCTTCTTCCTGTTCCTTTTCATTCATTTATATGCTGATATGCTTGTATGAAAATGTTTTATTTCAGATATATGAGTGAAATAAATCACTAACTAACTAACTAACTTAAAGATGTATTTGTTGCATATGGTTTACCTGAAAGATAATAATGTTATCTCCCTAATGATGTGAATTTTTCTTGTAGTTCCAAGAGGTAATACGAGTTCTGTGGTTTTCTCTCCTTTTTTTCTTTTCTTTTTTTAAACTTTTTGTGTATCGGTTTGCTTTTTGCAATCAAGAGGTGAATAATAGAGCTACCATATGAGAGGATTGTGTAAGTGTTATGAGTGCGGTTTATATAAGTCATGCTCAAAAGGATGATATTTTTTGTTGAAGGTATAATATGTGGACCCCAGGAGGAATAGCTACTGCATATTTGCTGTAACTAAATCAAATCAAACCAAATCAAATCAAATCAAATCAAGAAGAAAAGGAGGGTTAACTGTGGATGAATGTTCTTCATGTGTTTGTGAAGATGTTCAGAAAGAGCGATTCTTACAACTGCCAGATGGTGGACTTCTTTTTCTCCTGGATCGGAGGACTTTCTCTGGATGCCCTGAGACGAAACACAGAAACCAAGGAGTTAAACGAAATATCAGAACTTAATCTTTGTGATTCAACTTAATTAGAAGAAGCAGAAAGCTCTCTCAGAAAAGAGTAAACAAATCCATCTTCTGTCAAGGCTGTCCCAATATTTTACATTGTTGATACTTTGCAAATATTTCTCCATTATTGAGAACAGTACAACTCCATTTTCTTAAACATATCTTTATTGAACATTTTTTGCAAAGCTATGACATAAGTGGGAGTTAAATAAAAGGGAAATAGTGTAAAGTTCAAAAAATAAAACTAAAACAATAATAATAATAATAGATGAATACATAGAAATTAAAGTGAAATAAATAATTAAAGGGAGCTAATGGAAGAGAGACATGTTTTTTTCCCCCTTGGGAGTCATGAAAACTTACTCTTGGGTAATGTACAGAACTACGTTACCCATCCCCATTCTCAGACCAGGTCATGTCAATCAGACCTGATTTAATCCTTTGAGATTAATCAGTTCCAAGATAATCAAAAAAAGGGTTGAGAAAGCTTCAAGTGGAATAATGTTTATCACTGAAGTCCTAATACAACTCCATTTTCTTCTATGAATGATGGGATAAAAGTAGGGGTGCACCAATCACAATTTTCCAAGAGTGTCTGGCTGCTTAGTGATCACCGATCTTTAAAAAAACCTCACCTGCCGATACCGATTTTCGCCAATACCAATTTTTTTTAATAACTGACAGCAAATACCTTCAATGTTCCAATGTTATTAAAAAAATACCTGTTATAACAATACCTTGTTTTACCTGCACATGAGGTCGTTCTCTCAAATATAAATGAAAAGTTTTTAATATTTCTGTCCAACAACTAAATCATATCAGTTCTTAAGTCTTTTATTTTCCACATTTAAAAATAAACAATACTTTCCCAGCAGGTTACACTCCAGGCCTGTTTTGAGCCTCTTACCAAAAATAAAGTGCACAGCAGTATTTGCTTTTACACAGAAAGGAAATCACAAAGTTTGAGGTGGTTATTAAAATAATCTACAGGAAAAACTAACAACTCAACTTAAACCATGAATAAAGTGTCCTGAGTTTTAGGTTTCCTTCTGGTGCAAAAAGAATAAAATGCCCAAATGCAGCATCTTTGCGGCTTTAAATGTAAAAATACTACAGTGGCGGACTTCCAGAGTTTTAGGGAGGTGGATAAGATCCAGGGATAAGATCGATTTCTCATGTAAGGATCAGCTGAGGAGGGTTAACTCTGCTGGTGGTGTAGACGAGTTGTTGAAAATGATCGATGGCGAAGGGTCGACCCTGCATGTGCTCCCAAACCCGACCACAGTGTTACGTCAAAGCTCAAACTTATTCTAATCTAGAGCTCTGAGTCTCAGACATAAAAATCATACTTTTTAATTCTCGAGGTTTCGTTCTCTTTGTCTACCTGATCATCTCGGTCCACCGCACGGCCTCCTGCAGCTCCATCAGCCTCTCCTTGTACTGATTCCTCTCCATCAGCACCCGCGCCATCTCCACCCGGGTGAACCGCCGCCGCTGCGTCATGGTCATGTCTCCGTCCTGCATGGGTGAGGAGAACTGGAAACACACGAAAACAGAGACATGTTTTTATAAAAAAGACACTAACAGTTTTTTAAGTTCAGACATTATCTACCTCTCTCCGCACTTCTCATTCTGCACAAATCTTTATTCGAACCTTATTTACAATACTGCAATATTATATGGTGTAATACATTTCCAACTCACTTAAAAAAGCTTGAGATACTCAAAAAAAAAGTCATACGTGCCTTAACATGGTCTGATTTTAATGCTTCCACGAAACAGATTTTCCACCGCTACAACCTTCTGAGGCTTAGTGAGTACAACTACCTACAGAATGCCTGTGTAATGTACCAGACTGTCCACAAATCAAACCATAAACTATGTGAGCTCATCCCAATCTGTGCTCCTCGGCACACCTATGCCACCAGGTATAAGAATCTAACTGCTGGAAAAAAACAAAGGCTAAAATGTAGAAGCTTTAGCATTGTTTGTAAAGGAGCACAGATTTGGAACGAGCTCGATGAAACACTAAATCTTGATAGATAAAGACTTGATAGATAAAGATGGCAGCTACCTGTTCAGAGTTCTGCTCTTGATAGCAAAGAAAATGATCCCAATCAATTGGTTAAAGCCACATTCCCCCAAATATAATGGAGTGGACAGACCAGATAAAAGAGGATTTTATTATAGAAAGAACTACAAAAAGATGTCAACTGAAATCAGACAAATTTTAAAAAAGATGGAAACTGATAATACAAGAAACACCAGAACTTTAAAAACCTTTTTCCCCAAAATTACATTTAGTTTAATTGATTTACATATGTTGCTTTTTAGAAGTTTACTTATTCGTTACTTGTACTTTTTTTAAATACTTTATTTTTCTAGTTTCCAAACAAAAGGATATTACAGCTCTGCCAAGTAACACCATTACACACGACAGAAAAGAATAGAAACATGAAATTAAGCAGACAAGTAAAATAACAAATAAACAAACAGTGATCAGAATCAAAGAGATTAAGAAAAAAAAAAACAAAAGAATAAGAATAAGAATAAATAAAATAATCTCAAGACTGTTGTTGACACCTGCTTTTGTGTCACAGACTGTCACAGTGAACTCTTAGATGAAGTGTTTTAAGTTTTATTTTATTGAGTGTTTTACTCACGTCGTCTCCGCCCTCGTCTTTAGAGTCCCTGGATGCACCGAGAGCTTCAGCTCGTAACCTGAGACACAAAAACATAATCAAAGTTTTTTACATTTCATTTCAGCTCCTGTTTTCTGAGTGTGTGAATTATTCAATGTTTGTTATTGATCATTAATTACTATGAGCCTATAAACTGTATCTGTATATTATCCTCATTCTTTATCTGTTGCTTTCTCATTTTTTGTGGTAGTAACAGCTGTAAATCTTCTAATAAACTGGTACAATATGATTTAAATTTGGACAAACTTTTTAGGCTTAAACAAAAATGATCTACAATAAATTTCTTAATATGACAAATACATTGGAAGGAGATTAACCTGAGAAATGTTAAAAGCAGATTCATAAATGTTATTTTGTTTGGTTGATAGTTAAAACAAACATTGAACTTTAAACAGCTTTTGAGAACTTGGCATTTATTTGTACGACTAAAATCAAGATTACTATTATTTGCCAACTGAACCAGTTTTTGGCCAAACTTGTATAAAAACAAACATCTTTTGAATATCTGTTGATAAACACTAATACTAAATCAGAGTTTCTCACATTTCATTTCTGCTAGTCCTCTAAATGTGTAAATCACTCGCTGTTTGTTATTAATAATTGATAAACATAAGCTTTGTAAACTGTCTGTATTTGGGTTTTTTATCTTCATTCTTTATCTAAAGTCTCTGCTGTGTTTCTCAGTTATTGTGGTAGTAAAAACTGTAAACTTAGATTCATAGAAAGAGATAAATCTGACAGATATTAAAAGCAGATTCATGGACTTTGTCTTTATTGCGAAATAGTTTAAACAAATACTGAACTTTAAACAGCTTTTACAAGCTTGGTTTTAATTCTTATGGTTAAAACATGATAATAAACTATTCTATTTGCCTACTGCTCTAGTTTTTGGTCGATCTTGTGTAATAACAAACATCTTTTTTTTTTTTTTTTTTTTTTTTTTTTTTAAATGTATTTTTTGGGCATTTTGTGCCTTTATTTATAGGAGAGAGACAGTGGATAGGCTTGTGAAAGGGGGCGAGAGAGTAGGGGAAGACACTCCGCAAACTGGTCACAGGCGGGACTCGATCCTGGACCGGCAGAAGCAAGTACATGGGGTGCCTGGTTGCTAACCACTCCGCCAAACCAGCACCCCAGTAATAGCAAACATCTTTTGAATATCTGTTCAGAAACAATGAAAGGAAAACAGAGTTTCTCACATTTAATTTCTGCTAGTCCTCTAAATGTGTGAATCACTCGCTGTTTGATAAGCATAAGCTTTGTAAACTGTCTGTATTTGCATTTTTATCCTCATTTTTTAATCTAAAGTCTCTGCTGCGTTTCTCAGTTTTCTGTGGAAGTAAAAACTGTAAAACTTCCTGTGCCATGTGCTTTAAATTCAGACAGACTTTGGCAGCTTAAACTAAAACAATCTACAGTATATTTCTTAATATGACAAAACATTTGAAGAGATAAGTCTGACAAATTCATGAAAGTTGTATTTTTGCTATGTAGTTTAACCCTCTGGATCCCAAACCCACCGGCGGGTTCAAAAACGCACTTATTTTAAAACGACTGGCATTTACAAACCGTTTGTCCTATTAAAAAGCCGTAAAAAGTGGTGTTTTCGTCAGATTCTCAAGTTTTCGAGGGTACCTGAATGTATCACACATGATGTCGGCAACATTCCGAACAATGGCGTAAAAAAACGATGATTTTTCGCGACTGCTGTCAACATCGCATTTATTCACACGTCCATTTCAAAAATCTGCAGAAAATAAACCGTTTGCTCTAGCTCTATTCTGTAAAAAACAAATAATTTTACACATCTTACAGCTTTTAACAAGCCTTGAATGGTCGATATATGTCCTGTATTTACTTCTAAAGAATTATTTGAATATTGCCTTCCATTTGCCTGGTGTCATTTCAGCCTCTGTCTGTTCATCACCAATCAGCATGCTCCATACGTCGGCTCTGTGTCTCCAGAGACTGTTTCAGGGCAGCAGGACCCCCCAAAACAGTTTCAGGGGGTCCCTTGAAACAGTTTCAGGGGAGTCCTGTCGCCTTGTACATAGTTATTCACAGTTTTCATTGTTCTGAAAATAAATATTCAGAAAATTTCACTGTCCGTTTTTCTTTATTGAATAGTTTCTTGCATTCTGGTTATGTTATATTGCTATGAGACATTGTTGAATTATATCTGGCTTCAGCCCTAGTTCTCCTGAGCACATAGAGGTGTAGAACTTGATATTGCAGTGAAAAATGAGTCCACAGTGAGTAAAAATGTGACAGAAGCAAAAACGGCCTAAAATTCCAATCAACTTATAAGGTCCCAGAATGTGTAGTTTCTGTAAAGGTAGAACCACACCACTTTTTTCCTGTGTTCCTTATGCTTGAGGGTACCTGAAAGTGTGTTGTATATACTCCCACCCTATTTTTAGAATTTTTTTAAATCAGAAAATCAGAAAAATTAAATTTTCGTTTCTCTTTTTTCTGATGATTTACAGCCTTTAAATTTTGTTACACTGCATAAAGACATAATTGAGTTACATCAGCTTATAGCCATGGTTGTCCTGAATCCATAGAGGTGCTGGACTTCACTTTACAGAGAAAAATGAGACCACAGTGAGTAAAAATATGACAGAAGCAGAAAACGCTCAGAAATGGCTTGGGATTCAGAGGTACAAACACTTAACTTTAGGCAGTTTTTGAGAGCTTGGCATTATTTTTATGGTTAAAACATGATAATAAACTATTCTATTTGCCTACTGCTCCAGTTTTTGGTCGATCTTGTGTAAAAACAAACATCTTTTGAATATCTGTTCAGAAACAATGAAAGGAAAACAGAGTTTCTCACATTTAATTTCTGCTAGTCCTCTAAATGTGTGAATCACTCGCTGTTTGATAAGCGTGAGCTTTTTAAACTGTCTTTATTTGTTTTTTTATCCTCATTCTTCATCTAAAGTCTCTGCTGCGTTTGTCAGTTTTCTGTGGAAGTAAAAACTGTAAACTTAGATTTATTGAAAGAGATAATTGTAACAAATGTTAAAAGCAGATTCATGGATATTATCTTTATTGCTAAATAGTTTAAACAAACACTGAACTTTAAACAGCTTTTACAAGCTTGGTATTAGTTTTTATGACTATTAATATCATGATAATAAACTATTTTATTTGCCTTAAGCTCCATTTTTTGTCTGATCTTGTGTAAAAACAAACATCTTTTTGATATCTGTTGATTCACACTGATTGTAAGTCAAAGTTTACAGCTAATAGAGATATTGAGAGATAATAACCCTTATGGATGATCTTCTGGACTCTCTGAAGATTTTAGCTTAATAAAAGTACAAAGATAGTGCATCATCATTAAAGTAGGGACGGGAAACTTTGATAATGAACTTGACCACATTTAATGATCCTAATGACCTCACAGCCATGTTGCCCACCTCTTTGACTTATTTTAAATTTGACATATCATATTATTTTCATTTATTTTGGATTGTTCTTGTATGCTTTGTTTTTAGTTCTGCCCCACAGTAGAAGTCCTTTTATTAGTCTCCTTTTATCAGTCTTATTGCTAGCAGCTGCTTGATGAGATTAGTGTAATCAGTACGTGCACATTTTTAAGATATTTAACATTTTTATGGACATTCAAGATTATATTGTGGATAATAAATTGCTTCAGTGTGTTATGTATGATGGAGCAAGGTGAGGATGTATTTATTGTGGCCAAAGTTTACTTGTTTGTATGTAGCAATTTGCTGTTTGTTTGTTAAAATTTAAAAAATAATAAAAAATATTGTATATAAAAAAATGTGTGATGCTGTTTTATTTTCAAGACTTTTTCCAGCATATGCGGGACAAGAATTGATCCTTCTCCTCTGATCTCATTGTTTGGTGTGATGCCGGTAAACAGTTCTGTCAACAGAAGTCAAGAAAATATGATCGCCTTTTGTTCCCTTTTAGCCAAAAGACTCATCCTGTCAAAATGCTAGGACTCTGTTCCCTCATCATATGGTCAGTGGATAAGGGAGGGAATGTGTCTTGTACATTTAGAGAAAATAAGATATATACTTAGAGGGTGAACCAGAAAATTTCATAAAACTTGGCAACATTTATAACATTTGTCGAAAATATGTAACCTGGCAATTTATGCATGTCATGTCTATCTGTTTATGTGTCTTTTTATATATATATATGTAATTATCATTGATCTATCTACCTGATTTATTGTGTTTATTTCATTTTATTATTATTATTATTATTTTATTTTATTTTATTCTATTTTATTTTATTTTTTTATGTCTGTAATACTGTCTGGCTGTTTATTCAAAGTTGGGGGTGTTTTCTGTTATGTAAAAAAACAATAAAAAATACCTTGTTCAAAAAAAAAAAAACTGTGTGACGCTCTCACCTCTTCAGGTCTTCTTCCAGCTCTTTGACTCGAGCGTCCACTTTGTTCTTGGACTGCCTCACGGCCTCCAGCTCCTCCCTCAGCACCTCCTGCTCGCTCGACAGCTCGTCCACTTTGGCGATAAGGTCGTTCTTCACGATGTTCAGAGCGTTTCTGTTTAAGACACCGACAGAAAGTCAGACGTCAGCACAGCTCAAAAAGATTACAGGATCAACAAATCAGGAAAATGGAACACATTTTAAAGTCAAATTCAAGACTTTTCAGGACTCAACCAGTGAAAACTTAGAAAAATGTTTGTACCAGGTCACTTTGGAGCTTTAGTGAACTTCCCATCAACCACCAATCAGTTATTTTTTCCAACTTTATTAACCTGTTCAGCCCCTTTTTTAAGCCTTCTGCTCAAAACTGACATACTCCTAAAGAAAAGAGTGTATCTCTGCAACCACAAGGTCTATTTGAATTATTTTTGGTGTCACAATAAAAGTAACACTTCAGAGATTTGTCCAGATGTGGAATTATCAGTGTATGTGTTACTGGGACAGAGGAAATGAAGATAGAAGTCAGAATAGTTCGAACATTTCATCCTCGCCTAAAAAAACGAACAATTTTTATGGTGAATATCTCTTTGAAATGATTCTACAATGGCTATAAAAGTCTAAAAATGAACAATAAAATATTTCTACATCATCTCTGCAAAGGACTGCTGTTATAAAGTGATGCAGAGCAAAACTAGAGAGGTTTTATAATAATGTGGTCAGGCAAGGATTTTAGAAATAGCACATATTGAGCCAAAGGTAAAAAATATATGTATTTTGTCAAAAAAAAAAAAAAAAAAACTAAAAACAACTAGTAACCTAATTAACAGGTGTTATTTAACATCTCCATCAATAACATATTGGATCACTTGGGCAGACTTTTGGTGTGACTGTGCTTTTATGATGTGTGTGTCGGGCTGGTAGTGACTGGGGAGGGATTGTTTTTCATTTTTATTTTTTTTTTATTTAGAGTTTTTGTAAGAGTATAGTTTTTATACTTCTTGCTTTCCTTTTCCTTTTTATCTTACTCTTTTGCTTTTCTTTACACTTTATTATCACCCATACGTGTCCATCGAATTATTTAATATTTGGTGTGAGTTGCTATTCTGTGAACCAATGGCACTTCTTGGTCAACAGTCTTCCAGCACGGCACCTTTTTGTTATGTTATGAAAATTTCAATAAAAAAATCTTGAGTAAAAAACAAATGAATATGTAGCACTTCCCCACATAATAAATTCTTTTGGATCGATGTTCTGATATTTTTTTACTCAAAAATATTTATAAATGAGCCTAAAAACTGTAATATTTGATCATGTGATGCCTCCATTGAGGCCTAACAGAGTAAAATACAAAGGGATGTATCTCAATCTGTTTCCTGAGTTTTGGTCGTAAAACAAAGTATTTGGTGTTTATGGAAGGTCTCAGTCTCAGATTTACGCAGAAGTCTCGTTTGTGTGTGTAGTTTGCTGTAGGTCTATAGACTAGAAGTAAAAATGTGTTGCCAGGTTTCACCAGGTGTCACCCTACAGATTTAGATTTTTTCTTTTACTTTTTTTGCTTGGTCTTTTAATTGTGTTTGTTGGGTGTAATAATGGCTTATATGTTGGAGTGGCAGAGTTTTTCCTGTTTAATTTGATGTGCTGCATGACTATATTTCTACATAAATAGTTCACTTTTTCTCATGTTTTTTGAAGAACATGCAAGCACCTGAAATCAGGAACTTTGGGGCTGAACAGGTGAATACTTTTCCTTTTTTTTTACAGATAGAAATGACATAAAGCTAGTGAAATGAGACTTAAAAAAGGAAAACCAAATATCCATTACACCCACCAATCAATGTTTTCTTTGCCTCCATTTTTGTTTTCTAGAAATGTACAACTAGGACGAATCTCATCTCATGAATCTAGATTTACAACTTAAAATAAAACTTTAAGACCTTAAATGAGAAACACTAAGACTTCCTAATGAAATGTTAAGGCTTCACTGAGACCCATATAGATATATATCCTGATTTTATGTGGATTGAAACACTTAAAATCTGCATTTCATGCTTGGTGACTGAATAACTGAGTAAGTACCTGTTTTAAACTTATCGTTTCTCTTATTTAAGCTTCAAACTTTCAAACACGCCATTTTTATTTTTTTTTTTATTTTTTTTTTCTTTTTTTTTTTTTGTTCTTTACCTTTGTTTGTTTTTTTCCTCTTTAAGATATTATAACTTAATTGTTAAATAATCATATTCAACTCTTTATTCAGCTGCTTAAGATCAAACTTTGTTAATCTAAAACAACAATTCTGCCTCATTTAAACTTTACAGACTTATCTTGATAAAAGCTTTTCTTTAAAACTGCACATGCAAGCAGAAAGCTCTTTGCAACTTCAGCCAAGCACACAAACCGTGAGCAGAAAAAAAGGAGATAAGCGCAAAAATAAAAGACAAACAGCACGGACAAAAAGCAAAAAGGGTTTTTATATAACACACAAAAGTGCAAAAATACATAACTATCTTTAAATTCCAGCATTTCAGACAGCAGACGGTGGCTTTTTATGTGCAAAACTGGATTTAAAACATTTAAAAATGTGAGTCTTATAAGAAAAATATGAGCATTTTTGAAGTTCTAATAAATCAATATTTATTTACTCTCTTCTCTGTCCCAAAAATTTCATCTTTAGACATTAGTGGATTTTTCTGTCCGCACATCTCACACCTGGAGCTCAGTTCCAAGCATAATACGTGAACTCCCAACCCTGACCTCTTTTACCAAACAACTTAAAGTTTGGCTACTGGAAAACCAACACTGCTCCCATAACCAGGCCTAAACTTGTGTATTTGTTCTATGTATGTATCTATTTTGTCAAGGGCTCCATCTCCAATTTTTACTGTGCAATGTGCAATGCAACTAGCACTTTATATTCCTAGGTATCACAAATTACCATAGCTGGTATTAGATTACTGTAATATGCAATTGAGCATTAGGCAACTTTAACCAGTCCCTTGGCCTAAATGTTTTTTCTTTTTTTGATGATCAACTATGTTTGCTTTGTTTCGTATTGTTTGTTTTGTTTTGTCTTTGTTTTGTTTTTGTTGTGTATAAATGTTTTGTACAACACCAACCTGCCAATGGGACTACAGATGGAAATTAGCCACACGGCTCATATATATGCTCATTAACATGTATTGTCCCATCTTTTAAAAATAAACAAATCTACAAATCTACAAAACATAGAGCTGTCTGTAACTGTCTTACATGTATTCAATTGTAATTCTGACAATTCTGACTGTGCAAGAGTTTTCCTGAAAAATGTAAGAACTGAAATGATATAAAATAAATATGAATTAACTAAGATATGAATTAATTTGCAATTTTAATCACTTGCAACAATAACTAACTAAATATTGGTTGTTTGGGACTTTTATTTTATTTCTGAGGATTTAAAGATGCTTCATGATCGACCAATGCTTATATAATAGCCATAATTGAACTTAACATGCCAGGCCAACATATGCAATAACGTGAACCTCTATTTATTTACTTCAGTGCAATATGGGTCTATGTGCAATGCCTTATGTTTTTAAACATGTTTTTTTAATGGATGCATGCCTTATGCAGTGTCGTACTCCGCATTCAGGATGACACAGTGAAATTTCGTTGCTTTGTGCAATGACAAATAAAGTCTATTCTATTCTATTCTATTCTTATATCAATATAAGACTTCATATGATCAATTATTTTAAAGTTTTTCAAGATTCTTCCCAACAAAGTTTTAGATGAAGGATGTACAATATTACTGGTGTAATCTGGGTGCTGGAAAGTAGCAGTTTAATTGTAAATAAATGTGTAGAGTGGATAGAGATCAGCAGAAATGTTATTGCCGGCATCTGTTTGTTTGTTTCTCTGTTAGCAAAATAGCTCAAAAAGTTATGGACGGATTTTAATGAAATTTTCAGGAAATGTCTGGATTGGGACAAGGAGCAAATGATTCGATTTTGGGAGTGATCCGGATCACCATCTGGATCCAGGAATTTTTTAAAGGATTCTTTAACATTGCGAGATAGGATCATTTTCAGCATTTGTGCATATTACTCCACCAAAAATAGTCAGGGCATTTGGAAAAAAATACAGGAAAAGTTTCCAGCAGGTTCTACCAGATGTCAGAGACTGATCTGGATCCGTAAAATTCTGGATTCTCTGATCAAGAACAAGAAAAATTTAGATATCTTTGGAATTTTCGTCATAGCAAGGGAACAAATAAAGACATAGACTTGCAACAAACACCAGAATATAGCTAAGATACTGTGGAATCTGGAGTGTTCAATCGGATTTGTTGTATCTTTAAAAACTTTGGAGCTAGATCCAGAAAACCACCATGATGAAAAATGTGATTTTCTTGAATAACTACTGAACTAAAATAGATATAATTTATGAATCCAGTTGCTAATGGTATGTTTTCATGGTCAAGGAATCTAAATATGAAGATGAAATAAAGGCAGGACTAATATTTATGCTGAAAATCACAGCATGGGTGAGGATTGTGCTTTTCTAGTTGTTCTTATAAACCTTATAAAATCATAAGTGTGATTTCCAAAGGTGGCACAGAAATGAAAATAAAGCCACAGCAGGAGCAAAAACACAAAACAGGAACCAGGAGGATGTGGAAGCTGAGGGACGGGAATGAACAAGCTGAGGTGATCATGAGTGTAGGCAAGGAGCCTTACCGAAGAAATCATCACGGACTGGAGGCAGAAGAGGAAGAAGAAGGAGAAGAAGAAGAAGAGCGAGAGAGGAAGAAAGAGAGGACGCTGATAAACATTTAGTGCTGTAAAGATTCTGTAGTTGAAGGAGGGAGAAGGATTCAATCTCTGATTTTAACTGTCCAACTCTGAGAAAAGAGGTTTTCCATCCAAATGGATTTTTGAAAAAGTTCATACCATCCCTGCAGAAACTTTAATATATTTTGTATTTTTCAGTATTTCAGAGTGTTAACGCAGAAAGATTGCAGTTCACGTCAATCAGTGCTTATAAATTAGCCTTTAAATTACTTTGATTAAAATGAGATTAAATACCAGAACAGACAGTTATGTTCCTAAAAATCCCAATTAACTCAACACTTAAGAGCACATTTTCTCACTGAACTGATGTTTTTCATAACTGATTTTAGGGCTGAAGAGTTTGAAATATTTGTTTACATACAAGAGAAATGCAGAAACATTTAATGGGGGGAATAAATGTTAAAAAGTCTTCCATGTGGAAACAAACGTTGACTTAATATGTGCTGATGGATACCGTTAGACATTAGAAATTAAAATAGAATAGAAGAAAAGAAAAGAATAAACCTATATTCGTCCCACGCGGGGAAATTTAGTGTTACAGCAGCAAAGTGGACAGCATTAATAGAATAAAAAATAGACTTAAGTATAAAAAATAGTAGCATGTACATTACTCTACCTATGTAAGACATAAAATATAAAAAATATAAGATATAAAAATATACAAAGGGCTTGGAAACAAAACTAAAAGCAAATCCTATGAAGATTATATACACATTTACTGAGTAACTGCACGTGGGATAATTGATTGTACATGGGTGTACTTCCACAATGATTTAATTTAAAAAAAATATTATTATTGTTATTTTTTTAATTTTTAAGTCAGTAGAAGTTCTACAACCTTGCTTCTCAACCTGGGGTCTGGCCACATTACTTTGTCCTCAAAAGCAATGCAAGGTACTTTCTCCTGAACTATTTCCACTTAAATGTTTATCATAAAGAAAAAATTAATTGCTATTAAGTCATTAAACCAACACTGGAATATTTAAACTGAATGAAACCACTGCTGAATAATTTATCGAGCCAAAGAGAAGTATTACAACATTTTTAATGCTTTTTAATAAAGTTAAGAAGCATTGACAAGTCATTCAGATATATTACATTTAAATGTATACTCTTATTTTTACAAATGACACCAGTGATGCATAAAAGACATTAAACATAAACACTTTCAGTCGGTCATGGCTCCATTTTAAAAAGTTTTATTGCTACTTTTCATCCTTTCAATGCAGAAATGCTCCCTTTATTGGGGAGTATCTAATTTTTAAATATATATACTGGTATATATTTTGAATTGACTGTAGGGCCTCACTGATGCATGCATAAGGGTGAGGCTCTTTTAGCTTTACGGGTTATTAATATTTGATTTATTCATCATATTTAACAAAGATAACACACTAACTGCACATGTTTGTTCTAAGATGTTATGATAGTTTTGGACAACAGTGTTTTATCTCTTTTCACGTCTTTGTTGGTTTAACTCAAAAAGGATTGGGGGCAATATTTACACCAAATTAATATTTTAAATGACCACATTTCCCAGCAATAAACTGTCTTATATCTGCTAAAAGTGGACTAAACTGCATCATTTTGCATAAACTGTACGCTCTAGTTCAGTGATCATCAGAGCTTTCCATCCGGCCCTCTGACTATTATTTTACAGAAGAGGATTTGGGCCACTGCAAAGGAAGTTTTTGAGGAGATTTAGCTTTTTCTTAGACTGTGAAAAACTAACAATATATGCAATGTTAAGTATGGATTAATTCTCAAAATTCTTGCTTTTCTTCTCATAATTTCTGCTTAAATTTCAGAGTTCTGATTTTTTTTCTGCATAATTCTAAATTTAATCTTAGAATTCGGAGTTTTTGTCTTTTTTTACATAGGTATTTTCTTATTAATCTCAAAATCTTTTTTTAAAAAAAAATCAGCTATTGTTGTTAATGCATTCACTATTAAGTTTTATTGATGTGTTGTTTATCCTTTTTTTTTAAATTATAGTCATTTTTGTTTCTAGGTTTAGGGTTGGTGGGTGCTATGTTTGGATTTAGGGTATACATGTTCCCGTTTGTAAATTTGAAAAACTATAAATAAATTCTGAGTTTTCCCCCCCACAATACTAAAACTAATCTCAGAATTATAGGTCTCCTTTCAGAATTCTGACTTTTTACAGTCTTAAAAACAACTTCAACCTTAAATATTCTTTTCTTTTTTAAGTTTTTGCTTGTCCTTTTGGTCTTTCGTATTACTGAGCACGAGGAAATGTGCAGAGTAAAGAATGTTTTCGTTTTAAGGACAGCTTTTCGTCATTTGATACCCTCAACTGTTAATGAAACCCCAAGCAGCTGCTTCAGGACTGGTGGACCAAAACACGTCATAATAATTTTTATTATTTATTATTAGTGTTTTCTTAAATCTGGGCCCCAGGGCATATGCCAAGGAAAAACTGGCCCTTGTTTAAATGTAGCTGATGATCCCTGCTCTGCTTGATGATTTATTCTATAAAGTCGAGTTTGGAGAGCAGAAAGAAGTTTGGAGAGAGACAGAAAAATGATGCATGCTCAGATACACACCTGAGAACTCGCCTATGGGTGTCACCAGCAGAAGCACATAAAGGGGAAAAAGAAAATGGGTGAGAGGTTAACAAATGGACCAGAAGTCGAGTCAAGTCTGTGTCTCTGAAAAGACAAAAATAAAACCTAAAACAAGTTTTAACCCTTTAACTTCCAGCTCAACTGTTTGGCAGAGGTCATCAATAAATTCAGTTATATTTAATGTTTAATAAAAAAAAAAAGAACAAATCAAATTAATGTTTGAATCTATTAACATTTCATAGAAAAGAAAACCAGATATTTTATTTGTTTGGGATTTAAAGGTTTAAAAAGTTAACAGTTGATTACGTGATGACAAACAAATGCACAAATATTTGGGACAAAATCAATTAGAAAAGGCAGGAATGTTTGTAAATGAAATAAAAATATCACAAACTAGACGAGTTTGACAAACAATTTTTCTGATGAATAATATTTATCAGGGCTATTCAGTTAGAAATTCAGTCGGGCCAGATTTCAGACTTATGACATTTTTTGCAGACAGAGAGCAAAGTTAACCACTCAAAAGACACAAATAGATAAACACACTGGATGTTTATTAATTTACTGCCACATCCAAAAGGGCATAAACTCAATAAAGAGCAGCACTTCAACTAAACTTCTGCTGAAATACTGTTTCTTTAAATTTTACACTTCAAACAGATAAATTCAACGAGTTTTAACAGGTACAAACAAGCAGATATTAAGGTAAAAAAAAGTTTGGTCACATTTGAAAGTGCATTAAAAGTAACTTGCTTAACAGCAACCTTTCAGAACGTGTTGCATTCAATGTCTGAAATAATGTTGGATTTTTGTAAGACCTTGTCAGTGTTTGTAAAAGTTTGTTCTGTTTTTCTCCTAAGTACCAATCACGTTGCTTTTGGGTCTCATGTGGCCCGTTGGCCGCTAATTGAATAGGGCTGATATATATGTACATTTATATTTAAATCATATCAGTAAATTGTAAAAGGTGCTATGAGGAGAATCTATTATCAGCGAAATAAAGACTCTGCTACCCATGAGCACGCATGGCGACTGTCATAATGCTGCGTTCCAGTAACCTCGGAACTGGGAGCGACATCATCTCCGACTTATCGGCGTTCCAGTTGAAGTCAGAAAAAAACATGCCGATCTACCAGGCTATTGTTAGCTGTTGTTAGCACGCCCTGCGTTGTTGTTCACAAATATCACATGAAGAATGTGATTATCACTATGGCGACATTTTTGTAAATATAAGTCTAACAATACTATGTATACAGCTGATCTAGAGCGACACACCCCAGTCAGAAGTGCAAATAAATGGATTATTACAGGAGCTAAATAACTGTTCACACTGGGGGCATCCGTCTTCCATTGTCAACTCGGGGGTGGCGAGGTTTAACCAAGTTCCCAGTAGGAAATTCCGACTTTGGGGGACGTTCCAGTTGCAGTTTCCTACTTGGAACTCAAAATTCCGACTTCTGACTACAACTGGAACGCACCAAAAGACGTGACCCAAGGTACGCAGCGGTAGTTTTTGATGTGTGACAACAAGCAATTTTTGGAAAACTTAGTATTGTAGTTTTGTAGCCAGCTATATATCACTACTTACAGCCCGGTGCTCTAAGACGTGTCTGAATAATATAAATTTGCTCTAGTTTTAATTGTCTTGTTCCCAAAGTTGAGTATCCAGGCCAGTCCAACCCGGTCCGACCTGACTGCAAAGCTAAGGAATAGCATTGATAGATAACCTATTTTGATGCTATAAAACTCATCTTAAAGTGTGTATTTCCATCAGGCAATTTAATTTTTGTAATTACTTAGAAACTCCTCATAGCATCTTTAAAACACTGAGGAACAATGACATGTTATGTTTGTTTTTTAGCACATTAAATATTGCTGAATTTATTGACCTCTGCCAAACAGTATAGCTGGGAGTTAAAGGGTTAATGTCTGAAAATAAAGAAGTAAACCCCTTAAAGACTAACAAGGGCAATGAAAACAACGAGCCAACCCAAAATCAAGTCAGAAACCTTCATAAGGATTTAATAAAATAAAAAATAAGGAAGAATAAAAGTGGCTTTGCATGGGTGTGCAGCAGAGGTGGGGGAGCAGCCGGTGAGGGTTTGCTGCATGAAGACGAGTTTTTGTTTTTTCTGCTTCAGCCATGCAAGGCAGCCAAAGCTCAGAGTCGGTGCAGCGGTGCGTTCAGACTCGCTCTGAGCTGCTGCTCTGTGGTAACACGAGGATGAAATAAATCAGTTTAAATAATCACACATGCAGCCCCGTCCTTTGGACCAGCAGTGAGGCTGACGTCACTGGAGGACATCGTCAGAAAGCAGGAGAAAAGTCTGAGTCTGTTTTTTTCTCCTGCTCAAAGTGAGCGATGATCACCTCAGGAGTCAAAGGAGGGAAATATTCTTCTGATGTCTTTAAATGGTGAAGCTGTGACTTAAGTTTGGTTCGTACCTAGCAGCTCAGCACCGGCGTCCACGTCTCCGATGATGTCTGACTTGGCATCCTTGATCTCGTGGTACAGAGAGTCGGTGTTGATGCCGAAGGCCTCGTTCACGATGCCCTGAGACGGACTGGAACAAAATAAATCTGATAAGAAACTTATAAAGTTATATTCCTTTTTTTACAGCATTCCCTAAGCTATCAGAACAAACATATTTCAGAATAATATTAACTAAACAAATCATTTATCACCATTTAACCCCTACAAAACCAGCAGAGACAGGCTCTAAAAGTCTCGAAGATTAAACTAATGTTTCAGAAATCTCATAAAAATTCAGTTTGTGGACAAAGAAGCAACATAGATGGTGCAAAAGTACAACATAAATAAAGTTTTGATGGATGACTTCTTTCTTTATCAACACAAAATGATGTGCTTTTGTAAAAAAATAATCTAAAGCAGAGTTTCAGGATTGGAAAAGCAAAAGAAAACTACTGATTTTTTCACCATAAACTTTGATAAATGAGTGTGAGGAGGAAAAAACATCGCCCTGGTTAAATGAAGGAATGTGAGGAAAGAAGTTAAACTTTAACCCTATAAAGCCAATTGTATCATATTTGATACACACTTTTATAATACCTATATCTACTCAATATGATCAACAAATTACAAAAAAAACATTTGAATACAATCAGATAAATGATAAAAATGTCCTCAAATGGATTATCAGTTGGCAAAAACACCTAATGTATCAAATGAGATATGGAAAATCTATATGTTGAATTTTATGGACATTTTGATTTTTATGGATTTCAGCAGAAAGTGAAACAAACATTTCAGCTCCAAAAAATCAGAATTTTCTGGCTTTGATCTGTGGTCTATGGTATGATAAAAATCATTTAAGTTTCCGTACACTCTTTTTATTTATTTATTTATTTGTATTTATTTTATTGTTTATTTGACATGAACAACAGTAACATTGATGCTGTGATATTTAAATATACACAGGTCCCAGATGCACTGCTGTAAGTGTTTATAGCACTGTGCTAATTTTCAACACCAGTCCATGGGAGGTTTTTACAGATTAGAAATGTAAAAAAAGATATTTAAAGAACAGAGATACCTAAGACACAGTTCATTAAAAAGTACATAAGAATTAAAATATCCAGAAAATAAATAAAAAGAAGTTCTAAAAAGGAGAACATGAAGGTTTCATCAGGTAAACATGTTTACAAGGAAATAATTTATATGTGGAAACAGTACTTTTGCTTTTTCAGCCATGATTTAACACATTTGTTGAAGCTTTTAAAGTTATTTTGCAACAAACAAAAACAAAGGTTTACAAAGTTCTTTGAAAAACAGGCAGGAACATAAAGAAGGAAATTAAAATATATCTTAATGCACCTGAACATGGCAGCTATTTTGCACCTTATTTTGTTCGGTATCATTCCACTCCGCTTGCACCTTATTCTTATTACTTACTGTATCATACATTGTTATTCTATTTTGCACCTTACCTTTATTAATTTATTGTACATTTTTTATGTTGTTATTTTATTTTATTTCTTATCTTATTTTACTTCACTTGTGTTTGCACGGTTCTTTATCGTATTTGTCTCACACAGTTTTGCATTGACCGAAGGGCTTCGTTGTACTTGTTGCAATGACAAATAAAGTTCCATTTTATTCCATTCTATATATAAAATATTTTTAAGTGAAAGAGAGAATCTCTGTTTAACATACAACCCTGAGCAGCTGTACATTTTTTTGCACGTTTATTAATCGACTCAAGAAAAATATTTTAGATTTATGATGTGAGCACCTTCATGTGTGCTCTCATGAATAATCTTCAAAAAGAGCCAAAACTGGATTCACAATATCTCTTAATGAATTTAAGAGCATCATTAAGAATGTGGTGACAGAGGCATGTGGTTGTTTTCTTGAAAGCCAAATGTGTATTTGATTATTTGTTTTAAACCGGTTGATTGTGTTGAGTCATTTTCTATATACCATGACTCTGTACGGCTGCTATTTTGGCAAGGTCTCTCTTGTAAAAGAGATTTTTTTTTATCTCAATGGGACTTCCTGGTTAAATAAAGGTTAAATACAATAAATAAAAATGTGGAGAAAAACATTGCAGAGATAGATTAAAAAAAAACAAAACAGAGATTGTCTCTCCTCATACCTCATATTTTCAAAGCCCAGAGTAATTAAACATTAAACTTTTATTTTATTTTTTTTTAAATACATGTGGAGTTGATTACTATAACGTTCAAATTCATTAATAAAACTGTTGGAGCTTCCACTTTGTTTGGCCTGATATAAAATATTAAGTGTAGTGATTTATTTGGTTTCTATTTTATTATTTGAAGATTATCATTCAGAATTCATTTCTGGTATTTATTTTAGCTTTTAATTGGTAGAATCGACAGTTCTAACACTGTTGATATGGATATTTATGGGTAGGTACAAGAAAAATGGGCAGACTATGGGAAAAGGTAAATAATATTTTTTGTTTATATGAAAGCATTTTGAGTTATTATGAAAGAAAGTTTATTTTTTGATGGACGTTGACTTTTTGATCCTGCTAAGAGCCTCTTTCTCTGCAGCCATTATTGAACAATAAGAAATATCTCCGTTGTGTCATTTCACTTTTATGCTCAGCCTTTTCTCCTTAATCTTGACTTGATTCCAGTTTTATTCTGTAATTCACTCTCCCGCCTTGCCTCAGTCCTCTTTAGAGAGAAACCTTTTCACTGCAGAAGAATACGGAGGAGCTTTTCTGGATTTGTTATGATGTGCAGACAGATCAAACACACACTGTTATACCTGTTTCCTCCTCCGTACACTCGAGGGTCTACGCACATGTCAAGCTCCGGGGTCGAGTCGATGATCTCCTGGAACTCAGACCACTCGTCGCTGCTGCCCATTCCTGGGAAAACACAGCAGGGGTGGAAAACAAATGACTTTAGGACAGAGTATGTAATCAGTGGCTCTAAACTTAAAGACTTAAATTGTGTTGCAGAGCTGTTTTAAGTTGGTCGTAAAGTGTCTCAAGAAAAATCTGAAGTCCCTGGTGGACATGAATCTATTCATATTTATTACACTCCCCTTTTGCTGTGATAACAAGCACATGTAGAAATATCTTATTTATGCCATTATTTTGGGATAACACAATTACCTTTTGCCATGACGATGTAAAGTGTTTTAAATCCCTCAAAAATGATCAGAATTTATATACTGTCACTGAAGCACATTAACCCTTTCATGCATGAATTACTGAATCACTTTTTGTAAATGTTTAATTTTACTTTAAAACAAGTTAAAAATCATGTTAACTTAATTTCAATGTTATATTTTGAGGGGAGTTATGCATTTGTCCACTACAGTGGACACCATGCATCAACAGTATAAACAGAAAGTTAGTGGAACAAAAGGTCCACAAACACAAAACCTTTTAAGACGCCCTTAAGTTAAAGGTGTAGTCAGCGATCTTCTAATCTTCTAATCTAATGCAGTATTCGTCAAATTCACCGTATTTCTCCTCTCCATCCACAAGGTGTCACCACTGACAGCATGTTGAAGAAAAAGTCTGGTTTCAATACACAGCCTTGGCTCTGAATTTCAGCAGGTAAATACTGTGACTCGGGCCGAGTCACCAAAACAGGGTACACCCCCCCACATCCAGGAGGCGATCATACTCATGTGCAGATCAGACAGAGGGGGGAGGGGGAGTCGTAGGATGCGTAGCGTGCGCAGTTAGCGTAAGAGAGAGATACAATAAGTGCAGTAGCAATGGCTGAAAAACAGCCCAAAAGAAAAAGGTCAGAGGAGTGAAAAGTGAAAAAGAAGGGCTATGACCATGAAAGAGCAAAGACCCGGGTCAACATTGGTGTTGCTTTCCGACGGTGGAGGGTACAACAGAGCAACATTAGCTCTGTGGTGCTTCACATAACAGTAACAGCCGTCGGGCATTCATCTTATTGTCTAATCTGACAGAATGTTCTGTTGTTGTGATGTTATCAATAATGACAGTTGAGTTGTCTGACGAGTCGGGGTGACCTTAGCTACGCTGGTCAGCTACACAGTTTCTACGGCCGTTTCCATGACGATGTATGTCCATCAGCTTTTGAGGGTGGAGCCAGGGGTGAGGTATGAAGAGAGAGACGGGTCTAAATTTGTTTATCAACAATCTCTCCACTCGTTTTCTCCCACATCGCTGACTACACCTTTAATTTGTCTTGTTTCAGTGGCAGACTGTTTTACTTAATACAAGCAACTCAGGCCTTATCTTCGTTTTCATGTCTTCTTTTTCATTAATTGTATCTTTTATTTTATCTTTAACTAAAAATAAATGACATTCCAGTTTTGGTAGAAGTCCAGAGACTGTTCAGTCAAGGTTTAGACTTCGTTTGTCCTTCAGAAAATCCACTGTTCATCACAAACTTAAACATTCTCAAACTTATGAAGGTGTGGTACCTGTGAGTGCATCATTATCCTCTTAAGGACTGTGTTTGAAATAACCTGACATAAACAGGGCGACTTAAGCCCACCAATAAAGAAACACTGACATCCCTTCAGTAAAGGTAGAACAGTTCACACCAAACTATCAACAGGAATCAGCTGTCGTCAGTTTTAATATCTTCATATAAGATCTGAATCCATATGAGTAAATTGTGCCTTAGAATAAATCTAGTGAGGTATTTCTGACATTGAAATTGGTCAAAATTCCCTCATCTAGGTCTTTGTTTTTGCAGAGCTCCTCAAACTGAATCCTTAAACTCGATGTCTCCTCACTAGGGGTGCCACGAAATTTTGTGAAATAAAAAATGACGAAATAAAATTCAAAGACGCACAAAATAAAAGCACAAAATAAAAAACGCGAAGGAGCGCACGCACAACTGGTGATTTTTTCCTCTCCTCGCCTACCGTAGCAAAACACTCGCTTCAGAATGGAGGAAGACGAGGTCGAGGAATTAGCTGACGCTCCTTCGTCAAATAAATCGGTTGTGTGGACCTATTTTGGCTTCCCATGTAAAAGACGAGAGAACGGTGAGAAGATTGTGGACAAAACAACAACCGTGTGCAAAATATGCTGCTACAGTTCGCCGTATACTGCGGCGAGTACAACTACCAACTACCAACTACTTTGAACTGGAGACAGGCAGCAACTGTATGTCTGAGAAAGTCTGCATAAAAAACAATATTTGATTTTTGCATCTACTGTTGAGTTGACAGAATTTGATCATACTTGAAGATCAGAAGTATATGCACTGTTATAGGCTAAATATTATAGTTCACAGTTCAGACATTTATAGGTCTAAACTGCAGCTCTGAGGACTGCTATTTGTTTTCCTTTTCATTCAAGAATGTACTTATCCTGATTGTTACAACAACAAAGCACTTTTTATTAAGATTTTATGTTTGTATTTGCACTGTAGTCTAAATAAGGGGAAAAAACTACAATTTTGTTTTTTGCAAAGAGCATTTATTTTGTACTGATGCAGCAATATTTTTGTATGTCTGCATTAGGAAGAAAATAAAGAAAATGAGATTTTGCAAAACTTCCTACTGATGGTGATTTTCTATGATCTTTATTTTGTATCGTGAGTATTTCGTATCGTGAGCCCTGTTTTGTATTTCGTATCGTTTCGTGAGTTGACCATTTCGTTACACCCCTACTCACCGATGCTGACGTTCCTGGTCTCCTGTGAAACCTGCACCTCCATGTTCCGGCTCAGCCTCTTTGCACTTTTCCGGCGGTTTCCGCCCCTCATGGCTTCAAACTCGGCGTGCGGGAGGAAGCCCTCGTTGATGGGGGTGACGGAGGCCGAGGGGACGGAGGAGGTGGGCGTGTTGGACTTGCTCCCCGTGCTGCTCGGAGTAGCTGCCACCGAGTCGGACTCTGATCCGTCCTCCTGGACGCAGGGCGGCGATGACGAGACGATGACATGGAGAAGAGCCGGAGAGAAAAATGTTAGTGTGAAATAACAGCTGCATGATTTATTTAAACCCTGCCTATAGCTTGATGCCCTATAAAGTAAATTCAGATTAATTTCTTTTAAACAGCTCTGATAGACATCCTTTAGATTTTTCTTGATTGTATTTTTTTTTTTACAGTGGAATTAGTTTGATCGAAACGGATAGTAATTCAACAGTAAATTTTTTGACTTTTTAGCAAACTTTAAAAATAATGCAAACTACAAAAGTGCCTTTAGATTAAAAGATCGTGCAATTTTATCCCTTTAACTCCCTGCTCAACTGTTTGGCAATAAATGCAGGAATATTTAATATTGATATTTTGTTAAAAAACATCAACAATGAAAGAAATATGCTTTTAACCAAAGTTATAATCAAGAAAAATGTTTTGTTAATGTTGAAAAAAGGTGACAATGTTTTTTTGTCTAAACTTGATTTGTTATTGGATTTCAGCAATACACTGTAAGTTAAGTTAAAACATAATCTGTCGGCTTATTAAAAAAAATATTACTTGAAATCTGAACTTTTCCTGGATGTAAATCAGAGCTGCAGCTATAATCTAGTTGTGTTATAAACCAAAGACATCATCAATTATCTCCATAAGTTTAATTTTTTAAAGAAAATTACCAAATGAACCTAAAACAATTAAATTAGGCCTAAATAGTGGTGCTTGTTTCTTTAAATGAAGGATAAATTTTGTGTTTATGCATTTGTCACCCTTTCATAAAAACACAAACAAAAAAAAGAGATAAAATTAAAACTCTGCTCCTTTAATTTTCTTACCCGCTCGTTACTTTTGTGCAAAAAGAGCTCTCATCATAATGCCATCAAACTGTGAGCAGCACATTCATAAAATAAAAGCTCAAACTGAAGCATGAGGACACACGGTGGAGCAAACGAAGTAAAAATAAATCACATCTATAAAAAAATGTGATGAGATCGAAACACGACCCTCGCCTGCTTGAGTCAAACAGAAACACCTGCACAAACACCATTTAAAGAAAGTTAATATTAAAGCTCCACAAAGTGACACAAGCAGGCATGATGGGAGGGGGGGTGGTCCGTGTGGGCGTGGCGAGCGGGACGGGCAGCAGTAAGGCTGGCCCCTCCCCTTTCCACTCCCCGGGGCAGCGGTTTGTGTTTGCGGCCGCTGTCTGTCCCACCTGATAGGCGGAGCGGGAGGAAGACCGACCGAGCTCGCTGACCTGCCAGATGTCTTTCCCGGGCATCATCCTAGCCCCCCCGAGACCCCCACGTACCATGCCCTCGCCGCTCGGGTACAGGCTCAGCGACGGCGGGCGCTCCGCTTTGCTGGAGAGACACAAAGACAAACGGAGACGCAGGTGAGAATGAAAATTTATTCTTCCTTTAACTCTTTAACTACCAGCTCAACTGTTTAGTCATCATTAAATTCAGGATTATATTAGTAGGGGTGTCCTGATAAAACTTTTTCACCTCCTTTATGATACCGATATTAGCCTTGATCTTAATTCGTCAAAGTCCTTAATTCTGTAGTGCAAAAAAGATACACAAATCAACTAATTTAAAGTAAAACATCTTTCTGTTTACACATATTCTGTAATTACAAGAAAAAAATTGTGGAATAAAATGTTTCAGCGGCTGCAGAAATTATAAGACATGAAATTAATAAGCTAGGAAAGAAAACAGGCTAACAAATCAGTTTTAGAGTAAAGCATAAGAAAAATAATAGAGGAAGATTTTTCTGAAATGATGCTCTTCAAGGAAAAAAATAGTCACGACTAAAGTAGTAGTACAGTAGTCAGCAAAAGTAGGTATGACAAAAACTGACCCATTTGTTATTAACCAATAGGTTCAATAAATTTAACCTGAAACATAAAAATATAGCAAAATTGAATAAATGAAAAATAAATTAGAAAACCCTGAAAAGTAACCTCAATAAATAAAAAAAAAAACCTTTTTTTTTTTTTTAATTCTATAATAACCGCTGTGTTTAATTAAAACATAAGCACATTCTTCAACTAAATTAAATAAATAAATAAAAAATGAATTAGAATGGACTGCTTGTATAGGAGATTTTGATTGTGGGCCGATATAATCTGATATTTGTTTTTTTTTTTTTTGCTGATATCCAAAATCAATATCAGATCAGGACACCCCTATCAAGAATATATATATATTTTTAAGAAACTGAACAAATCAAATCAGTGTTTGGTTCCATTAATATTCAGGAAACAGAGAAAACGAACAAACCAAAAAATAGATATTTTCCTGGTGTGGGATTTAAAGGTTTTAAAAGCAAACAGTTGATTATGTGATGACATAAAAATGCACTAATATTTGGGACAAAATAAAATTAAAAAGCAGAAATGTCTGTAAAAATGCAAAAGTAACTTAAAATAGACAAAATTGGGTTTGAAAAAAAAAGATTTTCATGAATAACAGACTTTATATGCACATTTACCTCATAATATCAGTAAATGGTTAAAGCTGCTATGAGGAGAATTTATCGCCAGCATAATGCTGCGTTCCAGTAACCTCGGAACTGGGAGTGACATCATCTCCCACTTATCGGTGTTCCAGTTGAAGTCAGAAAAAAACATGCAGATCTACCAGGCTATTGTTAGCTGTTGTTAGCACGCCCTGCGTTGTTGTTCACAAATATCACATGAAGAATGTGATTACCACTATGGCAGCATTTTTGTAAATATAAGTCTAACAATACTATGTATACAGCTGATCTAGAGCGACACACCCCAGTCAGAAGTGCAAATAAATGGATTATTACAGGAGCTAAATTACTGTTCACACTGGGAGCATCCATCTTCGATTGACACCTCGGGGTGGCGAGGTTTCACCGAGTTCCCAGTAGGAAATTCAGACTTTGGGGGACGTTCCAGTTTTAGGAACCCGGAAATTCCTACTTCTGACTACAACTTGAACGCACCGGAGACGTGAAGCCAAATGTGTTTGTTTGTTGTGGTAAATGCAGCATGGATCTTTGTCGGAACTCTGCATTGCTTAACAAGTTCTTTTTCAACAACTTACAGAATGCAAAGCGACGAGGTAATGTATCTCTTTCTAGTTACGTAGCGGTAGTTTTTGATGTGTGACGACAAGCAATGCAGGGAAAAGTTATTATCGTAGTTGTAGACGGCTGTATATCGCTACTTACAGCCCGGCGCTCTCAGACGTGTAATATAAATAATAAAATAATATAAATTTGCTCTAGTTTTAATTGTAAAGTTGAGTATCCAGGCCAGTCCAGCCCTGTACGACCCGACCAGGAGGCTAAGGAATAACATTTTTGGATAACCTATTTAGATGCTGTAAAACTCATCGATAAGTGTGTATTTCGATCAGGCATATATCTAAAAGTGAGACTTTTTTGTAATTACTTAAAAACTCCTCACAGTCTCTTTAAGTATTTAATATAATGATGGGAAAAATAATAGTAACTTTTAGCTTTTTAAACCTTTAAATCCCACAAACAGAATAAAACAGATATTTTCTTGGAGTGGGATTAAAAGGTTTAAACAGCTAACAGTTGATTTTGTGATAACTTAAAAATGCACAAATATTTGGGACAAAATCAATTTAAAAGGCAGAAATGTCTGTCAAAAAAACTCAAAATAGACGATATTGAGTATTTAAAATAATGATGGTAAAATAATAATAGCAACTTTTAGCTTTTAAACCTTTAAAACCCATAAACAAAATATCAGTTTTTTGGGGGGGGGTTGCATTTTTTTCTGTCTCATTAAACAGTGACAGAAACAAACAATGATGTTTTATTTTTATTTAACACATTACATTTTCCTGAATATATTGACCTCTGCTGAACAGTTGAGCTGGGAGTTAAAGGGTTAAAGTGTCAGAAGAATGCTGGATGTTTTTTCTGTTTATTGGTTAATGGGTGTTTTTTACTGAGCTTCCACATCAGCCGTTAAAATGTCTAAAACCATCAGAGCAGGCTGCAAACCGAACCTTTTACTCTCCAGGAGAGCAGACATGCAGCACTTTGATTCAACAGGATTTTATTTACATCTTAATTTTCACATCAGACAAAATCAATCCTCTTCTCAGGTTCATGTTTGGGAGAGACAGACGAGCAGAGCAGGCAGCAGGACGGACAGACAGATGGACAATCAGACAGACGTGGCGACTGGAAATCATGAAGGAGGAAGAGGAGGATCATCTGCATCATTCAGTTTGCATTCTTCATCATGTTTCATTCCTTATTCCATCACTGATCCACTCTGTAATTAAAACAGGCATTAAAGGCAGACGATTGAAGGAGTATGGAGAGACGATTGGGCAAAAACTAACATCAGTGAAATCAAACAGACTTCAGCTCAACTAGAACTCAAATTTGGAGAACAGGTTCTTAATTTTGGTCAACGAGTGTGAGAGTAGACTTTACTAGTGAGCAAAAAAGGTGACTAGTACTATTGTAAGCCTTAGGGGCTGTTTACATGGCGCCGAAAACGGTCGAATCCGATAAGTTTTCATTGCGTTTTTGCTGTGCGTCTACATGGAAACTCGTTGAAAACGGAAACTTTTTAAACCAGGCTCCAGGGTGGAAAGTTTCCAAAACGCTCTCCATTTAGCTTCGTGTAAACCCGTATCAGAGCGTTTCAGGGTGAAACGCTGACGTCACCGCATGAGCAGTCAGGCTGCGCGCATACCAGGAACAACAACAGCTTCGGCCGTCCGCCGGGTAACGTGTGAGTGTCTTACTGTGCTCGGTTTGTTATCCAGTCAAAACCATCCAGACAGATTTGTTGTCCGAACTGATTTGTTGTCCAGAAAAGAAACCCCGGCACGCACACTACAGCGGATTAACTCGTCTCCGAGTGTCGTCGTCTGAACGCAGAAGAATTCTAAAATACAAAGGACAAAACTTTGCATCTTTAAGTCAGGAGTTTCCATGTAAACGTAGCCTTATATGCTTAGAAGGGGGGGAAGGAAAAGAAAATTCAGTCTTCCTATTGGATAGCCAAAATATTACGACCAATCACGGCGCTGGATTTTGCTACAATCCCTCCTAGTTTATTTGCAATAGTACTACTAGTAAAAATTGTAGTTTTTACTAGTAACACTTGTTAAGTCTACTAGTATAACTATTGACATAAATATTGTCTACTGCAGGGGTGTCCAAAGTTTCAGTTGGCCCACAGAAAACTCCAAAACTGGCTCACATTATATATGAAGGTTTTGTTTGTTTGAAAGATGAATATTAAGGTATCATGGCAGCAAATCTCTCAGTTACACTTGTATCTTTACTGTCTGCTTCATGTAAAAGGTTTAAATAGCATGTAGTGATATCTTTTTTCATCCCTAGACACTGCAGATACAGAAGATGGTGCTTTCCCTTATGTGACAAACATTTTGTTTTCATGGAAAGTTCTCTCCTCATGAGCAAAAGTTTGTCAGATCTCCCAAATTTCAGCCCCTCTTTTCAAAACTAAACTCCCCGAATAAATCAGTGAACTTAATACAGCAAAAAATGTAACAAACTCTCGAACCTGAAAGCTCTGTATAGTTTTCTAACAGCCTTCACATCATTCTGTTTTTAACAATTTTTAAGCACTGACACATGTAGAGAGTTTGGCTGCTCCATGGAGTTTGTTTTGTTTTTGCCGTTGCGTTGATCTTCTGCTGCATGGGACATCTTTCTTTTCCTGACCAGGGGCAGATCTAGTGAACCTCAGGGCCAGCTGAAATTTAACTTACCATCCCAAATTTGTAAACTTTTTAACACCTAAGCTGAGAAGTAATTTGGCCCGGTTATCCTATATTTTTCTGTATGAGGCCCTCGATCAAAAAAGATTGGACATCCCTGGTCTACTGGTAGACGATTTTGCTTTCCTAGTAACATAACTTTACTGGTAAAACAAAAGTTTTGTTTACTAGTAAAACTAGTAAACACAAAATATTCACTGGTAGTACTATCAGACTGTTTAATTCAACTAGTTGTACTAATAAAGCCAAAATAATATAATGGAAGTAGGATTATAACCAAATCCAGCACCATGGTTGGCTGCAATACTTTTGAAAGTCAAAGGGAAGCCTCAATTTGTTTTTCCCCGACCTCCTTATTAGCTTAAGACAATATTGGCTTTTTTCTATTTATTATTCAGTTATTTTATTCCTTTTTTTGTATTTATTGTATATCACAAATTTATTAAAATCCCTAGTTATTTTGTTAAAATCCTTAGTTTCTTTTTAGTGTGTTTATGTAATACTATCCTTGTCTTTCTTAATCTGACGCTCTTCTGTCTGTCTGTCTGTCTGTCTATCTATCTATCTATCTATTAGGGGTTGGAGAAAAAAAGATTCACATAAGTATCGGGATTTTTTGTTTGACGATTTATAAACTGATTTTTTTTCCAAATTTAAATGCTTCATTTTAGTCTGTGTTAATAAGCTACTTTTAAATGCAGTCCAGGCTTCTGAAGAGAGAGTATAAACAGCTGGTTAAAATATATTGCTGAATAAATCCTAAAAACAGACTCACATGTGATGTGTATTTTCCCTGATATAGTCTGTAGGCATCATCATTTTCATCTTTTTCACTGGTGTTAAAAAAGCTAACCAAAGATTGCAAAAAATGGCAGTATCGTAGAATTGCAATTTAAATTAAATCTATCTATCTATCTATCTATCTATCTATCTATCTATCTATCTATCTATCTATCTATCTATCTATCTATCTATCTATCTATCTATCATTTTTAAGTCTGCTGCATCACTTTTAGCTTCACTAGCTAAGTTTAGCTTTACACATGTTGATTAAAATAAAGTTCATGTTCTCCACATTTGAGCGCTGGTGCTGCTGATCATTAGTTTAAATCACTGACAGCCCAAAAGTCTTCCATAGAGGAGTATTTGATCATAAAGGGAAAACTATCAGGAGTTCTTTCCAGGGATGCACAACATCAGCGCTGCATCATGAGGCCTGCAGGTGTGAACATTTCTGTCAGTATGAGCTGGACATGCTGGCAGGACGTCCCGCTGAGCCAAAAGCTCGTCTCAGAGCGCTGACATGGTGCATCCCTCACGCCTGGCTCATGTTTCAGGTCACAGCAGGCCGGTTAGAGGCGGAGGTAAACGAGGAGAGGGAGGGAGAGCAGCTGTGGGACCATGTTTGATTTACCTTTTCCTCCACGTGTGGCGTTGACTGTAAAACAGCAGCACAGAGAGCAAGCCAGCGAGACGGACGGACAGACAGACAGACAGTGATTAGAGAGAGAGAGAGAGACAGGAATGTGCCATGATTCATGACAACACAAACCCTTTCATCAGTTAATCTGCTAACAGTGCTGCAGGTAATCAGCTGTTTCTTTAATAACGCTGCTGCTGATTCGTCCAGCGTTTATCTTTATAAAAATACTCAGCACCATGAGCTAACGCAGGCCACATCCACAGATTTACTTTCTCAGATTTGTAGGATTAGGATGTCTTTACACAAACAGAGTATCTGCACAGATTTAAGACACTGAACACGCTGCAGGAGGAGAATAATCTGCTGCACCAGATGTCCACGCCAAGGGGAGACAGGCTTGACTTTTAAGAAGTATCAGTATATCTTTAAGAGCTCGTTTTTTTGCCTTAACTCACGTTCATATACATTTCTAATGTCTGCTAGAGTCTGTTGTGGGTCTCCATGGGGGTCCAGTCCCCTTGAAAAAAAGGAAACAACTGTGTGATGTCACAATGGTAGGTCATTTTGGGGGGGCTGGAGGAATAAGACCATTTAGGGAGTTGTTGTTGCTGTAAAGAGCGTCTTATACGTGCTTATAGAGTCAACTGCACTGTCCTGTAGGATTAGATCTTGTATATCTTTTATGCTTCATACTTTATTTATAGCTATTTGTACTGAAAAGGAGAAGCTTTCTATTCAGTATAGTGACAATAAAGGACATTAAATTCTATTATATTCTACCTAAGTAACACAACCAGGGATGGGAATTAAAATCCAGTTCAAGTTGATATCAATAGTCCTTTTGCTTATCAATTCTTTCCACCCACAGGGGTTAAAAGTGGTCAAAGTTGTGGTTTAATTTCCTTCAAAAAGTTGCTCACTGCACATTTTTCTCTAAGTGCAAACTCAGGGAGGCAAGTGTTTAATCATTGCCTCTGGAAACCTACAGGTGGACACAGAAAATCAGCAGGAATCGTTAAGAGGAATATTAAAAATTGAATCGATAAGAATCATTAGTGGCATAGGTACAAAAAAGAAGTATCAATTCTCGTCCCTCGATATGTTATTGCTCTTACCACCCAGTTCTAACATTAATAAATAATCCATTTATCCATTTTGGTACATTTCTAAACAAAAAAAGAAATTTTACCATCTTTTATGAATAATATTGGATGGTTCAGTAAATTTCTAAACGGTTGGACATCCTCTATCATCTTCTTATGAATATTATTGGATTGTTCAGTGCATTACTAAACAAATGAAAATCTTTTATCATCTTCTTATAAATAATATCTGATGGTTTATGTACATTTCTAAACAAATGAACATCTGTTATCTTTTTATCACTAATTTCAGATTGTTATGGTAAATTTCTTAAAAAACATGTTTTATCATCTAATGAATAATATTGGATTGTTTCAGTACATTTCTAAACACATGATACACATGAACATTTTTATCTTTTTATTAATAATTTCAGATTTTTAAATTACATTTTTTAAACGTAAACATCTTTTATTTTCTTTTAATTATTAATTCTGGATATTAAAAGTACATTTCTACACAAATAAACATCTTTCATCATCTTTTAATGAACAATATTGGTACAATTTGGCATCTTTATCTTCTTTTAAATAATAATTTTTTGATTGCTTACATTTCTTTCCAAACATGTTTTATCATATCTTTATGACTAACATTGGAATAAGTACATTTTCAAAAAAGCATATTTTATCATATCTTTATGAATAAAATTAGATGATTTAAGTAAATTTCTAAACAATTTAACACCATTATCTTTTAAGAAATAATTTTGGATTGCTTAAGGACATTTGCAGACAAATTGACATCTACATCATTGTTTTATGAATAATATCTAATTGTTTAAGTATATTTCTTAACAAAATGTGTTAATCAGCTCTTTATAGCCCTAGCTCTTTCATAATGGATACATTACATTTCTAAAAAATGCAACATCTTTTAGCATCTGTTTATGAATAATATCAGATGGTTTAAGTACATTTCTAAACAATTTGTCATCTCTTATGATCGTTTTAAGAATATTATCAGATGGTTAAAGTACATTTTGACATAAATTATCATCATTTTATGAATAATGTGTAATTATTTAAGTACATTTCTAAACAAAAATGTATAATCAACTCTTTATGAATAATGTTTGATGGTTTAAATACTTTTCTAAACAATTTAACATAATTTATAATGGTTTTGTGAATAATATCTGATGGTTAAAGTACATTTCCAAACAATTTGAACTCCTTTATCATCGTTTATGAATAATATCTAATTGTTTAAGTACATTTCTAAATAAATAAACATCTTTTATCATCGTTTTATGAATAATATCGAAAGATATAAGAACATTTCTAAACAATTTGATATCTCTTATTATCGTTTTCAGAATAACTTTGCCCGCCTCTGTGCTGTTCCAGCGTTTTGTCACCACAGTCCACGGATGTGAAGCTCAGAACATTCAGGACAAACACAGAACAGCAGCGACAACATGAAGGGTGAACGTTAGAACGTGAACAAATACATATCAGAAAACGGGGAACCTTCACTCCATCGCTCAGATTTATGAACACACTCACGTTCGTCCACAGCCGGGGCCGTCTGATTGGCTGTTGCTCCCCGCCTGCTGCATTTTGGACCGCTCTATGTGCTCCACGTACGTCTGGATCATCTGTGAGCGAACACGACGGGAAACAGAGCAGACCAGGTACGAAGGTTAGTTTGATTTTAGGCCTCGTTCAACACGCTTCATTAGAAAGCTTTGCTTCAGTTGCAAAGAGGTTAACACAAAATATATGCAGAAATAAAGCTTACTTTTTTTGATTTAGCTTGAAATTCTTAAAAGACCTGTCTAAGACTCAAATAAAATAATTATAATTAACATTTCTGCAACAAATGGTGTTGTAGTGTCTTTAATTTTGCCTTCAATGGCTTTGTTTTAACACAAATTGTTCTTTTATATGTCTTGTAAGTTGCCCTTGCTCTTTATTTTTGGTCTTCTAATCTTCAAACATAAAACAGTTAAAACCACAAAGAGAGAATGGATGAATGATTTAAGGACTGAATGTATCACATAAAGCTAAAGATCAGGTACAGATATCTCAATTTCTTAGACATTGTGGTCAAATTTCAGACCTAAAATAAAAAGTAAGAGGCATTTTTCTTAGATTATGAGGGATAAATGATTTTAAACTTTAAATAAGAGTCTGTGGTCATGAGTTATGTGTCTGATTTGCAGAAAATGACCTCTTGTTTTTGCATCATAATCAAAAAATGTCTCATCATGGACGTTGCTAATGTCATTTAAATACTGATTTCTATGATTTCTATTTCTAACATTTTACTGTTGGAGTCTCTTTCTCACCTCTGTGTGACGCTGGTGCAGAGCGTTGTATTCTTTCTTCATGTCGGATTCTCGCTCCTCCAACCGAGTGACTGAAAAAAAAAAAAAAAATTAACAATCAGGTGCTAAAAAAAGACTCTAACCTGAACACATTTACACTGAATAAAATAATAAAATGCAATTATATGGATTGAGAGAGTTCTGTAGTCTTTACTAACACTTCATCTCACATCTTACAGAGCAGAACTAAGAATTAAAATTAATGAAATTATCTAAAATAAAACAAACAAAAAAAATGGTATAGCTTTAAGGACCACAGATCCAGACCTAAACATCCCTCTTAAACGTTTTTTGGCGTCAGTTAGAATCAATTAAATGATTTGATTTTATTACCTGATTCCTCTTTGGTCTTCACATAAAATAAAGAAGTGGTGTTGGCATAAATCTCGACAGCACAATAAATTAAACTGACGCACAAGAGCAAAACCTCTTCTCCAGTCTCCAAAACTCTGAACACATTTTCTGCTTTACACACATTTTGCAATTAAAAAAAATGAACCAGTTCTCTGCATAAGACACAACAATCTGACATAAAGTCACATTTGCCGTTTCAAAACACTGCTGCATAATAATAATAATTAATATTATTAAGTGTGTTATTAAGAAAAGTGCTTTTCTTTAAGCCTAAGGCTGCAGTGGAAAAGTCCTTTTTGCTTAGGAAGGTTCCAAACGGAGTGAAATGATCTGGAAGTAGTTTGTGATTAGAGCTGTTGGAATAGTCTAAATGCTTAGGAAAGGAGGCTCAATGCTTCCTTTATTATCTCCTTTAGCATATGATACAACAAACCTTCCTTTAGGAAAGGAGAGGAGATTATTCTGTCCCACAGTATCCGCAGCAACAGCATTTATAAACAGTGTCATGACCCTCGGTCATGTTTTTTTAGTAATATGTTTGTTTTTGTTAGTTTTCTCTCTCCACTGTGTGAGTGCGTGTGTGTCTGTTGCAAACTGCACAGGTGGAGAGTGACGATTGGCTCTACGGCCCAGTGTCGATTGGTGCTCTGATGGAGGACGGGATTGGGAGAGAGCGGCGATTGGAGGACAACAGACGTCTCCATCTTAAGAAGCCGGGTGAAGCCCCGCCCTCTCTCTCTGTCACTGGCCTGCTCCAAACAAAGACTCCGTCGAAATAAACGTGTGTGAAGCCAGGAAAAGATATTAAGAGGGAGAAGCCCTTTTCTTTTACATGAGCTCTTCTAAGATGAGCCTTTTGTAGTCCATCTTCAGAAAGTTGTAGCTTTACAGCGGCAGTAACATCCACCATCACATGATGACGTAGTGTAGTGAAAGTGTAGTCGGATTCTCTCTGCATGGCAGTTTTCCTTTCTAAGTCCTTCTGAAATCTCCTTTCTCCTTTCCTTAACCTCATGATGTTCTCCATCAGGGTTAAAAAAATGGTTAGGAGGTGACTTTTGGACCGTAGCCTAAGAGATTTCAGTTTGTTAGAAAAAAAATGTGGTAATATGATGAAAATTTTGATGTCATATTTAGTTCTGGTTGCAATGCTTTATTTTGCAGGATATATGGAGGTATTTTGCAGTTTGTGTTCGTAATTATGTAAATTGTTAAGTATTTTGATAAAACCAGCCTAGTTTGGAAACTTTTCAGTATCCTTCTATGAGCTGCACATGGCTGAGTGTGACGAGCATCATCACTCACTCTGGTCGGAGTAGTTCTTGGTCTTGAGCTCCAGCTGTTTGCCCTGCAGCTCCAGAAAGTCCACCTGAACCTGCAGGTCCTTCTTCTCGGCCTCCAGAGCATCTTCGAACTCGATGAATTTCTGCAGGAAGAAGCACGAACAAAACTTAGAAATGCACACAGCAGATGAAACATTCAGAGTGTGACAGCTGGTGTGATCACAACACCTCTGCTGTGAAGAAATTAGTTATTTTTGGGCCTTCTGTTACTAATAGAAGGGTCGATAATGTGGTTTACACACAGACTGGAGCTCAACATGAACACGAGAAACTGGAGACACCTTTACCGTCTGTGACACCTTAGTTTTTCCATTTACACTGCCAGGCCAAAAAGAAGTTGCCACCTATAAAACAAGCTCACACACTTTAGTATTTCATTGGACCACCTTTAGCTTTGATTACAGTCTCATTCTCTGTGTCATTGTTTCAATAAGCTTCTGCAATGTCACAGATTTGTCCCAGATCACAGCTCTGCCCCCACAGGCTTGGACAGTAGGCACTAGGCATGATGGGTGCATCACTTCACCTGCCTCTCTTCTTACCCTGATGCTCCCATCACTCTGGAAAAGGGTCAATCTGGACTCATCAGACCACATGATCTTCTTCCAGTCCTCCACAGTCCAATCTTTATGCTCCCTAGCAAACTGAAGCCTTTTTTCTGCTTAGCCTTACTGATTAGTGGTTTTCTTAAGGCTACACAGCTGTTCAGTCCCAATCCCTTGAGTACCCTTCACATTGTGTGTGTGGAAATGTTCTTACTTTCACTATTAAACACCCCCCTGAGTTCAACTGTTGTTTTTCTATGATTTGATTTGGCCAAACGCTTAACTGATTCACCGATCACCATCATTCAGGATTTTATTCTGACCACATTTCTTCCTTGAAGACGATGGTTCCCCACTATCCTTCCAGTTTTTAATAATGTGTTGGACAGTTCTTAACCCAGTTTTAGTAGTTTCTTCAATCTCCTTGGATGTTTTCTCTGCTTGATGCCAATGATTTGACCCTTCTCACCCCCAAATTCCACTGGATAGCACTTTGCTCCCATCGTAGTCTATCGAGCAAATTCCACTGCACGCGCTGCGGTGAGTCAGCGGCGCGTTGCTGAAGCGCTGGCGTGCGCCAAGACGCAAGAAATTCACTTCAGGTCTATTTTCTGCGCGGCCACTTCCAAACCTCATAAATTCACTGTCGTTAAGAAAGTACTAGACAGGAAGTCACCGTGTGGAGTAACCGGAAGTTTCCAAACAAAACACAATTCATGGACTCTTGCACATAATTTTCCTCAATTGTTTGTCATTAAGTCAAAACCGAAGGCACGAGCATCAGGTCAGCAGCCAGTCAGAGGGTCCCAGAGGCAACATGACACCATGGACGTAGAAAGGTGAATCGTAGAGGTACAAAATACATAAGATTGTATACATGACACCAAACATCTTTTCTACACGGACATAGGTGGATAGAAGTTGAATAAATCATTCGCTGTGTGGTTGGGACCAGAAAATGGACCTTACAGAAGCAAAGTGAGATGTTGTTTATTTCTTTTCTCAGTCTATAACATGTTTTATGAGCGTGTGATATCGCCATTTTCATGAGAGCTTGTGGCTCTCTGGGGATCAGCCCTTCCCCTGCGGGGCTGCGCGCCGCGGTGCTTCTGGGCGTGCCACTTTCAGTCGGGTTTGCCTGTTGGAGCAAGACCGCGGTGCTACGCTGCGCGGCACTTTTGTGTGCAATGGAATTTGGGGGTTAAACAGACTAACATCTTTTCCACGACCACAGGATGTGTCTTTGACATGGTTGTTTAAGAAAAGAGAAGCTGCTCATTGCATCAGCTGGAGTTAAATAGCTTGTTTCAGCTGAAAGATAATCACCCATGCAGTAATTATCCAACAGGAGGCTCGGACCTGTTTGCTTAGTTAAATCCAGGTGGGGACTTTTTTTGGCCAGGCAGTGTATGTACAATAAAGGAAGCACAACGCCTGAAAACACTACATGCAGATACACTCACTGACCACTTCATCAGGTGCACACATTATGTTTATTAATGTGTGTAGCTCATGAGCCAATCACATGGCAGAAACAGTCCATTTAAGCATGTTGACATGGTCAAGTCAAGTACTGGAGTTCAAGTTCCAGGTTTTCATTTTCAAGTCCAACGATTAAAGATCATTTGTTGTTCAGCTTCAATCAGACCAACAGCATAAATCAGAGAGTAAACAGACTCTCACATTCCCAGTTTGCTTTTTTTAGAAATCTGCTCACAATGACGTCTTTTTCAAAGTCCTAATACTGTAATCCTCTGAACGAGGCAGACCGTGAAACAACACTCTGCAGCAGAGACACAGCTACAAACAACAACAAACAACAACAACAACAGCAGCTGCTATGATATGATGACCTTCAGAGAGACAGCCACTGCTGTCTGACACTTCAGAGAATAATAATCCTGTTAGTGTTTCTGTCCATCGTGGATTTCAGCTGGAAAAAGGAACACATGGCTCGATTCAGCAGCTGATTCTGAGGACAACACCAGTGAAAATCTCTTTTCAGGGATGTAATGTGACTGATCACTGTCAAAAAAGATCTACAAACTACAACAAATGAAAGCAGGCGATTTCTATCAAGTCCAGTTTCAGAGATGGAGCACTAGTTCTGCTTCCATATTTTCTTTTCAATATTTCTGATCAGACTTTGTGACTCGGTAAATCACCTCCTGGTGCCTTTAATGCCCTTAAAGCAGGGGTGGGCAACTGGCCATTGGGGGGCCACATGCGGCCCTTTGCCTCCCTCAATGCGGCCCACCAATCATTTCCAAAAAAACAAACAAATTGGAAACATGAAGAAAACACAACAACTATGAAATATGATTCATCATGAGCAACCAGTACTTTATGATGCAGAAATTAGGATAGGTAATAAAACAGGGCTATTCAGTTAGAAATTCCGTTGGGCCAGATTCACAGACTTGGGACATGAGCTGGGCCGGACATTTTTTGCAGACAGCGAGCAAAGTGAACTACTCAAAAGACACAAAGTGTAAGTGTAAGACAGGAAATGAATGTACACAACTAATACCAGGAAGTAGTGGAGCCGTGAAAATGGTCTATTTTGCTTATGTTTTTTTTTATTTATTGTGAATGAGCTTGAGGTCCACCTGTAGTGCCTCTGCAGTGGGCCTCGACCCTCAGTTTGAGCAGCACTCCTTTATCCTGAATTACAGTAACACCTTTCACACACAATCCTACAGAACATCCATCAGCTAACAGCTAAACGTAAACATGAACCTAAAGCCCTCGATCTGCAGAGTTTGGGGCCAAAGTTCACTCGACTGCAGCTGAATGGAGGCTGTGTGGTCCTGATCGTTGGTCTTTACTCCCTGAACAGGAATGAGACGTGCATGACATCTGAATAAAGATGTAGGGCTGCTCGATTTTACAAAAACACATGAGCATGATCTTTCTGAATGATGATGAGATCAAGAATATTAAACAGATATGCTCTGAAGGACAGACTTCAACATTTATATACTCTGTACAATAACTGAGATGGCTGAAGAGTGAATGTCTTCAAGGGCTGGGTGGATGGGTTTAATTTCTTCTCTTGGTTTTGTACCATCTGCATTCTGTCTATTTTTCTGTTCCTTAAACTGCATCTTTATTTCTTAACTACCTTATTTTAGGGTTGTGGCCAAAGCTGAAGCTGAAAAAAAAATATATATATATACACTTGGCCGAATACTGAATACCGAATATCCAATGAGGAGGCTAAGTAGTTCACTATATTTTTTAGATAGTGCATAAATAGCTTAGAAAGCATCTTTAGACGTGTTTTTAAAAGAAAGTAATTGTTTATTGAATGTTATGACATTTTTTAATATTCCAGTAGCCTTTGCTTTTCAAAAAAAGCACAACAATGTTTTTTATTCATATTAGGCCTTCAAACTGAACAAAACATTAAAAAAGCTAAAGTGTAATAAAGTGGATAAACCTGCAACAAATGAATAATTGTCTTTTTGACACAAGTCTGCTTAGCCAGAGTCACAGGCAATGACATTTAATATTCAGCCGAATATGTTCAGTCACCGAATATTCGGTGCATCCTTACCTTATATAAATATTACCTATGTGCCTTTTTTTAATTTGAGCTTCATATAACTCCAAGGTTACCAACACATTTGTAATATCTACAAAATGAGTCCAAATTATTTTATTAATTGCATGTTGGATTTAATTGCTCAATTAGAAAAAAAAATGTGATTATCTCTTTAACTTCCAGCTCAACTGTTTGGCAGAGGTAATCATTAAAACTAGGGATATTTTATGTTTTAAAAAAAAGAACAAATCAAATCATTTGGTTCCACTAACATTTCAGGTAACATTAAACCACCAACAAACAAAATACCAGATTTTCACAAATCTCTGCATTTGTCTCCATTTATTTTCACTGTCTCATTGCTTTAACTATGCTGATTTTATCGTTTTTTCTAATCATGTACAGCGTCCTTTCGTGTCATGAAAGGCGCTGTAAATAAAATGCATTATTATTACTATTATTATTATTATCATTATTATTATTATTATTACTATTATTATTATTAGTGTTTTTATTATGATTATAATAATTATTATTAGTGTTATTATTATTATTAATGTTATGTGTTTTATTATAATTATCATTATTATTATTTTATTATTATCATTACTATTATTATTATTATTACTGTTTTTATTGTTATTATTATTATTATTATTATTAGTAGTAGTAGTAGTATTATTACTGTTTTAATATTATTATTATCATTATTATTATTATTATTATTATTATTATTATTATTACTGTTTTTATTATTATTTCTACTATTAGTGTTTTTATTATTATTATTATTGTTATTATTATTATCATTATTATTATTATTATTATTATTATCATTATTATGTGCTGTGATGAAATTCCTTCTTCAAATTGATGCAATGGTTAATCTAAACTGTTTTTTGTTTTTACATGGCAGCTGTTGAGAAATGAGTTAAAAGCACATTTTTAAACATTTTTTCTTTGTCACTGAAATAAAAGATTATATCTGTGTATTAAAACATGCAATATTAAAGGGTTTTAAAAATGTTGACAATCTTGGTTGAAACAGTGTGCAAAGTTACATCTACTATGTTTAATTTTTATTATCTTCCTGCACATTAAAACATACTTAAAAACTTGTTAAAGCAAACTGCAGGTTTTTCACACCTGATGTGTCTTTGCACCTTTTGAGAAGAGTTAATCTGACTTTAATAAACTGGTTATTTTCTGTGCAGGCTCTGGGATCAGACAGGCAGCAGCGTCTTTGTTTGCCGTCAGCTTTGAGTCTTAATAACTTTGTAATTTGAGCCTCTGCAGCCTCCGTCCTGAGAGAGAAGCTGCTGCGTGTTCATGGCCCTGAGATTCTCTCTCATGTGTTCATGTGCTCAGACCTTCAGCCCTCACTCTCTGATTTTGTGGTTTCGTCTCTGCTCTTCACGAACATAAATCAGGTTACAGCGTCCTCAGTCTGCATTATTGATTTTGACTATGATCCCCCACTCATCGATGACGACCCTTCCCCCATCGCAGCCCCTGATTTTCTCTGAAAACTGTCCGAGGCGTTTCAGATTCGTCACGTCAAAACAGCACAAATGGAGTCAAACTGATTAAGATGAGAGAAAATAAAGAGTTTACCTCACATGCAGTCACGATGTTTATACTAAATATAACATTGTTTACTGGTATGTGCTTCTTCATGTACATGTGGATTATTTATTTTTTTTATATTTTTTATTAAGAAAAGCAAATGTCAAGTTCCCATAGTTTTGTACATGTAGGTACATGTGAACAAATACAAATGGAGGAAAGAACTGCAGAGCATGTTATTATAATATTATTTTGCACTTTTTTTCCCTTAACCCTTTAACTACTGGCTCAACTGTTTGGCAGAAGTCATCAACAAATTCAGGGACATTAAATGTTTTAAAAACAGAACAAATCAAATCATTGATATGATTCTGTCAACATTTCACTAACAAGCCAAACACCTGATATTATCCTGGTGTGGGATTTAAAGTTTAAACAGTCAATCTTTGATCATGTTTAGCATAAAAATGCACAAATATTTGGGACAAAATCCATCAGAAAAGGCAAAATTTTTTGTAAATAAAGTAGCAATCAAAAAAACTTAAAATAGATGATCCCGTTTTTGACAAGCAAAATGTTTTTGATGAATAAAAGATTTTATTTAAATAAATCATCATATCAGTAAGTGGTTCAGTATTTAAAACAATAAATATGTTATTTCTGACAAAAGTTTTTAGCTTTTTGAACCTTTAAATCCCACACAAAGAGAATGTTAGTTTTTTTGGTTTGTTTGCATTTTTTTGGTATCCTAAAAAAAATGACTTATTTTTTATAACATATTAGATATTCCTGAATTTATTGACCTCTGACAAACAATTGAGCTGGGAGTTAAAAGGTTAAGCAACTTAACCGTTCAATTAAAATGAACAACGATACACAGTAGAAAACAAAAGTCTAATCACTGTTCCTTTAGAATAAAAAAAAAAACAGAGTGAATGTTGAAGATGTGAATTTACCTGTACATCTCTTGTCTTAATAGAAGTACAGGTAAAAAAAGGAGCAAAACATGAATCAACTAAATATATGTATATAAGAAAAAACAAGTCATAACATATTAGAGCCAGCTACAGGATGAAAAAATATGTTTTTGATTCATTTGATCTCATTTACGGCGTGAATGTGCACTGAATTTAATTTAAGACAATGCATTTTTAAAAGCATATTTTACTGTTTTACATGGCATCATATTTCCATTTTCTTTTGTATCATGTGTGTCGTCATGCTGTACCTCATCTATTAATCTTATATTGTTTTGTATTATGTTTCAAAACACTAACTAATTGCACATAGTTTGCCATTTAAAGGAATTAGTTAAACTTCTGCTGAAAACATATATTCAAGGGGCAAAAATTAAATTTAAAGTGTCTTTTCATCAGGTGTTATTGTTTATTAATCGTCAGTGGTTAGATGCTGCGAAACAAGGTGTTGTTTCGTAATATCTGTTTGCACATAAATAGGTGTTTTTATTTTAAAATTAAGCTATAAATGTTAAAATAGTAAGATATTTAAGAGGGTTTAGAACAGGGGTGGGCAACTTTGGCTACCAAGAGGGCCACATACTCTTCTTTTTCAGTGCCTGAGGGCCGCAATGTTACACATTGTGTGGCACTTTCAGTGAGAAAAAAGATATAAATAAACAAAAAAAACGCTAATTTTAAGCTTCAAACAAGGAATATTCAAACATTAAAATATTTTAACTCAAACACAATTAAAATTAAGCTATAAATGTTCAAATAGTAAGATATTTAAGAGGGTTTAGAAATAATGAATGTTTACCCGTATTAAAAGCACAAATATATTACTTTTATAGTTGTTCTAAAATATAGTTTTCACTGATACTATTATATTTTAATACCTCAAAAAGCTATTTAGAGATACAATCATAGCAAAGTAAATATCCAGCGATTTGTAAGAAACTAAGCATGTTCCAATCTTAAGTTAGTAGAAATACTTGATCACATATCCCAATTTGAATGAATGAATATTTATTTCGAAATCTAAAAGAAATTCATAATTGAAAATATTTTTGGAAAAACAAAAAAATCAGTACAATGAAAATTCAGCAGATTTGGCAAATAATAAAAAAACAAAAAAAAAGTGAAATTCACAGTTTAACTTCTTTTACATTTCAAAAAGGAGTGGAATGAAGTAAAACTTTTTAATTTCCACCCATCCAGTCAGTTTACCTCCAATAATAAAAATAGTACTTATAATGCTATAAATTCATCAGCTATAAATCGAGATATTAGATATGTCTATAGATATTAGTATAGTACATAGAATATACACTCGTCAACCCATGTGTATATATATATCCAAACCTGTACCCTGAATCTTTCTAAATATTTTAAAATATTTTTAAACACCCAGCATATATACACGACTGCATGATTTATGGATAAATACAGCATACACATTTATACCTAATTGCATGCATGTACCTTTTAGTGCTGATAATCCTACACATAAACACACACACAACGAGCAAAAAAACAACGTAAAAAAATACAAAACATGTCAATTCATGCATATACAACCCCATTAAAATTGTGCTGAACTCAAATAAGTAGCTACCCTGCCATCACCCAGTGGTTATCAATATTTGTGCATTATATAGAACCCTGCTGTGTTTTCATCAAATTTCAAAACTGTTTTTTTTTTTGTTTGTTTGTTTTTTTTATTTGGAAATGACTGGTGGGCCGCATTGAGTGAGGGGAAGGGCCGCATGTGGGCACACCAGCCACCAGTTGTCCACCCCTGGTTTAGAATTTTATTTAAAAAAACCCAACTGTAACCATCAGTCAGCAGGTTTTTACTTTAATATTTAAACTTTGGCCACATTTTCATGCTAAATCATTATTTCCTGCCATTTAAAGCGGCTTAAAGAGGCTAACACTGACACACTGCCACATAAACACACAGCAACGAGCAAAAACAACGTAAAAAAAATACAAAACATGTCAATTCATGCATAACACATTACTCTGACACAAGCAGGATCACCTGCCATCACCCAGTGGTTATCAATAGTGCATTATATAGAACCCTGCTGTGCATCAAATTTCAAACTGTTTTTTTTTTTTTGTTCCTGTTTCTCTGTTTTCTGTTGACGCCCACTGAGCCTCCTGCTGTTTACTTCATCAGGCTGAGGTCTGCTGCCATGGCATCAGGTCTGCACTCATGTTTGCATTTATCTGCTGATGGATTTGAATACGAGGCTTCGGCTGTGACGCTCTGTTAGGATAAAGGAATAATGAAAACGACGACCGCTTTTCCCTCAAAGAAATTCAAAGATAGCTGTACTCCAGTTGAGGCGTTGCTGGTTAATACAGTAAAAGTGACGGTGATATGATAAAGGCCGAGGTGCTCTGGTAACAACAGTGATGATAGAAACAAGCACAACAGTGTAAAATATGATTTGGCAGCTGAAGGAGGCATGTTTTTTAATTCTCACTGCTAAAGGGCCGAAATCCTACAGATAAGGGCTGAAAGATTTGTCATTTTCAGACTGAAATGACAAATTCAGACAACGCAATCATGTGGTGTGGGCCACTTTAAATAAGGAGACAAGCCACATTTGGCCACCAGACCTCTAATTGTCCCCCTGCGCTGTGGGATAATCTGAGATCTCTCCGTATTGATGTCCACTTTTGTTGTTTGTGTTCCTGTTTCTCTGTTTTCTGTTGACGCCCACTGAGCCTCCTGCTGTTTACTTCATCAGGCTGAGGTCTGCTGCCATGGCATCAGGTCTGCACTCATGTTTGCATTTATCTGCTGATGGATTTGAATACGAGGCTTCGGCTGTGACGCTCTGTTAGGATAAAGGAATAATGAAAACGACGACCGCTTTTCCCTCAAAGAAATTCAAAGATAGCTGTACTCCAGTTGAGGCATTGCTGGTTAATACAGTAAAAGTGACGGTGATATGATAAAGGCCGAGGTGCTCTGGTAACAATCAGCCATGATACCGATGCAGTAAAACGTTCAACTGTCCTCCGGGATAAGCAGCCCACTATCCTCTGTTTTCTTCCGGCAACAAGCTCACAGGAGATGACATCACACAGATAAGGGCTGAAAGATTTGTCATTTTCAGACTGAAATGACAAATTCAGACAACGCAATCATGTGGTGTGGGCCACTTTAAATAAGGAGACAAGCCACATTTGGCCACCAGACCTCTAATTGTCCCCCTGCGCTGTGGGATAATCTGACAAATTAAATTTAAAAAAAGTCTAATATTTCTAAAAACTTGCTTCATTTAAGTTGCTTTTGGCTCAAAGTTGGTGTAAGGGTAAAAAACTGGAGGGCTCTTTCTGTTCCTGTAGCTCAGTCTGGTAAATTCAGGATAACTTCTGTTTTTTTTCTGCAGGTGTGAACACAGTTTGTGACTCAACACTAACAATATTAAGCAGAACAGTTGAAGTTTGTTCACACGAGTCTATATATAAATATCCATGGCTCTCTGTTGCATCCATTTCCTGAAGAGAAATCCCCTCTCACACATGACCGGAGACACTAAACCCATTCTTCACACCGATTCTCTTCAGTTTCAGGTGCAGACTATCGCCTGGAAACAGACATGCTGTGACGGGAGTTTAGCCTCCTTCACCATAGCATCACTAAACAAAACACAAACTAACATTTATCTGTGAGCCGTGCTTATCTGGGTGGATAAATGCAGACACATCAGTTATTGTAGGTGTTTGTAATCATCTGTGTGGATCAGTTTTAAACTTTGATTTCAAACTAACAAAGTCAAACAGTATTGCTTTTTTAATACCACTTAAGACAAAAATAGAAGTCCTGCATCTATATTTTTTACTTGAGTGTCATAAACTTAAAAGCATTAAATTGTTAAGAGTGTTTAATAACAGCAAATAAACATGATGCACAAGAAAATAAGAATAAGCAGATTTTTTTCCGACAGGCATCTCAACTATCCACCAAACATTACATTATATTTCATTTTTAATCATCTTAAATTATAAGTCAACTCCAGCAAACCGTCTTAAATACACAAATATATGTTTCAGAAGATGTTCGTAATATGTTTCAATAACGCAGTATGAGTCAGAGCTGTTGGAGCTTAGCTTATAAAACTAGAAATTCTATTTTCTAGTTTCTCTGCCAAAGTATCCAAAAATATTTCATATGATTGCACCTTAACATCTCTATCTATGTCTAACAAGTCATGATTACAGACAATGAAACAGGTGGATCCTGCTGCACTAGGCAGTTAGGCAGTGACAAAATGGAAAACACATCTGCACTGAAGTGTTAGATCCAATTTTTGTGCAATCAAAGTGTGAAGTAGATAACTTCATTTTTATCAAACAAAAACAAAAATGCCCATTTTTGGGAGCCTAAAGGTGCGTTCACACCGGACGCTACCTGTACTACCTTGGCGATCAGTCTCCATTCAAAGTCAATGTACAGCCACAATGGGGCGGGGCTAACCCTCCCGCGATGCGACAGCCGGCGACAAGACGACCACTTCACTCGTCGTGCGATGTCAAAGTTAAAAAAAAGTTGATCTATTCAGGCGATGTCGTGTGTGGCTGTGTGGCATCAGCCAATCAGCGGTGTGTGTAGGTGTGACGGTGCAGTTATTCATTCGGACTACAGGACGGATGACTTCCTTCTAGGCGGAACTAATCTCAGTGAGGACATTTGCAGACGGACCGCGGTAAACTCACAGACGATGCTGCAGAGTTTTGTGTCTGATAAGTGAGTGAAAAGGATACAGCTGGAATAATGTCCGCTTATACATCCTATTACGGGATATATGATATGATCCCGGTGAAACTCGAGCGGACGTGACGTCACCGACCGGCGGCCAAACAGGTATTTATGGGCGCGCGACGCTACATCTGTGGGCGACGTGACCTTGGTAGCCGGGTCGCTTGCGGTGTGAACGCACCTTAAGACCTCCTTTTTTGTTTGTTTGTGTTCAAATGTGTGTAAATATTGTTTGACTTTCACAAAAACAATTTTAATGTTTGATTTAGACATTATCCCTAATATTTACCGCAAGTATTTTGGCCTTTAGATAGGTCATATATTGGTTAAGGTGTCAGTAAAGTGTGAGAATATTCCCAAATGTTTTTCTCCTTCTTATCAATACATGTCTACATTTTAACCCTTTAATTCTAAGCTCAACTGCTTTGCAGTCATTATATTCACTGGAATATTTAATGCATTAAATAAACATAACACATCATTGTTTGTTTCTGTCAATGTTTTATGGTCCAGAAAAAACTGCAAACAAACCAAAAGAACTGATATTTTGTGTGGAATTTAAAGGTTTAAAAGCTGAAAGCTACTATAATTATTATTGCCATCATCATTATTTTAAACACTCGACATAACCATTTACTGATATGATGCTTTATATGTACATATGAATAAATGTTTTTTTGTGCTTGTCAAACTCAATATCATCTATTTTAAGTTATTTTTGCATTTTCTAATAGATTTGTCCCAAATATTTGTGCATTTTTATGTCATCACAGAATCAACTGTTGGCTTTTAAAACCTCTAAATCCTACACCAAGAAAATATCTGTTATTTTGTTTGTTGTTAGTGGAACCAAATGATTGGATTTGATCTGTTTGTTAAAACATAAAATAGCCCTAGTTTTAATGATGACCTCTGCCAAACAGTTGAGCTGATAGTTAAAGGGTTAAAATGGAGAGTATCATTTTTAGATAATGAAGAGTTTGTCTTGTTTTTTATCTGTTTTGTTACAGAGTGGTGAACAGGTCAGTTTTACATGTAAACTACAGACTTTTGACTAAATAATTTTGATATCAATATCATCAACGGTGTTAATGAGTTAAGAAATAAACTTTTTCTGAAATACATCCTCACATGGAGGGGCTTTGACTTCTTTCCGTGAGATGCAGATGTAGAATCAGCATCCTCTGATTTACACACTTCAATATGTTTGTGACTGAAGTGTGAGAAACTCTGACTGTCCTGATGAAACACAGCCTGTTTCAGTCGAGTACATTGAGGCCTAAAATAGTTTGAGTGTTTGCTGTCGCAGGTCCAAACATGAGTCACATGAAGATCAGACTGAAAACCGTGACTGTATGAAACTGAAGCTGAAGTGATGACGGAGACAGAGACCAACACGGGTCTGTGGTAGGGATGAGTCTAAATCAAGTTTCTTATCACACTGATATCTTTTCAGAAGTGAAATGGGCAAGACAACAACGTTATTGTTATTGTTATTATAGTTTATGTTGACTTTGATTGAAACAGTGCCAGGTGAGAAATTCAGTAAGAAGGCTGTTTATATGTTTATTGACCACAAGATAATCTGTCCAAATTTTTATCAGGTATTTGGTGATGCTATTCAAATAGCATTCCTATGATTAGCAAAAAAGAAATCCCTGACCTCAAATAATTTAGAGCGTAAACACAGAGTCAAACACAGTGCCAAGATATTTGTAAGAGTCAAAAATGTCAACCTTTTGGTTATGGATGATGTTTTCTACTGGAATATCATTGTTCCACCTATAGCCAATGATTCGCTCCTTTGTTATTAATACATTTAAATCCAAGAAATTATCCTCACACCGTTCCACAAAAGCAGGTAAGTCCTGACCATAACCTGAGTTTTGGCCTTGAAGAAGACTACGGAGAGCGGTATCATCGAAGGAGCAAAACTTCAAAATGTATGTACATAACATATCGTGGCCTCAGTGTCGGGATACACATCGTGAGGTTCCTGGAAACACCCAGCCCTAACTTCATGTTATACTAACTAGAGCATGTTGCAAACTTTTTTTCAGGAGTAGGTTGGAAACATTTTGAAAAGTGGGTGAAGGTGGATCGATACCAGCTGACAAGGCCACAAGAACTTGAAAACTAACTGAAACAGGAAAGCAGTAAAAGTTTTCTCTTAGTAGTTCTACATACTTTTCCAAATGTTGCAAACTAAGTGATGCAATTGGGTTCATATGTTGATGGAACATGTTACAGATAGACTCCTCCACATTATCTAAAGTAAGTGAAAAAAAGAAGATAAACGGTCCATCCACTTTTATGAATGTTGCCAACTCATTATTGCAACCTCAACAATCTCATTTCTAGTTTATGATGAAAAATGTTGCAGGCAAACACCTGCTTTGTTGCAAAAACAGGTTGTCAAACTAAGAAAGTATATGAAACTAGAAAGGAGTGACAGTAGCTCAAGTTTCAATCACTTTCCAAATGTTTCCAATCAGTATGTGCAACTTAGACTACCACAGAAGTCTGCTAACAATGTACATTACTTAAGCTAAAGGGGTCAATTGCAAAACCAAAGCAACACCAACATGTTTACAATGTTGCCAACACTTTCACCCCCTTTTCTAGATGTTCCCAAACTATTCCTGAAGCAAGTTTGATACCAGCTGAAGGACAAGGACACAAGCAATTTTAAAACTTTCTGAAACAGGAAAGCAGTAAAGGTTTCCTCTTAGTTGTTCTAAATAATTTTTTCAAATGTTGCAAACTAATTAATGCAATTCAGTCCGTCTATGTTGGTAGGACATGTTGCAGGCAGACTCCTCCACATTATCTTAGTTGCACAAATAGATTGAAAGCATTTAAAAAGTCAGAGAAGAAAGAAGAGAAAGAGTCTGCCCACTTTTATAAATGTTGCCAACCCTATATTTCAACTTCAACAATCTCATTTAAAGTTTATGATGAAAAAGATTGCAGGAAACACCTGCTTAGTTGCACAAATAGGTTGTGCAAATAAAAAAGTAAACACAACTAAAAAGGAGTGGCAGTAGCTCAAGTTTCAATCACTTTCCAAATGTTTCCAATCTATTTGTGCAACTTAGACTACCACAGAAGTCTGCTCACAATATACAGTATTTAGGCTAAAGCTTCACCAACATGTTTACAACATTGCCAACAAGAGTTTCTTCTTGCCACTTTCACCCACTTTTCCAAATGTTCTCAAACTTTTCTTGAAGCAACTCTTGTTGGTGACGTAAACTTGTTGGTGTAGCTTTGGTTGTGCAATTGACCCACCCCTTAAGCTTAAATACTGTACGTTGTAAGAAGGCTTCTGTGGTAGTCTAAGTTGCACATATTGATTGGAAACATTTGGAAAGTGATTGAAACTTGAGCTACTCTTCACTCCTTTCAGTTTCATATACTTTTTTCTTTGACAACTTATTTGTGCAACTAAGCAGGTGTTTGCCTACAACATTTTTCATTAGAAGCTGGAAATGAGATTGTTGAGGTTGCAATAGTGGGTTGGCAACATTTAGAAAAGTGGGTGGACCCTTTCTCTTCTTTTTTCAGTGACTTTTTAAATGCTCTCAATCTATTTGTGCAACTAAGATAATGTTGAGGAGTCTGTAAGAAGGACAAGACCACAAGCACTTCCTGTTATGGCCTTGTGAAAGCCCATCAGTGTTTTGGTCCATGTTTCCCACCCCTACATGCACTCACCTCCTCGGCCTGCTTCCTCAGCGCCTTCTCCCTCTCGTACTGGGTGATGAGCTGCTCGTTGTCCTCCTTCAGCAGCTCCAGCTCCACCTCGTGCTCCTGGTTCTCCGTCAGCACCGCGTCCAGGTTCTCCAGCACATTGACCACCAGCGGCATCAGCTCCTTCACCACCTCCTCGTCGTAGCTCCGGATCAGGCGCTCGAACTCCCGGTAGATGCTGTTGGCCAGGCCGGACACCCGCTCCGACATGACGGATCCGGACCCATAGTCGTCCTGGTAGACCGCCTCGTCCAGCTGCAGCTCCATCATCTTTGCAGCTGGGTCTGTTTCCAGGTGAGGAGGCTGAGTGTGTGTTAGTGAGGCCTGTGTGCAGCGATGGTCCTCTCAGAGCAGAAACTCGGGGTCAGTCTCAGTTTTTCTGCAGATCTGAGGGACGTTTAAGCCATCAGTGCTGATGGACGCAGGCGGGCTGTTGTTGTGGGCTGTGTCGCATAACCTTGAGCTCGCTGCTGAAACGCTGGCTCTGATATTTGGATGTGAAGAGGCCCCCTCCTCCTCCTCCTCCTCTAACAGCCCGTGTTATCGCCTCCAGAAGCGGCCCGGCTACAGCTGTCTCCCCGCAGAAAGCATCGTGTCCGTGGGGCGGTGGGTGCGGGGTGGGCCGGCCTGTGGATCGGCTCTGGATGAGTCCATGCTGACAAACGAAACGCCTTCTGTCGTCGATGATCCTGCACCTGCCCCTCAGCAGCCGCAGCCATGGACCCCGGCCATCAGGCGGGGAATAAATAATAAATTAATAAATATGTAAATAAATAATCTCCCTCTGCTGCTCCGTGTCTATCGTATCCTCTCCTCCATGTTTTGTTCCCTCGCTGCCGACGCTCGGATCGGGCGGTGATGGTGATGTCTCCCTTTGGGAGAGGCTCTCTCTCTCTCTCTCTGCTGATGGAGGAGCCAGCTGACCGAATCTGGCTGACGTCACAACGTCTGCATTGAGCAACAGGGCTGCGAGCGTCAAGTCTGCACGCAACACCGGAAAGGGACGTCTTTATTTCAAAATAAAACAACAGACTACGAGGACTTCATCACGACAGTTAACGAGGGCTGAAAATCAATCACAGATTTACTGGTTCATTAAAATGGACCTTTGGGAAGAAACCATCACGGCAGTCTGAAATTATAACTATGAAAATGGATTTACTTCAATAAAATGTACAACTCCTCACTGAAGGGGAGGAGGAGTAACAGGAAGACAGTGGATGGGGAGGAGCAGTATACAGCCTATAGCAGTATATTTTTATTTTTTTATTGTATTTATTTATTTACATATTTAAATATTTTTTTCTTTCAATGCACGAGTATTTATTAATACTTTTATTTAGATCTATATTTTTTCTTGAACCTTAGTTATGTTGAATATTAGATTAGATAGTAGTTTAGTAATCCCTTTGGGAAAAAACTCCCTCAGGGAAATTAAAAATCAGCAGCAGTTGATTGTTACAGGTAAAAAGATACATAAAAAGAAAAAACAGACCTAAATGAAATCGCAATTAATATATGCAAATATAGGCTAAATAAATACAAATATAAATAAAATAAAATATATACTGCCACAGGCTGGCTACTATATGATGTTTTCAAAAGATGGATAAAACAAGAAATACAAGAAAAAATACGGTGTAGTCATTACATACAATATATATTCAAGAAGGACTGGGAGGAATTAAGACTTTGGTTAAGTAAACATAAATGCTTACATGCTTTACAAAAGACAAACAGTTCCTAAGTAATAATTAGTGATCTAACAATACAGAAAAACAAAATAAAGCCAAATCAATAAACGACTGAAAAAACAATGTCCTTTATTTTAGTGCAATACCTCCTATTTTATCCATATCTACTGAAAATTATATTTTTATACATTATTTTAAATTTCATCAGGTTTGACCATTTGAGCTGTTAGTATCACTGTTTTTCTTTTGTTTTGTTTTTTAGCAGCATTTCCCACTTATCTCTTCTTTTGCCCGTACCTCCCACTCTTTTGGTGGCATGTTTTACTTAAGCAGTATTTATTTTATATATAATAAATGTATTTATTTTCCCCTTTGTCAAGTGGCCACATGAAAATGATATGTTGCACATACTGGCATAAGGAGGAAATCATGTGTTTAATCATGCCTAATATGTCAGTATGTGGCACATTTGTGAACTTTGTGTATTTTTCTTCATGGGCAGCTGGAGTACACACTGAGAAATTGTGTTATCATCCATATATTTTTTTCTATTCATGCACTCCAAAGTCATTTTCACAAGCGGCACATTTCTAAACAAGTTGGCAAATGTCACACAATGAAGTGACATGGCACTAAAAGAGGGACAGGTGACTCTCAAAGACTGGCCTCAGAAAATCTAAAAGCCTGCTGAATAGGCTGATTGCTTCTAAAGAATCGCTTATGCCCACACGCTCCATAAAATTGCCATTTGTCGACAGTTAAATGACTAGATGATTACAAGACCAAGTAATCCTGCAAACAAGGGACAGCAATGCTTATCTGATTTTTCATAAAGCTGTTACAGTGTCCTTCCTAAAGCTAAAATCCTTGCAAGAAATGATTTCCTTGGAATATGTAATCACAGAAGCGGATAATTCCTTCTCTACCAAACATAGAAGTTATGTAAACCACTTGCTACATCTTAATTTGTAAGTAAAACAGAAATTATTTATTTTTCCAGATTACATTACATCAAATTAAAACAATAGATATCAGATGAAATTTAATCAATAGCTAAGGTCAAAATGATCTTTAAATGATACAAAAGGTCTGGTTAAGTAAAAAGAAGATAAAAGGATACATACCACATCTTTCAGCAATCTTTACAGTGCTTTTATTTTGAAGGCTAAAAACGGAAGTTCCAGCTTTTACCTTTGAGTCTGTTTTATCTCAGTCAGCAGCAGGACCTGGTCCCTAAATCTGATAATAATGACAATGCATTCTCAGAAAATTACATCAAATTCATCATAAACCACACAAACAAATATAATTAAACATGACAAGACCTTAAAACCCCCGGAGAGATAATTTATTTTACTTCTTAAAGGTAAAACATTTGAGGTCTCAAGCCCATGTTTACATGAAATGGCCTCTGAGCAGGAGAGAACAACAACAACACTGGAACAAGAAGGTTTTAGAAAACAGATGTTTAGATTTAAATGATCTGGGTCTTATTATATTTGTGTTTTAAAGGTTTCTGCTCCAAGTGTCTCTGTGTGTAGAGTCTAACATTAGAGGTAATACGACACGTTCTGGTTTACAAAACAGAGGAAACTGAGTCAACATTTCTGCTCCTAAAAAAGGAAGCTGAGACAAAGATTCAGAGAGCAGCATCGAGCACCTTTCTACAGCCTTTTGAATCAGATCTTTACAGACATTTATATTTCATTTCTGTGACTTTAGGTCCAGACTAAACTGAGATTAAATAGAAATGTTTCAGTAACGAGGCTGCAGAGTCTATTCTTAGTCCTGAGTCATAAAAGGTTTTTGATCTTCAGGTTTAAAACATCAAGAACAAAAGTGGAGAAACATGTGATCCTCATTTTTTAGATTCAGTCTGGACTCTTTATTAAACTCCTGTCTGATGAAGAAGATTCAGAAAGACTGATGCTGTCTTGGGCCTTGTTGGAAAGGATACTAATGCCTTGAGTTATATATATTATGTATTTATATTTCTATATTTATATTCTTTTTTCTTTTCTTTCTCTCTCTGCATTGTAACCATATATTACTAATGTATCAGGAGAAAGTGTTATGACAACCATCACTCTTTTTGGTCCAAACATGACGCTTGCTGATCTAAATCATCATTTCTATAAGGCATTATTTCAGGGTTTTTAAGAAGCAATAAAACAAGAGTAATAATCTATATGTCCTCTCTCTTGTGTTTTGTTTCATGCAGATCTTGGTAATGTGCGATGTACAGTATCTTTTGTTTTCTTGTTTACTCTGATGTTTAGCTTTAAGTGGATGTTGTCTGTGTTGCCTTTTTTTCTTTATTGATTAAACTGTAAAGTTGGAGCTACTGCAGGCGGTTTCATGTCCTACAGGGTTCACACATCAGGGGTGGGCAACAGGCGGCATGCGGCCTCCCTACTCCTTCAGTGCAGCCCACCAGTCAATTTAAAATACAGGGAAAAATCTGTATGGACAAAATCTGCAAGGATAAACATGAAAAAAGCAATGTTTCTGAGAAATTAGAGCTGTGGTTGTTTCTATAACACTTTTATGGGTAACATTTTAGGATGATGATCATTTGTAAGACATAAGTTATTAGTTGATGTTAGTCAATAGCCACATGATTTTAAAATCGATTACAATTGATACACAGATTCCTGTTTTAATAATTTGGAACAACCCTCCTGCTCTGTATTTACTATTTTAAAATCAGAGAGGGTGGGGGGCTGTTTTTAACATGTATAACACTTTGTGCTGCATTTCTAATGTATGAAAAGGGCTTTATGAATAAAGTTTGATTTTATTTGATTTGAATAGTTAACTAGTCATAAACAAACCACTTATATACATTTGTAAATGATTATTAAATCATTTGTTAATGATTATGAGATCATTTAAAACTTAAGTTGCAAGACATCTATAAGCTATTAGTAGATATTGAACTATCTATGAATAAACTGTATATACATTTTTAAATGATTTATGAATTATTATGAAATTATTAGCGTTAGGGTTAGGTGTATTGTGGGTTATGTTGAGGTGACCACTAACATGGGTATCCCAGGCACAGGCACACATGTTATTTTTTACAGTCTTTGATCCAACTTATTTCCCGTTAATTATCAGGATAAAAAGGGTAATGAATGCAGGGGTGTAATAAAATAATTATAAAAATCCTTATATAAAACCTAGGTTCCAAGTAGGGTCTCTGGGACTGGGGAGGTCCTGTTAGGGCCCTTTAAAAGGGTTAGGGTTAGTTAACCAATCTTTTTTTATGATTGGTTGATGTCTTGCAACAGAAGTTGTCGATGATTTAATAATCATTTACAAACATGATCAAACAAATCATTTTCAAATGTATATATTTAGTTTGTTCATGATTGATTAACTATCTACTAATATCTACTAATAGCTTAGAAGTGACTTACAAATAATTGTTATTCTAAAGTATTACCCTTTTATGTCTTAACATAACAGTTTTAAAGAACATGACACGTAAATAAGTTTAAAAACTGTTACTTGCTTTAAAAAGTGACTTAATTCAGCCTGAATTCTTTGTTTAGCTTATTAACTTAAATATACTAAACAGCTAAATTTGTTTAGACAAATGGTGTGTTATAATTGACTAATGTTGGAGTTACAATCTATTCTTCTGAAACACTTTAGAGTACGACTTTTGATCAACACTTCTGTAGTTTATGTGATGTTTGACTCTACAAGTGTCACTTTAAAGTTCAGAATTAAAGATTCTGCAGATCTGATTCACTTTTTTTGACATCAACTGTTTTTCAACTTGAGTACGGATGAGTATAAGGGCCATGTTAGAGGGAGAATATAATTTTGGGGACATTAAAGTTGACATTTCTGGATTAAAGTTGTAATGAGGAGAATAAAGTTGAATAATAATTTCAAGATAAAAGTCTAAATTTTGACAAAAAAGTGAAACCTTGAGAATTAAGTAGAAAAACATTGTATGTCGACTTTTATCACAATGTTTTTATTCAACTTTGTTCCCCTCATTTCACATTTATTCTTGAAATTTCGACTTTAATGTCAAAGTTTCCACTTCCCCAAAATAATTTCTCCATCTAACAATAATACTCTAATACTCTTCTGTACTTTAGAATTAATTTCCAGGGATTTGAGTTTATTAATGCTACACTTTGTAAAAAAAATTCAACACCAACATTTTGATTCTCCTCAGTTTTCTGTGCTCTTGTTTTGAGACAAAATATGACTTTTTCTCTTTTTGTGTGATTATAAATACTGTAATTAAGGATTAAGAGCATCCAATCAGTGGCAGTCAGAAATCTTATTGACAGAAGATGAACATAAGATCTAAAGACTCTCCTTTAACCTCACATCTAGTGGTAAAACTGTTCCATAGTATGAGAGGTAGCGGCTGTTACTGCCCTGAAACTGCAGTCGGGACAAAATATGAAACTCAAGACAAGAAAAACACAAAGCCGAGAACTTTCCCTCTCAGACGTGTTTAGCTTGGGTCTTTGTTTGCTGTGGAGAGGATTAACAATGGAGACAAAAAAAGGTCAATGAAGCAGAAAAACAGGCAGATGAGGGGCCCGAATACCAAGACGAACAAATCTTTAGCTCCTGCATATATAACAGCATTGACCCTGCTTTAGTGTGTACCTGTGGAGACGTTTATATCAAACTGGAGCCCTGATGGAGAGACTGACGTGCAGCAGCAGAGCCTGTAAACCAACATGTGAGAAGATGAGACACACACGGAGTAACATGGAATTAAAAACTTCTGAATTAAGGGAACTTGTCGTCCTTATTTCAATCAGCAGGTGGCAGTAAAATACTGATAATGTTCACACTATCCTGTTAGGAGGGCGTTTCTCTGGCTTTCCTCTTATCTGTGGTCTCTTTCTCTTGTTATATTGCAAAGTAAATTTTAGCAGTTACAGACTTTTATGTTATTTAGAATTTAAAATAAAAATATCAAACATGTTAACACAGTAAAGCAGGTAGGTTAGCTGCAGCTGCCAGTTACTTATGGAATAAACACTGATCTGTTCAAGATGTCTTAATAGATCTCAGGTCCTTGGAAGTTTTATTTGAATATTTATTAGTTTTCTTCTTCTGTTGTCTTCTGTGTAATGTATGTGTCTGTGCAAATCTGTTAAAATTGTGTTCAAACAAGGTTAAATACATGTTTTAATGAGAATGGGATGAAGCAGTAGCCAGCCTGTAGCAGTGTATTTTTATATTTTGATTTTATTTATATTGACGTATATTTATTGATATTTTTATTTCAATCTATTTTATAAAACACCTTTTTTTTTATCTCTAATAATCAACTGCCAATGATTCTTAATTTCTCTAGGGGAGTTTTTTCTCCAAAGGAATTAATAAAGTATTATCTAATCTAATATTCAAACTAAATAAAAAAGAAGGTTCAAGTTAATAAAGAGTGGGAAGTGCTAAAAGAAGCAATGTGCCACTCAGAGACAGTGTTTTGGATTAGATTAGACAGTACTGTATTTATCCCTTTGGGAAAAACTCCCTCAAGGAAATCAGGAATCAGTAGCAGTTGATTTTTACAGATAAAAAGATATATAAAAAGAAAAAAAATCTAAATAAAACTATTAATAAACATGCATACATCTAAATAAAAAAAAGCTAATTAAAAAATGCAACAACAAAAAAAAAGTTTTTTATTGATTTAATCTGTTTCTACAAGATACAGTGAGCTAACTGTAGATATTATAAATCATTGAATGTCTGGTGATACCAAACTTGCTCATGTTTCATCGGAAAGTTGGAACAAACAGCTGTTGAAGGCTTTAACCCTTTAAGGCCCAAGACCATAGATTAGAGCCAGAAAATTCTATTTTTTAGAGCTGAAATGTCCATAAAATTCAACGTATAGATTTTTCGTATTTCATTTGATAAATTCTGTGTTTTTGGCAACTGATAATCCATTTGAGGACATTTTTTATAATTTATCTGATGGTATTCGGATGTTTTTTTTTTTTTTAATTTGTTGATCAAATTGAGTAGATAGAGGTATTATACAAGTATGTATCAAATATGATACAATTGGCTTTATAGGGTTAAACTCTGCTGCCAGGGTGATATCTGAATGTTCATATTGCAATTTTTTAGAAAAAAAAACAGCAGAGATATTTAAAGTATTGAACATTTTATCAACCTTAAATGAAAGCTCAACAAGAAAGTGCACTAACGGGGAGACTCTGATTTAATTGACAAATGCAGTAAAAATAAAAAAACTCCCAGAACCTTTGATAAGTTATTTTTTATCTACAGTTGTAAGTTTAAAAGGATTTCTTTGACATTACATAATCTCATTTATTTTCCTGCTGGCCGCCTCCTTTTAGAGGTGCACGATGATGTTCTTTCTTTATGCTTTAAAATGTTTAATGTGAGAAAAAGTCTTAAAGAGAAGACATGATTGTGACTTTTGAAGACTAAAACCTCTACATATTTGTGCACACTCTCGTCATCTCAGCTGCTCTTCTGTTTTTGCCCCGAGCAGATATTACATAAAACAGCAGCACAGACTCTGATGCTGTTGCTAAACTTCATTTTCCTCGGAGGCCTGGAGTGCACTTTTCATCACTTACTCGAGATTTTTCAGACTGCTGCTCGAGGCCAAAACGGACAAAAGTATCAGTGTGTGTGGGATTTATGAATAAAGTTAAGAGTACACATGACTTCTGCCATTTCTTTTTTTAATCTACAAACATTTAGAAAATGTGAGCAGTGCATTTTCTCTAAAATATGTTCACCCAAGTACTTTAGATATGACATAACTAAAAACAAAAACAATATGCTACTACTTTGACCTTAAAATGGAGTTTCCCTGCAGATTATTAAGACAAGAAGAAGGCATTTACAGCCGGTGACCACATAGTTATCAAAAATGTTCAAAACTGCAACAAGCCAAAGAGAATAATTCTGAGAGATGAAATCAGGTGCTACTTCTCATTTTAAAGTTTGGTTAAACAACATGGTTTCTTGCTTATACTTAGAGGAGATATGATACTCTATGTCCAATTACAACCCAAGTTTCCAAAGATCTGGGGACCCTTTATTGAATATACTTTCAACGGTTAACTAAATAAATATGCTTACTTTTATACTGAACCTCTGTAACTCAAATATTGTTTTAAAGTTAGTATGGTAATATTCTTCCTCACTCTTGTTCCAACACAAGGCTTCAACTGCCTGGAAATAATTTTATAGACTCTACTCCTGGACCATCAATTCAATCTTGGACTTAAACATTGTACTGTCATCACCTATAAACATTGTTTCTGGTCTGGCATGGAGTCTGGCCTTCCCTCACTGTACTGTGAGTGGCAGTGTGTACCAGTGCGGGCATCTGACCAAAAGCAGCACAGCATGAGCATGTGGCACTACCAATTAGGGCTGGGCGATATGGCCTAGAAAAAAAATCCCTGATTTATTTCCACAACACTCAATCCATGATTTTAATCGATTTTTCCCTCCCTAAAAGAAACAAAACTCCCAGTGACATAAAAATGAAACAACTCAAGTTTTGCATAAATCTGTGGATATTCTCAGTCATCCAGGCCATGACTCATCTCAAACAAAGCATAAATCGTGTCAACTGGACCAAGCTCGTGTGAGTGGAAAACGTTTTGCTTCTCATCCAAGAAGCTTCTTCAGTTCCAAAGATCCTGGTGGGGAGTAAGGATATTTATACACCTGGAGGGAGGTAGCAAAGCACAAAAACAAGTCATGTGACTGAGCCAAAGGCTCGTTAGGTGTTTAAGTGGGACAATAGCCCTGCTGGGCAGTTGTTCACCCCCGGCTCTCCTATGCGAGTCGTCAGGGTCACCTGGCTGAAGGTGTGAAGGACGGCTGCGCCTCCTTGGGAGGGCTTCAAAGACAGCATTGTATGTGGGAGACAAGTGGTGTCTGAGGCCTCCTCCTCTGTTTAAAGATGGCCGTTCTAGTTTGACATGAATGGCTTCTTTTACCCCTCTCTCAAACCATCTGTCCTCTCTGGCTAGAATGCGCACCTTGTGGTCATCAAAGGAGTGCCCCTTCTCCTTGAGGTGGAGGTGGACTGCAGAGTCCTGGCCCGTGGTAGTGGCCCTCCTGTGTTGCGTGCATATTTATATAGTTTTCAACTCACACAAGCTTGGTCCAGTTGACACGATTTATGCTTTGTTTGAGAAGAAATCAAGTTTTGCCTTTATGTTGTCTAAATGTTTTCCTCTTAAAGTCAAAGTCTGGGTCATAAAAGGTTGATTATGTAGTATAAACGTAGGCAGGTTTGTCTACATAATCACTAAAAGGCTGAGGCATTTTTACAGTATTAGTATGAAACTCTCTGGTCAATATTTAATCTACTTAAATAACAAATACAAGCCTATAAAGTGCTTGTGCAAACCCTACAAGGCCGACCATCATGAAAATTGTAATTTTTTTTCAAAAATTGCAACTACTTACAATTGGACTAAGGCAAGAAAAAAAATCTCCATTACTAATTTTTTAAATCTCCTGCAGAAAATAATTCGAATTAATCGATTTTTTGCCCAGCTCTACTACCAACCATCCATAACTGGGTGTGATATAAATCAATTCAACCCCCTGACAGCGAGATATGTCGGATACTTTTGGATCGAAACTGATAACAGAAATACAGAGAACTGGTTCTAAACAAGTAGAAGGAAGAGGAGGTGTGTGAGAGTGGTGGGGTAAATAAATAAATAAACCTTAAAAGTTATGTTGATATTGATAGGTATTTTGCTATAAAAATGTTTGGATATTGGGTATAGATGAAATATATATGGACAGTTATGAATTAGGTATAAACAGTAATAACGGTTATGTCTATATTGATGCTTATGTCAGATACATATGTGTATATATGTGGATGTGTGTATATATGTAGGATGTGTGTGTATATGTGTATGCTTATATATGTTTATCCATATGACTATATGTAAGTATGCGTATGTATATGTATATTGATTATATATTTTATTGGTTTTGTATAGGTAGTTAAGCATGTTTATATAGATTACATGTTTCGTAATATACATTTGTATAATGTATTTGCATCAATAGATGAAATTTTGTATAAGACCTTTGAGGAACAGTAATAAGGGGTAGGAACTAAAAAAGTGTTCTACTTCCTCCTACTCCTTTTCGAGAGTGTGGTTGCTACAATCGTTTTTTTCGTGTATGTGAATGGCATTTCACGATTTTTTTGTTGTTCTTTGCATGCATGTTTGAAATGAAAATAAATTCAATTCAATAACCAAGCTACAAATCTGTTTTCTTGAAAAAGTGATTTGTTTACCGCACACATCAGCCTCAAAAGCCAAGAGGCAACACAGAAAGGAAGCACAATCTTTGTACTACCGCACTGGCTTCATTTTTCAGGCCTCAAAGTTTTGGTTTGGTTGTGAGTTTATCTACTACAGTGATTCAAACACTGGGGTACTCATAGGAGGATGTGTAAAACACCTGTGAGGTTTCAAACTGTTGTTTCTGTAGTTAAAGTTCAAACTGGTAAATGTTTGCATTGTGAGGTTTGATAAAGGCCTGAAGTGTTGGCAGAGCAGTTGGAGGCTGGATTGTTGAGCCATGTTGGAGAAGAAATCGGTCCTGAATTGTCTAAAATTCTTACAATAACATAAGTTCTTCTCATTGAAGCTGTGGTGAGTTTGTAACAGCTTTAAGTTCATTGATGAATATTTTCCAGTAATGTGAATTTCTTCGTCAAAAGTGAACTGGTGTTGCCCACTGACATTGTTGGAAATAAATCTACTTTGTGAGAAATGATTGACTTTAAGACATTTTATTTCTATGTAATGATTTGTTAAATGTGGGAGGTGGGAGTAACGGCAGGCTTTCATTTCATTTCATTTTTCCAGCTGCTATAAGTTTGAGGGAGTAGGTGGTACATGTTGGAGGTCAAGTGTCTGAAGGGGTACAGCTATGAAAGTTTGGGAACCACTGATCTACTATAAGACCAATTTTAGAAGCACTATTCTGAGGTGAAAAAGCTACTTTTTGTTGCTTAATAGCTAAAGAAGAAATGTCATTAATGTGCTTTTGGAGAATAAAACAAAAACAAACTCTAAATGCAAAACAACAGTTTTATTGCAATACACAGGACTTCTTTCTTCTGCTGCACTCACTGCCTGCCAGGCACATCAACACGAGGGGGACAGGCTGGCATCAGAAAACCATGAATGTGCGACACAAAGAGGATGAGAAGTTTGATTATCGACGAGCCCGCCTGGACCCAGGCAGGCCACACGCATGTCCAGAGTTCACTTGTCTTCAGCCGTTTTAATTTAAAACATAAACAGAGGCCTACCCCAAGCAAAAAAACACAAAACACAGGCATGTTCTCAGTCAAAGCAAGCAATGAGGACTGAAGCAGAATAGAACCTGTTCAATACAATGAATAAAATCAAAAGGAATTTCTTTAAGCAGGAACATTTGGGAGTAAACAACCGCATTTGTCTTTGTCTCAAAGTCAATTTTTTGGTTTGTTTATGGCTGAACAGTTTGTGTTCAGACAGCAGGTCAGAAATGAGGAAGGAAGAATTAATGAGAAGGCAACAGAAGATAAACAATGCTGAGCTAATAAGGCGTCTAGATTACACAATCTTTAGTTTAATTCCACATAACATGTAAAAGTGGCTAATGACGACCTGGCAATGCATAAATGTGGCACTCGAGGAATTCCCTGAAACATTTGAGAACATCTTTTCACCTCCTCCTGACCTTTATGATCAGGTTTCAACCAAGATCCTGACACTGGAGCTAAGATTTACACTATTTCAAATGATTCAATCAAAGACTGTTCAAGAAAGATTATTGCAAAACACTCCGTCTTTACCGTTCCGAAAACATTTTTGCATCATGACAAGTATTTGGTAATGTGCTCAAACGTGGAGACGAGCGTTAAAGTTCGGCTGCTCGGTTTCCAGGATGCGTCCACATTTTTGAAGGGAAGTCAAGTATTTCCGAGATGTCTCCAAACTTTGGAAGAAAAATTTCTGCAGCCTTGTCAGAGCCTTTCCTGCTCCCTGAAGCAGGCGTGAATATGATTGACACGTTAAATTTCAAGCTATCTGCATCATCATAGATAACACTGGCTTTAAATAGCAATGTGCTAACTCAAAAGCTTTGTATTTTTATTTTTAATAAGCTATTTTTTCACAAAGTGGGGCAGCCTGCCTGTTCAGGTACAGACTGTGCCAACTCTGCCCCTCACATATCATCCAAGAAACATCAAGACATAGGTTAAGTGGTGGTTTGAGGAATAAAACAACAGATTCATGAGCTGCCTCACAATTAAAGTGTTTGAGATCAGTCTATATAAATGCTATTATGACCTGGTGCTCCAGGAGCAAGGAGCAGTGTCAGCACAGTCAGCACATAAGCAGACAATGGAAGAAAAATAAGCTCACATCACAAGTAAACTGACAGATTCAAAGATTTAAACTTTGCACATATTACGCTGATGCTAGCAAATCTGCCACCATCTTGGTTCACAGTTACGTCTTCGAGCTGCAACAACAAAGTGACAAAAAGAAAACAGAGATACCAGGAGCTTCTACAAAGCCCAAGATGTTTGTAGAATTGCTAGTCCTTCATCAGATCAACAACCAGTGGACTTGGTTTATGTTTGTGTTTGAGACATCCCAAAAAGGCTCAACATTTATGCAGCAATGCAGACGCAACCTGGGAACCACAGAGCCGATACTGAACATAACCGAAAGTTCTTTTCCACGCTGATACTCACACCATGTTGTGCCTTTAAGTTCACTTTATGAAACAGAGCAACAGTGAGAACGATTCAGATTGAACAGAGTCACAGGTAGAACGATTAGATAACAGCTAGTTGTAAGATTGATCTGTTGGTGATTGTATGACTGCACGTTTAGTGGGAGAAATGAAGGATTAGACACAAGAGTCGGACACAGGGCTGAAAGTGCAAGAGGGCTTCTGAAGCAGAGCTGAAGTAACCGTGGGTGGAGGGGGGGTGTTGGAATGAGAGAAGGGCAGACCGGAGTGTGTGGACACAAACATGGAGGAGAGGAGAGTGTGCTCAGCTCATCAGTAGAATACCACGCTGGACTTTCGGGCTGCAGCCGGCTCTTCCTTCGCTGGCTCAGGGGCAGCTGGGGCCGCCTGTTCCTTCACCTCGGGCGGGCTGGCTTTGGCTTCAGGTGCTGCGAGAGGAAAAAACAAAAGACGCTGCTGAATTACAGAGAGAGAGTCATTCTGAGACACTGTGACACTTTCATCAACTTTGGAGAGCAGTTATCTAAAAATAGATGATTACTAAACCTTGTACAATAAAAAGTATGACACATAAAGTATTTCCTCTATGAAAGAGGGTAGGCACTGTTTACAGTCTCATGGTACGTGCCTACTATAAATGACTGGACTGATGTTGTTTACAGTAAATACATTATGGAGAGAATCACATTTAAAGGTGCAGTGTGTAGAAATTGGCATTTTAGAGCCATCTAGCACTGTGACACTTTCATCAACTTTGGAGAGCAGTTATCTAAAAATAGATGATTACTAAACCTTGTACAATAAAAAGTATGACACATAAAGTATTTCCTCTATGAAAGAGGGTAGGCACTGTTTAAAGTCTCATGGTACGTGCCTACTACACATTTACACATTTAAGTTCACCGTTCCTACACCTTTAAGCTGAGATGTAAAATAAGTATCTTTAAATTTGGTCAAGATGGCTCACCTAGGTTTTGTTTAGCAACACCATGCCCCGTATGGGAGGCATATCTCCAAACTTTATTGCAAAGGAAGGAACTTATGTAATTATACTAGCATGTTCTCATATGTGTGGTTTAAATGTTGCTTGAGAGATGGATCCTCCTCCTGCTGTTTGTCCAATTTTTGATTGTTTGTAATTGTGTTATGTTTTCACAAACACAACAATAAAAAGTAATAAAAAAAAATAAAAGCCTCATGGTTTAATTCAGTCCTACAGCAATGACTGAGTAACAGTCCTGCTTATACATTACTACTTTTAACATTTTATTTGGGACTTTTTCAGACCTTTAATGAGGTGCTCAACAACACTGAAGACATTTTGGATAATATTTAAGAATTTAAAAAGCATTTTTCCCTCATAACCTTCTGTTGGTGGATATTTATAAGACTTTATTGATACCAATGCCATTTTGATTTTATTTATCAATCCAACAATTCCCTGATTGATTTCTGTTGCATCTTTTATTGTGAGCAAAAATAGACCTGCACAGGTTTTCACTGGCAACAATGTCAAACACAAAACACTCAACGCAAGACTGTGAGTTTCTGGTGTTTCCACCCATTTAACTTGGGCCCTGTTGTAAATGGAGACAAAAGGCTCTTCCTTTGCATTTTAAAAGCAATCTGTGTTCAAATGTTGACGACTAAAAATGCTGTAGTGTGCATGCCAGGCCAGAAGATGGCGATGTAGGCTTGCAGGGAAACAACGCTGTTACAACACACCTACGAGGAATATAAACTTTTCACAAACAACAATGGCGAGTGGACACATGCAGACGCATGAGTTTTTTGTCTGGATAACAAACTGAGCACGGTAAGCCACTCACATGTTACTCTGCAGACGGCCGAAGCTGTTGTTGTTCCTGATATGCGAGCGCAGTCTTCATGTGAAAAAGTACTGCGCATGTGTTTCACTCTAAAACGCTGACTCCCGTCTACAAAAAGCCGGGCCGCGATGCTTTTTCAAAACTTTCCACTCTGGACCCTGTTTTCAAAAGTTGCAGATTCAGACACTCCCGACACTGTTATCAAGTAAACGGTTAAAGTCTTTGGATTTGGCCGAAAACTGAGCCGTGTAAACTAGGGCTGAACAGTTAATTGCAAATTAGATTAAATCGCAATATGGTTTATTGCAATTTTCAAATCACAGAAGGTTCAGTATTTTTAGCCCAAATTGTGTTGAACACTTTGGCATTGTGATGTAGTTTTTTGCAATTTCATGCCTATATTTTTTACCTCTATTCATACACTTTTTTTCCCCACTTTTGGACCATTTTTACCTTTTTTGTTTTTACAGCTTTAAGCCTATTTTGCCCCCATTCATCTTTTTTTGGCCACTGTGAGAACCATTTTTGGAATTTGTACATGGTTTTTGAAATTTAATTTCAAATTTAATTCCCAATTTTGCTGCCGTAATCAATTTTCCTAAACCACTTTTTGGATGTTTTTTGCCAATTTTTCCCCATTTTTTTTTCAATTTCATACCCATTTTGCACCTATTTATTAACCTTTTTCCGCTTTCATACCATTTTCACCGTTTTTACAATTTCATACCTATTTTGCTTCTGTTCTTCACTTCTCCACTTTTTCTCAAATCTTTTAGCCTTAGATTATTTTAATGTCATATTGGTTTTACTATAAAAAGATCTACTGCTTATGTTTGTTTAAGAATACATAAGATGAGGAACATTAAAACAATTGCAGAGTAAATCCCAATATTGGTGAGGAAAAAAAAAAATCACAATTAGATAATTTTCTCAAATCGTTCAGCCCTAGTGTAAACACCAACTTAGTGCAGCTGGCATTTTTAGTTGATAACTGAGCCACAGTTTTGATCACTTCTACCCTGCCTGGGAAAGGTAGTGATAAGCAAAATGATTAATGCTATTGATTCCTTGTTGTTCTCAACTGGAGTTGTTTTCCATCCCTAATCTTCTGTGGCTGCAATGAAATGTCACAGTAAACCAACAAGAAAAAAAGACAAAGAACCGTGAAACACGAAGAAAACTAGAAGCACAAGGGGCACAAACCTCCACCAGGGAGTTTCCAACATTGTCCAGTGAGTTCTGCCCTATCTTAAAATGTTAATAAATCGTTTAAAAATCCTCATCTGGATTCAGATCACCACCAAAATCTTATTAATTCCTCATTGTACTATGACCACACTTCCCTGAAAACATCATCAAAATCCATACATAACATTTAGAGTTATCTTGCTTGCAGATAAACATCTACCATTTGGATACTATAACTCTTTCTTATAACATTTAAATCCTTATAAATAAGAACTCCTAACCCTGCTATGAAACAAATCCCCTTCAGAACTATCAGGCATTTTTCTGGTGTAATAAACTCACCTGGTGATTCAGCTTCAGATCCCACACTTAGATTGTCCTGTAAATAGAAAAAAGAAAAGGAAATTTCTTACCATTTATCCACATAAATATTGTAACTATGGGTCAAAAACTGAATAAAGCAGTGTGTTATATTTCACTGAATGCATCCTGTGATGTGGCTGAACATTTTCTCTGTTGCGTCACAAAATCTGATCACATGTTCTTCAAGCAAAGGATCAAACGAGTCACAGCAGGCCGGCGAGCTTTACCCACGCTGGGACTGGTTTGACAACCGCTACTGATATCACATTTTTCCATCAGGGTAGAAAATGTCCTTTGGTGTGCATTTTTTCTCTGGAGCATAAGGAGAAATCTCTCTTTTTGACAGCAGATTCCAAGGAAAGTGACATTTCGAAAACAATTCTGACATCTCATTCATTATCTTCTGCATGGGGAAATAAACATAACTGTTGGCTCATCTAGCTTCACTAGTAATTAAATCTTACAAACAGAAGCCAAGAACAGAACAGTCCATCTGAAAAGATTATCCGAAATCTTCTTAAAATTCCATCCAGCCCAGCATTTGTGCCCCCGGGCTGCAGGCGAACAGCTGTTTGGAGTAAAATCATCAGAAGTCTTTAACAGTTCATAGAGAAGGGGAAATGAAATGATTGGGTACAGAGTGATCATTCGGTGTGCCGTGTCCCTGCAGAGACTGTTGAGAAAGACTCTGCAGTGTTGGCCAATCAGCTCTGCTTGCACAAACATTATTGATTCATGGAGAACTCACAATGACACAGGAGGCCGTGCAACACATTCGCAGCTTGTTGGAAGGAAATGGAGGTCAATGCATGACAAAGGGTTAATGTGGAGACTTAAGGACCGTTTACAGAGCAGAGAGAGAAGACGGGTATGATACTCCTCTGAAGGATCACACTCTGGAGTGTTACAGAGTCAGGGATTTAATAAATTACAATGCACAGAAGGCTTCATCAGAGAGGGCTCAAATTACAAAGACTCATGTACACTGCCTTAGCAAACAGGTAAGAGCCTCCTGTTGGATAATTACTGCATGGGCGATTATCTTTCAGCTGAAACAAGTTATTTAACTCCAGCATTGCATCCAACTCCATGCAATGAGCAGCTTCTCATTTCTTCAACAACCATGTCAAAGACACATCCTGTGGTCGTGAAAATGATGTTAGTCTGTTTAAGAAGGGTCAAATCATTGGCACCAAGCAGAGAAAACATCTAAGGAGATTGAAGAAACTACTAAACTACTAAAACTGGGCTAAGAACTGTCCAACACAAAACTGGAAGGATAGTGGGGAACCATCATCTTCAAGGAAGAAATGTGGGCAGAATAAAATCCTGAATGATGATGATCGGTGAATCACTTAAACGTTTGGCCAAATCAAATCAAGCAGCAGAACTCAGGGGTGTGTTTAATAATGAAGGTAAGAGCATTTCCACACACACAATGTGAAGGGAACTCAAGGGATTGGGACTGAACAGCTGTGTAGCCTTAAGAAAACCACTAATCAGTAAGGCTAAGCAGAAAAAAGGCTTCAGTTTGCTAGGGAGCATAAACATTGGACTGTGGAGGACTGGAAGAAGGTCATGTGGTCTGATGAGTCCAGATTGACCCTGTTCCAGAGTGATGGGAGCATCAGGGGAAGAAGAGAGGCAGGTGAAGTGATGCACCCATCATGCCTAGTGCCTACTGTCCACGCGTGTGGGGGCAGTGCTGTGATCTGGGACAAATCTGTGACACTGGAGAAGCTTATTAAAACAATGCCATAGATAATTTGACTGTAATCAAAGCTAAAGACGGTCCGACGAAATATTAGAGTGTGTGACCTTTTTTTGGTGACGACTTTATTTTTGGCCAGGCAATGTACATGCACGGCCTACCTTTGGCTTATTTGGATGTCCTCGGCTTGGGCTCACAGACGCACTTTCCTCAGCCCCAAATATGTTGCTGGTTGGTCCACCTGGAGGAATGGGTCTCTGAGGCTGAGCTTGAGCTTCAGGTTCCCCGAATATTCCACTGGACTTCCCACCTGCACGAGGATCACCGAGACGTAGGTCATGTTTTTGACAATGTCAGGAGGAAGAGTGGTTTAAGGCAGAATGTCATAGCTGCTGAGGAATGGGAATCAATAACAACTCCCTCAATTAATCAATATTGTTGGTATTTTTGCTTATCAAGTCATCCCACTTTTTTCATGCCTTAGAGGTAGTCAGCAAAAATGACAACAGGGAAGTTAAGAATGTTATCATGACAGACCAAAGAGAGATGTGGTCAAAACTGTGGCTTAACTTTCTTTTGCATATATTATTTAAGTAAAGCAAATCTTTCTTTAACTATTTTGTATACAGGGGTTTGTGTATGTATGTATATGTGCTGATTCTTTATTCTATTTTTATATTATTTTCTTTTTACTTCTGGTTACTTCTTTTTCTGTTTTCTCTAATGACAGGAATACCTGTGCAAGGGTGGATGTCTATCTTCAGACATTTATTTTATTTTGCCGGCTTTATATCCTTGTCTTTCTCTTCTTTATTTGTCTGGATATCAACTGCAATAAAATATATTGGCAGAAATAGACAAGCAAATCTCAACTTGTCAAAAAATGACAGCAAGACACTACTCATAGTTCTGTGCTTTTAGGGGCATCTAAAAATAAAAATTGGGAGATAAGAATTGCAGAACGCAAAGCATTTGTTTTTATAATATTATTTGCTCTTCTTTTGTCCTTAAATAATGTTTCCATTTAATGATAAACAACTGAACGTGGGCACTTTGCTAGAGTAGAAGTGCAGTTAAAAAAGGGAACAAAACAAGTAACAGCTGTGTATTTGCCAAATGTCTGTGATTCCTGCCACACCCCAATTTCCCCAAGGGGACAAATAAACTAATTAACATGTATGCATACAAGAAGAAAATGTCATAATAAGTAAGAGCCAGTTTCAGGATGCTAACATATCAGATAAGATGTTTTCTCGCTTTCTACATCAATCAAATCATGTAAAGTCTGGTTTAATGGGTTTAACATACTTCATTTGCTCCAGATGCAGTAAAATCAATCCTTTCCATCACATACACTTCACATATTACGTCAATCCAATCATCAATATTCTGTGATTCGGGTTTTATCCTTTTCTTGTGCTGCTTTTTTACTTACTACCAGTTTTTCATCATTTAAAATATCCCTCATATTTACTGTAACACAGCTAAAAGGAGCTTTAACTCCAAAAATATGTTTAACATGTTGATGGTCTCCCTGCTAATAAGGGATAAAGACTGAATTGTGGCTAATCTTTTAACAAAAGGACAATTGAAAAATTTAACAGATGTATATTACTTGGTTCACTTCCATGTTTTAGAAGTAATAACTGTGCCGCCCAGTATAATGCTGTCATGGAGGAAATGTGCATGAGTGATGCTGCAGAGGTGCAGAAAAGGGGAATAAAAACTGCTCCTTCACCTTTCATTTAAAGGAAGAGGACATTTGGTTAATCAACTATTACACTGAACACACTGAGGAAGTTTGATGCTCCTACAAAGCCACAACTGTCCGTGAAAAATCCACATAAACAGATTGGCTCCATCGTTTTTTTAGCAGAAAACGGTGCATTTATCAAATACTTCAACCAGCTCAAGACAAGGCAGGGGGAACAGTGAGCGGTTTATACTGGAGTTATCACGTTATAGTAACAGATTTCACACCCTGGACATTCAGAAAGGTTTTACTGTCCCGCCTCTACACACCCACCTGGAGGGTTGGTGCGTCTGGGTGCATTCTGGGGCTCCTCAGCTGGGGCGAACAGATTGGAGGCCATCTTGTTGGCTCTTCTTGATGCTCCGGCATCTTCTTCATATCCCCCAAACAGGTTACTGGAGCCACCGCCAGGAGGCCGCAACACCCTGGAGAGGACAGGAGTCAAGTCAAATTTATTTATGGAGCACCTTCAAGAAGACAGCAGTCGAACAAAGTGCTGCACACAAAATATGTAGAAATAAATAAATGGATAGATAACAATAAAAAATAAATAAATAAATAAATAAATAAATAAATAATATATAAAACAGTAAACTGAAGTGCCTGTGATTTGTCAAATGACCATTTTTAGGACAATGATTGTCCATGAAATATCTATAAATATTTTTAGAAATGTGTATTTTTTTACCACTGAACAGGTTTTTGCACTATACTTGTTAATTTGCCACTTTTATCCCAGTGTGCTCATTTTACTCTGCACATATTTTTGCTCCATACTTGTTCATTTAATCCCTGCACTGTTTTTGCACAATACTTTTTGATTTTATACATGCACAGGTTTTCACACAATACTTAATTTTATCCTTGTACTGTTTTTGCACAATAGTTGTTGATTTTATCCATGCACCGTTTTTTTTCCACAATATTTTTTACTTTTATACCTGCACTGGTTTTTGCATAATACCTGCATGGTCTCTTAACTGCACTATTTTTTATTCACCTAGGGTATTCTTTAATTCTTCTCGGGGTTAATATATTATGTTTGGGAGCGGGATCTTATGTTGACTATTTCCTGGGATCAATCTGTAAAATTGATTCATGTCATGTTCCTCTTGTAACCTGCTACTAGACGCTCTGGATCAATTAAGTATCCATGTATCTATCCATCTATAAGGGCGACTGAAGCAAACTGTCACCTCTGTGTTATTCTGGCCTTTTTGTGTGAGGAGTTGGTGCTTCAAACAGGCTTTTAAAAAAGTAAATGAACTTAATTCCAACTTAACCTCATACAGGTCGTATATTTTCAACAAGTACAGTGATTTGTATATGATTTGGTACATTTCCTCATGTTTGTATGAAACATCTTCAACTGAAATTCAGGGATAAATATATAAATAAAATTTGATTAATAACAGAAACAAATAGGTGTTTGAATTTGATGTTTTTCCAGTCTGACTGTTTACACACAGGTTTAAAAGTAAGACACCGAGTCACCTGGCTGTAATTATGTTACTGTATAGTGGACAGCTAGAGCAGACAGCCAAATGACAGGTTATTTAATTATACACCCCGTATGGCGCCATACGTCTAAAAACTCTTTGGTTTCTGTAATTCTTAACTTTATCATGCCGTTAAGATCGACAGAACACGTCGACCCTTTTTGTAGAACATGAGACCCAAGGACAGACACGTCTGAGTTTACAAGAAGATATATTAACCTTTTAAAACATGATTTAGAGTTAGATAGTTATGTCTATACATCACATCATTTATTCACTGTGTCACAAAGTTAAGTCTAAATGTAGTAGTTTTATTACTCTGGGGGCATTTAAAAAAGAAAAACAAGTGAAATCGAATAATATTGTTATCATTTTGATTCCACAGTAACAGTAACAGGAGTCCTCAGCTGTAAATGTTGGGGAATTTACTGATTTTAGTTTTTTAAATGGCAGAAAAACTTCTGCTCATGATCCTAATGGTATCAGAACACCAGAGTGTTAACAACCAGTAATAATGTTTTTATTTACATATTAATACTACATATTAAATATATATTCATTTTAGTTGTCCATAACAAGACATTGCAGATTTATTAACTGCATTAACATGTTGTCAAATATTGTAGGTGGGGTGTAAGCAGCTATGGATATAGCATTATACTGAGACATCTGTCTGATGTGTTGTTGATTAAATATTAAGTGCCATGTGTGACGTTGTTACTCCGAAAAACTTGAGTAAGCCAAACAATTCATCACATGGAAAATCCAAGGAACATGACAAAGAATTTGATTGGCATGCAGCAATGGTATAAGTGAAGGCTTATATCACATCCCCATTTTAAGCCCAATATCAATATTTAATTTGTGAAAAAGTCACAAAAATTTGTCATTTGTTTGTTCTGCAGTTCAGCTTCCAGCTGCTTGTTGACTTTCTGTCTGTGTGTTTTATTTATTAAGGATTATTTTTGTTAGTGTGGGAAACAAAGAAATTCCCCTCTGTTGCTGGGACTATAATTTATATGAACAATGATCAGAAACCATATTGTTGGTGTGATATCAGTATGGGCAGATAACTGCCCCAAAAGATAGATATGGGTATCAACAGATAATAATTCTGCTAAAATTTTCCATCAATATTTTAGTCTTTTATATCTGCATCAATTTTGTTAAACCAAAACTGAAAGTAAAAGCTCCCAACATATGGCAAATTTTCTGTCAAGCGGTCACCTAATCAGAATTTTAGCTTTAGAAGTGCATATAAAGCTGGGTTTTACAGTTATTCTTAAAATATAATTTCCATATGATGTAGATTTAATCTAATTAGAACTACTTTGGTCATTTCTTTGTGTCAATATTGGCCAAACAAAAGTTTTGAAATATCAGTGTAACAGCTATGGGTAAAAATCCAATATTGTCTATTAATGATTAATACATATTTTTTTTCCTTTCACAGTCAAAATGAGAGGAAGGACTGATTCTAAGAAATGAAGAGACTTGATGTTCTTTACAAAACAAATAGATATATTGATGTTGGCTAAACTAGTTTGGAGATTTTGGCATACTGGATATTAGGGCTGAAAGATTTATTATTTTTATATCAAATTTGCAATTTCAGAAAACACAATCATGTGGTTGTTAAAGCTGTTATTATTTTGCAGCACTCCTAACTGACCAAGGATCTTTTGTGTCAACTATTTTACACAAGCTATCTTGCAAATTTACAGGCAATTTGCATTTACGGAAGACCTGGTAATGGAGTATCACTTAAATAATAAAAATAGTTTATTTATCATTAATTTCAGATTGTGAATAATGTGTTATGTGCTTTGATCATTGATTTCCTTACAGTTGACAATACTTGATATGAAGAATATTGTGAATCGAATTGAAATCGCAATTTCTGTGCGAAAGATCTCATTTAGATCTTCTCCTAAAATCGTTGAAGTCTATTGCATATGTTACAAAATTCAATATTGTTTGTCCCTTCTGTTGTTGACAACCCCAACATATGAGGTCAATGCTTTTGTGCTTTTAAGGTACTACACAGGTGACACCCTTCTCTATGTTTTCCCCAATTAGTCACAATAATGCCCTTTGTTTTCTGTAAATGAATTATTTTGTTTACTTGGCATGATATCGAACAAACACCACTGACACTAGATTAGCAAAGACAACACTTCAAGGTTATTAATTTGAATCACAAACTAACATTATATAATGTTGCTGTATCTGGGCATAAATCCTGAGTATTAAAGTTTCTGACCAGCCCACCCAGCCCTACTCTGGACCCTGGATCATGGATCATGAACCCTGGACCCTGGACCATGGACCATGGACCTTATCCCGGTTGAAACAATGCGGCTCATGTTGTCGCGCGCACAAGGAGCTTCACACTTCCGCAGGCGGCAGACAACGCCTGCTCTGCTAGCTTCACGGCTAATTTACAGTCTTATACAACTCACTCCAAACAACGGAACAGCAACTTTAGCAACAGGATATCAGGCCTAGAGTGTTCTTGTAGATACTAGAACGTTGGCGAAAAGTTTCAAAGCACAAGAGATAAAAATACAACGATAAACGACCGCTGTATCAAGTTAACCTACATTAAAATTAGCTGACCAACTGCCCCCCAAAACAGACTCTTTTTAGGCCACCTATCCACAGGTTAACCCCCCCTAACCGCCGAAACACTCCGTAAATCTTTACCTCGAGCTCGGTTTGGAGCCGGTGTCCAGGCCCTGGAACATGTTCGTCGAAGTCATGGTGGTTTTGTTGTGAGCCTTCAAGTTTCAGATCCCCGAACTTCGTCAGAGTGCCAACTGGACGACCAGAAACTTCCCCTCTCTGCGCGTGCCCAGCCAAACTCCGAGGTGAGGAATTTGTGCCCGCCCCGCCGTGACACGGAGGGCTGTGATTGGTCTACAGCCTGGCTGCTGAGCCCGGGGAGCGCTCGATTTAGCACACCCGACGTCCCTACCATGTAGTATAGAGTAGTGATGGGCGATACCAGACTGATACAAGAAAAGAGGATTAGACTGATACATTTTAAATTTTATTTCATCACACCCTTTATACCACGGACAATCCAGCTGCTAAATAAACTCTGATCTCACAACATGAACTTAGCACTCAGCACTTTTAAGACCACTCAGTGATTTTTTTTTACTAATTATTATTTACTATTATTATTTATTCTAAGATTTATATTCTTTACTGAATTTTTATTGTTATTATGTGGTGTCTTGTGTGGCTGTTGATGTCCCATGGAGTTTGTGTTTTTTATACTATCTGTACAGGAAACCTTTTCTCAGGCTCAATAAAGGTATCCATTTGTAAATTTCAATTTTTTAAAAAAGGATAAACAGGAGTCAGGAGGAAAAAAGAGTCAAATTCAGACCAAATGGTGCACTGTCCAGCAGTTAGAAATCAGGGATGAGTCCTAAAGGGCACCAGATGAAGTCAAATACATCATGGTTGATTCCACATTTAACAACATAATACAAACAATACTGATTCATTTGGCTGTATTCTTTTCTATACCAATACCATATTTAACTTACAATGCAAACATAACATTTATGAATACGATGTTTTTTATAGACAAAAAAACAAATGAAGTAGACATGTTCTCTAGACTGTCAGATCTTTAACTGAGTTTTGTTTAAAGCCTTACTGTCACCATTAAAGACTTAAGGTGTATATGTGCTTTCGATGATTTGATACTTCAATCATAAGTAAATACACAACTGAAACAGTTGTACTAATAGAGGCCTATGTTGTACTGATTTATAAATCATAATAAACCAAACATAATCAGTTCTTTAAAAAGAACCTTCATAATATATTTTGAGAGCAATGCATGAAATTGCATATTATTTTTGTCATCCCTACAGTGATTTGCCACAAAACTGTGGCTGCCTTGGTGTATAAAGAGAGAAAGACTGAAAATAGTCTATAGAGCCTCACAGATTAACACTATTTTAGAGGACTCACTTGGTTTCTGTACTTTAAGGGAGTAATTGATACCAAAACAGTACTTGTGAAAGTATTGATACTCTCATTCCTGCAGAATGCTTGCCCAGATTTGGTTGCAGATCAGAACGGGTTGCTTCTAAACCAGAAATTGACATTTTAATGTAACACCAGCAGAAGTCCAACATAACTAACTGGATACAATGGCAGAAAAAATACAAATACTAAATACACCTCAGTACAAGCAATTGGCTATCGGATTTTTTTAGTTCTCTGTTAATAATAATAAAAAAATCTAGTTAATTGTAATCATATCCTGACAACCTTGTACCCTGTCTTTACCTTTGCATGTAGTATTTACCTGCTACAAGAGCTTGGGGAACATAATTTTACTCTCTCTGTGAAGAGTATATCAATAAGTGACAATAATTAAGAAGTTGAGTCTTAAATATTTAAGATTTTTTTTTTTTTTGATGGTCTTAATGTGATTCTAACAGAGCCCAAACACAGAATATAAAATTATTGAAATGCACTATACTAAATATTGTCTGTGATATTTCTAAAGTCTTAAATTTCAACTTTATTTTGTACTGCATGTCCATTAAATTTGTCTAACAAATATTACCAACTTGTACACAAGTGTGTTTTTTTCTTTTGAATAGCCCTGATCTCCAGCATTGTCTCTCCAAGTCAGGAACCGCAAGAATTTCCTTATTACACAGTCCAATAAAAGGTACAATTCAGTCTGCCTCTCAAGTTGAAGGCATGTGGTTTTATGTGGTATGATTCCCATTCAAACAGCCGGCTAATTTGGAATTACAAGTTTATGACTCAACACAAAAATGCTTTTTCTCCAAAAATAAAAATGACTTATTATACCTGAAAAACATGTTTTTTCCTTACAAAGACCTTATTAACCCTTTTTTTCCCAAAAACATTTTGATACTCACAATGACTCTATATAATTTCATGTGTCCCTCATCGCCTGTCTAAGAAACAAGTATTTGCATAGATGTATTAATGGTATAATTATTTTAGTTTTTATTTATATGTTCATTAAATCATCATCAAGATTGTTTCAAAACAAGAATGATATCAAACGCTGACAATCTGCTTTTTGACAACTCTAGATATGAGCAAGATGGCAGTTGTAGATGAATTCAGAGCCCTTTGAAGTGAAATCAAATGGTTTATGGTTATTATAAAGCCGTTAAATATTGGACAGTTGTTCAGTGCAGGCCAGGTTATAATTCAAACGCATCATGGGAATACCGCCCCCTGATTTGACTAACCACACGTCAATCATTTTCAGGGCGTATCTCATTTTCAAAACGCAGATTAAATGAATTTACGGACACATTTTCTCTTGAATATATACATATTTTATAGTAAATACCGTTTCGAATAAAAAAATAAGCTCCGTTTAAAGATAAAACATCTCAGGAAACTTAAATGACACGACAGGAAGAGAGCCTCGATTGGTCCTTCGCAGTCATCCTCCCGCTGATGATTGGCAAAGCATCCTGCCAGTCAAATCTTAACCGTCGTCCTCGTGGACTTCCGGCCAATCACAGCTTTTGTTTTCTAGTAGTAGTGGGCGTGTCTTAGCGCGTGTACAATCGGACCGCATGAACTGTCACTGGCAACAAGCTGGAGGGCTGCCGTTAGCCAGCGATGCTAGGCACTGTTTCTTTTGGGAATATCTCCATCAAGACTCCTCTGAAGGTAATTCCTACACTTTATTGATATGTGACGCTTCACAATAAGAAGTTAAATTTACATGAAGGGCTTACAGTCACTTGTGCGAGTGATCTTTAAAGCAGCACAGCGTTAATGTGAGCTAGCCAACGTTAGCAGCCATGCTAGGTCCTGCGGTATGAATGTAGAAGAGAGTTGTATTACAGCGTAATAAAACAGACTTAACGGCAGATTTTTGGATAGAAACTTGCAAAATGGGACATATTAGACATGTAAAGTAACGCCAACCTTAAGGTGAAGCTTATTGCATTGGCAAGTACGCAGTAAGCTGCTAGTATTACAGTATTATACATGTTATATATAATATTTGTCACTTTTATGCAGTGGCCTGTGATTTATGATGCATGTGTAATGGTTCATGGTACTTTCAATACAGTTAGACACCACATTGTTCACCACATTGTTTGAAGACAATCCATTAACAGCTACACTATTTGATTTAAGAATCTAATTAATGTATTATAGATGATACAGATTGATGAAATGGAGTACAGATATTCACTTTATAAGTAGTTTCTTGCAGCCAAAGATGTTAGTTAAGCTGTGCTTTATGTGTATTAGAGTTTGCGGGACATTCAGAGTTTAGATGACAGAAAACAGCTGTAAAGGAATGCAGAGAGGGGGCTCATTGTTGCAAAACCAACACATGTCCAATAAATCATCCTTTGTTTGGCATGTTGAGCCTGCCATCCCTCTGCATTGTCATCATTGAGGCTAAAGTGTTAAAACTGCCTGTGAGTTAGAGTTTAAAATATTCTAATTCAGCTGTGTTGTGTGCTCATGTATACACATTATGCAGTGTTATATGATCAGGCTTTGACGAGCTCTGGGTAAATAAAGCCTGAGTGTGCTTCTGCAGGATGATTGATTGATTGTATGTGGTTTTGATAAAGCTGGCATGCTGTGTTTTGTTGATTATATTTAAAATGTAATTTCTGTGTGTGATATAAATTATTTTAGTGGCATTTCTGCAGGGCTTGGTGACGTAGTGTCAAGCAAAGTCCACTCAGGTTAATAAAATCATGTGTGATTATCAGATCAGATCAGCCGATGCGGGATGAATTAAAGCAAAATGTCCTTTTAGTGATGCATTGAGTATGTTCAGTGTTTGTGAGGTTTGAAGCTTTTATTTCCAGTTTGTAAGTTGTGGAGTAATGGAGTTGCTGATGGAAAACAGTTGAACTGCGCAGGGAGTTCAGCTCAGTCGAGGCAGAGCAAGGAGAGGGCAGAAAGCAGAGGGATCGCTATCGGCTTTTATTATGCCCAGTTTGACTGATATTTGTCTACCAAACCGGCTGGACTCATGGTGAAAAGGAAGAAGACGTCGTCCGGTACCGAAGAGCATGAAAATGGGTAAAATAATGTTGGAAATAATCACTTTATTTAGAGGTCGAATGCACCGAGTGGGTTTCGTTGTCGTTTCTGCAGGGCGCTAAAGTGAAAAGCGCTCGCATTTGGATTTAGTTGAATTTCAGCCCCTAAAATGGTGTTAAAAGCCGAAAGACTCCCAGATGAAGGCTAATATCAGTCGGTTAAGTGTGTTAGTTGGTGGTTTTATTTTCCATGAGGGGGATAAATTGAAATATTTGATGTTGTTTTGTCGGGACTGGAGAGGGGATTTGAAACAAACAGCGGCGGCCATGTTGAGAGATCCTGAACGTCGTCTTTAGAAGTTAATTTTGCCCTCTGCTTTCCTCTTAATGTGATCGTTTGTCCCTGAATGTGTTTTGGCAGCATGACACCGGGCTCCAGGGAGGGGATCGGTGTCGATGGGAGGAGGAATCCGTCCAGAAAGCCCGAAGCTTTAGACGAGGAGGAGAGCGGAGAGCAGGCGAGCGAGGAGCGCAGTACAAAGAGAGGAGAGGACGGAGAGGAGATCCTTAATCCATCAGACACGGCTCTCAGCCCGGGGACAGCTCCCATCACACCGGCCTCCCCGCCGAACCGAGCCGCCCCCAGCTCCAGCCAGCATCCCCACACCTCCGCCGAGCCCACCCCCCAGGGCCAGGGCCAGGGCCAGGGCCAGGACCAGCATCATTTTCTCAGGTCCAGCGTGAGACCTCCGAGTAAGCGGCTCCGGAAGGATTCGCTGGGCTCGGCCGTCAACGGGCACGGCGGGGCGAGATCCAAAGGTACCGGGGACAGGGGTCAATGTGGGGGATTACCGGCTCTGTCCCGGGTCACAAGTGTGTCAGTGTGTTTGTGTCACAGGCTGCTGCTTTATCTCTCTGAGGACTCTGCTGCTCCATCCACAGACCGCCTCAGTCTGCTGCAACTTTAGGTTTCATTTGGGCTCTCACCTGACTCCATGAGTCTTAAAGTCCTGGAAATAAGCCATTATAATTCCCTCAGTGCAGAGCTTCTCCGCCTGCTTTTATCAGAACGAGGAGAAATGTTCTGCACTGAAGTTAAACAGTAAAGCTGCAGGCATCTGCCTCAGCAAACAGACAAAACCAGGCTGCAAATTGTCAAAAATCTTGTTTTAATCACAATCTGTAGCTTATTAGTATTGAACATTTGTATTTTTGTATGTGTGCATGAACTTAAACACCACGTCAGCATCTGTACTCCTTGAACAAACATTTAATGAAACAAACTAAATGTAATGATCATAACTATGAGTGCGTATCATCCTCGAGGTTGTGATTTGATATTCGTCAAAGTCTGAGACTCACGATCCAATCCAAAATCAACCTTTTCACATTAGATTCACAGGTTGTTAAAGAATTTGTTTATCGCTGCATTGGCTTCTGCTTGGAACACGCTAAGAGGCTGGATATGATAATCTATCAAATAATTTATTACAATTTAGTTTGATTCTGAATCTGTATATTAATACAATTTGAGTTGAATGCCAAAAAATGTCCCTTTAATTATAACACATCCAAACTTTTATGAAATCAAATCAAGCTCAACATCAAAGTTCATCTTGTCCCAGTATTTTATCATATTTCACTTACTATTAATATTGAACATTTGTATTTCTTGTATGTGTGCATGAATTTACATCACCACATCTGTGCCGGAATGCCTTGGATAAACATTTAATGAAATAACCTATAGTCTAATTATAATGATTTTAACTATGAGTGTGAATCTTCACGAGGTTGTGATTTGATATTTGTCCAATTCTGGGGCTCACGATCAGATCCAGAATCAACTTTAGTTGAGAAAGTTCATTATTTCTAGCTGGGTAATATGCTTATACTTTCTTTTTTAACAGACGAGTAAGGTTTTGAACTGAGATAGGTTGAGTTAAAAACATTAGTTGTCTGTTAAAAAAGAAAGTATAAGCACAGAATAAACTTTTTCACATTACATTCCCTGTTTGTTAAATAATTTGTTTATCGCTGCTTAAGGCACACTAAGATATGATTTGGCTAAAAAGCACCATAAAATGAGTCCAAAAAGTGCAGTCTATTCTATTTATTAACACAATTTGATGTTGATGCCAAAAAGTGTACCCCTTTAATTATAACATATCTAAAATATTATTAAAACAAATCAAGCACAACATCAAAAAGTGGCATAGTAATAACATAAAGCCAATACTGTTACTGTAAACATTAACTGCACAGTAGTAATTCCAGCGATTGATTACCTAAAATGAATCGGAGTTTTTGAGCTGTTAGACATTTTCATGATCTTATCCCAGCATTTTTTATCACTAACGCAAAGCTCTTGGAGAGCGCAAACCTCCACCAAGTCGATTTTGACTTTCTTAGCTGAGTGATTATCAAGAAAGTAAAAAAGAAAGTCTTCTAAAAAATCCTGGACCTGTATCCAGATTCAGATCCCCACAAAAATCTAATCACGTCTCCGTTTTTCCATGACCAACAGTCCTGGAATTTCATCAAAATCTGTTGAGAAATTAGAGCTTTCTTCCATACAAACAAAAAAAACATGCGGACAAACCCTTGTTTTTTTAATATAGACATAAAATGATGGTAATGTTATGACACATTAGTGCAGTCTGCCAACATTATGGCTGATATTTGCAGCATATACGCCTGGTATTAACCACATAGTCAATATAAATGTCTTAAATATAATCTGTTACTGTTATCATGTAAACACTATTGTTTAACCCCAGAAAGAGGAGGTCATCTTTATTTAATGCACCTTTGGGATACGTGTATCGATTCAGATTCTACAGAATCGATACGGCCTCAGTGTTTGGACAGTTGTTGTAAATACTCTTTGGGTACTGTACAATTGCACAGTTTAAAGTAGAAGCCAAAGTACATCGTGAAACACAGTTCCAAATTTCAACTTAGATGTCTACCATCTTTGGCGACCTGAATTAAAGTTCTTAAGTTGTAGAACCATTGAAAATTCATCCTTGTACTTTTTCTTCTTGAAATAAAACCCAAAAGTTGCTGGGAATTCTGTTAAAAGGGCAGTCATTGTTCACAACTTATGTGTATCGGGATACATATCGTATCGTGGCCTCCGTATCGGGATTGTATCGTATCGTGGGATTGCTGAAAATACCCAGCCCTAGTCCACAGTCATGAAGCATGAAAGCAGAATATAAACTACAGCCATGCTGCGCTCAGCTGGTCCATGTGTTTGTCAGGTTTGGTAAACGCTGTTCACTCCTCTTTTCTTCCACAGCACGGCCCTCACTGAGAGTGAGAAGCAGAGGAAGCCACAGCACTTTGATTAGTTTAAAGACAAACCTCAAAGATATGACACTAAGGCAGCTGTTGATTAACACGAAGAGAAATGAGCTCAGGCGTGATAGGATATATATCATCACAGACTGACAGCAGCTGTGTATTACACATTTGGTGATTTCACCAACGATGCAGATCACAAAAAATCAAACCACATGATTCAGTGCATGTTTAAAGGGACTGTGAGGAGTTTCTACGTAATTACAAAAAAGTCTCACTTTTAGATATATGCCTGATCGAAATACACACTTTAAGATGAGTTTTATAACATCAAAATAGGTTATCTATAAATGCTATTCCTTAGCCTTCCGGTCAGGTCAGACAGGGCTGGACTGGCCTGGATACTCAACTTCGGGAACAAGACAATTAAAACTAGAGCAAATTTATATTATTCTGACACGTCTTAGAGCACCAGGCTGTAAGTAGCGATATATAGCTGGCTACAAAACTACGATGCTAAGTTTTCCAGAAACTGCTTGTTGTCACACATCAAAAACTACCGCTACATAACTCGAAAGAGATACATTACCTCGTCGCTTTGCATCCTGTAAGTTGTTGAAAAAAGAAGTTGTAAAGCAATGCAGAGTTCTGAGGAAGGTCCAAGCTGCATTCATTGGCATCACAACAAACACACGCTTTGGCTTGTGGTACGTTCCAGTTGTAGTCAGAAGTCGGAATTTCCGAGTTCCGAGTAGGAAACGGCAACTGGAACGTCCCCCGAAGTCGGAATTTCCTGCTGGGAACTCGGTGAAACCTCGCCACCCCCGAGTTGACAATTGAAGATGGATGCCTCCAGTGTGAACAGTTATTTAGCTCCTGTAATAATCAATTTATTTGCACTTCTGACTGGGGTGTGTCGCTCTAGATCAGCTGTATACATCGTATTGTTAGACTTATATTTACAAAAATGCTGCCATAGTGATAATCACATTCATACAAAAACGCAGGGCGTGCTAACAACAGCTAACAATAGCCTGGTAGATCGGCATGTTTTTTTCCAACTTCAACTGGAACGCCGACAAGTCAGAAATGATGTCACTCCCAGTTCCGAGGTTACTGGAACGCAGCATTACGACAGTCGCCGCACGTGCTCATGGGTAGCAGAGTCTTTATGTCGCTGGTAATTGATTCTCCTCATAGCACTTTTAATCTGAGATCTACTAAGACCTAAACTTTATGTGCAGAAACTGAAAATCCTTTAAACTCGTCCTTGCTGTTTGTGTTATTATAAAAAAAAGTTGTTAAGAATTCTGTCAAAGGCATGTTCAAGTGTCCACAGTTTATGTGTGTGTTATAGTTTATGTGAAATTAAATTATTGTCCAGGAAAAAAATTATTATTTATTATTATATTATATCATTTTAGCAGTAATATCTAAGCCTTACTGACTCCAGAAATAAATGTAAATCGCTTCTGCAGTTCAAGAAAGTGTCCCATAAATAACTAATGCACGTCCTGCAGAACCTTAAAAGCTGTAAATTTGTCAGATTATAGATGGCATTTTGTCAAAAGATAACTTCATCAGCTTGAACCGTAGCTTTTTTCAGATGATCCCGTGAACACCAGACAAAGAGTGTGGCAGCGACGTGTCACTTTCACAGTGAGAGTTAAAAAGTCTATTTCCATATGTATGCCCGTGCTCTCTTATATCTGTCACTTCCCCCCTCTTGATATCCTCAGGGTTCCCACACATCCTGGAAAACCTGGAAAATGATTACCCAATTTTTCAGTCATGGAAAACAAATGGAAAATGAGGAAAAAAGTGAAATGTCCTGGAAAAGCTTAAATTGTCCGGGAAAATTATTTGTCTTCCTTCGAGCTTGAAACATAGGAAATGAAGTAAAAATGTACTTGGTAACTAATAAAAAAAGTATGTGTTGGTAAAATAATGCAAGTTAAGGCACAACATATAAAAACTCAAAACAATAGGGACAAAGAAAAATAATAAAAAAAAAGACAAAATAAAATTTAGGCTAAATTAACAAAATCTATTCATAAAAGAGCAGAGTAAATAAAGATCAAATAATATGTATACGTATCATGTTGGAGAGTAAGAAACAAAGAAATTCTAAGATCAATATGATAAAAAGCTAGAGATATTGTTCATCAACCTCTAATCTTGTTTTTTAGAAGGCTAACTAGAATTAAAAACTGCCCACAGTAACGATGTAACTTAAGTTAGTTCTGTGACACTGGAAAAGTCCTGGAAAATGATTTCTAGAAAAGAGTGGGAACCCTGATCCTTACAGTTGGTATTCTGGTTACATCTGGTTAGTTACTGTTTACTCTGAAGCACAATAATGGGCTGAATTTCAAATTTTGAGTCCTTAAAAGTCTTGAACTTGATTTGCAGGAATCCTGATCTACTGGTATGTTCCATGTGATCTCTGGGGTCTGAATCTCCGAGTTTCAAATTAAGATTTGTCACTGGGGTTGCAAGGAAAGGTCCAAATTTCAGCTCAGGAGGTTTGGTGAATGTCAGGTTTCTCGAGCTTGTAATTGGAATTTTGTTAAACTGGGACGTAATTCTCAACTCCATCAACCCAGCTCCAAGGTAAAAGGACTGCACCATTAGATAAGTGATTCCCATAAAGTGCTGTTTATAAGCAGAAGTTTTTCTGATTAGAATAACAGGAATATGCTTGGTATTTCTGTCTTTATGTGTGTATTTGTACCACTAGTCTTACCTGTTTATTCAGGTGTCTTCTGCTCATTTACAAACTCACAAAAGAGAAGAATCCACACCAAACAGAAACCTGTTTCTCACAGGAAACCCTGTTTTTCTCACACAGATTGAGAAAGAATTTCCTGCTTATTTGTTGCCTTATTTATACAGAAATGTTGGTTTTTAAATCCGGTTTTATGATGTTGTTTTGGAGGTTTTTTCCACTGACAGGTCTAACTGGTGGATTTCTCATTCTGTCATCATTGGGAAAAGAAAAAAGCTCATGATTGTTTCTTGGTTTTTATATTTAGATTCCCAGCTTTGCTTTGATTGGATGCTATATTCGTCCACGTTTATTTTAAAAGCAACACTTCTTCGTTGGATCCTGTGAGCAGCCACACATTTGCATTTGTAAATGAACTCCCACTTTGGCAGAAAATCCTCGATTGCTGCAAAGGCTTCGTCCTGTGTGTTTGTGTTAATGTGTGCTGGCTTTGCTCTCTGCGCTGGGGGGAGCTCGGCCCGTTGGAGCCCACCTCGAGTTGGTTTTGGACGGTGGTGCTGTGGACTGATTGCTTTTCCTGCCTCCATGCCAGAGCTGAACCACAGAGGGGGAAGCTCTGCAGGTTTTTTAGGGTAATGGCTGTGGGTGGCTTTGTGTATTTAAACATCTCCAGAACCACGCACATCAGGGCTCTTATTGTCTTAATTCTCCGTGATCGACAAATCAGCCACAGAAATGAGAAAAAGTCCTGCTCTCCTCCTTTCTCGGAGCTCGAGGGCTGTTGAGGACAGAAATCCTGATTATTTAGTTTCATATTGAGGTGATGTAAGTCAAACCCAGTGGTCCAAGAGCTGTCTGCTGGATTTATTGTGTAAAGCAGAAAGTCATAACAAGCCGGAGCGTCTGCTTACACCATCTCCTGTTTGTTTAGAAATGAAAGAGGCATCACATCATAATCAGAGAGATTCCACAGTCATATTTTTCACTCTGGTATTGATTTTTTTTCTCCCCATGTGTAACGCAGGAGCAGAGAATGGCTCTTCCTCTCAGGGGACGCCGGGACAGTCTGGGCCGGTTGTCGGCTCCGCGGGTGCCGTGTCGAAGACCTCAAAAGGCCAGGGGTCTGCGGAGAAGGAGGAGCAAGCTGGAAACCAGAAGAGGGCTCGGCGGCAGTGGGAGTCTTGGAGCGCTGAAGACAAAAACAGCTTTTTCGAGGGTCTCTATGAGGTAAAGGGTGGACTCCAACAAACTCACGGACTCATAATGGACACTGTCCTTAACTTGGATACTATTTATTTATTTATTTTGAACATAATCAAAAAAATTACCTAGGCTACGTTCACACTGCAGTCAGAAGTGACCTGAATCTGATTTGTTTCTGACAGCGTGAACAGCACAAGTCACTTTGAATCTGACGTTTTCAAATCAGAATCAGGCCACTTTTAAATGTGGTACTAAATCTGATACTTGTCTGATTTTCTTGAATGCGACCACCGTCTGAACAGCAGGTCGCATTTAATGTGACTTTGAAGTCATTCCAGAGCAGCAGTTTACCTCGGGACAAATGTTTTCAAAGTCACTTTATGGACAGAACATAATCAGAGGTTAATATATTGCTCTCTGTCCATTTCTGTTCAGTCTCCGTTGCACTAACTCACTATTTCCTCTTAGTTCGGCTGCGTAGCGTTCCATATGCCGACCCCCCCCCCCCCCCCCCCAGTCTCTTCGATCAGAGCTCGCACCTCGATTTCAAAGATCAGCAAGACAGTGGAAATAATATCGATGCAGACTGCACATCAAAATCATGCAGGAAACATAACCTGCTGTTTTTCCTGTTAACTCGTTAAATTGTGGTTACCTTGTGGCTTGTGTGATCTCGCGTTTCAAGCTTCCAGGTTCGCGTTTGGCTTCACCGCGCAGTGCTTTAAATATGCTTATTGTGGGCGAGGATACACTCCATTCGTAGGAGCAGAGCAGCACTGCAAACGTGCCGCTACGCAGGCGGACTGTGTGGAAATTCAAGGCACAGTTTGACTGTCCGTCTGTTAGCTAGGCCTGTGATAAAAGTATTGATACGACAATAAAACGTCACTATTTTTATCAATGCAGATTTTCTTAAAGAATCAGTTTCCTTACATGAAAGCTGACAACAAAATCCGTACACAGGTGTACATTACACCCATCGTCAAACACATTCATGACAGGAAAGGAGCAGCAAGAAGAGAAATTTCTCTTACATTTGTCTGCCCCTACTTGAACAATTTAAAAAAAGAAGAAAGAACAGACAGTTGATTTTTTAATACCCTACACCAGTGATTCCCAACCAGGGGTACGCGAGAACGTTGCAGGGGGTACGTGGAAAAATTTATTTTTAACTTGGAAGTACAAAGTTAAGCCTGTTGATAGAATTGTATGTGTGCTCCAACTAGTTTTCCCGGGGAAACAATCAACCGAGCCGAGCTAAAATGAAAACAGCTGCTCACCTGCAGCTGAAACATCCAGAAACAACAGTTATATACAACAAAGGCAGGTTGATTATTTAGATTTTGTCTCTATTTATTTACATTATATAATTATTTTGAAATTTGAGTTAAAAGAAGAGCATTTCTGAGAACTAAATGTTCAAATTAAGGAGATAAAATAAAAATAGTTTCATTTGTTAATCAGTTGTGTTACGTTCTGCTTTAGAAGAATCATGAACACGTATGAGTGAAGGGGTACTCATGGTATGACAAAAAGGCTCAGGGGGTACAAAAGACAACAAAGGTTGGGAACCACTGCCCTACACCAACAAGTCTTTGATTTTTACAACAAAAACAAGCAAAACAAATAAGTACGATAAAATAAAGAACACATAAATATACAAATTTACATCTCAAAACAATTGATGCTTAACATCCATGCTTTTGAAAAACTTGTGTACCAAAATTACTTTTTCATTTTAATGTCAAAAACCTACTGAATGCATTGACCTGCTTCTAGAACCTGTTGAATAAAAAGCTGGTACCATGCTACGAAGCTGATAGAAATGCATATTGAAGCAATTAAATCGCCAAAAGGACAACCATCGCTGTTTTCATTGTTTTATTTAGTTTTTATAGGTGGTGATGAAGTTTGTGCACGGCAAACAAAGCAAACATTGAAAACAACATTCATCATTTTGACACTCTGAGCAACGTTAGCTCAACGTCTTCCTGCCTGATCTGAGTCGTGCATGTGTGAGGTTCATCGCCAACAGTGTTGTGTTTAACGCGTTTCAAAGTAATGCGTTACAGCGACGTGACTACTTTTTCGGTTAAAAAGTAAAGTAACGCACTACTACTGAAAATTTGGTAATGAAACAAATATGGTGAGTCACGGTCGTGGGTCGCGTTTTTTTGGGCTTCTTTCTAAACGTGAAGTTTCTTCTTGGGGCTCTTCTGTCTGTATGATTACCCCTGATTATCTTCAAGCTCCTAACAATAAAGCAAAACACAACTGCGGTAGTTGTCCACTTCCTAGTTTCCTGGTTGTCGTGCACACCCCCAAACACACTCACACATGGAGCATGCTCCAGAGCCAAAGTTGCCAGGTCTGCTTATTATATGCGACGGTCTTTTTTTGAGTAGATGCTTGGCACTGTGATATTGAAATATAATTCAAACGTATTCTGTAGTAGAACTTGTTGTAGGCCTTTACATTTAGGGACAGATATGGGGTTCTGTCCAAGGTTGAGCAATGTAAAAGTGACAAGTAACGTGAAAAGTAACTTTTCATATGGCCCTTTTCCATTAGCCCTACTCTACTCGGCTCTACTCTACTCGCCTTGTGCTGCTTTTCCATTAGCCCCTGTCGCCTGCCCAACGGGGGGCAGTGTCGCTGTAAACAGCTGAGCGGCACTGTGGTGATGTCATTTTGAGCGCGACACAACAATCTGTGGCTTTTTGTCACAAACCGAGTAAAAAAGGAAAGCAGAAGAAGGCTGCAGGTGGTAAGAAGAAATACCCCTTGAGAAGCACAGGAGGGTTTTGGAAGCTATACAACAGAATGAAGCCGAGGATGAGAGCAATCCAGCTGCAAAGAAAAGACGTATGAGGGTAAGCTAACGGTAGCTACCGCTAGCATGATAGGTCGTCGCGCTCATGACTCATTAATGACGACATTGTCTGACCAATCGGTAGCCGGCAGTCGGTGATGTCATCTTTCAGTATCGACTCTGCTCGCTTAGAACCAGAGCGGAGAAGGTACTAAAACTAGCTTGTTTTAGGAGGTACCAGGCTAGTGGAAACACGCTGCTAATCGAGTAAGGCCGAGTAGAGTAGAGCCAAGGCGTGCTAGTGGAAAAGGGCCAATAGAGGTTAACTAAGTAACGAGTTACTTTTTTAGAAAGTAAAGAGTTATGACCAAACACTACTTTTTAAAAGTAACTTCCCCATCACTGATTGCCATTTGAAAAATTCTCCAAAGCTATATATAAAAGTAACACGACCCTTAATAGAAAAAGTAACAAGTTAAAAGTAACAAGTTTCTGCCCAAAAATACTCAAGTAAAGTACAGATATAAAAATGTACTTAAGTACAGTACTTAAGTAAATTCACTTCGTTACTGTCCACTCCTGGTTAAGACTGAAATTCTGGTATCATGACATTATAACATGTGACTCATTTTAATAAACTCATGTCTTCTTTGCTTCTCTTCTCTGCAGCATGGGAAGGATTTCGAGGCCATCCAGAACAACATCGCAATGAAGTACAAGAAACGAGGCAAACCGGCCAACATGGTGAAGAACAAGGAGCAGGTCCGACACTTTTACTACCGCACCTGGCACAAGATCTCCAAACACATCGACTTTGCCAGCGGTGAGTCGTCCTTTTACTCCGTCAAAGAGGAACAGTTCTGATGGTGACATTGGACAGACATTTAAGCTCGACTGTTTGGTTTGAGACGGCTGCTCCAACACGAGTGGGCGTTTCTCATTACCTCTACAAAAACACCAAACTGTCCCTTTAACACCTAAACGTTTGTCCAGCTTAAACAGTCAGTGAGTTAACATGACAGTCTCATGTGTGGGAGTTTAAAGTTGATTTATATAGTAGTTTTTAATAATGGGAGGACATATTTGATTTATTTTATGCATCGAGGACAAAACCTGCTGGCTCAAATCTAATTGAGATATTTCACATTTGCTCATCCTAACTGGAGAGTCTTGTAAGTTTGTTTGGCTTTGCCAAAAACTCGCTATAATCCAATTTGTGTTCTTCAAGATGTGAATGTTTTCTGTCTCTCTGGTTATAAACAAATCTGTGGGACTTTTTGAACCATGTCTCACCCTGACAGGCTGAGAGATGAGTGAACAAATGTAGAAAAGTCCCTCCTGATATGCCCTCTATTTATCCAAACACCAGTACAAACAGTGTTGTTACAGTTTTATCTTCAAGTCGCCTCCTTGTTTTGACTTTTCCCCTCTCCCCACTCAGTTTACTCCAGAGCTCTGAAGAAATCCTCTCAAGAACTCTACGGCCTCATCTGCTACGCCGAGCTGCGTAAGAAAGTCGGAGGATGTAAGTGAAGACTGGATGTGTTTGTCGTGCAGGAGTGTTTTTGTGTTGTTAGTTTGGGACACGAGGGATGTGATTAGACGTCTCAGAGTCATGAGGGGAGCCGCTCCTGAGGGACGATGGTGAAACTTCTCTCTGGTTTTGTTTTGTCTCCGACAGTGATGGACGATAAGAACGTGGCAAAGCTCAACGAGCTCATTCAGCAAGGGTAAGAGCTCACACTGCACCGTTAAGGTTTTTAAGCGTGCACATGCACTCATCTGGAGTTTGTCATATAACCTTGATTTTTTTAAACTTATTTCTTTTTTAACACCTGACATTGTTACACATTACAGAAAGAGAATAGTAACACAATATTAAGCAAACTAGTAAAATATCAAATAAAGAAACTTTAGATTAGAAACAAAGAGATTAAGGGAAAAAAATATTTATATAGATATAAGCACATACAAACTAGGGCTGATGATGTATCGTTATCATATCTATCTCTAGATATGAATATACAAGATATTAATATTGAAAAAGCAACGACATAAAAAATATAGATTGCTTATGAATAAAACTGCACTTTCTTTTGTTTTATGATGTTTTTATTTTTCTGAAAAATGTTTGGTTTTCACCAAACCCGTAGTCATATCGTATTGTATCGATATTGAGATCTGAAATTTTGTCCTATATCTTTCAGCCCTACACTATCCACGTGTTTACACACATACATACAGTCCTATGTACTCATGCATATGCATACCAATACAAATTCTTATTTAAATACATATATATCCTTAATTTAAAGTTTATAATAACAGTTAAAGAAGTAATCCTATTCACCCAGTGGGAGAAACTGAATTGTTAAATAAATGATGATAAAGAATTTGTCTGGTGCCAGATTGATTCATATATGTGACACTATTCTATAGTATATATATATAGAAGATAAATAGAAACAGAACAAATCGATTTATTGTTAGGTTCCATTAACAATTTAGGGAAGAGAGAAAACTACAAAGTAACAGATATTTTCTTGGTGTTGGGATTGAAAGGCTTTAAAAGCCAACAGCTGATTTGTGATGACATAAAAGGGCACAAATATTTGGGACAAAATCAGTTACAAAAGGCGGAAATGTCTGTAAAAAATGCAAAATTACATTTAAATAGATGATATTGAGTTTTACAAACAAAACATGTTTTTTATGAATAACAGACTTTATATGTACATATACATCATCATATCAGTTAATGGTTCAGTTAAATATTCAAAATAATAATTATGGTAAAAATAATTGTAGCTTTCAGCTTTTTAAACCTTTAAAACCCTACTGGGCTTATATGGGAAAAGCAAATCGGATAAATAGGCAGGAGCAAGACCTTAAAGACATTTAAAAACTAATACAATTCTAAAGGAAACAGGAAGCAACAATAATAAGCAACAAAAAAACTAGATGCTGTAGGCACCAGAATTTGATTATCACCTGTTGATTATGAGAAATTGCAGGTAAAATCTCACAGTGTGAAAGGATGTTGCTGTTGCTGTATGGTTAACAAATCATCTGTTAAGTTTATTTACCATACTGCAAAGTATCAGACTGTTTCTTAACTTTGGGGAAAGAAGTACTGTCAAATATTCAGCAGGGCTCCAGACTAACTTTTTGCATTTGTTGCAACGGTGCACCTAAAAATGTTCTTAAGGTGCACCAGCACAAAAATTAAGTGCACCCAAATGGTTCACAGTGTCACCTTTAACACCATAAGGTCACCATTGTATCACTCTCCATAGCTTTTATATAATGCTAGTGATTTTCAAACAAGAATAAGATGTACAGAAATACTTGTCTTTATTTGAGCAAAATTATATATTAAAAAAACAGAGGGTTTAAAACTGAATGAAATGACACATTCAAGCTAAAACATCTAGCAAAATAAAAAAAATCCAAATAGAAGTGCTTGTGCTTAAAGTGCTTTCCTGAACGGAAATGTAAAATTTCAAACTCAAAAATCTGAAGCTAAATAAAATATTTTAAAATAAAAAAGAGCTGATGTTTAAGGTGCTATACTGAACTGAAAAATGAAATAAATATCCAGATATTAACAACCAACAATATAACGTTGAACTGAATGGTCTTATTTTCCAATAAATTTGAACCTAGAATAAGACTTCACACACTATAGTCAGTATTTACAAAACTAAAACTAAGGTAAACAATAAAAAAACAATTCTCAAACTAATTTTTAAAATAGGACAGAACATATTATTAGTGTCTGTTTGGGCTTCAGCCTACAGCCCGTGAAGACAGAAAAGAGGAAGCAGGTGCTGCGTCTTGTCTGTTTTTGGCTGATTTTTTCAGTTACTTTTGTCAGCTTAAATTTGTAAGAGTGTGCTTAACATTTTTTCTTGGTGCACCAGTGTGCCTTAGAAATAATGTTAGGTGCACTCTTACAACTTTTGGGTGCATGTGCGCCTAAAATGGTTGCACTCTGGAGCCCTGTTCAGTGTTTGAGGAATAACTTTTGAGGTAAAAACATCCTGAAATGTTGTTAAGCAGGAACCTTGCAGGTCTTTGCTGACGTGTCTCTCTTTAGGGCCACCACGGTTCGATCCAAAGGAAGGAACCTGAGAATCAAAGCCCCCATGTGCCGAGCGCTGAAGAAGCTCTGCGACCCAGACGGTGAGCGTCGTGTCCACGCTGTAAACAAACATCACTGCTGAACATGTAAACAGTGGCACCGAGGAGTCGCAGCGTGTGTGTGGGCGGGGCTTTGGCAGTAACAATGGCTGCATGTGGGCTGGTGGCGTCTCCATGGTTACTGCATGGGAGGAAAGCGGGGAGGAGGAGGAGGGAGATGATGAAGATGAGTGGTTTGACTGGCTGCCATCTTAACCCTCTGCTCAAAACAGCAAATGACTAAAACACTGATTTAACCAAACCGAAAGTTTTATCCATGTTTAGCTTTTCTCTGTAACGTCCTCCATTTTCCATCATCACAGCTGAATTTAGCCTCTGACTCTTCATGACTGAGCCACAAAAGGACAAAGCTGTAGTTTGAGTCTCTACAGTTTAGATTTCACTGATCACTCTTTTCTCCGTGAATGAATCTCCTCTTGTAACAGAGCTGTGTTTGTCCATCCCTGCAGGAGTCAGCGACGAGGAGGACCAGAAGCCGGTGCGTCTCCCCCTGAAAGTCGCAGTGGAGCTCCAACCGCGAAGCAACCACTCCTGGGCTCGAGTTCAGAGCCTGGCTCACAACCCTCGCCTCAGGTCAGACTTTTGAATCAAAGTTTGAGACCAGGTTGTAACAGTTTGGAGATACTGTTGTTACTTATTTTCCTTCATGAGGGAGTTAATATTACTTAAAGGCTCTGCATGTTTCAACCTGTTTACTTAATTTTTCATGCTCGATTCACTTATTTTCACTTTAGTTATATTTATGATATTTTTATTTTAATTACTTATTTCATTTGCAAGTTTCTTTCTGATATTTCTCTTTTATCCTGCTGCTGCTAATAAAGGTATACCTTATCCTATCTTATCTTATACAAACCAGAGACACAGACAATATACATACAGTATTGTGATCAGCAGATAAATCAGCATATATATTAGCCGTATCAGAATCAGAATGGCCTTTCATTGTCATTATACAGGATATACAACAAGACTGGAGAGCTTCTCCTTTTCAGTGCAGTAGAGAGCTAGTTAAAGATGCTATGAGGAGTTTCTAAGTAATTACAAAAAAGTCTCACTTTTAGATATATGCCTGATGGAAATACACACTTTAAGATGAGTTTTATAGCATCAAAATAGGTTATCTATAAATGCTATTCCTTAGCTTCGTGGTCGGGTCGGACAGGGCTGGACTGGCCTGGATACTCAACTTCAGGAACAAGACAATTAAAACCAGAGCAAATTTATATTATTCGGACACGTCTTAGAGCACCGGGCTGTAAGTAGTGATATAAAGCCAGCTACAAAACTACGATACTAAGTTTTCCAAAAATTGCTTGTTGTCACACATCAAAAACTACCGCTACATAACTAGAAAGAGATACATTACCTCGTGGCTTTGCATCCTGTAAGTTGTTGAAAAAAGAAGTTGTAAAGCAATACACATCTTCACTACAGTTCCGCGCGTGCTCATGGGTAGGTGAGTCTTTATGCTGCCGGAAATAGATTCTCCTCATAGCACATTTAAGTTAAAAGAATACAAAAATAGTATTCCGTAAAGTACCAAAGAAAAGCCGGGTTCCAATTAATCGCTGGGTGTAGCAGTACATTTTAAAAAATAGACGTTAGTGGGGCGGACATTAGCTCAGTTGGTAGAGCGTCCGCCCCATGTACGGGGACTGCCCACCCCCAGCAGCGGCAGTAGGTTCGAATCCCAGCCACAGCCCTTTGCTGCATTTCATCCCCCCTCTCTTCACCCGCTTTCCTGTCTATCTCAGCTGTCCTATCAAATAAAGGCCATAAAAGCCCCCAAAAAAAAACTTAAAAAAAAAAAAAAAAAAATAGACGTTAGTTCCAAATAAAAGGCAGTTGTAATTTATTCAGCGCAGCCTACGATGAGCTCACAACTGACTGTTCACGCTTGAAAAGAAACATGAGCAGACTGAATCTTCAAGGCTACATGGTTTATTTGTCTTTCTGGAGGTCCTGTTGGCCTTTCCTTCCTCTGTGTGTCAACAAATGCAGGTTGGTGTGGCACTCTGTTATACGACAGTGCAGTTACACTCAATGACCACAGAGGACACCTAAGAGCAGAAAGCCTGAATCTTATAGACTAAGGCTTTACAAATCCAAAGAAGAAGACGTTGTTGCTGCTGCCGCTGCATGTTATTTGCCCTTAACGTCAGGAGGCCGCCACTTCAGTTAGCGGTACATTTCTGCTGATCGCCATCGCCCTGGTGCAGCGAAAAAAAAAGTACAACCTTAACCGGTAGCTCCTTATCAGTGTAAAGAGTGTTCAGAGAGCTGAGTTTAAAGAACAAGACGAGTATAACTACCGTACTGTAATCTTGTTGTGAAAATTAAAGGTGATATTCATACTGGTGTAAAGAAATAATTTGATTACATCTACCATATTTTTTCATTTTTTACTAAGCAAGATTTTTGTGAGAAAGGAATTAAACGCCTGTCCTAAATAAATGCCTGGTCTGCTCAGTGATTGAAACAAATAAACGCCCCAGCTATTATTTGGTATTTTACGTTAGGTAAAAAAGGTTGTAAGAAGACTTTAAATGTACAAGATATATACAACATGAAACACAATCCTACCAGACAACACAGTTGAGCTCTATGTACAGTATGAGATAGAGGATAAATATTAAGAATGAAAGTAGTCCTGTTCCTAGTTCTCAGTGTGTCTATTGTGTATGGCAATATATTGTACAGGATATAGAGATGTATTGCACATGATAGCTGAATATATGCTAAGTACTTATGGTGCAAATGGTGGTCATTAGTACGATCTCATTTAGTCTTTAATTTCTGAAAAATCCACACACATGGGCCTTAACACTGTACGGATACATTTGAAGCCAACAGTGTCATTTATCACAGAGTTGCTCTTCTCGTTTTACATCTTTTCTTTGCACAGAGAGGCTGCCAGATTGAAAGCAGCAAGTCATTTCTTGTAATGTAAAGACTTCTTGATGAAGAACATTTTGGTTTTAGTCACAGTGAGTTCAGAAGTACTGGCCTGTCTGATATCAGAAAATCAAATATTCCTACATCCCTAACAAAAACATACCAGTGAACTAAACAAACAAATTATGTTTTTAAAATAAGTTATAATGCAGACATATTCATTAGTTTCAGCCCTGCAGCACTTTGACTGCTTAGAGTTTTGTTTTCATGGAGCTGTTAAGTCAGAACATCAGAAAACGATGCTTTCCACCGGCATCAATTTGGAAATTAATGTCAGTTTTTCATTTTCTGGACTTTGCACGAAGGCGCCTAAAACTTGTTTTGAAACCTCTGCCTGTTGGAGCTGCAGACTGCAACAAAAGACAGATTGTTTTAAGCACAGTTTAGACGTGACTAACCATTAATGCAGCTCCTATAAACAAACAGAGCAGTGCTTATCGAGTCAGGCGAGGTCTTAGAAATATAATTAATTGTCTCAACCTCACCAAACAGAGCTCACCCTCTGCCCCTTATCCTGACTTATTTTTCTAATTCATTTCCTGCTGCTTTGTTATTTTTATTATTTTACCTTTTAATGATAATTATTTCCTTATCATGAATATTTTCTGTTGTTTGTAAAGTTCTACTATTCTAGTTTATGCAAATATACATTAACAGAAACCAAGAGTATGAGTTTGCCTTGTATCTGTTCTCAGTGTGTTTAAACAGTTATGTAGGAATTATTTGGTCAGTGTAAGACCTTAATAAGCACTTCAGAATAATTAAAAGAAACTAAACATGACTCTTTTCTGCTGCAGGATGGTGGTGGAGCTCCACAGAAAGGTCTCCAGCCTCATCGAGTATCTAAAGCAGAAGTGGGCGTATCACGACCAGCGGATTGTATCCTCTTAACAGTTTGTACTTTGGACAGAACGTGTGAATGTTTGATGCTTAGTGCTCGTGTTTGAGCCCAGCAGAGGACTAGTAAATAAAGAACCATCAACGCGTTAAGTGTTGGATACAGCTCACGTGCTATTCACGAGCTTAAATTTATGTAACAAAACTTTTTATAGTCCGTTTGTCAGTCGATATCAGACCTGTTGACAGACAAAGGCCCATCTGTTAAAGGTGCAGTGTGTAGAAATCGGCATTTTAGAGACATTTAGAGTTCCGATTTTGGAATGAGCCCGTCCGTTTCTAAAACATTACATCACTAAGCAACAAATTTTTGTATTAAAAAATTGCGTTTCACTCTTTTTGTCCCAAAAACCCACCCATAGACAACATGGTGGATTGTTTTGTCAGCCTCCACAGAGGGGAGACCCGCGGTACAAAGATATAAACAGTTTTTTTCTAATTCAATAGAAAGAAAACTAAGGTTGATGCGGATGATGGTACACATACTTTGATCGAATTTACATTAGGGGTGGGAAAAAAAACAATTCACATAAGTACCAGGATTTTTTGTTTGACGATTTTCAAATCGATTATTTTGTTCAAAAATAGATTTTTTTCCTAAGCCACTTTTAAATGCAGTCCAGTCTTTTGAAGAGAGAGTATAAACAGCTGGTTAAAATATATTGCTGAATAAATCCTAAAAACAGACTCACATGTGATATGTATTTTTCATGATATAGTCTGTGGGCATTATCATTGTTCATCTTTTTCACTGGTGTTAAAAAAGCTAATTAAAGATTGCAAAAATTGGCAGTATCGTAGAATCGCAATTTAAATCGAATCTGCACCTAAAAAAATTATAAAAAATCGAATCGGGAGAAAAGTGAACCATCCCAGCCCTACTTAACATAACAAATAAAAAGAAGAATAATAATAACTTTATTTATATAGCACCTTTAAAAACAGATGTTTACAAAGTGCTTCTCTGGGTACAATAAACTCAAACAGTCAGGTCAAACAGAGAACAAAAAAGACAGAGGAAAAGCACTAAAGCAACAAAAGAAAGGAAAATAGCAAACTGGTGAGCTGGAAACAGCTGATGTAATTTACAACATGTAAGGAAGAAGAGAGTTGATGATGAAGGTATTTCGTTTTATGTACCATTGCACGAAGTCATAAAGACAATAAACAGATCATAGATTTATAGATAGATAAATTTATGAGAGCCGATAGTTTATGACATCACATCCAGAAGAAGGAAGAGAAGAGGGCAGATAGAGGATGGGTAAAAGAGAAAAAAATAAATGAAACATAAAATACAGGAATAAAAATAACAATAATAAAAAGGAAGTATATTAAAACGAAAGATTGTACAGTTTTATGGCATTTTGCGCCATGAAAAATATTCTTCAGCACTGGATATCAGATAAAGCCCCCTTAGCTGAGGGATGGACTTTTTGACTTGTCTCTTGCCCTACAAAACTGATGCCTTTAAAAAAATCCGGAGACAATTCCTGGATTATATTGATGTAAATATTTCTGCTATAATGAAAAGAGCATTTATGTAAGGAGAAGGGAGGATTTTTTTTGCTTTTTCCTTGAATTTAGCTCCCACTACATATTACATTTTACCCTCTACTGTGTAGTGTGCCTTTTTTGTAGCAATTTTCCCAGCTTGATTTTGTTATTGTATTGTTTTGTCTTTTCATAAAAAAAAACAAGAAAAGATGGTAAAAACAGGACTAAATCGACGGGAAACTGGTGTCGTAAGAACAGGAAAGCTTAAAAGTAATTAAATAGGTAATTGTAAAGTAACTATGTAGATAAAATGAATAGCTAACATGGACAATAAACAAGTATGTGAGCAATAAAAGGATAATGTAAAAGCAAGTCTAAAAAAGTGTATTTTAAGATGCTATTTAATTACAAACTTGATTATTTTCGCTCATTTCTGTTCAGCGAAACTTCTACACACTACACCTTTAACAATCTGACATGAGGCTTGTAGCTGATGTTTATTTATGGATGATCAGATTGGTGCTGGCTTCATGCACAGCTTGCACACTTTTTTGTTGAATGAAGGGCACTAACTCTAAATTCTGACCTCGTCTTTGCTCAAACATGAGAAAATGTTTGTATTGTCAAATCTCTGTCAGTGTCCTTGACTGAGACGCTTCAGCTGAAGAGTCTGATGGAGAGAGAGGCTCTGGAGGGCCCTCGGTCCAGCTCCACCTCTCCGACTAAGTCCCAGCAGGAGGAGCTCTTCCTCTTCCCCGCTGAGAGCAGCACTTTGACCGCACTGCCCGGCGTGGCACGTGTGGTGCACTCTAAAGCCTCCTGCACTGTTCACTGGCTGGAGAGCGGCAAGAGCCGACCAAACGCTAAGGAGCTGCCAGCCGCTCAGATTCTGGGGATCCACACGGCGAAGGGCGGGCCCAGAGCTGGGCGAGGAGGCCCCGGTGCAGCCGGTGATGGCAGACGGACTGAGGGCCTGAATGCAGAGCCCACACAGGACAGTTCTCCAAAGGCCGAGGAGAAAAGAGCCCCTGCGTTAACCCAGGCTCTGTGCGAGGACGACCCCGGGCTGGGGGCTTCTGACGGGGCAAGGTCATGTCCCGAGACGGAGGTCAGCGGAGGATCGGCGTTGACCAAAAGCACTGAGATATTATGCAGTCCAGAAGCTTCCTCAGATCAGTGCAAAGAGGAGCAGAGCATCGGCACGTCGTCCCCGGAGGCCGCCCAGACTCCCCCACCCAAGTCCTCGGCATCAGCAGGGTCAGAGGACGGGGTCCCCCAGAGCTCCGCCCCCCTCGCCAAAGAGCGGGCGGTGGAGCAGATCAGAGAGGAGGGGTGGAGCGCCCGAGACGCAGAGAACGTCACCCTGGCTGAGCTTTACCTGATGTTCGGGAAGCCCGGGAAGCTGCTGCTGGAGTACGAGTGGCAGCCGCCCGTCATGTCTGCAAACGCAGAGGACGGACCGACGTCTGCGCAGCCCAAACTACGGCGGTCCAACAGAGTGCTGCGCTGCCTCCTGAAACTGGTCGCTACTGAGGTCAACCCTAAACCTTTGGTAAGCTTTATATGTCTGTGGGCGGGCTGTCTCGAAACAAAAACACTTTACTATAATCTAAAACAGCAGCCACAAAAACAGGCATCTTTTTGTCGAGTTATTTCTTGTTGACAGGGTGATGTTGAGTCTGCAAACACGCTGTCCTTGATATGAATGGCAGTGGCTCAAATCCAGCCTGTGGCCTCTTTCTCTAGTTTATTCACATTTCTATTCCTGGTTTTCACTTCTAAAGCAGGTTTACACATAAGGATTTTTTAAATCTTAAGAGATTTTTTAACTTTTTGAGAGACCTTACATAAAGATAGAAAATCAGGAATCGGGAAAGTCAAATTCTGTCCACCACTGATCTAGAATCTAGTCCTCCAAGACAGAAATTTGATCAAACGTGATCTAACAAAAACAAGGAGGAAGAAACAGCAACAACTAGACAATACAACATAGAAGAGGACAAACGAGAAGAGGGTATGATGGATAGCACTTTTCCTATAACATACGTAACTCAAAGTGGTCTTTGGACTATTTTTAACTAAAAAAAAAAGACTGTGGAATAATCCTGGAGACAGCGTGAACACATGAGCTGGTCATCCATTTCTGAGCGCCACCAAACTTTATGTTTCAGGTTAGCCAAGTTTGTTTTTATTTACGCCTGCTTCCTTGTGCCTTAGTAGGCTCACTTCCTGACTCTGGAGTTGTCGGCTTTCCCCACATACAAGGCATTTTGGTCATAAATATTGAAAAGTTTCATATCTAGATTTGTTGGCCTAATGTGTTTCAGCGCTGATTATCAGGACAAATTCACTCGTAACACCTCAGACCACAGGATAATCCTATAAGACACAAGATAATCTGGAGTTCGCCTCCTTGGACGTGACAAAAGCAGACTGATAATCATTATGTGTGTACCCTGCTTAACCAACGTCCTTTCCACACCATCAACAGGAGGAATTTGACAATTCTTTATTACATATAGTGGATAATAAGCAACATAGCAGTTACGTGAAGTGGATAACGGTTAGGGGAAACTTCTTTCCGTAGCTCTCTGGCACAACAAACCCCCTTTATAAGGCCCTAAGGAAAGAAGGAAGGAAGAAAGTTTCAAGAAAGGGTGGGAGGGAGGATGCATCAAGTGAGCGAAACAAAGGGAGGAAATGATCAGGTCAGAATTTATAGGAACATAGAAAGAGGCGGGGTTGAGATGTGGCTCTGCTCCTGAAATTCTGCTTTAAGCTCCACTTAAAAAGACACAAGACAACCAAACATCTCTGAGAAATCTTAAGTTCACTCCTGCACACGATCTAAATCAACACCTTTGTCCAGTTTATGAATCAGTTTGAAAAGCCTCAACTCTCAAGGTTGAAGTGTTTAATTGTTTTAATATACCGTCGTCTCCTGTAGGCTCCAGAGCTTTGCTCCACAGCCACATCACCACTAAAGACCTTCCAAGAAGAGCAAAGCCAGGCCCTCACTCCTCCGGGGAAAGGACTCGTCCCAGGGGTCCGCAGCCCCAGTTTTGGGCGACAGCAGGCGTCTCTCCGAGGGGCCAGAGTTCACATGCCAAACGCCGGAGCCTCAGGTAGCTGACGTAGAGTTTGAGATGCAGCATGTGAAGTTTTATAAATGAACTGTTTTGTGATGTGCTCTTATTATGATCTGTTGTCCTGTTCTATGTCCTGCTTTTGTGTGCAGGGTCTTTGCCATAATGTTTGTGTGTTAGCTGCATAAGGACTGCAGATGTAAATTAGCATTGGTGCTATAATCCAGCATATTTACAGTACAGGCCAAAAGTTTGGACACACCTTCTCATTCAATGTGTTTCCTTTATTTTCATCACTATTTAAATTGTAGATTCTCACTGAAGGTATCAAAACTATGATTGAACATGTGTGGAATTATTTACTGAACAAAAAAGTGTGAAATAACTGAAAACATGTCTCATATTCTAGTTTCTTCAAAGTATCCACCCTTTGCTCTGATTACTGCTTTGCACACTCTTCATTCTCTTTATGAGCTTCAACAGGTAGTCACCTGAAATGGTTTTCTCTTCTCAGGTGTGCCTTTCCAGGGTTAATTAATGGAATTTCTTGCCTTTTTAATGGGGTTGGACCATAATTTGTTTTGTTCAGAAGTGAGGCTGATGCACAGCCCACAGCCCTATTAGACAACTGTTAGAATTAATATTATGGCAAAAACCAATCAGTTAAGTTAAGAGAAACAAGTGGCCATCAATACTTCAGTGAGAATCTACAATGGAATTAGTGATGAAAATAAAGAAACACATTGAATGAAAAGGTGTGTCCAAACTTTTGGTCTGTACTGTACATGTATTGTTTTCTGAATAGATGTTCATTAAAGGGACTGTGAGGAGTTTCTAAGTAATTACAAAAAAAGTTGCACTTTTAGATATATGTCTGATTGAAATACACACTTTAAGATGAGTTTTATAGCATCAAAATAGGTTGTCTATAAACGCTATTCCTTAGCTTCTCGGTCAGGTCGGACAGGGCTGGACTGGGCTTGATACTCAACTTCAGGAACAAGACAATTAAAACTAGAGCAAATTTATATTATTCAGACACGTCTTAGAGCACCGGGCTGTAAGTAGAGATATATAGCCGGCTACAAAACTACGATACTAAGTTTTCCAAAAATTGCTTGTCACACATCAAAAACTACCGCTACATAACTCGAAAGAGATACATTACCTTGTCACTTTACATCCTGTAAGTTGTTGAAAAAAGAAGTTGTAAAGCAATGCAGAGTTCTGAGGAAGGTCCGAGCTGCATTCATTAGCATCACAACAAACACACACTTTGGCTTGTGGTGCGTTCCAGTTGTAGTCAGAAGTAGGAATTTCTGAGTTCCGAGTAGGAAACTGCAACTGTAACGTCCCCCGAAGTCGGAATTTCCTACTGGGAACTCAGTGAAACCTCTCCACCACCGAGTTGACAATCAAAGATGGATGCCCCCAGTGTGAACAGTTATTTAGCTCCTGTAATAATCCATTTATTTGCACTTCTGACTGGGGTGTGTCGCTCTAGATCAGCTATATACATAGTATTGTCAGACTTATATTTACAAAAATGCTGCCATAGTGATAATCTCATTCTTCATACAATAACACAGGGCGTGCTAACAACAGCTAACAATAGCCTGGTAGATCGGCATGTTTTTTTCCAACTTCAACTGGCGATAAGTCGGAGATGATGTCACTCCCACTTCTGAGGTTACTGGAACGCAGCATTACGGCAGTTGCCGTGCGTGCTCATGGGTAACAGAGTCTTTATGTTGAGGGAAACAGATTCTCCTCACAGTCCCTTTAATATGCATTGGTCCTATTAAATAAATAATTAAATAAAAAAAAAAAAAATTTAGGGACGTCTCCACCACATGGTATCTGCTCAATTCGGCTCGACTTTACTCAGTTGTTTGGCTGCCTAGTCCCTGATACAGTTTCTGTATCACCTCTGGCGAGCCTCCACGCAAGCTAAGCCAAGACTACATGACTGTAGCCACAGAGGAAATCAGAATTAGGGGCCGTTTACATGGAAACTCCTGACTTGAAGCCGCAAAGATTCTCCCTTTCCGTTTTCGAATTCTTCTGCGTCTACATGACAACGCTCGGAGACGAGTTAATCCCCTGTAAATCCACTGTAGTGTGCATGCCGGTTTAGTAGATGGCGGTGTAGGTCTGCAGAGATGCAGCGCTGCTACAACACACGAACGAAGATGAAAACCTTTCACAAACAACAATGGCGAACAGACGCACAGAGAAGCAGGAGTTTCTTTTTTGGACAACAAATCAGTTCGGACAACAAATCTGTCTGGATAGTTTTGTCTGGATAACAAACTGAGCACGGTAAGACGCTCACACGTTACTCGGCGGACGGAGGAAGCTGCTGTTGTTCCTGGTATGCGCGCGCAGCCTCCATCTGAAAGAGTACTGCGCATGCGGTGACGTCAGCGTTTCCCCCTGAAACGCTCTGCTCTGTGTTTACACGAGGCCGGATAGAGGAGCGGAATCAAATCTTTCTGCTCTGGGGAGCGGTGTCAAAAGTTTCCGTTTTCACTGGAAACGCAACGTGGTCTCATCTAAACGGAAGGCCAAAACGCAACGAAATGTTTGCGGAATCGATCGTTTTCGGCGTCATGTAAACGGCCCCTTAGTCGGGGGTATTTGACACAGAAGTGAAACTCCTGCTGTTTTCAGCTTTGAGATGCTAAATGACCTCCTAAACTTTCCTCTGCTTTAACAAAGTTGTTTAATGCAGCCGTCTCTCTGTGACATCAGGGTTCAGACGTAGGGGGTGGCAGCTCAGTCGCCTCTGTTTGTTTCTTTGTTTTGTGAGGATGATACCGTAGTTTAAACATCTATGCTAGTACACCTTTAAGAGTGAAGTCTCTTCTGTAATAGAAAATGAAGCAGCAAGAATCCAAACATGAAGAGTCCAGCCGAGTTGAGCCAATTCCTCATATAAAAAAGCATCGTGTGTTCAATAGCTGCTTGGTTTGTTTATGTCTTTTATTTTAGTGACGTATCTTCTAATATCTTGTTGTTTTGTTTGCTTCTCCAGGTGGACGCTGCCTCCCTCGCTCTCTGCTGGGGCCCATAGCAGGCGGCGACTCGGAGGGCGGCGTGTTCGCAGTCCCCACCACGCTGCCTCCAAACAGCTCCAGACACAACCGAATGTTTTCTCCAAACAAGGAGGCCGAGCTTGCCTTCAGACAGCAGCTCGACTCCATCAGTGTAAGACAGGAAAACCTCTTCTCTTGTGTATATGTGTATTAGGGATGTAACAGTTACCGGTAAAATGGTAAACCGCGATAAAATTTCCCACGGTAATCATTACCATGTCCAATTAAAATTACCGTTTTATCGTGCTTGATCACCACACTGCCTCAGTAACGCACGGTGATGCTGCTCTGCGCCTGGAAAAACCGGAACTATGTATCTGTCCTCGATTAACCGTGATAATTTTGGTCACAATAACCATGATACAAAATTTTCATATCGTTACATCCCTAATGTGTATATATGTAGGTAATAGGTATATAAGTGTGTTTATGCATATATATGGGTGTATGTGTGCATGTATGTATGTGTGTGTAGATATATATGTCCTCACCACCATTGTCAACTACGACAGTGTCCAAAATTCAATAATGTAATTTATTTTTTTGTTGTTTTTTGTGTTTAGCATTCTTTTTTCTTCCTCTGCTCTTGTTTACTTGATATAAATAAGAAAATCTGCGCTTTACATCAACCACAAACTGTTCAAACCTTCTTTCTTTGTTTATATTTATATTTTGTCTTTCTGTTACTATTAATTTCTCTTTTATTGTATTTTTCTCTCTCTGTAGTCTGTCTTATATCACTGTTTATGTTACTGTTTCATAAATAAAATCTTAAAAAAAAAGAAAACTTCTACATCTCCTGTCCACAGGAATGCACACAAATTATCTTTTTGTTTATTTCTCTTTCCTTCAGATGCAGTCAGATCTTTTCCTCTCCAGACAACGAAAACCTCGAAACAGACAACTTCGGAAACCTCTCGTAGTTCAGGTAAGAGAGTAACAAACATGGTTTGGGCTGGTTTTACTTTTGGGATCCTGAGGTTTTTGAGAGAAAACAACTCGTAGTTACCAAGTCTGAGCTCAAACAAGGGGGTGGACAACAGCGAGGAGAGCTGCTCATTCAATGTCAAATGTCTCCCAGTTCTAAAAAATCATTATGTCCATGCAGCTGTGGCTTGTTTCTTCCTCTGAGCTGTTCAGTGAAAGCTAAAGTACGAAGAGGGTCCTTGTTGGTGTTTTATACATCAGTGGCCTCTAATCTCTTTCTGTCCCACAGCTAAGTTTTATAGGTGTTGTATGTAACACATTATAGACCAGATTTTGCAAGGGAGCAGGGTGACGAACAAAAACAAACATGAATATTATCCCTTTCAGTTTGGCCAAAAAACAGTTTAAACTCGGTAACAATCAGCTCCTGTCTGCAGCTTGAAAGGGTTTAAACGGCATTTCAATCCGGATCGACTGACTCTGCAAGCAACACAGGCTTTTTATTGTCTCGCCTCCGATCAGTTTCAGTGGAACATCACACCCGGGTCAACCCGCTAATTTACATCATGACTTTGGCGTAATGTGCCCACGGCATAATATGACGCCCGTCCACTCCTTCTATAACTTGCGTGACTATTTGCCATCTCAACAACAAATACCATCCGCCTTTGTATCATTAACGTTTGAATGTTGTTCAGTCTGTGCCAATTTTGTACATTTTTAAAAAGGGACAAAAGTATAAAGTACAGCAAACAGCTGACCAATGTGTTGACGACATCCATGCTCCTTTCTGTTGTTTACATGGACATGTTTTGGCGCACTGATTATGTCAACAAACTGATGCCATCAGCATGATGACATCAGCTTGATGCACCAGGAGGAAAAAAACAGCTAAGCAGCTCATCTCCTGCCGATTAAATCCGGGTCAGCTGGCAGTGGAAAAGTAGCCACTTGGTGATTGCTAGCGTGTTAACCCGCGTCGAAAAAACCTGCATTGACCCACCAATTTGGTGTGAAAGCGGGATCACATTAACTCACCACAACGCAGGATCAGATGTTACCACAGGCTGCTTTCTTAACCCCCAAAGATACATTCACAAGGACTCTGTTTTCTTAGCTCCTTAACAAGTAGCATTTAAGAACACAGCTGAAGATCATAAGTAGCTACTTAAACTGCTACACCTTCAGAGCCTGGAGGAAATGCTTCAAAATAGTGAGCATATAATGCTCCATCAGTCTGAGCTGATCTGATGTTTCTGTTGGTTTTCGATGAGCGTTCAATCACCTTTGACTTTTGAAGGGTCGCCCTTCACATCTGTAAGCCGAGCACTCGACTGTCCTCCAGTTAAACACATCGTGCAGAGTCAAATATTTTGGTGGAAGAGCGCACAAGCACGCGGTTTAGCAGTAAATTAGTGAGTTAGTACTTTATCCTTCATCACAGCAGCGACCAAAACAAAGAGTCATCTAACAACACATGGATCTGGTCATCCTTTCAAAATAAAACACCCTGTTGTCTTGGTTATTCAAAAAAGGATAATGAAATGAATCATTCTGCATTCTGGCACTGAATGACTGATATAAAGAATTTTAAAAAAGCCTCAACAGAAGCAGGATGGAGTCCACTGTTTTAAATAAATGAACACAAATGTCACCCTGTTGCTGATGTAGTGGCTGCCCTGTTCACTTTTTTCTCTTCTCTTCTTTGTGGAATTGCTTTCAAATAATGTGCATAAAGCCAACTGCCGTATCCTGTATATCAGGGGTGGGCAACTTTAATGACCAAGAGGGCCACATAAAACCATTTTTCCCAGCCCGAGGGCCACATTGTTACAAATTTTCAGAAATTCTTGATAATGACAAAGAATGTGGAATAAACAACATATGAGAATATAAATTTGTCATAAAATTAGAATACCAATATTCATATATAACAACACAAATACAAGTTATTATGCATAATGAAATGAACTTGATACAGAATTCAAGCAAATTTAGCTAACATACATGGAATTAAAGCCAATGAAGCTTTTTTTCAAATCAGTAAAATGATGTGTTTTTCAAATTTTTAAGTTCAAATATTTTGCTGCTGCCATTTTTTAAATATAGTATTGAGTAATACTTGATATAATGTTAAAGGCTTCATGAAAGAGATTTAGACACTATAAGAGCAAATTAAGGTTGTAAATAACTTACATAAGATTGTATACAATTATTTCTATTGGATATCTGAGCTTTCTTCATATTTACAGCTGCTGTTTTTTGGGAATGAATGGCGAGCCACATTTAGTGATGTGGAGGGCCGCATTTGGCCCCTGGGCTGCCACTTGCCCACCCCTGCTGTACATGCACAGTAATGCCTCGCCACAAATTATACTAGAACAGTTAAAACAAACCTGCAGAGAAACGGAAGGACAGAGCAATCTGACTGGGAATCACACATAACAATCATAAAACTGACAGCTGTTGAAACAAAATGTACCAACATGAAGCACAATCATGTTTTATGGCATCCGTTGTTTTGGTGAACCATAAAGGGCTTAAATATTAAATGTGTTGCTTCTCTGTCATCCCAGCGAACACTCCTGCCCCGGACGACAGGAGATACTCCTCAGCACGTCTGCTCCTTCTCCATCCTCTCCAACTCCTCAGCTACAGGTACATCTACTCTAACTCTGCAGCTCCGTGTGTTTGGGAATGTTTGAGTTGAGGTGAAACTCCCACTGCATCACACTGAAGCTGTTAAACTCAGTGATTGTGTGGTTTATGTTCTCCTCATATGCTTCTAAATATATTTCTGTGTTCAACAACAACAGCTTCCCTAATCTCAGGCCTCTTTTCCTGTTCCCTCCCTCAGGAACCGGATCTTTCCGGCCGATCAACACTCGCTTGGCTCCTCCCACTCGGCCCCTCCTGACCAAAACTTCCTCTTCTGCTGCGACGGGCTCTGCTGCAGCCAGCCAGCTCTCCAGTACGAGCTTCTCTTGGTCACTTTGTGTTGACTCACTTTTCCTTTGGATAGGATGTTGATGCTGATGTTCCTGTCTGGGTGAATTGATAACGCAGTGCTGTTCTAAACTGTTGCTCGTCTTCTAGGTGCCATCGATCTTGCAGCAAAGTCTGCAGGAATCATCCCCAGCAGCCCTCGGCGAGAGCAGGACTCTCCCTCTGTGGACAACAGCGACCTGCTCCCCTCCGCACCGATTACAGAGGCCAACCCAGACCCTCAGCTGATCCAGCACCACGTCCCCGAGGTCAGCAGCCCACGTTTGTGTTTACATACTCCCCCCTCAGCATCCTCCCCACAGCTCCATGTTTGTGTTAAATGACCAGATTCACTACTGACTGTTTAATCTCACGGCAAATATTGATGTTTGATTTCTAAATTCTCCTGTTGACCTCCTCTCTGCTGCCAGGGAGTCTTAGTTAGAGTGTGGAAAAAACATTTAAACGAAGACTCTCACAACACAAAAATTCACAACAAAAATCACAAGTTAATGAGTATATTTCTGTTTTATGGTCTTTTAATTGTCTTATGAAAGTCCTTTATCCCGTCGGAGCCTGGTCTGTACTCCTGGCTGGTGTCTAGTGAAGATTTTTTTATGCCATATATTTTTATCAAACATATCTGACGAGCCATCGGTCGAGAACTTACACTCTAAGAACTAAGGCCCAATGCTGCGTTCTAGTTGTTCTGGGAAGTCGGGATTTTCAAGTTCTGAGTCGGAAATTTAAACTGGAACGCCCCACGAGGTCGGAATTTCCTACTGGGAACTCGTGGGATCTTCACCATCTATGAGTTGACAATCAAAGATGGATGCCCATAGTGTAAACAGTTATTAAGCTCCTGTAATATTCTCTTTATTTGCACTTCTGACTAGTTTTTATGGCACTAAGCTTGTATTTATGGAAATGTTGCCACAGTATTTAGATTCTTCATGTGGTATTTGTGAACTACACAGCAGGGCATGCTGACAACAGCTAACACTGGCCTGGTAGATCGTCAAGTTTTTTCCGACTTTGCAACTGTAACGCTGATAACTCTAAGATGAAGTCCTTCCCGCTTCCCTCTTCCAGTTCTGATGTTAATAGCCTGTTCCATACTGGTGGATAATTGCAAACTGATTGCAGCATGTACGGAGCTACTTAAGTTTTCCCCACACTCCATGACGGTGTGAATTAGTGCTGCTGCTTATATTTTACAAGATACTTAAATTAAATATTTGATTCCTATGAAAAATGCCAACATATATAGAAATTAAAAACCAAAACAAACCAAAAAAAGGCAAGGCAAGTTTATTTGTAGAGCACAATTCAAATACAAGGTCATTCAAAGTGCTTTTCAGAACAAGAAAAATGCATTAAAATCACAATACAAAATAAAAAAAAATCATAACATCAATTTTAAAAGAGAAGAGTGGAGTGTTAAGCAACCAGGCACAAGCTTCTGCCGGCCTGAGTTTGAATCCAGACTGATTCCTTTCCTATTCTGTCTCACCCCTTCACAAGCCTATCCACTGTTCTCCTGTCAATAAAGGCACAAAATAATCTTTAAAAACAAACTGGACTGACTGCACAAGGCAGCTCCTTTGGGGATGGAAAGTGGGCGACCCCCTTGGCCATGAACACCTCGATCTGGTTGTCCTAACGTTTAGTAATAATGTAACCTTTAGAAATATTTTAAACCCTTAAAGAATGATGTGATTGAGGTGTTGGCAGGTTAACGTTGAGTTGTCTGAGAGTGATTGGCAGTCCATGTTTAAGACCCAACATACATCAGCTAGCTCTAAAAGATGGAAGGAGGTTGGAAAAATGTCACGTTTTTATGACACAAAAACACAATGTGGGCAACTGGATGCCAACCACTCTCGTATATTTTGGTCATGTTTGAAAATATAGACATTTTGGGATGGAGTTTTGAGAGTCATGAGGGAAATTTTTGGTTATAATATTCCCAATGATCCCAGGTAAATATATCTCTGACTGATACCGGACAATGTTATAGGAAAAGACGACATATTCCTGTTTAAGATCCGATATCTTGAGGCTAAAGCCACATTTCTGCCAAATGGTTCGGTATGGATCGGCATGGTTTGATCCTGTTTCCACAGCCAGCCAAACCCTACTTGGTAGGTGGCGTTTAAGCCAGATGCCGATAGCATGACATAGCAGCGCGACACAGTGTACCCGGCTATTGAAAACAACGAAGCAGAAAACACAAACCAGTAAACAAAGAGCAACGATCCAGCAATTCTTCTTTTTTGTGATCAGCTTTTTGTTACAAAGCGCAACGTGGCTTTGTTTCAGAGAAGGCTGTGTGCCACGAGAGTTATCTTCATGAAGACAAATGGAGATTTAAACATGGCGGGGTTATGTGTGGTTCCACTATCGCACGGGAAGTGACGTCTCCTTAGACCAATCAATGGACTGCAGTGTTTCTAGCTCCACCTTCTGGGGTCTGATCGGTATGCTTGGCACCCCAACAGAAGGGTCCCAAAAAGTAGGATGGTACAGTTCCCTTATAAGGGGTCCTGTCCTGGTTTTAGGCTATGGAAACGCCACAAAAAGCGAACCGTACCGAGACCAACCGAACTGAACCCTCTGGTGGAAACAGGGCTAAAGAAAGCCATTACAAGAACTTGGCGGAGAACTGATCCACCTGGACTGAGTCATTGGCTGGACATTGTAGAAGAAATCCGATCAATGGAGCAAATGACCCACAGTCTATGAATTGAAACAGAACTTTACACTGTAAGAAGGACAAAATGGCATCTTTATGTAACAAAGTAGTGTTTGTCCAACCTGTACTGTTGATCTTGAGTTTTTGTCCCTGTTTTTATTTAATGGAAAAAATAAAGTTAAAAAAAAAAGCCTTAATGAAGTGTTCTCGTCTCGTCCACAGAACGGTGTCCCTCCTCCGTCTCCTGGGGTGACCGGGGGTGGAGACTCTCTCCTCTCCCCACCGAGCGTGGCCTCCCTCCTGGACATCTCCCTCCCCGGCCCCCCTGAGGAGGCTCTGGCCCCCGGAGAGCCCCATACTCACATCAGCGACTCCATCATTGAGCTCGCCATCAACTCCGCTCACTACGGTGCGTTATGTCCGCCTGTTGAATCTAAAGGTGAAGACTCTGAGAGTCTAAAACAGTCTGCTCTCTAAGACGTTTCTCCTCTGGGAGTCTGAGCTGCACGTGGGAGGATTTTCAAAATATGTGAAGTATTTTCAGAAAAAACATTTCGACGTGCAGCTGAACTTGAGAGACGACTTGTCAGGCAGGGCCACCGAGTTCATTTGTTGTCATTTGTGCTTAAACCAGACCCTTAAACAAACCCGTTTGAATATCTTAAATCGGTCATGACTGCAGCCATGAACACGGTGACTGTGTAAAAGTTAATGTCTGTTTGTCTGCTGCAGGTGAAGAAGCTTCTCTCTCTCCAGCCAAACTGAGCAACAGCGACGGCTCCAAACTTCTATCCTCGTCCCCCTCGGTCAGCCCGTCCAGAGGCTGGATCCCCTCCCCGAGTCACGACCCCCAGTGGTACCCCAGCGACTCCTCCGACTCCACGCTGGGATGCCTCCTCTGTGCGTATATTCAATAGGAATTTAAGCTCACACACTCTAATATTTCATTAGACCGCCCTTAGCTTTGATTACAGTCTCATTCTCTGTGTCATTGTTTCCATAAGCTTCTGCAATGTCACAGATTTGTCCCAGATCACAGCACTGCTCCCACAGGCTTTGACAGTAGGCACTAGGCATGATTGGTGCATCACTTCACCTGCCTCTCTTCTTACCCTGATGCTCCCATCACTCTGGAACAGGGTCAATCTGGACTCATCAGACCACATGACCTTCTTCCAGTCCTCCACAGTCCAATCTTTATGCTCTCTAGCAAACTGAAGCCTTTTTTCTGCTTAGCCTCACTGATTAGTGGTTTTCTTAAGGCTACACAGCTGTTCAGTCCCAATCCCTTGAGTTCCCTTCACATTGTGTGTGGAAATGCTCTTACTTTCACTATTAAACACACCCCTGAGTTCTACTGTTGTTTTTCTTTGATTTGATTTGGCCAAACGTTTAAGTGATTCACTGATCACCATCATTCAGGATTTTATTCTGACCACATTTCTTCCTTGAAGACGATGGTTCCCCACTATCCTTCCAGTTTTTAATAATGTGTTGGACAGTTCTTAACCCAGTTTTAGTAGTTTCTTCAATCTCCTTAGATGTTTTCTCTGCTTGATACCAATGATTTGACCCTTCTGAAACAGACTAACATCTTTTCCACGACCACAGGATGTGTCTTTGACATGGTTGTTGAAGAAATGAGAAGCTGCTCATTGCATCAGCTGGAGTTAAATAACTTGTTTCCAGCAGTAATGCAGTAATTATCCAACAGGAGGCTTGTACCTGTTTGCTTAGTTAAATCCAAGTGGTTACTTTTGTTTTTGTAGTTTGAAGAGTTTCTGGCTTAAATGTTTCTGCTCCTGTTTCAGCTTCAATGTGATTCAGCCTCACACTTCCTCTTGTGTCAAACCCTCATGAATCAGACTTTGTTTTCATGTGTTTTTATTCACCCTCTCTCTCTCTCTGTTTGTGTTTCTACCCTCCAGCCAGCATGGTCTCTCCTGATAAGAGCAGGCGGACCTCCCTAACCCCTTCTGGCCCCTCCAGCGGCACGGCCCTGCTCGGCCCCAGCCTCCTGGACTGTAACTCTCACGACTCCTTTCAGTCCCGTGGCCTTCCTGATGTCGCTGAAGTACGTTAACCTCTCTGAGTTCACACGAAATAGATGTATATTTTAAATGTGGTGCTTTTTGCAAGAATCACAACTTGATTTCTTCTTCGTAAGGTTTTCATTTGATGCTGCAGACGTAGCATGTTTCCATCTCCGGAGCTCACTGAGCTCACACCTTTTTTTTTTAATAATGCCCATTTTAGTTATTTTTGAATAATTTTAATATCATATCATGCTCTCTTTTCACTCTGTAGAGCTCTTTATATTGTTAAAGCTGCAGTAGGTATAAAGCCAGAAAAAGGTTGATTTTTGAGTCTCATCTAGGGCTGAAACGATTCCTCGGATAATCCCGATTATTCAATTACAAAATATCCTCAAGGCAAATTGTGTGCCTCGAAGCCTTGTTTAATATATAACTATACATCTAAAATATCTGGACTACTATACAGTGCACAGTGTTTGACACGGACGGTCATTTCTGTGGCACAACGCGCCTGCTACCTCCGCTGCTGCACGGCTTGCAAAATCATGAAGGAAGAGAAAAGAGAGGAACAGAAAGGAGAGAGTCCACAGAAGAAATGGCAGAGAGTGTCCAAAGTGTGTGGTCACTACAAGAAGGGACGAAAAGAAAACACAGTGCAGTGTGTCTGATGTCAAACAGAGTTAGCTTAGCACGTAGCTTAGCATGATAGCACGTCGTCACTGCTGAAGCACGTCAACAGTAAACATCCAGTCTGTGAGTTGTCAGAGCGACACAACAGGATGACACTCATGATACATCAACAGAAGCAGCTAATGTGATCAATAACTGAGATATGGGCGAGTAAATAACCTACTTTGATTATGGCTCTGTGTAAAGGCTGGTTCAGAACGTAAATCAATGCGGAGTCTACTTGCTCAGAATCATGTGTATTTTGTTCACATACTTTTCACATCCAACGACTTTACATTTAATTTGATTACAGAGTAGAAGAGGAAACACTGACAGTGAGTAGAGGAAGCAGGTGTAGGGAATGCTTTCATATGTTATAGAAATGTACATTAGCTAGTTAATAAAAATAACCAAACTTAAAAAAAATACTGAAGAAGCAAGATATGGCCCAGAGTAAAAATAAAAGTATAGATTTTGATTTTGAGATCCCATTTATGCTCAGAATGTTTAAATGAGAAAATAAGTTTTTAAGTGACCTGGCTTTTCTGTTTTGTGTGTTTCTAATAATAATAATGTGTAGTGATTCAATATAAAAAAAAATAGCAGTGAGCGCAACGTAACAGTGATCCGATTACTCAATTAATCGCCAAAATATTTGATAGAGTAATCGATTACAAAAAGAATCGAGAGTTGCAGACCTAGTCTCATCTGAGTTAGCTTTCGTTCATCACCGCCCTCCTGCTCCGATGAGCACACACACCACATTTTTTCAACAGAGCCGCTGATGGAATTCACCGGTCCACTTAGCACAATGTTCAGCAATTTCTAAGTCAAAGATAAGAAAGGTTGGCTTTAGGATGGCTATGATACGCTGTGGTTAGCAGAGGACTACATCAAATAGCTTCAACCGTACTCTTCACTAACGGTTAGCAGACGGCTAAACTTGTCGTCTGCATTTATGAAATGTAACTACACAACACAACTATCACCGCAACACACTGCAACAGATATTACAAGGTTATTCATTTAGCATCTCACCTGTCCAAGAGAAGAGTGGCCAGCTCCGAATCCAACCTCATACCTGGGCTATCCCGCAGTTCTTTCTGTTTCTGGAATGCTCTGCCAATATTAACACGACTTTTGCTCCTTTTTTGGTCAGCCTCTCTTTTATATTCTTTCTTTTCTAATTCTGTCTTCTTTCTTTGGGTTGTTTAGTCGTGTAGACAGTTTTAGCCAATGTTGGAATAGCGATTTTACCTGGTGCACTGTCCGCCATTGCCGCTTGCTTGCTTCTTCAGCCGGCAGTTGCGCAGCCAATAGGAACGCAGCGGTCTGAGCTGACCTTTGATTGGTTGATGCTCATTGTCCTGATTCTGATTCTTTAGAGGCTGAACACAGAGCCATGCGAGGTGCAGAAACCCATTGCTTGTCTCAGACCACTTGACTTACATGTTTGGAGGATATTATAAAATTTTTATTCAATTATACTAAAACAATGTTGCCTACTGCAGCTTAAAGTTGTGAAATATATATCCTATAACTACAAAATAGAGACAAAAAGTCAAACACAAGGAGCATCCACCCTTATCTTATCCTTTCTTTGCCCATAAAGAGGTCGTTTAGTTTGCATCAGTGGAAAGGCAGCACATACCTGTCACGTCTGCTTTAAAGGCTAAAGTGCTGCAGCGAGGCTCCGTTATATTTACACCTCCAGACATTCACATTAAATCCCAACACTGTAACATCTGTGATGCTTCACGCTGCAGTACGGCTTCAATGAACAACAGCGTGTGCCTCATTTTCACATGAAGGCAGATACACTCGCTCACAGGACTCCTGATGCCAGAGAGGGGATCGACACGTTCTTATTCTGTCTCCACAACACTCACAGTGGAGGCAAGATGTCACAGAGGGGTAAATATTATGATTTGGTAATGGCAGTGTGATTTGGTGCAATGGCGAGGGAGGCCTCCAGAAAACAAAGAAAAATTTGGAATCATTTCTGGTTGAATATTTTATCCATTATCAGGCATGAAAATCACTCACCTTTCAGCAAAATAGGGAGCCCTGAATCTGAAAAAAAAAACATTCACTCTATAAGCGCAGGAGTCATGGAAATAATGCGGTGAAGGGCCTCGCATCACCAGTGCGACGGAGGGAATGCTGCTCCCTGATCGGCTTGTGAAGTGAACACACAGTTCGCTCATGCAGACCAGAGCTTTCTTTGTGACCTGCAGCAGAGGGAGGGCAGAACGCTGCTGCACCTTCAGCTGTGAGCACACCCGTTACTTCGTTTCAAACACTGTACGCAGCCAATCCAGTCGATTTTTGACGTAGTCTATTAGTTTAAAAACTGTACAAGAATTAAAGTTTGCTGAAGGCATCGCGTCATTGATGCATATGTTGGCTAACACAGCAAAAGAGACAGATACTTTATTCAGGGCTCCAGACTAACTTTTTGCAGTGGTTGCAACGGCACAAAAATTAGGTGCACTCAATTTTTTCATAGTGTCCCCTTTAACACCATACGGTCACCATTTTATCACTTTCAATAACTTTTATGTAATGAAAATGCTTTTTAAACAAGAATAAGATGTGAATAAGAAAAATCTGTGTCTATTCGAAGCAAAATTATATATATAAAAAAACAGCGTTTAAAGTGATTTACTGAATTAAATTGACAAATTTAAATTAAGACATTAAGCAAACTAAAACATTTCATAATAAAAGTTGTGTGCTTAAAGTGTTTACTGAACTGAAATTTAACATTTCAAACTCCAACATCCAAAGTTAAATCAAATATTTCAAATTAAAAAGAGCTAATGCTTAAGGTGCCATACTGAACTGAAAAATGAAATAGGGTTAGGGTTAGGGTTAACTGGATGGTCTTATTCTCCAATAAGTTTGAACCTAGAATAAGACTTCACACACTGTAGTCAATATTTACAAAACTAAAACTAAGGTAAACAATAAAAAAAACAATTCTATAACTAATTTATAAAAAATGACACATAGGACAGAACATTTCATGACTTTTTTCATTAGTTTTTTCTCTTTTTGTGGCTTTTTTTCTTTACAGCTTTATGTTCTGTTGGGGTCTGTCAGTCAGGTCATTTGTCCTCAGTCTGTTACAGGCAGTGGACGTGAACACTCATCTCTGTGCCTGTGTGACTGAGAAACACTCCCTTAACAGGAGAAAGGACTGAACGAGTATAGATGTTACTTGTTTCTGTTGTTAATTATTAATCATCTGACAGTCACTAAGACAAATTTCGCAGAGCTTCGCTCCTTATTCAGAGTTACCGCTCCGTTAAAACCTGACACCACAGTCTGGGCTCATTTGCATACTAACAGCTGATTGGATGATTACTGAGGGCTGTGTGTGCATGTGTTTGGGCGGCCTACAGCCTACAGCCTGTAAAGATGCGCAGGGACTGAGAAAGAGAGGAAGCAGGTGCTGTGTCTTGTCCGTTTTCAGCAGAATTTTCCACTATCTCAGTTACTTTTGTCAACTTAAATTTGTAAGAGTGCGCCTAACATTTTTTCTCGGTGCACCAGTCCGCCCAATAAATAAATTTTCTATGTGGGGAGCACCTTTTTGACCTGTTCCATGTCTGCATTATTGTTCAGTATAAACATATGTTATGGTCAATTTCAAACCAAACCATGCTGATACCAAAGGTGATATTTTGCTGAAAAACAAAGTGTAACGTTCAAAAATGCGTGACGGTCAAAGCAATGGGAGTCCACAGTCTTTGTCTGCGTGCAAAATGAAATATAAAATATCAAACTGTTTCTGTAAAAAGGGAACTTCCAGGGTAGAGGATTAAATATTTATCAGATGCTTCCTTATCATAAAAGAAGACATCAGACGTTTCCGCCTCCCTCCTCTGCTCCACGGTAACGCTCTCTGTGTTTCAGATGGACTCTCAGCTGGCCTGCATGATGAGCGAGAGCAGCGTGGACTACATCGCTCGATTCAACGACCTGGCTCAGGAGCTGGCTGTGACCGAGCCCTCCATCCCCCCGCCCTGAGGACGGCTCGACTCAAAGACGCCGACCAGCAAGGACCCGAGGGGCGACCCGATCACCGCCTCCGTGTCCCTTCTTCTCTGGAGCGAGGATCAGCGAGGCCCTGAAGCCATCCCTGCCCTCTCCGTTAAAGTGCAATAATAATGTCCGACCTTGACTTTTGTTTTCAAGGCGAGTTTGAAACACGTTTGTTCCTCTGACCCGTTTCTGAAGGGGAAAGGCTCTTTAAAAGACGAACACTTTAGAACAACAGCGTTTACAAAACACAACCTCATGTTAAGGAAATACTACGCCATATCTGAACAATGTCTTCACTGTCTCTTACTGCTTTGAGTGTGTGTGTGCGAGTGTTTTTGTGTGTCTAATTCTGTCTAATCCACCCGCAAAATGTGTAAATCCGCCAAAATGTGCAGCTCAGACCCCAGCTGGAGGCAAACAGGAAGCTGGAGGCTGATTTTCAAAGTAAAGGCAGCGATTTCCAGGTTCAATGTGGTGACTCGAGTTGTCGTTTATTTTCATTTTTGTTGTTTCTGTCACGGAAAGCAAAGCACAGCACAGCCGTAAAAGTATAAAAACTGTCCTGCTCTGCATGAGCTCTCCGTCAGTTCAGGTTCTAACGGACGCTTTCTGAGAAAAAAAAGATTTAGTTTGTGACGGTCTCATACAAAATGGCAGCTTTTTATTGGTTCAGTCGCAGCTAGGATCCTACAAATGGAAAAAAAAAAACATTGGTCGCTTCATCATAGTTTAATATCTCTGGAGAAAAACAGATACAGGAGTGTCATGGAACTTCAGAATAAGATATTGTTCTTGTCAAAATTTAACATTGATACCTGTTTCAGTACAGCAGCAAAATGATATGTCTGAGGCACCAACATTTAGTTTTGTCTTCTTTACAGATTTAAAAAACTAGGAAATATTCTACACACTGACCTCATCAAACATATTCGTAAGAGACTGGTAAAGTGAAACATTAGTGATGATATGGTTTGTCCTGATACTTTAAACAGGGCCGAGTTTTTTTTACAGCATGAAGAACAAACCATATTAGATGTATAAACAAAAACCCTTTATAGTCTCTGCTCAGTGATATTTACATGTACTATCGGCTGTCACAATCACAAAAATAAAGCGACTACAAGAGCAAAAACCAAAGAGGCATTTCTGACATTGCTGGGAGAGCTGTTGAAAAACTGTCCATCTCACACAGTTAACAAATCCTTCAAATAATTCCTGGATCTGCGTCTGGATTCTGATCACCACTAAAATATAATTTCTTCTTCACTGTGCCATGAACAACATTCCCTAAAAATCTGATCAAAATCTGATCCTAACTTTTTCGGTTATTTTGCTATTTAGACAAATGCCAGCAAAAATTTAAATTATAAATAGAACAGAGCATCAGTCAAATTACTGAATGTCTGGTGGCTAAGGACTAAATTAAAATACAAAACAACTGTTGCAAATTTCTATAAATCACTGGACAATAAAATATGAAATTATTCAGTAAATAAAGGATTAAATGATGCATCTAAACATGGCACAGTTTAATGGTGCGTCCATGTTGTCTTACACTCCACGAGGAATTTAGGAAAACAAAGTTTTGACAACCTAACCGTTCAGACTGATGCCAGTGTTGTGGTAAAATTAATTTGGTTAAGCAAAGACGCCCTTAATTAGGGAAGCACAAAAATGAATATTTGCTGATATTTGATGTGCTAAACTGACCTCATATTATTGTTTTTAAAGTCCCCACACTGATTAACATCTGGTTTAAATATTTTCAAAAGCCAATGGGAACCCCGAATTTTCTTTTCCCCACCACCTACGTACTGCAGTTTTCATCCAAAAAGAAAAAATACAACTGGACGTTTGGTTGTTTCTGTTCTGCAGACCCTTTGCAAGGTTTAAACTAAAGTTAAGATGAAGATTTAGCCTCCGTCTTTATTGCAGCTCACCTCGATCTTTTTTATTTATTGAATCCAGGTGTTACGCTAGTGTTTTTCTGATAAGATATTGAAAATAAAAAATAAACCTCTGGTCATCTGCTAACTTTGCAGGAGGATTAAAAACCCACAAGTCAACCGTTTTTTTTTACCTAAATTGCTTTTCAGGCTTTTTATGCTTTTTTAATGGACAGTGGGAAGAGCTTAAAACAACATGTAGTTCTTCAATAAATGAAACATTGATTTAAAAAAGTGGACTATCAATGATTATGACGTAAACATTAGGAGATACAGTATATGCACATTCTGACAATAAACAGGATATTTATAGCTAATGTGTTTGGCCAAAATATCGTCTTTAAATATCAGCAAAATGTTCATAACAGCAGATTCAGACATTGTCTTGATAATATCTTAAATCACATCTCTATCATTTTTAGAAACTGCAGACAAACAGCACGGGGCTTAAATTGCTCAATAAGTTGTTCATTAACATGTTGATGAATCAACATTTTGATCATCCTGACTTCTAGTATCTGTGTTTAGCTTCTTTTTACTTTCATTTTCACATCCGTCTTTATTTCTTCATCAAACTGAAATGCTTAATTTTGTGACGCTTTCATACATAGTGCTTTTTTTAGTCAGCTCCCATTAAAAAAATAGAAGAAAAATAAGGATTCACTTTTTCAGAGCGGAACTAAAGGATGGTTGCAGTTTCATATGATTAAAACATTAATATTTGGTGTCTTGGAATTATATATTGTTGCTCTGATATTAACACAGGTATCGTTTTATTTTCACAAGAACAGGATCTAGTGTTGGTTGACTTAATTTTCGTGATTTTACATCCTCAGCTTTAAAATCTCCGGTTAGGATCTAATTCAAATTCTTGTCCTCGTTTTACTTTCTGTTAAAGAAGTTTGAAGTGACAGAATCAAACACTAAAGCTACTTTTTAGTTTGTATTTTTCAATAATTTAAGCCGCCTGGTTGGTTTGGGGATCACCACAAAAACAAAATGATGAAAGGTCATAAACATCAGCTGTTTAACATCTTCCTGCTCCGTTTGTGAAGATTAAAGGTGCTCTCTCTTGTTTCAGTTTCACCACACTGATGTGAAGTCTGAAATCTCACCTCTAAATGTTTTCTGAGTTTCAGATAACCAGCAGCATCTTTATAATGACGTCAACATTTTCTCCAAACATGTCGGATTCATCTCTAAGTGTAAACTGCCGAGGATCTCCTGCTATCATTCCACTAAAAAGATCTACAACTCAGCTTTTTCTGAAATATTAACGAGTCTGACGTGAGAGAAACGAAGACAGGAGGAGGATTTTTGTTATGCACTTTAAGAGGAAAGTCAAAATGACCAGAGGTGGCTTCAAAATGTTGAAGATAAAGTTAAAGTTGAGAGGATAAAAGGGTTTAATCTCCTGGAATAAAAGGGAATGGTACTAAAATTAGATTACACTTAAATGGATCTTAACTAACATATTTTAAGAACAGAGGAGTTTTTTTTCTGTAGGTGGAAAAATGTTCGGTAACACTTTACTTAAAGATCTAGTTTATAATGCATTAGAAGCACACGCGTAAGATGTTATAATGCTTCATAAGTGTCATTATAATGGTGTATAACCATGTATAAGAACTTGTACCAAGGTTTATAAAGTATTAAAGTGTGGACGTAATGTATTATAATCAAGCCTTTATAATGTTTTATAAAGGCTTTATAATGTAGGCTTTATAAGGCTATAGGCTTTTCAATGTTTTATACCTGCATAGAGTATGCAGGTATAAAACATTATAAAGGCTTGATTATAATACATTATGTCCACACTTGTAATACTTTATAAACCTTGGTACAAGTTCTTATACATGGTTTTACACAATTATAATGACACTTATGGAGCATTAACAATGCATTATAATGTCTTATGCGTGTGCTTCTAATGCATTATGAACGAGACCTTTAAGTAAAGTGTTACCAAATGTTCAAATGCTGAGGATTAGTTAAAATTTCAGGTTTGATGTTTGAATACAAATTCAGCAGTTGAGTGGAAATGTTGAAGAAATGTACACATTTAACCCTTTCATGCATGGTGCCCACTACAGTAGACAGATATTTGGAATACATTTTTTACAGTTTACATTGCACCATGTCCACCTACCAGTTGGAGAACTCCCAAACCCTTGGCTCAAGTCTCATATAAATATTATCTTTGCACTTTTTTTTTTTTTTACCATATCGAGATATTGCATCCAAAATCCAAAACAGCTGACGAAGGGCAAATTTGATATTTGGTATTTAGATATCACATAATTTTCTTTTTTTTTTTTTAATTGGTGTAACTCACCCCAAAATTTAATGTACTCTTAACAAATGTTTGTCTAAGATGTGTTTGTGGATCTTTAGTAAGTTCCACTAAATTACTATGTTGATGCACGGTGAAGAGGACAGATGGGAAACTACTTCAAAATATAACATTGAAAAAAAATTACCATTAATTTTAACTTTTATTTCTTTGCAAATTAGTAATTCATGCATGAAAGGGTTAAAAAACAAGTAGAAATATTAAGAAAAATCAAACCTTTTAGTCTGAAGTCAAAGTACAATTTCAAGACTTGGAGTTTTTCCTTAAAATTCAAATTAAGACTCAGTATTTTTGCTGTTTTCACGATTTAATTTTGTTTTCTACATTTTGACTGTTGAGAAATTGCATCTGAAATGTTGTTTTCAACCTTTTTACAAGTTTAAAAATTAAATCTGAGACTTTCTGATCATTTTATCTTCATTTTGACAGAGTGCATAATAAAGATTTCCTTCTATCTCTCTCTGGTTTGACCCCATAAACTTCATCTCAGAGTATAAATTAAATCTGTTGTCATTCCACTTACATATTCTCCGACATAAATCCTCCTGCAGTCTGATCTCATTTCAAACATGATTTCTAACACACAGCAGCTTTGTCTTTCTCTCTGTTGAAGGATTAATTTGTACAGATTCCAGTGATCACAATGCTTTTGTATCATAATGTAAAATGTTATTTGGAATATTTATTGTTAACATTTCAAAAGTGTTTAAATTAAGATGACGTCTAAAAAGGAGAAAAAGCTGTTTAAAGTTTTCAGTTTGTAAAGAGCTGTTTTTATTCTGTATAAAGATAGTTATAAAAGATCAGCGTTTGGTGTCTTTATTGTGGGAAACGCATCATAAATACAAACTTTACTCGGAGTGATGTCAGCTCTCAGTAATCAATAATCATGTACCAGGTTTAAGCACAAACATTTAAGTTGGTCAAGTGCAGACTGATTCATTTTAACACTTCTGTGGTCAAAGCTGGACCAGATTTCTTTCAGTGATTCATATAACCTGTTCAGCCCCTTTTTAGCCTTCTGCTTGAAAATGACACACTCATAAAGAAAAGAGTGAATCACTACAACCACAAGGCCTGTTTGAGATATTCTGGTCTCATAATTAAGTAACACTTGAGAGATTTGTCCAGATGTGGAATTATCAGTATATGTGTTACTGGGACAGAGTAAATGAAGATAGACATCCTCTCCTAAAAAAAACAAGTTTTTATTGTGAATATCTCTTTGGAATGATGCAGCTGCAGCTTTAGAACTCGATGAATGAATGTGAAAATATGTGAACATTACTTCTGCCAAGTTTGAGTCTGATAAAGTGATGCAGAGCAAAGTTGGAGAGGTTTTACTACAGAGTGGTCAGGCCCAATCTTGGCACAGTTTGGCTCCATCAGTCCCATTTGACATTTCTGATATACCAAACTTTATATTTCACTTTTATGTCACTGTGTTCGTTACTCATAGGCCTGTCACGAAAATCAATAAATCAATTAACCGCACGATAAATAAAAAAGTCCTTGGTAAGTTTGCCGGCCTCTATAAACTGACACGTGCATGCGTGTTTGTTTTCCTCTTTCTACCAAATAGGCTGGATGAGAAGATTGCTCACTCTGTCCATCTTTCTTAACACCGGGGTGCATCGGTTCTATAGCGGATTTATAGAGGAGTGAGCATCTGTCACTCATGCAATCTTTGAGGGGGAGGCGGGCCGCTCATACATTCGGAGCCGATATGTCGTATTTGTTTGAAAGTAGTGGCGATGAAGAAGAAGAAAGAGGTGCAGTAGAGCCTTCGTCCTGACAGTGATCGCTTACTGAGGCATTTGGACTGAAAGGAAAAATAAATTAAAGTGCAAAACGTTGTGCGCTCACAGACAGTGTCGTTCACTACATTGCAAAAGAAATACAACCATTCAATATGGTTGAAAAACCAGAGATGTTACAAACATTTGACAGACAGTACGAATTGACTGGGAGAAAGTACATGTCACAAACAATTCCTTAACTGTATAAACTACATTTTATTCATTGTTTTTACTGTTGTGTGTTTTTATTGGAGTTCTGTTTTTTCTTTACAGAGACAGGGTCTATTTTTTTATTGTTTTTTATTAGTGTAATGATTTTTATTTACATGCAGCTTTTCCCAAAAGAGAGTCCAATTCATTTTCATTGGATTTTTTTCTTTTTTTTAGTTTATTATATTGTTTGTTTAATTTATTTTATTTAAAATATCTCGACCTTCCAATTACAGTTAAATACTCTTTAAGAAATTAAAGATTATTGCTTTTGATATGGTGCACTCACTTTATTATGACATATACTATAATAACATAATGAAAAAATAAATAAAAAAATCAAAATAATATTGACAATATCATTTATCAGCAATCATTTTTTGAACAATTATCGTCCAGCAAAATTTGTTATCGTGACAGGCCTAATTACACCCAATTATGATATTTTTTATCTTCTACTTATCTGTGGCAGTTTTTGAGTGTTTTTGAAAAAAATAAAAATATATATATATATTTTTTTGGTTTCTTATGGGAAAAATCAAGCAGAAATCTCTACATTTTCTTATTCAAAGAAATACACAAAGATCAACCCAAGTTTGAATCAAAGTGAAACAGATTTGGATATTTGATAATTCATTTGCTTGGTGTTGACGTTGTGTTTGGTGTGTGTAAAAATGGCTTATTTGGTTGTGTAGCTGAATATTTCCTTTTTAATTTGATGTGCAGCACGACTATATTTCTACATGAATAGTTCACTTTTTCTTGGTTTTTATTGGAGAGCTTGAAATCATTCCTGAAATCGGGTATTTGGGGCTGAACAGGTTAATCCCTCTTGGTCCTCAGGGTGGAGGTGGAGCCTGAGAGTGGAGGTCAGCTCACAGATGTTGACATTTCAGGGTTGAATGTGTTAAAGGGGCTCAACAGTTTAGATGCTGATGGTTAAAATGGAGCTCTGTGTGATTTAAAGACCTGTGTTACTGAAGAGGATTCAATCTGTGAGGCTGTTGGTCGAAGACTCTCCACAGGCTCCTGCTGAGCTCTCTGGTCTCCAATCTTCACCAGCTAACGTGTCCTCCTTTAAGCTTTTCTCAGGGTCTTCTTCACCCCTGTGGCTTCCTGCTTTCATGTTTCTGTCCTCATCTGTTCATCCCGAGCTGCTGCATCACTCCTCCTTCAGCTTCTGCTCTTTCCGAGCTCGTGAGGCCATGAGTTTGAAGAAGAGAGCGGGCCACAGCGTGCGGAGGAGGATGGCCACGCGAGGCACCAGCCCGGCTAAAACCACGTCTTTGCTCCGCTGACGGACGGCGTTCAGGACAGACAGGGCCACGTCACGAGGGTCCCAACCCGAGGCCGTGGTTTTATCCAGAACTGAAATCAGGAGGGAGAGAAATGTTGAAGGAGCTACAGGGGAGGATTTTCACGATGAGAGGAAGACGTGAGAATGGAGAGAATGATGTTGAGACTAGAGATGTTCCCATACTTTTTTTTCCCTCTTGATACCCATATTTGTGCTGTGGGTATTAGAGCTGAACAATTAATTGCAGTTAGATTAAATCGCAATATGGCTTGTTGCAATTTTCAAATCGCAGAAGGTTCAATATTTTTATCTTTATTGGTTGATACTGAGCACTGAATAGATACCAGTATGTAATAATAAAATACGCCTGCATGACTGTGATATGATTATGACTGTGGTAAGGCCTGGCTCAGGTTAAACTCTTTGTAAAACATGAATAAATACAGCAGTGATGCAGCATGACTGTGCTAGTTAGTTTAGCTCCAGGCCTCGCCTCAACCAGTTCAGACACACATGAGTCTGTGTCACATGATCAATTCTTCCAGGTCCCTGCAGATTACAGCACAGTGCTACTGTTTAAAGAGCAGAGAAGAAGAACTGTGCAAGAGTTAAATGGTGCTAGACAGTAAATAGATTTCTAATTTAATATATTACGTGGTATCGGATGGTGCTTGGACTCCAGTACTCGCCGATACTGATACCAGCATTGCAGCAGTATTGGACCAACTCTAGTTGAGACCCATCATCCATGATCTGTGGACGAAGTCTTTCACCACAGGTCACATAAAGAGAAATAAAAGATAACTGGGATAATGACTTAGTGTATTAATCCTTCCAATCCCAGGCAGTTTCTGGGATTGGAAGGCCTCTCTTACATTTTCACTCACTGTGGTCTCATTTTTCTCTGCAATATGAAGTCCAGCACCTCTGTTGGCTACTGACTCATGTAACTCAATTATGAAATCCATCGAACACCAGATCAGCTGCTCAGGATAAAAATGAAGCTACAAGCCATAGAGACTGAAAACAGACTCTTCTCCTCATTCAGACGAGAGCAGAGCAAACTGCATGAAAACGTCAATATGAGAGTCTCCTATAAGCTAACAAGCATGTTTTTGGTCTGATGAAGGAAGAAAAGCCGAGCCTGCACGGGGAGAACATGCACTAAACAGAAGAGGACCTGATCTGGGTATCAATGACAGCAACCTCCTTACAGGTGAGACATGCACTCTACCTGTTCTGATCTGAAGTGTCTCATCTCACCTCCGTGTCTGGACCCGTCTCCCGTGACGGCGTTCACCGACAGGTTTGTTCTGATGTAACCCGGGCTGACCATGCTCACCGAGACCCCGTGACCATCCAGCTCCGCTCGTAAGCAGTCAAAGTACGCCTGGGTGGCATGTTTGGACGCTGAATCTGAAAGTAAAAGACGATCCTGATTCATTTAGTCATCATATATTAAATCATCAGTTTAATTACCTCAGCCAAGGACGTCATGTTTTTGCTGGCAGATGGTTGCTTGTTGTTGTTTGTTAGCAGAAATTTTCATGAGATGTTGGTAATGGCCCTACTTAGATGTGTTTAGATTTTTGTGGTGATGCGTTTATTTTTCAGGATGCCAAAAATTCCCAAAATTAATTAAAAAAAACTTAAGTTAAAGGTGTAGTGTGTAGAAGTCGGCACCATTTCAACAAACAGAAACGATGAATATAGGATATAATGTTTTTATTTGTACGTAAAGTCTGTCAAAATAGGTGAACAATCATCCTTATAAAACTTTGGTTTTCTTTTTATCAAGTTAGAAAAATCTTTTTAGATCTATGTACTGCAGGTCTCCCCCCTGTGGAGGCTGACATAACGATCCGCCATGTTGTCTACAGGTGGGTTTAAGGGACAAAAAGAGCAAAACGCCATTTTGAAGTCTACCAAACCTATAATCATCATCTTAACTGACCTATAATCTATCAGAATAATAGTTACAAATACAAACGATAAACCCTCACCTGGTAACTGCTGTAAATGATGCTCTGTTCACGATCCTTAGTGATGTGATGTTTTAGAAACAGATGGGCTCATTCTAAAATCTGAACACTAGATGTCGCTAAAATGCCAATTTCTTTTTTTTTTTTTGCAAGTTATTTTTTGGGGCTTTTTTATTGCCTTTATTTGATAGGACAGCTGAGATAGACATGAAAGCGGGTGAAGAGAGGGGGGACGACATGCAGCAAAGGGCTGTGGCCGGGATTCGAACCCCCCGTGGCAGCCCCCGTACATGGGGCGGACGCTCTACCAACTGAGCTAATGTCCGCCCCGAAAAATGCCAAATTCTAACACTGTACCTTTAACATTGGGCGGGGTTTTTAAAGAAAATATGTTTATGCCTTTTTAACTAGATTTTATGTAGTAGTGAGAGTGCAAAAATTACAAAAATAATGTTGCCACATAAATCAATATTAATCAAAAAAAATGATTTCATATAAGCTGAAAATATAAAGACAAATTAATCAAATAATTTGCTAATAATGTGCGCGGTTAAAAGAAACAAGAAGGAGCATGTCAAAAGCAATGTCAATGTACTGATCATAGTGTAAAATTAATGTGTTTTATAAAAGCATATTTTAAAATTATTTCATATATTTGTCTTTATACTTCTGCTTTTATTAGCCTTTTCTTTTTTAGAATTTTTTTTGATAAATATTGCTTCATATAGCAACATAAGTTATTTTTATTTTATTTCTAAGTAGAGTTCGTGTTATTTTTTAAATTTGTCTTTATATATGTACTTTTATTAGCCTTGTCTTTTGTAGATTTATTTTTTGATTAGTATTGTTTTATATTATCACATTATTTATTCAAGTGTTGAATTTAAAAGTACATTTATTATTAGTTTCTTAAATCATTTTATTTTGTCTTTATATTTTCAGCTTTTATTGTACTTTTCTTTTATGAATTCATTTTTTAATTTATATTGCTTTATGTAGCAAAATTATTTTTATTGTATATGTTAATCTTTATATTTCAATTTTTGGACATGTATTTTTGTATTTTGACACTCTTACTACACAAAAAAAAAACCCACTAAACTTTAACATTTTCGAATGAAATCAAAATATTTTGTTCGGTTTTCTAAAATGTGTGTTCATACAGGATAACAGCCTCCATGTCTGTGCTGATTCTGGTCTGGATTCTGGTTCTGGTTGTGGAAAAGTCTCTGTGGAGGTCTGAGGTCTCTAAAGAAATAAAATCAGAACTTACAGGCTGATCTGTGAGGGATGGAGATCTTTCCCTGGACGCTGCTGATGACCACGATGTGACCGCTCTGACGGCTGACCATGGACGGGAGGAGAGCTGGAGGGAGAGAAGACACATTAGTTAGTTAATTATGTTTGGTGGAGGTTTATGTTGAGTCTTTGATATGTTGAAATGTTTTCAGAGACATGGTTTAACCTCTACAGCTCCGTAGTACATGATTTCAGAAGTGCTTACATGCTCTCCAACAAAAACGTAAGAAAAGTGAACTAATCATGTAGAAATATAGTCATGCTGCAAATCAAATTAAACAGGAAAACTCAGCCACTCCAACATATAAGCCATCATAACATAAAACAAACACGAGCAAAAAAAGTAAAAGAAAAATCTAAATCTGCAGGGCGCCACCTGGTGAAACCTGACATCGCACTTGACACATATTCACCTCGAGCTCCAACCTACAGCAAACTGCACACACAAAGGCTGAGACCGAGACCTTTCCATTGACACTAAATACTTCCTTCTACAACCAAAACTCAGGAAACAGGCAGAGATATAGCCCTTTGTATTTTACTGTCTTGGAGGCATCACATTATCAAATATGACAGTTTTTAGGCTCATTTATGGACATTTTTGAGTAAAAAAAGGTCAGAACAGTGATCTAAAAGTGTATGTTACAAGCAGAAAGTGCTACATATACATTTAAAACACTTTTTCTTTAATAAAATTTGGCTTTTATTTAACAAAATACATATATTTTTGACCTTTGGTTCAATATACACTGCTTCTAAAATCCTCGCCTGACCATATTGTTATCAAAAGTCTCTGATTTTGCTCTGCATCACTTTATAACTGTAGTCCTTTGCACAGATGATGTAAAAATATTTTGTTATTCATTTTCAGAGTTTTACAGCCACTCCAGCATCATTTCCAAGAGATATTCACAATAAAAAATGTTTTTTTAGGCGAGGATGAAATGTTAAAATTATTCTGACTGCTATCTTCATTTACTCTGTCCTAGTAACACATATACTGATAATTCACATCTGGACAAATCTCTCAAGTGTTACTTTATTATGACAACAAAAAATTCAAACAGACCTAGTGGTTGCAGAGGTTCACTCTTTTCTTTATGCCATTTTTGAGCAGAAGGCTAAAAATTGGCTGTTTAAGGTGTTATTTTCCATATTGATTAAGTTCAGGCTTAAACTGACACTGAAGAAAAATGATGACAGTCTCAGAGCTTAGTCTGATTTTATTTATTTTATTTTATTAATCATTCAAGTGCCTGTATGACAGGATTGGCTTTCATGGCACGAGGATTTTATCAAAAATCATTTGTTTTTGAAAGATACTGGGAGCCCTGGAAATCATACCTACACCTAAAGTGATGGTGGTGCTTGTTTTCCATATATGAAAAGGTCATTTTATTTTTATTTTATTTATTCATTTTAGTATTTATGACTTCTTTTAGTTATTACTATTGATGTTATTAATATTATTCATTTTAATTTAATTTTGATTATCGTTCATAATTATTTTTTTATAATATTATTTATTCATTTATTTATTTATTTATTTGTATTGTACTGTTTTGCTACAAATGCTAAAGAGGTAAACTGGTATATTCTGTAACAGTGTTTTGTCTTTAACTACGAATCTTAACTGCATCAAAAGTTGATTTGAATCCTTAAAATGATGTCTGATGAACCTGTAATGACCCTGTCTGATAACTGTTTTGTTTGAGTTTGTTATATTCCATAAACCATAAATAAACATAAAGTACAAAAAAAATCATTTGTTTTTGTTCATTCTTCACCAGGCGCACTGAGACATCAGAATCAGAATCAGGTTCACTGCCAGGCAGTTTTTTACACTTAAGAGTAATTCGCTCTGGTGCAATGTACAAATAGACAAATAAGTAAAAAGATAATAATGAAAGTTAAAGGTGCATGCATTGTTAAAGAAATAAATCAGATATAAAATATAGAATAAAATAGAACAGGCTAAAATATACACACAGTTATTTCCACGTCACGGGGGTTAATATTACTAGAGCTGCTTTATGGGAAGAATATAGAGTGAATTTAGATGTAAAACATGTGAACTGATTCTGGTCCATATCCGCTGCAAAGCTGCATAATAGTTGACCAATCCGAACCGCCGTTCCCCGCAGCGTGAGTCCATCCAATCCCCTGTCTCCCCTGCTCCACACCGTCCCGCCTCCTCCCCACTACTCCCCTCATGTACCGGTGAGCAGCGAGCTGCACAGCTACTGAAGCGTCATGGAGCCGGAGAAGACCAACACCGAAACCAGGAGGCAGGTTCTGTTACCCTCCATATCGAAGGGAAGGAAATGTAAAAGTTTTAAGGAAAAGATATTTTTATATATATATATTTTTTTTTTTTTAATATATATATTTTTTTATATATATATATATATATATATATATATATATATATATATATATATATATATATATATATATATATACATATATATATACAAAATAGTTAGTTAATCTAATTTAAACTTCCCACCTCTAAACCAAAGGGATGGGTCTGCTATTTACTTCATTTTTTATTGTCCAGACATGTAGTCCTTGCATCTACAGGTAAGAAAATGAAATGGTAAAATTTTACAACACTGTGTTTAATCAAGCATTCAACATCTCCTCATGTACCTTAAAGGGACAGTTCATTTTTTTTTTGAAGTGGGGTTGTATGAGCTCCATGTGTTCACTAAGTACATTAGATACAGTAGAAAGTTCTCTCCTCTCCCTCAGTAAGACACAGACTGTAAGAGTCTGGGATGAAGAAATAGACGCTAACAGGAAAGAACCATACCAAATACAAAGGGTATTTTCTCTGCCTACAAGAACTCAAATCAAAAAGTAATACCACAGTTTAAGAGGACGCTACATGAGTGTTTTTAAATGCATTAACATGTCGGAAATAAAAAGTTTATCTGGACCTAAGCCAACTCACGTCGTGTATAACCATCTGATATTTCCTTCCCAGCAGAAAACTGAGATAGCTCCATGAGAGTTCATCTCAAACCACGGACACTGAGTTTAAGTGATGGAGTAATAACCTCACACCTTGTCAGCAGAGTGAACCCACCTTCACCTTTGACCCTGCTGAACCTGCTGCGAGCTCGTCCACCACCTCCTGCAAACGAGCTGCGTCTCGTCCACACAGAACCAGGCGAGCTCCTGCAGCGTGAAACACTCGAGCGCACTCTGGAGCAGAACGACAGAAACATGCGAGATAAAACTCCACAAGAATCCTGTTTCATGTTTCACTGGCTCCAGGGCTTTTTCACAATCTGACTCAAGTTTTCTTCTCTCTGATTTGAGAAGGGCGACCCTGCAAGTTTCCTTCAAATCTAGACTTTTGATTCTTCCCCTCCTTTAAGCTCCATCATTAATCTACAGTAGGGCTGAAATCGAAATCAATCAATCAATCTTTATTTGTATAGCGCCAATTCATGACAATTCACACAACAGAGCATAAAACTCTTCATTTTATGAATACAAATATATGCATAGATACAAGGAATTGATTAGCAGAAAGACTCATGATTAGGGATGTATAAGGCGGACAGGTACTTTAAATGTACCAGTCCCTAATTGGGTCAGTACCAAAATACCGTTAAGAATCTGGAAAAACGGTACTGTTATCGGTACTTGAACGTCTCTTCAACTGTCACGTAGTTATGACACTACTGCCGTCGACAGGTGATGATGCAGCTGGCTCAAGCATGTCGGTGAGGGCTAAGCACTCGAAGGTTTGAGCTCACTTTAGCAAAGTTAATGAAAACTCGGCCCGATGCAATCTTTGTCAGAGAGAAGTTGCGTCCAAGGGGGGAAATACTAGCAACATCACCAAAGACTTGGAGCACGCGCATAGTATAAAGCTAAAGGAGTGCGGGCTGTTTGATTGCTATAGCAACACGAGTAAAATTAGCAGGCTAGTTAACACTAAAGACTGCAGCACCGTGGTGTCTACTTTGTCAAGTCACATTAAGTTTTTTGTTTAGTTTGTAGTCATCATTACAGCATTGATTTTAGCACCACAAGATATATGGGTCTGTCTGTACATGCAGTCTGTTGGGCGGCATGAAGGGGTTATGCCATCTCCTTAGCTTTCTTTTTGCCTCTGAGAAGCATTTGTAATGCATTATTTCTATTCTGTTGAAGCTTTATTATTACCTTGTGGTAATAAAAAAAAAAGGTTGAATCTTTTAATATCTTGTAAAGTCTTTATTTTTTACAAAAAATTATGTGTTGTAGTATCGATAACGGTATCAATAAATATCGATACCGATAAGGAGTATCGGTATCTGTATCAGTATCGATAAAATCATAACGATATACATCCCTACTCATGATATCGATTCTTTGATGGTGCTGTAAACGATTCTCAACTGGAATTGTTTTTTGATTCCCATCCCTAATCAAACTTATTTCCTTCAACTAGATTATGATTGATAGACGATCTGAATATCTGAAAAGCTTTTTTTCTTACTCAGATGTTTGCTCTTACTGTTAGATTTCTGAGAAACTATGCAGCAACGATTCACTTCCGTTTTTTTCTAGTTTCATTTATATTCACATACAGCAGCGCCTCCCAGTGGATACATATTGGTGCTACAAACACTATTCAGACAGGTGAAGGAGGAAAAACAGAAAAGGGGGGCTTTCAGGATTTTAAAGACAGTAGTAAAGCAGCAAAAAGTCAACCGCACGGTTACAATGCCAGTCAAAGGGTTAATGTAACTGCATTTACAGGAAGTAAAGCAGAGCAGGAGGCCGACCTTTCCCGAGTCCCGAGCTCGCCCCGGTGATAACGACCACGGCGTCCTGCAGAGAGACTCCTGGTCTGAGCCGGAGCAGCATCCTGTAGAGCAGCCAGACGCCGGCGCCAGCCAACGCTAGCTGAAACGCTGCTCCGCCCATCACTCGCTCCATGGACCGTAATCACCCCCCTCACTACAGAACAGGAAGTCTGCAAACAAACATTAGTTCAAAGTTAACAGCATCGGACCAAGAAATCATTTCTCTGCTTTAGCAGGAGATTAGAAAATGTCACCTGATGTGCTGCTTTCACCTGAACATAAGACCATAAATTACCTGAACAATAAAAACGACAAAGTGACCAGTGATGAGAGCAGAATCTGCTTATGCATTTATAATTTAAAGTCTTCTAATCCTGGCTTCTATGTATTTGCAACACAGTATAACAAACAATGATGAAAAACTAATTATAGATCTGATAGATGTAAATGGTTACAGAAAGATCCCCCCACAATAAACAATTGGATTGAAATTATTAAGGAAATTCACGAGTTGGGAAGGTTGACTTTCTTATTAAGACTGAGAAATGATTTGTGCATTGAAAGATGGGCTAAATGGAAGCTATACTTTAAAGAATCAAATGATGCTCCTGTTGAGCTGTCATAAGCATTTTCACATCTTTGGAATTCATAAACTACTCCTTACAAAGAACTGTGATTACTTTATAGTCTTGGAATAATGTTTTAAACCCCGATGTAACTAATGTTGTACTTTTTTATGTCTGGAAATGTCCTTTTGTCCTATACAAAAAAATAAACAGACAGACTGAAAAGTCTCCATAGGTAATTCTTTTTTCTTAGAGCAGTTTTACGTTGATTTTTTTCTTGCTGACTACTTTTTTTATAACAACAAAAACCATAAAGAAGCTTTCAAAGCAAATCGAGCAGTTAGTGTGACTCCAACATGTGGGAGTTGTGTTTCAGATCGATTTATTTGGAACTATTTCCAACTTTCTCCATTTTTTCATCTCACAATCAGGTTCAAACTCAACTGACCTCGCTTTTTATTTCACATCATGACACTCCTGCTGATCAACTGTGTTTCTGTTGGGATGAGTTGGGAAAGATTATTAAAAAAACTTTACGTGTCTCTTCCTTCTTTAAGGGCACCGAGCTCACCTTCCCAGCTCTAAGCGGTTTTAAACTGCAGTCTCCCAAGCTAAAGTTGAACTACTTAAGTTACGAAAGATAATATTATTGATATGTTTGTCTGCAGTTCCCATATATTTGGGATGTTAAAATGGAGTCACAGACCAAAAACGGTTGGGAACCTCTGGTGTAGATACAGACCCTGAGGGCGTTTTCACATTAGGCCCGCTTGTTTCGAAACGTACTGTGGCGTGGTTAGCCCCCCTCCCCCTCCCCCGCTGGCTTGCATTCACACTTGCAACATTGAACTGTGCCCGGGCCCACTTGTGTATTTACTCAGTTTGAAACAGCAGGGGGCGATATGCACGTAACTGGTTACCAAACCTGCTACAGAGGAGAACGAAGAAGAGGCTACCATGGTAACCATTTCCTACACCAAACAACCAATGTTTACGTTTCGCTCTCTTCTACATTTTCCTTCAAGTGTGTTTTTTATCGTGTTTGAGACGGCATCAGCGACCTTCTGGACCCTCGTAAATCATCGTAATCCTTAACCAGAATAAACAAATTGAGTAAGCAAAAGATTCAAACTCGGGATTAACAGGAAGTAATGCATCACACCAAGGAAATGTTTCACACCAGTGAAACCGCACCAAATGTAAGGGAGATGGAGCAGATCCAGACCACCCCTTCATGGAGGTCTTGGACCGGCTGATTTGGTGAGCACCAAAGTGCGGTGGTTGCATTCACATTGATACTAACGTACCAAAACCAGGACCAAAACTTGTTTGGTGCGCACTAACTGTGGTTGGTGTGAAAACGCCCTAAATGTCCTTCAGCTCCTGAACATTAGGCAGTAAGAGTCACATTTACTTTAATAATCATGATGACAGTCAGTTGATTTAAGGTGCATCAGTTTGTAGGAGCTGCATTTATAATTTGAAGTTTTGCGGCTTTTTGGAGAGTTAGATTCTACAAACTTAACCTCAGATTAATAAAAACTAAGTCTAACATTTGCACACAATTTGCTTTAGTTCACAGATGTTGAAGTTAAAAAATAACAAGTCTTTAGTCTTTATGTGGGGATACTATGTGCTGGGAAAAATAAATAAAACCACCAAAAGGCTTAGACAAAGACCCTGAGTGTAACCTTGGCGTGTCCTCGGTAAGCCCTCACTAAAGAGATTGTGATGATTTGATGTCTGAGCGTTAAGATGAGTCTCTGCGTCGTGTTCAGTCTAAAGCAGAAAACATGGAGGCAGTGATGAAAACCGACAGACGCACACTCAGCAGAGGCAGCCGTCAGGTCACGTGACCCACATCATCATCCTGCAGTCTGACGTTCACACACGTGCACGTCAGAACAATAACTCTAAAAGAAAACATCACACCCTGCTCTTTATTCACATTGAGTCTAAGCTCAGCTTGAGCTGAATCTCAGCAAATCAAGCTTACTCAACCAGTAAAAAAATGAGCAGATGATAAATTAATTTTCATGTTTATGATTTTTAAAAGCAAACTTTAGACCTCCCTCTTCAGTCTGGCCTGCATTTGATGTACTCATCTTAATCTGTTTAAGTGATTTAGGTTTTATCTTATTCTGTTTTAACTACAGAATAACCTTTTAGTAGTTTATCCTTGTTTTTCTTCAGTGTTTTATTCCCGTTTGAACAAACTGACATTAGCTTTCAGTGTTTTTATTCTCATTACATTACCCTTTTATTATGTTTTATTGTATTTAAGGATATTTTTAATTTTACACTAACCTAATGTCAAACCTTTAAGATTGTTTTTCCTTGGTGCATACTGGTTACGTCTTTTGTTCATTTTATTTATGATGCATTTTGTTAATTCTGAGTATGGATTGCAGGGGTAGGTTTGAGTCATATTTCCTTTTTTGTTCTTTTAATTTGTCTGTTTGATTGATTGATGAGGAACAAGGCAGTGGACCTTCACCTGATTAATAGAAATGCACCCTAACTTTTCTGTAAGAGGAAACGTGAGTGTGAATATTGTTCTATCAGCTCTGGACTATATCCGCCTGCTGCCAAATAACAGCCCGGTTAGTTTGATGAATAAATTGACTATTTGTTTATTTCTGATAATAAATGGATAAACATTCAAGTGTGTTTATTCTCACTCCTATGAGAAACTCTCATTAGGGGTTAATTTTGGCTCCCCTAAAGCAAAATAGAGTGTTTTTTTCTCTTTTCTGATCTTGTCAAAAACCTTCATAATCAATGTTTTATTTAATTATTGTCATTTTTAACTACATAACTAAATAAATCTGGAGTCTATTTTTGCAGGATGTTGATGATTGCTGGTCTGGGGGGGAAATGATTCTCCTCCCTGAATGTCTTTATGAAACATAATAAAACATATATGTGCAGTTAGGGCTGGGAGATATGACCTTAAAATAAAATCCCTTTTGTTTTTCCCACGACCATTGATTTACACTTTTAACTTTTTATTTTCTCTCTCTCTCAAAAGAGTAACACAAAAATGACATCCTTCAAGTTTTGCCTTTACGTCGTCAAAATACATTCCAACCAAACAGAAATCATAAAGTTCAAGTGTTTGTCATAAATGTTGATTATGTAGTCCAAATATAGGCAGATTTGTATACATAGAAACCGAAGGCTGAGGTATTACCATCAAAGAAACTTTACATTTTTAGCATTATATTTTAAAACATTGCACAGCTTACAGTTGGAGAAAGTCATGGAAAAACTATTCGATTTTTTTTAATCTTGTGCAGAAAATAATTAAAATTTATTAATTTAATCAATACATTTCCCAGCCCTATGTGCAGTTTCACAATGTGCTTGAGTGAATCTGAATTTTGTGATATTTTAAACAAATAAATATACTTCATGCTTGGTAGTATAGTAGTGTAATAATTCCTCTACTGATGCTGTCATAGAATCAGAAATGTCTGAATAGAGAGGTTTAAATGCAGGATCATAGATCTACATGTGAACAGTTGGATTTATCTATTAAAGGCTGTAAATCTGGAACAGTTCAACAACTGAAATTCAACTAATAACAGACCTGAACTCTTTTTTGATAAGAGTCCAGAGCAGGTTAAACACAAACCAGGTCTGCTGTCAGTTAGATTGTTGGTTGATACTGATAATTAACTGTGTGGGCTATAATCCTCTGATGCTGTATGATTAATACAATACATTAATTCCACTTTTTACACTGCTAAGGTATAAGATAGATGAAATGTTTTATGTTTTGATACATTTACTGCTTTTCAGTAGATGCAGTGGGATTCTTTTAATTTCCAATGTTGGAAATAAAATAATAAATAACAAACAAAACAAAATTATACTTAAAAAGATTAGCCAAAAAAAAAGAAGTTTTTATAGAATGGGAAAAATAACCCAAAAGATAAACAGGAAAGAAAGGCTGTTTGAAAAAAGATGGGCCCCCTTTCATATGAAGTATAAAACTGACAATGTAAATATGGAATAAAATCAGACGAAGTAAGTTCCTTATGTTTCATGTATAGCTTAAATATGAATTAACTGTATGATATAGAAAGCCAATCTTTTTGCTTATTTATTCAGTTGTATCTATCTGTTTTCATTTTCTTTCCTTTTTATTTTTTTTCCTAATTTTCTTTATAAGTAGCTTATATATAATTGTCAGGGGTTTTTGTTGTTGTTTTTGTTTAAATTAAATTATTGTGATATACTTTACTTTAGTGATTCATAAATAATGGAAATATACACCTTGAATGTAAACCCAATTTAAGGATATATGTGGAAAGTTGCTGCACTGCCATGTGTGTATAATGAATTTGGAATTGTATTTATCCATTATCATGATATTATGATACTCTGATTATTATATATTTTTTGTATGTATTATATTCTGTCTGGGTGGTGAACAAAAAAAATGAAAAGGGAAAAATTGTGTCTATATTGTCTTGAAATAATAAGACATGTTACAATGTATTAATGACACCAACTGACACAATAAAGTATAAAAAGATTAGCCAGGAGTTGGAAAGTAGGAAAAGCTACAAATTCAATGTGTGGCACATCTGCTGTTTGTCTCCTCTGCCAAATAAAAATGAAATAATTTAATTTGTTAAAGTGTTATATTGAAAATTTCAACTATGATAACAGAACAACCCTAGTTTAAAGATCACAGCTTCTTCTTTAATGCGGCAAATTCAGGTCATGACATTAATTAGGTTGATTTAGTCACATGGAGACTTCAGACCAGAAAACATCAGTATCAGTGATAATGAGTTCAGTATTATATCAGATTATTATCAGTATATCAGTAAAAACACAGGAATCCCTAAAATCTTCTCTCTTCATGCATGTCGTGATATTTAAAGCATTAAATCAGTTTTTCTCAATGCCTTCTGCTTCTGTTGTTACTGCTGAATCAAACATGAATAATAATAATAATATTTACTATTTAAATGCACGAAGAGAATAAATGTTCATCAGGACAGTCCTAGCTAAACATTATGACGTCATTGTGGTAAACGCAGTTTAATTCAGTTTAATTCATCATGACGTCAAATTTCAGCACATTTACAAACACTTTAAGGGTCTTTAGACATTTATGTTTATGATTTATTTATGCTAAAAAGATGTTAGCTTAGTATTAGCACGTTGGCTAAAGTAACCAACAGTTAGCTTAAAAGACACACAAATAAGGCAGTGGCTGCTAATGCTAATGCTAACAGCAGCTAGCTCCTGTCGTGTAAAATATAATAACGTAAATATTGAACAATTCTTTGCATGCCTGCTTCAAGCTCACCTGTGTTACTGTCCTGAAGTACAAACAGCAGCGTGAGTGTCAATCACACTTCCGGGTTTATTTGTTTGAAGAATCTCATTGGAGGATCCGACGGCCGTAGCGGTTCCTCGAGGTGCATTTAAGTGATGTCGTAACAATCGGAAAATAAGACTCTCATTTGGCAGGTTCCAATAAGATCAAAATAAAGCAACAGCTTGATGAAAATGTTGGTATTTGAGTTACTTAATTGAAGTCGGCTTACGTTTTATTCCTTTTATGAAACTTTGAAGGTAGTATTAGTATTCTAATTGGTGAACACACACTTTTTAAACAGAGGCTTCACAATTTTATTGTTGTAAACAGTACAGTAGGCGGTAAACTGTCATACCTTCTTGGTTACCTTACCTCACTGGTACAGGGTGACAAATAATTAGGGATGTCCCTTATTAAAGTCCGTTTTCTCGAAATCTTCATAAAAGTTCCTACATTCAAAGAGCACTTGAATGCATCATTTAAAATACTCAAATAGAATGATGGGAAATGGAGTCTTGGCTTGTCAATAATGCTTTCTGAGCTAATGCTGCTCTAAAGCTCAATTTTAAGCATTTTTAAGAGATTTTTTTTCCCCAAAAACAGTAATTAAAGAACCCTCAACCATTCAAACACATAATTTATCAAGGCTATGGCTTGAAAACTGCTGTTGCTGTCACTTATAACCTATTACTTTAATATTTATTGAACAGGTTTATGTTCTAATCATTGAAATTCCTCTCAAGTTAATAATCCTGACAGTGAGATGCTTCAGAAAGACTTTAGATTCCCCTGTTCCTTTTCTTGAGCCACGTCTGTAATCGTCTCTTTAATGACAGGGGTCATCCTTCAGTCAGCAGACCAGCTCTTTCACCCTTTAATAGTTCGCAAACAGCCAGCTGTGGATCAGCTGACTGATAATGAGTCGGCTCTGGCTTCAAATCAGCAAACTGCTGAACATTTGTCAGACCGTCTGCGGCTCTTTCTCTCTGCTCAGCCTAAAATGGAGAGTGTTTGGTGACAGAGGAACTACACTGCATGCATGTAAACTTCATTCGTCGCAATAAGAGAATTTAAAAATCAAACTATTAAAGTCTGAGGCACCCAGTGTTAAATTTAATCATTCTTTGTTTTTACACACCAGTGTTTTAACAGAAATTCCTTTTAATTTAATAGCTTTTTTTAACCTTTAAACAGCCATGTGAGAGGCATAACTTTAAATCTGTCATCTTTAGAAACTGAAAGACTTCATAAATGTTAAATCTGATTGAAGCATCACCACTCTACCATGTCTTAGTAATAGAGGAGACAATACTGATCATTAATATGTGGAAGGATTACAGTTTATGTTCAATTTGGACAAAAAAGCTCATCAGCAAAATCCATTGTCATAACCATGATTTACTGAGTTTGATGTAAATTTAAAATCTATTTCAAAAGTAGATTTATTTCCTTCTTAACACTTTGCAGCTCCTCATCTTGTCATACAAAGCCAGTCAAAGCTTCTGACTTATCACTCAGTAAATCAAAAACTGGAAAAGAAACTTATTTATAAAGTCAAAATTCTGTTGTTGTCCCAGCGTTTTCTCAGGAGCATTACCAATCACAGTGAGGAGGAGGAGGCCGTGCTACGAGCTTTGCTTAAATAAATAAAACACTTCTACTCTCACATGTTTAACACTTCATAGAAATGTTTACAGACATTCACCCGGACATTACGGCTCACATCATCTTTTTATTTCTCAGTTGCTGTTCATGGATGTTTAAATACAAAGCAGGGCTGCCTCCAGCCAAAATGGGGCCCCAATTAAAGATTTATCATCCATTAATTTCTTCATCGTCATGGTCACAGCCCTATCCCCCAATCCATCACCCTGAACCAGTCGCCAACCAATCACAGGACCACATAGAGAGGCAAATATTCACACACTCATTCCTGAATGGGGCTGGGTTTAAAAAAATCAATTTAATCGATTTCCCTCTATATGGTTCATAATCGATCCATAAAATCCAAAGATCGATCTTTTAACTTGGGTAGTTTTTTCTTTATTGGACATGCAGAGAAGCAGCCTGTGGTATCAACCCTGCTCGTCTGGTGTGATCAGCGTTTAGCGTTGCTTTCTATTGAACAAGATCTCATGAGATGTTACTCAAACATGGTGGAAGCTCTATATGGGCACCACTGGCAAGTTTAAAAGCTGATGTTAGACGTATATTAGATTCAACAAGCACAAAGAAAAAGACGACTTGAAGAGAAAACAAGTAATATGCAGAATATGCATTAATTTAATGTAACTGCTTTAGGTTCAGTTCTTAATGTAAAAAATAATTTACCAGGTCAAAAGGTAACTTCTTAAATTTACAACATTATTTTAACTAAGATATCCCAGACTGAAAAAATATGGAATTGAATCGTGAATCGAATCGATTTGAGACCTTGTAATATTGAATCGAATCGATCCAGAAAATCTGAATCGATACCCAGCCCTACTCCTGAAGGTAATTTAGTGTCACGAATTAACCGAACGGCGTGTTTTTAGGGCAATGGGAGGAAACTGGAGGGCCCAGAAAAGACCAAGGAAGTCAAACAACCTTCCTCCTTTAGCACTGCCATCCCAACAAACATTTCACTACAAAAACAAACAAAGGTTTTTATTTCTGCAACACTAGATCAGGTGAAGGGGCTCCAACTTAATGATGGAAAGAATCCCAGCTGCTTCAGAAATGTGTCGACACACCTCTCAATAAAAAACTGCCATCATATAAGGAAACAGCTGAATAAACATTTGAGAAACACTGGCTTTAAGATTGGAGAGACTGAAAAGTCTCCATAGGTAATTCTTTTCACTCAGAGCAGTTTTAAGTTGATTTTTTTTCTCGCCGTCTAGAGTTTTATAACAACAAAAAGAACAAAAAGATTTCAAAGCCAATCAAGCAGTTAATGTGACTCCAATATGACAGAGCTGTTTTTCAGATCAATTTACTTGGAACTAGGGCTGGGTGATATGGCCTAGTACCCCAGTGACATAAAAATGAAACAAATCAAGTTTTGCCTTTATGTTGTCTAAATGTTTCCCTCTTAAAGTCAAAGTCTGGGTCATTAAAGGTTGATTATGTAGTATAAACATAGGCAGGTTTGTCTACATAAACACTAAAAGGCTGAGGTATTTTTACAGTATTAGCATGAAACTCTCTGATCAATATTTAATCTACTTAAATAACAAATACAGGCCTATAAAAGTGCTTGTGCAAACCCTACAAGGCCGACCATCATGAAAATTTCTTTTTTCAAAAATTGCAACTACTTACAATTGGACTAAGGCAAGAAAAAAAAAATCTTGATTTTTTTAATCATTTAAATCTTCTGCAGAAATTTGAATTTATCGATTTATTGCCCAGCTCTGCTTGGAAATATTTTAAACTTTTTCCATTTTTTCATCTCACAATCAGGTTCAAATTCAACCAACCTCACTTTTTATTTCACACCCTGACGTTCCTGCTGATCAGTTGGGACGAGTTGGGAAAGATTATAAAAAACTTTACCGAGCTCACCTTCCCAGCTCTTAAGGGTTTTAAACTGCAGCCTCCCAAGCCGAAGTAAAGCTATTTAAGTTACTAAAGATCATCGAGCAAAATCAGACCTTTGGGTAAAAATGCACCATAATGACAAGCACCACTGGATTGGACGTCCACTGAGCTTTTGTATGTTTCATGGTTTCACCAGATGACCCCATCTAAAAAGCATTTAAAAAAAACATGGTTTTCATGAGGTTGAGGGAGGAAGAGGAGTTTTAGCAAACGGGTGTTTTGATCAACGATTTATGTATTTGTTCATTTTTACTCTGTTTATTTTCTGCTTCTTGTAAATATGTGTTATATAAATATGTATGTTTGGCAAAGACTGCCTGCTAATTGAGTAGAGGAGAAGAGGTGGGTTTAAATAAGCTTTTGCTTCATCCTACTCATTTCGGACATGTTTGGTTAATATTATTATCTGCGCCAAGGAGGTTACATTATTGCCGACATCCATCTGTGATACATGAAATTTTCAGGAAAAGTCCGGATTGGAAAAAGAAACAAATGATTAGATTTTGGGAGTGATCCAGATCAGCGTCTGGATCCAGGAACTCTTTAAAGGATTCTTTAATATTGACAGATAAGACCATTTTTGGTATTTGTGCATATTTGTATGTTTTCATGGTCAAGGAATCTAAATATTTAGATGAAATAAAGGTAGGACTAATATTTCCTGTGAAAATCACAATATCGGTGAGGACTGTGGTGCTGGAGGAGGTCTGCGCTCTCTTAGTGTGCAGACTATTCTCTTTAGTTTTGTTTGTTCTTTTTCAGTCCACTTCATGTGATACTCGCACACGTTAGAAATAAAGCATTCAAATCAAATCCTGATGAAAGGTTTGTTTTAAATGCAACCAACAGGATCATTTTAGTGTTTAAATGGACACAAAGAGTCACAGCGTCGCTCTTTAGAAACAAGAAACTCTTCATGAACAAGACACAATCTCAAATACGCCGTTGTCTCTTTTCTGGACATGATGTAGAATCCATTTAATGAAAAAAAGTAAAATAAAATACAGAAAAGTGAGTTTGAAATATCCTAATGTTTAATGAAAGGGTGATGTACTGATCAGCAAGAAAGGGGTACAGTAAAACTACGAGGGAAAGGGGGAGAGAGCCTGATACTCAAACATGACCGTCCCGTTTCAACTCTGATGCGACTCGGTCTGGACGACCCGCGGACCTCCGCTCGAGCCTGCTGTGTGGGGGGGTGCACGGGGGGGGAGGCGAGAGGGCACTACAGAGATAAGTGTGCTGATGTTGTCACAAAGAAGTAAAGGAAACGTAAGGGCAAAAACAATTCCTTCTAGTTTTGACTATATCCCTCTGATCAAAGTTCATCATGGAAGCTCCACCACGCGAGGGCGGACCGCCGGGCCGTCGGGACTTCCACTTTTCTTACATCGGGGGTGGACAGGTTCTGTTTTTTTGTTTGTTTTTTCCTTTTTTCGTTGTTTAAACCCTCTTCAGAGTGCACTCATACCGCATAGAGTTCGTAGATCTTCTTGGCGCAGTACGCCAGGGCAGCCAGTGCTATCGTGTTATGGAGTCTCTTTCTGTGGACGTCGTCCCTGCGTACCAAAACCACGGGCGTGGACGAGGTGAGCGTGTGCAGGGGCAGCCGCGAGAGTTTTTGGCTGTCGTATTCCACCTGGTACTTGCAGCAGGGGTCAAACTGCCATGAAATTCCGTAGAGGGCGGAGCAGGCCACGCTGAGGGCGCCGGCGGGCAGCGCCACGTAGCGCGAGTATTCGACGGGCAGGGAAAGGGGCGTCAGGAGGCAGGCGGCGCCCGACAGCACGGCCGTCTTGTGCAGGCAGTTGCCCACGGTAATCCATCGGGCCGTCTCGTCTCCGATGCGCGTGGGCTCAATAACGATGTATTTATACTGGGCCTCCAGAGCCTGCTCCAGCTCGTACTCAAACTGGTCCTGTGCGTTCTCGCCGTTGTAGATCTCGTGCACGATGTAACAATCTGTCGCCGCCATCACTCCCCTGTGAGCAAACAGAAGCAAAGGAATCAACGAGGGACAGAAATGGAGGCGTTTGATCATAACAGCCACATGTATTCATCAGGTTTAACAGGATAAGAATAGATATAATAGATATACAGAATAGGTACTCGGACTCTTCAGTAGTCAGGAGTGTTTCCTGACCAGTTTTAGAGTTGGTTTGGCATGTTTGGAACCTTGCTAGAGGAGATACAAGGGAATTACCAAACACCAGGTGCAAACAAACTCAAACAAGCAGAGCTGCGTCAAGTCAAGCTGACACCATGAAGAGAAAACTGTCGTTAAGTCTATACTAAACTGGACATTTAGAGGAAACACCCACTCAGAAGAATAGATAAGAAGTATCTAAACAATCAGGGAAATTCTGTGTTAATATTTATTTCTCACAAGGACTGAATTAAAGTTATAACTTTTACCTCTAAGTTTGGCTTTCATAACATTTATAATACACTAAATTTTGACTTTGTCTGTTGTCTTGTCTGGCCAAAGTCTTCTTGTACACAAAAATTTAACACAAAAAAGTCTTCAGTTTGTAAATATTGATTTTAAAGAAGATGTCATATGTTGTGTCCCTTTCATAAAGAGCAATCAGGCTTTTATTTTATATATCTTACACTTGTATATAAATGTGAAACTGTCTCAGTGATGAATTGAAACAAAGTGTAAACACTTAATAGTTTAAGATAAGAAGCATTAAAACATTATTTTTAAAGGTAAGAGGTTGATGTAAGTTTCTCTTGTTCCTTTTCTCCCTTGCTTTAGTTTTTCTCCCTCATTACCCTTTGTGTTATTATATTATTGCTATTTGGTTTATTTTGTTTATGTGTCATTAACTTAATTATTGACTACTTGTGTAAGGGGTGGGACCAGATAAGTTTAGACCTGCTCTCACTCCTTTTTGAACATGCAAATGACAAATTTATTCAGCATTGTGGTTGCTGCTTTTATTTTGGTTCTCTGTTTAAATTTGTTCTTGTTCAAAACAAATAAGAAGAAGAAATCATGAAGGGAGTATGTTATCCAGTCATGTTCAAGTCTTTGAGAAAAACTTAAAATGTCAAAAATAGTTTTGAGATGCTGAGAAAAAAGGTTAAAATGTGAAGACAACACGGAGACACTGGGAAGAAAGTTGAGCTGCTGTTTTGAGAGTACAGCTAACTTTAAGATTTCACTTCAGTCTTGAAAATGTGTCTTTGGTCTTGAAGCACAAAAAGCAAAATATGTTCCATCTCTCCATCTCCGTTCCTCTTGCCTGTTGCTAACACTCGTCCATGTCTACAGAAGTGTTACGGCCCTTAATGCTGTCATGGATGTTGTTAAAACACATTTGGTCACATCACACATGGTTCAGCTTAAGTTGGAGGTAGAAGTCAAACTTTACCATAAAGAACATTTTGAAGATCTTTTATTACTCTCAGTTTAGCAATGTCAAAGTCAACATCTACTCTTTATGCATATTCCAAACAAATCATAATCAAATCAATCATGTAAATACCCAGCTGCAGCTGTCAAGACACCACATTTATTTTTACTTTAAAAAATAATGCTTAAATAAAGTGATATGGATCCTTATTCTCATAACACAACAGCAAAGCCGGAGGTCTTCTCACTTCATGCTCGATAAGCAAAACCCGTAAGTAAACTCCTGCACAACAACCAAAATGCTGACGGTTTAATGTAAGAAGAGAAGAAAAGTGTGAAAACTTCATTAATGTTTTAAATGAATGACAAACATTTAACAATATAACCAACACCCTCGTTGTTAGAACACCAAGATTGGAGCAGTAATATAATTCAACAACAATTACAAGTACTCCAAAGTCTTTGGAGTGATTTGTTGATTGCTCAGCATGCAGAAGGCAAATATCAATCATTTCTACCATTTCCCCAGTGTGCAGAATTTTCCTAACACTTTGATGAAGTCAGTCCTTGCCTGATTGATGTAGCAATAAATATTCAGAGTACTTTAACTCTTTACTTTAAATGAGCGACCTCCACGCAGAGCTCTGATACATAAAGTTGGCATATTTTTGAGACTTCCTGCAAACACTTGTGGTAAAAAAAAAGTTCCAAATATCTGCAGCTTTGGAGCTTTTTTTAAGTTTAAATCATTAAAACAGAAGCTGCATAACTTTACCAACAAACCAAACAGGGACACAAATTAAATGAAAACATGTTGACCTCATAAGTTGACCAAAGTTCCCTCTTGTCTGTCTCCTTTATTCTTTAAAGTTTACATGAACTTAAACCCTTTTATTTGTCCACATATTTAAGTCAAAGTGTGAATTAATCACATTATTTAGGACGTTTTTGAAGCTCTAACGGCCTCACTCTCCCTCTCAGGCTGGGATCTGTGGACAACCTTGCAGGCACATATGTTGGGGTCATGGTAAACACTCTGAGGCCTCCACTTCATGTTTACAAGCAAACCTGAGGACTAGCATGCTAACGACACACAGAGGAGACCATCAGGCTGCAGATGCATTAGCTCGCGCGCTGAAGGACGAGCAGGTGAGTTTTTCAGGACCTCCGTGTTACGGACATCATGTACCTTGGCTCGGTTAGATAACACGGGCTACCTCGATCGCATTGTAGAAAGTTGGAGTACCGGTGTTATGACGGGAATGGTGACCGTGTTAACTGGTGACTTTCGGCCGTATTCGGCTGCCATTGTCGTGAAAACAGGTGATCAAACCGCCTTTATTCTGATTAAAGGGGAAATTAATATCTCTGAAAACAAAGTCACTTTTATTATCACTTTCTGCCAAATAAACAGGACAAAGAAAATAGTTCCTCTACAGCAATTAGGCTCACATTTATATACATTACAATGTGTACGGAACTAGAGTGAAAATAAATAACACAATTAAAAATATATAATAGCAAGTGAAAAAGGACATGAATCATGGGCATAAATTATTATCAGCTAAGATACATATAAAAAAGACCCTGTTCAATCTATGAGGAGATGATCATGAGAAGTAAATGAAAGTCAGAACTGTATTATCTTAAATATCTAATTATTATAAATTTGATTCAGTTACATTCTGATTTAATTCTGAATCACTTTCATTTGCTCTGATTCATTAATCACTCTGAATTAACCATCATTGGGGGGTGAAGTTAATGTTATAAATGTCCAAAAAAGTTGAAGGTCAAACTGCTGAAAGTTTATTACTATTACACAACTTTGATTTACCTTTAGGATTTTTAAGTGCCATGACTTAAAAACACTGTTGCCCAAGCATCCAGTGTAAATATATAAAAATGTCACACTTAATGTCTATTTTCTTTTATGTGGTATTACTTTTACATTACCTGCAATAAAATATTTAATTTTATTTGTTATATTTCAACCCTTACATCAATTTAATTGCCTTTTTGCTCTTGTTCATTAAGATGTTATTCACCCTGCAGGCACACAGACCTGACTGTGTTTAGTTTTAATGAAGATAAAGCCCAATATGAAAGTAAACTGCATTAAACTATGAATACTTAAAAAGGATGATATTGCATTATGCATAAATCTCTCTTTTGACGCTTTAATCAGAATGAAAACGTTTGAATTTGCCAGTAATAACACCATATTTTTGTTATATTAGAGTCCTATTTTGTTAAACAATATAAATATAATTATTGTGAAACGTACTATAATGATTTTATTACTAGTTAAAGTAATACTGCAGCATTCCTGGGGTCATTTTCAGTCCTAACCTCCTCTAAAACTCCTGCACCCGCGGACGAATCCAGCTGAAGTCATCAATCAACACGCTCACCAGATACACCGCACCACCTATCCGCAGAGCTAAGTTGATTTACTTTCAGAAAAGGTCGACAAACACAGCAGACAACCCTGTTAGCTCCACACAAATTTGTTAGCACGCTGTTTTAAGACTTTTACACCCTTAAACAGTCAAACTAAACTTTTCCCGCAGCCGATCCGCCGAGGTGGAGCCACCAAAACATCACATGAGCGGCGAGTTTGTCTCCCTGCTAACGTTAGCTCGCTGTGCACGTTAGCCAGCTAATGTTAGCTCACCCTGGGATAAAAACCCGACTCGTCGTGTCGCCGTTTTGACTTTAATCCTGAACCGTACGCACGTTCGGGGTCTTTCTAATGGCGACACCTGCGAAAACGGAGCATGAGACGGAAACATAGTCGTTTAACGGCCAAGATGTGGAGTAACTGACCTCTCCCTGCTTACTGGGACACCGCGCCTCCTTCCCAGCGACGCCATGTTGGAGATACAACTGTGATTGCGGTTGACGTATGAGAGCGCGTAGCCTTGTGGGTAATGTAGTGTAACAGGGCGGCTGAAGCATTGCTCAGATATGAACGGAGACTACAATTCACAAGATACTGCAAAGGTAGAGGACCTTCCGTTACGTATTTTATGATAGCCCAGAGAAGTTTGAGAGGTCAGAGCGTATTTTTATTAATTTAACACTAATTAACTAAAGTATGGCTGTTTTCACCACCACTGATTAAGTAAATACATATAAAGTTAACGCCAAACGCGCTCCCGACCGTCAGTATTTAATTAAAGAGAAGAGTGCGCGCTCCCGCTACAACATCATGCACACCGTGTTATAGTGTTTACATCATTAACTTCAGTAATTATATTTACGTGTGTACAGGTGCACTCTCGGTGCCACTCACCCATATTTTGCCCCCGCGTGCTCTGCCGCTGTGTCCTCGCGCACTAGTTGGAGCCGACTGTCCGCGTGCAGCTGTAACCTGACCCTGTTTGGATGTAATGGCTCCTGTTCTGTAATGAGGATTCAGCTGAAACCAAACACTGCATGCCTCGATCATTGTGATATCATTATAATAATGCACTTAAATTAGAAAAGCATGCATGACGATTCTGTCAGTAAGACCACGATCAGGCTCAGAAATGCGATATGCAATAATTACAGGTTATTAAAGCTTTGCAAAAGTGTACACCTCCTGCAGAAAAGTTCTGTTGGTGCTCGACCAGGGGCTGTTACAGTGGAACAAGACGTATGGTCAATAAATATCACATTTCAACTCAATGAAAGAATCAGGGAAGAGCAACTTTGGTCATCAAAACAGCAACAGTCTCACTGCAGGAGGGACACATTTGTAAAAATAATCAAAATATGTCTTCAATTTTAAGAGATAGGTAGGAAAATAACCATTTAACTACCAGCTCAACTGTTTGGCAGGGGTTATCAATAAATTTAGGAATATTTAATGTAAGAAAAACAGAAGAAAATCCAATAATTTGAAAGCTGACAGTTGATTACATGATGACATAAAAAAAATCACAGATATTTAGGACAAAATCAATTAAAAAAGACTGAAATGTTTGTAAATAACAGAAATAAAAATAAATTAAAATGTATGATACTGAGTTTGACAAGCACACAAAAATGTTTTTGATACACAACAGATTTCATATATATAAATATATCTACCATCAGATCAGTAAATGGTTAAGTAAAGTTTATAACGGTAACAATAATAACAGATTTTAGATTTTAAACCCTTGAAATCCAACACAAAGAAAGTATCAGTTCCTTTGGTTTGTTTGCTTTTTTTTCTGTATCCTAAAACACTGTCAGAAACAAACAATGACATGCTGTGTTTTTTCAAACATTAAGTTTAAAAATTAAAGGGAAGTTTAAGGGTTAAATAAATAAAAGTTACAGCTGGGTAGTGGTTTAAAAACCTCAAATCAAGCTGAAATCTGCCGGCACACCCTTTAACACATGATGCAATAATTCATCAAACTGGACTTCACCATTCATTTTTAAAACTTGTCTTAAAACCCAGCTTTTAACCCCTCTGCTCCTGTTTTAGTGTTTGCTTTTAATTACTTGTTTTATGTTTTTTGATTGCTTAAAACAATGAAGCAACTCTTTTAGTGTTCATACCTGCTTTATTTTATCCATTGTTTTCTGTCTTGTTTATTTATGTACAGCACTTTGTTTCAGCTTTGGTTGTTTTTAAAGCGCTTTATAAATAAAGTTGAGTTAATTCATTTGTCATTTACTGCCCATAGAATCCCTTTCTACTCTTTACTGGACATTATGATCATATTCTTTATGTTACTTGACTTGTGATTCACTGCACAGAATATCTTAAATTGTCTTTTAATTCTGCCTTACACCTCTGTTATGATATTTTTTGTTACAGATTTATTTTCATTATTTAACTTTAGCTTTTCTTTCCTAAACTGTTATCTTCTGCAGGCTTAACTTCTGTAACGGTCGTGTTTCCCATATGACTGTATGTCATTTAGGTTTTCTATGTTTTATGTGTGTTGCTTGTCTTTTAATATGCTCTGTGGGTTTTATTACTATTGTTAATGTTTGGTCTTATTTTGTGTGTTGACAGCAACCTGCCAGTGAGATGGAAATTAGCCACTTGGCTTTAATCCCATGTATTTACATGTAAATGTCCATTAATGCATGCTGTCCCATTTAAACAAATATCCATCCCAACATCCTCTGGAGGTCAATAGAGAATTTTCTTGTCTTTTATCTTCTCTCTTTCTCTGTTTTTTGTGGGGTTTTTTTTAGCTTTTTATTTGTGTTTTAGTCTTCTATTTGCAATTTTGTTTTCTTTTCGCCTTTTACTTGTATTCATCTTATCATTTTAGCTCCTTTGTTTTATTGATTTCTTTTATGCCAACAGATCGGTGTCTTTATTTACTTTTAATTCTGATAATTTTACTTTTGCTTCACCTTGTTTTACTTTTAATCTTTTCATAGAAAACTGCAAAGCTTATTGTTTTATTGTTCTGTTTCTTAAAATCTCCTTTCTTTTATTTTTTATGTTTGTTTTGTTTTTAGCTTTTATTTTGGTCTCTTTTAACGTAGCAGGGTTCTTGTATTGTCTGGGTTGCCTTGAAATGGACTCTCAACCTTTTGTGTTTGTCTTAAATTTTCTTAGATTTTAATTATCTTGTGCTTTGCTGTCTTATGTTCCTAAAGCACTTTGTAAATCTCTGTTTTTTAGTGCTGTACGAATTAAGTTTATCATTATTATTATTATGGTAATGTCCCAGAAACCCTGATGAGAAAGTACAACGTCTTCAAAAAGAAGTACCAGTAATCCAAAGTTGTTTTAAAAACATTTCTGCTTTTTCACCCTGTTGAATCCAACCTTTGTCAACAGCTGTTGAACTTCTTGCTGGCGTTGTTGTCGTGTGGTTGATGCATGTTTATCATTTAATGACATATGTTTGGGGTAAAAGTTCAATTGATGTGGCAAAGAATCTATGATCTACCAAAGCCTGAGCAGCCACACATTCATATATTTTGTTTTGTTGATGTAGGAAATTTATGTTTTATCAGACCTAAAGTTTTTAATCTAATTATCAGGGAACTACAACACGGAAAAGTGTGCTATTTTCTTGAGATCTCTGCAATCCAACACTTGAAAAAAAATCCTGGATTTGCTCCCGTATTTGGATCACTGTGCCACGAACAACGTTCACAGAAAATTTTCTCCAAATCTGTTGATACATTTTTGAATTATCTGCTCACAAACAATAACAAAGACATAATCTCCTTAGCGGAAGTAATTACCAACCTTTTAACTGTTTATCTGGGGATTTAGGGTAAACCAGGAAATACATATTTTACGTTGAGCTAAAGAGCCATACCTCAGACATAGAAGTCAATATCGTATGTTAAAAGTCCATTTGGTTTAAACATGATGTGCTTTTCATGGTCTTAGTTGTGTGAAAAAAATAAAACAGTAAAAAATCCCTGTATTAAACATTTAATTCGATCTACTTATTTTATTTTCAGGCTATTGAATGATTAAATGTGCTGTTAATTAGCAGAAATATGCTGTCATTGTGTGTATGAAAAAGATTTGAAGTGTCTTTTGCAAACATATGATCACCCAAATTTGATGTAATGTGTTACATTTTCACTAGATGGCACCAAATCTTGTCTGAAGTAGGGCTGAACAAATGAGATTAAATCACAATATGGCTTGTTGCAAATTTCAAATCGCAGAAGGTTCAATATTTTTAGCCCAAAATGTGTTGAACATTTTGGCATTGTGATGTACTTTATTTGCAATTTCATGCCTATTTTTTTTTTTTTTTTACCTCTATTCATACACTTTTTCCCACTTTTGAACCATTTTTACCTTTTTTTTAACCCTGTTTTTACATCTATATGCCTATTTTGCCTCCATTCATCTTTTTTGGCCACGGTCAGAACCATTTTTTAAATACTTGCATGGTTTTTGAAATTTAATTTCAAATTTAATTCCCAATTTTGCTGCCATAATCAATTTTCCTAAGCCACTTTTTGGATTTTTTGTTTTGCCAATTTTTGCCTTTTTTTTTTTTTTTTTGCAGTTTCATACCTATTTTGCACCTATTTATTAGCCTTTTCACTTTCATACCATTTTTACCCAGTTTTTACAATTTCATACCTATTTTGCTTCTGTTCTTCACTTCTCCACTTTTTCTCAAATCTTTTATCCTTAGATTAATTTAATGTCATATTGGTTTTACTATAAAAAGATCTACTGCTTGTGTTTGTTTAAGAATACATAAGATGAGGAACATTAAAACAATTGCAGAGTAAATCGCAATATTGGGGAAAAAAATCACAATTAGATTATTTTCTCAAATTGTTCAGCCCTAGTCTGAAGATCACAATTTACTTCAAGCTGGTAATGTTCACCTGTGTATTTAGACATTTAAGTAAAGCTAAGTATATAGTTAAAAGCATTTGGCATCTTACCTTAACATGTACATACGTTTGCTTGTCATCATGTTTTCTGGCGGTTGTTTTACTGTGATTTGTTGAGAGACAGGATCTGGGAGGTGCAGCTGCTTAGAAGGTGCAAAAAGGAACTAATGGACAGACCTTAAACAGAAGAACTGTGGACTAGGAGTTTTTGGCTGGTGAGTCAGGATGTAAAAGTTGCTGCAGAGCTGTTTCTTAATGAGACGGTCTAGAAAACAAGCAGAGAGCCTGTGAAAGAAAATCCCTGTTTTCACTTAATTAGTAGGGATAATTAATACATTTGTCTTTTCCCTTAAGATCTCAGTTTTTTATAGGGATGTCCCGATACAATATTGTTATCTAATATCAGCAAAAACACAAATATCAGATAATACTGGCCTGCATCTAAAATCTCCAATATAAAAACTCCTGCACTAGCAGTCCATTCTAACTGCCTCTGCCAAGGAGTTTATGTTATTGCTGTTTGTTTGTTTGTTTGTATGTTTGTTTGTTTCTCTGTTAGCAACATAACTCAAAAAGTTAGGGATGAATTTCAATGAAATTTTCAGGAAATGTCCGGATTGGGACAAGTAACAAATGATTAGATTTTGCGAGTGATCTGGATCACTGTAAAACTGCCATGACGAAAAATGCTATTTGCGTGAATAACTACTGAACTAAAATAGATATCCAATCCAATTGCTAATGGTATGTTTTCATGGTCAAGGAATCTAAATATTTAAATGAAATAAAGGTAGGACTAATATTTATGATGAAAATCACAATATGGGAGAGGACTGTGGCGCTGGCAGAGGTCTGTGCTCTCTGAGTGCTTTTCTAGTTTATTTTTTATTTATTTAATTCAGTTGTAGAATATGCGTATGTTTAAGTTAAACTCAGTGGTTATTTTACAATTTTACAATACATGTTTTTGTTTTTACTGGATTTATTGAGGTTACTTTTCAGGGTCCTCTAATTTGTTTTTTATTTATTTTATTTAATTGTACTATATTGATATGTTTATGGTTAAAATTTATTTAAACTATTAGTTAAATCAAATGGGCTAGTTTTTTCTCACCTACTAATTGCTGACTACTGTTCTCTTTTCTTACCGTCCACATTACAAAATAAGTAAAAAAGTCTGTATGATTCCTGCTGCTATCGAATCAGATCGACATCGGTATCAGCCAGTGCTCAAGGCTGCAATATCGGTATCGTATCGGAGGTGAAAAGTTTGTATTGGGACACCCCTACTTCTTTATCAAGTTACACGCAAAAACAAGCTGATTTAAGATGATTTCTCAAGTACTCCAGAGATCAACTGAAATGTTCCTGGTCTGTGGGATGAAGCTGGGGTGTCTGGGGAGAACCCAAGCATGCATGGGGAGAACATTCAAACTCAACACACAGGCTCTCACCCGTCTAGGGAGTCAAACCAGCAACCTTCCTGCTATAAGGCGTTGGCAACAACCTGTTACAATACAGCCAATCAGCATATGAGGACTAATAACTAATTTTTCATCGAAAGAGGCTGATTGGCTTTCTTTTATGATCTCATTGGTGATTTTTTATGAAGAAAGTGTCCTCTGCTTTAGATCATCAACAAACACCACTGCTGCAGTAAAGTCAAAAGGAAGAAGAAGCACAAATACTTCATTTTGACCACTTTTCTCTTTTTGGGTTTGCACTAGGGCTGAAAGATATATCGTTATTGCATCTATATTGAGATATGATCATTAAATATATTAATATCGAAAAAGCAACAACATAACGATTTAAATTTCAACCATGCTCGCCCTGCATGTACAGCTCTGGAAGTCACAACAAATGTAATTTTTATGATTGCCCTTGAACGCACCGCTTGGTTTACACCAACTCGTTGTCGTATCGTATTGATATTGAGATATCTGGCATGAATATCGAGATATGATAATCTGTACATATCTTTTGAAGACATTACTGAGTTAATCACTCCAGATTTTGTTCTTTTTATTACCCTGTGATGGAGAATTCTGAGAATAGTAAATGAAAATGAACGTATTTATTTATTGACAACAAGAAGGGAAAAAAACAAAAAAGTGTCAAACCCAAAATCAGCAGAACAAAGATCAGAACATTTTTACTCTTTTGGTCAAGGGAGCGGCTCAAAAACGTCCTTTCAGCAAAGACATACAAGGAAACAGAAACAGAAACACAGGATCAGGATCGTCACGGACAGGAAAGATTTGGGGGAGTCTCCTCCTCCTGCAGTAACCTCAGAGTGACCGGAGCAGACTCAGAGTTCGGCTGATTTTCATCCTCAAAGTGTTGAGCGGCCTGAGGGATTTTCTCAACACTTTAGATTGTCGACAGCAAAATAAAACTCACATGAGCTGCTGCGTGAAGCCTCATCGTTAAATAAAAGATCAAATGTTCAGAAACAAATCGACTGTCCTGTTATATTCTCCTGAATGATCAAAGTGGGCAGGATGTACATGCCCTGAATGTAACAGTGTTGTTCTACAAATGCTGGTTTGAACCTTACTTAAAGGTGCTATGAGGAGAATCTATTTCCGGCGACATAAAGACTCTGCTACCCATGAGCACGCGGAGCGACTGTCGTAAAGACGTGACCCAAGCCAAAGCGTGCGTTTGTTGTGATGCTAATGAATGCAGCTCGGACCTTCCTCAGAACTCTGCATTGCTTTACAACTTCTTTTTTCAACAACTTACAGAATGCAAAGCGACGAGGTAATGTATCTCTTTCTAGTTACGTAGCGGTAGTTTTTGATGTGTGACAACAAGCAATTTTTGGAAAACTTAGTATTGTAGTTTTGTAGCTGGCGATATATCACTACTTACAACCTGGTGCTCTAATGCTGCGTTCCCACCGCACGCTACTAGTACTACCTCGGCAATCACTCTCCATGCAAAGTCAATGTACAGCCGCGATGGGGCGGGGCTAACCCTGCCACGATGCGACAGCCGCTTTTTTCACACTACCACAGTTTGTCGCGCGATGTGAAAATAAAAAAAAAGTTGATCAATCAGCGGTGTGTGCACGTGTGATGGTACCCTAGACAGACAGTTATTCATCTGGACTACAGAGTAACAATTTATGTCTGTGTGGGAAACAGTCAGTGAGGACATTAGTTCCACCTAGACGGACCACGGGAAACCCACAGATAATGCCGCTGCATCATCAGCTGCAGTGTTTTGTGGTTGATAAGTGAGTGAAAAGGATACAGCTGGAATAATGTCCGCTTATACATCCTATTATATGATATATGATATGATCACGGTGAAACTCATGAAGTCACCAAGTGACAGCCGACGGCAACGGTGACCAAAATGAGGTTTTTATGGACACGCGACGCTACGTCAGTGGTCGACACGATTTTGGTAGCTGGGTCGCTTGCAGTGTGAACGCAGCATAAGACGTGTCCGAATAATATAAATTTGCTCTAGTTTTAATTGTCTTGTTCCCGAAGTTGAGTATCCAGGCCAGTCCAACCCTGTCCGACCCGACCGTGAAGCTAAGGAATAGCATTTATAGATAACCTATTTTGATGCTATAAAACTCATCTTAAAGTGTGTATTTTATCAGACATATATCTAAAAGTGAGACTTTTTGTAATTACTTAAAGGATAACTTCGGTTCCTGCAGCTTTTACATTGTTTATAGAATGAAGAACAACAATATACTCACCCAGAAGGCTTTCCTGATGCAAACGGTGCTTCGGGAGATATTTAGATCCAAAATCGAGCAGCGGACACCGATATAATGGTAGCCTGTAGGGCATAGATTGCCGCTCCTAAAAACTGCATTAATTGTCCAAAAACTCATGTTTTTCACCAATATTCCATCATGATTCGCGCCGAATGGACGGCCATTGTAGCCTGTGTCTCTCCACACAGCGCTGTGTGGCTGAACTAACCTCTGAACAGACGAGTCTGTTTGCATGCCCTTCGCGCATGCGCAGTACTCTCTGGAGCGTTGAGATCGCTTCCTCATTTCTATCAGCTCCTTATCTGTATAATCTGGCTCCAAACTGTAAGGACGTCCATCATATTCAAAGTCCTCCTCCACAACATCTTCATCCCATAGATATTCGTCCATTTTGCACAAAACTGCAAGAAGAAAGTCGATTTGAAGCTGCCCTGAAACAATGACCGCTTTGTCTTCGCGAGCAGAACATGTAAAAACAAACTCGTTGGTTCAGCCACACAGCGCTGTGTGGAGAGACACAGACTGCAATGGCCGTCCATTCGGCGCGAATCATGATGGAATATTGGTGAAAAACATGAGTTTTTGGACGACTAATGCAGTTTTTAGGAGCGGCGATCTATGCCCTACAGGCTACCATTATATCGGTGTCCGCTGCTCGATTTTGGATCTAAATATCTCCCGAAGCACCGTTTGCATCAGGAAAGCCTTCTGGGTGAGTATATTGTTGTTCTTCATTCTATAAACAATGTAAAAGCTGCAGGAACCGAAGTTATCCTTTAAAAAGCATCTTTAATATCACACTGCCGTTTTGTCCCTAAATGACAAAATTCAGACCTAATTTATGAGATTTGGAGGTCGAACAAGTTCACGAGGGGAAGCCTGACCTGATTTGTGATCAGGGAGGCTCCCGCTTCAATGGGGACAGTAAAAACTGTTTTGACACCACACAGGATGAATATCCGCGACTAGACTTAACTCAGGTCGTGCCCCTGAATGCTGGGGGCAAATCAGGACCAGGATCAGCTTAGACCTGTCTGGAGTGAAGCCGGCTCTCCTGGAGTGTTGCCATGTTTGTAGTTTACATCCCACCAATCAGCCTGAGGTCTTCGGAGTGCCTTTAACATCTTTTCTCCTGTAACAGGCCAAGTTTATTAAAGTTATGTTGTCAGCTAAGTTAAACAGCGAGGATATCTCCGACCTTACTGTAACAACAAACACGTAAAAATGGAGGATTATAACTCAGAGTTTGTTCTTTGGTTTTTTAATCCCTGCATCGATTCCCTGATTAAGTCCTTACACAACTTATTTGTTATTTCCTGGATAGAATGGAAGTTGGTGTCCAGTTATGGGAGAATAAAAACCTCCAATAAACAAAGTAAATGTTTTTAAATGATCCAATTCCCAAACCAATGCTTAAACCTCATGAAACCACCGACAAAACAATCCCTCACTTGAGATTTACGGGTACTTTTAGTTTTGTGATTTACTAATTTAGTATTTTAGCCCAAAGAAACTAAACTTTACAAACTGAAAATCAGGAAAAGGAGATGAAGTAAATCCAGAGGGAGTAGAAAAGTCATCACAGTTGGAGGATCAGTGAAGGCATCGTCGCCTCTGTCGTGTTTCGCTGCCCCTCGACCAGCAACAGAGAGAAGATGAGCATCCTAATGTTGGACTCACAGCTGGTCTCAATCTTCATTTCACTTCACTTCCACTCTGCTCTGGAGGGTTCATGGCCTTCAGCTTTGGTTATTGTGTTGCTCATGTTTATGATGATTCCTGACCTGCAGCTGATCCACTTCCTGTTCCTGATTATGGACAAAAACTCAACGGTCGCCCTGATGCTCAGCTCCCAGGCGACTTGTCTCTGGAGTGGCTCAATGTTCAGCGCTGCCTGGAAGGTCTTTAAGTTTATCGGCCTGGAGCTCCAGAGCACGCTGCAGCACAGTGAATCCTCGAGGAGTCTCTTTCTCCTTCGTCTCCGCCACGCCAGCCGAGGCCGGTCATTGATAGATGTGCTCGAAGTACTGAGGCTGAGGGTTCTCTTTCACGTATTTCTGAATGTACCAGCAGGTCAAGTGGGCCTTCAGATCCTCTTCAACCACGAAGTCCATGGCTGCCTGTAGTCACAGCAACACAAACCAATCACACTTTGGTTTAAGGCACAGATAAAACTCATCCAAATAAAAGCACTGTCAGGCATTATCAATCCTCAATTTTTACAGCCACCGTCAATGAGGAAAATATGAATAAACAAAAAATATGTTTCAAAACAAGATTTTGCCAGCATTAGTATATTTGAACTCAAACACGATAAAAAATCATGATTTAATGGGTACAACACAGAGCTAAAGTCAGTTTAACCTTTTCACCTTATTTTGATGCAATAAAAGATTTAGTTTTTCTATTTTTATTTTTATTTTTTCACCAATTTACAGGAAAAAATGTATTACCTTTACTCTTGTGTCCGGATATAGTTTTTACTAATATACATAGAAATATTTTACCACCTTGTGCATTATGAAGTACTGGTTACTCGTGACCAATCATATTTAGTAGCTGTTGTGTTTCTTCATGTTTCCAATTTATTTTTGTTTTTGTTTTTTGGAAATGATTGGTGGGCCACATTGAGTGAGACGAAGGGCCGCATGTGGCCCCCAAATGGCCACTTGCCCACCCCTGCTCTTTGGAGTGGTGGGAGTGCCACATTACCAAAATAAATGCATCAATGAAAAAGCTAACAAAAGTGGACATATAAAGACAAATAAACAAAACAATAAAAAATAAAACTGGTGCCATGTAAAGCAAAACTAATCAAAAAATAAATCCATAAAAGAAAAGGAACGTTAGAGTTATAAAAGCACATTTTTGGATAATTTTATTAATTTGTCTTTATATTTCTGCTTTTATAAGCCTTTTCTTTAGTATATTTATTTTTTTGATTGCTATTGCTTTATATAGCCACATTAATTTTTAATTTATTTATAAGCAAATTTCTATAAAATGTTATTGTTATATTAATTTGTTTTTATAATGTAATATCAATTATCCCTTTCTTTTATGGATTTATTTTTTGTTTAGTTTTGCTTTATACAGCACCAATATTATTTTTTTATTTTGTTTATTTGTCGTCATATTTCCGCTTTTGTTCGCTTTTTCATTTATACATTTACTTTTCCTCCTCAGTCAAATGTTAAAATCAGTGATGTTTCTAAGTTGTGTTAAACTCTTTTATTTCATAACAGATTTTGTCGAGCCAAGCTGGCTGCCAGAGTCAAATCAGCAGCATCTGGTTTTCCAACAACAGATGCCTCATTTGTTTTAACGACCAATCAGCGACTTGAAGCCAAGAGAGAAAATGTGTATAATGGGATTCACCGTACGAGGTCTGCAGTAAATCTTTAAATGGTTACGGTTCACTGCAGTGTTATCATCAGCCTTTCCTGTGACTACATACAGATCTGTTTGCACTGTTTTTAAAATGTTGATATTTTTACAATACAAACAATAACTAATACAACAAAGCAGAGCCGAGATAATAAACCACAAAACAAAGACAAACAAAACAAACACACCCCAAAAATGGCAGCTACCACTGCATTGAGTAGTGTTTCTCAACCAGGGGCCCACAGACCCCAAGTGGTCTGTGGTGTAATTGCAGGGATTCTAAAAAATTAAATATATTTAACAAAAAGATCCAAGTTAATAAAAATAGGATAAACTATAGAAAGTAACAGACTTTTTTAATATAACATCTGATTTACAAGTGTAATTTATTTGTTTAAAGGAACACTACACCCAAACAACGATTTGGCCTCATTTTCTACTCACCCTCATGCTGAACAACACTGTGGAGTAGTTTTGGAACATCTAGGATGCAGCTGGAGATCTGGGGGGATCCTCACTGTCCACTGACATTGATATCATGACTTAGATAAGAGCCCGAACAAACAGTGTCCTTAAAAGTCCACAAAAAGTCCACAAAAAGTCGGCAATATTCCTCCATACTGCTCGTGCGCTGTAATCCAAGTGTCCTGAGTGAGTACCGACCACCATCTACTCGACTCGTCATCATTTAGCACATGTTTATAGCCTAAACAGTACTACTTGGCATTTCTATGATACTCTTCACGGGTGCCCTCACGGGGCAGCGGCTGACTAAACCAAAGGCAGCACTCTGCAATAACTAGGAGGCGTAGAACAAGGAACAAGAACACAAGAAATCTCACATTCTGCTGACCCCTCTTGTGTCTGTCCACGGCTCGGTCGCTCACAGCAGAATGTGGGATTTCTTGTTCTCGCTCCTAGTTATTGCAGAGTCGCATTCATTTGCTTTGGTCAGCGCGGCTCCGTAGTCACCCGTAAGTGTATCATAGAAATGCCAAATACTGTTTGCATCATTTTCAAAAATATGGGCTTCTTCATCATTTTCAAAAAAGAGCCTGTTTAAACACTGGCAATTGTTTTCAGTTTAAAGGGCCCTGTTTTTACGTATTCCATCCGTCTTTGTGTCATCAGCTGTGAGTTTTTACATTTTTAAAGAGGGACAAAATTACAAAGTACAGAAAACAGCTAACCAACATGTCCACGTCTTCCATGCTCCTTTCCAACGATTACATGGACATGCTTTGTCACTTGCCGATTGTTAGCGGATTAACCCGCGTTGACCCGCTAATTTTAGTGTGAAAAGAGTACTACTGTTTCAGTGGACAGACAACACTCATGTCTTAATAATGACCAATAATTTTATTGTGAATCATCTGCAGGAAGGTGTTGTGGGAAAACTCATTAACTTTCATGGCTGATGTTAGCAAATGGAATTAAACAAGTGTTAAAAACAAAGAAAAATATAATAAGCACAGTTACATGAAGAAGAGGAGGAGGAAGATGAAGACCATGGACTTCACCCCACCCCTCCCAGACCAGGTGGACGAGAGTCTTTAGGGTTGATCAAAAATATGCAGGGGTCCAGGACCCCAGAAAGGTAGAGAACCACCGGCACAGAGCATATGGCCCTTTTCCACTAGCACGCCTTGGCCCTACACTTCTCAGCCCTACTCGATTTGCAGCGTGTCCCCACTAGCCTGGTACCTCCTAAAACAAGCTAGTTTGGTCTGGCTTTTCGAGCTGAGTCGATACTGAAAGATGACGTCACTGACTGCTACTGATTGGTCAGACAATGTCGTCATCGATGAGCCATGACTGCACGACCTAGCATGCTAGCGGTAGCTACCGTTAGCTTACCCTCATACGTCTTTTCTTCAAAGCTCGATTGCTCTCGTCCTCCGCTTCATTCTGTTGTATAGCTTCCAAAACTCTCCTGTGCTTCTCAAGGGGTATTTCTTCTTGCCACCTGCAGCCTTCTTCTGCTTTCCTTTTTTACTCAGTTTGTGACAAAAAGCCACAGATTGTTGTGCCGCTCAGCTGTTTACAGCTGTAGAGTCGAGTAGGGCTAATGGAAAAGAGCCAATAGATGTTTCACATAAATTACATCAAAATGAAGAGTGAAGTCATATGTACAGAAAAAAGTATTAAGACTGTGCACATAGGATAACTGGAAACATGAATAATGTGCACCAGTCTGTCTGCATTGTTTGTCCTGAGAGAAGGTACAAACTCAAGAAACTCAGAGTAACTGGAAAAAAAGTATTAAACATCTCCAGCCTCAAACACACAGATTAAGTTGGAGTAAGTCCCCAGTTTGAACACCCATGGACGGCTCAACAGTCTTGATCCTGTTGCTTTATATGTTTTACATTTTTAATCACACCTGTTTGTATCCTGCTGAGGATCATCAGTTTGGTAATTATGGACATGACTGACACGGATAGTTATCGTCCCAAATCCTGCCTGCACACGGCCTCTCTGTCTGCAGGCTGAGCTAAAGTTCAGTTGAGGTGCCACATAAATCTTCTTTCTTTAAGACTAACTCACTAAAATAACAGGTTTTGACTCGTTTTACCTTGGCCAGGTGTTTGGCTATTCCTCTTCCTCTGTAAGCATCAGGAACTTCAGTGTGCTGTAGGTCCACCGTTTTCTTTCCCACATATTCGTACAGGAGAACGGCTCGGTCGTGAGACCCTGAGGGCAGAGAGAAGGTAAAATGTTTGTCCCTATAAACAGTTTATTTATTTCAGCGTACAAATCTTTACAGGCAAAGTTCATAAACGGAGCGTCGGTGCCACAGCTGGATAGTGCGCTTGTTTAGTGATCAGCAGGTTGCAGGTTCAAGCCCAGCTCCGGGCGACACATGGCGATGTGTCCTTGGGCAAGATACTTAACCCCAAGTTGCTCCCATTGCTGCGTCAGTGGTGTGTAAATGGGCATGAAAGGGTGTGAATGTGTTAGAGATACTGATGGATAAATAACATAGAAACTCAGAACCATCAGTGAGTGAATGTGAGAGCGAATGGGTGTGAATGGGTAGGTGTGACCTGCGGTGTAAAGCAGCTTTGAGTAGTCAAAGACTAGGAAAGCGCTATATAACCTCAAGTCCATTTACCATTTATATAAGCTCAAGTCCATTTACCATTACAGGAATGAAGGGCTAGCACAGTCTGACTCTTCCATCTAAAAATGATAACACATCAACGAAAACCTCAATCCTACATTCCCTGTTTTTTGTAATCAACTTTCTAAATTAGTGAAGTCAACAAATGGAGGCACAGTCCTGCACACTGTCTTAATGGACAAAATATTACACAAAATATAAAAGGTGTAGTCAGTATTTTTATACATTCTTAGGCAATGAGATTACAATAACTCACACTCAATATGGACTGTGTCACAGAATCATGGGCTATAATTCACCTCCATGTGGGACACATTTAATACTCAGAAGCAGAACCTTTCCAAAAAAAAGGAAGTAACTGTGCATTCCAGCTACCTCACAAGTAAACAGGAACTTTGTCACATCAGTTAAACATGTACATGTTAAACCTGAACACTGTTCGACTTCCTAAACAGAAATTCCGATCAAAGAGCTAATCGCTAGCGACATATCTAATTTGCAATGCAGCTATTCTGATGCCTGATCAAATCAGAGCACCATTAATGAATGAATGTTCTGTCATATAATTATGGGTCAGTCAGAGGCTTTGAGTCAGTTCTCACTTTCAGCACAACATAATCTTGGGTCTATCATTTCTGGGTCACTTTCTTACTGACTAACTTCCTTCCAGTTTGGAGCTTTGCATGACAGATCTTCCTGATGACAGACCTGGAATCTGGAAAATCCTGTTGCTCTTCAAGTTTGACGTTTTTAATTATTTGCTTTATTTTTTTGAGGGGTTTGTTACCTTCTAAATACAAATGAATAAGGGCACACTCTCTGATTAATACGCATTTTGACAGTATTGATCATTAATATTGCATAAAAAAATATTCTAACCAAAATGGATTACATACAAAAAAAAGGCAACAATAACTTTTCAGGATTTCAGTAAATAATAAGATGGATTATTCAGAGATGTACCCATGAGGTTTATCCCTTGGAGTTTTGTGAGTGCCCATGGAGCACACTGCAAAATGTATTTATTTAGTATCCTTTTTTTTTTTTTTTAAATCCATGGGTTGAAAGAAGAGAAACTGTTGAACCGTCTCACTATGTAAATGTATGTTATCATGGTTACACACTCCTCTGTTAAGAATGTATATAGTTATAAACTGAAAAGACTTTTAAAAGACAAAGACAAACAAGAAAGATCTTCTGAGAGAAAACATGTCAAACACAAAGACTACACAAAGACTGAGGAAGAGCGTCATGTTTGATTTAAAGGTGCTGCATTGGAGGGGAAAAAGACTAAGTGTATCAGCTATATGCAGAAGATATGTTCAAATGCTTCAATAAAAAGAAAATTGAAAAAAATATATATATATATTCTAACATTGCCTATGACTCATATTTATTGTAAAATTTGTGTTCATAATCTACTCATAGAAGGACATAAACATTTTTATGAGATAAATTGGAAGGTTTAGAAGTGATTATAAGCTTTAGTACATTTTTATAAATAAGAGAAACTTTCTCTCAAACTGACCCTGCAGATATTCAGATTAGCCGTCAGCTTATTTGTCAGTTTGTTGATTATTAGAAGATAATCTATAAGTAGGCTACTTACCCTGGTTTGTTTTGCACAGAAAATGCTAAGTCTATTAATTAAACACGTTAATCAAGGCTGTGAAAAAAGGTCAGAAGTCAGGCTAACTTAAGGCAGACTTTAGGTTTAAAAGGAGGTTTTCTAACATTTAAATTCTAAATTATCACTTATGCTCTTCATTTTACATATCCAGCTCTTCCCTGCCTCTAAGCCAAACCACACACAAACATGCAGTCAGAGTAAAATAAGGAAACATAGCTGCTCAGTAAAACAGATCATGAGTCACTGAACACATCGGCAGAGACGTGCTTGAGCAGAAATGTCGATTATGCAGCAGGTTGGAGACACATAAAGATCTTTATTCAGAGATAAGCTTTCATAATCCTGCTCCAGGGAGTCGGAAGAGATAAGAAATGTTGAACTATGATGATCAAACGGATACAAAGATAGAACCTTTAGGATATAAGTAATTCCACATTTTTAATGTGTGTAAGAAAAGACTCTTTGTCTCATTAATAAAAGTTATAACTCAAAAATCCAGTAATTTTCTACATGTTGATGACATTTTTTGACTCAAATGATCATGAATAGCAAGAATTAGTTGCTGTGGTTGCACACTGAAAACAGAGTACATGGATTTACTTAGTCATTTTGAATGACTTAAAAATAAATAAACATTACATTGATAAATGTTTTTGTTGTAGTGATAGGCTGTTTTGTTTGATACATCAAATCAAAATTAAAAGTTTTGATGACAACCTGATACAAAAATGAAGTGTGTACACTTATTAAGCTGTTTGGTGAAGCATACACTTAATCAAGCAATCACATGGCATCAAAGTAATGCATTAAGGCATGTATACATGGTCAAGATGCCTTACTGAAATTCAAAATCTTATCCTATGGAAGCTAAAATAAGGTAAAGGGTGGCCATCCAGGTATTAGCAAGGTGTACCTAATAAAGTGGCCAGTGAGTGTTTACCAGACATAACAAGAACAACATTGAGGGCAAAAACAAATAATACAATATGAGAAAAGTTGACCCAGTTTGGAACTTTGACTTAACTTAACTTTCAGGTCTTTCCTTTAAATGTTGTATATCAGAATAATCTATAATTTATCCTCATCACTATGTACTTTCACAGCTTATTTTCTCCTTTATCTTCCTTTAAATCTTAATTATGACATATACTTTTATGTAAGAACATGCTTACGTGTATGTGTGCTGATGGTTATGTGTAAAATGAATATACACAAGTTTATCTGGTATTATTATTTTACTTTAATTACTTTGTTTGTATGGGTCTATATTCCAGTGTTGTTAAAATGAAAATCTTATATCAATAAATCGTCAAAAAAAACCAAATTGAGTGATGTTTGATATAGCGGTGAGGGTTGGGACCCTCTAGGGGTCTCATACAGCTAAAGGGGCCTTCCACTGGACTAGAAAATTTATGATATCAAATAAATAATTTGAACTATTTTATTGAAAAAGTAAGATATACGAGACCAAATCAACATGAAACAAGCACTTGGATAATATTATATCATTCGATATTATATTATTATTATTATGGTGGTCATTAAAGTTGTTTAACTCTTTATTATACATGGAAAGCTGATGAGCCCCTTTATAAGAGACTCTTCTGAACTCAGAGAAAACTCCCACCATCATGTGTGCTCAGTTTAGCCAGTTTGTTTGTTTATTTGGTACTTTTTGATTTTAAAAAGAAAAACTTCTCCAACATTTGCAGCCCTGAACTTCTGTAGAGGTTTACATGTTTATTTCCATGGTATGATGTTTTAAAAGTCATCCGCCCTTTAACTTTTGGTGAGTCTAGATGTTCACTAAAAGGCTCTTTGTGGACAGGAGGGTGTTGACTTGTGTGATGAGCAGGGACGAAGCAGCAGTTTTAGGCTTTTACATTAAAATTAAACTTAAAATAAAACATGACATCCACACCACACCATCCCAGAAGCCCCTCTGTGTGAGTATCAGCAGGTAAATCCGTGAATTTAAGCAGGACGTCGATGTTTTGGAGCCTGAAGCCCTGCAGCAGCCCCACGGCTAACGTTAGCCTGTTAGCATGCTAATGTTTACCTGCGGACTCACCGTTCAGCCGGATGACGAACTGCCGCCGCTTCCGGTCGTGCTCCACCTCGATCTGAGAGCCGCTCGGGTCCAAGCCGTGAGCCTGAGCCGAGTGAGCAGCCTGGGCCATTTTACACCGAGCTACGGGGACGCCGAGCACACAGGCTAACCAGAAATGGCTTCATGAAATGATGAACAAAACACTTCATCCACCGAATCAGCTGTGAGGTCACGTGACGGCGAGAGCCAATCAGAGCCCGAGCTCAGGGAGAGGCGGAAATAGAGGAGGGATCAACAGATAAAACTATTTTAGGAAAATATTATTGTAATTATCTGAGGTCATGTGTTTCAGACACTTCAGAGAATATGATAAAGGCTTAAACTTAACTTCAGATAAATAATTACATCTGTGACTGAAGTGGGAGCAGTACAGGTAATTATTTTAGGGTGTAATGATTAATTTAGTCAATATTTAATACATGTAATTTAATGAACTTATTTTTGCTTAGTTTTGAGAAGTCATAAAAAGATAAGTAGACAACTAACCCTTTTTTAAAAAACAGTAGACACATGAGAAATATTCTAAAAAATGTCTCTTTGATTAGATTTACTTATCATATATCGTTTACTTCAGATATATAATTATTACATCTATGGCTGAAGTTGGAGCAGTACAGGTAAACATTTAAGGATGTTATGATCCATTTACAGTTAATATTTCATAAATTTAGGTTGATTAACTCAATTTTGCTTAATTTTGTGAAGTTAAAAAAAGTATAAGTGACCTTACAGACAGTAGACACATGAGAAAATACTCTTAAATGTCTGTATGATTAGATTTACTCATCAAAAAAGTTTTTTTGCACAAATATAAATCAACAAGGCTGAGGTAGGGCATGTGCCTTACAGGAAGAGTGAAGTTTGCATGTTCTCCCGTGCATGCGTGGGCACTCCTCCTTTCTCCCACAGATCAAAAATATGCACATTAAGTTCATTGGTGACTCTAAATTGCCCTTAGGTATGAGTGTGAACGGTTGTCCATCTTTCTATGTGTATGTCTCTCCTAAATGACAGCTTTATACTGTATATACGTCCACTTTTGCACCCTTGACATTGCTAAAATTTGGCCCTCTGGTTGGCTATGGGGATCATTTTAATGTCCCTCTCTTGACAAGCAAAATTCACACCCTTGGTGTAAAAGGGACGTGTGGTTTAGATCTTAAAACAAAGCTGCTGAGATAATATAAATACATGAATGTGTCTTCGCCTTTTTCAGGATCTCCCGGTCGATCAGGCCAAGAGCAGTTCGGTAAGACCTTTGCAGAACAGACACCTTACCTGAAAAAGCCAGACCTGAGCTCCACAGAGAGCATCTGGTGACCAGGCTTCCCTCCACAGGGCTCAGCCTGAAACAACAGCCAGCTGGAGACGTCACTTTGTGAGCTCACCACCTGCAGGGACGGACATAGGTGCAGCGTAGACCAGGTGACAGGCAGAGAGGGAGACATCGGCACTCAGGAATGAATCCGTGCATTCTGTCAAACAGAAAAATAGAAAAATACTGTTGAAAAATGGTGTTTATTCTAACTGAAACTGTGGTCTTTAGTTAATTAATAGTTTAATTTTATTCAATTTTATTTTATTTGATTCGGACAGTGCACATCAATCAACAATTTTGTAATACACGTCATTGTAAATATGCCGGAATTAGCACAAATGCTAAATTTAATCCGTTGTCCTAAGGCAGGTGATCAAATAGAAAAAACAAATAAAAGTAGCAACACTTTCCACAAGACAGTAAACGGAAAACACACAGTTTTAAGAAGCTAGATTGACACAATGTGTGAACAACAGATAACTCACAATCTATCTAAAAACAGGAAACATCACGCTCTCAGTAGCAGCATCAGCAGCAATGGAGGAGGAGATGAACATTATGTATGATTACATAACTGGTTTGTTTTCAACCAATGTTTAACTTTCTTTTTAAATGTTAAATAGTCGTCACTGTCTCTGATCTGTGCCTCTATTAGACATCACCTTCTAGCTAAACTCCGTCCTACGCCTTGGTATGTTGCAGTCTCCTCTAGTCTGTGCTCTGGTATTCATGCTGGTGTCCTTTTTCTGAATAAAATCACTTAATGGTGGGGGAGCAAGTCCGTTCAATACCTTAAAAATAAGACAAACTCAAACAAATCCCCCCCCTCCTCCTTTTAGACAACGTTTTAACTGCTGTGGAGCAGGTGAAGGATCTACAATACTGAAAATTAACAAATGAAAAACAGACATTCCTTTGAAATTGGGGTTCAACAGAATTTTAAAAAACAAAATGATGAAACTGGCCTGGACTAAAATGATGGTTCCCCTAGGAAAGATGGAAAATTAAACTAAGGTGTGTCCTGTAATTAGCATCACAGGTCAGTTTCATTATTTTATTTTTTACAGTTATTCTGTTCAACCAGAATTTAAAAGCAATGTCTGATTTTCATTATTCAACTTTAAGTACATTTATATTTATTATTACTTTTGGCAGTTTCAGCTATTTCAGTGACCTTGTGGGTTTTTCTTTCTTTAAAAGGGTATCAACAATTTTGTCCACATGTGTCTGATGACATTCAGTGACATTACTGTAAATTGCAGGCACAAATAAATATACTGGCAACATTTTATGTGTTCTGATAGTGTGAAAATGGTCCTTTTCAAAGCCTGTTGTAGCCCATTGTATTCTGCACACATGCGGTGCTCCAACCCAGATAGCAAAATTCCTCTGGCCCATATCTGGGCCACAATTCACATGCCACATCACCTTATCTGGCCCGTATTCGGTTTGGAAAGATGGCACTTAGGTGGTCCACTCTTGTTTGGAAGAAGTGGGCCACAATCGAGCCATCACAATGCAAGATATAAACCAGAAGCACCCAGCAAACTGGACATGGGCCACTTTAGGCTCACATCCGGATGACCTGATGTAAAGTTTGCCATCTTTCAGCCAAAGGTGTGCCGTATTTGTTTTGTGATATTTGGGCCAAATGTAGCATGGAGCACATGGGCCGTCTCAGGTTCATATCTGTTTCATACGAGCCAGAAGAACGGCTAAAGTGGCAAACTGTTGCCAGAAGTGACCCACATCTGTATGCTATCTGGGAACAGATTAACAAATGATGGGTGGTGGAAACTTGCTTTGGAACTCTCTCCCCCCAGACTTGAGAACAGAGGCCTCTCTCAGTGTTTTTAAAATCAAACTCAAAACATACCTTTTTAATCTAGCTTTTAATCTGAAATATCTTCTTCATGACCCGGACTGCATTATTACCATTATTACTATTATCATTACAATTAATACCATTATTGCTTTTATCACAACTTTTTTAATCTTTGTTTTTATGGGTTTTGTGTTTTTATATTGTGTTTTTAATATTTATTTAATTTTTAACCTTAATTTTAATTTTTAGTTATATTTATTTTATTTATTATTTGAAGGAAAACACTTTCTTTATACTATGTTTTTAATGTACTTTATTTAGCTTTTAAGTGTTGTTTTAAAATTTTACTGATTTTGTTGCACTGAGTTTGTTTTGACTTTGGTTTACTTTTACTCTTCTCACATAATGATGTCACGTTTAGGTTCTGCTGCTATGTAAAGCACTTTAGGGCTGCATGTACAGTGGGTATTCAGACCCCCTTAAATGTTTCACATTTTTTATATTGCAGCCATTTCCTAAAATCATTTAAATTAATTTTTTTCCCCCATTAATGTACACAAAGCACCCCATATTGACAAAAAACAACAGAATTTTAAACAATTTTGAGGATTTATTAAAAAAGAAAATCTGAATTTCTACAATTCTGTTGTTTTTTTGTCAATATGGGGTGCTTTGTGTACATTAATGAGGAAAAAAATGAACTTAAATGATTTTAGGTAATGGCTGCAATATTACAAAATGTGAAAAATTTAAGGGGGTCTGAATACTTCCCGTACCCACTGTATATTTGTATGAACGGTGCTATATAAATAAACTTGAGTTTCAGTTTTGATGCTCTTCTTAGAAAGTTCATATATATAGTTTACCGTCTGGCTGACGAACTCTAAAAATGAAATTATTTTGCCTTGGGCCATGCCAAAGGAGGGCAGTACCATGTACTTCTCCAGTTTTTGGAGGCACTGATGAGAGTGTTTGCATGTCTCTTCGACATGGACATTTTACGTTTTTTATGTTTATTTCTTTTTCTATTTTTATCTTCTCTCCTTCCTGTTGCTGTAGGTCCCTTGTAGTATATTTTTTATATGGACCCATTTGAGTCTGACATAAGACTGACTAATTGAATAGATGTGACAAGATGAAAATAATGTAAAAGTCCTGAAGATGTCATTTGGCTTTAGGTTTTAATAATCTCCAGAGTCAGTGGGGGTCTCCAGTCATTAGCAATGTATTTTGGGGGTCCTGGGTATTTGGGGAAAAAGGAGCGGTCTCATTACCCACCAAACAGTTTCATCAGCCTCTTTAACCACAGATGACTATATTTGTGTGCATATTTCCTCCATATTGTCCTGGATTCTTCTGTTAAATAACCAAAGTCTGTTTTTTAAACTCACTGACTGTCTCCAGGACTCCCGTACGTCGTTCGTTGCTATGTCAAGTTCACTAAAATTAAAGTCGAGTAATCCTGTTAAGGCCGTGGCCTAATCCTGAAAAACTCTCATGCAGTGTGGGATTATGTTTCTGTAAGGGTGTCTATCTGTTTCTCACACCATTGAAGAGTGCACTATTTTTGATTTCCTCGCTCTGATTTTTGTCACAGGGATGTTGAGTCCAGATGGAGAACAACATCAGCCGGATATCAACACCTTCAGCGCATCATTCAGTTTTCTCTTAAACGGTGTTTTATGAAGAGAATCATGGCAAAGAAGCCAAGGTAAGTTCACGTGTGTGTTTATCCACATGTTAAGGACACGTTATCATTTGGGCTTAATCACTTTATAGTGTTATTACTGAGACTTTAAAGATTCAGTTGAGAAGAAAAGAAAAATAGTGCAAGAAAGTATGACAAAAAATAGAGTTAAAAGATGCTCAGATAGGAGTACTAAACAAAGATTTATGTTATAATAAAAAAACACACCAAATGAATTTATAGGTGTGCTTTACTTTACATCCTTGCTTGTTTCTTAAATGATCTAATGTGAGATTTTTTTTATTTTTCTTGTTTATGGTACATTGCGTGTTGTTTCTTTAAAGAGACAAACATTAAAACACTTGTTTTATATCATTATTAAAACAAATCAAACACAGAGACAGTCTATTTGGTACATACTTCCCAGCCCGACTGACACAAAAGTTAATGGGCTTCAATACCCAACCAATTAAAATCCACAAGTATCCACAGGTTTGTTACGTGAATTTAAACTGTAAATAACTGTAAAAAAGCTTTTGCTGCAGGAAGGACATGGTGGCAAATTAGTAGGAATTTACTGGCTGCTAATTGCTGTTTTTATACAGCTGGAATGTCAAATCGTTAGCAATCACTGTAATTTCACAATCATGCGTGTTTGGATTACTGTAAAATTACTGTAAAGTAAAGTAAATCTGTATAGTAATGTGATTTTACAACAAACTGCTGTATTTTCACACTAGTAACATGTCTGGATAACTTTAAAATTACAGTTAAGAGTTGAAAAACCACAGTATTTAACTGTAGATGCTTTATATGAGTACACAATAAACTTCTGTGATTTTATGTATTCATGTTTTAGGGTTGCTGCGTAAACATAACTCAGGCTAATATTCAGCCAAGTTACTGTAAACAACTTTCTTTCCTATATCGTGAAATCATCATAATTATTAGACAGTAGTTTACTGTGAACTTACCAATGTAACAGTGCACACACGCTGCTCATAAACAGGCAAAAATAATCCAAATAAAGGAATTAACAGACTTTCTACAAACTTTTAAATCTTAAATTTAAGTCTTTTATGACCTTTTAAAACCCAGATAAAGAAAAACAATTTCTCTGCACTATTCTCTATTATAATGTCCTTAAATGTCACATAGACAAGAGAATATGAGGAGAGAATATTAAACTAACAAGATCAACATCAACATCCTAATCAATGCCATTCACAATCTAAGACCTCTCACAGCTAAAATAAGACTTAAAAGACTTTCTATATCCTTAAATACTAAAAGACTATTTCAAGATTTCAATCAAATATTCTTTATAAACACATAAATAAAGGCTCATATCGACCCTCTGAGATCAGGAGGGGTTTTCTGACTATTCTAAATTTAAATCTCTAGCAGGTGGCACGAGAACCTGGTGAACTCGAAAGGCAACACAGCGGCACAGAAGGCCGGGGGGAAGGTGAGTAAAAATACCCAGAATGCACTGGTGGTGAGAGTTGGGGCTGAGGCCAATGCTGATGTTTAAAATAACAATTAAGCCAGAACGGCCTGCCAGTGTTTTTCTAGTTCCTCCTGTTGGTGCAATTCTCCCAGAATGTCAACATTCTGCCAAATAAGAAATAATGAAGTCCAACATGTCAACATGAAACTGATAAAACAAACATAAAAACCTTTGTTCAATCTCATTCATCTGCAAGAGGCTGTATTTGTAAAAATGTAAATGTAAATGCAAATGTTCTCTATGTATACAGTCCTATACAACCCTTTTAGAATAGAATTAGAATAGAATTTATTGTCATTGTGACATGTAGAAATGCACGGTGAAATTAAAAAGTGCCATCAAGTCGGTTCAAATAAAAACTACAACAAAAAAGCCATCAGCTATCAAGCAACAGTAAGGCTGAAGTAAGTCAGCTCTTTATTCTGTGAACCAAAGTGCTTTACAATTTTAAGTAAGTAAAAAGCATCATAAATACAATCAAAAACAATAAAAAGCAATCAGAGCAATGAAAACAATAAAAGCAATAAAAAGGGAAATTATCAGCAGATACTGATGTTAGAATGATGCGTCTCTAAAAACATCCTATTTGGTAATTTGGTTTTTGTTGCATCTTGCTGTTTGGCTCTTGTAAATCCATTTTCTTATTTGCTAATAGATGAGCTGCAAAATCAAACATTTTAATAATTTAGTCTGACTACATGGTTTAACTTTTATGTATTAATACAAACCCCTTTTCCAGTGAAGCTGGGACGTTGTGTGACGTAAATAAATACAGAAAATGATTATTTGCAAATCCTTGTCAACCTATATTCAACTGAAAACACATCTCTGAATCTTGGTTGGAAAATGTTCTCAAACTGTTGGACTAATTGCTCACTCCTCGCTTGTGAACGACAGAACTTTTCAGCCTTTCTCCTTTTATCTAATATCTTTTTCTGATAATCCTCTTGTATCCTGCTGCTGTAAAACTGGAATTTCCCCCTGTGGGACTAATAAAGGTTTATCTTATCTTATCTTTATACCCAATCATGTTACTCGCCTGTTTCCACGTTACCTGCTTCACCATTTAACGTTACAAACACGTTCTGGAGCATTCTTCAACTTTCACAGTCTTTTGTTGCCCCTGGTTCAGCTTCTCTTGGAAAGTATGCAGCCATCAAACTCAAGACAATAATTTTTATATATATGAAATATTAAATAATGTATGAATCAAACATAAATATTAAATATCTTGCCTTTGTAGTGTATTCAGTAAAATGTAGGTCAAAAAGAATCATTGGATTCTGTTTTTTAACCTTTTGCACAATGTCTCAACTTCATTGGAATCTTTCTTAATATTATTTTTCAAAAGATTGATTTATTGTTCGGCTGATTAAAGTTTTTTAATCTACCTTCCACCTTGGTTGGTGAGTCAGTAGATCATTTTTACTTGACATTTGTAGATATTACTATTTATTTCAAATACACTTAAAACATTTTTTAATTGGAAAATAAATACAAATTTATCACAAAGTGAAATGCACTAAATAACTGGTAAACAGTCTTTTTATTGCACTGAAAAAGCATTTTGTATGTCTTTTTTTCTGCATTAAGCTCAAAAGATTCAGGATTATCATATGAATTTGAGCTAATTGTTATTTGAATTTATATTGGCTGGCATACCCCTCCCCTTTTTTGAATTATTATTATTATTATTTTTTTTTTTTCTCCTTATAGTTCATTTCACTCCTCTATTTCCCGATGGACTATTCTTGATATAATTTTTATTATTATTAATGGTTCTTATCTTATCTTTGTTGTACTCACTATTGTTACCTGGTTTTAATTTATTTTTTTTTCTGTTGCTGTTGTTGGTGTTTCTGTTGTAGTGTTGTTTTAGTAAGTTCCACCAGCACCCTAAATTTGCCATTCAAGAAATATTTGACTACTGTGTTTCTGTTTATTAGTATGTCTGTGTGATTTGGAAAATTTAATAAATAAATAAATAAATAAAAAAATTTACTTGAAATTGTCAAACAAAATTCTGGTGAAAGATATGTCTGTATTTTTCTTTTAAAAATCACTGGTAATCATGATTTAATTTAGAGCACCATTCAGCTGGAGATGCCAGAAGCCTAACAGTCTTGTTTTTTTTTGTTGGACTCCTCTACTGTGAAGAGGATGTTGTCCTTTTGAGTTGCTGGTCCTCCACCCTCCGTCTACACTGAGTCCAGCCTCTGTCCCGTCCTCGACCATAAATGCAGAAAAGTTCATAAGAATGATAATTTGCAGGAGACTTGGTCCTCTTGTGTGAATGATAAAATCAATGAGGGGCGTAGATTATAATGTCTATGATAGATTGTCCTATCAGATGCTCTGATCTCCTCTGCATGTTTTTGGCCGTGAGCGCATTTTTTTTTCTGATTAATGTCTCGGTTAATGTCTGGACATTCAGCCTGTGGAGTTACGAGCAGCAGAGTCGCCCCGTCAGCCTCTGCTCATCGATTCTTGGTCTCTGCTCGGCCTTTAGATTAATATCCTCTGCAGTTGTCGAGGAGTGAGCCGGAGTGTGTGAGGGCTTCCCAACGCTCAAGTGTGATTAAGTTTAATGTGTGTGTGTGTGCGCGGGTCAGATGGTACTTAAGCAAATTAAGAGCTCTTGTGAGGATTAAAAGGTTTCCTCCAGCGCTGATTGGATTGTTCGTGTCAGGGGGGCCAAGTTTAGACGAGAGTTTAACTGGAGGTGGAGGTGATTTACATTTATCATCTGCAGCCCTAGAAGATAGCCACTGTTTTAAAGACTGACCTTCTGGGGTAGGACTGAGGAGTAAATCAGGAGAGAGCGGGGAATGACATGCAGGACCGGCCGGGAGCAGGACTTTAGCCCTGGCTGCCCACTTTGAGGACTCTAACCTTTGAATTTGGGATCCATGAGGATAGTTTCTCCGTGTAAACATCTGATTTTCTCGCTCTGCTTCCCTCACTCCTGAAGGAACCTGCAGCTTCAGCGAGCAGTGGAGGCAAACCGCCCTTTAAATCTGGTGTGAGCTGCGTGAGGAGTAACAGCCTCGGCAGCAGCAGAGGAGGTCCGGACTCGTCTGTTAGCAGCAGCAGAGCTGGAGGCAGCCTAAAGAGGAGCATCGGTCAGCAGAACCTCTCCGTCCAGGCGGGCGGCAGGGCAGCTTCTCGCTCCGTCAGGCCAAGTCTGCGCCTCTGCAGCAGCCGCAGCTTCTCGTCCCTCCACACCTCCTCCCTCACCAACGCGCCGTTCATCAGGAGCAGCCGATCCCTCAGCAGACTCGACCAAAGACCCTGTAAGTTCATCCCAGAAAGCTGTTTGTTAATAAGAACTTCTTAGAACTTTTAAGAACCAGTTATGGAAAAAGCCTGTTAAATTATTTTATGTCATTTATTATCACAGTGAGAAAAGCTGGGTCAGTAAAGCATCTGTAAATACTTTATTAATGACCTTAAAACATGAGTATTTACTTTTAAAGAGTCATTAATAAACTAAGTTATAACTGATTATTGATGCAAAAGTAAAAATGAGATGACAAGTTTAAGATGAATAGACTAAAGCAAAGAATCACTCATACAAAGAAGCTCGCTTGTGATTTTAGTTTTGCAGGAGCAGAGTTGATCGTCATCACTGTGATGCTGCTAATGTATTTACTCATGAACATAACATAACATGAACTACATACCAAAAAAAAATACTGAACTATCCCTTTTATAAATAGTTTATGGTTGACCAAATAAAAGTGTTAATCATTCTAAAAGTTTTAAAATATGATGACTGAACTGAGAGGGGACCTGCAGTGGGAGAATATGAAGCAAATGCAGACGAGCTAAATGCTGCAGTTCCTGAAACGTCTGCATGAGGCTCTCTACATAAACACCGGTCAAGTCAATATTTATACTTTTATAGTTTGTTGATATGGATCTTTGAGTCTGGAAAGTTTCTTTCAATCCATCCATCCATCCATCCTTGTTCCTTCTTATTTATCCGGTTTGCTTTTCCCCCCATCAAGTTCTCAGATAGTGGTCATTAATAGTTCCCAAAGTCCGAACTAAAACATACGTTGAAGCTTCTTTTCGTTATTTATCCATGGAACAGTCTACCTGAAGACCTGAGGGCAGCACCTACTGTCTTTCAATCAATCAATCAATCAATCAATCAATCAATCTATCTATCTATCTATCTATCTATCTATCTATCTATCTATCTATCTATCTATCTATCTATCTATCTATCTATCTATCTATCTATCTATCTATCTATCTATCAGGCCACTAGAGACCTTTGTCAGATCAACTTTCTTTCACTTATTCATTTAGAGAGGGAGAATGGGCATTAAAGCTGCAGCGCTGTTCCATAAGTTGAACTTTCTTCAGCTGATAATGTTTTCAGTGCAGCAATAGAGAGGAAACAACAACAAGCGTGTTTTCCGAGCGCTGTTATCAGTTAAGTTCCACTGACTCTGTATTAAAAGTGGAACCTTGCAATGCAGCTGGATCTCATGACTGTCATCAGGCAGTTCCATCTTGCAGCTTCAATTTGATTTCATTTGTCCTCAGTCAGAAATTGACGGCAAAAATCAGCGAATGAAAAAAAGCGGAGAGGGAGGCGACAAACTTGGTCTAAATGTGCTAAGAGTGAGATATGATTGGCCTGAAGATAATTTTTAAATAATCTTCCATTTATTTTCTGAACCCTCTCTAGTGGATGTGAAATATGTCCCATGGATATGTTTAATAGTCCACCTGCTGTTTCAGTTTATAAATGACCAGAGTGAGAGCCCACATCACATCAATATTAAAGTCTCTGCATTGGCTTCCTGTATCTTTCAGAATGAATGTAATGTTTTTTATTAGTTTATAAATCTATTAATGGCCTTGCTCCTTCTTATTTATCTGATTTGCTTTTACCCTATGAACTCCCATGAAGTTTTTAGACAGTGGTCTGTAATAGTTCCTAAAGTTAGAACTAAAACATATGTTGAAGTTTCTGTTCATATATTTAAAAACACACTCAAACCTACCTTTTTATTCTGGCTTTAGCTGATTATATTATTATTATTCTAATCTATTTATTTGTTTAATCCTCTTCATCTGTTTTATTTCTCCATTTTTATTCAGATTTATTGTTTAGAATTTTCTTCTCTGTTTATCAATTTTCTTTTCATTATCGTACTTAAGCAGATTTTATTACACATTTGGTGTTTGGCTTTCTCATTTTGCCATATTATAATTTTCAATTTTTTCTTATCTATGAATTTTCCCTATGGTATTTACTTAATTTCTTACTATGATTTTTAATTGTCATTTAATCTTAGCTCCTGTGTTTCCATTTTAGTTCAAGACACAATCCTTAGTCATCGAATTCTGTTTTCTGTTAGAATCTCCTCTTATTGTCTTTGTTTGCACGAGTGAGTGTGTGGTCTATGTGAATTGCGAGGCTGTGTGGCATCTTGTTTTTTTAACATATTCAACTCTCTACTTTTTTTTTTCTTTTTTCTTTATTGCCTCCGCCAAGGCGGTAATGTTATTGCCGGCGTCGTTGTTTGTTTCTCTGTTAGCAACATAACTAAAAATGTTATGGATGGATTTCCATAAAATTTTCAGGAAATGTCCAGATTGGGACAAGGAACAAATGATTAGGTTTTGAGAGTGATTCGGATCACTGCCTAGTAGGGCCGGGACAATAAACTTTTCTCCCGATTCGATTTTTTTATGATTTTTTAGGTGCTGATTCAATTTAAATTGCGGTTCTACAATATTGCCAATTTCTGCAATCAGTAGTTAGCTATTTTAACACCAGTGAAAAAGATGACAGACTATATCAGGAAAAATACACATCACATGTGAGTCCGTTTTAGGATTTATTCAGCAATTTATTTTAACCAGCTGTTTATACTCTCTCTTCAAAAGACTGGACTGACTTTAAAAGTGGCTTATTAACACAGACTAAATGAAGCATTTAAATTTGGAAGAAAATTGATTTTTGAACCAAAAAATCTATTTAAAAATCGTCAAACAAAAAATCCTGATACTTAAGTGAATCGATTTTTTTTCCAACACCTATTGTCTGGATCCAGGATTTTTACCTCCGCCAAGGAGGTTATGTTTTATTTTGTGAACAAAATAACTCAAAAAGTAATGGATGGATTTTGATGAAATGTTCAGGATATGTTCAGCATGGGAAAAGGAAGAACTGATTTGATTTTGGTGTTGATCCGGATCACCGTCTGGATCGGCCATGACGAAAAATGTGATTTTCGTGAATACCTACTGAACTAAAATAGATATCATGATGAATCTAGTTGCTAATGGTATGTTTTCATGGTCAAGGAATCTAAATATTTAGATGAAATAAAGGTAGGACTAATATTTATGGTCAAAATCACAATATAACTGAGAACTGTGGCACTGGCGGAGGTCTGCGCTCTCCGAGTGCTTTCCTAGTTTTTAAAGAATTCTTTAACATTGTGAGATAGGACCATTTTCTGCATTTGTGCTTATTTGTATGTTTTCATGGTCAAGGAATCTAAATGTTTAGATGAAATAAAGGTTGCACTAATATTTATGGCGAAAATCCCAATATGGGTGAGGACTGTAGTGCTCTTAGAGTGCTTTTCTAGTTTTATTTTACAGTATTTCTTATGTTTAGCACTAAAAAATTTTGTATGAAAAGTGCTCCACAGAGAAAGTTTGATTGATTGAAATGAGTGTAATATCACTCTGCTGGGGTAAAAACAGCGTCTGTGGGTCGACGACCTTCCTGCTTACGACCTTCTGCTGCAGGTCATAAGCAGCTCGTGGTTTTTGTTGGTTGTCAAGAGGATTAAGACCCACCTCAGCTCCACCTGAGCTCCACCTCTCTGCCCGTCTTGACATGGTTAATGCCCACTGTGGCTTCAAAAGACGGCCTCAGTAACCAACAGCCCAAATAACCCAGACATAGTAAAAGATTACTGACAGTAAAATACTCTTGGATAAGAGGAATTAATGTGTCAACAATCACATAAGTATTTTAGCTGTGGTAGTAAATGAAATATAAATCATAAAAAATGCCTCATAGATGATGATTCATATATTTATAAATGCTTAATGTCGTGTTGCCATAAAAAACAGGCCCTTTGCTCATTAGCAGCTGTCAAAAAATATCTCTGCAAAAGTCTGGCAGGTCCCCACAAATCTAGAATATGGTTTAAAATTCTAACAATGACATGAAATTTACTTTAAAGATTTGTCAGCATTGTTTGTTATTTTTCTCTGACAGATTCTGATCACACTGGTACAAGTTCACCAGCAAAAAAAGGAAAAACGGGAGAGAACAAAAGTCTGAACTCTGACCAGCTGAGCAGGTTTGGTGCTTTTTTTTTGGTTTATTAAATATATTCTTAAAGGTTGTTTAATGATGTTAGAATGTTATGTGTTTTTAACTTGACAAAGAAGCAACCTTCAATTTAAGACTTGTTAAACCTTTCTGAGACCCAAACAAAAACAAATAAAAGACATTTATATTATTTAGCTAAACATTTTTTGGATTTTATAGGGCTTTTATTTCTAATGTCACTAATTTTAAGATTCTTTCATATATGTTAGTCTTTTATCGTGTTCACCTTCATCTCTATTTTTTTAACATTGAGGTCATATTTCCGAGAACTTGAATTTTGTTTTTTCATTATAATCCAAAATACAGCTCAATAAATGTTTCTTTAACTACCATAAACTGTCACTGGTAACCAAACCAAATCCATAAAGTTATCAGATTATTATTTAGGTTGTGTATGTTTTATTAAGATTGTTTAATGATGTTAGAATGTTATGTGTTTTTAACTTGACAAAGAAGCAACCTTCAATTTAAGACTTTGTCAAACCTTTCTGAGACCCAAACAAAAACAAATAAAAGACATTTTTATTGTTTAGCTAAATATATTTTGGATTTTATAGGGCTTTTATTCCTAATGTCACAAATTTAAAGATTCTTTCATATATGTTAGTCTTTTATCATGTTCACCTTCATCTCTATTTTTTTAACATTGAGGTCATATTTCCAAGAACTTGAATTTTGTTTTTTCATTATAATCCAAAATACAGTTCAATAAATGTTTCTTTAACTACCATAAACAGTCACTGGTAACCAAACCAAATCCATAAAGTAATCAGATTATTATTTAGGTTGTGTATGTTTTATTAAGATTGTTTAATGATGTTAGAATGTTATGTGTTTTTAACTTGACAAAGAAGCAGCCTTCAATTTAAGACTTTGTCAAACCTTTGAGACCCAAACAAAAACAAATAAAAGACATTTTTTTACTGTTTAGCTAAATATTTATTTAGATTTCAAAAGGCTTTATTTCTAATGTCACAAATTGAAAAGATTTTTTCGTATATTTGAGTCTTTTATCATTATACAACTTCATCTCTATTTTTTACCTTGAGGCCAAATTTCCAAGAACTTGAATTTGATTTTTTTTTTTTTTTCATTATAATCCAAAATACAGTGCAATAAATGTTTCTTTAACCACCATTAACTGTCCCTGCTTACCAACCAAATCCATAAAGTAATCAGATTATTATTTAGGCTGTTAAATGATGTTAGAATGTTATGTGTTTTTAACTATGACAAAGATGCAACCTACAACTTAACACTTTGTTAAACCTTTCTGAGACCCAAACAAAAACAAATAAAAGACATTTTCATTATTTAGCTAAATATTTTTGGGGATTTTATAAGGCCTTTATTTCTAATGTCACAAATTTAATATGTTATAGTTTTTCATCATGTTCACATTCATCTCTATTTTTCACCTTGAGGTCAAATATCCAAGGACCCGAATTGCATTTTTTCTTTATTATAATCCAAAAAAAAGTGCAATAAATGTTTCTTTAACTGCCATAAACTGTCACTGGTAACCAAACCAAATCCATAAAGTAATAAGTTTATATCTGTGCCACCAAAGGATCTAAGATTGTTTGCAGGTAAAGTCAGACTTTAAATACTTAATGACCTTGAATTTTGAAAATCAAGACTTTTTAAGATCTATCATTGCTCTGCATTTACCCTAATTTCTCTGGATTTTGTATTTATATATTTTAAACTTTAATGTCATTTTTTTGTTGACAACCGCATCACTAAGGCTCGTAGTTTTATAATGTTAATGTTTTACACTGTAGAGCACTTTGACCTGCTGTAGTTGCTGCTTTCTTCTCGTTGCTTTGCCTTTAGTCGATATGAATAATGTCCGTCAGTGATTTGCAGTGATTAGAAAAAACCTGCTCTTTTCTTAAAGTGCTCACAGAGATCATCGTGACGGTGAAGATGTGGAGAAAATGAGAAAATGCCCCTCAGAGTCTGAAGAGTCGTCCTCGCGGGCTTCTGCCTCTGAATGTCCTCGTCACTGCAACAAAATCAAGAAACAGGTCAGAATTATATTATTTTATTATTACACCTTTATGTTGTCCTTGAAGAAGACAATGGATTATGCAAACTGAGATTTTGTGTAGCATTTTTCTTAAATGAAGACTTTAAAATAAAAAGCAAAAAAAAAAAAAAAAAAATACAGGAATTACTCAAGTTTGCCAAGACTTGCCTGGCGTTGAATCACAATTTAGAGAAAGTGGAAATATTGAAGAACATATTACTTAACTGGATTGATTACACACTCCCGTGATTGCAGGATGACACAGATTATTCTTTAATATCATTCCTATGGAAGATCTTACTTATAGGATCAAATGCAAAACTGAGGATTTTTTTTTAAATACTTGGACTCCCTTTTTTAGATATGCTGGTAAAAGACTTACAAATGTCATCTTAAAGGGGAATGATTGATGCAACGCAAAAAATGGGCAAAATTTACCTCTTTCTCCTTTTATTTTACTTATTATTTTCATTTCTTTAATTGATTTTTCATTGGTTTCTGTAAATTTGACTTATCTAATATTAATTTCTTGTGGATTGTTTTTGTATGCTTACTTAAATTTCTGCCCCAAAGTAGATGTCCTTTCATTACTTTTACTACTGAACTGAGTGGAACCGTTACATGCACATATTTAAGATATATAACATTATTGGACATTCACGATTATATTTTGGATAAAAAATCTTTCTGTGTGTTATGTTTGAGGGATCTAGGTGAGGACGTATTTGTGGCCAAAGTTTACTTGTTTGTATGTTGCAATGTGTTGTTTGTTAAAATTGAAAAGTTAATAACAAATATTGCACACATTTTTTAATAAAAATCAAACCCACATATCGACTCTATTCAGAACACCTTGACCTTTCTCTCTTTGTATTCAAAGAGAGAAAGGTTGTATTTTTAGCAGAATAAAATAAAACAGAATAAAACTAACATACAGAAAATAAATCAGCTGTCTTTTATTCTAAGGTGTATGGGGAGAATAATATCTGATTTCTTTTGGGTTTTCTAACAGGGCAGGGATGGCGTGTCCACATTCTGTGCAATGACCTCTGGGATGAGACGTAACTTGGTCCAAGCTGTGCTGAAAAATGTGAGACCGACTTCCATGCCTGAACTCTCAAGGTAAATAAAGAAAAAAATAAAAGAAATTCCAGACAGATTTTCTTTAAATATATTATTCTGGGGTTAACAAACATCTAAGCACCTTTCAAGCAGGGCTGAACAATTTAAGGAAAAGATCTAATTGTGATTTTTCTGGCAGATATTGTGATTTCAATTTGATTTTCTTCAAATCAAGTTTCAGTTTAATATTCACTTTGTTCACAGGAAAGACAACAGTTACGTATTTAAATAAGTATTTGTACTAGAAATCATAAGTATGAGTACATATGAGTGTATTTGTGTATGCTAACGTGTGTACGCTAACGTGTGTATGTATGTGCTTGTAAATGGATATATATGTCCACCTAAATATTATTTTATTTACTCTTCTTCTTAGTCCTTTTTTTTAAAATTCTGACTCTGATTGTTGTTTATTTGTTATTTTACTAGTCTGCTTAATCTCCTTTCTATTCTCTTTCTGAAGTGTGTAACAATGTCACTTGGCAGAGCTGGAATATCCTTTTTTTTGAAAACTGGAAAAATAAAGTATAAAAAAGGAAAGACAACACTAAGGAAATCAGTGATCAAAAGCACATAACACATTATTCATCATCTCATATTGATGATGAATAACCATTTTTCATTATTCAAAGGATATTCCAATTTCTACTCCTTAACAGAGGCTTTGTGTTGTTGACCTGCTGACCAGCACTTTGCACAAACTGCCTGCAAATTTGTAAAATAGTTTGAGTGAAATAACTGACACAACACATCCAGTGAGGAGTGCTGCAAAAATTGCTGCTTTTGCAATCACAAGATTGCATTGTCTGAAATTGTGATTTCCATTTGAAATGGATAAATCGTTCAGCCCTACCTTCAAGCTTCACTGGGGTAGCACAAGTAGGTTAGAAATGACAGAACAAATAAAAGAAATAAAAACACTTTCAGAATCGAAAACAAACCTCTTTTGTCACCTCAAATGTTGAGCCTGATGATTATCTTTAGGCTTTAATTGGAGATATTATAAAGGCTTTATTGAAAGAAGAATCTATTTATTCATGGTATTTATTGACTGTATTCACTGTATTACTCTATTTGTAAAAATGTATCTGTATTCTGTATAATTTATTGTACTGTAAGTCCTGACCAGGGACAAAGACTGCAAATTAGCTGAAGCTAGACGTCTTATATACATTCACATTTTCCTGTTGTGGCAGTGTTGTATGTATCGTCCCTGTCAAATAAACATTAAATAAATAAATTTAGAAGGTCTTCAAAACAGTAGTGATTGTGAATTTAATCTGCTCGTTACTGAAATTGAACATGTGAACCAAAGTTAAGATCATTGGCTCTTGAAATACCAGAAGTGCAAAGTTTCTGACCCGCCATTTCAGGCCCATGTGGCCCCCATAAAATCATTAAACAAAAAAAAGATCAGGGCCACTGTAAATAAATATATAAAATCTCAAAGTATGAATTAATTCTTGGACTTCTAACTCTTCTCCACAAAATTAGTATTTTAATTTAAGAGTTCTGACTGTTTTTTAAAATCATAATTCTAAATTTAATCTCAAAACTTTGGCTTTTTTTTACAGACTTTAAAACAAGTTAAACCTTTGATTTTCTTTCATGTTTGTCCTTTTTTGGCCCTTAAGGTCTCCAGTGTTTGCGAGATTAGAGGATGTGCAGGGTAAAAATGTGTTTTAAGGATTTTGTTTGTCATTAAATACCCACAGCTGTTAATGGCTGCTTCAGGGCTGAGGAATGGGACTGATAATGAATTATATTTTAATGGGACCAATAATGTCATTATAATTGTTTGTGCATAATTGTGTTAATTATTACTGGTTTCTTGATTCTGGCCCCCAAGGCATATGCAAAGAAAAAAAAAATGGCCCATGTACAAATGTAGTTTGTGATCCCTGCTGTAGGCCTACTTTAGGATCAGAAAAATCCAATAATCTGTAAAAGAGAATCAGTAAAGAGTTGTTTCAATATGCAGGCAAGCATTGTGTGAATTAGATAATTCCCATCCCTTATTTCTAAAGGAAGGTGAAATTCAGGTGTTTTCAGTAACGGCTGCAAACACAAAAAATGGACCCACATCTGCTGCTGATAATTTTATCCAGTTTTCTCTGTTACAGCAATAATAATAATATTAATACATTTTATTTGTATTGCACTTTACATTTTCGCGATCTCAAAGAGCTACAGGGTAGGGCTGGGTATTGATTTTAGATTTTCTGGATCGATTCGATTCAATATTAAGAGGTCTCAAATAGATTCGATTTAAACTATATTCAGTCTGGGTTATCACAGTAAAAATAATGCTGTAAATGACTTTTTGACCTGGTACATTATTAAAACTGTTTTAACATTACGAAATGAACCCAAAGCAGTTACATTAATCACATATTAACGATATACATTAATGCAATATTCAGCAAGTTACTTGTTTTTTGTCCAACTTGTCTTTTCTTGCATGCTTGTTAAATATGAAATATGTCCAAACGTCAACTTTTAAACTCTTCGGTGGTGCTCCTATAGTGCTACTCGCTTCCACCATGTTTTTTTGACTGCTCGCAGTAACATCTCATGAGATCTTGTTCAGTGGAAAGCAGCACTAAACGTGAGACTAGCAGACTTGATACCACAGGCTGCTTCTCTGTACGTCCAATGAAGAAAAAAACTACCCACGTTATAAGATCGATCTTTGGATTTTATGGATCGATTATGAACCATTTAAAGGGAAAACAATTAAAATTGATTAAATTGATTTTTTTAACCCAGCCCTACTACAGAGTAAGATAAAAAATGAAAAGACAATAAAAAAACAATTTATAAAAGAGTCAAGATAAATAGATTCTTCAAATAATGGAGAACCCATAAAAGGAAATTAGTAAAATGATTTTTAAAGAGATAGGTTTTAAGATTTTTTTTATATCTTCTGTAGACTGTGGGGCATAAATGACACTTGTTGAGTAAAATGTGTGCATTTCTGTTACCTCCCTTCAGCCCTCTCTCTGAGCCGCGGCCTCCGTCACATCCTTCAGACGATCTGCAGGAAACTGAACCCACATACAGCGTCGCACCAGACTGTGCAGAGGAGCGCAGAGATCAGGAACCCAAGCGCCACAGTGCTGCTGATAGAAACTCTGAATCATCCTCCATCATCATCCCCGTCTCGCCCACCGACTCCCCCGCCCTGTCGCTCGTCGGCACATCGCAGCAGGAGGAGGAGGGCGGAGGTGAAAGTGCGTCCTGCTGTCATGGTGAAGGTTCACAGAGCGGTGAGTCAGGGAGCAAACCTGGAAAATGTAAAGAAATGTCACGGCCTTAACCGCTCTACAGGAGGACAGATTTAACAAGTGGTTTATTTTTACACTTACATTCCTCTGAACCGGAGACAAACACCTTACATGGACAAAACACCTTTTCCGGTACCATCTATAAAAGTTACTCAAATGCCCACTCTGTTTTAAAAATGGACCCATTTGGACTAAGGTCAATGGATCTAATGTTCATTCTATGGTTTTACTTGATGAAAACTTGTCTTTCAAAGAGCATATTCAAATCAAATCAAATCAAACTTGATTTATATAGCACTTTCCATACATTAAAAATGTAGCACAAAGTGCTTTACAAACAGACAGATGAATTAAAATGAAGGATTTATGACCCAAACCCACTCCACCCAGCCCTTGAACCCACCCACAAAGCAATCCATACACAGTGTTGATAAAAAGCATCATAAATAAAAGACGATAATAAAGCATACTGCTGTACCTTGTACAGGAAACGCCATCTTAAAGGTTTAAAAATGAGAAAACACTGGAGGTTAGGTTGAAGTGTAAAATTAAATATTTCATAAAATAAAATTATATAAAAAAAAAGAATTTAAAAAAATAATAATACTAAAAAACAAATAATAAAATTGTAATAAAGTAAAATAAAACTACAAAAACTAGAAAATAAAATAAGGAAAGATAGAAAAGATAAAAATAAAATAATATAAGATAAAATAATAATAATAGTGGGCTGTAATTAGAATAAATAAAAACTCTTAAAGGTAATTCAGGAAAAAGCTTGACGAAAAAGGTAGGTTTTGAGTTTGTTTTGAAAGACATTAACATCAGGTGCAGCCCTCAGGTCTTCATGTAGGCTGTTTTCAGATCTTCAGGTAGGCTGTTTCATAAGCATGGGCCATAGTAGTAAAAAGATGCCTCACCGTAAGTTTTTGTTTTAACTTTGGGAACTGTTAACAGAGAACTTCCTGAAGACCTGAGGGCTCTAATGGGCTCATACGGTAGAAGCAAATCAGATAAATATGAAGGACTAAGACCATGAAGAGCTTTAAAAACCAGTAAAATAATCTTAAAATCTATCCTAAAAGAAACGGGCAGCCAATGCAGAGACTTAAAACCGGTGTAATATGGGCTCTCTTTCTGGTCCCCGTCAGCATCCACGCAGCTGAGTTCTGCAGAAGCAGCACACACACACACACACACACACTCACACACACACACACACACACACACACACACACACACACACACACACACACACATACACACATACACACACATGTGCACAGATAATGTGATTTAAAATGTGTGATTGTAAAAGCGTGTAGCTGAGTACAGACAAGCCAGGTCAGGAAACGGCAGGAGGCCCCGGGCCAGGATGCCTCCACCTGGGCACACCTGGCTACAGGACCAGCAAGGGGCCCACCACAGCAAAGCAGTGCTGCAGACCCCCCACCTGTCCAAGACGATGCCCACCATGAGATAGAGACATCCCAGCCAGAGCCAACAGCAGCCCACAGTGCAAGCAGTCCCCCACTGAGCAGGCACTGGAGATATGGAATAAAAACTTAAAACTACGTCAGCTAAGAATCATAAAATAAGTAAAACTGAATAAAAACATTAATAAAAAGAATAAAAAGTAATAGAATAAGAATAACAGGCAAAAAGAGAGCTAGAATACATAAATAAATAAAATAAAACAAAAATATCGATAAAAATAAATAAAAATAAAAATATTTATTTATTTATTTATATAGCACATTTAAAAACAGAAGCTACAAAGTGCCTTAACAGACAGAACAAAGGCAGAAAACAAAGCACAATAAAATCAACAAACAGTTCATCAGTGACCACGAGAGTCAGAGGAAAAGGTACAGAGGATCACATTAACTAAAGCAACAAAATGAGAGAAAATACTATAAACTGTGGATTGAAACAGCTGGTAAAATTCATAATGGCAAGAAGATAATAGGAGAGTAGACAGATAATGGATTTCCAGATACATAGATTAATCACATCAGGAAGATTGAAAATAAGAAGGCAGATAGAAGACTGGTAAAAGGGAAAATAGATAAATAAATAGAATAATAATAATAAATACTACTAATAAATAAATCAATACATAAAATAAAGTGAAATAAAATAATGATAATAGAAACTGGGTATGTCAAAGCAATAAAAGAAAGTAAAAATAGGAATAAAATAATGAGAAACCATGGGAGGGATAAAAACAGCAGATAAAGCAAGTAACTTAAGAGTAAAATAAATAAATAAATAAATAAATAAAATAATTACAAAAAAAAAATATATATATATATATATATATATATATTATATATATATATATATATATATATATATATATATATATATATATATATATATATATATACATATATATGGATAAGTTAAAAGCTAAATTAAATAAGTGGGTCTTGAGCCTACTTTTAAAAATATGAACATTCTCTGCAGCCCTCAGGTCCTCTGGTAGGCAGTTCCATATATATTTCCATGTATAGATATTTATTTATTCATTTATTTTTATTTATTTTTGCATGTAAATAAAGTTTGCATTAATAAAACCGATTTTAATATTCAGCATGCTGCTAGAAAGCTGAAAGTTTTACTTGGATTTTATGACAGAAACAAGTCCTGTTTCTCTTTAAATGTTAAAAAGAGACTGGTCGAGTCCACATTTTTACCTCTTCTTGATTATGTTGATGTTCTATACATGAATGCCTCTGCTCAGAGAGTCTGCAAATGTTGGCCAGTGTGAACATGGAGCTCTGATTTATCACAAACTGTGGATTTCTGACTCATCACTGCACTTTTTACTCTAAAGTCAGTTGAACTTCTTTAAGTGCACGTCGGCTTGGGCACTGGTATGAGCCATTCTTGGTAAAATTCCTGACTATCTTTCCTCCTTATTAATCTTGAAGGCAGGACTACATAACCTGAGATCAATGAGCTTGAAACAGTTTGCTGTTTCCAGAGTTTTTAACTGAATTGGGAAAGAAGGCCTCTAACTTCTCTGCACCTTCTGCATGGAAGAATCTACGACTGACTTTGTGCTGCAAAACTTGGTGTCTCTGAAAATCCTTAAATTCTACAATTCTACAATTTAATTTAGCAGACGCTTTTGTCCAAAGCAACGTACAACACAAGCAAGAATTCGGACTTAAGGGAAAAACCTTAGCAAGTGCGTCAAAGTGCTTCAAGTCAACTGGCCACAGGTGCTGCCATCTAGTGCGAGAAGAAGTGCCAGGTTTTTTTTTGTTTTTTTATAATGCAGCTTATCACAACGAATATTTCAAGTCAGCAACAGAAATTCAAGTCAACAACATCGATCAACATTCCAAGCATTCAAAATTCAGCGCTAAATATTCATTAAGAGCTGGTCTGAGACCTTCTGATTCATTCTACCTCTGAGGACAAAGAGGAGAAGATCAGATTAAGTGCCAAAGTGTTCCTTGAACAGATGAGTCTTCAGACATCTCTTAAAAGTAGAAAGGGACTCTGCGGATCGTATGGAGTTAGGTAACTCATTCCACCATTTGGGAACAACAGAAAAGAAGACTCTGGCTAGAGATTTAGAGCCACGTTGGGCTGGGAGCACCAGGCGTCTTTCGCAGGCTGAGCGAAGTGGGTGAGAGGGAGTGTAGACCTGGATGAGGGAGTCCAGGTAGGCAGGAGCCATTTTTGTCACTGTTTTGTAGGCCAGAAGAAGAGCTTTGGATTTGATTCGAGCTGCCACTGGAAGCCAGTGTAGAGAGATTAACAGCGGGGTGACATGAGCTGTTCTGGGCAGGTTGAAGACAAGACGTGCTGCTGCATTCTCAATCATCTGGAGAGGTTTAAATGTACATGCAGGGAGGCCTGCTAGAAAAGAGTTGCAGTAGTCAATGCGGGAAATCACCAGGGCCTGAACCAGAAGCTGTGTGGCCTGTTGGGTCAGGTAGGGTCTGATCCTTCTGATTTTGTAGAGGGGATATCGACAATGAATCTGCAATGAAAACTCTGGAATACAGAAGTTCTGAATGTCACTAAACTAAACTGATGGCTTTTTATTGTTTTCCTCACTTCTTTGTACTGTACTGTCTGTGTGACTGTTTGTTGAAACTGTGTTTTGCTGCCATTCTTGGTCAGGTCTCTCTTGGAAAAGAGATCTGCTGATCTAAATGGGACTAACCTGGTTAAATAAAAAAATACAATAAAATAAAAAATATGGTTGTGAACACCAACAGTTTCAGAGATTGTCTTCAGAATCTGAGTCAGACATTTCTGACCTTGATTCTTAACAACAAAATCCCCCCAAAATATTAGTTCTTGAACTACTTTTGAAACATCCTGCTCAGACACATTTGTAACCAGACACAAAAAAGATTAATAATCAGTCTTCCAGCTCGTCATAGATAAAAAATAACATCAAAAGCACAACACTGCACTTCTGTTTGTGACCGCAGTGAAGCAGGTATTAAATAATCTAAACTGTTTTGCAGGAGCAGAATGTAATGCCACTTCTTCCACTACGATGCAGTCAAACACCAAGTGTGTGGGTGAAAAACTGAGAACTGAATGTGACACAAATCAAGAGAACAGCAACGAAGAGCAACACGAGCCCATGGACGAGCAGAAAACTAAGAGCCTAGTCAAAGAGGTGAGGTCATGTGTTGGTTTATTTGACTATTTTAGATTTAATTTTAAAGTATTTTTAAAAAGTGTGAAGAAAATATTGAACAAAAGCAGAATATGAAAGAACACTGTAGGGATCCTGAGGACTGGTTGAATGGCTGGACAGATGGGTGAATGGTTAGATGGATGGCTAAATAGATGGGTAGTTGGCTGGATGGCAAGCTTGCAGGATGTATTGTTGGTTAAATGGAGAGTTGGATGTTTAAATGGCTGGATGGATGGATGGATTGCTGGCTGGATGGATGGCCATGTGCATGATTGGCAAGATGGCAAGCTGTTGGGCTGGATGGATGATTGCCTGGTTAAGTGATCAGATGGCTAGTTAACTGGCATACTGACTAGCATAAAGCTAAACGGTTTGACAGCTGGCTAGTTGGCAGGCTTGTTGGATGGTTGGCAGCTTTGCTTGCTGACTGGATTCCTAGAAGACTGTCTGGTGGGCTTGCTGGCTAGATATCTGGCAGTTTGGCTGGCAGGCCTGTTGGATGGTTGGCTGGATGGCAAGCTGGTTGACTGTATCCTGGAAGACTGGCAGGTAGGCTTGTAAGATGGTTGAATAACTAGATGGTTGGATGGAAGGCTGGATGACTGGTTCTCTGGAAGGCTGGCTGGTTGGATGTCTGAAAGTTTGGCTGGCAGGCTTGTTGGATGGCTGGCTGGTTGGATGGATGGAAGACTGGTTGACTGGTGGCTGAAGTCGGCTGGAAAACTCTGGAAGGCGAGTTGACTGGAGTCTGGATGGTTGGATGGCAGGCTGGATAACTGGTTGTCTGACAGTTTGGCTAGCAGTCTTATAGGATGTTGGAATGGCTGGCTGGTTGGATGGTTGATTAGAAATCAAGCTGGTTGACTGTATCCTGGAAGACTGGCAGGTTGGCTTGTAGGATGGTGGAATGGCTGGATGGCATGTTGGATGGTTGACTGGATGACTGGTTTTCTGGAAGGATTGCTGGCAGGCTTGTTAACTGTCTGGCTGGATGGTTGGATAGAAGGCTGGATGACTGGTTCTCTGGAAGGCTGGCTGGTTGGATGTCTGACAGTTTGGCTAGCAGGCTTGTATGATGGTGGAATGGCTGGCTGGTTGGATGGTTGACTGGATAGCAAGCTGGTTGACTGTATCCTGGAAGACTGGCAGGTAGGCTTGTAGGATGGTTGAATGGCTGGATGGTTGGATGGAAGGCTGGATGACTGGTTCTCTGGAAGGCTGGCTGGTTGGATGTCTGACAGTTTGGCTGGCAGGCTTGTTGGATGGCTGGCTGGTTGGATGGATGGAAGACTGGTTGACTGGATTCCTTGAAGTAGGATGGTTGGATAGAATGGATGGTTGGATGGCAGGCTGAATAACTGGTTGTCTGACAGTTTGGCTAGCAGTCTTATAGGATGTTGGAATGGCTGGCTGGTTGGATGGTTGATTAGAAATCAAGCTGGTTGACTGTATCCTGGAAGACTGGCAGGTTGGCTTGTAGGATAGTGGAATGGCTGGATGGCATGTTGGATGGTTGACTGGATGACTGGTTTTCTGGAAGGATTGGTGGCAGGCTTGTTAACTGTCTGGCTGGATGGTTGGATAGAAGGCTGGATGACTGGTTCTCTGGAAGGCTGGCTGGTTGGATGTCTGACAGTTTGGCTAGCAGGCCTGTATGATGGTGGAATGGCTGGCTGGTTGGATGGTTGACTGGATAGCAAGCTGGTTGAGTGTATCCTGGAAGACTGGCAGGTAGGCTTAAAGGATGGTTGAATGGCTGGATGGTTGGATGGAAGGCTGGATGACTGGTTCTCTGGAAGGCTGGCTGGTTGGATGTCTGACATTTTGGCTGGCAGGCTTGTTGGATGGCTGGCTGGTTGGATGGATGGAAGACTGGTTGACTGGATTCCTTGAAGTAGGATGGTTGGATAGAATGGATGGTTGGATGGCAGGCTGGATAACTGGTTGTCTGACAGTTTGGCTGGCAGTCTTATAGGATGTTGGAATGGCTGGCTGGTTGGATGGTTGACTGGATAGCAAGCTGGTTGAGTGTATCCTGGAAGACTGGCAGGTAGGCTTGTAGGATGGTTGAATGGCTGGATGGTTGGATGGAAGGCTGGATGACTGGTTCTCTGGAAGGCTGGCTGGTTGGATGTCTGACAGTTTGGCTGGCAGGCTTGTTGGATGGCTGGCTGGTTGGATGGATGGAAGACTGGTTGACTGGATTCCTTGAAGTAGGATGGGGAAATGAATGGATGGTTGGATGGCAGGCTGGATAACTGGTTGTCTGACAGTTTGGCTAGCAGTCTTATAGGATGTTGGAATGGCAGGCTTGTATGATGGTTGATTAGAAATCAGGCTGGATGACTGGTTCTCTGGAAGGCTGGCTGGTTGGATGTCTGACAGTTTGGCTAGCAGGCTTGTATGATGGTGGAATGGCTGGCTGGTTGGATGGTTGACTGGATAGCAAGCTGGTTGACTGTATCCTGGAAGACTGACAGGTAGGCTTGTAGGATGGTGGAATGGCTGGATGGCATGTTGGATGGTTGACTGGATGACTGGTTTTCTGGAAGGATTGCTGGCAGGCTTGTTAACTGTCTGGCTGGATGGTTGGATAGAAGGCTGGATGACTGGTTCTCTGGAAGGCTGGCTGGTTGGATGTCTGACAGTTTGGCTAGCAGTCTTATATGATGGTGGAATGGCTGGCTGGTTGGATGGTTGACTGGATAGCAAGCTGGTTGAGTGTATCCTGGAAGACTGGCAGGTAGGCTTAAAGGATGGTTGAATGGCTGGATGGTTGGATGGAAGGCTGGATGACTGGTTCTCTGGAAGACTGGCTGGTTGGATGTCTGACAGTTTGGCTAGCAGTCTTATAGGATGTTGGAATGGCTAGCTGGTTGGATGGTTGATTAGAAATCAAGCTGGTTGACTGTATCCTGGAAGACTGGCAGGTGGGCTTGTAGGATGGTTGAATGGCTGGATGGCATGTTAGATGGTTGACTGGATGACTGGTTTTCTGGAAGGATTGCTGGCAGGCTTGTTAACTGTCTGGCTGGATGGTTGGATAGAAGGCTGGATGACTGGTTCTCTGGAAGGCTGGCTGGTTGGATGTCTGACAGTTTGGCTAGCAGGCTTGTATGATGGTGGAATGGCTGGCTGGTTGGATGGTTGACTGGATAGCAAGCTGGTTGAGTGTATCCTGGAAGACCGGCAGGTAGGCTTGTAGGATGGTTGAATGGCCAGATGGTTGGATGGAAGGCTGGATGACTGGTTCTCTGGAAGGCTGGCTGGTTGGATGTCTGACAGTTTGGCTGGCAGGCTTGTTGGATGGCTGGCTGGTTGGATGGATGGAAGACTGGTTGACTGGATTCCTTGAAGTAAGATGGGGAAATGAATGGATGGTTGGATGGCAGGCTGGATAACTGGTTGTCTGACAGTTTGGCTAGCAGTCTTATAGGATGTTGGAATGGCTGGCTGGTTGGATGGTTGATTAGAAATCAAGCTGGTTGACTGTATCCTGGAAGACTGACAGGTAGGCTTGTAGGATGGTGGAATGGCTGGATGGCATGTTGGATGGTTGACTGGATGACTGGTTTTCTGGAAGGATTGGTGGCAGGCTTGTTAACTGTCTGGCTGGATGGTTGGATAGAAGGCTGGATGACTGGTTCTCTGGAAGGCTGGCTGGTTGGATGTCTGACAGTTTGGCTAGCAGGCTTGTATGATGGTGGAATGGCTGGCTGGTTGGATGGTTGACTGGATAGTAAGCTGGTTGAGTGTATCCTGGAAGACTGGCAGGTAGGCTTGTAGGATGGTTGAATGGCTGGATGGTTGGATGGAAGGCTGGATGACTGGTTCTCTGGAAGACTGGCTGGTTGGATGTCTGACAGTTTGGCTGGCAGGCTTGTTGGATGGCTGGCTGGTTGGATGGATGGAAGACTGGTTGACTGGATTCCTTGAAGTAAGATGGGGAAATGAATGGATGGTTGGATGGCAGGCTGGATAACTGGTTGTCTGACAGTTTGGCTAGCAGTCTTATAGGATGTTGGAATGGCTGGCTGGTTGGATGGTTGATTAGAAATCAAGCTGGTTGACTGTATCCTGGAAGACTGACAGGTAGGCTTGTAGGATGGTGGAATGGCTGGATGGCATGTTGGATGGTTGACTGGATGACTGGTTTTCTGGAAGGATTGGTGGCAGGCTTGTTAACTGTCTGGCTGGATGGTTGGATAGAAGGCTGGATGACTGGTTCTCTGGAAGGCTGGCTGGTTGGATGTCTGACAGTTTGGCTAGCAGGCTTGTATGATGGTGGAATGGCTGGCTGGTTGGATGGTTGACTGGATAGTAAGCTGGTTGAGTGTATCCTGGAAGACTGGCAGGTAGGCTTGTAGGATGGTTGAATGGCTGGATGGTTGGATGGAAGGCTGGATGACTGGTTCTCTGGAAGACTGGCTGGTTGGATGTCTGACAGTTTGGCTAGCAGTCTTATAGGATGTTGGAATGGCTGGCTGGTTGGATGGTTGATTAGAAATCAAGCTGGTTGACTGTATCCTGGAAGACTGGCAGGTGGGCTTGTAGGATGGTGGAATGGCTGGCTGGTTGGATTGTTGACTGGATGACTGGTTTTCTGGAAGGACTGCTGGCAAGCTTATTTACTGGCTGGCTGGATGGTTGGATAGAAGGCTGGATGACTGGATTCCTAGAAGACTGCCTTGTAGGCTGGCTAGTTGGGTGTCTGCCAGTTTGGCGAGCAGGCTTAGAGGATGTTGGAATGGCTGGCTGGTTGGATGGTTGACTGGATGACAAGTTGGTTGACTATCCTAGAAGACTGGCAGGTAGGCTTGTATGATGGTGAAATGGCCAGATGGTTGGATGGAAGGCTGGATGACTAGTTCTCTGGAAGGCTGGATGGCTGGATGTCTGACAGTTTGGCTAGCAGGCTTAGAGGATGTTAGAATGGCTGGCTGGTTGGATGGTTGACTGGATAGCAAGCTGGTTGAGTGTATCCTGGAAGACTGGCAGGTGGGCTTGTAGGATGGTTGAATGGCTGGATGGCATGTTAGATGGTTGACTGGATGACTGGTTTTCTGGAAGGATTGCTGGCAGGCTTGTTAACTGTCTGGCTGGATGGTTGGATAGAAGGCTGGATGACTGGTTCTCTGGAAGGCTGGCTGGTTGGATGTCTGACAGTTTGGCTAGCAGGCTTGTATGATGGTGGAATGGCTGGCTGGTTGGATGGTTGACTGGATAGCAAGCTGGTTGAGTGTATCCTGGAAGACTGGCAGGTAGGCTTGTAGGATGGTTGAATGGCTGGATGGTTGGATGGAAGGCTGGATGACTGGTTCTCTGGAAGGCTGGCTGGTTGGATGTCTGACAGTTTGGCTGGCAGGCTTGTTGGATGGCTGGCTGGTCGGCTGGATGGAAGGCCGGTTGACTGGAGTCCTTGAAGTAGGATGGGGAAATGGCTGGATGGTTGGATGGCAGGCTGGATAACTGGTTGTCTGACAGTTTGGCTAGCAGTCTTATAGGATGTTGGAATGGCTGACTGGTTGGATGGTTGATTAGAAATCAAGCTGGTTGACTGTATCCTGGAAGACTGGCAGGTAGGCTTGTAGGATGGTGGAATGGCTGGATGGCATGTTGGATGGTTGACTGGATGACTGGTTTTCTGGAAGGATTGCTGGCAGGCTTGTTAACTGCCTGGCTGGATGGTTGATAGAAGGCTGATGACTGGTTCTCTGGAAGGCTGGCTGGTTGGATGTCTGACAGTTTGGCTAGCAGGCTTGTATGATGGTGGAATAGCTGGCTGGTTGGATGGTTGACTGGATAGCAAGCTGGTTGAGTGTATCCTGGAAGACTGGCAGGTAGGCTTGTAGGATGGTTGAATGGCTGGATGGTTGGATGGAAGGCTGGATGACTGGTTCTCTGGAAGACTGGCTGGTTGGATGTCTGACAGTTTGGCTAGCAGTCTTATAGGATGTTGGAATGGCTGGCTGGTTGGATGGTTGATTAGAAATCAAGCTGGTTGACTGTATCCTGGAAGACTGGCAGGTGGGCTTGTAGGATGGTGGAATGGCTGGATGGCATGTTGGATGGTTGACTGGATGACTGGTTTTCTGGAAGGACTGCTGGCAAGCTTATTTACTGGCTGGCTGGATGGTTGGATAGAAGGCTGGATGACTGGATTCCTCAAAGACTGCCTTGTAGGCTGGCTAGTTGGGTGTCTGTCGGTTTGGCGAGCAGGCTTAGAGGATGTTGGAATGGCTGGCTGGTTGGATGGTTGACTGGATGACAAGTTGGTTGACTATCCTGGAAGACTGGCAGGTAGGCTTGTATGATGGTGAAATGGCCAGATGGTTGGATGGAAGGCTGGGTGGTTGGATGTCTGACAGTTTGGCTAGCAGGCTTAGAGGATGTTAGAATGGCTGGCTGGTTGACTGGATTCTGAAAGACTGGCAGGTAGGGTTGTATGATGGTGGAATGGCTGGATAGTTGGCTTGATGACTGGTCTTCTGGAAGGATCGCTGGCAGGCTTGTTTGCTGGCCGGCTAGTTGGATTTCAAACTGTTTGGGTGGCAGGCTAATTGGATGAGTGGATGTCGGCTAGCTGGCCTGTAGAATGACCTGATGGCCGTCTGGTTGATTGATCCGTATGAAGCCACTGGTGCCTCAGAAACTCATCATGTAAACAGCATTCATTACACGTAAAGTCAAAACCACTCAATATCAATCATGACATGGTGTGCTGTGTTTAATCTGAGCCTGTGAATATACTCAAACAAACATTTAGTCTGACTGTTGGTTTTATTTTCACAGATTGAATTGACACAGAAGGAAATGTCTCAGCTACAGCAGGTCAACAAAAACCTGCAGGAGGAGCTACAACACTGGAAAGAGAGTCATACTGCCCTAAAGGTACATCACACTCGCTGTGAGGCAGCTTTAGTTTTGATTTATATGATGATGTAATCTAATACTATAGTATGCACTGTGCATAAACATTCTGTTAATTAATTTTGATGTCTAGGAACAAAAACATGAAAATAGTTTAGAGCCACTTGGACCAATATTAGAACAAATGAACACTCAACACAAAACAAACATTGAATCATCATACCCCTTTCAGACTGGACAAAACAACAGTTTAAACCCGGTAACAATCGGCTATTTAACCGGCATACTGACCAACTGACTCTTCAAGCGGGACAGGTTTTTATCAGCAAGCCTCCAATCGGCTTCAGTGGGAACATCACACCCGGGTCAACCCGCTTATTTACATAAGATAAGATAAGATAAACATTTATTAGTCCCACAGGGGAAAATTCCACATTTACAGCAGCAGCAGGATACAAGAGAAATATCAGAAAGAGATTTACAAATGAAACGATAAGTAATTTGAATAAAAATAGAAAATAGTGGAGCTGGGAAAAAAATCAATTAAATTGATTAATTCGAATTATTTTCTGCAGAAGATTTAAAAAATTAAAAATCAAGATTTTTTTTCTTGCCATAGTCCAATTGTAGGTAGTTGCAGTTTTCGAAAAAAATTACAATTTTCATGATGGTCGGCCTCGTAGGGTTTGCAAAGCACTTTTATAGGCTTGTATTTGTTATTTAAGTAGATTAAATATTGATCAGAGAGTTTCATGCTAATACTGTAAAAATACCTCAGATTTTAGTGTTTATGTAGACAAACCTGCCTATGTTTGTACTACATAATCAACCTTTTATGATCCAGACTTTGACTTTAAGAGGGAAACATTTAGACAACATAAAGGCAAACTTGATTTGTTTCATTTTTATATCACTGGGAGTTTTGTCTCTTTTAGGGAAGGAAACGTCTATTAAAATTGGAAATCGAGTGTTGTTGAAAAAAATCGGGGATTTTATTTCTAGGCCATAGAAAATAGCATAAATACAACTAAAATGAAAATAGATGAAAAAGAGCAAGAGGTTGGTGTAATGTGCCCACGACGTGATATCGCACCAGTCCCCTCTGTCTGTAACTTGTGTGACTCTTTGCCATCTAAGCAACAAATTCCATCCACCTTAAATAATCAGCACTTGAAATTCGTTCAGTCTGCGCTGAATTTCTACATTTTAAAGAAGGACAAAAGTATAAAGTAAGCAAAACTGTATCCACTGCCTCTATGCTCTTTTCCAATAAGACTGGGTCTGCTGGCAGTGGGACAGGCTTTACTTGCTGATTGTTAGCGGGTTAACCTGTGTTGAAAACCCACACCCACAATAGGATGAATTTGACAATTTATCATTACGTATAGTGGATAATAAGCAGCATAGCAGAAATGTGAAGTGTATAACGGTTTGGGGAAACATCTTGCCTCAGGAAAGGCCTTGAGGAAAGAAGGAAGGAAGAAAGTTTAAAGAAAGGGGTGGGAGAGAGGGGTGTGTCAAGTGAGACAAAGGGAGGAAACGATCAGTTTAGAATTTATAGGAACACAGGAAGGGGCGTGGTTTAGTTGTGATCCTGCTCCTGAAATTCTGCTTAAAGCTCCACTACACAGTTTGCACTCTCTCTTTCTCTTGTGGAGAGCATTGTCCCTCATTGCCAACTTTATCACTGTTTTTCAAGAGCATACAAGGCTGAAGAGCCACTTTTTAACAGCTTTTCCAACTAATTATGTGATGCAATTTTTACCTCTGCCAAGGAGGTTAAGTTTTCGGGAGAGTTTGTTTGTCCGTCCGTCCGTCTGTCTGTGAACAAAATAACTCAAAAAGTAATGGATGGATTTGGATGAAATTTTCAGGAAATGTTCAGCATGGGAAAAGGAAGAACTGATTTGATTTTGGTGTTGATCCAGATCAGCATCCGGCCGCCATGACGAAAAATGTGATTTTTGTGAATAACTAATGAACAAAAATAGATATCATTACAAAACCATTGTTAATGGTATGTTTTCATGGTCAAGGTATCTAAATATTTAGATGAAGTAAAGGTAGGACTAATATTTATGGTGAAAATCACAATATGGGTGAGGACTGGTGCTGGCGGAGGTCTGCGCTCTCCGAGTGCTTATCTGGTTTAATTTATGTAAAAACCCTCCTATACACCTTTAAAGGTGCAGTGTGTAGAATTTGGCATTTTATACATCCACCGCATTTCGCATAAAGAGAAACAGTGAATATAGGAGATATGTTTCTATTTGTATGTAAAGTCTGTAAAAATAGGAGTACAATCATCCCCATTAAATGTTTGTTTTATTTTTATTTAGTTAGAAAAATCTTTATAAAAAAAAATTACATTACTGCAGGCCGCTGTTTCGTGTAGGCCGACATATTGATCCACCGTGTTGTCTACGGGTGGTTTTTAGGGACAAAAAGAACGAAACGCGTGTCTGTCCACCGGTTCTGAAATCTACCTGGAATGCTGGCGAAGAAGAGGAGAGGGTGGCAGTGGATGCATAGAAAGTTGTTACTTTGTCCCAGGGATTCAAACTGTGTGTATAAACACACACACAACATAAATTGTGTGCTGTGTTCAGGATCTTTTTTGGTCTTCACAGGTTGCCGTTGCTCAGCGACATGACGTTTTGGCTACGGTTAGGTACATTCTAGAATCTGAACGCTAGATGTCGCTAAAATGCCAAGTTCTACACACTGCACCTTTAAGTGAGCATAGATAATAAGCTCTGACCCTCAGTGAGTTGGTGCACTCAGGATGGGGTCTTAAAAAGGTTGGTTATGAAAAGAATATAATTTAGGTTAAACAACTACTGAGCTGAATGTGGTGTCTACTGGCATGTTAAAGGCTGTCTTCATTAAAGCTCATTGACTTTTTTTGTAGGTTGACAGTCTCTCCAATGGTTCTCTGGATCAGACTTTGGCTCTACAGGGGATGCAGAAGATGAATCATGACCTCCGGTTCGAGCTGGAGGCCTTGAAGAGGAGTCAAGAGGAGGCCAAAGAGGCCGAGCTGAGGAGGAGAGTCGACCTTTTGGCTCAGCAGGCTCAACTGCTCGTCACAGGAGACGCCACAGCACTCGCACAAGCTCACCTGGAGCAGGACCGCAGGAGGTTTCAGGAGCAGCGGGCGGAGTGGGAGCGCTGCGTGGCCTGCCTGAAGTCCCAGCTAAGTGCTGTGGAGGAGCAGAAGAAGGAGGCGGAGGAGCAGAGGAAGGAGGCAGAGGGCCGCTTTGCACAGCTGCAGCAGGAGGTGCAGGGTTACCGCAGTCTGCAGGAGGAGGCCGAGCACCTACAGAGGAGTCTGCAGGAGATGAAAACTCTGCTCGAAGCTAACCAGGAGGCTCAGGCTCAGAAGGAAGCCCGCCTGCAGAAACACCTCCTGCTCCTTCAGGCGAGTCAGGACCGAGAGCGGAGGAGTCTGTCTGCTAGTCTGGCTCAGGCGGAGAAGCACTCACAGGACCTCCAGGAGAGGCTGGACCGAGCTGAGGAGCAGCTGGGGAGCTTCAGCCAGAGTCAGAACTGGACTAAGCAGATCGAGCAGGCTCAGCAGCAGCTACAAGAGGAGTTAGCAGAAACCGTATCAGCCGTGCAGAAGCTCCAGGAGGAGAGAGATCAGCTGGAGCATCGCTGCGAGGAGCTGCAGAGTCAGTTATCAGAGGCAGACGGGGAGGTGAGCCGTCTGCAGAACCGTCTGAAAACTGACGAGACTCACTACTACAACCTGGAGCACTCGTATGAGAGCGTGTGCGAGGAGCTGCAGGTGGCTTTGGGGACGGTGAAGCAGAAGGAGGCTGACACGCAGGACATACGAGAGGGATACGAGAGGCTGCTGGACGAGAAGGAGCAGGAGCTGACTGAAGTTCTGCTGAAGATGGAGGTGTTAGGAAACAGTTTGGAGGAGACGGAGGTGAAGCTGAACGAAATGATGAAAGTCAGCCCCCCGTCCCAGAAGAAGGATGAATCCACAGAGATGGACAAAGGACTTTGGATTTCAGATTCTGCTCAACATTCGAGACCTCGTTCCAACACGGTGGACTCCTCCCAGCAGTGTGACTCCACAAGCGGAGACGACGCAGAGAGATTCATGGCCGTGATCCAGACTCTTGAGGCCAAGCTGTTCGCCACCGAGGAGAAGCTGAGGGACATCATGCAAAGACTGGAGGACCATCAGGGTCACACGGGCTGTCAGGACCCCCATCTCTGCTCCCAGCTGACCCGCAGCCGAGCCACCATCCAGCACCTGAGCCTGCTGCTGCACAGCCAGGCCAAGCAGAGCCAACGCTTCGCCCAGGAGACGGAGAGTCGCTGCATGATGCTGGTCGGGAGGTTCCAGGTTGCACTGAACATCATACAAGTCTGCAGAGAGAGGCTTCAGTCCACGCCGATCAACGTCACAGAGTTCGAAAGGCAGCTGTCGAGCGCCGCGGCTTGTCTTCAGCAAGGAGAGAAAGACGCACAGAAACAGCTGCTGGAGTCACGAAACGCCGGTCGAGGAGACGAAAGAATCATGAGCGACGGGGCATCAGATGGAGCTAAGAGGAGACCGGCAGAGGATGAGAGTGTTGGGAAGTGCTTGAGGAGGGAGCTGTTTGTCCTGGAGAAAATGATTTCAGTCCTCCAGAGTCAGCATGGGCAGATACTCCTGGGGCCAAGAGATGACGACGGGGATTTTGCAGGAAGGTACAGGAGCTTAATCTCCCAAAGAATTGCTTTGAAGAAAGGGAGAAGGACTCAGTTTGGGAGAGCAGAATGTAACAACGCAAATGAACCTTTGGAGAGCATCGTCCAGAGAGTCTGCGTTGAAGCAGAGCTCATTTATGCTGCTCTAAAACTTCTGCAGGAATATGAGAGTGAGGCGGATGAAAGTAACGACGAGCCTGAGCCCGAGAGGAAGAGCCTGTCTGAGTTTAACCCCCCAGAGCTGGCCCCCTACGAGGGCAAAGGATTAGAAGAGACTGGATCTGAGATTGATGAATCTGGCGACAGAAGAGAAGACTGGCTGGAGAGGCTTGTGTCCCGTCTGCAGAGGAGAGCGAAATGTTTGCAGCAGCTGTGCCAGGAGATGTCTGATGGTGACGGAGCAGACTGCAGCATGGACGACTGGTGGGAAAATGCTTCTGCAGCAGATGTTCACTGGGTGCAGGAGCAAGTGAAGCTGATTTATCTGTCAGAGAGACTGTTCCTGGATGTAGACCAGCAGAGTGAGGTGTTAAAGGAGAAACTGCAAGCTCTGGGCAAAGAGGATGAGATTACGCTGAAGGACGAGGCTTTTAATCACACTTTGTGTCAGCTTCAGGAGGACAACAGCACGTTAAGGAAGGAGCTGGAGCGCGCCGAGATGAAGATAATCTCCGTGGAGGGCGGTAATCAGAGACTCCTGGAGAACATGCAGGAGATTGAGGATTTTCACGAGGAGCAGATGAATAAACTGGAGGAGGACTTTCAGGAGAAGATAAAGGAGCTGCAGCAGATCCACGAGGAGGAGATGAAACACCTGCACGGTTACTACACCAAGAGCAGTTTGTTTAAGGAGAAGCAAATTAAAACCAGCACAGACTCCTTGGCCCCCGCTGAAAATAACTCACCCTCATCTGACCAGACGGGCAGGAAAACAATCGAGGAGATCAGGAAGCAAACAATGGGAGACGAGAAGACGGCCAGGAGAGAAGCTTATCAAGAAGAGCATGAAACACTCGAGGTAAAACAAAGACACTTCATCATGGCACAGGCTTGGTCTGATCAACAGCTGGGCAACAGCAATAAATCCACAAATATAAGCCAGTTATTTGGCATGAAGCATTTTTCTGTAAACCATGTCAACATTAACAATGTGAAGCAGTGCCTTGATTTGGAAGTCAAATAAATAGAGATCTACAAATCAAACTTTATTTGAATAGCACTTTTCATACCGGACTTTGTAATACAAAGTGCTTTACATGAGACAAAAGATGACATTAAATAATAATAAGTTAAATAAAAAGCAGAAAATCACATAAAATAAAAAACATAAGACCCCTGCAATCACCCCTCCTCCAATCCACATTCAATATACACACTCATTTACTCAAACACACAAAGACATAAAAAGGAAATTCTGACAGAAAACAGAATTAGAGGACTGAAGAAATGATATCTTGAATTAAAAATGAGGAAACACAGGAGCTAAAACTAAAATGATAGTTAAAAATACTAGAAAAATACTACAGGGTAAGATAAATAAATACGTAAATAAATAAAATGATATAATAAAATAAGATTTAGATAAATAATATGGTAAAATCAGTTGCATAATTAAAACAGCTAAAATAGGATAATAAAAGGAAAAGCATTTAACAAAGAATGAAATTCCAAATAAAAAATTTGAACTGAAATCTGAACTGAAATATTGTGCATCCACAATGAACGATGTTGGATTTTTGTCAATATCTGATATGCCAATATTTTTAAACTCATTCTCGCCTTTACTGCACTTTACAAAAAAGGACTTGTTTGTTTCAGTGTTACAATATATTTTGAGAGATCAGATGTAAAACAAGAACAACAGCATTTAACTCCAAAAGAAACCCTTGATTTTTGTTGTAAATATCTGCAAAATTTGCAGTATTGACCAATACGATGCTTAACTTTTTAGGCTGATATGGCCAATATCTGATAATATCGTGCACCCCTAAAATAAAGGCAAAGGGAAGGTTCTTTTATGATGTTGATCTCTTTATTTATAATTTAAATAGGTTCTTTAGTCTCTCTTTGAATGAAACCTTTTATTTTGAAGGAAATGAGATGATTCAGGTTTATGACAAGTTATTAGAGATGCACAAAATTTTATTTTTGATATCTGATATTTCTGAATAAATTGTTGCAGATACTGATAAAGATATTGATGATTTTGTCAAGAGTGCAAAGCCTTTACTTTACCAAAATTGACCTTTTCCTTATTTGGAGATGGGCTAGTTGTTTTAGATACAGACATGAAGCAAGAAAAACATTTTTTTTTCTCTTTAATATATGATATATTTGATTTGTAAAAGTGAATATTAAAGATGTTATGAGGAGTTTCTAAGTAATTACAAAAAAGTCTCACTTTTAGATATATGCCTGATTGAAATACACACTTTAAGATGAGTTTTATAGCATCAAAATAGGTTATCTATAAATGCTATTCCTTAGCTTCACGGTCGGGTCGGACAGGGCTGGACTGGCCTGGATACTCAACTTCAGTAACAAGACAATTAAAACTAGAGCAAATTTATATTATTCGGACACGTCTTAAAGGTAAAAATTTTGATGTTTGATGTTAAATTACCTTCAACTGGTCTATTGATCTGTCTGTCAGTTTATTTAACTAAAACGAGGCATTTGAAGGTGCAGTGGTGTTCTTTATGCGATAATAGCAAACTTTTTATTGTACAGTAAAGTATATCACATGCAGATTTTTGGGATCATTCACATAAAAATTGTGATAAATGCTACAGGAAAAAGGCCACAAATATTCATAAGGGGTCAGAAGATGTTCCCAGTCTATAAGTCTTCCTGTGGCACATCAAAATTTGTGTTTTCTATCTATAAAGCAAAAAGAATGATTTTTAAAAAGAGACAGATTTGAAGTTTGGATGATAAGATATAAATCAATTTTGTTTCTACTTAAAAAAAAAAAAATCTTGAATTTAACCAGTTTAAAAATTCTGAATTTTCTGAAAATCATTTGATCATTACTATTATAACTTTTGTTATTGTTATTGTTGTCAGTGTTTATACTGAAACATATGGCTTCTTTTCTTTGTTGCTTCAACCTTTGTTTTTGTAAACAACATATTTTTAGGTGTTTTAATGTGTCTTATAGAAAAGCTAAGATGATTGGTTTTTAGCTTAAAACTGAATTTCAAGAGTGAGAGAGAAAGAATCAATCTGCATAAACCACCATGTTACATTCTGATTTCTTTATAATCACATCATAATTAAAGGCATCTTACTGTTTCTGAATGCAGGTGCCCTGTGATGAGAGCCTCACCGCTCTGGAGGAGCTGCACAAACAGCTGATCGGTGATCTGCAGCAGAAACACCAACAGGAGGTGACGGCTCTGCTGAAGGAGAAAGATCAGATGCTGCAGGAGGAGACGGCCGCCACCATGGCAGGTAAGCATCTGTCTGCAGGAGCACAGTCAGAGTTTGTAGTCTGATGATAAAAAACAGAACATAATCAAGCATATTGTTAAAGGACTTTTAACCAAATCCGTGAGTGTTTAAACTAGGAACCAGGAAATCTGCATTATTATTCATTAACTATTATTATTTATTAATTCAGTCAAAATAAGGGGCGATGATGTTTGACCTCTAACACCTTTAACTGTCTCATGGCATCCATAAATGATCACAAAATACCCCTCAAAATACCAAGAAAAGGTGAAGGAGGGTTAAAAAGGAAGTGTTGATAATCAAAGGAAGTCTCAATACAGAGACAAACAATCATAGACTCTGTTTTATTTATTTCTGCAGCCATCGTTGCGATGAGAAGAGCTCATAAACAGGAGCTGGAGAGGAGCCGACGGTCTCAGCAAATCAAGGAGAGCGAGGACATCACACAACTGCAACTCGAACACGAGTGAGTGACTGCAGCACTGTGAATATTGACAGCACTTTTTAATCTAGTTTAAGTCCTTTGCTTAAAATATCCTTTAGTTTTTTTTTTTTTTTTTTTTTTTTTTAAATGTATTTTTAGGGCATTTTGTGCCTTTATTGATAGGAGGGAGACAGTGGATAGGTTTGTAAAGGGGGTGAGAGAGTAGGGGAAGACACTCTGCAAACTGGTCACAGGCGGGATTCGAACCTGAACCGGCAGAAGCAAATATATGGGGTGCCTGGTTGCTAACCACTCCACCAAACCAGCACCCCAAAATATCCTTTAGTTTTAGTCATATTTTAGTCATCTAACTTCAGGGTTCCCACTTTTCTAGAGATCATTTTCCAGGAGTTTTTCCAGGACTTTTTCCAGTGTCACATAACCAACTGAAGTTACATTGTTGCTGTGGGCAGTTTTTAATTCTAGTTAGCCTTCTAAAAAACAAGATTAGAGGTTGATGAACAATATCTCTAGCTATTGATCGTATTGATCTTAGAATTTCTGTTTCTAACTCTCCAGCACGAACATTGTCTGTCAGTTATCTGTTTCGTCTGGCTTTTATGTGTCTTACTATAATAAATGTATGGTTATATGTACTTTTTAGTCTATATTTACTCTGCTTTTTTATGAATAGATTTTATTAATTTAGCCCAAATTTTATTTTGGTTTTTTTTGGTCAATTTTTTATTATTTATTTTTGTCCCCATTGTTTCGAGTTTTTATATTTTATGCCTTAACTTGCATTATTTTACCTTCTCACATTTTCTGGCTACATGTACATTAATTACCTAGTACATTTTTACTTTATGTCCTATGTTTCAAGCTAGGACGAGGGCAAATAATTTTCCAGGACAATTTAAGCTTTTCCAGGACATTTCACTTTTTTCCTCACTGTCCATATGTTTTCCATGACTGGAAATTGGGCAATCATTTTCCAGGTTTTCCAGGTTTTCCAGGATGCGTGGGAACCCTGAACTTGTTTTAATTGTAGTCTAGTTTTAGTTGATGAAATTCCACAACATTTTAGTTGATGAAATCTGCTGTAAATTTAGTCAACTAAAATATGAAGTGTAAAGGGTAAGACATTTTTCTGTTTCCTTAAATTTCTGAAATCATGTTTTATTCTTGGATAAAATGAAACATCTAATAACCCTTTATTAAATGTGAGTAAAGTTTTAATGTATAAACTTAACTTTTGTGTGAAATACAGTCACCTTTATTTAGGCTACCTGGCAGAGCATCTCAGTTACAATACCAGAACTGACAACAAACAGTGAACCTGCTCTACATGAATAAATCAGTTCATACAGAGAGCAGCTCTGATTGGATCGCTCCACAACTTATCCCACCACCACCAAGCTAAGGCAGCTGTGATTGGATATATTCCTAACTTGTCTCTACTTTCTACATGACCAAATCAGGTCTGATTGGATTAAGTTAATGTCAGACATTTTAGTCTAGTTTTTATTTGTTGATGAAAATGTCAGTTAATTTGTTTTTATTAGTTACTGTCTGGTTTCGTCAGGGTAAAAAAGGTAGTTGATGACATTGAGATATCTGACCTCACCAAACAGATACTTTAGAAGCAAAATTACTGCCTAAAAATATCTTTACAGAAAGCTTTCTCCACAAAGGTTGCCTCTTCTGTTTTTCCTTAGATGTAAATAAGTTTTGTTTTGTTTTTTTGCCATTTTGTGCCTTTATTGATAGGAGAGAGACAGTGGATAGGCTTGTGAAAGGGGGAGAGAGAGCAGGGGAAGACACTCTGCAAACTGGTCACAGGCGGGATTTGAACCTGGACCGGCAGAAGCATGTACATGGAGTGCCTGGTTGCTAACCACTCTGCCAAACCAGCACCCCTTTAGATGTAAATAAGTTAACACAAAGCTACTTTTCCCAAACTCCCATAATCCTGTTACTGCTTCCTCATGGTCAGCTCGACTCACTCTGCTCTTCTTCCTCATGAGTTTCTCCTCCCTCTTCCTCCTCGTCCCTGCAGTAAGGAGCTCTCGGCGCTGCAGAAGGAGCTCGAGGCGTTGTCGGTCCAGCACACACAGAAATGTCTGGAGAACTCTCAGCTGAGTCAGGAGCTGCAGGAGGAGAAGCAAACATCGATGGAGTATCACAAAGAAAACCAGGAGCTTAAGAAGAAGCAGGTACTGACATTATATTTACTGTTTTAATAACCTTAAAAAAAGTTTATGCACAAAAACACAAACATCCCTCGGGTACACAAATGAGGGTCATAAAGCACAATAACAATGTTTGAAATAATAATACTAATAATAATGATAATTTAAAAGATAGAGGAAAAAAAAAAACACACATACGTCACTTAGGGATGGGACGATACACTTAAACTCACGATACGCTGCACTTCAAGATGCCCGGGTCACGATACGATACGTCACAATACAATATCAAAAAAGTAAAAAAAAAAATGTTACTGTGTAATTACAACTTGTTTGTTTTTGTTTGAGTTGCACACAGGAAAACACAAGACCAAACAGGCCAAACACAAACAATAACACTCTCTCTAACCCTAGAGAGGTTAGGGAGTGTATGCTAATGAGCGGTAGGCTTGTTTTTGCCGAGGTCGTCTTTACATTTTTATGGTGGCGCTGAAAAATGTTTGTTGTGGTGGGCGATTATGCAAATGACAGCATAGCAAGTTTACACCGTCCTAGTCTTGTCAGTTACTATATTCGTCTTTGTCTTTTTAAAAAAAAAAAAAAAAAAAAAAAAAAAAAAAAAAAAAAAAAAAAAAAAAAAAAAAAAAAAAAAAAAAAAAAAAAAAAAAAAAAAAAAAAAAAAAAAAAAAAAAAAAAAAAAAAAAAAAAAAAAAAAATGTTACTGTGTAATTACAACTTGTTTGTTTTTGTTTGAGTTGCACACAGAAAACACAAGACCAAAACAGGCCAAACACAAACAATAACACTCTCAGAAAGCCAAAATACTGCCAGACAGATGACTTGTATCCAGGCGGAGCGTCCTCAATTTGACCTCATTCGACTCCATCGTTCGGCTTTTTGAAGGCAAGGTAGATGGTGCTAATGTTTGTTGTCGTTACTTCTGGTAGCATGCGCTATTATCGGACGCGACGTCTTTATTTCGCGATCCATTTTTTTCAAACTCGATGCGTTTCGTCACGCACTGTATCGCGATATTTTGCTAAACGATATTTTATCCCATCCCTAATACGCACACATTACATACACCTATATATACAAATGGTCAGAAGTTAATTAAGACTTAAATTGGTGTTTGTATCATTATAAGTAGAGTTGAACAGTATGAATAGAGTGAATAAACTAATAACAATAGTGAAAATTTAATTTAACAAATAAATAAATGTGTAAAGGAAAGTAAGATAGTTCCTGTATTTATCAGGAGTTTAAGCTGGGGAGTGATCAACATGTTAAGGTACTAACAATTTTTATTCTTATATCTAAGAGAGGCCAGTTGGTCTTGATTTTGAAAACTCAGTAAATACAAGAACTTTTAAACTTTCAAATTGTTCTTCTGCTCTTGTTCTCTGTTGTGTTTTATCTCTCAGAAAGAAACAGATGAAATTACTCAGCGAAGTTCCTCTCTGAACGGGAAGCAGCCGCTTGTTGTCCCTCCAGAAAATGACTTCTATGAGATGGAGGTACAAAGAGTTTTACCCCTAAAATAAACTCATATAAAGATCCTTTACCAGCTGTAAAAATAAAGCATTCTTTGACTTTGAAACTTCTGAGGTAATCTAAGTGTTTAGATAAAAGTGTGACAAAGGATCAGTCACTTTTTAAAATAAATTGAGACACGATGGAGTAAATATTCTACTTATTAGACTTTACATTTTTCCTAATAGATGCATTTATCGTTATAAAACCACAAGTAACCAGTGAATTCACTGCTAGGGCATTCTTGTAAAAGTAAAAAAGCAAATGTTTAAAGTCTTGTTGTGTTTTCCAGGTGATCCTGAGGGCGAGGGAGGCAGAGATGCAGTTTCTGCGTCAGGAGGCTCGCTCTCTCAGGGACGAGCTGAAGGCGGCTCGAATGGTACTGAAATTACATTTCTGAAAAATAACTAGCTTTTTTAGGATAAATCACATTTTTAAAAAAGATTAAAAAAGAATAAAAAAACAATTATCATTTAATGGCTGCAAAGGCTTTCCAAACATAACAAAAAGTAAACTTGACAAACACAGGAGGATTTCTGATATTCAGCTCTGAATCTGATTTTTTTTAAACTCCTTTTGTGTTGCTGCAGGCTGCTGGTAAAACACTATGTTTTTCTAAAATGATAAAAGCTACAACTGACTCCTTAAACTGACATGAACTTAGATCTTTGTGTATTTGTTTGTGTGCTACAGGACAAACTTTATGCCCAGAACAAGCTGAAAGCTCTTTACACAAACAGCACAGAAGACAACAATCACGACGTGGGTGAAGATTTCAGGTTCTCCTCTTTGGACCGAGACAGAGACACCTCTGCTCAGAGCCACGGTGAGACACTCGTCATTATTAGATTTTAATCATACAAAACTTCTTTAACATTTTGATATCAAATTCATAAACCTGCTCTACATGAATATATCAATTCATAAAGACAGCAGCTCTGATTGGATCGCTCCACAACTTATCCCACCACCACCAAGCTAAGGCAGCTGTGATTGGATAGATTCCTAACTTGTCTCTACTTTCTACATGACCATATTAGCTCTGATTGGATTAAGTCTGTCAAACATTTTAGTCCAGTTTTTATTTGGAAGAAAATGTCAGTTAATTTAGTTTCAGTTTTTGTCCATGTGCTCTTGTTTTTATTAGTTACTGTCTAGTTTTCGTCAGGGGAAAACAGTCGTTGACTTAAACTATGACAAAAACATTATATCAACAAGGACATCATGTGATTTGTTAATCCTAACCCTGTCACAGCTCTTTTCAAAATAGATTTAACAAATGTGCTCTCAGTCACATGCCATCTCAATTTTTTTTAATTTTTTTTTGGAAAGACCACTTTAAAATGACAATGCCACAATCTGCTACAGTTAGCTTTACACATATGTATACAATGACATTATCGTCACATTGGAAGATATATAACAGATTAAAATGATTCAGTTTAAGGTCATAGAGGAAAAAAAACATGTGTATGTAAATATATCTATATATATATATATATATATATATATATATATATATATATATATATATATATATGTGTATATATATATATATATATATATAAATAATAAATAAAATGCAAAGGTAAGGTTGCAATGGTTTATTTATTTATTTATTTTAAGAGAAGTCTGGTCTTATAGGTTTGACATACTCAGTCCATTTACTCCAAATTTTGTCAAATCTGTCTTTCTGAACTTTGAGGGAATATGACAACCGCTCCAATGTATACATTTCATGAATAGTATAAATCCATTCATCTATAGTGGGTAGTTGTGGTTTAAGCCAGTTTCTTGTAATAACGTTTTTGCTTCCAGCCAGGAGAATTTGGACCAACTTTTTATCATTATTTCTCCATCCATCAAACTGAATATCTCCCATGCCATCTCAAATTTAAGACTTCCCTATAAGAAAACAGGATTTTTAAAGACTTTTCATGGCCTTAGATCCAAACAATTATCAGTAGATCCTTTTTTTCAACACTTTTTTTTTTTCCATTTCCTCTTTTTATTCTCAGAGGATGCTCTGACAGACGCATCGAACGCTGCTTTTCTGAGGAAGACACAGAACTCCGCGCTCACACGTCAGATCAGAGGATTGAGGTCATGGGTAAGACGTTAAATCATGTTTAACAGAGAGTGTATCATCAATCACTGGACACTTTATTAGGGACACATTGCAAGTATTAGGCTGAAACCCTTTCGCCTTCAGAGCTCCTAATAACTCGGGGTCATGGATGAGAACTCTGGCTTACTGGATTTCATTTTTTTGGACTATTCTCTTAAAAGCTGTTGAGATACCAGACCCTCCCACTTACAACATATGGATCCAGAAAGTTTGAGACATTTATCAAATAGAATCAATTACATACCCAAATATTAGGGATGCACAATATCATCGGTTTGATATCAATATCGGCCGATATCAGCCTAAAAAGTTCCCTCACCTTATATAACACTGTGATTTGTAATTATCAGGCAAATAAAAGAGTTTTTGTATGTGTGTGTAAGTTAGTGCATGTGCTGTGCAAGGGTGAGGGATGAGGCCGGGTGGGTTGTATTTTTCATTGTATTCAATTTTCTGCTTATTAATATTTAAACTTAATTTTCTATCTTCATTTCTGTGTGAAGCACTTTAAAGGGACTGTGAGGAGTTTCTAAGTAATTACAAAAAAGTCTCACTTTTAGATCTATGCCTGATCTAAATACACACTTTAAGATGAGTTTTATAGCATCAAAATAGGTTATCTATAAATGCTATTCCTTAGCTTCGTGGTCGGGTCGGACAGGGTTGGACTGGCCTGGATACTCAACTTCAGGAACAAGACAATTAAAACTAGAGCAAATTTATATTATTCAGACACGTCTTAGAGCACCGGGCTGTAAGTAGCCATATATAGCCGGATCCAAAACTACAATACTAAGTTTTCCAAAAATTGCTTGTTGTCACACATCAAAAACTACCGCTACGTAACTAGAAAGAGATACATTACCTCGTGGCTTTGCATCCTGTAAGTTGTTGAAAAAAGAAGTTGTAAAGCAATGCAGAGTTCTGAGGAAGGTCCGAGCTGCATTCATTAGCATCACAACAAACACATGCTTTGGCTTGGGTCACGTCTTTTGGTGCGTTCCAGTTGTAGTCAGAAGTAGGAATTTCCAAGTTCCGAGTAGGAAACTGCAACTGGAACGTCCCTCAAAGTCTGAATTTACTACTGGGAGCTCAGTGAAACCTCGCCACCCCGAGTTGACAATGGAAGATGGATGCCCCCAGTGTGAACAGTTATTTAGCTCCTGTAATAATCCATTTATTTGCACTTCTGACTGGGGTGTGTTGCTCCAGATCAGCTGTATACATAGTATTGTTAGACTAATATTTACAAAAATGCTGCCATAGTGATAATCACATTCTTCATGTGATATTTGTGAACAACAACACAGGGTGTGCTAACAACAGCTAACAATAGCCTGGTAGATCAGCATGTTTTTTTCCAACTTCAATTGGAACACCGATAAGTCGGAGATGATGTCACTCCCAGTTTCGAGGTTACTGGAACGCAGCATTATGACAGTCGCCGCGGGTGCTCATGGGTAGCAGAGTCTTTATGTTGCTGGTAATAGATTCTCCTCATAGCACCTTTAAGCTACATAATTTTGTATGATAGGGGCTATACAAATTAAGTTTGATTGATTGATTGATTGATAAAATATTTAAAACCGTGTTTGATTCATTTGTTTGATATTCAATTTAAAATAAGAATTAGAAAAGCAACCGTTTTTTCTTTTTTTTAGTCAAAATTGAATATTAATAGACCAAATGATAACAGACAAAAGAAAAATGATCATTACCTTCCAATGGACTGTAACTTCTCCCTGAAACATGTCTGTCAATCCATATGAATAAATGCTTTTTGTCTTTCCTTCATTTTAACATATTTCTGTTTTTCTGTTTGTTCTCCAGAGTTTAAAAGAAGGCCTCTCCGTCCAAGAAAAACTGAAGCTGTTTGAGTCGTTTTGATCCAAACTGTTTGTTCTGCACAGTCTAAAACCACTGAATGTTTTTCTCTGTTTATTATTTGTGTGACTATTTTTACACAAAGAAAGGCTCATTTTGTATTTTTACTGTGTAAAATACCCTTCTAATGATGAACTGTGGGCTGTGGGAATTCAAAACTTTGTGAATGTGTCAGGACCAAAGATATGTTTTACAAAAGAGAGAAAGAAGCACTGACTTTTTTGTTTTGTAAATTATTTCTAAAAGTCTAAAGAATAAGAGAATCATTGCAAAATAATTATATTTCGGTTTGCATAACCCTAGAAAGTGTAGCCCATAGATTTTCTATATATATATTCAAAATGTAAGTTTCTTTCCATTTCATTATTTGCCTCAATATTGTAATAACCGTACTTAAACACTAGGTGTAGCTGTCAGAGCAACAGCAGAGCCAGAGGTGGTGATATTGTTGCACTGATTTCATGAAATAACCTCTGTCTGAGCCGCAAAGAGGAGAATTTACCGATAAAAATATATTAGCAATAAAAAAAATAAAGGAAAATGCAGGAGGGTTTACTGTTTCTACCAAATTGTAAAGGTTTTGGTTTATGCAGGAGATTTTTGTACAGTGGATTCATCCTTTTCTGAAAAAAAAAATGGAAATAAAGTTTTGAATTTTCTGTCTGTTTAATAAGTTTTATTGGTGCTTGTTTTCTTTATTTTTGTGAAATAGACTGACATGACAGTAGGAAGTGATTCAAGAGTGTAAAGTGTCTGCAGAAATTTGATGATGACTCATTTGACACCAAATTGAGAGCAGTTGTAAAATCTGAATATACAAACCTGATCAAAATCTTAAGACCAGTTGAAAAATTGGTAGAATATGCATTTTGCACATTTGGACCTTAATGAGGTTTTAAATAGAGCTACAATATGCAAAAGCAAGAAGGGGGAGTGCGACAAAAAGCACTTTGAAAAAGTAATTTATTGAAAACAACAAGTAAACTGAAATAGGCTGTTTATCAGCTGATCAAAAGTTTAAGACCACAGGCTATTAAAGCCAAAATCTGCTCAAAATGTTCATTTTCTGTCAGGCATTCACACGGTCATGCCCTCCTGATGGCTAAAGCTAAGAAGCTTTCTCTTCTTGAACGTGGTCGGATCGTCGAGCTGCATAAGCAAGGCCTCTCGCAGCGTGCCATTGCTGCTGAGGTTGGACGCAGTAAGACAGTCATTCTACATTTTTTGAAAGATCCTGAGCATTATGGAACAAAAAAGTCAAGTGGTAGACCCAAAAAAATTACACCTGCGCTGAGCCGGAGGATCTGATTGGCTGTCCATCAAGACACAGGGTGGTCCTCAACCCAAATTAAGGCCCTTACTGGTGCCGACTGCAGCGCAATAACCATCAGACGGCATCTGTGGGAAAAGGTTTCCCCTGATTTAAATCCCATAGAGAACATTTGGGGATGGATGGCAAGAGAAGTTTATAAAAATGGCCATCAGTTCAGACAGTTGATGCCCTTCATGAAGCCATCTTCACCACTTGGAGCAATGCTCCCAAAAGCTTCCTGGAAACACTCACATCAAGCATGCCCAAATAAATTTTTGAAGTGATTAACAAGAACGGTGGAGCTCATAACTGAGTCCTACTGAGAAACATTTTTGTTCTGGTTTGGAGAGTTTTTTGTCATTTTTTTTGAGCGATGGTCTTAAACTTTTGATCAGCTGATAAACAGCCTATTTTAGTTTACTTGTTGTTTTCAATAAATACCTTTTTCAAAGTGCTTTTTGTCACACTTCCCCTTCTTGCTTTTGCATATTGTAGCTCTATTTAAAACCTCATTAAGGTCCAAATGTGCAAAATGCATATTCTAGCAACTTTTCAATTGGTCTTAAGATTTTGATCAGGTCTGTATACTGCGTCTTCAAGAAGACTTGACAAATTCACTAAGCTCTGGATTTTTGAGAACCATGCCCTTAAAAAAATGCTCACGCTCTTGAAAAACAAACAGGATGACTTTCAGTTATTAAACAATGCAAAGTAGTTTTGTCCTAAGAGTCGGTGGACTAAGGAATGTGTTTTATTAGATTTCTTTGTATAATTCTCCAATGGCTAAACTATTATTATTGAGTACAGACTCCAGGAAAGGTACAAATTTAAACGACTGATTTATCTGTTGATTGTTTAATAAGAGATTGTAGTGATATTGAAAAGTGTAAAGTACGGCGAGGAGAGTAAGACTGCCTCATGGCTCAGAAATATTTCATGATCACTTCTCAATGACTTTCTCAGTAACTGAACATGATGTTGACATTTACGTTGCGTGCGTCATGTTGCACAGAGATCTGTTTCAGCTCAGCCTCGGTTAACCTTCTTTAAAATATGAGCCACGTAAACCAGGAACCATCAGAGCCCTGATCAGACACACTTACTATACTGAATTAAAAATACTGTAGTGTAAACGTCTTTATTTAAAAATATTCACTCTTACAGGCCTCACAGACGGCCCGAGCCTGATGCTGAAGTGTTGGAGGGCGTCATGTTTCCTAAAGAAGAATATCACACCTCATTAAAACCCAACACTTCTCCTCCCTGAGACTGCTGCGTGTGAAACTGCAGCCGCGAGCTGACACCTTCAGGAGCAGAGACGATGCTTCATGTTTTACATCATGGAGAGAAAGTCAGCACCTCTTACAGCTGAATTCAGCCTTCAGTCAGCGTAAATACATTTTCATCGATCCTCAAAGTGGACTGGGAAAGAGGAGGTCACACTCATTTTTAAATAATCTTATCGAAACTTCTGTGATGTAGTTAAAAGTCCAGGATAGCTACTTTGTAAGATCATCACACTATTAAAGGTGTAGTCAGCGATTTTCTAATCTTCTAATCTAATGCACTTTTGTCAAATTCACCGTATTTCTTCTCTCCATCCACAAGATGTCACCACTGACAGCATGTTGAAAAAAAAGTCTGGTTTCAATACACAGCCTTGGCTCTGAATTTCAGCAGGTAAATACTGTGGGTCGGGCCGTGTCACCAAAACAGGGTACACCCCCCCACATCCAGGGGCGATCATACTCATGCGCAGATCAGACAGAGGGGGGAGGGGGAGTAGTAGGTTGCGTAGGTGCGCAGTTAGCGTAAGAGAGATACAATAGGTGCAGTAGCAATGGCTGAAAAACAGCCCAAAAGAAAAAGGTCAGAGGAGTGAAAAGTGAAAAAGAAGGGCTATGACCATGAAAGAGCGAAGACCCGGGTCAACATTGGTGTTGGGAGCTCCGCCAATTGACAGACCTGAAAACGGACACGGTAGTCGCCATCTGTAGCTTATATTGATTAGCATAGATGCTAACAGTTTCACCAGCAGCTTTACCAGATTTTGAACGCATTTCTTCATCAAAAGAAAAACAAATATCACCACGAACTTCTCTGTATATGGATATTTTCACCCCACTTCTGGCATGTTTTGACCTGAATTTGTTTTACAAAGCGTCAGCAGTCATCTACTGTATTATCTGATTGGCCTGTCGTGAATGTTGATTGACAGAATGATCGTCCAATCACCTGCCGGATCTGCCTCTGAACGGTTCTGCCCTCCCCAAACATTTTCTTTGGGCTCTTTCACAAATAGACTAGTGAAATATTTTGGTAAAAACGTGAAAGCAGAATTACAAAAGAGTTTTAGGGCCATTTTAGATGGAAAAAGTAAAATTCAGCAGGTCCAGATTAAAGTTGAAATGACAAGAATACAGTAAAAATTTCAGATAAAAGTTGAAATGCGGACAATAAAGCTGAAATACCACTTTGTGATAAAAGTCAAAATAATGATATAAAAGTTAAAATGCTGAGAAAAATAGTAGAAAGTTAAGAATAAAGTTAGCATGCAATGTATCCCAACTTAATTCTCTACATTTTGACTTTTATAACAAAATTGTATTCCGACTTTATTCTCGTCATTTCAACTTTAATCTCGAAATTTTGACTTAAATCTCTCAAAATTATTTTCTCCCTCTGACACGGCCCTCATACTCTTCCATACAGTCTGGATAATGGATGGATGATTATTTAAGTTATTCTCTGGTATAGAAGTCTCTGTTCTCGTCTGTATGTTTGTGGAGCTCGTTCATGCACCTGCTGACTTTGTTTAGAGCCGAGCCGCCCCACAAACTCTTCATGACTGATTAACATCTGATGTAGAAACAGAGTTATACAGGAACACCTGCTCAGCCTGTAAAAATAAGTGTCCCATTTAGTCAAACTAAGATCGATTACTGTAACCAGCACAGCCTGCGGCCTGTTTCTGCACAATACAAACAACAGCTCAGGCGATCCGTCCTCCATCTTTGACCTTTAATCAGATCTGTGGGAAAAGGAGAATCTTCTCAGCTTGATTGTGATTGAGTTTTATCAAATCATGTTCACAGGAGTTTGTGTATCAAACCACAAATGTGTCCACGTTGCCATGACGATGGGTTAATCCTACATGGTTCACCTGAGATAAATATAAGTTTGGCAACAAGAACAACAGTTTGGCAACAGCGGTCTGGTCTGGAGGATGATGAGGGCGATTATTACTGGAGAAAGCACTCCAGTAAAAACAACTTTTGAAAAACACAGTAAGAAAAGAGACGAGTCCTGACAAGCAGGAACAGTCGAGCACGTAAATCTGTTTGTATTTATCTGTTTTCAGGTCATAAGTGTTTGTGGTTCAGCAGCGAAGGCTTTAAGACAAGATAAATATTTCAAGTAAGGGATGAACATGAGGTCTGAAGAGCTTGGAATTGAACTTAAAAATAAAACCAGCTCATCCTTGAGTTGGAAAAAGCATTTCAAAGCATTTTGGAGTATTTGTCACAGGAAAGGGTGATACTGAGGCTTTTTTATACTTTATTTTTTTAATTTTTGTATAACAAACAGGACTGAACGATTTGAGAAAATAATCTAATTGCGATTTTTTTCCCCAATATTGCGATTTACTCGGCAATTGTTTTAATGTTCCTCATCTTATGTATTCTTAAACAAACATAAGCAGTAAATCTTTTTAATGTAAAACCAATATGACATTAAATTAATCTAAGGATAAAAGATTTGAGAAAAAGTGGAGAAGTGAAAAACAGAAGCAAAATAGGTATGAAATTGTAAAAACTGGGTAAAAATGGTATGAAAGTGGAAAAAGGTTAATAAATAGGTGCAAAATAGGTATGAAATTACAAAGAAAATGGGGAAAAATTGGCAAAAAAAATCCAAAACTGGATTAGGAAAATTGACTATGGCAGCAAAATTGGGAATTAAATTTGAAATTAAATTTCAACAACCATGTAAAAATTCCAAAAATTGTTCTGACAGTGGCCATAAAAAGATGAATGGGGGCAAAACAGGCATAGAGTTGTAAAAATGGGGTTAAAAAAAGGTAAAAATGGTCCAAAAGTGGGAAAAAGTGTAGGAATAGAGGTAAAAAATCGGCAAGAAATTGCAAAAAAACCACATCACAATGGGCTAAAAATGTTTAACACATATTGGGCTAAAAATATTGAACCTTCTGCGATTTGAAAATTGCAACAAGCCATGTTGTGATTTAAACTAATTTGCAATTAATTGTTCAGCCCTAATAACAAACACATTAAATTAGAATCAAAAAGGAGGTCATCACATAAGGTACAGAATCTTTTTTCAGCTCATGATATGAAGATTAAATGAGATCCTTTGTCTCCTTTAACAAAACAAATAATGTCTCTTGAGCTCGAAAGTCTCCTGTTATTCCAGAACAGATTTTACGAAGGTTGACATCACTTCAGGTTACAATATGATTTCCAGTTTTTCCAGTATTTTCCCCCTTTTTTGGTAGCATACCGCAGAGGGAATGTCAATTGTTCCATTTTGTAAATGTCCTGAATTCTTTCTTTCCATTCGGTGATCGTTGGAGGTTCCTTATTCGAGGCTCTATGATTTTATTTTTTTTATGTATTTTTTGGGGCATTTTGTGCCTTTATTGATAGGAGAGAGACAGTGGATAAGCTTGTGAAAGGGGGTAAGAGAGTTGGGGAAGACACTCTGCAAACTGGATTCGAACCCAGACCGGCAGAAGCATGTACATGGGATGGCATGGTTGCTAACCACCCCACCAAACCAGCACCCTATGATTTTAACTCCAACTGTAATTAGTTCATCCTTGGAGGGCAGTTGTGTTAAGTTTGAAAGACAGCCCTACAAGCATTTTTAAGAGTATTTTTACACGTATAATTAATGGATTATCATGAGACTCATATATTGTAAAGCAGGGATCAGAAGCTTTAATTCATCTTTGTTGCCAGAGGGAAATGCAAGTTTCTATCATTTTACAGTTATTTACAATTTGACGAGAGGAGACCAGAAAAAGAGGCATAACATCCAGATTCATACACTTTAAAGTATGTAACCCTCTAAAGCCCAATATATTATAGCCAGAAAATTCTCATTTTTTGGAGCTGAAATGTTTGTTTCACTTTCTGCTAAAATACTAAAAATATTAAAAAGGCCATAAAATTCAACATATAGATTTTTCGTACATCATTTGATACATTAGGTGTTTTTGGCAACTGATAATCCATTCGAGGACATTTTGATCATTTATCTGATTGTATTCCGATTTTTTTTTTTGTAATTTGTTGATCATATTTAGTAGATAGAGGTATTATAAAATTATGTATCAAATATGATACAATTGGCTTTATAGGGTTAAGTGATTTCCCATCCCCCATCCCTCCATTGACTGACATGCAAACTGTAAGAAAACCTCCTTCTCTGAAAGCAAAGAGTCAAGACGCAGGTCTAGAAAGTTTCTGGGTAGGTTACTCAGGTATATATGGGAGAATATTAGCTGTGCATGTGGGGTACAGGCTAATGCGCCCTTGCTGCCTCTGCAGACAGCCAAAAGTGGAAACTCAAGGAACTACTTTGCGCTGTGGTTTCATTTTTTAAACACGGAAACTGCAGATTGATTGATGAGCTTGACCTGTTGACCGGCTGCGACCAGTACAGGACTGAGTCAGCATGGACGAGCTGTGTGTGCAAAGCTTTAAGGAAATGTCACAGTATTTGCTTTGACTGTAATGTTTAATGTCTGTAACTTTGTAAATGTGTTGCTGTCAGTTTTGGCCAGGACACGAGCAAATGACATTTTTAATCTCAGTGAGGCTCTTCTGGTTAAATAAAGTTAAAATAAATCCATGTATGTATAGTTTTCTTGAAATATCATGTTAAATAGGACTGCACAGACAAATGCATGGACCCATAATCAATAAATCAATCAATCAATCAATAAACCATTCATAAATCCTCCCCTTGATTTTGCTGTTGCTGGCGTGGAGGTTTAAAAAACTTCACCGTCATGGAGCAGAAGAATGTGACATGGCACATATTTGGCCATTTCTTCAGCCCCACTCTAGTTCATAATCATTATAGTTACCTCCACCAAGGAGGTTATGTTTTCGGGAGAGTTTGTCTGTCTGTCTGTCATTGAACAAAATAACTCAAAAACTAATGGATGGATTTTGATGAACTTTTCAGGAAATATTCAGCATGGGAAAAGGAAGAACTGATTCAATTTTGGTGTTGATCTGGATCAGCGTCTGGCCGCCATGATGAAAAATGTGATTTTTGTGAATAACTACTGAACTAAAATAGATATCATTATGAATCCAATTGCTAATTGCTAATTGCTAACTATTTTTCTCACCACATAGGCATGAGGTCCCTCTTGAAAATGGGATGTCACATCTGAAGAGGTCTACCTTTAATACATTCATACTTAACTGAGACAAATATGGTAGGGATGCACTTGCGGTCTGGGCATCCATGAGTTCATCACTACCATAAACTCTTGTTTTCAGTAAGAATTTCATTGGTTATACTTCAATAAAATGATCACCACAACCATTCAAACATGAGGACCCTCCTGAAAACCAGATGTAGCATCTCAAGAGGCTAACCTCTTTAACTTTAGTTCTTACTTTAGTCCACTTGTCTCCTCTTACCTCCCTTCCTTCGCCCTCACACCCAACACAGCATCGTGTGGATTTGCTGTTCATCATGAGACTGGGATCCACATTTTTCTTGAACCGTGATGGGGGGGATTCATGATTGGCTATATGGATTCATGTTGGCTGTTGGATGTATATATATGTTAATGTGTATTTAAATATGTATATATGTATCTGTGCATATATGTGTATCTATAGAATGAAGAGTTCTCGCTCTATTGTAAAGTGTCTTGAGATAACACTTGTTATGAATTGGCGCTATACTTATAAAGATTGATTGATTGATTGAAGGACTGACTTGTAAGAGCTACTTTTTTGACATAACACACACATCCTCTCACAGCAGGAAGGACCTGAATTTAAAAAAGCTCCCAGCCCAGGATGAGGTGAGAACACGTCGTTTTTAAGAAGCAGGATGTTCATTAGGTCGGTCTGAAACATATTTTAAAACTGGAGCAGCGAAGTGAGTAAAATAGCTCCCTGAAAAAACTCCAGTAACTTGTGTCTAAGCAGTGTTTCTTTCTGTATGGTGGGTGCTGAACGCCTCTCCTCCCCACTCAGCTTGTTTTTGTCCGTGTTGGCTGCCAGCAAAGATTTCTCTACAGATTCTCAACTCTTCCTGTTGGTGCTTCATCTTTTCAACAATCACGGCAAAGCTGCACTGACAGCCCTGTAACTTTTCTGTCCTTCATTTTTAAGGAGATGTTTTCATACTTGGACACTTTTTGGCAGAATGTGATAAAAAAATATGATTTCTGTTTCCTAATATGTTAAATTAAAGGTGCAGAGTCTCCTGCACACTGTCTAAAATGCAAAAACACATCCACTTCAGAAAAAAAACAATATTATTTGTGCCAGTGTTTGTGATGCAAAGGGTGCATAAACCTTCTATCTTTATTTCCACTGATTTACCATTATCATGTGATTTTATCGCGCCCACATTAGGGATGTAACGATATGGAAATTTTGTATCACGGTTATTATAACCAAAATTATCACGGTTATCATTATTATCGCGGTATTGTTGCAGTGTGCTCAAAATGTTCTAAAAGTACTTTTACACAGAATTGAAATCATTTAACCCCTTTATTGTTATATTCATAACAGTTCTTTTGTCTTTTTTGTCAATAAATGTGTCAGACTCAGAGGTCAAACAATGCAAACTGCGCATGTGCACCTCGCGTGAGGCTCCTTAATCGAGGACAGATACATAGTTCTGGCTTTTCCAGGCACAGAGCAGCATCACCGTGCGTTACTGAGGCAGTGTGGTGATCAAGCACGATATAACGGTAATTTTAATTGGACACGGTAACGATTATCGTGGGAAATCTTATCGCAATTTGCCATTTTACCGGTAACCGTTACATCCCTAGCCCACATCAATAGCTGTGTTCAAAAACGCTCACTATCACGGATATAGTGCACTATATGGTGTGTTCGCCATTTTGTAGAGTTGTTCAAATTCTCAGCAGTTAATTTAATTCACTATTGTTACGCTGTGGCCGTATTTGGTTTGGTTTTGTGCTTGTATTTTTCTGTATGAGTGAGTGCTCTGTTCTGCGTGGATCTTCATTTTTCATCCCGTTTGTTTGTGAGAGAGTGTGCGGTCTTGTCTTGTGGTGCTGCGTGATTGGCTAATAAGGTCGGGGGTGCTGGCGGCAAGGACACGGCACTGATTGGCCTCAACATCTTTAAATACGGCGGCCTGAGAGTGACGGGCAGACCATCTGACAGCAGCACACTACTTTGTTTCTTCCCTGCCTCCAACCGTAGTTTGTTACGAGAAGCTCCTGTGTTAGTGGATGTAGCTATGTTCTTTGTTTAACTGGTGAACCTCAGTTTCTTTTCCCTTAGTGAATTGTGTTTTGTTTTTTTGTTTTTTTTTTCCCTAGAGTAGTTTTAGTTTATGAGAGCTCATCGCCTCCTTTGTTTGGAATCCAGATTTCTGTTCAAGCTTTGAAAGTGAGCTGTTTATTTCTTTTTTGTAAATAAATCCTGTAAAACCTTTTAAAAATCTCATATTTTTGTTTGGGGGCTGGGAAAAACCTTATTATTATTATTTTAAAACCTTATGGTATGCACTTTCCCCTTTGACTGGTGCATAACAACTATATAGTGCACTACAAAATACCCACAATGCACAGCAAAAGTGAGTGTACATACGATGTACCCTACATGGTACTCCCGTATGCCACAATGCAATACGGTCATTTTTTTCCATAGAAGAAGAGAAGGAAGGCTGTTAGGCGCTGCATTCATTCATCAATGTAAAAAAAAGTTAAAGTATCTTTAACATGTTCGTAGCGTAGCTCTTTAACGTCTTTTAACGGCTGTAAACAGCTTCGAAAGTTGCTACTTATCCTCCCAAGTGCCCGGTTTGTTTACATGAATTTTGGCGCGTCCACTTCAGTCACAGGAATATCTGGCTCATCTACTGACACTACGGTGTTTAGAAAATTTCAGTGCAGTGTCCGAAATGTCGTTTGGTCATTCCCTATGTAGTCCACTATTTCATTTACACTACATAGGGGATAGTGAGTAAGTGAATGAGTGGACTCTTTCGAACACAGCTAATGTTCAAAAGTCATTTACTGAGGATTGTGGGTTACGTTTCAGTTGGCAGGCAGTTTTGACTCAAATCCAACCAGCAGCCCCTTTAACAGCATGTCATTACCCACTCTCTCCTCTAATTTTATACCCTATCAACAGCCGTGTCCTCTGCAAACAAAGGCAAAAACCTCAAAATTAAATAACTTCCCCAGATCTATTTTACTGACATGACTGTTTACCGTAAAACGTATTTGATATTCTGTACGGCTGCTACTGTACTTTGGCCAGGTCTCCCTTGTAAAAGAGATTTTTAATCTCAATGGGACTTCCTGGTTAAATAAAGGTTAAATAAAATAAACAGATAAATAAATAAATAAATATAGGGATATGGTGCATAAAAGTGCAAATATAAATAACCAATTATTCCTCTAAAGCTGGTTTCTCATGAAAGCATGAGAAACCAGCTTTATATGCGTTTGTGAATGAAGCTAAAAACCCAGCTGACAGGAATAATATTTTTTAAAAATTTCTTTTTATGATATAACTCTTGAAATAAATCAAATTTGAGTGTGCTGTTAACGTGAAAGGTGATCAAACGCTTCAGCTCTGGTCTACTTTGGCACACTTTGTCGTACTGCAGTGAAGCAAACTTTAAATAACTCAGAGGGTAGGAGCTGTCATCCAGGCGTGCCCTGTCCTGATAGCACACTGCACATCCCCATCTGCTCTGCATCTCCAACTGAACCCATAACCCATTTACAGCCTGACAGCACAGCAGCAGCAGCATCACGGGGGATTCAAAGATCCAAAAACCAAACATTCACAAAAAGCACAATGCAGCTCAGGCTTTAAAGTTTCAAAAAGGTGTGCAAGAAAACCTAAATTTCATTTCCAACTATGCCATCCTTTCATATTTAAGCACTACTTTAGCGATCTGCAGGCAAAAACAATCAAAGTTCAATCAAACCTTTCTGTGTGAAGTTTAGTGATCTCCACGTGGATGCATGGGTTTTCTCTGAGCACTCCAGCTTCCTCCCACATACCAAAAACACACTCTTTTGGTTAATTGTAATTCATTTTATCCTGGTGTGGTGTGTCTCACGGCTTCCTCTGTGTCCGTGTCTAGTTACTGGGCCTGGATTGTTGTTCCTGTTTTTTGGGGTTTAAGTTCATTATGTGTTGTGGAACTTTCTCCATTTCATTTTTCCATTTGTGTATGTCTTAAATGTTCTTTGATTTTAATTTACCTTTTTCTGTTTTTTTTTTTCCTTTGTGTCTAAGCTCTTGTGCATTGTTGTCTTATGTTCCTGCCTGTTGTCAAAGCACTTTGTTAACCAATGTTTTCAAAAGTGCGATACAAATAAAGTTTAATATTAATAACAATAATCATAACTGGAGACACTAAATTGTGCCCAAGTGTGAGTATGTCTGAATGGTTTTTTATCTCTCTGTGCAGTGGGTCCTGCAGACCAGTTCAGGATGGTAAAAGCACAGTTTGCAGATTTTACCGATTAAAACTCAGATCTTTATTTTAAGTTGCATGCATTGTTTATGTTACTGAAAAAGGCTTTAAACTCAATCAAATAATACAGATAATTTAAAGGAACAATCTGTGAAAAACTTTTTAGAAACAACAGATTCTGCTCAATATTCCAAAAAAGAATATAATTTTTTTTTTCTCTATCAAAAGTTGTTATTATTGTATTATTTGCATGGTTGATAAATGTGCACACTTGCCCTACAGTAGAGATCTAAGGTTATATTAAGCCTCACTGCTTTAATAACCCAACAAACAACACGTACGCTCACATAGGTTGAATATTTATTGCCTCTTATAATCAGAAAACTGATACTCACACACCCGTGGCTTAGCTTCTTTGGAGGTTGGCCTTTTTGCAGTATGACACACACCTTCCAAAACGCCAGTCCCCCTGCGATGGCCTCTTGTGAATCTGGGTCGAGCAGTATCGGAAAAAACTGATCCGGTGTCTGAATTGTGAGACAAACAAAGAATTACAAAACTCCCCAGTGGAGCTGTGCGGTTCTCGTGGCTTTGTGAGTCAAACTGTTTGTTGATCTGTTGTTCAGTCCACGTATTTAGACCAAATAAAATAACTGAACTGCTAAGAGATTATCTCTTCAAATTTGGATCGACTACTCATGTTGCCCTGAAGATAAACCCTGATGACACTGGAGGATCTCCTGACCTATAGACTTGCAAACCAGGCCTGTAAATTAGGGCAGTGGTTGCAAAACAATTTTTCCTTTCAGCCTTCACAGTTGTACTTACGAGTAGAGCTGTGAAAAAATATTAATATAGCAATATATCACGATACTTTGACCCCCGATATAATATGGATGTTTCAAATCTTAAAGGATAAGTTTGCTTTATACAGCTTTCACGTTGTTTATAGACTTAAGTAGAACAATATACTCACCCAGAAGACATTCCTGATCCAAACAGTGCTTCAGGAGATATTTAGATCCAAAATCGAGCGGCGGACATCCGTATAATGGTAGCACACGGGGCATGTTAGTGCCGCTCCTAACTTGAAGTTTGAATATGACGGGTGTCCTTACAGTTGCGAGCCAGAGTTTACAGATGAGGAGCTCATCGAAAGGAGGATGCAGAGGCAAAGAGAAGAACAGCTCTCCAGAGAGTACTGCGCATGCGCGGAGGCAAACATTCTTCTTCTTCAGTTCAGCGACACAGACTGTAATGGAGGAGTAGCGTGAGCGTACCATGATGAAATATTGGTGAAACTAATGAGTTTTTGGACGATTAATGCAGTTTTAGGAGCGGCGCTATACATGCCCCGTGTGCATTATACGGATGTCCGCCGCTAGATTTTGTATCTAAATATCTCCCGAAGCACTGTTTGGATCAGGAAAGCCTTCTGGGTGAGTATATTGTTCTACTTCATTCTATAAACAATGTGAAAGCTGTACCAAACTTATCCTTTAACTGTAGAATATCGCAATATATCACAATATTGTTATATCGTGACATATCATGATATTATCGTATCGTGACCCAAGTATCGTGATACGTATCATATCGTGAGGCTCTTGCCAATACTCACCCCTACTTATGAGAGGTTGAGACATCCAGTCTCAGATTTTTAAAAAATAGCATTTTCCTGTTGAAAAATATCAATAAACTTTAATGGTTTAATTAATAGATTCAGACAGAATGGACCTAAACTCACACCAGTGCTTCCCGGCTCCAAAAGAGGGGTTCAAAATACTTTTTTAAAGAATCCAATGGATTCTTAAGAGTCTGTCTGCACTTCACCTGCAGCTGGTGAACCAAAAGGTTTAGGAGGGAGGGAAGCCCGGCTACCAGACCTCGTAGCTCCCATCCAAGATCAAGCATCAGGAGGGTTCTCTGGCTTCCCAATGCTGGACAAGATGACTAGACTCTGATGTGGCTGATCCACTGGCAGGGGGTTTGGTGAACTGCTCTTTGGCTTGATCTCCTCCAAGACCAATTCACCATGGGAGACCCTACCAGGGGCTCGTGCCCAAATGATAGAACTTCAGGGATCAAAAGGTCACAAAAACGACAATAGGGTAGTGATTCTTGGAGGGGGTTGCAAACATGTGGAAGGATTTTAATGCAGAGCCACTGCTCCTTCGTACAGAAAGGAGTCAGTTAAGGTGATTCTGGCATCTGGTTAGAATGCTTCTTGCTCCATGTGATGGTCTTCCAGGTACACCCAACCTGGATGAAGACCCTGAGGTAAACCCAGAACTTAACGAAGGTATCATACACTGACTGGCCAAAAAAAAAAAGTCGCCACCTCCATTTAACTAAGCAAACACGTATGATCCCCCTGTTGGATAATGACTGCATGGGTGACTATCTTATAGCTGAAACAAGCTATTTAACTCCAGCTGATGCAATGAGCAGCTTCTCATTTCTTCAACAACCATGTCAAAGACACATCCTGTGGTCGTGGAAAAGATGTTGGTCTGTTTAAGAAGGGTCAAATCATTGGCATCAAGCAGAGAAAACATCTAAGGATATTGAAGAAACTACTAAAACTGGGTTAAGAGCTGTCCAACACATTATTAAAAACTGGAAGGATAGTGGGGAACCATCGTCTTCAAGGAAGAAATGTGGTCAGAATAAAATCCTGAATGATGGTGATCAGTGAGTCACTTAAACTTTTGGCCAAATCATAGAAAAACAACAGTAGAACTCAGGGGTGCGTTTAATAGTGAAAGTAAGAGCATTTCCACACACACAATGTGAAGGGAACTCAAGGGATTGGGACTGAACAGCTGTGTAGCCTTAAGAAAACCACTAATCAGTCAGGCTAAGCAGAAAAAAGGCTTCAGTTTGCTAGGGAGCATAAAGATTGGACTGTGGAGGACTGGAAGAAGGTCATGTGGTCTGATGAGTCCAGATTGACCCTGTTCCAGAGTGATGGGAGCATCAGGGTAAGAAGAGAGGCAGGTGAAGTGATGCACCCATCATGCCTAGTGCCTACTGGACAAGCCTGTGGGGGCAGTGCTGTGATCTGGGACAAATCTGAGACATTGGAGAAGCTTATTGAAACAATGACACAGTGAATGTGACTGTAATTCAAGTTAAAGGCGGTCCAATGAAATATTAGTATGTGAACTTTTGTTTTAGTGGGGACTTTTTTTTTTGGCCAGGCAGTGTATTTTTAATGGGCTGGGAACACATTGGGTGGGGAGGGTCTGGGCAGCCCCAAAAGAATTGATGGATGGATGGACTCCAACTAGAAATACATTTTGGTTTGAGCAGGTGGTGAATATGCAGTTTGCTGACATCCCACATCCCAACCTGTAACAGTATATCTGGGATAACACTTGACCTAGTCTGAGTAACAGAGCTTTAAAGGATTATGCAGTAAATGTGTTATCATTGTGTCATGGCTCATGTAGGTTAGCTTAATTGTGACACCCTTAAAGCTTAAAAAGCTTTGTATCATTCCTGAGAACACTCCTAAGGGGGCAGACCTCATGTTGGAAACAAGAAACTGGGGTTTTCACAATACTGCAGTAATAAACTTTGACTTTGCTGACATCTTATTCAAAAATATATTGATAAGTCTTAAAAATACTAGAGATATTGCCCAGTGTAATAGACAGTAAATGTGAACCCACAGGGAAAAACTACTTGACGTCCAGGGAATTCCATTCACCACGCTTGTGCCTCAGTGATCTCTCGTGTTCGCGTCAGTCCTGACTAAACCAGCTGGTCTCTTCGAACTGGATCCCTGCTGACCAGCACTGCTGCAACACTCGGTCTGGGAGAAGCATGTAGTCTCCAAATGCCAAGATTCTACAGTGACACGGTGAGAGGGAGGGGGAGGACCGGAGCCCAGCAGTGAGCAATAGTTCAGTGGATGTGGGATACAGAGTGGGATCTGCAGCACGGAAAGATCAGATAGCAGATCCACCAAGAAAGTGTGAGACCGTCGGCTGCACATGACGCTAAAATAAGCTTTGAGGAATTGATTTTTTGATTGGACTGGACCTCCAGGGCCACGTGAGCCACACACATATTTAATTTGGAATAGCTGTGATCAAGTCGTGCTGCTATTTTGAGGGTCAAAATAATGACTTTGCTGCTTTACTGAAGTGGTTTTATGACTCTTGTCTGTTTCTGATCGACTGGAAAATAATCAAGCTGAAACTTTGGAGGACTTGCTATGATGCTTTTCTGAGAAAGGAAAGAAGAGCTCAAACTCGGAGGCAAAGGCATGATGGTACACTGTGATTGTTTACTTCTCTGCTCACGGAGGAAAGAGTGGTTCTACCCGTAATAGAAGAGAGATCCTGATGAGAAACATGCAACAGTTTGGCTAAAAAGTGGAAAATTTCAAAGGGAAGAAAAGTTGGAAATCAACATTTACTGGAAAACCTGCACACAAGGTAAGTTTTTTATGTTTGTGGGCAACAATCCTTCAACTGAAAAAACAGATTCTCTGACTTGTGGCATGTTTTTGTATGATTTAAATATAATTTTAAAGAAAACAGTTGAATTCTTAAGTAGATAAAAAGACTTAAAGCTGCTCAGGTTTTCAGCCCACAGCCCAGCATTCACAGCATTGCTCCTGTAAGAGCTGTCGCACTAAATATTAGATATTAATATCCTTTAGACACTCATCCTGCTTCCTAGCAACCAGAGCCATGAGTAACCACAAATATGGTGAAACCAACTCACATATATGCATAAGACGGCTGAGCAATCTAATGTATTTTTAGATATATGGATTTATTTTCAAATAAATGTAGGATAAGATGCTGTTGTCTCTATCAAGATGATCAATGATGCAAAGAAATGTTATAAACTTCTTCTAACTTTATCTCGCTTTTCATGAGCATTATAGCAAATAAACTGAATCAGACGAAAATATTTAAAATCTTAATTATTAATTGTGGAACACCCATTTTATATGTTTTATTAAATCTAAGCTGCATTTTAATTAGTAGGAAAAATATCAAATAATTCTGACACCTGTTTGATACCACAGCAACAAAAAATAAGTCCTAAACAGCTAAAGTAGAGGGTACATTGTTTTTTCATTATTAAAAATTGCAAGCAGACTCCTGAATACTGTCTAAATTGAATTAATACATCGGCATTAATGAGAAAATTTAATAAAAAAGGTGGGGATCGAGGATTTTGTCTCCCTTTCCACCCACTTTCCCAACTGCTAACATATTTGTGCAACTTAGAAAGTGCTTTCTCTTTAATTTAAACACAGAAATAAAGCATGTTTTGTACATTTTGATAGCACAGAACACTAAAATAATGGACATGAGCACTGCTGTCAATGTGTAGACCTGCAGCGTCCAAACCCTTTTCATCAAGGGCTGCATGTGAAAAAAACAGACGACTACATGAAATAAGAGTAAACTACAGTAAATCCTGCTGAAATTATCTGTACAGCATAGTTTGTAAAACAGACCTAAAGACAGAGAAGGCTGCACAAACTGAGCTGCCGTTTAATGCTGAATCACTTGGTCTGTATTTATCAGTAAGGCACAAGCTTCATGATCTGACTTAGACCATAATTTATCTGACTTATAGACCTTAATGAGGGCCAGCTAAAAGTGTTCTCTGGGCTATAGTTAGACAGTAAGTAGGAGTTTGACTTCATTTTTTGATAACTGAGAGCAAACAAAGAAAATCTAAAATATTGTGGGTCTTAAGCTTCAGGTTTTTGTGATGGTTTTCTAAAAGAGGACCCAATTTTGAGAAAAAAATACACTTAAATCTTAATTAACAAAATGGGTATTAAACAAAAACTTACTTAACAAAAAAAAAACACTGGAAAACACAAGAAGGGTTTTCAAGGAAGAGGTGCAGGGAGCCGACATGAAAATGGAGGTGAAACGCAGGAAGAACTGACGAGGAGCACACACAGAGACTTTATACAGAATACAACAGCACTATCAGACACAGGTGAGACAGTCACACAGGTGGACACAATCAGGGTAACGAGGCCTGAACATGAAACACGGAGGTTCAGGGAGGCAAAACAGGGAGGTTAAAAACATACAATATAAAAACAAAGAGGTAATTATCATTAAATACTCAATTCATATCAATGATCAGAACTCTGCTGCTGTGACATCAGTTTGAATCATGTATGATCATGATATGATATTTTCTCCATATCACTTTCTGACACATTTCATAAATCCATCTGGTCAACAGCCTGAAAGAAAGTGTCTGTAAACGGGTAACCTTTCAAAAGCATGTGACTAAACCAGGGGTGGGCAACTTTAATTACCAAGAGGGCCACATAAAACCATTTTTCACAGCCTGAGGTCCACATTGTTACAAATTTTCAGAAACTCTTGATGATGAAAAAGAATGTTGGATAATAACATATGAGAATATAAATTTGCCATAAAATTTGCATACCAATATTCATATACAGTATTACAACATAAATACAAGTTATTATGCATAATCAAATGAACTTGATACAGAATTCAAGCAAATTTAGCTAACATACATGGAATTAAAGCCAATGAAGCTATTTTCAAATCAATAAAAAGATTTGTTTTTCAAATTTTTAGAGCTCAAATATTTTGCTGCTGCCATTTTTTAAATATAATATTGAGTAACACTTAACATAATTTTAATGGCTTTGTGAAAGAGATTTAAAGACACTATTAAAGCAAAGTAGGGTTGTAAATAACTTACTTAAGATTGTATACAATTATTTCTATTGGATATCTGAGTTTTCTTCATATTTACAGCTGCTGGTTTTAGGGAATAAATGGCGGGCCGTGTTTAGTGATGTGGAGGGCCGCACTTGGCCCCCGGGCTGCCACTTGCCCATTGACTTGAACCATTGTTTTGTCATCACATTGGTTTAGACCAGATAAAACAATCCTTTATTGATCCCCAGAGGAGATATTCATCAGTACAGGGGTAAAATAGCATGCATTAATGGTCACGGAATAACATGAAACAAAAGCTGTAGATCAATAAACTGTACAAATACCAAACAAACTAGAGCTGGGCGATTCCCCCCCAAAAAACTACATTCACGATTCACGATTCGATTCATGCCCCTGCTCCATTTAAAATAAAATAACTACTCACTGTGAATTTATTTCCAAAATATACATTTATTTTTACTTAAAATACACATTTAAAGTGCCTCCAGGTCAAAAAATCAACACAGAGATCGACACAAAGTGCTACTACATCTGACGACAACCGCCTTCAGACACAATTTGCAGCGAGGTGTTGTTTGGTGTTCGTCAGACGCTGCAAAACCAAACCAATTCCAAATTACAGACGCTAAGGGACCTTTCTTGGGCAGGAGCCCCTCTTTCTCCTCGCCGGTTACTGCTGCTGCCGCCGCCATGTTGTCTATGTTGTTTATGTGTGTGATGTCTCGGGGGAGGAGAGTGACATACTGCAGGAAGTGCACTCGGGTCCTCGTGAATGTGAAATGAACGGGTTGAATTAAAAAAATAAAATAAAATGTTAAACTCCAGTTTCGGGAAGAATGAATCGATTTGACTTGCCAACTCGATCTTTATATCTTATCGATTTTTTGCCCAGGCCTAAAACAAACTATAATAAAATGTAGTAGAGGTCTTTACAATAATTAAAAATTAAAATAAGTGGAGTACAGTGTCATTCAGGTACACTAAGGCATTATGTGCAGATCATGGAGTTTAAAGTGAGGACCAATCAGATTATTTAACTGCTGCAGTGAAAACATGTCAGAAAATATCCCCTCTATCAAGAAGTGCTTTTAGTGTTATTTGGCTTTTATTTAATTTAATAAATAAATCCAGTCCATATCTGATAAAACTGTGGATGCAGCTGTTAGCATCAATTCTAATCTCTATCAGCAGTCACTTCCGGCTGTCATCTCTGTAGCTTCCACGTCTACCCACTCTAAAAGACACTGACTGGAGCTTAGCGAGTTGGATCTGAATCAGGTGGATCCGGCTTTTGCATTTGCAAAGATTCAGTAAAAGGCAAAAGGAGTTCAATCAATTAATCAATTATCATTTGTATTGCACCAATTCATAACAAGTGTTATCTCAAGACACTTTACAATAGAGCATAAAAGTCTTCATTTTATGGATACACATAAATGCATAGATACATAGATAAAAAACACATATACTTATATATACAAATAAATACATCAAACACCCAACATGAATCCATTAGGCCAATCATGAATCCCTCCATCATGGAAGCAAGAAAAAACCTTCTATCTTGAATGTGGAGTTAAATCTACAACAGTTTGATCTCTTCAATCTTCTAATATAAGGTGATGGTTTAAATCACAGCAACTAGAAACTGCAGAAAAATAATGAGTAATAAGTGTCACCTCATTTAAATCAGCTCTTTCTGTGTGGTAGCCATCCCTGAAGTTTGTGCAGGACTGTGTCATAAGAAACCATCTTGATTTTGAACCTATTAAAAAGTTTCACACCGAGATATCTTACTTCCTTTAGGCCTTTCTGTGTCAAAAACAGGGCACATCATTCGACCTCGGACTCCATTCTGCCTCTGACTGAATGAAAAACAACCTTCTGTCTCAAAGTAAAGCTCTAATGGCCTAAAACCATTTTCTGAAACTTTAAATAAAACAAAGATCCACCCACATAACAAAATGTAATGTAGGATCAGTAGTAGGGAGTGTCTCACCTTGTGCTGACCTTAAACTGACTTGTTGTCCCTCAGGTCTGCAGCAAAGGGAAGGCAGCGTCTGATTTTATGACTTGAAGTGAACAAAGCTTCATCGTGGCCAAACAGATTACCTTATAAAATAAAACATAGAAACAGATGTTAAAAAGAGAGAGCTCTCATTGAAGCAAAATCTTAGGGTCACACAGTCTGGAGCTCCGATTTATCTGCTGCCTTTCTGATCTAAAAACTATAATATGTACTTTTTCCATCTCAAAATAATTGCTTAAAATTCAATCTAATGGAAAAGTAACTCCCTACAGGCAGGATAGAGTCTATGCCATTTCCACAGGTTGCTCAGGTTTTTTGCCTCTGGTGCTACGTCACACACCTGACCTTGAAAAGCAGCTGAATTAACCAGATCTCTGTCGGCAGATTCATCCTGCAAGGCTTCAAGCTGAAGTGATGTCAGCCCAAAGATAGAGGCATTAGCTGTGAGCAGTGAAGATGGACTTAAAAGATATTCACGACCGTAGCGGCTGCATCTCCCTGCTGTCACAGCTCTGTTTTTCCATAAATTTCCCTCAATAATGAGCTTCTATAAATAGATTTAGGGAGAAGCTCAGTAAAGGGGATGCACAATATTAGTTTTTTGCTGATACGTCAATATTTCCAAACTTATCATTGACCATACTGATATTTTTTGGCAAGAGTGCAAGGTATCTCCTTTCCTAAAACTGACCTGTTCCTCTCACTTTGACAATGAATTTGTGTTAGAAACTGATGTGGAGCAAAAAAACAAAACAAAACAAAAAAAACACTTAATTCTCAAAAGCCTCATTTCCACCAAGTGGTCTGGTATGGATGGGCACGGTTTGGCTCAGGCCAGATCGGTAAAGCCTGATCCTGTTTGCCTTTCCACAGTCAACCAAACCCTACTTGGTAGGCAGCGTCAAGCCGGATGTCGATAGCATGACGTCATAGCAGCGCGACACCGTGTACCCGACTATAAAGTACAACAAAGAAGAAAACGCGACACAGTTAACAAAGACCAACGATGGAAGACATCCAGCAATTCTTCTTTTTTGAGATCAGCATGTGGCTTTTTGTTACGAAGCGCAACCGAGTTTCAGAGAAGGGTGTGTGCCGAGGGAGTTATCTTCATGGAGACGAGTGGAGATTTAAACACAGTGGGGTTATGTGTTGTTCTTTATTACCGCTGTTGCATGGGAAGTGACGTCTCCTTTGACCAATCAGCGGACTGCAGTGTTTCTAGCTCCACCTTCTGGGGTCGGATCAGTATGCTTGACATCCCAACAGAAGGGTCCCAAAAAGTAGGATGGTATGGTTCCCTTATAAGGTGTCCTGTCCTGGTTTTAGGCTATGGAAACGCCACAAAAAGTGAGCATTACCGAGACTAACTGGCTCTAAGCAGGGCTAAATAGAACACTACTGTTTTTAAAAGTAAACATTCATAATTAAAGGGAAGCACTGAGCTACATTCATGCATTCTGTGGCTATTACAGCCATTATATGTGATATGTAATGCTGATATCTGTGATATGTAATGCTGATATCTGTCAATGACAGTGAACTTTTAAAGCTAATATGTACAGATGTCACGCCAATAATATCATGTATCACAATCAATAAATCTCCCGACAAGTGACCTGATTCACTGATTTACTGTCCACGATGAAAATGTCTGGACAAACAGAGGGAGTTTCTCCACAGAGGTGACAAACAGAGCTTTAACACTGAGAGGGACAGACAGGATGGATTATAGGATGGTTAACTCTAACCCTATCTTGGAGCGCTGGTGGCACAGTTGGATAGTGCGTTTGGCCAGCAATCAGGGAGTTGCAGGTTCAAGCCCAGCTCTGGGCAACACGTGGCGATGTGTCCTTGGGCAAGACACTTAACTTCAAGTTGCTTCCACTGCGTCAGTGGGGTGTAAATGGGCATGAAAGGGAGTGAATGCATTAGTGATACTGATGGAAACTAACATAGAAACTCAGAACTATCAGTGAGTGAATGTGAGAGTGAATGAATGGGTGTGAATGGGTAAGTGTGATCTTCAGTGTAAAGCAGCAAAGGCTAGAAAAGCGCTATATTAGCGCAAGTCCATTTTACCATCTTTTTTGTGACATATTCCCCACTGACATCCAAACTTGTTGGACAAAGATAAACATGGCTGTGTATGCTACTTGTCACTTTTCTGTTTGTTTTGGCAAAGAATCACATGCAGCTCACAGAAAAAGAAGACAAGCCTCTCTTTAACCCTCTATTGCATAGTGTTACCATATGATAACAATTACTTTATCTTCATTTTTCTAAAACGCTGTGAAATAAAATGTATGTTTTTACATTTAGGTGTGAAAAGGGGGCTTTTAGTTTGAAGGACATACAATTTATGAGGCTGCATGACCATGATATCTTGCTTGCCAGTCCTTTTTGCTAATGGACATTTGACATCCAAACATAACTGTCTAGGGCTCTCCAAGATTGTCTTTTATTTAGAATTTTTTGAGTAATTTCACCAAATAAAAATTTTAATCACTATCTGGGGATAAGTAAACCTCATTTTTTACATTTAATTAAATTTTGTTGTTATACATTTTTTGTAATATGCCAAAACAGATGCAAATACAGAAAATTCCTAGTGTATACAATCTAATGGAGTTCCATTCATTTACATAGCATGAAACTATCCTGAGACTGTTTACACCTTTTGCTTATGTTTTAAAAGTAATAACATTTTATATATTTTTTTAATATTTTGTAATTTAAGGTATGTTGCTGGCTGTCTTTAACGTAGTATCCAATTTCCTCCATACAAGATGCATCCCAGCTACTTGTACGGGGGAGGGAAAGAGAGCAGGGTCGAAATAACTGTCAAACTAGAGGAGGAATCAGATCAAAATCAACTGAAACGAATTGAAATCAAATTAATCAAATGAAATAAAACAGAAAAAAACAACTGAATGAAATGAAAAAAGAATGATAGATTGAACTTAATTGAAACGGGTTCAAGGTTTTAGGTTTCTATTAGCAGACGTTGAGATGAACTGTGTTGTTGACTTTCACAAGGCATAGATAACTGTTGAAATTATACACAGTTTTCACTGTATAAATGTTTATTTGTTCATTTTGGATGAGTGTGACATAGATATGTTGAGTCTTGTTTTAAATAAAATGCCTTTTTGGTCAAAAATGTTGATTTTATGGTACTTTCCACGATTGCATATTATTGCCATATGGCAACAATTGATCAAAGACCCCCCATTTAAACCTTTTTAAAGATTTTTTTTCATTTATCTATTACTTAGGCCATTTTAAGTAATAGAAGCATTCAAAACATTTTTTTTTTACCATTTTTAAGTAATATTCCATCCAATAGAGGGTTAACAAAAATAACCGACTCGTCTTTTCGATTGATTTTTGAGCTCCAGATGCATCAGTGACCAAAACTTTAGTCTGTGCGTTAATATAATTAATAGTGTCCCGTGTGTTCTTTGATGAAAGTGGCACAACAAATAGAGGAGAATTAAACAATCCAGCTGAAACTCTAACCAAACATCTGTGAAAATAGTGAACCACCAGCCGCCTGGTGCACTCTGATTAAAGGGAATGAGAGCTGACACTCGGATCAGTTTGATCAATGTTACGCCTTAAACACATCCTTGTATAATCAAGCCCCATAATCCATCCTCTTTGCACCCTACGTCTGGATTTGTGCCGAGAACATGCGGCCCTAAAATAGCAAAACATAGCACCAACACGCCCCAAACCGCCATGCGCTTCATGGCGTCATAATGGGGCCAATCATGTCTTACAGTAGACTTCCATAAAGGATGCAAAAAAGTTTATGGCTCCAACTAACAAGCTGAGCATTCTGTAATTTGCAGCTTAAAACAATCGGAGCTGAGGGCTCTTTTTTCCCCTGGTCCAATCCCATTGATTCTCAAACCTATGATCATTAGTATCAGAGACTGAGGCCAATACTCTGCCTCTCCTTTCATCTGATTTTATTTTCCAGTTTGGCCTCTTGGGGGGAATCACAGCCTCGTCTCAGCCCTGAAGAGTCTCTGATAGTCGTGCCAGCTGGAGGAAACAGATGATACGTCACATAAAATGGCAGGGCATTGGATAAGCTGCTATTTCTGTACTGAGTTGATCAGAGAGACATGTAACAGTGTTTTTAAAGCCAGGAAAGAGAAGGAAGAGAGGTGGGAGAGGAAACGAATACTTAAAAGTTTATACATTTAGGTGATTTAACAGCATTGTTAAAGCAAGGTGGACAATAAGTTTAATTTTGTAGACTTCTTATTTTGTCAACAACACTTCTCCTTTTTTCCACTGACAAAAACTAGACAGTAACTAATAAAAATAAGTGCACATGGACAAAAACTCAACCTAAATTAACTGACATTTTCATCAACAAATAAAAACAGGGTTCCCACTCTTTTCTAGAAATCATTTTCCAGGACTTTTCCAGGACATTTTCCAGGACTTAACCAACTGAAGTCACATTGTTGCTGTGAGCAGTTTTCAATTCTAGTTAGCCTTCTAAAAAACAAGATTAGAGGTTGATGAACAATATCTCTAGCTATTGATCATATTAATCTTAGAGTTTCTTTGTTTCTAACTCTCCAGCACGAACATTATCTGTTAGCTATCTGTTTAGTCTGGCTTTTATGTGTCTTGCTATAATAAATTTATGGTTATATGTATTTTTAGTCTATATTTCCTCTGCTTTTTATGAATAGATTTTGTTAATTTAGCCTATAATTTATTTTGTTTAATTTTTTGTCATTTTTTTATGATTTCCCCATTGTTTTGAGTTTTTAAATTTTATGCCTTAACTTACCTACTCACATTTTCTGGCTACGTGTACATTAGTTATCAATTACATTTTTACTCCATTTCCTATGTTTCAAGCTAGAAGAAAGATAATGTTCCAGGACAATTTAAGCTTTTCCAGGACATTTCACTTTTTTCCTCATTTTCCATTTGTTTAACATGACTGGAAAATTGGGCAATCATTTTCAGGTTTTCCAGGTTTTCCAGGACGCATGGGAACCCTGAAAAACTAGACTAAAATGTCTGACAGACTTAACCCAATCAGACCTAATGTGGTCCTGTAGAAAGTAGAGACAACCAGCTACTTTGGTTGTGTTAAAGGAGACATATCATGCTGATGCATGATTTAATACTTACATATAATAAAATAAATTTGAAAACAAGACATTACACCCCCTTAATTTTCAAAAAATGAGATATTATATTTTTTCTGATATCCTAGAACGAGATTTGATGCCTCTGAAAATAGGTCATTGCGAGATGTCCGCGAGATTTCAAACGTCGTGACATCACGAGGTACCTTTCTTTTTATTGGAGTAATCTGATAAAACACTTCCTCCTCTGTGACGTCCGTTAGCCACAAAACCGTCACCGAGGAACACATTCGTCCAGCAGGGGTTTATAGTTCCCTAGCTCACACTCACTCATTACCAGCTCTGGCCTGTAGGGGGACTCAATACATGGTCGCTGCTTTGAGCCTGCCGGAAAATACAGTAGAAGAAGAAGGACAGGCTGGCTCAACCCCCGATAGAACTGACCAATCGGAGCACAAAGGGCTGTGACGTTGCGAGGTAACTTTAGGTCATCCTCAGATCCGAGCGTTTCAACGAGAGCTTGATAATGGCCTAAAATGAGGATTTTGAGAACGCTATCGTGGGGCAATGAAGGAACTAAATGACTTGTACTGAGGGCAGAAATGCTTTACAGGCATCCTAGTCTGGCATAGTGAAAAGGAGAAACAAGCATGATATGTCCCCTTTAAAGGTTGGATGAGTTCAGAGGGACATCCAATCACAGCTGCCTTAGCTTGGTGGTGGTGGGATAAGTTGTGGAGCGATCCAATCAGAGCTGCTCTGTTTATGAATTGATATATTCATGTAGAGCAGGTTTACTGTTTGTTGTCAGTTCTGGTATTGTAACTGAGATGCTCTGCCAGGTAGCCTAAATAAAGGTGACTGCATTTCACACAAAAGTTAAGTTTATACATTCAAACTTTACTAGCATTTAATAAAGGGTTATTAGATGTTTCATTTTATCCAAGAGTAAAACATGACTTCAGAAATTCAAGGAAACACAAAAAATGTCTTACTCTTTACACTTAAGATTTTATCGACTAAAATGTTGTGAAATTTCATCAACTAAAACTAGACTAAAATTAAATTAATTTAGATGACTACATTATGAAGCTAAAGATATTTAAGACAAAAGCTAGAACTAAATTAAAATGTGCTGTAAAATTAAAACTGCTTCAATATTTTGTCATTAGATGAGGACACAGAGCACAAACTCTAGATTAGAGATCAAATAGTTAAAACCAGACCCCCAAACTGACCATATGTGGGCTGAAAATGTATGAGAAATATATAAAGACCACATACTCTTTGAGACTCCAAACCAACCAAACGAAACTAAAAGATATTTTAGGCAAAAGATTCTAACTAAACTAAAAAGGTTGTCAAAATTAACACTGGATTGAACAATAAAAGACAGCTGCTGAAATGTAATCTGTTTTTGCAGGACTAAATTTAAGGGTAGTTGTTGCAAAAACTTCTGCACTATCCCCTCACAGACATTACATTGGGCTGATAAGACATAACAAATTATCTTCTACCTTTCCCTCTTTTACAGGTTGATTCTCAAGCCTCACGTCTCAGTTTAAGTCCACAGAGAGTTCTTTTTTGGATGAATAAACCCTCCTATGAGCCGGGCTGTTTGAGGCCGTGTGGCTGAGTCTCCTCCGAGGCATGAGTGTGGGACGGGCCACCCACCACAGCTTCCTGTCCTGTGAAGACGAAGGCCTGAGACTCAGCACCATGCCGGCCGTTGGCAGCTTTGGCAATGGAAAAATCCAAACCAGGCGTAAATACCGCAGCCGGTTTGTCAGCAAGACCGGTCAATGCAACATCCACTTCTCCAACATGGACGAGAAGTCCCAGCGGTACATGTCGGACATTTTCACCACATGTGTGGACATCCGCTGGAGATACATGTTCCTCATGTTCAGCTTGGCGTTTGTGGCGTCCTGGCTCTCCTTTGGCTTTATATTCTGGGTAATCGGGCTCCTTCACGGTGACATGGACCATCCAGCAGACGATGAAAGTTTTGTTCCGTGTGTCACGCTGGTCAGATCCTTCGTGGCAGCTTTCCTGTTCTCCATCGAGACTCAGACGACCATTGGGTACGGCGCCCGCTGTGTGACGGAGGAATGCCCGGCTGCTGTCTTCATGGTGGTCTTCCAGTCGATCATAGGCTGCATCATCGACGCCTTCATGATTGGTGCAATCATGGCCAAGATGGCGAGGCCCAAGAAGCGAGCAGAGACTCTTCTGTTCAGTCACAACGCGGTCATCTCTTTACGTGACGGGAAGCTGTGTCTCATGTTCAGGGTCGCTAATTTAAGGAAGAGCCACATCGTGGAGGCTCACGTGCGAGCTCAGATGGTCAAATCTCGATTCACAGAGGAGGGCGAGTACATCCCACTGGACCAGATCGACATGAACGTCGGCTACGACAAAGGAACGGACCGCCTGTTCCTGGTGGGCCCTCTAACTGTCATACACGAGATCGACGAGGAGAGTCCGCTGTTTGGCATCAGTAAGCAGGACCTGGAGACGGCAGACTTTGAAATAGTGATCATACTTGAAGGCTTGGTCGAGGCCACGGCGATGACAACGCAGGCACGCAGCTCGTATCTGGCCACTGAGATCCTGTGGGGTCACCGCTTCGAGCCCATCATCTTCGAGGAGAAGAGCCAGTACAGGATAGACTACGCCTACTTTCACAAAACATTTGAGGTACCGTCCACCCCAAGATGCAGCGCCAAGGACATGGAGGAGAGAAAGTTCCCGACATCTGGTGCAAACTCTTTCTGCTACGAGAACGAGCTGGCCTTCATCAGCCGGGACGAGGAGGAGGAGGAAGACGCAGACAAAGAAAGGAAGTCAGATTCAGCAAACGAGAAGGCAAACTCTGGGCGAGAAAAGTCCTCCTCAAAGGAATCAGAGATTTAACTTTGGCTTTTTGTTTGATCGTAGATGCAGTGAAGCATCATGGGAAGACTCCTGTGACTGTCAATCTTCTGATGGCATGAGGAGACCACCAAAGACATTTCTGCCTGAACTGATTTCTGTCTTACAAACAAGGTCTAAACTTGAACATTTATCATTAGATGAACTATTTAGTTATATTGAGAAAGTTACAGGGCTTTACCAAATGAAATCAGAGCTGTAAGCAGAGGATCATCGTCATAAAGTGCATGACAATAGTTTAGTTTTGTATGAACATTTCAGAAATATCTCATAGTTTCGGTGAGAACATCTGTAGGTACTTCACAGTCCTAATTATATGCCATATAAAGTGTGGAGTGTTGTAAAATTGAGAAAACTGAGTTTGGAATATATCTCCAGACTTATTTGGAATAACAAAGGTGTACATCATGCTTTCTTTAAAAAATAGGACTCTAAATATTATATATTTATATATATGTAGAGGACGAGGTTAGCTGTCATAAAAATGTGCTGCATGTAACTGGAAAACAGGAAAAGGCAGATGTATTAAACTCGTTAGGATAGAGAAGACCTAATGATTAGTCATCGATCATAACATACAGTCCAGCTTTTTTCAGCAGACGTCGCCTCCAATCCACAGGTGAATATTTTCAAGATCAGCAGATGTGTGTGTGAATGTGCATCTTACAGCATTTACTCTCTGACCGGCTTGTTGATTAGCTGCACTGACAGAAAAATATAGTTTTGTTTGTTATATTAACAAATCAAGACCCTTGGTAACATGCACTTTATAACACGGTCCTTGCACTGAAAACGCTGATGTCCACTGACTGCTAATGCCCTTGTTATTAACCTCCTTTATTTCTTCTTAATGGGGCAGGAGGAGCAGATACCAGGTCAGGCTTGGTTTCATGGTGAGATGAATTATTTTGTCCTCCTCATTATTCTAACTACAGCTCCATGTGGGTTAACTTATTCACCAGACTGCATTTTCAGCAGACTTCAACACATTTATATTTTTATCTTGCTGACTTGAGCTGAAAACATCTGATTAGGGTTGCTCCAGAAAAAGGAATGGCTGTTCCTCTTCTGTTTTCATCCAGGGATCTTCAAGATACAGTACAGGACAACTCCTATTCATGCACATGTCAGGACGATATCTATGTAAATAAATACATATTTTTACCTTTAAGGTCTTTGGAGCCATATAGAGACTGAGCATTAATAATTAAAGCATCAGTACCAATATCATAATACATTTTTCTTTTGGTTGATGGACTCTCCCTTATTCTTTTGTGTCTTCCACTAAATGCAGCAAAGCAATCTGCTCTCAAAGACACACCTTGTTTTCTCTTGTCAGGGTTTTTCTTTGTCACTTAGGACAAAATTTATTTAACTGGCAGACGAATAAAACTAATCTGTTGATAACTACAATAAAATTGATCTTACAAAGATGTCAGTTTTCTTCTTTTGTTGTATGCAATCATGAAAGTTGGATAATTTGTTTACTATGTAAGATACACTATATTGTCAAAATTATTCACTCACCTGCTTTGACTCACATATGAACTTAAGTGGCATCCCAGTCCTAATCCATAGGGTTCAATATGACGTGGGTCCACCCTTTGCAGCTATAACAGCTTCAACTCTTCTGGGAAGGCTGTCCACAAGGTTTAGGAGTGTTTATGGGAATTTATGACCATTCTTCCAGAAGAGCATTTGTGAGGTCACACACTGATGTTGGACGAGAAGGCCTGGCTCTCAGTCTCTGATTCATCCCAAAGGTGTTCTATCAGGTTGAGGTCAGGACTCTGTGCAGGCCAGTCAAGTTGATCCACACCAAACTCTGTCCTCCATGTCTTTATGGACCTGCTTTGTGCTCTGGTGCACAGTCATGTTGGAAGAGGAAGGGGCCAGCTCCAAACTGTTCCCACAAAGTTGGAGCATGGAATTGTCCAAAATGTCTTGGTGTGCTAAAGCATTCAGAGTTCCTTTGACTGGAACCAAGGGGCCAAGCCCAGCTCCTGAAAAACACCCTCACACCATAATCCCCCCACCAAACTTTACACTTGGCACAATGCAGTCCCACAAGTATAGTTCTCCTGCCAACCTCCAAACCCAGACTGGTCCATCAGATTGTCAGATGGAGAAGCGTGATTGGTCACTCCAGAGAACGCGTCTCCACTGCTCTAGAGTCCAGTGTCGGCGTGCTTTACACCACTGCATCCACGCTTTGCATTGCACTTGGTGATGTGAGGCTTGGATGCAGCTGCTCGGCCATGGAAACCCATGCCTGAAGCTCTCTGCACTGTTTTTGAGCTAATCTGAAGGCCACATGAAGTTTGGAGGTCTGTAGCGATTCCCGTGTTAGTCAGAGCCTGTCTGTGTGAACTTTGCATGTTGTTTTTGTGCATGAGTGGGTTTTCTCCCACTTCCTTCCACTGACATGCTCAGTGTGTCAGTTGATGACTCTACAGGGCCGTTTACATGGTGCTGAAAACGGTCAAATACGATAAGTTTTCATTGCGTTTTGGCCTTGTGTCTACATGGAAACTCGTTGAAAACGGAAACTTTTGAAAACAGGCTCCAGGGTGGAAAGTTTCCAAATAGCTCTCCATGCAGCCCCGTGTAAACCCGCATCGGAGCGTTTCAGGGTGAAACGCCAGCGTCACTGCATGCGCAGTACTTTTTCAGATGAAGGCTGCGCGCGCATACCAGGAACAACAACAGCTTCGGCCGTCCCCTGAGTAACGTGTGAGCATCTTCCCGTGCTCGGTTTGTTATCCAGTCAAAACTATCCAGACAGATTTGTTGTCCATAAAAGAAACTCCTGCGTCTCTGTGCGTCTATTTGCCATTGTTGTTTGTGAAAAGTTTTTCTTCGTTCGTGTATTGTAGCAGCGCTGCCTCTCTGCAGACCTATACCGCCATCTACAGAACCGGCATGCACACTACAGCGGATTAACTGGTCTCCTAGCGTCGTCGTCTGAACGCAGAAGAATTCTAAAACACAAAGGAAAAATCTTTGCGTCTTTAAGTCAGGAGTATCCATGTAAACGTAGCCTAAATTGCCCTTTGATTGAGTAGCTGTCTGTCTCTCTATGTGGCCCTACGCTTGGCTGGTGACCCGCTCAGGATGTACCCCACTTCTCGCCAATGTTGTCTGGGATAGGCTCCAACCCCTCGACCCCAAAAGGGAGATGGATGATATTTAAAGAGTGTAGGAAACACTGACAATCCAAAAATGTATTTTTTTTTTTACAATGTGCACCTCTGACTTTGTGCAATAATTAAAAAGTTTAATATTGTGTGTCTACGACTTCTGATTTTGCTGCTTATGTTATCAAACAGACACCAATTATATTTGGTTATTTACAATCATACCAAAGTTTGTTTTTCCAATATTGTTCCAACTGTTTGTAATTTCTAACCAGGAAAAGCACAAGATTTAAATCAAAAAGCTCCATTAAACTAAAAGAAATGATTGATGTCTGCGTTTTAGTCCAGCTGTAGTGGGCATGTACGAGCTCATTGAGCAGAATCACCATCTGAATGTGTTTTCTTGTACAGATAAATCAAACTGAAGCAGCTGTGGAGAAACACGTTCGTCAGTCTTTTGATAAACACGGAGGAACAGGCTGTGATTTATGGCAGTGATTTGGTGGAGTCGTATCTGGTTGGGGTCAGAGGTTTCTTCTTTCACTCTTACGTAATAAATCAGGCATGTCTTTGCATGTACACACAACTCTTGGCTCTGCCGCTTGATTTCACTGCCCTGTAACCTTGATCACAGAAATAGAGATCTTCACATGCACAGGAGCGTGCACGCCCAGACACACAAAACAGCTACGCAAACTTGAAGCTACTGTAAGCAGTTTAAGGGTAATTTATGTTATTGATGAAGCAAAGTTAGTAGTTATGACAGTTAGCTTCTGTAGCATATCCAGGCTTTGACAAAACAGTGGTGCGACATCAAGTGGCTGACTAGGATCAAAATTATGGGCAATGGAATATGCTGAAACAGATTTAACACAGTCTGTGAGCAACACAATACTGGGCAATATGGCAGGAGGATGTGGACCAACATAATTATTCTACATTTTTTAGCTAAATAAATATGCATAAAGTATATTACCAATAGCTGTCAAATAATACGATCATTAATATTACGATTGTTTGTTACCTCCGCAACATAAACAGAAGTCCTAGACACCCCAATATTGGGAAAATTTTTATTTCACCAGTCAGAAATCGCAGCTTAACTCCAATACAGGTAGGCCTGTCACAATAACAAATTTTGCTGGATGATAATTGTACAAAAATATATTGCCGATTAACGTCAATATTATTTTGAAACATGGGTTGATCTCTGAGAACTGTTTGGTATGGAGGTAAAGATCTATCAAGTCCTTCTATTCAAATAAGACAGTTTAATATTTATAGTTTATCCCTGTCTTCTTTAAGTGTACTACTACGATCTGGTGGGAGAAAGCTTTCAAAAAGTGGCACCAGTTGGGTCTGTATCAGTAAATATATAGTAGTGAAAATCCTTTTTGGTGCAAAGTGTGATGTGAAAACTCGCAGCCATGATGGCAGGTGTCTTAGCTTTTTAAGTGGTATATTGGTTCATCAGTGAAGAGGCTGCAGCCTGCCCAATGATAATTTGTTGACCCAGGTTGTAGGGGGATGGAGATTGGGATTGGGAGGAAGTTGTACTTTAAAAATTAAATACATAAATAAATAAATAATTTTAAAAATTGCAGTTGAGAGTTACATATACATGTGTCACAACAGAGTTCTTCTGTTGATGTGACGGCGTTCTTATCAGAGACACGATGTACTTCTTCTGCTGATGCATATTTTAGACTTTTCTGCCTTTCCTGATTCTGTCCCAGATATTTGTGATTTTTTTTTATTTCATCACAGAATCCACTGTTGGCTTTTAAAACCTTTCAATCCCACACCAAGAAAATATCAGTTTTTTTGGTTTGTTTGTGATTTTCTGTTTCCTGAAAAGTTAATGGAACCAAACATTTATTTGATTTGTTCTGTTTCTTAAAACATAAAATATCCCTGAACTTAATAAAGACCTCTGCCAAACAGTTTAGCTGGTAGTTAAAGGGTTAATAAGGAAATTCAGAGGGTTTTAATTAAAGTCTGATAACCTATTTCTGCAACAATGGTCTGTAAATACTATCAAATATGATGTGTTAGCCTCAAAGCAGAAAGCAGGTGAATGTGATATTCAACAGCTTTTTTGGCACAGAAGCATCCAAGAGAAGAAACAGTTGGACGTCTCGCTGCTTTTTAAATTTCAGGGAGCTAATTAAAGGTCAAATGAGAGATAAATTGCTCACGTCATGGGCCCTGTGCATCCTCTGACATGAGCCGAGCGATGGAGGGAGCTCTGAGAATAAACTGGGATGCTTCCCACCCACTCAGCCGTGTTGGAGGATGAGAAGCGTGGAGGGTCAGTCTTCCAGCATGCAGAGTGGGCTGCTCCGAGGTAAATTCATACTTAATTGCAGCGGCTCTGCACTTCGCTGGTGTCCTTCAGCTGCCTGGAGGAGGTGGAGGATGGAACAAAAAGAACATGATGCAACAGCTGTACTTCCTATTCTTAAACCAAAACTTCAGACATTTTAGACTTCAGTCGTGTTATTTATAACTTTAGGTGACCAAAAATCCATTTTAGTCTGAACCAGGAAATGGGCTACTTCATGATGCCTCCAAATGAAAAGGTTGTACAATCAGTGCTTTGGTTGTCATGATACCAGAGTTTCATGCTTTAATACACTGCCTGGTCAAAATTAAAGTCGCCACCTGGATTTAACTGAGCAAACAGGTACGAGCCTCCTGTTGGATAATTACTGCATGGGTGATTATCTTTCAGCTGGAAACAAGTTATTTAACTCCAGCTGATGCAATGAGCAGCTTCTCATTTCATAAACAACCATGTCAAAGACACATCCTGTGGTCATGGAAAAGATGTTAGTCTGTTTAAGAAGGGTCAAACCATTGGCATCAAGCAGAGAAAACATCTAAGGAGATTGAAGAAACTACTAAAACTGGGTTAAGAACTGTCCAACACATTATTAAAAACTGGAAGGATAGTGGGGAACCATCGTCTTCAAGGAAGAAATGTGGTCAGAATAAAAGAGAACAAGATTTGTATTTCTCTGAGAATTTGATAGTTTGGGCTGCTGTTCGTTGTAAAACCTGAATTTTTTTGTCATGACATTTTAGCGACATCTAGTGTTTAGATTTTGGAATGAGCCCGTCTGTTTCTGAAACATCACATCACTAAGAGACGAGAGCCGGTGAAGACCAAAAAGGATCGTGAACAGGACATCAACCAGGTGAGGCTTTGCCATTCATATTTGTAACTATTATCCTGATAGATTATAGGTCAGTTGAGACGATGATTATAGGTTTTGTAAACTTTTGTAGACTCATATTCAAAAATCATGTTTCGCTCTTTATGTCCCCAAAACCCACCCGTAGACAACATGGTGGATTGTTATCAGCCTCCACAGTGGGGAGCCCCACGGTACATAGTAGGGCTGTAATCAACCAAAGAAATTGTTGGTCGACTAAAACAAAGTGATTGTCGACCAAAAATCGACCAATCGACCCCCCCGCGTTTCGCCCCTGTGTGTGCATCTCCTTCTTTCTTTCTCTCAACACAAGACTCTTTGCTTTCCAGTCTTCATCAATGAAATAGGCAGTCACTGTCATATAGGACTCCACTCGAAGAGACGTACACATCTGTTATCTTTATCTATTAACTCGGAAACTTTCTCTTTTTTCCTCCCTCGTATTTTGCCATTGCTGCATGCGTAATTGTGAGGCGCGCTGGCACTGAATATCCAGAAAAACATTGGAACCTGGATATTCATGGGACTCTTTTAGTGTTTCCACACAGAGTTTCATATTAACCACGTTGTTCACTACAACAGACACTTTTTTTCTTCTTGAACTTTGAAAACATCTGCAAATCCATATAGTCGCGCATCGATGTTTGCGCCTGTCCTTTTTTTTCCTCTCAACACAAGACTCTTTGCTGTCCAGTCTTCATCAATGAAATGGGCAGTCACTGTCATATAGGACTCCATTTGAAGAGACGTACACATCTGTTATCTTTATCTATTAACTCCGAAGCTTTCTCTTTTTTCCTCCCTCGTATTTTGCCGTGAGGGCGTGCGTAATTGTCTGGCACGCCAGCACTGAATATCCAGGTTCAAATGTTTTTCTTGGCCTGCCACGACACCAATGGGCCTCATACCCCCAGAAATAAATTGTCAATTCCTTCTGTGATGTCGTTCTGCATTTGGGTGTTTATATGAGGCATACAATCCAGCGCGGACTGGGTGAGGGATGCTGCCGCTGCAGCGCGGGCAGAATGCATGCAGTTATAAAACAAATACACGATTATTAGACTAGAATATTGAAATGCTCTTGAATAAAAATACTGAAATGAATGATAAATACATTAAAATGGTGTTCTAAGACATGATGGGGGTGCTCAGAAAATACCCCCATTTCACTTGATACGTTTCTTCTGATGAAATGAACTGCAGGGGAAAAAAAAAAATGACACATTTGGTCGACCAATCAGAATTTTGGTCGACTGAGCACGCATCGACCAATTAGTCGACCAGTTGACTTGGACTTTACAGCCCTAGTACATAGATATATAAAGCTTTTTCTAACTTAATAAAAAGAAAACCAAAGTTTCATGAGGATGAGTGCTCACCTATTTTGACAGACTTTACATACAAATAGAAACATTATATCCTATATTCACTTCCTGTTCTGCGAAATGCTGCCACTTCTACACACGACAGCTTTAAACAAAATATTCGAGGGAAAAATATTACGTAAGCTGATGCTCTAAATGTTGATTTAGAAAATTATGCAAAGCCTTAAAAGACTATTTACTGCAGTGGTGCACAAACTGTGGACCGAGGACCAACTGCTGCTTGTTGTCTACTTTTAACTGGGACATACACAACCTGACAATCGAGTCAACTTTCAGCTCAGATCCTCTGTTCCCATCAGCTCAGCAAAGGCCAAAAAAGATTATGTTACTTGATTATCCTGTGGTGTGAGGTGAGTTAAAGAGTTATTTTCCTCTCAGAAGATTTAGATTTAAATTTAGATTTATTGGTCCCCAAGGGGGAAATTCATTTCCACTGACTGTACATTACAGAGGAACAACAACAACAACAACAACATTGCACCTCAACAGACAACAGCAACAACAGAGGACATCATACAGTCGCCATAACAGTGCAGGACAAGGAAATACAATACTATACAATATGAGCTGCGGACAGATCAGTGGGGCCTGCTGTTCAAGGCAGCTATGGCTGAGGGGATCAGGCTTTTCCCCAGGTGAGCCCTTCTGAACTTGACTGTTTTGTACCTGCGCCCTGAGGGTAGTGGGACGATGTGTTGGTTCAGTGGGTGGGTGATATCCTGTACAATGTTTTTTGCTAACCGAGTGATGGACCTGTTGTTTAATTCTGTGAGGTTGGGAGTGGGTAGACCAATGATTTTTGCTGCTGTGTTTGTAATGCCTATGAGTTTGGCCTGGTTTGTGACGGACAGCATGGTGTAGAAACAGGTGGAGCAGTACAGGAGGATGGGCTGGATGATACTTTGATAGAGTAACAGCAGGAGGTGAGGTGCAACATATAGTCCTTTAAGTTTCCGGATCAAGGTAGCCTTGCAGTGCAGACAGACCTGCCTGATTCTGAAATCATGCATCTCCGTCTTGCCAGCCTCCACTGCCCAACGGTTTCACTCAGCTAAATGCTTAACAGCCCAATCAGGGAAGAGAGGCGGGAGCAGCGGTAGCTGCAGGCGAGACGACAACAGGAAGTGACTTAATAGGAAGTGAAGTCACTTCCTTTTGTACAAATAATGGAGGCTAATGTCAGTTAGCCTCACGATTACTCAGTTATACTTGGTGAAATCTGCTCTCCTCATAAGTTTACTTAGCAGGGATTGTCGTTGACGAGGTTCATGTTCCATATAAGTGTTAAATGATACATCTGTGTTGTATAATTTATGTGAAACGATAGTCTCAAGATAGTTAAGCTATCGGCTAACGGCAAACAAGGGCAAACAACAGTTGGCATTTAATGTTTGCCCTTGTCAGTCATTACCCGTAGCAGCTGCTAGGTTTAGCCACTACATATGCTACGTCATAGCTGTGCTGCTTGATATGGATTGGTCCGTGATGAGTGCTTTGAGTCAAATGATCGTCCAATCACAAGCTGCTGTTGTATTTGAAGGTTCTGCCCCTGAAAACATTCTCTCAGGGCTCATCCCCAGATGGATTAGTGAAATATTTTTAATATGGAACTGTCCATCTGGCATGTCAGGTCAGGATCAGGGCTACCCTGACTTGAAATTGTAAATATTTATCATATTCGGTATTTACAAACAGAAGTCCTGATGTGTGCACGGAGGACAGTTGAGTACGTCCTCCATGTTTTGTCACATGGACCAGAGCAAAGCCAATAAGGGAGCAAGCTGGCTGAAGTAAAGAGGAAACTTTGCCTGAGTTTTAGCTGATAAAAGTTGACCCTGTCCTTATTTTCCATCAACTTCTTTCCTCACTATCAACAGAGAGTTTCCGTCAAGCTGCCTGATGTTGTGGGATACTTTAAACCTTATATCTTTTCCGTTTTAGCTTTAACAAATAAGAACAAAAGCCATCAGGTATTCCTTAAAAAGCAGCAAGCATGGCTGTTTTCTGAGCTCTTTGTTTCATACTTACTACAGTCATATTTACACTACAGATACTACTTATACTACAGAAGATATTTCTCTTTAAAAAACAATAATGATGACAAACTGGAGATGAGATGATGTCTGCCGGGTTCTGTTTTAATGTAACGTGGCTTATTATCTAACACAGTTTCCAAGCTCCAAGCTGATATATTTTTGTCACGGATAAAACATCTCAGAAGTGTCAATATAATAAGAAAATACTGGAGGCATTTTGGCTTGAGGTTTTTCTTACAGGAAGGTGACCACCCGTTTACATAACGCTCTCGTGTGAAGAGCTTTTTATTCTGTCCAGCATGATGGGAGATTCAGGTTCATGTCCAGGATGGTGGGATGGAAATAAATGTTGGGACATGACCTCAGAGCAGAACAAGTGAAGGAAACCAGTCGGAGCATCTTGGAGATATTACGTTTCAGTCTTATTTCCATTCACAGCTACATCAAATAGCTACGGCGGTGTTGTGTGATCATTTAGAGGCGTGTGGACAGCTTGAAGGTTACAGAAGTCGCCTTATGGATGGAAGATCTCTGGTGGGAAAACTACGCCCTGGAGTGGGAAAATCTGGCTGAAGAAATGTATAACAGGCTCAGTTACTGTATTTTTAACTTTCCAATAAAGACAGCGTGACACGTAGATGTGGGAATTTCTCTTATCTCAGTGTTAAGATTCAGTATCATTCCTTAGTATCACCGTTTAAAAAGTACCTCTTAAGCCGGACAAACTAAGATAAATTATCCAAACACTATACTTGAAAATTAATTACTTCTGTAATTGACATTTTGAAGTGTTTTCTCTTAAAATTAGAGATGCATGACATTATTGGTACGATACAGGTATTAGCAGATATTGCCCTAAAAAGTTAAATATTTAATATCGTTGCCGATATAGCTGCTATGTACCTATATATCGACCGTACATATCAGTCATATATGCAACAAAATTGGCAAAATACACAAATGTACTATAATGCTTCACCTAATCATCACTGCATGGGTGCATTTAAAAATCAAGAGTTTTGTTTATTCATGAATAAATGTTATTCTTACAACTGATGATCACACTGAAAACAACAAGTTAATTTTCATAAAGTAAAGACTTGGTACTCCTGGCAAAAAATACAGTATAGGCCATAACGGGTTCAGAAACATCAGCATATTTAATATATATCTATTCAGTATTTTACCAGATATCTGCAAAAATCCAATTCTGTGCATCCCTACTTCAGATAACACATCTTTATATAACTTTTCGATGATTTTTGAGGCTTTCAATCTTAATTTTAAATTAAAAGGACTGTAAATGTCAGTCCAGGGTGCAAAGATTTGGAACAGTCTTCCTTTATCAGCGAGGGACTGTCCAAGTCTCCAAACATTTAAGAAACAGCTAAAACTGTGGCTGAGAGAAGTGTAGTCATGAGTGTGTGACCTATAAGTTGCTCATGTTGGTGCAATAGGGATTTGTGCAATATAAACTGGGTCTGTGTCATATAAATCTGTGCAATGACATTCAGTGCTATTTAGGGGTTGGTGCAATAGAAGTTGCATTTGCTAAATGTTTGATGGACTCTGTGTGATTGGAGGATGTGCAGTATATATGTTTCAGTTTCTTTTTTACTTGTCCACTGTCCTTGGGTTTGTCCAACTGTATATAGTCTGCACAGTCACTTGTATGTATATGTTACCATCAACCTGTCAGGGGGTCTGCAGATGGAAATTAGCCCAAGGCTATAATCATCATTCTGCTTAACAGAAGGTTTTTTCTTGCCGCCATGATGGAGGGATTCATGATTGGCTATATGGATTCATGTTGGGTGTTGGATGTATATATTTGTATATATGTATATGTGTATCTTTATATGTATATATGTATCTATGCATATATGTGTATCCACAAAATGAAGAGTTTTTGCTCTATTGTAAAGTGTCTTGAGATAACACTTATGAATTGGCGCTATACAAATAAAGATTGATTGATTGATAATCTGGCATATTTACATTGTAAAAATGTTCATTAATATGCGCTGTTCCCTCGTTAAAACCAATCAATCAATAAAAAAATGGGCTAGCGATAAAGACGAAAGATTTCTAAAAAAACACCTTCACTGGTCTTCTTGACAAATCTTTGTGCTTCTTTTTGCCCTGCAAACCTTTAGGAGCAAACAAATTAAACCTCCAAGCAGAAATTCAGTAATGCTAACAAGACCTGAAGAACACCTTGACATCCAAATGTTCCCCATCTTCTCAAGTGGAATTGGAATTACTGATTGAACCTTTCATTAGAAAACAATACAAACAGTGTTAACTAGTTTTTATTTCTGACCATCAAAAACAGTGGCAGATTTATGAACACTAATAGGTCGCTTTTGTTGATTACTAATCCAACATTTGTGTTATGATATAATTGTGGGCGGTGTATCTAATGCTAAGTATGTGTTATCTCCTCCTCCTGTGCCGTTCTTTAACTTGAACAGGTGTACAGATTGCTCTGCCATGACTCAACAAACATAAATCACAGTCTGCTCTGCTTTGAATCATATTCAGCGTATTTACAGCACCATTTAAGCCAGTATCAGTAACCAGCAGTACATACCAGTGTTTACTGTCTGATCGTCTTTATCTCTGTTAGTTATTTTGCTCGTGAAGACATTCATCGTCCAGCTGATCACATCACTCAGCAGAGCGGCTCGCTCCAGCCCCGTCTCCTGCAGACGGCAGGATTTGATTACAGCAACAGGCTGATTGGATTACACCAGGCACTGACTCGAATACTTCGAGCAAACACAGAGACACTGGAGAACTTCCTGCTGGGAGAGAAGGAGCAGAGAAACTCCGTCAGGGTCAGTTCGGTTTATCTCTATTAAATAATCCACTAAAAGACGGTCCAACATCAGAGGAGTTCACAGTCTCTGCCTCCAATTATCAATGACCACTGAAATGTTGCTTTGCTCTGAGGCCAACGTGGTGTGACTCCAACCAAAGGAGAAGATTTATTTACTTAATGTTTCATTATTTTTATCTGTTTATCAGTAGATTACCACAGCAGGGCATAGGGAACTTGTTATTTTAATAAGTCCAATAATTAAGGACATCAGTGTATTTCAAAATCAGGGATTCAATCAACCAGTTATTATTTGTGCAACATCAAATAAAAACAAAATGTATCTCAGGTAGAAATTTACAAGCTTTACAATATCAATTTACAATGGAAAATATTTCTCAATGCACACATTCAGTACTACAAAGGTGCAGTAACATGGAATTCAGGCTTCAACCCACCTAAAAAATTATAATCATTCTATCTATCAATTTAGGGCCAAAAGGTTGCCTATTTGATTTATTCATGGTGCCTTGTTTTATCATCAAAACATAAATATGTGTATTAAATGTTCTATTCCATACATGTTGAGTTGGTGTCGTCTTGTATGTTTTACTTTATTTTCATTTGATCAGATTAAATAATAAAAGCATTTTTTTTTTTAATTAGGGTTGGGTAATTAAGGCAAAGAGATAAGATCCAAGATTTTTCCACAACATACTCAAATTTACCACTGAATTTTATTGACAAGATTCCTTATATTGACCAGCAGTACAGCTGGGCAGTTAATTTAGTTTCATTTTCAACTGAAAGTATTTCCCTTGCCCCCAAATTAAAACAATACAGTAAAGATTAAGGGAATACTCAAAAATTATTAACCTTGCTCTATAAATATGTTTTACATATATTTTTTTTTATAATTCATTTATATGAAATATTTTATTTATACTGTTGAAATGTTCCAGGTAACATTATGTTGAGCGTGTCAGATAACAATAAATGCAAAGGATGCACCATTGTAAAATAAATATGATTAAAAATCGTATTAACAAGAATTATTATCATGATTTTATTTTTGTCCATAATGAAGCAGCCCTAACAAGCAGCATGATGAAGATAAAGGCTTAAAATAAGGGATTTATATTTAAAGAAATGTTTTGACCTTTAGAAAAATTTGACTCTTTGTCAGTTTAACAGAATATACTTCAAGTATTTTTGGTCAAATTAACTTCTTTTGAGGTTGGTTTCTACTGCTGCTGTCCACAAAGGCTGATATGAATAAAACTAACCCCAAAAAGATAGGAAAAATAATACTTTTATTGTTACAAAAAACCTTACAGATTCATACAGGTTTGTGCTAGAAAGTAAGGGAATCATTCTTGTTTAATTTAATACTTTCCATATTGATATTAAATTAAATTCATTGCTATTTGCACTGAAGAAACATATTTACTAACTTAATGAACTTTTATTTCTTCACAATAATTTTGTACTCCTCCTACCTCTGGATGAAACTGTAAAGACAAAGAAAACATAACAAATAAAGAAAATATAAGGCTGGAAGAAGCCTCATATCTCCATGAAGCTGAACTAAACTACTGCTGAAGCTACTGAGCTAGTTTAACTCTGCTAGCTAGCTAGCTAGTGCCCCAAGTCTTAGCTAGCTAGTCTTAGCTAGCATTAGCCATTAGCGTTGGACTGCGTTGAACAGAAACACAAATGTACTTTTGGGTTATAATATTTACTTACATTATTGGTGTAGCTTTTTCCAGACAATCCTTATCACCGTGGTCCTCTTATATCCCTTAGTTTTCCATTAAACACCGTTTTAATCACGCTAGCATCACCATGATCTCCAGTATCACCCTGCCGTTCGTCATGTCAGTGATACCAACCAAACACCACAGTTTACAATAAAATGATTATTAAAGTTAATTTTACCATACTGATTAAAACACTGGAGAAAATTCAAGGTATCAAACTATGAAAACCAAAATTGGACATCTCTTTAGGTTTTGAAATCTCTCAAATTGATAAATGTTGCAAAATCAAAACAGTTTACATTCAACAACTTAATTATGGACCACCTGTTTAACTGCTTTATAATGCAAAGTCAATCACTTGGTGGCAACTCAGTTCAAGTATTTCAGAAACTGATGATCTACAAGGATTTTAATGTAAAACCATATCTATGGTTTAAAGAATGGTCCATAAAAGATAAAATATCCAGTGAACATGTTCTCTGATGTGTATTGAGATATTGGACAGACTTAAAATAACCACTTCGTACAACCAAGGTATGAAGAAGTCAGTTTCTTAATACACATCATGTAAAATCTTGAAGCATCTGTGCTGCAGGAGTAGAAGACCACACTAGGTGCCACTCCTGTCAGCTGAGAACAGGAGAATGAGGATACAATTCATCAAAACTGGACAACAGAAGATTGTAAAATGCTCCTGTTCTGGTGAGTCTGGATTTCTGCTGTCACATTCAGATCCTAGACTCTGAATTTGGTGTGGTTTCTTCAACATGATGGTAAGTTCTCAGTCCTCCATTGGCCTCCAGTCACCACATCTCAATTCAATAGAGCACCTTTGAGATGTGGTGGAACAGGGTGGATGTGCAGCAACTGTGATGCTATCAAGGAAATATGGGCCAACACCTCAAAAGGAATGTTTCAGCCTTTTGTCCAATCTATGCCACAAACAATTAAGGCAGCTCTAAATGGGAGTAACTGATGAAATTGGTACCAGCAAAATGTACCTAATGAAGTGGCCGGATATGCCAGACTTTTATCCAACTGCCCTTTAGACAGATGAGCTTACCAATCATAATCATTTTGGCTGATTTGAACAGCTATCGGATTATGTATTCATTAAAACCCACAACTGATGCCATTAGTCCAATATCAAAGTAATTATTATTGTACCAGTTTTGTTTGATTTGCTGATCTAAATTTCATTTTGAGATTTTTGCTTTAGTTTTGACTTTAAAACATCTCTTTGCTGCCCTCATGTGGCTGAATATGGAGTGAAACTCTCACTGAGGCAAAGCATACAAAAACAACAGTAAAATATTCAAATTTAATACTAAATATTTAATTGTGTTACTCTGGAGCATAGTATAAGTCAAATGAAGCAGCTAGCAAATAATACCACAAAAAGCATGGATTTTATTATTAAATACATTTTATTACATAAATGACATAATTTTGACAGTCTGGCGTTTAAACATGAAGACAGTGCTTAACATAACATGTACTCTGGTTTGATGGAATTGCACATTAAATCCATGCATTCCTTTCTGCCATCTCCATTTTGAAGTCGGTGCATGGGCCCATGTTCTGTATTTTCATATTCCTACAGTATAGTTATTTTATAAAGCCTCAGACACCACCCACCCCACCCATCCCGCTCCCGCCCCAGCTCCCTCTGCAGAGTTTGTGTTCAGCCCCATTTGATTTTTTCCTCTTCTGAATAAGTCAGGATCTCTGTGACCAGGCCCGTGCCGATGGTCTTGTTTCCGTCCCTCAGGGTGAACCTCTGACCTTTTTCTAGAACCATTGGCATGCGAAGAGTGAGCTCTAAGGACGTGTCCTCTCCTGGCATCACCATTTCCTGAAGAGAAGAGGAAGAACAAGAGAAATCAGACGGATGACTATCTCCATGTTTTCGTGCGCCAGTTTTACTCCTTCAGCCAGCAGAATGATTCAGTAAACACAAGTTGATTTATTATTGTTAATGAGTTAGAAAAGGTCTTTTTAGAAGTTCTGTGTTGCAGTTACACCCTTACTCTAGGCTACAGTTACAGCTTAATGTGTTTTTTATTTATTCATTCGTTTATTTGGGAGGGACATTGCAATTGTACAGAGTCAGAAAAAACTATTTGCAGCTGATGCCGTGCAAGTGGAGTTTATAGCCAAGGCTAAATCTCAACTCTTGTACCTGGTTGGGCCTTTCTACATTACATAAAACAAGAAATTCCATCACATAAAAACACAGAAATTACAGTGAAACATTAATAAAATCAAAAATAACATAATAAATAAACCTACTATTAAAAACTAATTCTAATTCTATTAAAAGACAAAATACTTAACGTTCGAACTGTTAAATTGGGTTATTTTTTTGCAAATGTTAGCTCATTTGGAATTTGATGCCTGCAACATGGTTAAAAAAAGCTGACACAAGTGGCAAAAAAGACTGAGAAAGTTGAGGAATGCTCATCAAACACTTATTTGGAACATCCCACAGGTGAACAGGCTAATTGGGAACAGGTGGGTGCCATGATTGGATCTAAAAGTAGCTTCCTTGAAATGCTCAGTCATTCACAAACAAGGATGGGGCGAGGGTCACCACTTTGTAAACAAATGCGTGAGCAAATTGTCCAACAGTTTAAGAACAACATTTCTCAACCAGCTATTGCAAGGAATTTAGGGATTTCATCATCTACGGTCCGTAATATCATCAAAAGGTTCAGAGAATCTGGAGAAATTACTGCCCTACTTGAGGTGCACTCAAAGGTGTAGAATCTCCCGGGTATCTCTGATGCAACCTAACGTATCGAGAAGGAGCAATTGGGGGGCGTCTCCCCCCTTCAGTCGAGGCAAAACATCCCAGAGACGTGACTGCTGCAGCCTGAGACGGCTACCTGAATGAAGCTTATGACTGTCTCACTGTTTTCTCACAGGTCTGATCAATACCTGTTGACTCAAACACAAATGCACCCACACACCTTCTCTGGAGGCAGAGCAACTCTGCAGGCCATGTCCCAGGTTAGAGAAAACATGACGGGCATGAAGTTGGTGACGAACGGTTTGTGTCGCCCTCCCTCTTCTTTACTCAGGATGTAAACCTGAAACACAAACCAACACATCAGTGCTTTAGTCAAAGGAAACAAACATAAACTATGAAAAGGACAAAACAGAGAATGTCTCTTTTTAAACCCTGCTCCTAAAATCTGTTTTCCATCTCACTTTATCATAAATGAACCCAAAGGAAGTCTCCTAGACTCTGACCTGGGCTTTGACTTTCTGGTGTGGCTTGACGGATCCGGGTTTGCACATCACCATCCCTCTCCTGATGTCCTCTCTCTTCAGTCCTCTGACCAGAGCACCGAGGTTATCTCCAGCTTCAGCCCGATCCAGAGACTTGTGGAACATCTCAATACCTAAAACAAACCAGAGAGAATCCATCATCAGTATTTAGAAAATAACTATCAAAAGATTATTTCCCTTTAGAGGAGGACTGGAGACATGAGAGCAACACAAAGCAAGAATGCTACTTATTTTAATCATAAGCAGGGTACACACAAAGATTATTGGGGTGTTTTTGTCCCGACCAAGGACGGTAAATGCCCGGTTATCTTCTGTCTTACAAGGTTATCCTACAAAATCATCTTATGTTCTGAGGTGTTAAGAGTGAATTAATCCTAAAAATCTACTCTGAAACAGGTTGAGCCGACAATTATAGATATTAAACACGTGTGTGGGGAAAGCCAACGACTCCCGAGTCATGACTCTGTGAACTGTAACGTGAATGTAGCCAATCAGGAAGCAAGCTGACTGAGGAACAAGGAAGCAGGTGTAGATATAAAGAAGCACGGCTGACCTGAAACATGAACATAAAGTTTTGTGGACCTAAGAAGCCAAAATCGTTTCTTTTTAGTTCCTGATTATTCGTCAAAAATAGTCCAAAGACCACGATCATTCCCTCTTCTCGTATGTCCTCTCTCATGCGTGTTGTGTTTTCCGGTTGTTGCAACAGATGCCTTTCTGGTTGTTGCTATGCTTCTTCTTTTTTGTTTTTGTTAGATCACATCTGATCAGATTTCTGTCTTTGAGGATTATGCTGTGTTCCATTAACCTCAGCACTGGGAAGAGAGGAGTGGGAGTGACGTCATCTCCGAGTTATCAGTGTTCCAGTTACAACGGCGAAAAAAACATGCCGATATACCAGGTTATTGTTAGCCGTTGTTAGCACGCCCTGCGTTGTAGTTCACAAATACCACATGAAGAATGTAAAAGTAACACTATGGCAGCATTTCCATAAATACAAGTTGAACAATACTGTGTATACGGCTGATTTAGTGCAACACGTACTAGTCAGAAGTGCCAATAAATGGATTATTACAGGAGCTTAATGGGACAGTTCAGTATTTTTGAAGTGGGCTTGTATGAGCTCCACATGGCCACTAAGTACATTAGATAAAGTAGAAAGTTCTCTCCTGTCCCTCAGTAAGACACAGTATGTGACAGTCTGCGGCGAAGAAATAGCCGCTAACAGGACAATACCGTACCAAGAACAAAGGCTATTTTCTCCACCTACAAGAACTCAAATCAAAAAGTAATACCACAGTTTAAGAGTACGCTACATATGAGTGTTTTTAAGTGCATTAACATTTCTGAAATATAAAGTTCATCTTGACCTAAGCCAACTCACGTCATGTATCCCTCCGCTAAATCACTCCACCTCACTCAGCTGTAGTGAACAGAACAACAGGGTTCCCACTCTTTTCTAGAAATCATTTTCCAGGACTTTTCCAGGACGTTTTCCAGTGTCACATAACCAACTGAAGTTACATTGTTGCTGTGAGCAGTTTTTAATTCTGGTTAGCCTTCTAAAAAACAAGATTAGAGGTTGATGAACAATATCTCTAGCTACTGATCTAATTGATCTTTGTTTCTAACTCTCCAGCACGAACATTGTCTGTTAGCTATCTGTGTAGTCTTGCTTTTATGTGTCTTACTATTATAAATCTATGGTTATTTTGTCATTTTTTATTATTTCTTTTTGTCCCCATTGCTTTGAGTTTTTGTACTTTATGCCTTAACTTGCATTATTTTACCTTCTCACATTTTCTGGCTACGTGTACATTATTACCAAGTACATTTTTACTTCATTTCCTATGTTTCAAGCTAGAAGGAAGACGAATAATTCTCCAGGACAATTTAAGCTTTTCCAGGACATTTCACTTTTTTCCTCATTTTCCATTTGTTTTCCATGACTGGAAAATTGGGCAATCATTTTCCAGGATTTCCAGGTTTTCCAGGACGCATGGGAACCCTGAACAAGCTAGCGGCTTCAGACGCCTGTTGTAGACTGACTAAAAGCACATTATATGACAAATATTCCTGAGATGGTGTTTTTTTGACGCTTCCCTTGATGCAGAAACAGATGTGCAGACTCACACACTGTGGTTTACTGAGGGAGAGAACTTCCTACTTTATCTAATGTGGCCATATGGAGCTCATACAACTGGGGGCAGCCATCCTTGATTGTCAACTCAGGGGTGGCAAGGTTCACCTAGTTCCCAGTAGGAAATTCTGACCTCGGGGAAGCGTTCCAGGTGCTGTTTCCTACTCAGAACTCGGAAATTCTGACTCCCGACTACAACTGGAACGCACCATTAGATTCTAGATTGGTGGTGGAACAGAGTGGTTATGTGTGTGGCATGCTGTGTTGAGATTATCGGAGCTCACCACACACATCAAAACTGTTCAATGCCTGATTTTTAATCTTCATGTGTGAGGTTTCTTACAGATAAAACTACGGAGTCCCTATGGTGCCACAGAGAAAAGAAAATAGTTGTGCTCATAAGTTACTAAAATGTGCGCATGATATATTAAAATGTGTGCACGAAATACTTACTTATCTATATTATATAAATACTTATATAATACAGATGCTTACAAACACACAATGGAGAGAAGAAGTGAGCTCGTTAACTTTTACTTCCACCTCGAAATGTCATATGACATTCTTGCTGCTCTTGCCATAAGAGATGCAATAATATTAAGTAGGAGAACTTTGCTGTGCATACTAAAAGACAACAGGCTCAGCCGGTGGAGTACTCAGATTTGGGCCATATCACAGCTAACGTTGGCTGGTTACTGTCTCCTTCTTCCTGGTTTGTAATGGCAGCTGGTGACAATATATTATGTGGCATGTGATGAGCCTGGCCGTCTGTTGCCGCTTTCCTTTATAATTAAGTCGAGCGCACGTTTTATCTTAAATGTGTGCACGTCTTAATATATTGTGCGCACATTTTAGTATTTTGTGCGCACAAGATTTATTTATTTTTTTCTCCGTGGCACCTTAGGGGCTCTGTATAAAACATCTTAGATTTAGAAAATCCTTATGCCTGTACCCCGCTCTAGACTGCAGTACAAACTGCTGATCATTTATCCTTTCAATCAAAACTAACTGAAAGTCAGCCAAAGACAGGTGAGGTGACCTGTTGTTTGGATGTTGTCTGTGTTCCCACATAAGTTCATTATATTGTAATCCAGCTCCTCCTCTTTTTTCTGCTGTTAGCTTAAATCTGATCCAGGAACAGACCCAGCTGTCTAGGTCACGCCATCAGATCTACCAAAACCACTGAATGGACAGGACTAGGAAGAATTTGGAAGTCATAGCTTTGTTGCTTCTCCTTCATCTCACCTGTGACCACCGACTTGAAGGTTTTACTGAAGCCCAAAAACTCGGTCTCGTCTCCTTTCTTGATTATTCCTCTCTCCATGGTTCCTGTCACCACCGTGCCTCTGCCTGAAGACCAGATGAAGAAAAAACTAATTAAATGCAACTGTGAGATCAAGATTCAGAGCTAATGATGCATATTCACCAGACCACTCCATCACCCCACAGATAAGATTTATAACTGCGTTTGTTTCCGTACCTGGGATTGAATAAGCAGCTTCTATGGGCAGAAGGAAAGGTTTGTCCAGTTCTCTTTGAGGCAGAGGAATGTAAGAGTCCACGATCTCCAGAAGCTTCATGATAGCATTGATACCGAGCTCAGGCTCTCTGTTCTGAGAAAGGAAGGAAAAACCATATACAATGACAATCGAGGATAAAAACAAACACAATTCCAAGCACATCTAAGCCAAGATGCAGCATGAAAAGACACAGACATTGCAGCCTATAGAATAAATGTGAATGTCTGAAGGTGTAAATTCAAAAGTTACTGAACCATTAATGAAATGGAGACAAAAAAACTAAAACTGAAATAAAAGAAGCATCTCCCAAAATAGAAGTTGAAGAAATAAACAGATAAGAATCAACAGATCCAAAAAAGATTATATCCTCGATCCAATAATCGATTTCTTGTTAGTCAAACATACTTTTTAAACTGAATCTAAACAAGGGCTGAACGATATGGACAAAGTTTCATATCTCAATATTCATGCCAGATATCCTGATATTGATACAATACTATGGGTTTGATGAAAACTAAGCAGTGCATTCAAGCACAATCGTAAAAATGAAATTTGTTGTGACTTCCCAAGCTGTATATGCAGGGAGAGCACGGGGGAAATCCAGGTTAGAGCTGCACAGTCAACTGAGCACTTTAAAACACTGCTAAAAACCCATCTTTATTCTTTGGCGTTCAGTCCCAGCTAAACGAGTACTCTTGGTTTTTATGTCTTTTATCTTTGTATCTTTTATCCCTTATATCTTATTCCCTATCTTCTCTCTTACTCTTCTTTTGTTTTTATTCTTAATTTATTTTATTTGTTTTTATGCATATTTAATGTTTGGCTAATTTAAATTCTGTTTACTGTTTTTATTATCATGACTGTTTTATTATCATTACTGGGTTTTCAATATAAGGTGTATGAGAGATTAATTTGTACCCCTGTACAGCACTTTGGTCAACCAAGGTTGTTTTTAAAGGGACTGTGAGGAGAATCTATTACCGGCAACATAAAGACTCTGCTACCCATGAGCACATGCGGCAACAGTCATAATGCTGCGTTCCAGTAACCTCGGAACTGGGAGTGACATCATCTACGACTTATTGGTGTCTGAAAGTCTGAAAAAAACATGCCGATCTACCAGGCTATTGTTAGCTGTTGTTAGCACGCCCTGCGTTGTTGTATGAAGAATGTGATTATCACTATGGCAGCATTTTTGTAAATATAAATCTAACAATACTATGTATACAGCTGATCTAGAGCGACACACCCCAGTCAGAAGTGCAAATAAATGGATTATTACAGGAGCTAAATAACTGTTCACACTGGGAGCATCCATCTTCCATTGTCAACTCGGGGGTGGCGAGGTTTCACCGAGTTCCCAGTAGGAAATTCAGACTTCGGGGGACATTCTTGTTCACATTTCCTACTCGAAACTCAAAATTCCTACTTCTGACTACAACTGGAATGCACCAAAGACGTGACCCAAGCCAAAGTGTGTGTTTGTTGTGATGCTAATGAATGCAGCTCGGACCTTCCTCAGAACTCTGCATTGTTTTACAACTTCTTTTTTCAACAACTTACAGGATGCAAAGCCACGAGGTAATGTATCTCTTTCTAGTTACATAGCGGTAGTTTTTGATGTGTGACAACAAGCAATTTTTTGAGAACTTATTATCGTAGTTGTAGCCGGCTATATATCTCTACCTACAGCCCGGTGCTCTAAGACGTGTCTGAATAATATAAATTTGCTCTAGTTTTAGTTGTCTTGTTCCTGAAGTTGAGTATCCAGGCCAGCCCGACCCGTCCGCGAAGCTAAAGAATAGCATTATAGATAACTTATTTTGATGCTATAAAATTCATCTTAAAGTGTGTGTTTCCATCAGGCATATATCTAAAAGTGAGACTTTTTTGTAATTACTAAGAAACTCCTCACAGTCCCTTTAAACGTGCTCTACAAATAAACTTTGACTTGACTTGAAATCTATATTGTTTATATCGTTACTTTTTTGATATTATCTTAAATCTTCATATCTAGATATAGATATGATAACGATCTATCAGCCCTCATCTAAAACATTAAATAATCAAATAAATGAAAATCACTGTTTAAAAAGCAGAGTTTAGTCATTTAAAGGCATTTTAGTGCCAATGTTCCCCTCACCTCCAGCGCACAGAGGGCAGAGCCAGTGACCACCGGCGTGTTCTCGCCATCATAGCCAAACTCTGTGAGAAGCTCGCGGATCTCAATCTCCACCAGCTCCAGCATCTCCTTGTCATCCACGGCGTCAGCCTTGTTGATAAAAACCACCACGTGCTCCACGCCGATCTGCCGCGCCAGCAGGAGATGCTCTCGTGTCTGAGGCATCTGGCCGTCAGTGCCGGCGACCACCAGGATGCAGCCGTCCATCTGGGCCGTACCCGTGATCATGTTCTGGAAAAGAAATCATTAACTTCTCTTAGAAACTCTTAGTTATGTATTCTTCAAAAAAGAGCTCTAAGAATAATGCACAGCTATTTTGACCACACGAATCAACTTTTCTTACTGTCAAGAATTTGTAAATTTCTTGATTTAGTAGATCTGAAAACAGCACAAATAATGAATAAAGCAAGGAATGATGTACTGCCTAGACACATACAAACATTTTTCTCTGACAGAGATGGTGAATATAAGTTAAGGGATCAGTTACATTTAAAAATCCCAAGCATAAGAACAACAATGAGGAGCTTTTGTTTAATAATACAAAGTGTCAAAATATGGAACAGTCTAAATGATTATCTGAAGCAGAGCAGAAACTTAATTCAGTTCAAAAAGAAATTTAAATCAGTCATATTGGAGAAATACAGGAATCTTGAGGGGGAACAACAAGTCTGATGAGTGTAATAAAGTAATTTAATAATAAAAAACAAACAAACAAACTAAAAAAGCTACACAAAACAAGATGTCTGTGTGTGTGCACAAAGAAAAAGTGTCAACAGACATGTATGCTCACACAATGTATATAGATATGTAAAATCATGTATGAATTTATGAATATCTGCATGCATATAGGTGCATATATACAGTAGGTGGGGTGTTAAGGTATATAAGGAAATGAGTAGGTAATCAGATATGTAGAGAGATATTTATATGTGTGTAAAAAATAGGTAGGTGAATGTTTAAATATTTCATAAGTCCACATAAATTGCTTTTATTATAAGTCTATTGGAGTATTGAGGTGGAAAGTAAGTCAAATATGTAGCAGAGAATAAGAGGATCAGGTAAGTTTGACTTCTTCCTGCTCCGTTTGAGCATGTACATTTTAACTTCTGATGAATATTATAAATTAGTTATCTGCTTTCTTATTATTTCCTCTTTTTTGTTTTATATATATTTTTGTTGTTAATATGTTCAAAATTAAAAAAATAAATAAAAAATAGAAACATATTGTTCAGCCCTTCACCATGTTCATGAGTCTGAGTTATTTTCACGTTTTTAAGATTGTCACCTTGACGTAGTCGGCGTGGCCCGGACAGTCCGTGTGGGCGTAATGTCTGTTGGCGGTGGTGTATTCTACATGAGAGGCGTTGATGGTGATTCCTCGAGCCTTCTCCTCAGGAGCGTTGTCAATGTCCTCGTACTTCTTATAGTTCGCACCGCCGGCTTCAGCGAGCACTAAGAACAGAAAAAAAAAAAAACATGTCTTTGCAAAACTGGAACATGAGACCAAACTTTCTTGTTTCAGAGAGTTTAAGTCATTAAGATCAAAGATTATCCACCTCAGAGTAAGGCTGGGTGATACGGCCTAAAAATAAAATCCCAGATTTTTTCCCCACAAAACTCGATTTATGTTTTTATCGTTTTTTTTCCTCTCAAAGCAAAAAAAGTCCAAGTGACACAAAAATGACATGAATCAAGGTCTACCTTTATGCTGTCAAAATTAATTCCTAAATCAATTAGAATTTCCCTCTTAAAATTAAAGTGTGTGTCATAAAATGTTGATCATGTAGTTCTAACGCAGGCAGGTTTGCCTACACTGAAAGCTGAGGGATTTTCACAGCTTGTTAACATGTTTCTCTCTGATCAATATTTAATCTAATTAAAAAAATAAATACAAGCATATAAAAGTGTTTGTGCACAACCTGCCGGGCCACCATCATGAAAACTGTAAAGTTTCAGTATTTATATTTTTTTCTTGCTTTACAATTACTTACAATTTAAGTAAGTGAATGGAAAAAATGCCAATTTTTAATTTTTAAATCTTCTGCAGAAACGTCACAGTTGAATAAACACACAATTCTTTCTTTGTTATTTTATATATACTGTATTGTAGAAAACATTATATGACAGTTAAAGTGATGCTCTACATAATATAATCTAAACAGTGGAATCCTTGTGTTTACCTTTCATTGTCATATCTCATATTTAGTATTCATGTCTTAAACTTTCAGCACTCCTCTATTAGCTTAACCTGAAACAAAACTATTAATAAGAACTGCTGCTGGCTGTGTGAGTGAGAAAATTCCAGAAGATAATAAGGCCATTAAAAATCTATTAGTAAAATTTCTGTAATACAAATTTCATCAGAATGAATTCATTAAAAAGGTGTGAAATAATCTTTTATGTCAGTTTAACTTCAGATATTGATATCTCTTAATTTAACAGGCTAATATTACCGGTGCAGTTAAAATGGCTGATCTAGAGGACAGCAGCGTGGCTAAACTTGGTCCCAGGTGATTCTACCTTTGGTAATGGCTGCAGTCAGCGTCGTCTTGCCGTGATCTACATGGCCAATGGTTCCAACGTTGACGTGGGGTTTGTCTCTGTTGAACGTCTTCTTCGCATCCGCAGCAAAAGTCCGGCTCAGGGGCACCGAGCACTACAAGGAATAAGACACGAGACAATCAACCATTTGACTTAAACCATGATAAAGTCTATTTGGACTGCAGTCTGAGGCCATACTCACCAGCTTGAAGGAGCTGTGCAGGAGGCTCGGCGAGGACAGCTGAAGGGCTGAGGAAAGAATTAAAAATATAAAGAGGTCATTTCTACCACTGGAGCAATTTCAGGGTTACAGCTGTGCTTAAATAAATGTAACATATTCAGAGAATGTTGGACATGGTACAAGGAAGAAGTGATAACATTTTGGGGGTGACTGAAATCTGGATATGGATCCAGGATTTCTTTAAAGCATTAATTAGTGGTGCAATGGAGATGCCTTGGTGAAGGTTTGTTTTGAACACTCAGAATGACCCAAACATGACCAACAAATACCAGTCCTGACTGTGATGGAAGAATCCTGACAACCTTTCACAACATTCCAGAATATTTAAGCAGAACATCATGAGCCACAATCTTGCAATCTAGGGATGCACAACATTACCATACCAATATCAGTATGAGCAGCAAACTGCTAAGAAAGCTGATCATCAGTCTCTGCATATATCACCACTTTTGTTAACCAATATTTACATAAACATATTGACAAAGCCATAAATGTGCATTTATTTGCTGCTGTGATATTGGTCGAATGTAAAATGAACTATAATGTTTTACCACATCATCTCTGAATGTTCACTTTCCAATCACTCCATCAAACTTCATGTGTAAAGCACTTTTCATATAAAGCAATATAGCACAAAGTGCTGTTCATTCAAAAACCAAGCAGATAAGAGTCAGAAGGAAAAAATAAATAAATATACATATAGATGGATAGATAGATAGATAACTTAATATAGAAGAAAAAGCAGATAAAGACAATAAAACAGAAATCAGCTAAAAGCCAGACAGAAAAGGTTGATCTTCTGTTTGTTGATAAAAATAAGATTAATATTAATCTATGGTGCCTCAGGTAAACTGATCCACAGATGGGCCATAACACTGAATAGATGGTTTGACGTGATTAAAGCAAGTCAATATTTAAGAATGAGCAATTTAAAAACAATAAAAAGCCTTAAAATCTGTTGTAACAGAAACTGGCAGCCAATGCAGACTTTAAAATCAGTGTGATGTCGACTCTCTCTCTCTCTGGTCCTCTCAGCATCCTTGCAGATTAATTATATTGAAGCTAGGCTGTGAGATGTTCTTGTGTTTACTTTTATAAATTAGAAATGTATTCATTAACTAAAAGAATGTTTTATTTTATTCACATCTGCTCCAAACACAAATGGTCTGCAACCACAACAGGAACAAGTTAGTTCTTGTAAAGCAGAGACTTTTTAACTCTAAATATTGCCGCTGGATAAAATACTAGACTAACAAATATCGAAAAAAATAACCAGTGTATTGATTTATTTCAGAATAATGTCTGAATTAACAGATTAAATGACCTTAAAGTGGTCTCAGAGCAGACACATGATGCCCACTCAGACTGTCTGTGATAACACTTCAGCCAAAAGCACACAGCAATATTCACATTTAAGATAATAAGATAATTTAACTAGTTTATATTTAACACAGGGTTGGTAGCAGAGCTTTAGCAGCATTAAGGTGACTTCAGGTAACAGAGCAGAGTTAATGCAGCTGTCAGTGAGCTAACTCCTCTAACACACAGACAGCTTTCAGAGTCTTTACTGTTAGATTAAACCCCCATTAAACAGGGAGCTTCACTGAAACCTACACTGACTTTATTACTGACTGTTTCCAATCATTTACTAGTGTCCTGTAATCCACATGCTAGCTCTTTAGGCAGCTAACATTATTTGGTAACGTGACCTTGCACACAGCATGATCTCTGTTCCAATAAATGATGAAATTCAGGCGTTAATAAACAAACTTCACTTATGTCATTACTACGAAAATGTTTATTCACTTAATACAAAACTAGAATAACATTTACATCACACACTGTATTAGAAATAAACGATTTTTACCGGACAGACATGCACGCAGTCCCACAAGCGCCGCCATCTTGGATGGTTAGACGATCAAAGAGGAGCGAGGCGTCAAGAGAAGAACCGGAAACTCCGGAGACAATCGTCCATGGAGACGAGCACGAGCGGCGTTTGTTCTTCATTTCACTCTTTACAATCTGTCATTGAGCTGCTTCTGACTTTAGCAAAAGGTATCTCATATCTTGAGCTTATGCCTGCATCATCCCCTAATTTTAATATTAGTTTTATCCCTGTCAATCATTCAAAAATGTATTTTCTCTAAGATATGACCTCGATTTTCCTGTATTTACAGCCTCTAATCATTCTCGAGTCCTTTTACTATTTAGCTTCTTCCTTGTATTTCTGCGTTAGCTGTTATTGTTTTTAATTTGCTTTTTTAGAATACTACTACTAATAATACAAATAATAATGCTGGTCGATCAGTTATTTAATAGCCAAACTGAAAGAGTTAAGCTGACATTTTATGCACACCAAGTATCTTTTGTATTAACAATTCTGGCCAAAGTTGAACTAAATCTTGATACTTGATATTCAATTATAACTTCCGAAAAAACTACAAGACACATAGGGTAAAATATGACACAATACATGTCATATTACTGGATGGTGGTTAGATGTTTCTAGATTGTATCTGGCTTCATGGGATACAAACATTTCTGTGCGGATACCCTCATGCGAGTCTTCTCTCAACTTCACGGACGCTCTTTGACAGTCGAGCGTGCATACGTCTCTGTTTTACCGTAATAACGCTTCGGTGTTGTCGCTCGCTGTCGGTCTTTGTAATTGGTGTACCCGTTTTATCGTCAGTGTCACTATATTTCAATCTAACGGGCCTTAAGGAATGTGAAGTAGAAATGAAAATACCTTACCGGTCGGAGATTTTTAAAACAGCACATTGTAACATTTACGTGTCTGTTTTGTCGGAGGTTTACGGTAAAGTATGGCAGCCTCCTTGTCACTCATGAGATCAGCTAGCTAGAATGTTCTAGCACCCTCGGTGTTTAGTGTTTAAAAGAAGAGCAGGCTTGATTTAAGATCATTTAGAAATTCTTCACCTTTATTTACGGATCTCTCTTCGGGACGCTATAAGGGGTAAGTTGGTTGTAACTGTTTTTTTTAACTATTTTAACCTGTAACGTTAGCTTAATGCTAATCCACAGCATGCTATGTTTAGGTCCAGTTCTGTCGGACTGCTTCGCTTTTGTATGTTTACATTATATAAATAAAAATATTCCAGTGATGTAGTCTAATAAACTGTGGCTCCAGCAATCTGTCTTTAGTATAAAATCCAGGGTAATGTCTGCCTCTAAAGTAAAGTCATTTTTATTTTTCCATTATCTCAGTTCATGTAATATTTAATTTTAATTATGCCAGTGTTGAATTCATCTCACTAATAAAATTCAGTTAAGCTTTCCCAATTAATAATAAAAAAAAAATCTTAATTTTTTCAACAATTCTGCCAGAGTTTAACATCTCTACTGTCTAGTTTAAAGAATATGAAATATATGGATTTTAAGGTTTTTTATTTTTTTCAGTTGTTTTGATCCTCTATCCAAATATTGTGAAGCTTCGTGTTTTATTTACACTTAATCACATGACTGATGATTGATATTGATATCTTATATGCTTACATTGACATGTCCCTTACATGTTGATGGACTACTCGAGTTTAAAATAGATATGTTATCTTTAATAAATTATAATTTTGGTTTATAAAAGTTGACTCTGGCTGATAAGATAACCATTGTGACACATCTTTACACTGTGACAATATTATAACAAGAATATGAAATGTATGGCCAATATGTGTGGCTAAAACGTCTGCTGTAATTTTTAGCATTACTCTTAATATCTGCAGATTCTTATTAACAAAGGTATTTTTGTATTGTTTAAATATTTAATATACTATATCAATTTGTTATTTTTTTAATATTATCATATGTTCTTATTATCATAATTATTTTTACTTTCAATTTTATTATTTTTTAATTGTATAATTTGCTAATAAGGCACCATACCAGTAACACTGTGTATTATCACTGTGCATTTATTGATAATTAAATGAAACAGTTTGTCCTGCCGTTAGTATAAATTTTGGTCCATAAGTGGCATTGCTTTACCTTGTTGGGTTTGTTTCTGTGTCTGGGTGCATTTTCAGGACCTTAAGAGCAAAATTCCACATCCAGCCTTCTTCATCATACTGATTTTCTTTATCCTCCATCACAGTTTTGATTAAAAATGGATGAAAACAGGCAGACCAGGAGGTATCCTCAGAACCTGCAGGGGGTTCTTCAGCTGGCAGTGGAGGCTGGATCTGCTGCAGAGGGACCTGCTCCTCTGGAGCCCATGTCAGAAGAGGTAGAAATATGAATTATGCTGTCAGGTTATTTTGTTGGAGCTCTGCCTGTGGTGTAATAATGTTTGGTCTTTGTAAACAATATAATAAAAGGTCAAGACCTGGACCTTTTAATTCCTAAACATTATGGATTAGTAACTAAAATCAATGCTTGTATTTGTTTGTCAAGAGCACGTCTTACATTAAAGAAATATCTTATTAATACTCTAAATGTTTTATATAAGTGACCCAGTTTTATCTTCTTGGTGTTTTTCAGATAAATCTTTAGTACTAATAACTAAAACCAATCAATCTTTATTTGTATAGTGCCAGTTTATAACAAGTGTTATCTCAAGGTACTTTACAATAGAGCATAAAGCTCTTCATTTTATGGATACACATATATGCATAAATACATATTACATATAAAAAACACATTTACATACAGTATATATACAAATACTGTATATCCATCCAACACCAACATGAATCCATATAGCCAATCATGGATCCCTCCATCATGGCTCAAGAAAAAACCTTCTGTTAAGCAGCAGGAAATCTTGAATGTGGATCCCAGTCTCATGATGAACAGCAAATCCACACCATGCTGTGTTGGTGTGAGGGTGAAGGAAGGGAGGTAAGAGGAGACAAGTGGACTAAAGTAAGAACTAAAGTTAGGGACAGATCCATGAACCATAGACCTGTCGTCTGAATTATTAGAGGGTAGCCTCTTGAGATGCTACATCTGGTTTTCAGGAGGGTCCTCATGTCTGAATGGTTGTGGTGATAATTTTATAGAAGTATAATCGATGATATTCTTACTGAAAACAAGAATTTATGGTAGTGACGAACTCATGGGTGCCCAGACCACAAGTGCATCCCAACCATATTTGTCTCCGTTAAGAACAAGTATAAATGTGTTAAATGTCGACCTCTTGAGATGTGACCCATTTTCAGAGGGACCTCTTGAAATTAATCATGTCTGGGTGTGGTATTGTGGCCTGTCGGTGATTGTAAACAGTGATTTTAAATTTTCCGACAGTACATTGAACTAATTTCTCTCTCATGAAGACTTAAACCTTGTTCTAAAACAGTGATGTTCCCTCTTCTCCCTCGTTGTTCCAGAGGAAAGTGTGGCTGCAGGAGGCTCTTGCAGAAATCACCAAAGGGCAGGTGGATGAAGTGGAGCAGATGAAGAGATGTTTGGCTGTTTTAAGACAAGAGAGCACCAACAAAAGTGAGCAGGAGGGAGAAGAAGAGAGGGATGAAGATGATGAGGATGAGCGGGAGGCGGCCTTTGAGATTCTGTCAGAGCTGTGCGAGAACCTGGACAACGCCCGAGGTTTGTTTAGACTCTTTTGCGGGTTACAGGTTCATGTTCCTTTATTTGTACCTGTAGGTAGATTTGGTTGCAGGGAGAGACGGTTTTTACAACACATACACTAAACGAACACACAGAGTGCAGATGCATAGTACAAATATAAACGTGTATCTTCTCGTCTCTCCACAGACCTGATGGTTCTCGGCGGGCTGGATCTGTGCGTCTCCCAGTACCTGAGTCATGCTCAGAGCGGTCTGAGGTGGCGTGCTGCCGAGCTCGTCGCCTCCTGTGCTCAGAACATGCCTCAGGTTCAGATCCACCTGCTGAGCATCGGAGCGCTGCAGAAGCTCCTGCAGCTGACGGACTCCGATCCAAACCACACCGTCAGGGTCAAAGCTCTGTACGCCGTCTCATGTAAGGGCTGTTCACATCTTTGCAGCTTCATTATTTCATTGCTGTGTTTACTTATAACATTAAATAAAGGCAAAATAAAGAAAAAAATGCTCTTGGATAAATGTTACACATCAGGAAGGAAGTATGAAGAAGTCAAAATGATTTAATCCCATCCCCTCTCCATCAATTAATAACCAATTATTTAGCTTCCTCATGAATATAAATCTAAACATGTAATTATATGCATGTAAAAATATATATTTTTTTGTTTTTTTTACTAGAGCTGAAATCTTTTTATGTTACAGTTTAACAGCAACATGTACAGAATATGTCTATTTCTCTTAGTAAGGAAAAAACAGATGTTTGTTGCAATATTAAAATCACAAAACTTTGAAATGTGTCTTGTAAAAATCTTAACAGCATTAGTACTTGTTTGATATTAAAGCAAAAAAAAAAAAATCAGGATTATTGATGCCCTACACTGAGCATTTTTTAGAATCAGAAACTCCAAACAGGCTCTAAACACTGTTCAAAATGTGCATACGTACAATACATACTTAACACTTCCTGTTGTTGTCATGCCGGCTGCTACCCGCCTCTCTTCCCTGATTGGGCCGTTAAGCATTTAGCCGAGTGAAACTGTTGGACAATGAAGGCTGGCAAGACGGAGATGCATGATTTCAGAATCAGGCAGATCCATACAAAACATTTCAACAGTATAAAGAGCAAAAAGACATTGCCGGACATAAAAAGGGTTACAATATTAGCTACAGAGGGTTTTAAAACATTATACCAAACTACAAAATAATCACAGTTCATAGTAAGAAGTAGTTCATGAATTAAAATGATCAGCAACATTTTCATATATTGAGTTTTTCAGATTGATTGGTTAATATTCAGAATAAGAAATACTTCGTAAACCCTCAAGGGGAAATTCAGTTGTTTCATTTGCTCTTAAACACAGTTTAGCAGGAGGCATATCAAATAGACATTTAAATAGATGAGAGCAAAGAAATTAAGTAAGCAGGCTGCAACATGCAGAGTCTTTAAGCTACATCAGCTTCCTTATGAAAGAAAACATAATAAAAAATAACTAAAAGTGAGGCTATGAACATGTTAATGTTACATTATTAACAAACAGAATGAGTATGATGTGACAGCACAGTGTGACTGTAGACATTTGACTGGGCACTGCACTGATGTTACATTTAACTTATTAACAAACAACAGGGTGAAAAGAACAGTGCATAATATAAGCTACCATGTGTTTAAAAATACAATTATACTTAAGTCTACATTATCCTAATGATCTGTGTTGTAAAACAGCTTTGAAAATTGTTGATCCTCAGTCACATTTTTAAACAAAGGCGTGAGACTGTCCATCTTTACAAATATGTTTGCAACACTAACAAACAAAGTTAGTTTTTAGATCTCATCTGTTTCATCTACTTTTGAAAATTGTTATTAAAGTGAAAAGAGCATAATTATTATTTTTGATAGTAGCAGTTTTATCAGATAAGGACCACATTTCTATATTTAATCAAAAATGAATAACAATTCTACAAACTTCTCTAAAGTAGGAATATCTTCACTCCACTTTTAGCAAGTTTTGACAAGAGTTTGTTTTATAAAGTGTTGTAATAAATGTGATTGACTGAAGATGATTAAGCTGATCAAACAGGGTTAGGCTGAAGCTCAGGCTTATTATGACTTATATGCATTTAGACAATCAGCCTTTGACATGAAGAGTTTATGAAAAAGCACTAAAGCTAAGCTCATAAGTTTTATTATGGAGACCCATTTTTTTTGCCTATAGGCCTATGACTTTATATTTCAGTTCATTCAACTTCCATGATGGCCATATGAAGTCAGAGGAAACATTAAATCTTATTTAAATCAAGATAAACTAAAGATTTCATCATTATATTCAGTCCCAGTTTCTACCAGAGAACGATCAACACTGAGGAGACTTCCTAATTTTCTCAGCACTTCTACAAACCTCCTTCCGTGTTGTTCTAAGTCAGTTTGTCTGATGGTTATTTATTCAAACAGAAGTCAAACATGTTAAATCACTGAGACTTGTTTATTCAGCTTTGATTGTGTTCTCGTCCTCAGGTCTGGTTCGAGAGCAGGAGGCAGGACTTCAGGCGTTCTTGTCCCTCGATGGTTTCTCTGTTCTGATGCGAGGGATGCAGTCGGAGAACGAGAAGCTCAGGACAAAGTCTGCTTTCCTGCTACTGAACCTGCTGACGTCACATCCTGAACAGAAAGGTATGACTGTGCCCTATAATCCGGCTCATGCCATGAACCTCACACATCCCCACTTCAGAAATCCTGAACTATTCCTTTAAATCCCATCTTAACGGTCATTAAGAAAGCCAATCAAATTAAACAAGCCTTGTTTCTCGTCCTGATGTTTATGTGATTTTGTTAAATAAATGTTTTTATGTGCAGACGCGGTGGTCTCCATGGGGATGGTGCAGCAGCTGGTCTCTGTTCTCCGGACCCCTCACTCAAACTTCCATGAACACGTGCTCGGCGCCCTCTGCTGGTGAGAAACACTCGCTGCCTTTGGCCTGTCTGTGGCTGTCACAGGTTTAATATCGTTAACTTTACCTGTTTGTGTTTGTGCAGTCTGGTGGAGGACTGTCCACAGGGCGCCAAAGACTGCAGGAGTCCAGCCCTCGGCCTCGAGGAGTTACTGAGGCAGCGATCGAAGGAGCTCCAGGGCAAAGAGGAGAGCCAGGTAAGACTGACACTGGGTTAGAGCCAAGGCCAACAGGGAAAAGCTGGGCTGCAGTCAGATAGTCCTTTCTGCTGAGGAAGGTTCCTAACTGAGTTAAATGATCCTGAAGTGGTTCGTGAACAGAGCTGTTGAAATAGTCTAAATGCATAGGAAAGGAGGCTCAATGCTTCCTTTAGCATCTCCTTTAGCATAGGATACACCAGACCATCCTTTAGGAAAGGAGAGGAGGATGTTCTGTCCCACAGTATCCGCAGCAACAGCGTTTGTAAACAGGGTGTTATCCGACTGCTTCCAAATTCTACTGAATAAGAACAACAAATCCCTCTGATCATGTGAGTCCCCACTGCTGTTCATCCTTTTTAAAGTTTACCAAGACGTGCCTTAACTTTCCAGCAGTCTGATCCTCTCAAGAGAGCAGGATACAAGACATTTGCTGTTGATTATGTTTTAAACTTGGTTCAATATTAATCAGTTGTACACTATTAGATTGTGGCCTTAACAGTTTCTGCCTTTCTTTCATTCAGTTCATTTATTTTCATGCACTGATTGGTGTTCATGTTGATAATGAGAGGACAGATTTATTTCAATCCTCACTTCAACATCAGTTATGCACACCTCATTTTTACCGGGTTGTTAATGTTCAAATTGTCTAAAGGAACAACATTGTCGTGATACATGAGCTCTTCTAAGATGAGCCTTTTGTAGTCCATCTTTGTAGTTACACTGCAGCAGTAATATCCGCACATGATGACGTAGCGTAGTGAAAGTGTAGTTGGATTCTCTCTGCACGGCAGTTCTCCTTTCTGCTTTCCTTAACCTCATGGCATTTACATCAGGTTTAAGGAAAAGTGGTTAGGAAAGGGCCTCGGAGGTGACTATACTACCGTTGCCTGGGTTAAAGTAACCTGACATGCCAGATGGACAGTTCCATGTTGGAAATATTTCACTGGTCCTTCTGGGAGGAACCCCGTGAAAATGTTTTCAGGGTAGAACCTTCAAAAACAACCGCAGCTTGTGATTGGGCAATCATTTGGCACATCACACTCATCACAGACTAATCCATATCAAGCAGCGCTGCTATGACGTAGAATATGTAGGTGCTAAACATATTGGCTAATGGCTAACCGTTAGCCGCTATGGCTAATGGTTTACAAGGGCAAACGACAGTTAATGGCCGTTAGCCATTAACTGTCGTTTGCCCTTGTTAGCCATTAGCCGATAGCTAAACTACCTTAAGACTATCGTTTCACATTAAATCATCCCACACAGATGTATCATTCAACACTTATATGTGACATGAACCTCGTCAAAGACAATCCCTATGAAGTAAACTTATGGGGAGGGCAGATTTCACCAAGTATAACTGAGTAACCATGATGACCACAGGCTAACCGACATTAGCCACCAGTAATTGTACAGTAGGAAGTGATGTCACTTCCTGCCAAGTCACTTCCTGCTGTCGTCATGCCGGCTGCTCCCGCCTCTCTTCCCTGATTGGGCCGTTAAGCATTTAGCCGAGTGAAACCGTTGGAAAATGAAGGCTGGCAAGACATAGATGCATGATTTCAGAATCAGGCAGGTCTGTCTGCTCTGCAAGAATGGGGTTAAAGCAAAGGTAAAAGAGAAAAGCAGCAGTCTGGGGCTGTCGCTGTACCATCACAAGACTGCACCCATCTAAGACAGAACAACAGAAGATCTAACAAAAGGTTATCATGACTTTTAAGGTGCTGCATGTAATGTCCTTGATGAGATTATGTTGTGATGATACAGCACCATATTGTGTTTTTTTTTTTTTTTTTTTAATGTATTTTTTGGGCATTTTGTGCCTTTTATTGATAGGAGAGAGACAGTGGATAGGCTTGTGAAAGGGGGTGAGAGAGTAGGAGAAGACACTCTGCAAACTGGTCACAGGCGGGATTCGAACCTGGACCGGCAGAAGCAATTACATGGGGTGCCTGGTTGCTAACCACTCCACCAAACCAGCACCCCAATACAGCACCATATTGTCATCAGCATGCAGCTCAGCAGGTGGCAGTAGAGGCCAAACTACACGCTGTGGTGCACATGTCAAAATTTCAATCACCTCTAAGCTCTGCAAATACCTTAACTTTAAATGTTTTTAGTTGTTGGATATATTAAACCTTGTCCTTGACAAACTAATGACTAAAATTGATGTTAATTCTGTAAAAAATGTAGTTGGTGCCCACAGTTTATGCCCATATTATACATCATGTACAGAGAGCTCTGTATGAGGATAAATATTGTATCATGACATTGTCAGAAATACCCAGCCCTAGTTTTAATGATTATTACATAGACGAGGAGGACCAAGAGCAGAGGGTCTCTGTGGCTGTTTGGTGTCAGGAATGTTTGATGGCTTTGTCTCTTTATCCTGCTTCAGTTTTCTGTATGTTGAGATCATTTTATCTCTCTAACAGATGTGTTTTGTTAAAATACCTCTTGTTGTTTCTGACAGTTTCACCAATCACATGTCACTTTTGTTGTTATACTCTTGCTGTAGGGTTAGCCACATGGCTGATTTTGATGTTTTGTCACGTCTGACACTCACTTGAGTTTATGGAGTCATCATTAGTTAACTAAAGTCAGTTTCTTCGGAGATTAAATAAAGAAAAAGCCCCGTACGCGTTGCAGGGCTGATAAATCTGACTTGAGGCTCCTTTCCATCGTGTTTTTACTGTTTTCTCCTTACAGTTTATCACAATATTCTCTGTACTGTTTATCTGGTAAATTATTTGACCTCCTTTTTGAAAAAGGATTCAGAAACAGAACAATAATGTCAAAGTTGATATTGGAAAATATCCAGTTGAGTTTGATATTTATGTTGATTTGGAGTTTGGACCCTAATATGAGATATTTACTTAAAAGTCCTAGAGCCATAAGAAGATGATTGTAAGCAAAGTATCTTTTTTTTTTGTTGAAATATGTCCTTTTTTGTCTTGAACACAGGTCTTTGTGGTCTAAAGAACATGTTTGTGTTGTGTTTTGGTCAAAATTAGGGGTGTCTTGATCCAATATTATCAGTCCAATATCAGAAAAAAAACAACTAATATCGGATTATATCAGCCTGCATCTAAAATATCCAATACAAGCAGTCCATTCTAATTTATTTTTTATCTATTTAATTTAGTTGTAGAATATGCTTATGTTTAAGTTAAACACAGTGGTTATTTTGCAATGTAAAAATATATGTTTTTGTTTTTACTAGATTTCTTGAGCTTACTTTTCAGGGTCTTCTAACTTATTTTTCAGTTAGTTTTTTTAATTGTATATTCTTGTGTTTAGAGTTAAAATTTATAGAACCCATAGAATAAAAACAAATGGGTCAGTTTTACTTATACGTACTATTGCTGACTACTATTCTCTGTTTGAGTAATCTCACCTGATCAAGCCTTTTCTTACAGTCCATACTGAAGAATAAGATAATAAAAGTCTGTTTGGTTCCTGCTGATATCATATCAGATCATTATCGGTGTAGAAATCTGTCATAGAAGATATACTTGAGTAACTACTTTATTTATAACACTGCAATGTACCTCTAAAAATGATTACATATTTATTTAAATCAAAAATGATTTCTTATAGCTACATTATAGCCCTTACATTAACATGTTTTTTGTCAGTTTTATTTATTTTATATAGTTATGGGTTTGTTTTTTTGCCTTTGTCTCTGTTCTTATTTATTGTGTGAAGCACTTTGAGTCACTTTGTTGTTTAAAGATCGTACACAATTGAACTTACCATGCCTGTTTATCACTAATATATAATTATTGCCTTAAATTAACTTTATTTATCTTTCTTTCTTTTTCACTGACAGGAGGAACTGGACTTCTGTGAACGTTTGAGCGTTCTGTGTTTCCGAGGACAGCAGTCGGACGAGAACGGGATGGATCGTTGAAGCTTTTTTATCTCTCCTGTTTTAATGTGTGTAGAAATAATTCACAACATTCATGTTAACAATCATGGGTGTTTATTATTGTGTCTGTCTGTCTGACAGATTCTGTCCATATACTGCATGTGATCCAGGAGCTGGATTTTATCCTGTAAATAACTCTGATGTATAAAAGTATTTTTCAGAAAAGACGTTACTTTAGTCCAAAGTTTTAGTTTGTCAAATATTAAAGAATTTCAAACCTTTTCATGATCACAGGATTATTTTGAGTCCATTTAGTTTAAGTTGTTTAAATGTTAAACAGGTGCTCTCAAAACTCCTTTAAAACTGATCTCTGATATGTTCATAGTCTCTTACAACAGGACTTAAAACTTAGAACATCACTGTTTATTTTTATATAATATTTATTTATTAACAAAACAGAAAAGGAGCGAAAATGCCTTTAATGGCTGTAAAATAGAAATTATCAACGACATAGACATGTACAGCTGACACAGTGACATGGATGTACAGCAAATCTGATTCAAGTATGTGTTAATAAACCACACAATACAAACTATTCTAAATGCACATTTGTTGCATTGTTTTCTGTCTCTTTTTGTATAATTCAAAAAAGCAATACTGAACTTATATTCTCAATGATAGGGATGTCATGAAGACAGTTTTCAAACTTCAACATGATATGAAAAGTCAAAATGATTCATAGGCCTTATAAAAAGATACCACAGCAGCAAAAACTTTAACATATAGGCTCACAATATTGAGCAATTCTTGTTTTATTTCATAAAATGTACACGCAAACTCTTCAACGATGTTCGGTGGCACAAAATCAAATATGAGTCACCAACTTGTTTGTGCAATATAAAAAGTTTGCTTGGTATTATTAATGGTTTTTAATCTTCTGGCAGATTTATTTGTTGTAGTTTCTTACAGATTCAGTAGTTTTGATACTATTAACCATTTGACATCTAGCATGTTTAAAAAAAAAAAAAAGTGGTACCTTAAAGGTGCAGTGTGTAGAATTTGGCATTTTAGTGACATCTAGTGTTCAGATTTTAGAATGAGCCCGTCTGTTTCTAAAACATCACATCACTAAAGCCGGGCATCCACTGTACGACTTTTTTGATCGCAGCGTTCAGCCGCTGCTCACACTGTACAAGTAAATTGCAGGGATAACAGTTCACAGCTCACGATTCTTCTTCTCACACTATATGACCCGATGCTCAGATGTGATCTGACTGCTCACACTACGTCCATGTACAACATGTACGGACGTATTATAAGAACTTATAATATAATAAAGTCTTATAATACATCCATGACGACACGTCGACACTCGACGTCGACACCCCAGAAATGCAACGTTAAAAGTAGAAGAAGTGGAAAGTGGTTGGATGCTGACAGGTGAAAATGAATAACAAACTAAAACACATTGCCTGAATTGGCTCCGCTGTGCCTGCCACAGCTCAACAAGTCGACCCTCCGTTGCTTGGGTCCAGGTCCGCTGCGATTCCATGCTGTTCCGTTTTGTGCATTTGTTTTCTCTTCCGTATCTACGTTTGTGCATGTGTAGTGTGACATAGCGTCATGAGGGGCGACCAGGATTTCAAACAGGTCTGATTTTCATCTGATTGATCGGGAGGTGGTCGTTAGGTGTTAATCGCTTCTCGTTACCTTGTGTATACTACACGATGTGAGACGCACGATTGAGCCAAAACTTGGCCCGATCCCCAAAATAGTCGTACGGGTGAAAAATTGTGTGAAAAAGGGCCAAAAATTGCACAATGGATGCCCGGCTTAAGAGACGAGAGCCGGTGAAGACCAAAAAGGATCATGAACAGGGCATCATTTACATCAGTTACAAGGTGAGGGTTTTCATTCATATTTATAACTATTATTTTATAGATTATAGGTCAGACGTATTCAAGAATCGTGTATAAAAAGATATAAAAAGCGTTTTCTAACTTAATAAAAAGAAAACCAAAGTTTTATGAGGATGATTGTACACCTATTTTGACGAACTTTACATACAAATAGAAACATTACATCCTATATTTACCATTCCTGTTCAGTGAAATACTGCCAACTTCTACACGCTACACTTTTAAAGTACGTTTTTGACAGCCTTTACTACAGAGCTGTATCAAATATTAACCAGAAATACTAAATAAAATAAGACATTTGACTTGCAAGCTGCTCTGTTACTCGTCACTCTTAAGTCTTTGCCTACAGCCTTCTACAGCCTACCATTAACATTCGTACTGGGTGATTTAATAGGTGCAGATTTAATATCTATCAAACAACTTGAACCACAGGGCAGCAGTTTTGCTGTCATCCATGTTGATTTGTGATTTTGATTTGTGTTTTTGTGCTCGGACATCCTTGAAAGCACTAAAGAAGATGTAAAACCTTTTCTGTCTTAAACATAGGCCTTTGTGGTCTAAAGAACATGTTTGTGTTGTGTTTTGGTCAAAATTAGGGGGGTCCCGATCCAGTTATTGGTCCAATATCAGCAAAAAAACAAATGTCGGATTATATCGGCCTGCATCTAAAATATCGGATGTAAGCACTCCGATACAAGCAATCCATCCTAATTTACTTTTTATTTATTTAATTTAGTTGTAGAACATGCTTTTATGTAATTTAAACACAGTGTTTTTTTAAATTTAAAAATATGTGTTTTTGTTTTAACTGGATTTCTTGTGGTTACTTTTCAGGGTCTTCTAGTTTATTTTTCATTTAGTTTTTTTAATTGTATATTCTTGTGTTTAGGGTTAAAATTTATTGAACCCATTGGTTAAAAACAAATGAGTCCGTTTTTCCCATTCCTACTATTGCTGACTACTGTTCTATAAGTTATCTCACTTGATCAAGCCTTTTCTTACAGTCCATACTTCAAAATAAGATAATAAAAGTCTGTATGATTCCTGTTGAAATTGTATCAGATCGATATTGGTATCAGCCAATACTCAAGGCTGCAATATCAGTATCATATCAGAGGTGAAAAAAGTTGTATTGGGACACCCCTAGTAAAAAATCTAGACAAATCAAATACCATAGGAAGTTTTTGACCCTGTATAAACCAGCTCTGAACAGCCCGTCACAGAACATTCAGCCCGATGTAAGAAAATCAGTCTTTTTAAGTAAGTGGATTTTTTTTACATTCAAGCCTGAGGTGAAATCTGATGTTAGATGCCGTCAGAGATGCCTCACTCATGTACCACACACTTGTTCTCTTATCTCCCAGGATGGATGTTAATGGAGGGCGTAGACGGCCTCTTATCACCAGGCTGATGGAGGTATTCTGGACTTTAGGGGGGCCACAGGGATCCAGTTTAGGACCTCTTCCATTTCCCAAAATCATCCTTGCTCCTTGATGCATGTACATCCCCCACAGTGATCAGCAGCTGTGCCAAATAATACGTCACCATGACAAACATGTGACCGTACTCCAGGGGCGGCGTCACCTTAAAGACCTGCAGGCTCAGCGCCATGTCGGACACCATGAAGTTCAAACCTCCGAGTATGGTGGCCATCTGGCCCGATCTGATGGCTAAAGATCCCATCAGCACTATTAAGAATATGTAGACTCCTACTCCAGGGATGAGGAATTCTGCCTGCGGAGCCTTCTGCAGGAACGGGTACAAGTAGATGTAGAAACCTGCACCACCCAGGAACAGGATCAGGTACAGGAACCGGCTGCAGGAAGAGGATGAAGACTCTGGGGAGTACCGGCTGGAGAGGAAGGTGAGCGAGTAGAGGAGATGAGCCACAGCGAAAGCACCCATTCCTAAAACAGGCAGAAATTCATGAATAATGACATTGTTGGACATACTTTTTTATTTATCTATTGCTGATCTACTCTGAGGACCTGAGAGCAGTACCTACTGTCCGTAATTTTTAAGGCAAACTCAAGACCGACCCTTTTAATCTGGCTTTTTAGCTAAATTTTGTTTTACTCCTTTAATCTGCATCATATGGGTTTTACTCCATTTTAGTTTCAGAGTAAATATTTTTTGTTTGTCCACTTTTTTATCACCTTTTAGTGGAGTTTAAAGCAGAATTTCAGGAGCAGGATCACACAAGAACCACACCTTTTTCTGTGCTCCTATGAATGATTTCCTCCCTTTGTTTTGCTTACTTAATGCACCTCTCCCTCCCACCTCTTTCTTTAAACTTGCTTCCTTCTTTCTTTACTCAAGGCATTATAAAGGGAGTTTGTCGTGCCCGGTAGCTACGGCGAGAAGTTTCTCCAAACCGCTATCGGCTTCACGTACCTGCTATGTTGCTTATCATCTACTTTAGCCACTAAACATAATAAATAATTATCAAATTCATCCTGTTGGTGGTGTTGTAAAATATATATATATATATATATATATATATATATATATATATATATATATATATATATATATATATATATATATATATATATATATATATATATATATATATATATATATATATATATATATATATATATATATATATATATATATATATATATATATATATATATATATATATATATATATATACTATATTGTATATATATGAAAATATTTCTTGATCTGAGTACTTACTATATCTATGAAAATTTTTATTTATGGCTTTATGCAAGTTTATCTGCTTCACAATTGAATTTTTTGAATTATAGTTTCTTCCAATGTCCTTTTGGTTTACTGAAGAAAACTGATCAATTATATATCAAAGTTCAAGGTTTTTTTTTTACTTATATCACTTGTTGGAACTCTTTTTTTTGTCTTGATTGTTCTCCAATGTCCTTTTGAATGGTTTTTTTTTCTGTTGAAATTATTTGCTTAAACTTTTTAACTTTTAAGACTGAATTGTTTTTGAAACAGTGCAAGAAAAACTTTCTTTAGTTTTTCTTTTGTAGCCTGATCTTATTGAGAATTATTTTTTCTAAGCAGATTTAGTCATCGGTCTGGCCCCATCAAGATCTATTTTAGTATTCTGGCCCTCAGTAACGCTGCACACTGAAGGCCTGTATGAAACTAAAAAGCAGAATATTGGCTCTTTAACCTCTTCAGCCCCAAAGTACCCAATTTTAGGAAAGCTTGCACGCTCTCCAACAAAAACAAACGAAAAGGTGAGTTGTTTTTCGGAATCCTCGCCTGACCATATTGTTATAAACCTCTCTAATTTTTCTTTTCATTACTTCATAACAATAATACTTTGCAGAGATTATGCAAAAATATTTAATTTTTTTATTTTTAGAGTCTTACAGCCACTCTAGCATCATTCCAAAGAGATATTCACAATAAAAAATATTTTTGGCGAGGATGAAATGTTTAAATCATTCTGACTTCTGTCCCGGTACCACATATACTGATAATTCCACGTCTGGACAAATCTCTCAAGTGTTACTTTTATTATGACACCAGAATAATTCAAACAGACCTTGTGGTTGCAGAGATACACTCTTTTCTTTATGAGGATGTCATTTTCAAGCAGAAGGCTTAAAAAAGGGGCTGTAGAGGTTAAAGCATGTTGCATCATACTCCTGTACGATTGGCAGCTTGGTGCAGTTTGATCTTGTTTTGTGTCAGAATGAGCCGCCAGCATCATTCTCATGATGACCAAAGACAGATCCAGATCCAGGAAAGTAAATCCCAATAGTGATCCTTCAAGACACCATCAATGTGAAGATATTAATTAAACACTTCAAGATCATCCAAACCTCTCCCATGATGCACCACTAGAGTCATAAAACCACCAGGCAGGACTTCCAGTTTGTCTGGTGAATTTGAAAAACAAACCCAAACTCCTGATCTGTGGTCTTCTGTCTCTTACCATGTGGGAAGAGCTCGGGCCACACCAGGCAGCAGTCGCCCACAGCAGAGAAGACCAGTCCTCCCACCACTCCCAGTATACTCTGAGCTCCATTCCAGCTCAGCACCACGGCGGCCAGCAGCAGCGTGGGGGCCGCCTTGGTGCCCGCAGACATGATGGACGGGGACGAGTCTGTGGCCCAGATGTAGAGGTACAATGCTGCAGAAAAGAAGAAGGGAAGGAGGGAGAAGAGGAGAGTGCAGGACTGACAGAGAGACACAAAAAGACACGTCAGCAGAGATTATTTTACATAGTGTGGGAATTTTCATTTCTCTAAATTGTGGTTTTTAAGTTTTTTAACCCTGTCATTTACAGTGTCACCTACAGTGGACAGTTATTTCTTTTATATCCTGGACCATTTAGGCTAACCATGTCCCAACTAGGCAGTAAACACCAAAACTACATTCTCAAGTTTCACTGAAATATGATCTTTTCGTTCTTTTGGATATTACATCATAAATCCAAAATGCCCAACAAAGAGGGATATGCACCACATCCCTCAGGATTAAGTGTTAAATCCTTCTTTTCTTAAAGAATTAGTCAGGAAGAAACATACACTCTAATTCAATGAGATGTAAGGAACACTTGTATGCAGATTTTAAAAATATTTTCCTTGATTGTTTTCATCTGTGAGCAAAAATTAATCTCCAGAGGACATTATGCAGTAAAAAGTAAGTTTATTATTTTTTTTTATTGGAAGTCAAATATTAATAGTTTAATTAAACTGCAATATTAAATTTACTTTAATTTTTGCGGGGGTTTTTTTGTATACTTTTAGTAAATGTTTTAACAAATATGTGGTTGCGTATCTACGTTAAGTTCCATTGAATTATTATTTATTTATGAACTCACTCAAAATATAACATTAAAAAACTGTACATTTTTTTAAGCTTGTTTACAAGCAAACTAAATATTTTAAAAATCATTCCTATGTGATTAAATAAATTCATGCATGAAAAGGTTAATTGTAGTCAGTCAGTTTTTATAGCTGATTTGTTGGTTTAGACTTAGTTTTAAGGCTGATTCATCCATTTTAATTCAGCTTTTGTCAGCTTCAGTGCCCTTGTCTGGGTGTTTAAAGGGTAGATGGCTTTAAGTACCATGTTCCTCCTCTGCCGCCTGTCGTAGGCATCTGTCTCCAGGATGTCCATGGTCTCACAGGTGTCTCAGTCAGGTGAGCCGGTCCCTTTTGTCCTCTTCTCCTCTGTCTCTGTGTCTTATCCTTTAATATCCAGGCGAACAGCTCGTATAATCCTCAGATGTGCTGCTCTTCCTCTCCTCTCTGATCCTCTGCTGCGCCTGTCAGTCTGTTGGTGTTCCACAGAAATGAACTTTAGCCTGATCTGATAGGCGATTCACTCTTTGACCTCTGCAGCTGGATATGTATTGGTGACATCAACACACATGGGGCAAAGTTGATGTGGTAGTAAGCTGTTCATGATAAAGGCTGCTGTCTAACTTAATATGGGAAGTTCTGATAATAACTTTATATACAGTACAGGCCAAAAGTTTGGACACACCTTCTCATTCAATGTGTTTTCTTTATTTTCATCACTAATTGCATTGTAGATTTTCGGTATCAAAACTATGAATGAACATGTGTGGAATTATGTACTTAACAAAAAAGTGTGAAATAAATGAAAACATGTTTTATATTCTAGTTTCTTTAAAGTATCCACCCTTTGCTCTGATTACTGCTTTGCACACTCTTCATTCTCTTTATGAGCTTCAACAGGTAGTCACCTGAAATGGTTTTCACTTCTCAGGTGTGCCTTTCCAGGGTTAATTAATGGAGTTTCTTGCCTTATTAATGGGGTTTATTGTTTATTTAGAGCCCCATTAGCTGCAGCACAGCTACAGCTATTCTTTTTTTTTTTTTTTTTTAAGTTATTTTTTTTTCGGGCTTTTATGGCCTTTATTATATAGGACAGCTGAAGATTGACAGGAAAGCGGGTGAAGAGAGGAGGGGATGACATGCAGCAAAGGGCTGAGGTCGGGAATCGAACCAGCGGCCGCTGCTCGGGTTAGCAGCGGCCGCAGTACATGGGCCGAACGCTCTACCAACTGAGCTAATGTCCGCCCCGCTACAGCTACTCTTCCTGGGGTCCAACAAAATTATACATACATTATAAAAGCAATAAGATTTAAAAAAAACAAAACAAAACAGAAAACAAAAAAGAAAACAACAGAAAAACATGTCGCCTTATCAAACAAGGCCAATTTTCCTTTCCAGATGTAAAGAATTCATATACATGGAGAAAATGGCATTTTAGTAATCTCTTGAATTGTTTTAAATTAGTGTCCAGTTTTGCATATGCAGGTAAAAAATTCCATTCTCTCATTCCTCGGTACAGAACTGTTCGCTTGATTGAGTTAGATGTTGTCTTAGGTATTGAGAAATTCCCAACACTAGCATGTCTGGTGTTGTGATTATGACTTTCTGCACTAAAAGTGAGCTTTTCAAACAAATCATACGGTGTTCTTGAAACTGATAAATTTCAGTGAATAGAGAAGTCTGTCTTTGACCATTAGCCAGTTGAGCTTTTTGTGCATTGATACAATATTTGTTCTATTGCCACACGTCAGAACTGTTCGGGCCGCTCTGTTTTGCATACAGTGTAATTTGTTTAACAATTCACTGTTGGCATTGGACCAAACTGCTGGGCAATATTTAAGATGTGATAATAAGAGTGATTGCGTTACTATTTTTAAAGTTCTTTGGTCCATAAAGGAGGCATGTCGCCTTATAATTGATGTGCCTCTTCCCATTTTTTGCAATAATATGACATATGTGTTTCTTCCACGAAAGTTTATTGTCCACTGTTACTCCCAGAAGTTTGGTTGGACCATCATTTGTGTTGTTCAGAAGTCAGGCTGATGCACAGCCCACAGACCTATTAGACAACTGTTAGAATTAATATTATGGCAAGAACCAGTCAGCTAAGTTAAGAGAAACGAGTGGACATCATTACTACAATGTAATTAGTGATGAAAATAAAGAAAATGCACTGCATGAGGTGTGTCCAAACTTTTGGTCCGTACTGTACATAGCACTTTTAAAACAGAAGTTTCCAAAGTGCTTTGACAAAAAACAACAAAGTACAAAAATGACAGCACAAGGAAACAAAAACAGAAAGCTCAGTTCAAAGGCACAAAAGGCAGAAAAGACATGAAAGACACTAGAAAGAAAAGTTAAGGAGAGAAACTTCAGGTGTTAAGTGACTTTAGCCTCCATGTGTCATAGGAATCCAGACAATACAGGAACCATGCAACATAAAATGAGACCATGAGGACTGAAATAAAAGCAAAAAAACATCAACTCAGTAAGAAAATAAAAGGTGATTGAAAGCAAAAAAACAGGACAGCAAATAGAGAGAGCAAAAAGAGATTAAACTATGATGAGGATAAAATAATAAAATTCGAGTAAGAATAAAATCGATGATAAAAAAGCAAAACAGACATGAACAAATAGAGCCTAAAAGGTTATCTATGAAAAGATTAAAAGTGTAACAAAGGTGAATCATAGATTAGATAAAATAAGAGTTAAAGGTAAGTAACTGCATTAATGTTAACATAGCATAGAAGATGGATATAATTAAATAAAAGAGGATAGACTTAAACGTAGTGGGAGGTAAAAAGATAAGAGCGAAACTGACATGAAAGGCTAAAAAGACAGTAAAGGCACAATGACAAGGGAGTTTTCACTTTCACAGACTTAAAAGTATTAATAAGAAATAATCCAAAACATCATCAACACAATTTAAAAAAATACTTTAACCCCATGAATCAATCACTAAAGCTGCAGTTTTGACTGTATATAAAATTACAGAGGGCCATGGAAGACATCCAAGATAATTCACAAATTTACTTTTTTGTTAAATCTTGAGGGGAATAACATAAGAAAAATCATAATTATCTAGAGAAAAGAGGCAATCAGGTCAAGATCTTGAGAAACAAAATTAATTTGAAACAGTTCATTAAAATAAAAAACATGAAACAAGTAAATTAACATGCAGCATCATATGTGCAATGATTTATCATTTTCAGTTTACGCGGGTGTCAAATCTGCCCAGAACATTGTGCCAAGTGTAAAGTTTGGTGGAGAGGGGATTATGGTGTGGGGGTGTTTTTCAGGAGCTGGGCTTGGCCCCTTAGTTCCAGTCAAAGGAACTCTGAATGCTTCAGCACACCAAGACATTTTGGACAATTCCATGCTCCAACTTTGTGGGAACAGTTTGGAGCTGGCCCCTTCCTCTTCCAACATGACTGTGCACCAGAGCACAAAGCAGGTCCATAAAGACATGGAGGACAGAGTCTGGCCTGCACAGAGTCCTGACCTCAACCCCATAGAACACCTTTGGGATGAATTAGAGCAGAGACTGAGAGCCAGGCCTTCTCGTCCAACATCAGTGTGTGACCTCACCAATGCTCTTCTAGAAGAATGGTCAAAAATTCCCATAAACACTCCTAAACCTTGTGGACAGCCTTCCCAGAAGAGTTGAAGCTGTCAAAGCTGCAAAGGGTGGACCCACGTCATATTGAACCCTATGGATTAGGAATGGGATGGCACTTAAGTTCATATGCCAGTCAAGGCAGGGGAGCGAATACTTTTGGCAATATAGTGTATTTTAAAAGTCCTCTTTAATCTTATGGCCCTTTTCTACTAGCACACCTCGGCCCTACTCTACTCGGCTCTACTCAATTTGCAGCGTGTTTCCACTAGCCTGGTTCCTCCTAAAACAAGCTAGTTTTTGTACTTACTCCGCTCTGGTTCCAAGCGAGCTGAGTCGATACTGAAAGATGACGTCACCGACTGCGGGCTGCTGATTGGTCAGACAATGTCGTCATCGATGAGTCATGAGCATGATGACCTAGCATGCTAGCAGTAGCTACCATTAGCTTACCCTCATACGTCTTTTCTTCAAAGCTCGATTGCTCTCGTCCTCGACTTCATTCTGTTGCATAGCTTCCAAAACTCTCCTGTGCTTCTCAGGGGTATTTCTTCTTGCCACCTGCAGCCTTCTTCTGCTTTCCTTTTTTACTCAGTTTGTGACAAAAAGCCACAGATTGTTGTGTCGCGCTCAAAATGACATCACCACAGTGCCGCTCAGCTGTTTACAGCGACACTGCACCCCGCTGGGCAGGCGACTGGGGCTAATGGAAAAGCAGCACAAGGCGAGTAGAGTAGAGCCGGGTAGAGTTGAGTAGAGTAGGGCTAATGGAAAAAGGCCATTAGGCCTTCTAGATATATGCCTGATCGAAGTACACACTTTAAGATGAGTTTTATAGCATCAAAATAGGTTATCTATAAATGCTATTCCTTAGTTTCGTGGTCGGGTCGGACAGGGCTGGACTGACCTGGATGCTCAACTTCAGGAACAAGTAGAGCAAATTTATATTATTGGGACACGTCTTAGAGCACCGGGCTGTAAGTAGCGATATATCGCCGGCTACAATACTACGATAATACGTTTTCCAAAAATTGCTTGTCACACATCAAAAACTACCGCTACGTAACTAGAAAGAGATACATTACCTCATTGCTTTGCATCCTGTAAGTTGTTGAAAAAAAAAGTTGTAAAACAATGCAGAGTTCTGAGGAAGGTCCGAGCTGCATTCATTAGCGTCACAACAAACACACGCTTTGGCTTGGGTCAGCTCTTTACGACAGTCGCCACACGTGCTCATGGGTAGCGGAGTCTTTATGTCACCGGAAATAGATTCTCCTCATAGCACCTTTAAATATAAGCATTTTTTAGTTATAACATTATATAATATGCTTGTGTTTTTGGACCATGCTGTAGTAACATTATATGGATAGGGACATGTCCCTCGTGTCCCTACCCAATTCTACGCCCCTGAGCCCAAACTCAATAAAATATAAAGTGAGTTGAACTTGAAACTGAAAATATTCTGAGGGAGGGGCTCAGCGAGCAACAGACCCACTCGTAGAAGGTCAAACAATCATTAACAGCCACCCCTGAGTCAAACTTTGAACTCTGATTACCCATAATTCCTGGAGCTGTGGGCTGTGTGTCACTGTGATACGGCTTCGAGGTGTGGGACATTATCAGGTAAGTAGAGTAATAAATAGGCAGTGTAATAAAGGAGATTGGTGTTGATCAGATAGAGAAGAAGGTCAAAAGCAAACATGGGAGCACAGTTTGTTTGAGCTTGTGTTGTAAAATGGACTTTTGCTTTTTTCTGCAGAGGACATGGCAACCGACTCGTCCAATCAGAGAATTGGAGTCGTGGGATTTGGACATTTAGGTATGAAGCTTCTCTTTATTGATTAGTTTGAATCATTTCTCCTGGTTTAATCTCTGTGGGTGTGTTTCAGGGCAGTTCCTGGTGGAGAGGATCCTCAGAGACGGACCGTCTCTCGGTCTGACTTTGGCTTTTGTGTGGAACAGAAATTCAGACAAACTCAAAGGTCTAATTCCAGATGAACTCATCCTCAAAGATCTGCCATCATTTGCAGAAAGGTGCAAAATATTTACTTAATATTCTGGGTATAAAACTTAAACCATGCTATCACAGAAAGCATTTATTAGACATTTAACTGAGCAGTTTGGTGTGGTTTAGCTGGTTTTTACTTATAAATTATGGTTTAAGTTAATGGCTATAGATCTAATTCTTACCCTTACTCACATTATCTGTTTCATTATATTTCTGGTGTTTTTCCCCCTTAATGAAATCACACAAATGGATGTTGCAGGAATCATTTTGTGCAAAAGAATCAGTTCCACTTCTACCTTTTGTCTGCCATGATAACCTCCCGACTCTGTCATGCTGATTGCCTCTTGCTAGAGTTCATTATTTTGCAAGGCATGCAGATCTTAATAAAAGTGATAAGGGAATTATTAAGCATAAAGGCAATGATATCATATCCCCACTTTGTTAACTGCAGTGTGTGTAGCTCCTCCCTTTAAGGGTTAAATAGGTACATTAAGTAACACAACAGAAGGGTCTTGCATTTATAGGATCATGTGGATTGGTTATTATGGTACCTTTCCCAACCTTTGTTATTGTAGGATGCAGCATCAGACTGAGTCAAATTGGGTGTTTAGTGGATAAGCACCCTTAAGAGCTCATACTCTGCTTTTTAAGTTTTTAAGGACCTGCTGTCTTTAACATGTCTCCTCTGTGTGATAGATATCAACGAGACCAAAAGTCCACAGCATCAGGACGCCCTATCTCCCTCTTCACAGCACCAGCAGCTTTCTAAAGTGAGAGATTTAGCCCATATGATCAGAGCAGCAAGCCTAGTACAGAGCAGAGGCTCTGTAACAATGAATGCAGAGTTGTTGACAACATGGTGCTAAGTAGAACTGAACTGACCAGTTACCACAGAGTAGACTTGTAACCATTTTTTTTCAGGGGCAGTTGCAAATCCACAATACGACAAACTATTTACACATTAGACAACCTTGATAGAAGTGATACTAAAACAACAAGGTATCAACTCATATTAAAAAAACAAATAATGAAACAAAAAAGAACAGAGTTGGAGCAAATTCAGCCAAAACTATGTTGTAGAATTGAACGACTGATTAACCATAAAAGGCATGAGTGACTCACTGCTTCAAAAAAAGAAAAAATGAGTATTGTAACTGTGTGATAACCAGGGAATAAAGAGGATACCAATTAATATCAGAAGTGAAAAAAAAACTACCAAGCACCATATCAGTAACTAGCAGCTGAATAATGAATGAACCTTTAGTTCACCATTAACTAACTTGAGCTGATTTATCCACACCTCTATGCACAGTGTTTCCTCTAATCTGACGTTCCTTTCTCATCATTGTGTCTTTGTTTTTCAGACGCTGTGACGTCATCGTTGAGGTTTGTCATCCACAGATCGTCAAAGACTTTGGACCTCACTTCCTGTCTCAGTCTCATTTCTTGGTGAGTGTGTGTTCTGATCTGTCCGATATTTCACGCTGGTACAAAATTGATTTTGCAGATTTTTCCTGATATTAAATTATATCATTAGTACATTATATAGAGAAACATCGGTGCTTCGGACTTTTGATTTACATTATATTACGGTGTTGCTGAAGCATGGGTGAGCAGGTCACAGCTTCACTCCCTACACTTACAGTTAGATAAACATTCATGTTGTGTCATGCTCACGTGCTGATCCTGTTAATCTCATCTTAGTTTGAAAGCTAGCACAGAAGGGGGATCAATATGTCCCCCCATTACTCCTTTGTGATACAAGAGAAACACCACAGAGGCGTACGCATACACCTTAAGATGCTCTCCTTGTATTAAGATGGCCATATTAATTGATTTGATCGTTAGTCACCAATTTAAGACAAGATAAAGGACAAAAAAAAGAGACTTCAATAAATCAATCAATCCCTTGAAAGAGAGTGACAGGTTGATGATGAAAAACAAACAGAACAAGGACAACATTAACCACATTAATTAAAACAGATTTATGACTACTGTGCCAGGGTGCAGTACTATTTATGCTTCAGTAAACCGGCTTTATTATCATGTGTTTTTTACTTTAGGCAATAAAAACACTTAAGATGGCAGGTCGAGTTTATGGCCAAAGAATTTGTTTTTAATTGGTTGTTTAAAAGAGATAAAGAAAAAAGGGCTTGAATGTTTTGTTTTGTTCTGTTGACTGTAATTATATTAGTCTTTTTTCTATGGAGAATGACTGCTGACATAATTCTGCTTTAAATAAATGTGTTTTGAAGTCCTGAATGTCTTGTAAACTTCACATAATGTGACTCAGATTTTGACTTTTTCTTTTTTTTTACTGTTTATCACAGAGTAATTTTGGCTGATTGTGTTTTCTTTCCTCCTTCTCTCAGGTGGGCTCTCCCTCGGCCCTCTCTGATCCTGATCTGAACCAGATTCTCCGTCAGGTCGCTCAGCAGCATGGACATACTCTCTACGTCCCCAGTGGGGCCTTATGGGGAGGACAGGACATCCAGAGGCTCAATGATAGTGGAGGCTTGAAGGTAAACTACAGTGGGGCAGTTTTTCCCTTTAAAACCTTTGCTAGAATTTTTCTGAGACCTTTATTTTTAAACATTGTGTTATACACTGCCTGGCCAAACAAAAGTCACCACCTGGATTTAACTTAGCAAACAGGTACGAGCCTCCTGTTGGATAATTACTGCATGGGTGATTATCTTTCAGCTGGAAACAAGTTATTTAACTCCAGCTGATGCAATGAGCAGCTTCTCATTTCTTCAACAACCATGTCAAAGACACATCCTGTGACCGTGGAAAAGGTGTTAGTCTGTTTAAAGGGACTGTGAGGAGTTTCTAAGTAATTACAAAAAAGTCTCACTTTTAGATATATGCCTGATTGAAATACACACTTTAAGATGAGTTTTATAGCATCAAAATAGGTTATCTATAAATGCTATTCCTTATCATTGCAGTTGGGTCGGACAGGGCTGGACTGGCCTGGATACTCAACTTCAGGAACAAGACAAATAAAACTAGAGCAAATGTATATTATTCAGACACGTCTTAGAGCACCGGGCTGTAAGTAGCCATATATAGCCGGCTACAAAACTACGATACTAAGTTTTCCAAAAATTGCTTGTTGTCACACATCAAAAACTACCGCTACGTAACTAGAAAGAGATACATTACCTCGTGGCTTTGCACCCTGTAAGTTGTTGAAAAGGAAGTTAAAAAGCAATGCAGAGTTCTGAGGACGGTCAGAGCTGCATTCATTAGCATCACAACAAACACGCTTTGGCGAAACCTCACCACCCCTGAGTTGACAATGGAAGATGGATGCCCCCAGTGTGAACAGTTATTTAGCTCCTGTAATAATCCATTTATTGTCCCTTCTGACTGGGGTGTGTCGCTCTAGATCAGCTGTATACATAGTATTGTTAGACTTATATTTACAAAAATGCTGCCATAGTGATAATCACATTCTTCATGTGATATTTGTAAACAACAACACAGGGCGTGTAAACAACAGCTAACAATAACCGTGGTAGATCATCATGTTTTTTTCTGACTTCAACAGGAATGCCGATAAGTCGGAGATGATGTCACTCCCAGTTCCGAGGTTACTGGAACGCAGCATTACGACAGTCGCCGCGCGTGCTCATGGGTATCAGAGTCTTTATGTCGCCGGTAATTGATTCTCCTCATAGCACCTTTAAGAAGGGTCAAATCATTGGCATCAAGCAGAGAACACATCTAAGGAGATTGAAGAAACTACCAAAACTGGGTTAAGAACTGTCCAACACATCAGGGGCCGTAACCAGGGTTTCAAAATTGGTGAGGTCCAGACCTTGACCCCCCAACCCACACCCACACCCTAACCCACGCACACAAACTCCTGTTATAAAATCAGTTTTGACCAGTAGTAGCTAAAAGTTCCTTTATATTAGACTGCATATAATCATACAGTGTGAAATGAGGGAAGTTTACTTTGGGTTGTTAGCGTAACAGTAACCGACATTTGAGCAAATGAGGAAGAGAGAGATTTTCTGTTAAGACTTTAGAAACCTATTCTCATTGAGACATTGAGATGAGAGGGGAAAAAATCCCTTTTTATCAGTTTTTGCACAATTCACACCAAAATGTCACCTAAAATAACAGATACACTGCCGAGTGGAATGTACTACACACATTTAAAAACACACAGAGGGACGTATTAGCAAAAAAAATGTTTTATTTGGCTAATGTGTGTTTTAGTTATAGTCAGGCAGACAGGCAGTCAACAATGTGCTTCTCTCTGTTTCTCCGTTCAGTCAGTAAACTGTGCTTCCTCGTGTGCTTACTATCTGCATAGATACATATACATACTTGAAAAAATAGTAAAGGCCCACATTACTTTGCTGTGATATGATCTGTAAATGTAATTGATGCAAATTTAACCCATCAAAGTAAATATATAAATAAACTATATATTTTTTAGAAAAAAAAAATCAAATGTAAAGTTTGGTGTTATATTGGTACAGACCAGTCAATGACATCCACTGATTCTTTTATTTTGAGCATTATTGGTTGTTTTAAAGCCAGAAGCTCTTAGCAGATTCTCTCACCTTTTTTTTACATGTTTTGTAAACAAAACAATCTGTTTTAAAAAACTAAGGCAGTCAGTTCTTGTCATAAAAGCAGCACAGAAAATTCCACATTTGATAGAAAAAATGGAAATGCAAACTAAATCAGTATTGTCATATATCAATAAAAAAAATAACTGTGTTTTAGTGAGCTTTAACTTTTTGAACTGTGTGCTTTGAGTATGTTGCCATGGTTACCTAACGGTTGTGCCAGTGCAGCACTTTAAACTGGCATCAGGTAATTTAACCGGAACGTCTTTGACCCGTTTAAAGCAGGTTTAAACCCAGTCTGAATCAGTATTCACACAGACCATGGGATAAAATGAAATGAATTAAATCCTGCTGATTCCGCGGGTTTGGACCTCGGATCAAACCCCCGGCTTCCTCCTCCTCTTTCTAAAGAGTGATATACTGCTGTGTCAGCACAGACCGAAAATAACGGACCTGTCTGCATGAAGGTTTACAAGACACTGTCAGATCGTGTTGGTCAAAAACACCCGAAGGTCTGGCTTCATTTACAGCGGGCTGCTTGTTGGTAAAATAATAAAGAACCTGTCACTCACCTCACGGTGTCGTTCTCTGCTTCCTGTCAAGTGCGTTCAAAGTCACTGTGATTACAGGCTTCGTCAGAGAACTTCCTGCATGCCGCGGTTTCAAAATAAAAGCTGTCCGGTGTGTTTATATGTTTGATGCGCCGATTGGGGCTCGTTTTATTTTTTTTTCTCGGAAATTTTTACCGAGGTCCGGACCTCGGTGACCTCATAGCTGGTTACGGCCATGAACACATTATTAAAAACTGGAAGGATAGTGGGGAACCATCGTCTTCAAGGAAGAAATGTGGTCAGAATAAAATCCTGAATGATGGTGATCGGTGAATCACTTAAACGTTTGTCCAAATCAAATCAAAGAAAAACAACAGTAGAACTCAGGGGTGTGTTTAATAGTGAAAGTAAGAGCATTTCCACACACACAATGTGAAGGGAACTCAAGGGATTGGGACTGAACAGCTGTGTAGCCTTAAGAAAACCACTAATCAGTAAGGCTAAGCAGAAAAAAGGCTTCAGTTTGCTAGGGAGCATAAAGATTGGACTGTGGAGGACTGGAAGAAGGTCATGTGGTCTGATGAGTCCAGACTAGGGCTGAACGATTTGAGAAAATAATCTAATAGCGATTTTTTTCCCCCCAATATTGCGATTGTTTTAATGTTCCTCACCTTATGTATTCTTAAACAAACATAAGTAGTAGATCTTTTTATAGTTAAACCAATATGACATTTAATTAATCTAAGGATAAAAGATTTGAGAAGAAGTGGAGAAGTGAAGAACAGAAGCAAAATAGGTATGAAATTGTAAAAACTGGGTGAAAATGGTATGAAAGCGGAAAAAGGTAAATAAAGGTCCAAAATAGGTATAAAATTGCCCCCCCCAAAAAAGGGGGAAATATTGGCAAAAAAATCCAAAAGTGGCTTAGGAAAATTGATTATGGCAGTAAAATTGGGAATTAAATTTGAAATTAAAGTTCAAAAACTATGTAAAAATTCCAAAAATGGTTCTGACAGAGGCCAAAAAAAAAGATGAATGGGGGCAAAATAGGCATAAAATTGTAAAAACAGGGGGTGCGGGCTTTCGCCCCCTTTCACGGGCCTGTCCACTGTCTCTCTCCTATCAATGGAGGCACAAAATGCCCAAAAAATATATATATACAAAAAAAATTTTAAAAACAGGGTTAAAAAAAAGGTAAAAATTGTCCAAAAGTGGGGAAAAAGTGTATTAACAGAGGTAAAAAAAATAGGCATGAAATTGCAAAAATTACATCACAATGCCAAAATTTTCAACACATTTTGGGCAAAAAATATTGAACCTTCTGCAATTTGAAAATTGCAACAAGCCATATTGCAATTTAATCTAATTTGCAATTAATTGTTCAGCCCTAGTCCAGACTGACCCTGTTCCAGAGTGATGGGAGCATCAGGGTAAGAAGAGAGGCAGGTGAAGTGATGCACCCATCATGCCTAGTGCCTACTGTCCAAGCCTGTGGGGGCAGTGCTGTGATCTGGGACAAATCTGTGACACTGCAGAAGCTTGTCGAACTAATGACACAGAGAATGTGAGCTTAATCAAAGCTAAAGGCGGAACAACAAAAATCAGAGTGTGTGACTTCTTTTTTTTTGGCAGGCAGACATGCGTATTGGAATCATTAACGCTGCTGCTCTGGTTTGTTTGCAGGCTCTGTTCATCAGGATGTCCAAACATCCGTCCTGCTTCCGTCTGACAGGAGACGTCCTCTCCGATTGGACGGAGGGTGAAGGTAGACGTGTTTTATTTAAGGGCTCGGTGGCTGAGCTGTGTCCTCTCGCTCCGAACAACGTGAACACCATGGCAGCAGCGGCAGTGGCAGCAGGGACGCTCGGGTTCACCGGTGTTCAGGGAGAGATTGTGTCTGATACAGCGTGAGTCCTCGTGGCCGTCCGACTGTCTTCATATCTCCATGATTCCCACCTGACCCTCTGCTCCTCCTGCAGGTTAAGTGATTATCACGTGGTGGAGGTGGAGGTGACCGGCCCTGGAGGTTTCACTGTGCACACCGTGAGGAGGAATCCCGCCAAACTTGGAGCTGTGACCGGCAGTGCAACATACAACTCTTTCTGGAACAGTCTGCTCGGTGAGTGCTGCACATCTCCCTTCACCAAGAGGTCGTGTTTGATATGCTTATACTTTCAAATAAGGTTTTTGTTCATACCTTAACTCGCCTGTTTAAAAAAGAAAATATAAGTATATTATCTATGTGGACTTAATGAACTTCCTTGGACTATTGATCATGTTTGAGCCTTAATTTGTCTGTTTGTCTAATAACTCAGCAAACAGCATCAGAATTCCTTGGCGAGGGTTTTTACTTTCTGAGCACTGCTAGTTAACTTTAGCCTTGCAGAGCAGACAGACCTGCCTGATTCTGAAATCCTGCAGGTCCGTCTTGCCAGCCTCTGTTGTCCAACGAATTCACTCGGCTGAATTCTTAACCGCCCAATCAGAGAAGAGAGGTGGGAGCAGCAGAAAGCGGACGTGACGACAACCGGAAGTCGAGAACGGACATGCCGATTAGCCTGTTGTCGTCATGGCTACTCAGTGAAACTTGTTGAAATCTGCCCTCCTCAGAAGTTTACTTGTAGGGATTGTCTTTGACGAGGTTCATGTCACATATAAGCGTTAAATGATCTGTGTGGTACAATTTAGACGATAGTATAAGGCCATTAGCTGTTAGCAGCTAAGTTAGCAGCTAATGGCTAACAGTCATTAACTGTTGTTAGCTGTTAGCGGTAATGTCCATGAACTGTTTTTAATGTTGTTAGCCATTCGCCGCTACATTAGCTGCTATGTATGCTACATTATAGGAGGCAACCCTGCTTGATGTGGATTGGTCTGTGATGAATGTGACGAGCCAAACGATTGTCCAATCACAAGCTTGTTTTTTTTTTTTAACGTTCTGCCCCTGAAAACCAATTTAAAGGGCTCTTACCCAGATGGACTAGTGAAATATTTCTGTGGCAGATGTAATGAGCTGTCCATCTGGCTTGTCAGGTTAAGTTAACTTGTGCTTGCACCTAGTAGTACACCAAAAGTACAGCGATAAGTCAGGAAAGGTGCTGGAGAGGTCTGTCTTTGACCTTGCACCTTTAAAATGAACTCAACATCTCAGCAGCTTTTGGAAACCAGAGATTAACATGTGGCCTAATGTCTTCGACCTGCAACCTGCAAAGTCAAATCACTTCATCCTTGAATCACGTTGGAAATTTGTGCAAAGTAAGATGAAAGTAAGCTTAAACATTCCTAAAATACTGCTGTAACAAGAATGGTCAAGAGTGGCACGGTGGTGCAGCAGGTAGTGTACGTGCCTCACAGCAAGAAAGTTGCTTGTTCAACATTTGCATGCTCTCCCAGTGCATGTGTGGGTTCTCTCCAGGCACTTTGGCTTCCTCCCACAGATAGATTCAATCACCATGTGAGCCCAAAAGGGATGAGCGTAATAGATGATGGATGGATGGTCTACACCAGGGGTGGGCAACTTTAATTACCAAGAGGGCCACATAAAATCATTTTTCCTAGCCTGAGGGCTGCATTGTTACAAATTTTCAGAAACTCTCAATGAGGAAAAAGAATGTTGGATAAACAACAAATGAGAATATAAGTTCTCTAAGTTATTATGCATAATCAAATGAACTTGATACAGAATTCAAGCAAATTTAGCTCATATAGGCTACATGGAATTAAAGCCAATGAAGCTATTTTCAAATCAATAAAATTATGTTTTTCAATTTTTTAGTTCAAATATTTTGCTGCTGCCATTTTTTAAATATCATATTGAGTAATACCTGATATAATGTTAAAGGCTTCATGATAGAGATTTTGACACTATAAGAGCAAAGCAAGGTTGTAAATAACTTACATAAGATTATATAGAATTATTTCTATTGGATATCTGAGTTTTCTTCTTATTTACAGATGCTGGTTTTTGGGAATGAATGGTAGGCCACATTTAGTGATGTGAAGGGCTGCATTTGGCCCCTGGGCCGCCACTTGCCCGCCCCTGGTCTACACAGATGTTCTTATGAACACACACTAGCCAGGTTTACATGCAGACTTTTGTCCATTCTGATTAAAATCATTCTGAGTGAAGATCTCAGGTGAACTGTTTACATGTGACGTGATCTATTCCGATCTGGTGTTTACATGTGCCACAACAATCAGAGCAACTGTTTCACAGACACGTGATACACGCAGATCTAGTTAAACATCACAAGATTTATAAAAGATGGCGGTAAGTAGGTGTTTTAATGAATTATTTGAGGGTTGTGCTGTTTAGCCTTATAGTAGCCAGCCATCAGAGTTTTCCAGTGGTTCCTTTTTTGTTAGACATCTTGGTCTATCCCGGCTTCACTGAGTTTTCGTGGACTTTTTTAAATAGTTCAGTATTTCTTGTTTTTCTACCGTCTAAACGTGTGATAGTGTTTAGTTCATTGAGAGTTTGTAGTAAAAACAAACTCTCAGACCAGTGCTGTGTGCTCTGTTTGGAAGCCGCCACGTTTCCAAGTGAGTAAACGTCACTGCTCGTTTATGTCCAGACTGAGCATGTGCAGACAGAACCCAGCCTGACAACTTTCTGATTCACCGTTTACGACAGGATTTTACTTTTAATCAGTTTGGGAAAAGGAATATACTACCACTGTGCAACCGAATGAAATTCCAATTGGATTTGGCCTGTTTATTCTGATTGAGGTGTTTATATGGAGCATTTTTTTTTTCAGTTTGTGCTTCTAACACGATTCTAATCAGAATATTAGGCTCCATGTGAACCTGGCTAGTGACACAAACTCCGCCTCTAAAATCCAAGCAGATGCTCAAGTTGTCACATTTTTAATGTTGCAGCAAAACCCTATGGTCTCAGGCCCCCTCGTATTTGGTTATTCCATGTTCTTGATGATCCAGAATCTGCATAAAATCTAATTTAAAGACGGAAACAGAATATTTTTATCCAAAATATATCGTTGTTGAGAGAGATCAGCATACTGCAAAAAATCCAGAATCATGCATCACCAGTCTTGGGCTGAAAACAGGTGTTTGTTGACCTATTCCACATTGATTCTATTAATTAAAACAAATAAAATGTATGACAAATTTAGAAAGTAATGTACCACAATTTTTGTTTGGACCTTGGAGATGCTCAACTTTTCAGAGAAACAACTCGGGGTGGCTACGAGCATCTTTGTGGGCTATTTAAGCAAAAATGAATAAAAAATATTAAAATAAATGAGTAATAAACCTCTGCTTTAAGTTTAATACCTCCAAAAATGCTTATTAATATAGGTTTACTAACTGCATGACTAGTGTGAGAGTTATTTTTTAATGATCATTTACTGTCCATGTCAGCCTTTAACAAATATTACGTCTGTTTGTCAAATATTTAAATAATTGTGTCATTCTGTTTATCTCCTTTTGTTTTGCAGTGTGCAAAGGTCACGGAGGTCGAGTTTATTTGTGCTGAAGCTGATGAAACCCTGACAGATTGTGAAGCAGCCAAACTCCAGATAATGAAACGGTTTACAGAGGATCAGATGCTTGGATGATTTTTTGATCAGTGTTACGAAGAACGTAAAACCTCAGGTATTTGTGTTTCAATAAAGTGCATACAAACAGAAGAGAGGAGTCAGAGATAATTTGTAAAACACTAACAGGTACATTTATTCAAACTTTATTATAAGTTCATCTGGTGCAAGATTTCATCAACCGTTAACAGGGAGAGTAAATCCACGCCTGGTCAAACCATTTCAATAACAATCAGGACATTCTTCAGCTCTTCTTCTGGTCTTTTCTCTGATTTCCTAACTTCTCAGGACATGTTCCCTTTTTTCTACCTGCCTCACCTCCTTCTATCCCACAAATAAATACTTTCAGAAGCCGGAAAACCAGAAACAACCGTCCTCGCACAGGCACACGCACAGTTAGGCGAAACAAAGGAGTGTTTGGTTATTCATCTGTGGTTTCTGAAGAAAGGCGGGGGTTGCACTAAGGCGTGGAACAATAAAACAAGCACACATACATGATCTCCAGGTCATAACGGCTTATTGGCTTCTGATGGCTTCCATTAATGTGCATGTTTGTGTTTTACAGTCCTGTTCTGGAGAGTTTTGTAGTAATAAGGCATGTTAGAGGAAGGAAGGAGAAGATAATGCAAGTATGGATATAAGTTGGATATTGAATGAGAGAAGATCAGAGGGGTGTACCACAAAGCAGGGTTAGAGATCTGTTGAGCCTGAAGTGAGTTTTCTGCCCTTAAAATCTGGCAGCATCAAAATAACAAAAGGCTTCGTGACTATGGAAAAAATAACTGTCGTGCTTAATTTGACTAATAATGAGGTCACATTATGAAATCAAGATCATCTTGTAGGTCTGGAGGGGCAGGCATTCCCATGGTACAAACTCTGTTGATCATTAAAAGGACAGATTGTTTTTTTTAAGTTGGGTTGTGTGATGCACATGAGCAACAGCTTTCTTGCTCTCATCAGAAAGCTCTTAACAGATGCGGTTTCCAAACATTGCTGCACATGGTGCCAGATTCTCTGCTTTGTTAAAATTCTAGGTAAATACAAGCCACAAAAACAGAACAATAGTTTGTTTAAATCTGCTTAATTTCCACAACAAAGCTGCTGTAATTAGGCACTATTTTGTGACAAGGCACAGCCTATGAATTCTTCAGCCAGCAGTGTAAGGATCAAATTACAATCTTACTTGAATTTTTCCAAATACACAAATAATACTCCATCTAAAACAAAGATCAGCTTCAGCTGTAACAAAACAAACAATCAGCATGAGCCAAATACTTACTCTAAAGATGAACTTCATTCAGCTCCTCTGTTTTGTCCTTGAGTTTGTAAAACAGTGAATCTGGTCTGTATGATTAAAGACATCCATAAATCAACACGGCTGTACGTGATGAGAGCAGCTCACTGCACACGAGTGTGTAAAATAGGATCCTGAACACCTCGAAGCACCCTGAGGCGTTTTGTCTTTGTTATACTTTTATTTGATCCAGTTTGACGACTTCAGCTCATGATTTCTTCACCTGACTCAACAGGTAACGTGGGTTTCCACGGTCCTCCAGTTCTCAAGCAGATTATTTCCTTTTCAATTCAGACCTGTCGACTCTACAGAACTTCTCCAATGTGGACTACAAGCCATTTATGAATCACAAAGTATGAAAAGTATCCGTGTTGGTGGTAAAAAATGTTCATTTATCGTGCTTGGTAGCGGCTGTTTCCTCTTGTGAAGCAAACTAGCTGGCAATGCTGGTGGAAGGACACAAAGGCTGTGCTGTGTCTCAAAATAGTGACAAATCACAGCAGGGGTGTGTTGGAATTTATTGACTTGTTCTTTCCCATAATTCCTTTAATCATGCAAAATAAAGAGTTTGACACCATGTGCAGTGATGTTTACCATCAGTGTTTTAGTGCATACCAACTTTTTCTGAACAGAGAGAGAACTGTGTTGTGACACTGTGGCACACATTCAGGCTCATGCCACACAACTCCATTTCAAAAAACAGAACTGTTCCTTTAAGGTGTGACTCCTCAAAACACAGTGTTTTTATATAACTGAGGATGTTTTACCTTTTAAATTAACCAGCAGCTCTAATCAACCATCTTCTTCTAATCTCCTTTTCCAAATCAAGCTGAGTTTATGCCATGGCTCCATCTGCTCATCACTTAAATCAAACCGAGAGCTGTTTTAACGATCCAGTCTTAACATTGAAATTTAGGTATGCAACATATTGGATTTTTGTCAATATCGGATAAGCTGATACATTTTTGATTCATTATCGCCGATACTGATGCAGATACCGATATTTCAGATCAAGAGCTCTGTGCAAAACAAACAATATTTAAATACTAAATTCAATATTTAAATTTACCTATGCAGTGATGAGAAGGTGCATCAAATTTTAAATTTTTTAACATTTGTGTATATCTGCAAAAATGTCAATATCGGGTGATACCAATACTTAGCTTTTTAGGTTGATATTGGCTGATACCGATAACAAACCGGTAATATTGTGCATCCCTATTAAAATTATAAATAACATTAAACTTGACAGATTGCCCTGCACTTATGTCTAAAGGCCTCGGTTCATTCTGCTTAATTTTTTTGTGCCCATAATTTGCACAGAATATATATATATTTTAATCCACAAGCAGCCAATGCAGGCTTCCATACTAGTGAAAAAGAGACTTATTTTTTAGAGCTGGGGCCAATTTTTCCAAAGTTATCGTTGGCTCTAGCTACACATTTGTCACAGTCATTGAAAGCATGGTCAGTTGGATGGAGTGTTTGTATCACAGCAGCTTGTTATATTAAATAAAATAATAAAAATGACTTAAAGGTGATGTCTGGATGAAGATAGTGCTGGAGCTGCAGTGTGATCATGGAGTGTGAATACTTAAACTGTGGAACTCACTAAGTTCTCGCCTCCTTTAAAGAAGATGGGCCTTTTCAGTTTCTGATTAATTACAGTTTTAGGTCACTGTCATTTGACGGTGGGTCTGTTTTAACTTCCACAGCATCATTGTTTTTAGCATGTACACAACATTTGTATATTTGCACAGAATGTGAAGTCTGTTTGGTAAATACAGGACCTTTACCACAGAGGTTAGGCTTACATTTGGAGGAATATCTTTGCCTATTAACAGTCAGAACATTTATGTATTTCCCTGGATTAATGCGACGGTGACACACATTTGCAAAGAGAAACTGCATTTCTCAGACTGTGTTTGTGCTTTCTCCGTTTACGATGAACAAATGTTGATTTTCTTGTGCAGTTATAAGTTCATTCAGACTTTTCTGTACCACTGAAACACCAGCATTGACTGTTCTGATGTGTGTGTAATTCTGCCTTTTGTGCCTCGCTCCATGATCATAACAGTTAGAGGGAGAAAAATTGATAAAACATTGAATAAAAAAACTGCTGCTGAACTACAGTAAGTTATCAGACACACAGTTCAGACTGTGTGTCCTCTATCAATACGGCAAAAGGCCAAAAAAGCCTTGATAGAAGGACAGTACTGATGAGGCATTTTGGTACTTTTCTAACTTTTGATTTCAAATATTTCCCCACAGAATCGAATGTTAAGTTTGGTGGAAACAGTTTGGCTCATTCACTCACAGAAAGTCTGAGTATGTTACGACTGCTTTGTGGTTCACCCCTCAGGTTCTTTTTAACAGTGTTAAGACGTGTTTTTAAACTAAGATATTCTGCCGTTAATGTGAGAAGATCGCATGCTGGTAAAAAAGGAAGGTTATGCCACTTTCTCTGATCTGATTCTCCTTGAAATCAAGAATAAAACCCTCCTTAAACCTGTAATGATTCCTCTATGGATGTTTTAGTCCTGCTTTGTAATCCAGTGTTAGTACATTTCTAAATCCAGCCCCCTGATTGTTCATCTGCACTGAGCTGCTGCATCTACTCCACAAAGCCAGAGCTACTGTTTGCACTGCTGGTGAAACTGAAAATATTCCAAAAATATCAAACTGAGTGAGGTTTTTGAAAAACTCTGAGGTACGCACAGGTTGGGAAGACACTGACAGTGATGCAATTTTCACAACAAGCTGATGCACTGCAAAAAATCAGACATGAGAGAGCTGCTTTGTCTGATTTCGTGTCTCAAACACCCCTTTAAACTTCTTTTAATCCACATGCATCTTAAAAGTCCTTGTAGAAATCTTAATAAAAACAAGGGAAAATAGTCTTTATTGGCTCTATGATCCAAAGTGTATTGCAATAAATGTACCTTTAGCCTAAAAAAACAACCGCTACACTGCAAAAAAAAAAAACTGCTAACCCTTCTTCTTGATCAAAAACCATGGCATAGATACACTAAAATATACTTCTTTATGAGAAATTCAAGCCATATTTTGGTGTGAAATATCTTAAATTGAGATGTTTTTCTGGCCATGTTGAGGAAATTTGGATGGCAACAAGTGTCCTGGGATGATTTTGACATTAAATCAGTTAAAAATTCTCTCTGATGGCCCTTTTCCATTAGCCCTACTCTACTCTACTCGACTCTACCCAGCTCTACTCTATTCGCCTTGTGCTGCTTTTCCATTAGCCCCAGTCATCTGCCCAATAGGGTGCAGTGTCGCTGTAAACAGCTGAGCGGTCATTTTGAACATGACACAAAAAAAGGAAAGCAGAAGAAGGCTGCAGGTGGTAAGAAGAAATACCCCTTGAGAAGCACAGGAGAGTTTTGGAAGCTATACAACAGAATGAAGCCGAGGACGAGAGCAATTGAGCTGCAAAGAAAAGACGTATGAGGGTAAGCTAAAGGTAGCTGCCGCTAGCATGCTAGGCCATCGTGCTCATGACTCATCGATGGCGACATTGTCTGACCAATCAGTAGCCGGCAGTCGGTGACGTCATCTTTCAGTATCGACTCAGCTCGCTTGGAACCAGAGTGGAGTAGGTACTAAAACTAGCTTGTTTTAGGAGGTACCAGGCTAGTGGAAATACGCTGCAAATCGAGTAGAGCCGAGTAGAGTAGGGCCAAAGCGTGCTAGTGGAAAAGGGCCATATCATTCTCAGTTTTGCAGTGCACTTAGGTTTTCACTCACTCTCACACATCTGCACTCCGCTGGAGTTTTTGAGTACACAGGTGATTGAAACAACTGCCATGACGTAGGTTTCACTACTGAGGTTTAGTATGTACTGTCTGGGTGTTTTGAGTGTGTGTTTCAGTTTTTCTCGCCGTCGTCGCTGCTCCCGTTGGACACAGCAGCAGCCGCAGCAGCGGGAGTGGCAGCAGCAGGAGCAGACTTGTTTTTGAACGGCAGGCTGTATGGTTGGCGGATGTTCTTGCGATCCTTCTCTGCCTCCAGATCTTCGTCGTAGCGTTCGTCTTCGTCGTTGTCCTCGGCCTCGCTGTGGTGCGGGGACGAGTGGCGGGACAGAGCAGGAGATGGAGGCACTGAGGCCGGTCGAGGGTAACGGAAACCAGAAGTCTGAGGGGGATAAACAAACAGCATTAGTGATCCGTTTATATGTAAATGTTTTATTTATGTTGATGGTTTATGATGTTTACTCACAGAGGTGGGCTCGTGGACATCAAACACGTAGGTGTCGGGGAAAGCTTTAGCCAGGGCCATGTGACGAGCTGATATATAATACTGAAGAGGAATAAAAAAGATAAGATTTAATTATCTTGAAGTTTTCACATTAATATTACTTGTTTTAGACTATGAATGAATGACTGAAAGAAATTTATTTCGGTTCTCTTGCAAAACATGAAACAATTAACAAAATCAAAACATAGCTTCGAAATTTCGAAATTTCCAAGAGAACCTGAAAGGCTGTAGGTTGAAGCTTAAGCTTATCGGGACCTACCCCTCTCATCTTATTAGCTAAACAGCAAAAAAAAAAAAATCCCAGTTATTGCGTAGAAAAACAATACAAGTGCATGCTATTGCTACTAACAATTAGAAGTATGTAAGATGTCAAACCTATTTTCCAATGCGTATTTTTGAATGATATGGTTTTTGTAAAGCCTTTTTAGTATTTTTAATGTACTACAAGTTTTTATTTCTTTAGATGAGGAATTCCATAAATTAACTCCTTTACACGACAGACAATGCAATTCGGTATTTGTTCGTATCTTTGGTTTTTGAAAAATGAATGTACCCCTCAGACTATGTTGATTGTCTCTCATTTAGACTACAGTTCCTAACCTGATCCACCAGATGGACTGTTTATTCTATCTCACTGATCATCTGAGCAACAGCCCATAAAAAGTGTTTGGGAACAGGCAGAACCTTTAAAACCATATCCAGCAGGTGATTGGACGATTGTTCAGTCCGTCACATTCATTATGGATAGGGATGTAAATTGGCATGATTTTATCAATACTAATTCTATTAACAATCCTGCTAATCGATCAATTCTTTAACAATTCCCTTATTTATTCCTGCAGATTTTCCATGTGAGCAAATGTAGATTTTTCAGTGGCAACAATGTCAAACACAGCATACAGGGCTCCAGACTAACTTTTTGCATTGGTTGCAACGGTGCACCTAAAATTTTTAAGGTGCACCAGCACAAAAATAAGGGCCACCCAAATTTTCACTCTCCGTAACTTTTATATAACATAAATGCTTTTTAAACAAGAATAAGATGTAAATAAATACTTGTCTTTATTTGAAGCAAAATTATACATTAAAAGAAAAACAGAGTGTTTAAAGTGTTTCACTGAATGAAATTAACAATTTCAAACTAAAGCATTAAGCAAAATAAAACATTTCCAAATAAAAGCATAGCTGTCAAGTCTCCCGTTTTGGCCGGGATACTACCGTATTTTATCCCTCTTTACCGCCAGCTTCCCGTATTAGTATTTTCCCGTAAATGTCCTGTATTATAAAATATAAACAAAAAACATTCCTGTGTCTCTCCAAACTGAACTCTGACACTAGCCTCGTCGCAAAATGGGGCGGAAATCCACCAAAATGATGGATGACAGCCGCTGTAAAACTGAAGAAGAAGAAGCTTCGCGAGAACTGCCACCTGCAGTAGCCTGAGTGGCAGTTGTCGCGAGATTAGAGCCCACAGCGGAACAAACCAAGAAAACAAAGTGTTTATTTTAGATTTCTTGTACACCTGTCTCAAAATGTGAGAGATACATGGGTTGGGATGGTGGGGCTATTCGCCGGGAAATGTCTGAGGACTGACTTCTTCATTTACTCTGTCCTAGTAACACATATACTGATAATTCCATGTCTGGACAAATCTCTTAAGTGTAACTGTTATTATGACACCAAAATAATTCAAACAGACCTTGTGGTTGCAGAGATACACTCTTTTCTTTATAAGTGTGTCATTTTCGAGCAGAAGGTTTAAAAAGGGGCTGAACAGATTAAACTGTTCCCATGAACTACACGTCTTGTTGGATCTCTTGATTTCCTTAATAGCACAAATTCAAAGAACAAATGTTGGCGATAAATTAAAAGAACAGTAATACAACCTTCAAAGTGTTAAAAAAAGAAAAATTAAAAATGACATGTTTGATTTGAAATCACCTTTCAATCTCAATAGTTCTCTTTTCAGTGTTGTTACTTGTTGAGTTTAAAGTCACTGTAGCTTTAAAAATCATTGACCTTAAACAACCCTTAGGCCGGCCTGCCACCGGACTGTGGCGTGCAATTCTTCAAAAATCCACTAAACGTCACTGTTTACAAAAGTTTGAGGCTTCCTGTCTGTCAGTTCTCTAGTTTACAGAGGAGTGTCTATAACCATTGTTTTGCAATACAGACTGTGTTAGAATGAAAATCAAGAATGTCTTTATTTATTTATTTATTGAATGTCCACAAGGTTTAACATGTTTGTTAATAGTTTAAAGGTATTGTCAAGCTATTTCTTTTTGCTTTTCAAGTTTTTTGATAAGCAGTAGTTGTTAAATATCTGACCGACAGACCATCTAACTATTTCTTGTTTTAGTATTTTTGAGAAAGGGGGCTGGTAATCATAAGACTTTCTTCTTTCTGCTCCTTTTTCGATCATGGAATGGAACAAGGGGGCAGAGTTTGGAATTGTATAGCATGTGAACTTTAATTTTCATGATATTGAATAAGAATGCTAAAAAAAAAGTTTAGTAGAGGTTCATTTGCTTTGTGGTAAAAACAGTACTTGTGATTACTTCCAATTCAATAATGGTGCAAAAAAGGCAGGCTGTCTTTTTATATTCTACTCTTGATGGGGTACCTTAAAGGTGCTATAAGGAGAATCTATTTCCAGTGACATAAAGACTCTGCTACCCATGAGCATGCGTGATAATTGTTGATAATCGCGACTGTCGTAAAGACGTGACCCAAGCCAAAGCGTGTGTTTGTTGTGATGCTAATGAATGCAGCTCGGACCTTCCTCAGAACTCTGCATTGCTTTACAACTTCTTTTTTCAACAACTTACAGGATGCAAAGCGACGAGGTAATGTATCTCTTTCTAGTTATGTAGTGGTAGTTTTTGATGTGAGACAACAAGACATTTTTGGAAAACTTAGTATTGTAGTTTTGTAGCCGGTTATACATCGCTACTTACAGCCCGGTGCTCTAAGACGTGTCCGAATAATATAAATTTGCTCTAGTTTTAATTGTCTTGTTCCTGAAGTTGAGTATCCAGGCCAGTCCAGCCCTGTCTGACCCGACCGCAAAGCTAAGGAATAGCATTTATAGATAACCTATTTTGATGCTATAAAACTCATCTTAAAGTGTGTATTTGATCAGGCATATATCTAAAAATGAGACTTTTTGGAATTACTTAGAAACTCCTCATAGCATCTTTAAGTCTTTTATTGTACCCAATGTGGCAAAGTACCAAACTTCAGAGAGCCTGTTTGAGACTTTACCCTGCCGAGGTATCTCCAGTCCAGCAGATCACTCAGGCGCTCGGTCCGGTTCCTCTGGATGATCCGCTGACGTCGGCTCTGCTTACAGAACTGGAACAGGAAGGAGGTGAGCTGGTTACACGATTCATCCACCCCTCGAAACCGCCGATCCAGGATGTAGATGCCTGCAGCGACAGAGTGATTAGGAAGCATCAGTTACTCATTAAAAAGACTCTTCAGAAGGACGGAGAGGAAGCGGGTTGTGCTTCACTGACCGTAGGCTGAGGGGTCTGCGATGTGCTCCTCCATGAAACAGCCAAAACCGGACAGGTTAGTGGAGATGGACGGGATCCCCATGACTGTACATTCAGCTGTGAGGGCCAAACACAAAGAAGCCGTGTTTATGTTCTATTTCAACACCACACCTGCACTCCTAACCTTTACTCATACTGAGTCTGACCTGGTGTGTAGCCCCACGGCTCGTAGTACGAGGGGAAAACACCAAGATGGCAGCCTCGGACAAACTCCTCATAATCCATCGGGAGAAGAGGAGAGGTGGAGGACAGGAACTCAGGATGGAAGATGATCTGAAGAAAAGTGACATAAATCAGTATTCAGTGCTAAAAAAAATCATATTAGGGGAAAATATGCATCAGCAGCAGAGTGGATGACCAACTCGTCATTGTATTCAATACATCCATAGTTATATTTGACCTGAAACACTTTGTATACACGTGAGGACAGCTCTGTTTGTTTGAAAATACGACAGATATTTCTTAGTCATGCAGAGCAGACGGACCTGACTGATTCTGAAATCATGCATCTCCGTCTTGCCAGCCTCCATTGTCCAACAGTTTCACTCGGCTAAGTGCTTAACGACCCAATCAGGGACGAGAGGCAGAAGCAGTGGGAGCTGTGGACGTGACGACAACAGGAATAATCCAGTGACAGGAATTGCAAGTCAATCAATCCATCAGATTGAGGAAATTTATCTCTGGCTTAAGTGGTGATGGTAGGAACAGGGTCACAAGTTGTCAAATTATTATAATTATTGTTATCATTATTACTATTGTTATTGTTATTATTATTATTGTTATTTTTTGTTTGTTTTTTACTATTTATTATTATTATTATCATTATTATTACTATTTATATTACTATTATCATCATCATTATCATTATAACTAATATTTTTATTATTATTATTATCATCATCATTATCATTTTAATTTTTATTTTCATCATAGCTGTTACTGTTATCATTATTATTATCATTATTATTATTATATTATCATTAATATCATTTATATTATTTTATTATCATTTCCATTATTACTGTCATTATCATCATTATTTTTTATCATTATTATCATTATGATTGTTATTATTATTAATATTATTATTATTGTCCTTTTCAGACATGTAACATTTATCCAAGTCCAAATTTTCTTTGTTTTTTCTGTCTGTACATTTATATTGCCTTTTGTTATATATTAGAAATAACCTTATCATTCATTCATTATTACTAATCTATATATTATTTGGGGTATGAAGTGAAACTGGCCAAATTGTGCTCTAAATGTACACTTTACTGAAGGTTCCGTCCACAGAGACCTTGTGAAGCCCACATTTTGATCTTTTAAAAGTTTTTTTTTTAAATATTTTTGGACATTTGTGGCCTTTGCTGAAGTGAACAGTCTTAGAGAGGGGAGAGTAGGGGGAGATGGTTGCTACCTGCTCTACCAAAGCAGCACTACTACTCTTAGCACTGGTTTATCAATATTTTGATCATTAACATACGCATGAGTGGGAAACAGGCAGTGTTATAACACATCACAGATGTTTAAAATCTTATTTTGTAAGCTCATATTAAAGTCTTGATCTTCCCTTAGAATGATGTAAGTATCCTCATATCCACCTCATCTTACCCATCACACCGTACGGGCCCGTATTTTCAGTAACAGCCTCATTGTCTGTTGTGTCACCTCATACCCAGACTGAATGCATTCCAGAGTCATCATCATACATCCATGAGGCATGCTTTATGAGCTCAGCTGATCCTGGACAAACAATGAAACGTCCAGCTGACGGGGACAAGCTTTAAGTCTAAACAACTGTCTGACAGGATCTGAGGAGCCTGTGCCGATCCAATAATAGACCTGATCATGTGCCTCAATTAAACATCACTTTTTAATTCAGTTTTACTTTTAGTCTTTTGCCTAAAATATCTTTCAGTCATAATTCAGTCAGCTAAATTAGTTTAATTTTAGTCTAGTTTTAGCTGATGAAATGTCACAACATTTTAGTCGATGAAATCTGCTGTAAATTTAGTCGACTACAACTAAACCTAAGACTAAAAAGTGTAAACGGTAAGGCATTTTTGTTTCATTGAATATCTAAAGTCATGTTTACACTTGGATAAAATGAAACATCTAATAACCCTTTTAATGCATAAACTTAACTTTTGTGTGAAATGCAGTCACTTTTATTTAGGCTACCTGGCAGAGCATCTCAGTCACAATACCAGAACTGACAGCAAACAGTGAACCTGCTCTACATGAATATATCAATTCATAAAGAGAGCAGCTCTGATTGGATCGCTCCACAACTTATCCCACCACCACCAAGCTAAGGCAGCTGTGATTGGATGTCCCTCTGAACTCATCCAACCTTTAACACAACCCAAGTAGCTGTGATTGGATATATTCCTAACTTGTCTTACTTTCTATGTGACCAAATTAGGTCTGATTGGATTAAGTCTCTGTCAAAGTTTAGTTTTAGTTTTTTTCCATGTGGACTTGTTTTTATTAGTTACTGTCTTGCTTTCATCAGGGGAATCCAAACCCCAAACCTTAATAAAATGATCACAGTAAGTAGTTGGGGTAATCATCTTTATCTGCTAACTCTTCTGACTGACGCACCTTGACGCGGTCGGCCGAGCTGTTGAAGAGGCCGATGCGGCGCACACAGTTGAGGATGGGGTCGGTGCTGTCCTCCAGCATGTTGTGGGTGCAGATGGGAGGCTGACACTGTCTCTGTGTGGCAAAGATGGCTCTCTTCATCAGGGTGAAGTCTTCTTTGTCCATGATCTTTGACACATCTGGAAGCTGCCCACTAAAAAAAGAGAAGGACTCCTTGATTTATACATCCAATATGTACTTACATGCATTCTGTCTTTTGTGAAATGATGCAATATGTTTAATGTCCCTAAGAAAAATAAAATTATAAAAAAAGAAAAATGAGTGGGGAAAAGGAAAATGTCCTGGAATAAAAATAAATAAAATAGTAAAAAAAATATAAATAAAAAAATAAAAAATAATAAGCAGCTAGTATGCTACTATTAGGCATGCTAAATTATTATTATTATTATTATTATTATTATTATTTGGAGTTGCCATGGCGCTGTAAACAGCAGCAACCTGTCCAGTTTGCTCTCCATATTTTTAGCTGTTTTTTGTTTTTTTCCTCAATTTCACGAAATTTCACGAGATAAAAAAATGATGTAATACAATTCAATGATGCATGAAATAAAAGCACAAAATAAAAAAACCTGAAGGGGCGCGTGCACAACTGGTGATTTTTTACTCTCCTCGTCTACTGTAGCAGAACACTCGCTTCATAATGGAGGAAGACGAGGTCGAGGAATTAGCTGACGCTCCTTCGTCAAATAAATGGGTTGTGTGGACCTATTTTGGCTTCCCATGTAAAAGACGAGAGAACGGTGAGAAGATTGTGGACAAAACAACAACCGTGTGCAAAATATGCCGCTACAGTTCGCTGTGTACTGCAGTAAGTACAACTACTAACTACTTTGAACTGGAGACAGGCAGCAGCTGTATGTTTGTGCAAGTCTGCATAAAAAGCAATATTTGATTTTTGCATCTACTGTTGAGTTGACAGAATTTGATCATACTTGAAGATCAGAAGTATATGCACTGTTATAGGCTAAATATTATAGTTCACAGTTCAGACATTTATAGGTCTAATCTGCAGCTCTGAGGACTGCTATTTGTTTTCCTTTTCATTCAAGAATGTAGTTATCCTGATTGTTACAACAACAAAGCACTTTTTATTGAGATTTTATGTTTGTATTTGCACTGTAGTCTAAATAAAGGAAAACACTACAATTTTGTTTTTTTCAAAGAGCATTTATTTTGTACTGATGCAGCAATATTTTTTGTGTGTCTGCATTAGGAAGAAAATGAAGAAAATGAGATTTTTGCACAACTTCCTCCTGTTGGGGATTTTCTATAATCTTTATTTTGTAGCGCAAGTATTTTGTATCGTGAGCCCTGTTTCGTATTTCGTATCGTTTCGTGAGTTGACCATTTCGTTACACCCCTAGTATTTAACAACAGTTTGTTGCTCGTGTTTCAGGCTTTCCATAAAGCAGTGAACTTACACAAGAAGTGACTCATAGAGTTTCTTTCCAAAGCGTTCCTTCACAGTCTGAGCAGTATCCCTGTCAGAGACGACGACAAGAGTACAAACACAATAAGAGAACCGATGACATACAAATGATAATCTCATTGCAAAGACGAAAGCCTCACCAGAGCTGTTTCCTGACCGCTTGTCCCTTCAGAGTCTCCACGTTAAAGTTGTTTGTCCGAGCCGGCATGATGAAGAACGCAATGACTGTGACGTCACTGTGATTTACCTGAAATAGATCATACACAATACCAGGCAGTTAATCTTCGACATATCAATACTGTAAACTAAAAAGTGGTCTCTGATACCCAATATTGTGTAGTGTCTCGTTTTCAGTTATTAAAACTGCAACCAAACTCATGAACAACAGCATAGCTGCACAAAATTAGGCACGGATATAATGCTAATCTTTCTGTGAAGTTTAGGATGTGTGCAGAAATGTCCTTGTGTTTTTAATGGATATAGTTCCATCACATTTTTTATTTATTTTTTCATTTTTTATTTGTTTTTTTATTTTCCTTTTTCAACGAACTTTGTATAGACAGTATATCCACTTAAGCTTTACAGAATATACACAAAAAAAACAGCAAAAAATTAATTAAACAAACACAAACACAGAGATCAAAATAAACTAGAAAAGCACTCGGAGAGCGCAGACCTCCGCCAGCACCACAGTCCTCTCCCATATTGTGATTTTTAACATAAATATCAGTCCTAACTTTATTTCATGTAAATATTCCTTGACCATGAAAACATACCATTAGCAATTAGATTCATAATGATATCTATTTTAGTTCAGTAGTTATTCACGGAAATCACATTTTTTGTCATGGTGGATCCAGACACTGATCCGGATCAACACCAAAATTGAATCAGTTCTTCCTTTTCCCATGCTGAACATTTCCTGAAAATTTCATCAAAATCCATCCATAACTTTTTGAGTTATTTTGTTCACAGTCAGACAGACACACTCTCCCGAAAACATAACCTCCTTGGCGGAGGTAATAATGATGAAATAAAATAAGACCCACGACAGGCCTGTGATGTATTTGTACCATTAGTGATCAATATTAAACAGGTTCATTTTGACAATGTACTAATGCAGATTTTACATGAAAACTCATTCAGGGCTTCTTCAAGTCCTCACTTTCATTACTACGTCCAGCTAACACTGATTCGTATGACAGTATTTCTAACATGAGCTCCATCCACTTTTTAATATCTGGATTTTGTCTTTAATATCAGTTGTAAAAGTTATTGGGACAAAACGAACTAACCTCAGATTATCTCTAATGCCCCTAATGTGCTTTCGGTTAGTGAGGCTTAAGCTCGCCCTGATGATTATTTATCCAGTGACTCGAACTACAACCAGAGTGTGACCAAGTTGAATGAGGATTGCAAACATGAAGCAGCATCTATAAACACCTGAGGCTTGTACACTGTTGTGAAGTAAGGCCGTTTAGGTTGTTTTCGAGATACAGAGGAAGAAATTCATCAGATGGAGTCAGGTAGAAAAATAACAAGTCAAATTTAATGCACTGTGACCAATTACAATAACGTAACTGCTTTTTTGGGTAAAAAAAAAAGTAAAGTAAGGCACTTCAAATGAAAATTTGGTAATGAAATGTTGTTCCTTTTTTTTAATGCAGCGCAACGTTACTTTTCCCCCGAACAGATCTGACACTGAAGCTGCTCACATAGACACGAGCAGCGTTGCCAAGTCCGCTCGTTATAAGTGTCTAAGGGCTGCTAATTTCGTGAGTCGCGGCCGCGGGTCGCATTTTTTGGGGTTTGTTTCTAAACGTGAAGTTTCTTCTTGGGGCTCTTCTGTCTGTGTCAATCCCCCTGATTATCTTCCAGCTCCTAACAATAAAACAAAACACGACTGCAGTAGGCAGTTTGTCCACTTCCTCATTTCCTGATTATCGTGCACGCCCCCAAACACACTCACGCACATGGAGCATGCTCCAGAGCCAAAGTTGCCAGGTCTGCTTATTATAAGCGACGTTCTTTTCTTGAATAGATGCTTGGCACTGTGGTACTGAAATGTAATGTAGACGAAAATTAACAGACTTTATGTAGATTTCTCTTTTAAAATGTAATATATCACATTAGAAAAGGAAATAGCTGGAGGCTGCTTATTTTGGGCTTGTTTTTATCCACCTGGTTACTTATTTCAGAAGCAAAATGTGGAAACACTGGACAGGAGCTTTCATTCCGCAGGGTATGTGACTTTTTGTAAAATAAAGAGCACAAAAGAAATAACTGTCATGTTCTCTGTAGTAGATCTTTTTGTAGGTCTTCACATTTAGGAACAGATACGGGGTTCTGTCCAAGGTAGAGCAATGTAAAAGTAACGCAAAAGTAACGAGTAATGTGAAAAGTGATTTTTCATACAGGGTAACTAAGTAAAGTAACGAGTTACTTTTTTCAGAAGTAACAAGCAAACACTACTTTTTAAAAGTAACTTCCCCAACACTGACTGTGATCTCCTGGAACGAATCCTAGTCATTTGTAGCATCACACAGGGCCAGCATAGTTTTTTGAGCAATGATAATTTTGTTGACTAACCATTTTTGTCATATTTTTTAGATATCTATTGCTTGAATGATACAGATTATTTTCAGGTTCAGCAGGACCAAAACAAAACAGAAGTTCTGAAAAAAACAACAAAAAAAAAAACAGATAAACTTGTATGGCCAGATTTGCATCCCAAAGTTGCCAATTAATGGGGGAGGAGACACAGAGTGTGTAGTCAAAGGTAATGAGCAGTAATTTTGACAAATGAAGATGTGACAGAGAGAAATTAGATGTTGTTGTCTGATTGATTAACAGGCATTATGCTCTGAAGAGCTGAGAAACACACAAATGAGCAGGAAGGTGCAGGATTTTGAAGGGTTGCTGCTGAAGCTGTCGTTCGTCCTGCATGCCAATATTTATCAATAAAAGAGACAGTAGCATTTCAAAACAGGTTTCATTTAAAAGTATTTTCATAGAGAAAAATTCAAACAGCCTCGCACAGGAATGTTTTAATCAGACGGTGAATACATCCTTACACTACTTATCAGCTCAGGAAGGACAAACTCACTCGTAGTAGATAGTTGAGTCTGGCTAAAGCTTCCAGGAAGATGTCTGCTCCTTTGTTTGAGAACTCGTACCGTCCAGCGATGAAGAGGAACAGACATTTGTCCAGGTTAAAGTCGAGGTGCCTGAGAGTCAAACAAAACAGAAAGTACATTAATAACATCAAAATGTTACAGAGGGAAGCCGTTATTCACATCATAATAATGTAAAAATAAGAATAATTAGCTAAGTCCGGGTTATTAGGGTTGTATTTTGTTCTTGAACTTTTATTATTTACTTATTTATTTGAACATAACAAAATATGTTTTAAACATAACAAAGTAAAAACAGCAACCAAAGTGCAAAACAGCTAAATGTGTCATTTGCATGTTCAAAAGGGAGTAGGAGAAAGTCAAAACTTATCTGGCCCCACCCCTTCACCTTACACAGCTAGTCAGTAATTTACCCACTTTCAAGTGACAAAGAAAGTACTAACAAAATAATCACACATAAACAAAATATTAATAATACAATAACACAAATTATAATCAAAACTCCCACTGTGATATAAAGGTTATAAAGTGATTTGATGTCTCTGACCCGTAGAAATGTCCCCGAACAAACTCCTGTATCCGATTCTTGCTCTGAGCGTGGAGATTCTGAAACTCGTGCACAGCAGAGAACTTCTTCACGTTGAGCCCGTTTGGAGTGACGACGTCTGCAGGAAGAACAGAAGGATCAAAAGTCAGAAAAATCAGGGAAAGCTTTGAGGGTTTAACCAGCTGGAAAACTGACGTGATGCTGCATCACTAAAACAACAACATGAAGACTTAATGGTGTTTACCTCCACCACGGTGGTTTTATTTTTGCTGCTTTTAGTCTGTTTGTTTACAAGATGACTCAAAATGTGCTCCGTGGATTTGCTCAAATTTAAAGGGAATGAAAGGTTGGAAACTTTGGGCACTGTGTGTGGTCATGGATCCATATTGAAGATCACTGGGATAAAACTGTTGAAAAACTCATTTTTAATGTTCACCTTAACGTTGAGCCTCAGACTCTTCTGCTCGGTTTACCAAGTCCTCAAATTAACCCTTTAACTACCAGCTGTTTGGCAGAGACCATCATTAAATTCAGGGATATTTAATGTTTAAAGAAACAGAACAAATCAAATCATTGTAACAAGTAAGTACCAGAAAACCACAAACAAACAAACAAAATTACAGATTTTTTCTTGGTGAAGGATTTAAAGGTTTTAAAGCAAACAGCTGATTTTGTGATGACATAAAAATGCACAAATATTTGGGAATAAATCAATTAGAAAAAGCAGAAATGTCTAAAAACTGCAAAAATAACTTAAAAAAGATGATATTGAGTTTGACAAGCACAAAAAATGTTTCTGATTAATATCAGACTTCATATGTTTATATCATTCCAGTAAATGGTTCTGTCAAGTGTTTAAAATAATAATGATGGCAATAATATTTATAGTAGTTTTTAGCTTTTTAAGACTTTAAATCCCACATAAAATTTCAGTTCTTCTGATTTGTTTGCAGTTTTTTTTACCATAAAACACTGTCAGGAACAAACAATGATGTATGTTTATTTAACACATTAAATATTCCTGAATAGAGAGTTAAAAGGGTTAAGGATTTTAACCAGAGAATACTATTTATTATTCTCATATTTGCTGCTCAAAAGAACATATTACTTAAATGGATTGATAATACACCTCTCACAATCACAGGATGGCACAGACTATTCTTTAATATCATTCCTATGGAATATTTTACTTTCAGGATCAAATGTTAAACTGGAATTTTTTTGCTGGTAAAAGACCTAAAGTTCATCTTAAAAGGAACCCCTAAGTAAGCAAAATGTCCGTCCTGGGTCATAGATCTCCGAGGAGTTAAGAGCAAGGTTTTTTTTTTTACTTATTATTATTCTTATTATTACTACTATTATTCTTATTATTACTATTATTATTACTATTATTTTTTGTATTATTATTATTATTATCATTATTATTATTAATAATAATAATAATAATATTTATTTTTTTGTTTTTTATTTTTTAAATTGATTTTTGTAAGTTCATTTATCAAATTTTTATTTATTTTGGATTATTCTTGTATGCTTAATTTTTTTGTCTGCCCCACAGTAGATGTCCTTATATTAGTCTCCTTTTATTAAAATCTTATTGCTAGCAGCTGTTTGATGAATTTAACTCAGTGTAACCGTTACTTGCACATATTTAAGATATATAACATTATTATGGACATTCAAGATTATATTTTGGATAACAACATGTTTCTGTATTTGTTGTGGCCAAAGTTTGTTGTAATGTGTTGTTCGTTTGTTCAAATTGAAAAGTTAATAAAAAGTATTGTACAAAAGTGAATGAGGAAGAATGGACTAGATTTTGGTGGTGATCTGAATCCAGATGCTGATCCAGGATCTTTTAAAGGATTTGGCAGCAGTGTGAGAAAAGGCACTTTTCCACAGTTTTGAGAATAATGCCTGTTATACCTCGGCGGAGGCTCCTGCACTCTGAGCACCTCTACACTCATGAATTCACCTCCACACACCTGGTTTCCTCTTGAGCAGGTGCTCCGCCTCGATGGCAGTGATCTGTGACACAGTGGTGAAGACGTGTGCGCAGTGAGCTGCCGCCCGCTCCAAACAGTACCGATGGTAGATCTGTCGGTCACCGGCTTCTTTGTCCACGTTAAACTGAATCAAACAAGAAGAACAGGGAACTGTGAACCAGTTTTTTCTGTGCAGAATCTTTTTTTATTTAACTGACCCATTTGTTATTAACCAGTGGGCTCCACAAATTTAACCTGAAACATGAGAATATTACGGAGCCCCTAAAGTGCCACGGAGAAAAGAAAAATATAAAAATCGTACAGACGAGAAACTATAATGTGCACATGACACATTAAAACGTGTGTACGAAATACTTATTCGAGCGCACATTTTAGCTAAAACTTGCGCTCGAAATAAAGTTATTTACCACATTTTGACTTGTCCTTGTCCACTATGGATTAGTGACTTAGTGACATCAGGTGTTTACAAACACACACAATGGAGAGAAGAAGTGAACTAATTAACTTTTACTTCCACCTCCCTCCACCTTATTCAGCTGGTGGCAGCAAGACACGAGCTTTGCTTGAGTCTCGAAAGTTGTGCAGCTTTTATATAAGATAGTCATAAATAGCCTAGGGGACTGTACACACCCTGCACACCCTACATTCACAGACACAGCTAACGTTGGCTGGTTACTAGGATGCTTCAATTGAGCTCGGCTGTCGTCTTCCTCTTGGTTTGTAAAGGCAGTTGACAACAATATATTATGGGGCATTACCGCCATCTACTGGTGAGCCCGGCTGTCTGTTGCTGCTTGCCTGTATAATTGAATCGAGCACACGTTTTATCTTAAACGTGCACTTGATTTAGTATACCGTGTGCACATTTTAGTATCTCGTGCACGAGATTTATATATACAGTCATGGAAAAAATTATTAGACCACCCTTGTTTTCTTCAATTTCTTGTTAATTTTAATGCCTGGCTCAACTAAAGGTACATTTGTTTGGACAATTATAATGATAACAACAAAAATAGCTCATGAGAGTTTAATTTAAGAACTAAGAACTATTCATTTTCCATGGTTTTCTTGATAATAACCAAAATTACTTAAATTCTTACATCAATAGCTATGGCATTGTACCGCCAAAAACACTACTTTTAAGCATTCCATGTTTTCTTTTCTGTTTGCTTTAAACACGTGATACACACAAGAGTTAATACTTGATTGCATAACCATTGTTTTTGATGACTGCAGCCATGCGTCTTGGCATGCTCTCCACCAGCTTCTGACATTGTTCTGCTGTCACAGCAGCCCATTCCTGTTGGACAAATTCAAACAAATTTTCTTTGTTTTTGGGCTTGTGGTTCTCCATTTTGAGTTTGATGATTTTCCACAGGTTTTCAATTGGATTAAGATCTGGTGATTGAGCAGGCCAAGGCATGGTGCAATGTTGTGGTTCTCCATCCAGGCTTTAACTGACCTTGCCGTGTGGCAAGGGGCATTGTCTTGTTGGAAAATCCAGTCATTCGAGGCAGGAAAGAGTTTTCCAGCTGATGGAAGAAGACTGTTTTCAAGGGTAGTCCTGTACATGACCTGGTTCATTCGGCCTTCACACAATTGCATTTGCCCTGTTCCACTCAGACTGAAACAACCCCAGATCATGACTGATCCACCCCCATGTTTTACTGTATGGGCAAGACAGTCTGGGTTGTAAGCTTCTCCAGGCTTCCTCCTAACCAGTAAGTTGGCTGGAGTGGACATCAATTCAAAATTGGATTCATCACTGAAGAGAACCTTAGCCCAATCATCAACAGTCCAATCCTTGTGGTCTCGAGCAAAGAGTAACCGGGCCTTCCTCTGCCTTTCATTGATGAAGGGCTTCTTGCGTGCTCTGTGTGACTTCAAACCAGCTTCAACAAGTCGGTTTCGAACTATCCTTGCTGAACAAGTCACATTTCTCGACAGTGCCCACTCATTTTTAAGGTCCCTGGAGGTCTGACGATTCCTGACACAGGAACGGATGAGTGCACGGTCATCTCGTGGGGTAGAAAGACGTTTCCTGCCACGGCCAGGTAGCAATTTGGTAGTGCCATGTTCACCTTTTTTTTTGTTGTTGTAATGAACAGCTGTCTTGGAGATCTTCAGTTTTTTCGCTACCTGTCTCTCACTCATGCCAATTTCCAGCAGTGCCAAGATGGCTGCCTTTGTGGCTTCACATAATTCTTTTGTTTTAGGCATTATGTGAGAGCTGACAACTTCTGAGTTGTGCTACGGCTTGAATGTAAGCAGGAAACCACTCTAGGCCTTTGCATGTGCAGTGCTGCTTGTGACATGAAATGGCCTCTTATATACCCTGGGAATCAATTAAGCTGAAGAATGTCAAATAGGACATAAAGTATTATGTGACCAGCTGCATTTTTTGTTGTGTTCATTGTATTATACGTTTAGTGGTACCAGATATTAGAATGAACAAGAAATTGAAGAAAACAAGGGTGGTCTAATAATTTTTTCCATGACTGTATGTATATATATATATATTTTTTTTTTCCGTGACACCTTAGGGGCTCCGTAGAATATAGTACAATTAAAAACACAAATTAGAAGACCCTGAAAAGTAACCTCAATAAATCTAATTAAAACAAAAAATATATTTTCAAATAGCAAAATAACCACTGTGTTTAACTTCAACATAAGCATGTTCTATAACTGAATTAAATAAATAATAAATTAAATGGACTGCTTGTATCAGAGTGCCTATATCGGAGATTTTAGATGCAGGCCGATATAATCTGATATTTGTTTTTTTGCTGATATCTGATTGGGACACCCCTAATTTAAATGATCCTGTCTAAAATCCCGTCTTCCTCTGTACATTTACATGCCAGGTAAAGTCACAGCTAAGTTGGTCTTTACAAAAACAATACACTCTTAAGTTTCATGTGAGGACAGAAGACACCTCACAGGACCCAGTCTTGGATCATTTATTATTCTCTGGTTTTGTCTCATGGCAGAACTATGATCACAAACTGTATCTAAATAACTAAATATGTCCCAATGTGCCCCAGCTCTCCCTGGTTGCTGCCACCATGAGGGTCCAAGGACATGAAAACATAAGTCATCCCTCTATAGATGTTGTTGCAGCAGTGCTCGGTCAAATCAGACTGATCATCCGTGCACGAGGTTAGAGTTTGGATTTTCTATTCAAGCCTGAGTCCAGCCTGCAGCTCCAAGCCGGGACAGTTGAGGATCTTTCCCACTCCCATCAGGTGTGCCTGCTTTATTTGTCGAACTGAAGGGGGGGCAAGCTATGGGGATATGGCAGACCTATTTATCAAGTAACCCTATAAATCCATAATGTTCACAGTACACACACAGGAAGGCTTCAGCTAGTTAATTTACCATGAGCATCTTCCTTTAACTCCTCTCAGCTTTGTGCATCACATATACAGCAGTTCATTGCACTGACTACCAAGAAAATAGAACTAAAGAAAGTAAAAAGAAAAATCTAATGAGGGGAATAAATGCTGTCCCAGTGCAGAGAAAAGCGGGAAGTATAAGGGAACTTCAGCTTGTTTTGTTATTTAAGGCTACGTTTACACGGGCACTCTCTGACTTCAAAACGTAAAGGTTTTGCCTTTGCCTTTTCAAAGTCGATCCACGTTCAGACGGAGACTCTAGAAACAAATTAAGCTGCTGTAGTGTGCATGCCGGTTCAATAGGTGGTGGTGTAAGTTTGCAGAGAAACAGCGCTGCTACAACACATAAATGAAGAAGAAAAACTTTTCACAAACAACAATGGTGAGTGGACGCACAGAGACGCAGGAGTTTCTTTTGTGCACAACAAATCTGTGTGGATAGTTTTGTCTGCATAACAAACCGAGCACGATAAGCAGCTCACATGTTACTTTGTAGACTGCCGAAGCTGTTGTTGTTCCTGGTATGTGTGCGCAGCCTTCATGTGAAAGAGTACTGCATGCGGTGACGTCAGCGTTTCACCCTGAAACCCTCTTGGCCCTTTTCCATTAGCCCTACTCTACTCTACTGGACTCTACCTGGCTCTACTCTGCTTGCCTTGCTGCTTTTCCATTAGCCCCAGTCACCTGCCCAACGGGGTCAGCAGCCCTGCAGTGATGTCATTTTGAGCGCGACACAGCAATCTGTGGCTTTTTGTCACAAACCGAGTAAAAAAGGAAAGCAGAAGAAGGCTGCAGGTAGCAAGAAGAAATACCCTTTGAGAAGCACAGGAGAGTTTTGGAAGCTATACAACAGAATGAAGCCGAGGACGAGAGCAACCGAGCTGCAAAGAAAAGACGTATGAGGGTAAGCTAATGGTAGCTACATGGTGTTAATGGTAGCATGCTAGGTCGTCGCGCTCATGACTCATCGATGACGACATTGTCTTACCAGTCAGTAGCCGGCAGTCGGTGACGTCATCTTTTAGCATGGACTCAGCTCGCTTGGAACCAGAGCGGAGTAGGTACTAAAACTAGCTTGTTTTAGGAGGTACCAGGCTAGTGGAAACACGCTACAAACTGAGTAGGGCAGAGTAGAGCAGGGCCAAGGCGTGCTAGTGGAAAAGGGCCAAGCATGTAGAAAACTCTCCACTCTGAAGTTTGTGGATTTAAGCAATCCAGGTACCATTTCCATGTAAACAGAAGGCCGAAATGCAATGAAATCTAATCGGATTTGACCGTTTTAGGCCTCGTGTAAACGGTCTCTAACATTTGCTTCCATGGTTTGCTCATTCAGGTCTCAACAGAATGCTGATTTGTTGTTTAACACCTGAGAAACTGCAAATAAAAGCTGCAGCAAATTAAGCTTAAAAACTGAAATATCAGCTTTAAATTGGGATTTGGCTAGGCCTGTGCTCAAAATATCGATACGGCAAAATATCGTATCGCACTTCTTCGGGATACGTGTATTGATACGGATTCTACAGAAACAATACGGCCTAAATATTTTGACAGTTGTTGTAAATACACTTTGGATAATGTTAACAGTGGCACAGTTCAAGGTAGAAGATGAGCTACATAATGAAGCATATGTTCTAAATTTGATCTTAGGTCTACCATCTTTGAGGATCTGAATTTATGTCTCTCAAGTTGTAGAACCACTTAAAACTCATCCTTGTTCTTTTTCTTCTTATAAGGAAAAACTAAACTTGTCAAGAATTTTGCTTAAAGCATAGTCAATGTTCACAATTTACGTGTATCGGGATACGTATCGTATCGTGAAGTTGCTGGAAATACCCAGCCATAGATTGGGCCGTAGCATAGTATAGATCAGATTAGACAGAACTTTATACTTCCTCAGCAAAATTGGGAATTTTTTAGGGGATGGTTGCGAACTGGAAAAATCATTCATGATCTTGGATCAAGCTGGGCTGGATTTTTTGGGCACACTAAACCACAGATGGCTCAAGAATCACATTGCTTATGCAACACATGAATGTATGAACTAAAGTGTTGTCAACTTGGTATCTGCTCACCCAGCAGTGACGTCAATGAGAGGAAATGCAGAAGGGGTCTTTATAAAACATGATTTAGTGTTATAAATGTGAGCATCTGTATTTAAAGTCCATTTATGTTGGGACTGATACAAGAACTCATCTTTTTTGACAACATGTAATCATACTGTCTCTCTTCCTTAATCCAAATGAACTTTACGAGAACAAGACCCCCCTGATATTTAATGATCTCTTTATCCATCCCTGTATTTCATCCCCTTCCTCTTTTTAAACAGTACACACACACAAACACGTACGTCTGCGAGCTTGTTGTAGAAGTCCACGTTCCCAGCACACAGGTATCGCCCCAGCAGCGTGGCGTGAGTGGTGAAGATTGTTGCGACAGGAATCTGCCTGTGTCGACACAAAACCAGGCCCAGGCCGGCCAGCCACTCGTGGAAATGTGCGACGACGTGTGGAGGCTCCTCACACTGAGCTGTGTACTGAACAATCACAGGCAAAGACACACTTTAGTTAATCAGGGCCGTGACATTGGGAGGGTTCAGATTATAAAAACAGTTTTAACTCTCCAAGGACTTAGATAACCAGCAGGTCATTCAGCACTGCTTTGTTTTTTATTTTCAGAGTACTGCAGTTCGTTCATAGACACAAACATACTTTCAGATGTCTGTGTTTGACGTTGATCAACTAGGTTGCTGAACAACTTCACAATAACCGGTTGTCTTCAATACAGAATAACCTCAATACTCCTATTTCTTTCCCTCCAACATAGAACAGGGATGTGAAAAACCAAAATGAGAGGAGTAAGAAGAAAAAATGTCCAGTCAAAAAGAGCCAGTATCCATTTTATCCTTTTCTAATAGCAAGTGTAACATGTTTTTTTGGTTTAACAGACGCACTCAGAATATTGTTCTGTGTCCTTTTCATGAAGGAGGCCCATTTCACCCACATTTTTGTAAATTTGTCCATTTGTAACTTAAATGAATATGTCATTTTTTCCATTTGACATATTTCATTTACTGTATCTACCCAATACGCATAGCTGGGCAAGTTACTTAAAAAATGTAATGCATTATTTTTTACTTTTTACTGTCCAGAAGAGAGGTCCGTAAATAAAGGTGAACAGTTTCTAAATGATCTTAAATCAGGGCTGCTCCTCTTTTAAACACTAAACACAGAGGGTGCTGGAACATTCTAGCTAGCTGATCTCATTAGTTACAAGGAGGCTCATCCTGAATTTTATTTTACCATATTTTATTAGTTCATTTTCCCACCATTGTTTGAGTTTTTGTATTTTATTCATTAACTTGCATTGTTTTATCTACATTTTTACTTTATTCCCTATGTTTGATTGTTGGTTACTGACCAGGTAGAAGGAAGATAAATAATTTTCCAGGACAATTTAATCTTTTTTTCTAATTTTCCATATGTTTTCCATGACTGGAATCAATAATTTTCCAGGTTTTCCAGTTTCTGCAGGTCGTGAGGGAATCCTGGAGCAACGCCAACATTTGACTATTTCTCCCAAATGATAAGTTCCAAACTTTGGTGTGATAAAAAATCTCATTAGACATTTCCACGCCGGCTCACCTCTCCGAGCAGCCACGCCGTCAGGAAGCCAAACAGCACGGCATCGTTGGCCTCCCTGTCGAACCACGGCACCCCGATGTCACAGAGCTCCCACAGCTCGCTCTTCCACCGGTCCAGAGACCAGGCGGTGAAGCCCACATCGATCAGAATTACATAAGGACTCCCCTCAATCAGCCATCGCCCAAAGTAGACCTGCAAGACCATGAAAAAGAAATCACACCTTAAATCAGGTTAACGTTTTTACTTCGAGCTCCAACAATCCAAACACACACATGTATTCATGTTAAAGAATTTAAGCATGTGTGCAATTATTATTTAGCAAGTAGTTTAATGACCAAGCACAGTTATGACAGTTATGAGAATAAGACTTCCATTCACATTTGAAGTACTCTATCTCGGAAAAATGACAGTAGAAATTACAGGTTTTGTTAAGAAATATATGTTTAGGGTAATGTTACCATCAAGTAAAAAACACATAACACAAAAATGGCTAACTACAGAGATACCTAGGGTCAAGGACTGGACTGAAGTAATGCATAGAATCCACACCATGGAAAAACTGACAGATCTGATAAGACTGGAGCTGGATACATTTAAAGGACTTTGGCAAAAATGGAAAGAATTTATAACAACGAATAGGTTGCATTTTAATAGATGAAGACAAGCTGTCATCCCCTTGGTTCACTGCTACAGATTTCAAATTGTTAGTGCTACGTGCTATGTGTGTATGTGTATATATATACATATATATATTTATATGTATATGTATGCATGGGTATATGTGTGCATATATATATGTGAACATATCCTTTTTAAAAAAAAAAAAACAAATTATACTTCTTTCTGGTATAACTAAAAATTCATTTAATTATTGTGTTTCTTTATTGTTATTTCTGTTTTGATTTTTTTTTTTTTTTAATTTTCGGCCCTATCTTCTGGTTGATAGTAATGCTTGTTAAAAAGATGTGGATTTATATGACTGATTGATTCCTAAAGTGACATTTGGATTAATAGTTTCATATAAGTAAATTCATTGTATGTGATAAGGACATTTTTTTCCAATACAGTCACTTAAAATAGGTTAAATAAACTATTTTGTATTAACTTATCCAACTTAAGTTTTTTTGTTGTTGTTTTTGTTGAAAAGAAATGAAAAAATGTGTTTTTTAAGATACACTGAAAAGTGATACAATGGCACCTTTCATTTTATTTTGCCTTTTTCTACTTTTGTTTTGTTTGTTAAAGCACTTTGTGAACTTCTGTTTTAAAGGTGCTATATAAATAAAGTTATTATTATTAATATTATATGTTGATAAAGATGATAGTGCTTCAGTTACTCATGCTCAGGTGATTCATTCTAAGTCCAGATCGGTTAAACAATAACACATTCCCTTCCCCACAATCCAAGATGAACTAATTTTAGCATGTGACTCTGGTCGGGTTTGAAACAACAAAACTATGAAGCACGACTGAACAGGAAGAAAAACACGAAAACTGATCCAACTCGTCTTACTCTGGTGCTGAGTCCAAAGATCACAAAGTGGAGGATTATCTGCACTGACTTCCCTCAAAGGCTGCGCATGGATCATCATGACATTAGACCTTTGGCCTTTAGTGTGGCGCCAATAAAAATCAAATTCTGTCAGAGCTCTGGACGGTTTGTAATGTTTAAACAGACTCCTGCACAGGGCTGAACGTTTTTAGGAAAAGATCTCATTTTGATTTTTCTGGCAGATATATACTATTTGATTCACGATTTTCTTAAAATCAAGCTTCAGTGCAATATTCATGATGTTTACAGTACAGACAAATGTGAGGAAATCAATGATCAAAAGCACATAACAGTGTATCTCATGGGAAGAATGACTGCATCATTACAGCTGAAAAACCTTTCTGAACAGAGGTGGAGTATGGTTGGAAAATACCTGATAATGTGAACTATTTAGGTTGTTGAGGTTGTTTTTTAAGTAATGTAAATGGGCCCTGACATGAAGTGAAGATGTTCATTTATTTCGATTTTTTTTGTTTTTATTTTTTAATTTATTTTATTTTATTTTATTATTTTTATTTTTTATCTATTTTATTTATTTATTTCTATTATCTATTTTTTGTTTGAATTACTTTTATTTATTTAGATATGTTTTAAGGTTTTATTTATTTTTATTTATTTAATTTTTTAAAATCTTTTTTGTATGTGTGAATATTTTGATTTTTATATAGTTTTTTTTAGGTTTATTTTATTCTATTACAATATTTTTTTAATTTATCTATTTTTGTATGTATGAATATTTTTATTTATTTTGATTTTTTTAGGTTTTATTTTATTTTATTTTATTATTATACATTTTCAATTATGTATTTTTTGTATGTATGAATATTTTTATTTATTTAGATTTTTTTTAGTTTTTATTTTATTTTATTATACTTTTTCTGTATCTATTTTTTGTATGTAGGAATATTTTTATTTATTTAGATTTCTTTTTGTTTTATTTGATTTGATTTGATTATTATATTTTTTTATTTATCTATTTTTTGTATGTATGAATATTTTTGTTTATTTAGATATTTTGTTAGGTTTTATTTGTTTTCATTTTACTTAATTTTATTATTATACTTTTTATTTATTTATTTTCTGTTGGTATCTTTATTCTGTTTGTTTCTGTTAATTATTGTACAGTATAATATATATTTGATGTACATTTGCATCAAAGGTAGAAATATTTTTTTTTGCAATGTGTTCTGTAACGCTTTATTGTTAAACACCTCTGACCTTGTCTTAGGTGATGTCCTATGTTTAACTGGGAAAAAAAATCTAAATAAAAAGTACAAAAAAACCCCAGATAACACACTATTTATTCATCATCTAATATTGATGACAAATCATCTGTTTTTGGTTATTCAAGGAACGCTCCAACTTCTACTCCTAAACAAAGTCTCTGTGTTGTTGCCCTGCTAACCTGCACTCTTTAATTTGTAAAATAGTTTGTGTGAAATAGTTGACACAACAGATCCTGGGTCAGTCAGGAGAGCTGCAAAAACCTGCTGCTTGCGTGGTCTGAAATTGCGATTTCGATCCAAAAGCAATAAATCGTTCAGCCCTACTCCTGCATCCTGCTGAAATATACTGAGCACATCTCTTAACCAATCAGATCAATGTATATTTGATACATTTAGACAGAAGCTTGCATTACTTCATTCATTCACTCCAGAGATGCACAATGTTGGATTTTTATCTAATAGTTAAAAACTTCTTGAACCAGACATTTAGGTTTTTTTATACATTTTTAACAGAACTATAGAGCTCAAGTTTAATCTGCCCATCAAACTTCAAACAACGAGTCACCAAACTGGCCCTGTTTTTGGATCTTGTGCTTTCAGAGTAAAGTTAATATGCAAACAATTCTAAAATTAACTGTTGATATATGAGGCTTTAACATCTGCAGAGAATATCTGCAGCATTGGTATACTATCATGCATCCCTCATTCACTCATTTCCTTTGCACCTCTTATGGAACAGAAGTATTTCCTAATAAATAGCTTTGGACTTTTCCCCTTTATGACTCAACAGGAGGGTCAATATCAGGGAAAGAAAACACAGGTCTGTTTTTGAGGACTGTGGCCTGTTTATATTTGGTACGACCTCCTTGTTCCTCCATCTGTGCCCCATTAAAATGTTTTTATTTTAGCCGATTATTTTGATAGCTTAAACCATGAAAAAACATGCTGCACAGACAAAAGTCAAGTATTAAAACTCTGGATATTATACTGTTAAAGCTCATTAAGATGAAAATAAAAATCCAATAATATTCACACTTACTCTAATAGAATGCAACTAACAAAGTCAAAGTTCTATGCACAAAATAAAAAACACATTTCTTGCTTTTTAAGTTTCAAAAATTGCAACCAAATATCAACAGACTGTCAAAACTGATCAAATATGCTGGGCAGCTCATACATACTTTTTCTTCCTTTGGTATAATTTACTATTTCACTGCTGTTTGAAATGTAAACATGCTCTCTGCAAGTTGAAAGGTTTTACTTGTTTAAGATTTTGTGAAAGTTATTTCTTCAAGCTTGTCACATTAGCTTTGGCATAAATTTATAAAACACTGCACACTACCATTTTTTTTATCAGAATCATTTAAGTCTAAAAATGTCCTTTATTTAGAATAATAAATCTTGTATGCTCTTAGTAGCTTAGTGCTTCCTAGGGGTGTCCCGATCTGATATTGATATTGCATATCAGTCCAATATCAGCAAAAAACAAATATCAGATTATATCGGCATGCATCTAAAATCTCTGATACAAGCTGTCCATTCTAATTTAAGTATTTATTTAATTCAGTTGTAGAATCTGCTCATGTTGAAGTTAAACGCAGTGGCTATTTTGCAATTTAAAAACATATGTTTTTGTTTTTATTAAATTTCTTGAGGTTACTTTTCAGGGCTTCTCATTTATTTTTTATTCATTTTATTTAACTGTAGTATATTCTTATGTTTACGTTTAAATTTTATTGAACCCATTGGTTAATAACAAATCAATTAGTTTTTCTTATACCTACCATTCATAACTACTGTTCTCTGTTTGAGTAATCTGACCTGATCAAGCCTTTTCTTACAGTCCATACTACAAAATAAGTAATAAAAGTCTGTTTGATTCCTGTTGACATCTTATCGGACCGATATCGGTCAATACTCAAGGTTGCAGTATCGGTATTGTATCAGAGATTAAAAAGTTGTTTCAAGACACCCCAAGTATTTTAGCAACCTCACCATATGACATATATCACAACCTATAAAAATGAGGCTATGATACGCAACACAGTCCACATATGTTGTTGACAAGAAATACATTTACAGAATTCCAGACAATTTTTGCTCTTTGTTGTTAAGACATTGTTTTAAAGAATCCCACAACTTCAGACACTTAAAGGTGCTATGAGGAGAATTTATTTCCGGCGACATAAAGACTCTGCTACCCACAAGCACACGCGGCGACTGTTGTAAAGACGTGATCCAAGCCAAAGCGTGTGTTTCTTGTGATGCTAATGAATGCAGCTCAGACCTTCCTCAGAACTCTGCATTGCTTTACAACTTCTTTTTTCAACAACTTACAGGATGCAAAGCCACGAGATAATGTATGTCTTTCTGGTTACGTAGCGGTAGTTTTTGATGTGTGACAACAAGCAGTTTGGGAAAACTTATCATAGTTTTGTAGCCGGCTATATATGGCTACTTACAGCCCGGTGCTCTAAGACGTGTCTGAATAATATAAATTTGCTCTAGTTTTAATTGTCTTGTTCCTGAAGTTGAGCATCCAGGCCAGTCCAGCCCTGTCCGACCCGACCGCGAAGGCTAAGGAATAGCATTTATAGATAACCTATTTTGATGCTATAAAACTCATCTTAAAGTGTGTATTTCCATCAGGCATATATCTAAAAGTGAGACTTTTTTGTAATTACTTAGAAACTCCTCATAGCATCTTTAAATTCCTGCTCCTCAGAGGCTTTAATGTACAGCAGAAACATTTGGGGTTGTGTTCATTCTATAAAATCAATTATTGAAACAAGAGTGGATGATGAGTAAGTTACGAAAAGTTGCTGTATTAGGAAACAGTCAACATGCAGTCTCTCTGTTAATGTCTATGGATGTATTTACATGTACTCGAATATCTTGTTATGAGCAATACACCTGTTCTGATCATATCCTGAATATGTTTACATGCTCAGAGAGAAACCTGATCGCCTGTATAAAAAATAAACACTAGTATCCTGATCTCTTATTTGTTCCTGTGACTGTTCCAGAAATCTGTCAGACATCAGAATGAGGCCTTAATGTGATGCAGTTATAAGGTGTCTCTGAGTTCACGAGGTGGAAAAAAACTGGTTTGAACCAGAAAACTGCAGTTTCCTGCATTCTAAAATCAGGATATTGTGTTTGCACGCACAATCAAACACTAAACCTGGATAATTAAAAACCCTGATCATAGCGAGGACCATGTAAACACAGTCAATGATTAAAAGAGTGTTGAGTTTGATGAGCTTAGTCCTTTTTAGTGTTTTGTTTCAAGCACACAACCTGAACACAGCTCTGCACAAGAAATGATGAAGTTTTGAGACCCTAAAAGGATTTAAGAAAACACTGCTGCTCTCTCACTGCAGTGTTTACTTAAAAATATGACTAAAGAAGCAGTTTAGTGTCTTAAAGTCCTGGTATAGGTTTCTCTAAAAGTGTTAAAAGAGTTTGATGTTGGGTGACCACCATCACCGCTCCACCCTTGACCCGTGACACCTCATTAAACCCAGAGTGACGCAGCACAAAGCACAGCGAGTCTCTCTATCACACACACTGCCAGTCTATTTCTGGAGAGTATGTTTGAGAGAGAGAGAGAGAGACATTAATACAACCTCTAACCTTTGAGAGAAATGTCACGGGGTTTAGAGAGCACAGAGAGCAGCCGACCTCGGAGCACATTCACCACGCATAACTTCTTCTACTGTAAAGCTTCTAATAAAAGCACACCCTCATTTTAAGGCTCGGTCACTTTTACAGCACTGATGTTGCTTAACTGTTAACGACATGATGCAGGGCTCACTCGGAGGCTAAATGCCCTCAGTGCTGACAGTTTGTGGATCAAACAACAGAAAAAAAGCAGCAAAATGCAAAAATAAGGAGTTTCAATTTCTAATCTTATTTATGAACAATATTAACAAGGAGTGCCTTTTTGAAGCTTTATGATTGGTGGGCAGTAAAAGGTCAGTGTTGGGGTGATGTTTAAGTTGAAAAATCTACTTCAACGATGACATAGCTTCATGTTTTGTGTACAACTTTTACATCATAAAGCAACATAGGGATCAAATTAATTCATGAAAAATGAGAATAAACTGTACTATCATCAACCTTGATGATCATCATCTGTGTTGTGCTGGATGTATATTGACTAAAATGTGTTGTTTTTTTAATTTTGATGTACTGTATATGAAGATTATGCAGGGCTATTACACCCTGTTAAATGGTTTCTGTATTTTCTCAAAGATGAAGGGCATATATTCATATTAAAGGGACTGTGAGGAGTTTCTAAGTAATTACAAAAAAGTCTCACTTTTAGATATATGCCTGATGGAAATACACACTTTAAGATGAGTTTTATAGCATCAAAATAGGTTATCTATAAATGCTATTCCTTAGCTTCACGGTCGGTTCGGACAGGGCTGGACTGGCCTGGATACTCAACTTCAGGAACAAGACAATTAAAACTAGAGCAAATTTATATTATTCAGACACGTCTTAGAGCACCAGGCTGTAAGTAGTGATAAATAGCCAGCTACAAAACTGTGATACTAAGTTTTCCAAAAATTGCTTGTTGTCACACATCAAAAACTACCGCTATGTAACTAGAAAGAGATACATTACCTCGTCGCTTTGCATCCTGTAAGTTGTTGAAAAAAGAAGTTGTAAAGCAATGCAGAGTTCTGAGGAAGGTCAGAGCTGCATTCATTAGCATCACAACAAACGCACGCTTTGGCTTGGGTCACGTCTTTATCAGAGGAATCAAAGCTTCAGAAAAAAATAAAGTCTTGCCCAATTCTCCCAGCATGAGGCAAATGTGCAGAGTTATGATTAACACATGCTGTAATCTTTTCCATTTTGTAAATGTTAACTGTAATGTCCATCCATGTCTTTAATGAAGGGCTCTCCTGTATTTATTTTATTTTTTAAGGTTTTTTTGGAGGGACTTTTCTGTCTTTTAATCAGATAGGAGACAGTACAGCAGAGTAGGGAATGACATGCAGGAAACAGGCCATGGGCGGGATGTAAACCGCCTGCTCGAGGGCGAAATCTCAAAAGGTGCAACCTAAGCCTTTGGTCCACCTTCGCCCCTTTTCTCCCTTTTAATAAAAACTTTTTCGCTGGAAAGCCGGAGTAACAGCCAAACATGTGGGCAGCACCTTGACAAAATGTGCCAAAAGGTGATTAATCAGGCTTCCAATGAAATTAAGTAAAACTGGTATTATTAAAGAAGATAAGTCATCAACCAATTCAACATTTCCAATCTTTCCTGAGGAGAACATTTGCAGTTAAAAGTCATAAGGGGGTCAGATAAAGCAACACTTCGCTGAACTCCTTTGAAACACATAGGCCTAATTTCTGATCATGTGGAACATCGAGCTAACACTATTGTTATCTTTATATTTTTGTTTTATTTGATCATTTGTTCATCTTCCTATTTAATGACATGTTTGCCATAAATGCCAGATGTTAGGCCATTTCAAAAGGATTAATATTGTCACGATACTTGACTTGTAGACTTCAATATATTACTGCAAAGAAGGGAGATTTATGGGAGAATACTAAAAAGAAAGAGGATAAAATACGTAAAATACGGTAGTTTCATGGCCAAAACGGGGGACCTGACAGCTATGTGGAGAATGGTAGAGGAACTACCTATACCCTGATCAACATCAGGCTGTGAGCACTAACTAACTTTACATGTTTGTTTTTTAACTTTACTGTGATAATGTTTTGGTGTTTTCTTACCGCTGACTGAGACATGACTTGGTGTAGTGTATAACATAAACGTTGTGCTGAGGGTTTGGAGTTGAATCAGTCTTCTGGTTGTGAATCAGCGGCGCTCGTGCATGTGAGTGAGGGGCGCCATTTTGAAGGAGGGGTGGGAGGAGCCCTGAGGAGATGCTACTTTCAAATTCATGCTAGTTTTCCAAAATTACTGACGCTAGCTTTAAGTTTTTGTAAGCTAATGTAACATTTTCTGATGAGCTTTTTATGTAATCAGCAACATACTGACATCTGCTAACCCAGTGAATTTCAACAACTGCAATTTAAAGGATAAGTTCGGTTTCTGTAGCTTTCACATTGTTTATAGAATGAAGTAGAACAATATACTCACCCAGAAGGCTTTCCTGATCCAAACAGTGCTTCAGGAGATATTTAGATCCAAAATCGAGCAGCGGACATCGGTGTAATGGTAGCACACAGGGCATGTATAGCGCCGCTCCTAAAACTGCATTAATCGTCCAAAAACTCATTAGTTTCACCAATATTTCATCATGGTCTGCTCACGCCACTCCTCCAAGACAGTCCGGGGTAGCTTCACCCATGTTGTGTGACTGTGCTGACCTCTGAACTGAAGAAGAAGAACATTTGCCTCCGCGCATGCACAGTACGGCTCATTGTTTCAGGGGAAGACCGCCGGCTACACGACTTTCTTCTTCCAGCTTTGTGCAAAATGGACGAATATCTATTGGATGAAGATGTTGTGGAGGAGAACTTTGAATATGATGGGTGTCCTTACAGTTTTGAGCCAGAGTATACAGATGAGGAGCTCATCGAAAGGAGGACGCGGAGGCAAAGAGAAGAACAGCTGGCCAGAGAGCAGTCTTCAGTTCAGAGGTCAGCACAGTCACAAAACATGTCTGGAGCGACACAGACAGTAATGGAGGAGTAGCGTGAACGGACCATGATGAAATATTGATGAAACTAATGAGTTTTGTACGATTAATGCAGTTTTAGGAGCGGCGCTATACATGCCCCGTGTGCATTATACGGATGTCCACCGCAAGATTTTGGATCTAAATATCTCCTGAAGCACTGTTTGGATCAGGAAAGCCTTCTGGGTGAGTATATTGTTCTACTTCATTCTATAAACAATGTGAGAGCTGTAGAAACCAAACTTATCCTCTAACGGATAATGGATTTCTGTATCGACTTTGACTTATAATTGTTATTGCTCTTTTCTGTAAAATGAAAATGTTCTAATCAAAATCCTCATTCTGATTGCAGTTTAATAATTTACTGTTTCATAGTCCTTCCATATTTGTTACACTAAACTGTAAAGTTGTCTTCTCCAAATGAAGGCAGGCTCTCTTCTAAAAAAGAGCTTCTCCTATGATACTGAGTGAGCTGTGAGGACAGACCAGCAGTCCTTGAGGGGGGAACATGGCGTTACCTCAGAGTGTTTACGGTGTGTTCGTACCTTACAGCCGCTGGAGTTCATCTTGTCAATGGTTCTCTTTAGTGCAGGGTTTGTGGGCTCGATCAGCTCCACCTGTGTGCGCACGTTGCTCTCCACGTAGGGACCCACCAGGAAATAGTTCTCCCCCCATTCCTCCCAGGTCAGACGGGCTTTGGTCTGGATGACAGTGTAGATGCCTCCGACTTCACACGTGGAGTAAACATGTCACACATGCACACACAAAGTGGAGACAGGGGGATAATGTGATTAAACCTGATATATACGTACGATGAAGACGTGACAGCGCTAAAGTCTCTGCTGAGAGACGAGGGAGCAAACACAGCTGGACTAAAGCAGCAGAATGTACAAAATATAACAAAGATTTATTACTGGGCTAAAGGCCTCTGACTCAGAGATAGAGAGCCTGAGTGAGGAGCCACAGGCCAAATTTCACCTTGAGCCAGCGGCTTCAAGGACAAGATGAGGCATGAAGACATAACCACTGAGCTACTGGCTCCTCCAACAGTAAAGAGGCTTTTCCACAGAGAGCCTGGGTGACTGCATTCAGCACAATCTAACTCTTCTGGCAAAGACTTCTGTGACATTGTGCAACTATACTTTCAAAAATGGAGAGTTCAGAATGTCACTTTAGGACAGTCTGAACATGCATTTAATATTTGTTCAACTATCAAACCCACTTTTGCTTCCACGGGAGCCTAAAGCCGATATCAGACATCATGTTTTATTGTTTTTATTTCTAACAAGGTTCCCTTTATCAGATTAGACCCATAAATTAATGCTGTGGTTTGTCCTAGCAGTTTTGGGGCCTTAAAACTATTAAGGGCTGAGACTACTGTTAATGTCTTTAAAAACAAGACTTACCTTTTTGATCTGTTTCTTCATTACTCCCAAATTAAAAAGCAAACACTCTAAAAAAAGTCTGCCATGCTGGAGAGATTATGGAGCCATGAATGCTGACCAATCACACATATTTTGGAAATGCAATAAGATTCAGGTTTTTTTGGAAAGCTGCACATAAGAACCTACTGAAAATATTAGGATAAAATATTCCTATGAGTTTTATGTTACTTTAAATGTGTTATTTTAATTCACCTCTGGGAAATGTACGAGTAAGAGACCAATACTTAATAAAAATATTGTTGGTAGCTGCAAAGAAATCTATTAAAAATGACACATCATTTAAGATTACAAGAAACACAGATGGATGACAGTTGGGAAATGGACATTATTCAGGACAAAATCAGCGTCATTACAACAAGAAAATAATGAGACCAATAATTATTTGTTTCTAGTGAAGAAGATGTCTGAAAGATGGACTCCAAACAGCTTCTGTTGATCTAGATTTGTATTTGAAAAACTGCAAACAAACCAAAAGAACTGATGTTTTATTTGTGGGATTTAAAAGTTTAAAAAGCCAAAGGCTACTATTATTTTGCCATCATTTTTTTAAATACTTACTGATAATATCATTTACTGATATGATGATATATATGTACATGTGTTATTCATCAAAAATATTTTTGTTTGTCAAACTCAATATCATCTAAGTTAATTTTACATTCTTTTACAGACATTTCTGCCTTTTCTAATTAATTTTGTACCAAATTTTTGTGCATCTTTATGTCATCACAAAACCAACTGTTGGCTTTTAAAACCTTTCATTCCCACACCAAGTCTGTTCTTTGGTTTGTTTGTGGTTTTCTTTGTTCCCTAAAGTGTTAATGGTTTCATAAAATGATTTGATTTGTTATGTTTCTTAAAATTTGAAATATTCTGAATTTAATGATGATCTCTGCCAAACAGTTGAAGGGTTAAGGTAATAAAAAAAGACCAACCTTTTTAGTCTAGCTTTTACCTGAATTACCTTTTAGTGTTTTTATTGTAATTACAGCTCACTTTTACATTTATTTTTAATATTTTATTTTATTTTCTAGATTTTTTATCTTTTACTTAATTTCATTTTTTTTAATTTTATTTAATGAGATATTTAATTTTACACTTTGACCTAACCTCCAGTGTTGACCCATTATTAAACCTTTAAGATGACATTTAATTAGTGCAGACTGGGTGCAGAAATGTGCTTGATTTTTGTCTTATTTATGAGGCTTTTTATCAACACTGTGTATGAATTACGATGTGGGTTGGTTTGGGTCATAATTCCTTTATTTTAATTCATCTGTCTGTTTGCAAATCACTTTTTGCTACATTTTTGTATCAAAAGTATTACATAAATAAAGTTTGATTGATTGATTGATAATAACTCTGATAGATACCACACAACTATGCTCATGATTAAGAACCTACACACATTTTTGGATGTTTGTGCTTCCATGTCAGCCCTGTGATTGGCTCATGACCAGCTCAGACTGCACCCTGTCAGGTCTAAGATACCTCCTTACATTTGGTACCAGGTAATTTTAAAGGATAATCTCTGTTCATGACTCATAAAATGGAACAGAAAGAAACCTAACAAACAAAAATCTAGTTTATGATGCAGGTGAGCAAATAAGATCTGCATCCTTAAAAATATAAATTACTCAAATATTTGCCTGGTTTTCCCAATTTACCTTAGGGAGTTACCCACAGGGATTAATAAAGTTCTTTCTAATTAATCTAAAAATTCTCTTTTTTTTTTACAGTGGTAGCAATAAAGGTATCAACGTTATTTGATTTTACTGTTATAATATAAAAGATAAAACATTTTAAAGCCCAAGTTTCAGCTCTCAGGCGTTCACCTGCATGTATATTTAAGATAATTTCAAACAGGACACACGCACCTTTGTTAGCAACCTCCCACGCGATCTCAAAGAGAACAGCATCCTCCAGATCAAACTCCTCGTCCCAGTCCTCCAGTCCTGACAGGGACGTGACTGACAGGCTGCGAGCCAGCGGCATGCTGGGAAAAAAAAAAGACACACTCAGCTTAACTGATACTGCTCATACAACAAATACATTTTAATATTCTTTATATTAATAGATGTAAGTATGTTGAACAGCAAGCTCTGCCCTATTCAAGTTCATGTTTTATAACTTGAGAACAAAAATAAACTTAAATTGGTGAGTATTTGGTGGAGTGAGTAATGATCAGACCTGGGCTTGTAAGAGATATCAAACATTAGATTTTTATAAAATTCAACATGTTTAAGTTTATCAAGGGTGACATTCAGTGTTGAAGAGACCTCCACATCCAGCAGACCTTCAGGATCAAATTTCTTTAAATAAAGTCTTTAAATAATGAGAATTTCTAACTTAAAATTCAAGCCTCACCACCAGATCGACGCGGTTCATGTTACTCGAATGTCATGCACATTTTACCACAAATAAAAGGCAACAGTGAAGTTTTAGTAATAAACATGACCTGAAAAATTGACTGTTAAAGACTTAAATTGTGTAAGATATTTAACAGGTATCAATATAATTAAGTTCTTAATAATACTGTGATGTTCATCACAGTGTTGGCTGTATATGGCTTAATCTCAGAGAGTTTTAAAACACATAATAGGTAAATATTTGTTGCTTCACAGTCATTTAAACATCAATGCTGAGAAAATACTCTATCAATTTGATTAAATTTCCCAATAAGTGAAACTGAAAACCAAATCAACTTAATTAAATGCCCTAATAACTACATATACAACAATAAAGATGTTTTTTTTCTTTTCATAATCAAGTAATATCAATTAAACATTTACTTGACATTTAAAAGAGAGAAAGCTCAAAACATTATTATATTAAAGGTAAATATGTAATAATAATAATAATTGTAATAATAATAACACAATTACAATGATAAAAGCAGTAGAGAAAAGAAAACAATACTATAATTTATTACTTTTAAGTATTTTTTGGTAAACACTGTGATTGGCTGGTGTTTCTTTTTTTTTGTTTGTTTTTTTTGCTAGCAAGTCCAAAAGTTGACGTGGGACCCTGGTCAACAATAGATGAATAAAGCAAAAATTACCAATTAAACCTTTACATTTTGCATATAGAATAAAAACTTATTGCTTTACATTAAAAAAAATCTGAGCGTAAGAGTAGGGGATTTCTTAAAAACAAAATAGGACATGTTAATACGATAACTGTTTTATGTTAACCTATATCTTAAATAAAATATGTTAAATTGAGAAATCAAACCTGATAAAATTCCTCACCCAACCCAACAACTGTGTAATAGTTCCTCAAGCAAGTGCAAGTGACTAGTTTGTCATCATCGAGTAACCACACGTCCTATTTCATAACATTATTACATCATTTAACTGTGATGTAAAGTGTGATTTCTTCATCCTTTACTTCTTAAACCATCTTTGATGGTACTCTGAACTTTATTTCTGTGTCTTTCTGTTATAAAATGAATCTTCAGCCGCAGAAACTGAATCACTGAGGGCCTGCAGAGCGATATGGAGTCCACCTGTTTGCTCTGCATCCTCTCAAAGTCAAAGGTTATCTTCTTTACACACAGACTGTCAAATATTTCACATACTACACGGAAATATGTTGACACAGACTGCAGCTCTGCTCACAGTGACTATAATCATTTTAACACAGAAACAAACACCAGAGAGTCAAACAGGCTTAAAATAATAATAATTATTATTATCATTATTATATTACTAAAGCTGATATATTGAGTCATTAAGGCATATCAGTGTATCAAACTAGATGGAAGGTAACATTTTTTTATTTTCTCTATTGTAGACGGTTATGATCAGACAGAAACATATAAAATTAAATTCTCCATAAAAAGTTTGTTTGCAGAAATATTCACTAAGATTACATGCTTGATGATCATACAGTAATATACAACATTTTTCCACTCTCTCTTATTCAACAAGAGCTTTAATTTATGTTGACACTTTCTTTTTTGGTACAATTTTTTATTAACTTTCCAACTTTGACAAACAAATAACGCACTGCAATATACAAAAAAGTAGGGGTGAATATTGGCAAGAACTTTACGATACGATATGTATCACGATACGATGATATCACGATATCACAATATTGTGATATATTGATATATTCTACATTTAACTTAGAAAAATTAGAGATGGTGTTTATGTTAATCACACAATGTTACTCAAAACTGAAAGTACAAACCAAGTCAAAACTATTTGATTGAAAACAACTTTTCCATTTTATTATTTTTGCAGTGTCAATTGAAGTGTTACAAACACATGAGGAAGTGCTATGTGCAATGTGGAAGTGCCATGAGTAACTGATAGCACAACAATAAGAAAAAAAAAATCACATATTTTTCTTGTCACTGTCCGATCTGAATAGACTGCATGAAAAAAACCTGTTCATACGTATTTATAAGTTGTTTTTTATGACTGTTACTCTGATAAAACATGGGTTTTTATCTTTACAAAAAATCGATATCAAAGTTTAAAATATCGATATTGTATCGGTGGTCAAAATATCGCGATATATTGCCGTATCGATATTTTTTCACACCTCTACAAACAAGTTGCAAGTAAACTTGGGCACAAGACATACATCCCCGCCAGTTCCCCCGTACATAACACCCAGAAACATCCTGCTATCCAATGTACAATCTTGACTATTCACAACAAAGTTATACAACTTAAATATATGTATGTACCAGATGCACTCAGGTTGCCACATCAAGCAGCTGCCAGCAATAAGATTGTACCAAAAGAGTATCCACTTTGGGGCAAAAATAAAAGAAATATTAAGCACACGAGTGCAATCCAGAATAGACAAATAATAGAGAAGTTAAATTTACAAAAATCAAAATTAATAAAAAACAAAATAACAATAATAATAATAATAATAATAATATTACTATGATCATGATTGTGACACTCTCTTTTTACTATGGCAACAAAACCAAAGCATGACACCCAATATTAAAGAAATTTCCTGTTGTTATAAAGAGAGCAATCTCCTGCAGGTTGACTGATTGCACATAAATTGTGGGCTGGTAAAATCTTCCTTCAGACACTTCAACATTTTTGCTGGTGTATTTGAGACACAACTACCTGTTCTTTGGTCAAAAGTATGTCTCAACTTCATTATATTTCTGTCCTTTATGATGCTATCTATTATTAAAAAAAACAAGAATTTATTACTTCCTACAAACACTTAATGAATTAAGAGTAGGTGGGACATTGAGAGCCCAGTTCAGAGAAATGCTTCCAATGATTTTTGTGGTTTGTCTGCAAATTTTAAATGTCAAAAATAAAAAAATACACATTATTGGGAGTTTAGGACATCAACTTTTTACAAGACTCTTATAAAAAATCAGAATACTACTATCTGACAATGTGGGTTGGAGGATATGGCCAGAATATGAATATTCAGATTTTTTTCCACAACACTTAATTTACAAATTAACCAATTTTTTTCTCCTCTCAAAACAGAAATGACACAAATCAAGTTTTGCCTTTTATGTTGTCAAAATATATTCCCAATAAAAAAATGATTTCACTCTTAAAGTGTGTCAGAAAATGTTGATTATGTAGTTCAAATGTAGGCAGGTTTGTCTATATAAACGCAGTAAATTAACATGGAACTCTGATCAATATTTAATCTCATTTAAAAACAAAATGAAGTCTATAAAAGTGCTGGAAACCTAACATGGCCTATCATTATTTAAAATGAATTTCCAAACACTGCAACAACTAACCACGAGAATGTGTCAAGAAAAAAAATCTTGATTAAATCTTCTGCATAAAATAATTTAAATTAAGCATTTTATCAACATATTTTCCAGCCCTACTGACAACCTGTTATATTTACTTATCTAAATGCATCATTATTCAGCTATAAAAAACATTATGACATGATTTATTTGTCCATGTTTCCCAGCCCTACAGTGCACTGTTACTTTACTTTAATGATTAATCCCCAAACAGAAGTCTAGGTAATTAAGGAGGGGTGAGTCTTTTACTTAAATTCTAACTCTGACTTTAGTTTTTGTGAAGATGCTGCAATCACTTTAAGAGACGTGGGAATGAGAGGCGATGATGCAGACCGACGCGGGAGCAGATCAGGTTTGAACTTGATCCACTCGATGACTGTAATCAGGGAGACACGTGAGAAACTGAACGTAGTAGCTCTGCCTGAACAGCAGCTCTCACACATATCAGAGAGTTGATCTGAACACACTCTGGTGTTTTTTTTAGTGCTGATTGGTTGGTGAGGTGACTCAGAGATTACACAGAAGTTCACAGGAAAACAGCCAGAGCACGTCAGACAGTGTGGGGGCTGACAGAGATGAAGAGAAAACAAAGATGGAGACGGAGACATGTTCAGAAGGTTCACCCAAAATGCCCAAATCATTTAGGATAAGAATCAATCAATCAAACTTCATATATGTAGATAAAAAGTAGAAAATTGAAATACAGTGAAAGATACAACCCACCCCCACAAACCACACACAACAAACAAACTTACACACATATACACAACGATATCAGGAAGAAATTCTAACAGAAAACAGAATAAGAGGACTGAGGAAACGCCACCTTTTATTAAAAATGAGGGAACACTGGAGCTAAGGCTAAAAAAAACAATTAAAAAATCCTGTAAGAAATTAGATTAAAATAAATAAATAAACATACTATAAGAAAGTAAATAGGTAAATTAAAAAAATGTTAAATAATAATATGGTAAAAGATAAAATGTACTGAAGCAAGACAGAAAATAAATGAACAGATAATAAAATCCCAAAAATAAAATCTCAGCTGAAATTGAAAAATAAAACATATTTAGGAGTTTAAACTAACAAAATACTTAAGTTTTAATAATAATACTAATAACAATAATAATAACAATAAATATTAAAATTATGATAGTAATAATAACAATAATAATAACAATAATAGTTATAATAATGTTACTATTATTATTATTAAATATTATCAGCTAAAAGCTAGACTAAAAAGGTAGTTGAGTTTGTTTTTTAAAAAAAGAGTATTCGGCTGTGCAGAAACTGAATGGGCCTTGAATCTTTTCTATGTATCCATGCAGCCTCCATATTAATAATGCAGTCTCAAAACTACTTCCAGTCCACGTAATGACAAAGAGGTGAAGTCGAGACGGGTGCTCCCCACCTGACAATCATGCACGCTTACGGTCTTATCAGCCACCTCCCCATTTATGCAACAATATGTCATTTTCCAACTAAATATAGTAGCTTCAAATTGGATCTAACGGTAGGAGGACTTATCTGTCTATCCAACTCTTCCAGAGCACCATAGTTGCCTGTATATAGCACTATGTAAGTTTGGCAGCAAAAAGAGGCGTTATTTCTGGCATGAGTTCACAATGAGTTACAGGAAGTTGATCAGCCAAGAGACAGTTTAACCCTTTCACCTTGTTTATGTCTTTTAGGAACTATTATGTCTGACAAATGGAATTATTCTGAACTATTATTATTATTATTATAGTAATAACAATGATAATAATAATAATAATGCATCTTATGTAAAGGCGCCTTTAAAGACACTCAAGCACACTTTGCAAGATTAAAACAAAAATAAAATCGACAACAACAGTAATTATAAAATCAACAATAGTAAAGCACAACAGATAATGACAGGTAGGGAGAATGTGTGGTATTTAGCCAGTGGAGGTGCTGTAGGATGAGGGTGATATGATGGTGTGAAGGGGTCTTAGTGATGTTACGGGCAGCTGAGTTCTGGACCAGCTGGAGTTTACGGAGGGACTTTTGGGGGAGACCGAAGAGGAGAGAGTTACAATAATCAATATAAGAGGTGAACAGGCTGTGGACAAGAATGGAGGCACTGTGAGGAGTGAGGGAGGGGCAGAGACGGTTGATGTTGTGGAGGTGGAAGTAAGCAGACCGAGTGATACCACTGATGTGAGATTGGAAAGAGAGTGTGCTGTCGAGGATGACACCCAGACTGTGCCGATGAGGAGCTTGGTTTTATCACAGTTTAATTTGAGAAAATTGGAATTGAACCAGGAGTTGAGATCAGATTTCTACATTCTTTTTACTAAACAGAAAAGCAATTTGAGTAGACTCAACTATTGCATACAGCAGTGATTGCCAACTGGCGGCCCTGGGGTCACCAGGCCCTCCATAACTTTGCATATGGATCCCACAACATTATCAAATTCAGAAAACATGAGGGGGATTGTGGTTATGAGGGCATCTTTTTGTCATTAAGTCCTCATAACTATTGATGCAACCTCAAAAGCTGTTCTCATTACAACACTTTTTTTCTTAATCAGGAATGACTTCATATTTGGTCTGTTTTACACCACTGAAGCCCACATTAAACCTAGAAAATGAGTATGTTGGAGAAAGAAAAACACACAAAGGTTGGTTCATATATTTTACTGCTCTTAAAGTTAGATCAAATATCTATATGTTGAAAAGAATAACATGTTCTCGTGTATGTCATGGAAAAAGACTGTCTCGTATTGGGGTTAAGCATTGAGTTTGGCAAGTCCTGCATTTATATTTTTTTAAAAAGCTGTCAAAAAAAGCATTAGAGTATCATTAAAAATGATTTCTACTATGCTGAATAACTCAAAGGTGCTATGAGGAGAATCTATTACTAGCGACATTAAGACTCTGCTACCCATGAGCACGCGCGGTGACTGTTGTAATGCTGCGTTCCAGTAACCTCGGAAATGGGAGTGACATCATCTCCGAATTATCGGCGTTCCAGTTGAAGTCGGAAAAAATATGCTGATCTACCAGGCTATTGTTAGCTGTTGTTAGCATGCCCTGCATTTTTGTATGAAGAACGTGATTATCACTATGGCAGCATTTTTGTAAATATAAGTGTAACAATACTATGTATACAGCCGATCTAGAGCGACACACCCCAGTCAGAAGTGCAAATGAATGGATTATTACAGGAGCTAAATAACTGTTCACACTGGGGGCATCCATCTTCCATTGTCAACTCGGGGGTGGCGAGGTTTCACCGAGTTCCCAGTAGGAAATTCCGACTTTGAGGGGTGTTCCAGTTGCAGTTTCCTACTCAGAATTTGGAAATTCCTACTTCTGACTACAACTGGAACGCACCAAAAGACGTGACCCAAGCCAAAGCGTGTGTTTGTTGTGATGCTAATGAATGCAGCTCGGACCTTCCTCAGAACTCTGCATTGCTTTACAACTTCTTTTTTCAACAACTTACAGGATGCAAAGCCACGAGGTAATGTATCTCTTTCTAGTTACGTAGTGGTAGTTTTTGATGTGTGACAACAAGCAACTTTTGGAAAACAGTATCGTAGTTTTCTAGCCGGCTATATATTGCTACTTACAGCCCGGTGCTCAAACTTGCTCTACTTTTAATTGTCTTGTTCCTGAAGTTGAGTATCCAGGCCAGTCCAGCCCTGTCCTGTCCGACCCGACCGTGAAGCTAAGGAATAGCATTTATAGATAACCTATTTTGATGCTATAAAACTCATCTTAAAGTGTGTATTTCCATCAGGCATATATCTAAAAGTGAGACTTTTTTGTAATTACTTAGAAACTCCTCACAGTCCCTTTAAAAAACGATAGTGTCAATAATTATTATGGCAAACACTTTTACAACTTCACAAAAAAAACAAACCTCACAATGTGAGTCATGATGTAAAACTCATGTTACTGCAGGTTAATATTACTGCTGTTAAAAACGTCATTCAGTGGATTATTTCCTGTTCATGACATAAGTGGTTACAGGGGGACTGAACACTCTCCGTGTAATTTTAAAAAGTTACCTCGATAAGAGCTAATCCCCCCAGGACATAGGTTCATCAATGGTTTCTGTTGTTGATCAAATTAATGTATATCTTGTATTTCTAATGCAGGAGCTGTTTGAGAATTTATTATCATGCCTTCCAATTAACCTTAACTGGCTCCTAAATAGGCAGTACTAAGGTGGTAATGTTTACATGGAACTAACACAAAACTTTACTGAAGGAAACTTCTCTATAGCTGAGTCTTTAATCTCAAGCTGCCTCTTTGACTGAAGTGTATCCTTCAAACCATGAGGGCAGACAGAATAAACACCATATTCATGAGATAAAAAGCTCTGAGCTGACACTAAACATTACTCTGAGGGCCTCTTGGGATTTCCTCTCATGGTCCCCGCCTGCCTGGAATACCACTACAGGAATACTGAACATGAGAAGTCCCATCCCATCCCTCTCCATCATGCCTTTGTCTGCATCTTTCCCCTTTAAGGACTGTGTTGTGCTGCCCTGCAGGCCTACAGGTCCTTTAAAAGCTCGGCGTCTCCAAACCTTTACGCAGCGCCACGGGGGACAACATCCCACTGCTGCACAGCTCTGCCTGTTTCTGCATGCTGCAGGGATCGACCGTCTGTTTACACTCATGATTTGTGAGGCGAACGTGACTCTCAGCACCTACTCTGCACGCCAGCTGCGGAAACGCGCATAGGACATTGCGTCCTGATGCGCGCTCGCGACCGGCGCGGAACTCTTGGTTTTTCATCATCTGTGGTCAATAAAAGCAGAAATACACTCACCCTTCGATTTTGTCCTTCCTTCACGAAGATGAAAAGCACATTGGCAGCTGTCACAGTCTATCCAAAAAGAAGGAAACAGAGGAGTGAGAGGCAGAGGGGGGCGGCGGCCTCGACACACGCCAGCGCCTCACATTGGTTTGGTGCGTCAGCTGTCATGCAGGCGGAGGACACGCCCACAGGCTCATTCGCACGGTGGGATTGGTTAATTACTGAGCTCCTGCAAAAGATTTGTGGAGGTAGATGCTGTCATGGTTGGTGCAGGTCGCAGGAGAGATGCTGCTGCGCTGGCGCCATCTTGGAGAGGGGTTTACCCCGGTCCAAAATGACTACAAGCCTATTATGTAATAGCCAGTGATGGACGAAGCATATAACTCCAGTATTTGAGTGAAACTATAGATACTCCTGGCCAAATATTCCTCCAATACGAGTGAAATTTGCTCATCAAATGTTTAACTGAACCATTTAACAACCAGCTCAACTGTTTGTCCAAGGTCATCAATAAATTATGGTGTATATAGCGTTATGTTTTTTTCAGTAGGACAAATAAAATCATTGATATGATTCTGTCAACATTTCAGGGAACAGAGAACGCTACAAACAAGCCAAACATCAGACATTTCTCAGTGTGTGATTTAAAGGTTTAAACAGTAATATTTGGTAATGTGATAACAAAAAAAAAGCACAAAATTTGGGACAAATCCATCAGAAAAAGGCCAAAATGTTTGGAAATGATGTAGCAACATAAAAAACTTAAAGTAAATGATACAGTATTTAATATGTTTTTGATGAATAACAGAATTTATATAAATAAAAATCATACCAGTAAGTGGTTCAGTATTTAAAATAATAATTATGGTAATTCTAATAAAAACTTTTAGCTTTTTGAACCTTTAAATCCCTCAGAAAGAGAATACAAGTTATTTAGATTTGTTTGCAGCTTTTTCTGTATCCTAAAAAAAAAGGCTTATTTTTTTTGAACATATTAGATATTCCTGAATTTATTTATTATTCTGCCAAGCAGTTGAGCTGGGAGTTAAAGGGTTAAGTTAAAGTCCTGGTGTACCTGCTTTTAAAAGTATTAATACTACATTTTCATTTTAATCTCAACATGTTATTGTGCTGTTGCCACAATGAATTTACAGAACCTACTGACTGAAACAAACCACTGAATGGGTAGAACCTGTGGTACTAAATGTTCTAAAATATGCTATGAAGCCCATAGAAATGCCTTTTTAAACACACTTGAATCTACAACAGGACAACAATTGCTGTTTTCATTTTTAATACCTAACCTGAGTAGCGTATGCACAAGGTACATATAAAAGTACACCATTAGCACTTAAAGAAATAACATGTAGTTCACATTTTAGAAGAGAAAAGAAATTTTATCTGCTGACCTCAAAGCTTTTCTTAAAAGTAATGAGTAACGAGATCCTCAATGGAATTGTTGTGGATTTAAAAGTACAATATTTGTCTTTCAAATGTAGTAAAAGTCATAAGTTTAAAAAACATTTATACTCAAGTACAGGGGCATATTTAGTCATGTGGGGCCCTTCTGTACTGTGCTGATTAAAGTTTTATTATTATTTTAATCTTGTACTGGGTAACAGAACAAGACTAAATGAAGTTTCTCCATTTTTTAAATTTAGTTCAACTTTGACAGAAGGTGAGGATGTTAATTGGGCCCCTTGTGCTGCTTTTAAAACTGCTGCAGTCATCTGACAGCTTACAAGCCACATAACCATGTTTATATGTCCTTCCCCATCCTGGGAATAATATTCATGATCAAAAAAGAAGTTGAATCTTAATGTTATTCATTACTGAGCACCTGAGGGGACATTGGCAAAAATAAATAAGAAGTTTATCGTGCAGATACAAAACGATCCTGTGCAGGGTCCTTGTGCTTTTTATACTGAGTGTCATATAGTGTCATAAAAGTCATGAATTAAAGTATTTTACAGGATATAAAGATTGAAAATAAAGACATTACCATCAAATGTATGAGGTAGACTGACAAAATTATCATAAAATATGGATGTTGATCTCCTCTACTTCTTACTACAGCATGTTAATTAAGACTAAAATATTAATAACTGCTTAAAATCTAAGAAAACTTAATACATTTTTTATAAGATTTTTGGGAGCCCCTGTGTTGCCTGTGTTTGTCTAATGGTAAGTGCACCCTTGCTCAAGCAAGTACAGACACTTAGAAATGTACAATAGTGGAGTATTCATGTAAATCTGCTTTGTTACAGTCCACTCTTGGCAATAGCCACTAACTTTCAATAAATAATTACCTTTTCAAAGTTAACAATAAAAATGATCATTTTGGTGCTTTCTTACTGCTTATTATTTAGATTTTTTTTAATATATATATATAGATTTTACCTGATTTTCCTTGTGGCAAAGTAGAAATTTCATTGTGCCGGGAAACATGTTTCTTAATATAGAAATGACAATAAACACTTTGATTCTTGCTCTTTGAATCTGTCCTGTCCTCACTGATACACCACAGCCTGTCTGAGTTATTTCTCTGACCATCTTTGCAGACTGGTGAACTTAAACTGGAAAACTGAGCTAAGTAAACATCAGGTCCCTGTGGACTGATCTGGCCTCACTTGTATAAACAGCTATCACGTGATGGACTGGGTCCCAGTTGTGAAGCTGTTTTCAGAGCTTTGCCAGTGCCCACCCAGTAAATGTATTAGATGTTCATTCTGCACAAGAAGGAGATGTTCTGGTGCATTTCCACTTTTGGTTGGATCTTTGGGTAATAAACTTTTAAGCAGTTCTGGGGTAATCTATGATTAGTTTCAACATGTTGGTCACTTTAAATAAAATGTATTTTCTTTGTACTAAAACATGTTTTTCTTCAGTAAGATCACTGTGACTCTCTGTAAAACAAACATAGCATGTGTATGATGAAACCATTTTAGCCACTGAAGCTACAGTTCTCCTTGTCTCTAAATTAACTAGATAACATTTTTGGAATTTCAAGGAAAACACTACTAATCTTACGTTATTGTTTTACCCTAAATGCTAATGCAGAACATTGGGAAAGTTTCCATGAACAAAGGTTATAAAGGAATGTAATACTGTCTTAATTGCACAAAACATTGGACACATATGGACAAGTGGATGAAGACAAGAGTTCTCTGTGTTTCAAAAGTTTCATTGCACACTTATTTTCTTCCATATAAAACCGTTACAAGATGCATTATCTGGTTTTCAGGTGGACTATGCCACTAGAAGAAGAGATGTGCCACTAAAAGGGTGGCAGCTGCTGCAAAAACAGCAAGCCTGCCTCCAGTGGTCTGCAGGAGGAGGGAGAAAAGTCAAAATTGCACTAGAACATTTACAACTTTTGGACCAGTTGGGAAGCAGGAAATAGCAGAATTGTTGTGACTATTTTTTCTTCATTTGAGAAAATAAGTCCTTCATCTGTGACCAATTTATGGAGAAAAAAATGTGTTAGAACATCAGTTCTTCAACAACTAATTAATATATTGCTAGCCACTAAAATCTCTTAACTGTTGACTTTTATACATCATAAGCCAGTGATCACCTTTAAGCTTTCCATCTGGCACTCTGAGTATAATGATTATCTATTTAAGGATCAAAGTTTTTATGACTGAAAGAATCAGAAACTTAAGAAAAAGTCAGAATTCTTAAATAAAATGTTTAATTCTGAAATAAAGTACGACATAATTCTTTCCTTTTCTCCACTCCCCCCCCCCCCCCCCCTAATAATTCTAAATTTAATATCAGAATTCTAGCTTTTTCTCAGACTTTAAAACAAGTTCATCCTTTAATTTTATTTTCTTCTCAGTATTTCTTTCTTTTTGGCCCTTATGGTCTTCTATGTTACCAAAATGAGAACATGTGAAGGTTTAA